>CM040438.1:52819723-54182260 GCA_022702705.1 Papilionanthe hookeriana x Papilionanthe teres | reverse complement strand
ATCAGATAAGAATTAACTTCCCTGCATCAAAGTTGAATACCAACTCCAAAGCCTGACATTATTTTATATGATCCAAGCCACTTCCTACAAATCATCTGAGTGAGGTGACTAGAGAAAAAGCCACTTTGAACTATTGTATACAGCAGAGGAAGGCGATAGACATTGGAAATATTATTTATGATTGTATCTAGAATTCTGCTAGATCTGCCACCACTGCAGGTATGGGATTTGCTTCCCTTATACATTCATTGTGTGAGCAGGCTGGTGTTAGATCTGAGAATTAGGAAGAGGTTCTTCAACCTCTTAAGCCTATTACCAGTTCAAATTTGAATACTTATGTTGAGCATTCAATTTTTGGTTGGAGAGGAGGATTTTCTAGAGGTTCCAGTGCATTTGCTTCTGCTGCATCTAAATCTTGTGCTTCCACATCTCAGGCATCTTCAGGTTAATTTTCTGATTCACAGATTGAGCCTTTGAATAAAATGATGGATAATTTTAATTATACTGCGGATCGAGTGCACGATATAGAGGGGAAAGTAGACCATATTGGGGAATATCTTCAGAGGCATAGTGAATATGAGGAAAATTATCACAGTTACATGGATAGATTGATAAGAAGTGATCTTAGTGTTGTGCTTCCCACTCATCCACCATACAGCCCATATGTGTCAACCCATACCTGGATTGAAGGGGATGGTGCAAAGGAGGAAGAAGATGATTAGGGTTGATATTTCATATGAGTGATGTTATGTTATGTGATGTTTGTGTGGACTTTTTATTTACTTTTTTTGTTGTGTAGTTTATTTTTATTTGTGTATGTTAAAGAGGAATAATCTATGTCTTTCATTTTGTTATAATAGTTGTTGAGACACTCTATTTTGTGTTTATTTTAGTTGTGGATGTTATATGTTTGTGATCTGTAATGTGAATGTTTGTGGTAGTAAATGTGTTAGTAATTTGTTAGAGTATTTTGTTTGTTAGTTTAGAACTAATTCCAAAAACTATTTAGGAAGGTTTTAAAATGCTATTAAAATTCACTAATTAAATTTCACACTTAACTTTTGAATTTACTACCATCTATATGTCTTAGTTATGGATTTGTGTTTAAGTGTATGAATATGTTTTTATGTCCTCCACTACTTTAGAAATCTTTTCAATTTCTTTTATAAAATGAAATTTTTTTAAAATTTTGGATCAAATCATTTTCAATCATGTTTTTAATACCTTCATATTTAGGATATAAAGTTTCCAGCAAGTTTAATACTTATATTTTTTTTTTCTACCAATTTATTTTGTTATTATGCTTAAATGTTTTATCACAATGAAAATTTTAAAGTTTGGGGGGAAAGAAGAACAATTTTCAAGAACTAAAATTTTATTTATTCTCAAATGTACTAAAAAAAATAATTTTGATTGAAAAATAATTATGTGTATGAAGTTATATTAGGGAAATAAAATTTTGAATATTGAGATGAGTAAGAGAATTTAGTAAAAATTTATAGTAAAGATGAAAATTTTAAAGTTAAAAATTTCTTAGTGAAGAAATGATGAGTATTCTGTAACTATCTTTAGTAAGAAAATTTGTATTTTTAGAAAAAATAGAAATATTAGACTTTTATTTTTAATACTTAAATTTTTTTTATTGAAAATAATTTTCAAAACTTTTATTATATTTATAAGTTAAAGATATATATCTACCTTATGCTTTAGGAAAGGAAGGGTGAAATTCAAAATTATTAAAGGCTTATCCAGATACAGAAATCCTTGCCTAATAAAAAATGAAAAGAAAAGAAAAAGAAAAAAAAAGAAAAGTGAAAAAGATATATGTGAAAAGAAAGGAGAAGCTTGAGGATTTAAGGGCCTAATCAAAAATTGGTTTCATACCTGATTTTCTTAGAGTATAAGATTTGAGAAAATATTGAAGCTTATAAATATAATATAGTTAATACAATTATTTTTAATAAAGATTTTTAAGTAATGAAAATAAAATGCCTAAGCCCTATATTTTGAAAAATCTACAAGTATTTCTGATTAAGATAGAAACTAATATTAATCATTAACCTTTACCTAAGAGATTTCTAAACTTTAAATTGGTCTCATTTACTAAATTTTTTCTAAATTAGACTATTACATTTCTAGAACAAAATTTAAAAAAATCCTAAAGAAACTCATCACATAATTTACTTGTATGATTTTTTATATGATTAAAGTGTCATTTGAGAACAAGTAACATTTCAAGTTTGGGGGATTTTGATACACCGAAAATAAATAGTATTTGTATACACATTTTTATACCTATTTTTAATGATATTGCACTTTAATGGAACTTATTTTGTGTGTTTTTCTTACAGGTATCATTAAATGGATAGTTGTGATCAAAGAAGTGAAAAAAGATCCAATTTGGAACAAAAGTGAGTAAATTGAAAAAGTGATATATGGCGGCTAAGCGCCAGAACCCGCGCTTACATGCCAAGGTCCTGTGACTATGCGCCCAGAGTAGGCTCGCGGCTAAGCACCGCGCGAGAGTTATAAAATAGGATTTATTTACTTTTAGGCGCCATTATGAAGAGGTTTTCGAGGCACCTCTTGGTAAGAATGTGGGTAACTTCCTATTGACGCCAAATTTTAATTAAATCTCTCTTGAATGGATGCATCTCCTAGAAGATACGTTGAATCTAGACACAATTTGAAGAGATACGAAGACACCTTTTGGAAAAGTATAAAAGGAGGACTTGAAGATCAGAAAAAAGGTTGATGTTAGAGGGTGTGGTTTGTGTTTAAGAGTGTGGTTTATGTTAAAGAGTTATTTTAGAACGCACCTCTCCACTTCACCATGTTTACTTTACTTTATTACAGTTTGTATTAGGATTAGAAGTGAGATTTAGAATCCTTAGAGTTGGGCACCAACCTCTAAGAAGTATTGTAAAGGAAATCAAATTTTTCAAATGAACTTCAAGAGTTTGGAGGAGAGAATTTTCAGATAAGTCTTTATCTTTGTTATTACGTTTGATTTTTAATTAAGACTTCTTGTATTTTCACTATGATTTCTACTTTTAAACTAAGTTGCGATTGTATTTTTTCCTTGAATTCTGAGTAGTTTTCCTTATATTTTTCCTTAAAATGATGAATTAATAAATTTATGGAAGTACGTTGTGTGAAGTATAAGATTTCAATGTTGGAAGAAGTTCTGATGATTTAAAACGTTGCACTTCATTTACTTCTTAATTTGGCCAATTAAGATGTTAAAATTTGTAGTGATAATGTGTAAGAACTGGTATGGTATTGTCTCAATCAACAATAGGAAAGAATCACATGAGATTGTATGGGTGAGAATGTAATTCATATGGTTGAGTGCAAATAAATAGGGAGATATACTTTGATGGGTGTAAAATTAGAAGACTTTAGAGTGACAGGCTAAAGCCCCCAATTTGGTTTATTGTTTTATGTTTTGATATGAGATGTTAGCCCCAAGGTGGAGGGAATCGAGGAAACTCTAGAGTGATAGCTAGTATCTTTCCTACCTAACCCGTCTTCAAGATTTTTAAACAGTAGATTAAGTTATGTTCTTTATAGCATCACTAGTAAGGGTAAAGAATACAATTGCTCTTATTTGGCACAAAAAATTTTAGATACTTCCACAACAATAATTTCCATAACTTTTTACTAATTCATAAAAAGGAAAAAGATATTTCTTTTGCATAAGTTTTCATCTTACAAAAATTTAGAAAAAGTAGTTGCTTACTTTCATTTAAAATTATAAAAATTAAGAACATGAATTGAATTTTATTTCCTAAGAATATTATCTTTAGTTTGAGTAAGATCTTTTCTAAAAAGTAAAAAGTTCATTTTCTATTTTTTGTGCTAGAATATATTTCTTTTATTTATCACTTTCCCTGTTGGTTCAATATCTCGGGGCTTAATCAGAAAGTCTTATATTACTTGATAAACAATATGTATACATGTGTAGTGTCCACATTAAAATATCATTAAAAAGGAGTATCAATATATATATAATATATATATATATCGTATGCATAAATATTGGTGGATCAGAACCCACACGGAAGGACATATTTTCTATAACAACTTAGAAAATTTATACTTAAAGTGCAAACACAATATTTATGAAATAATGTTGTAATGTTCGTAAAAGGTTAAAACTACTATTTGCTAATTCTAATTTTAAGCAGAAAGTAAATACAAAATTTCTAACTAATTGTGTTTAAAGGAGTTCAAATAAAATGAAAAGATATCTCCCTTGCAAAGAGATCATAATCAATGTAGAAATCAAAAGTTTAGATGTTTAAATACTGTATTGTGAAAAAAGGAGCATACATACTCTCTACCCTCTCCCGAGTGCATAATAAACATTGGCTAATCTAAAGTAAGTTCCAAACTGATATGGTTATGCTGGGTAGGTTCTAGCCTCTTACCTCTAGATTACCCACTCGACCCTCTATATAAGACTAACCAGGCCTAAGGTTCTAAACTTTAGACCAAATTGGTTAAGAATCTAGACTCTCACCCTAGAAATACTGATTCTAAGCCCATCAAAGCTTATCTCTCCATCTATTTGCCCCCCTAGAACTTGGTTCCCCTCTATCTTAAGGTTAACGTGGCATTCACTATTTGGGTGAAATCATAGCCCTTTCAGATCATTATGTTTCGTAATGGATTTTAACACTACAAATGGTCAATTTGCAAAGTAAATTAAGAGTAAGTGAAAATACCATCACAATTTTGGAATAAAAGAAGTCTTTAAACCATTCTAACCCTACACATGATTAAGTATTATTGCAAGGAGAAAGATAAGAAAAATACTCATAAATCATGGGGATAACACAACAAAACTTAATATATATTAAAAGCCAATCTACACAATAAACAAAAATTAAACAAAAAATACAAGGTACTTATCTTAGACTTCTCCCCAAGCGAATCCTTTGGAGTTCCTTTGTTGTCTTCTTCCTCCAATAAACACACCAAACAGACACAACAAAACTTTCTCACACACACTCACACATAAGACTCTCACTCCAAGACTCAAGACACCAAATAATCTCTCTACTCACTCCAACAACTTAGACTCTCCTTTTTGGCCATCCAATGGCTCTATTAAATAGAGCTCTAAAAATCCCCAAGAGTTACTTTAGGTACCTTTTCAAAATTTATCCAAATTCATTGCATAAAATCCCAAACCGATTATGGTGCCTAGGCGCCAACCTTTTAGAATTCCTTAGTAACTACCTGGTGCATAAATGCCAGATAAATTTTTGCTCCATTTGACTTCTTTTGTTTCGGTTTTGCTCCTTTTGCTCTTATGCTCCATCTTTTGTACCTACATTCAAAAACACACAAAACACTTTTCATTGAGGAGCAATATCCTTGAAAAAAAGTAATATATATATATATATATATATATATATATATATATATATATATATATAAGTAGCACATTTTAAGGCATCTCATTTACCCAAAACATAACGTTACTTGTCATCAAGTAACTCATTTATATAAAAATAAATACTTTAACTTGTGGTAGTGGGTTTTATTAAAGGTTACTATACTTTTGCTCCATAAATGTGATAGTGAAATTTTAGAAAATTTTTTAATAACTCAGGATAAAACTAGGGTATAAGAATATTGAGTACTTAAGTTAGGAATTCTGATTTTATATTCATTTCAAAAATAATTGTAATTTGTCACACTTAGGAATCTTAGAAGAATTTAAAGATATAATTATATGAGAACTCTACTAGTATAGATTTGGCTAATACATTTAACATTAAGGGTAAGTTCGGAAATATAAATAAGTTTTTTTCTTTAAGATAATTCAAGTGAAGCCAATTTTTAATTAAAACATCTCCTCAAGCTTCTCCCAATATATTTTTCTTTTTGCTTTTATTTTTCTTTTAGTTTTGTTTTCTTTTTCTTTCAAGATTAATTTCAATCCTTTCTTTTCTTTTTCTTTTTATTTTAGGATTACTATATCTGGATAGTCTTTAATGATTTTAAATTTCACTATCCTCCTCCTAAAATTAAAAACATCTCACATTTCTTTACTTGATAATATGTATTAGCACAAAAATGATTGTTCATAGAGACGCTAATCTTTTTTAAAGTGTAGATCCAAGATCCATAGTGTTTCAAAAATATAATTTTTCATACTTTGAATAGTAAAAGCATAATTCTTATATTTTCATACCAAATTTCTTAATTCTAGAATTATCCTTAATTACTAATATTTTTACTTAAGCTTACTATAACATTCATACAATTAAAAATATAGTTCTCTAAAGATAACACCACATATCACATGTTATGCTTAAAATAGTTTTTAAATATATTGTATTGAGGAAAAATAAAGTTTTAGTTTTTAAATAGTTTTTCTCTCTCGCCTAAAGTTGAATTTTTAAATCATTTTTTAAAACATTACGCTACAAAAACAAGTATGAAGAGAGAATAGATTAAATATCTATCACTGGTTTCTAAACATGAAAATAATACAGGTACTAGAAGTAAAAGCATGTATGTATAGCAGTAAGTAAATATCAAAAACAAGTTTTGCAAGTAAAGAACTACTATCATACACAGGCAGTATATATATATATAAGAGATAATAGAAGTTCAATGAAACTAAAAAACACTAAAATTCACACCATATAAAATAAACATAACACGATGTCTAGTACATAATAACAAGGAAAAATTCAACGATTATCAGAGAAAGCAAAATACAGAATCATAAAACTACTCATCCTCATTGACATCATCATCATCATCCTACTCCATTGCTTTTCGGCACTTAAACACTTGATACAGAAGACATGTACGAAACTCTACATTCTGGTCGACCTTCAGGAAATTCACATTGGGAGGTATTAAAAATTAATTCATATTCACATTTATTTTTTAAATAATACTCCAAATTATCCCAGTGCTCCTCATTCTCATGCATCTGACCCAGTAAGGAAATTATATTGCCTTGTTGTATGTATAGCTGCTCCAGTATAGTGTCCAAAGTAGAAGAGTAGAAGCACTAGATGTTGATGGTCTCGAGGCTAAAGTAGATGGTGCAACAATATCTCTACCTCGAGGTCTTCTATATATATTTACATTAGCCTTTCCAATAGGCTTTAGTGGTTGGACCAACTCCTCCAATATTCATATATAACTCTAGGCTCTTTGCAGATAGTAAAAATAAGAGAAGGATAACCTAAACCAGTAGAAGTGATAGCTCTAGTAGTTGTGAAAATAGCCTTGTAGTTCAAATAACCAAATTTTATAGGCTTCATCTTCTAAAAAAAATAGTTCAAAGTGGCTCTCTCTCAGGTCACTTTGCTTAAATAATTTGTTGGGAGCAGTCGAGCCAAAATAAAGTAATGTCATGCTTTGGATGGAGCATTACGCATGGAAGAGGAGAAATTTACCTTATGTCCATACTTTATTTTCCACGCTCCACATCCATCCATGAGGAATGCAATGATCTCATCTAGCTCTGTCTCCATAGGCTTAAACACAGAATAATAGTAATCGAGTACATAAGACAACTGATACAATGAATTGATCCTCTCAGTAGTGACTCAACCCCTCTTTATTAAAAAAATACTTCATGCTTTGGAGATTCTAAAAGATTTGCATAAAATTCTCTCACCACAGAAATGACTACTACTGCAGTGAAGTAAGAGAAGCCTTCCCATTGTCGAGCCACAATCAAACTTTCTACCACACCAACAAGGATTGAAAAACTCTGCTCTGCAATGAACTTCCTTGATAACAGAAAATCATTATAATGATCTTGCGCTTTGAGATTGACAAATTTCTTGATATCAATAATCTCCTTCCCCTTCCCTCTCTTAGTTTTAGGAGCCATCTCAAAAATATATTATAAATCAAAATAAAGTCTAAATGTAAGTTCTAAAGGCTCCTACAAGTGATTTCCAGTCAAATAAACACTTCCAACCATGGATTTCTCACCACTTTTTCCAATTTTTTTCAATTTTCGGCCTCCACTCAATGTGGAACAAATCCATGATGAAATGAGAAATTTTTATGCCAAAATGTAGATTATACCAAGTGAAGAAGAAATCCACAATTTTTTAGCCCAAAAACACAAAAATTTGTGAACTAGGAGAAGCCCTAAGAGTTCACTCGTGTGAATGAAAGAGAAAGAAGATGCTTCGGGCATAAAAATGGCATGAACTGATCCATAATCATGTTAAATAGTGGTTCAGCTGGTTCGACACCTAGGCTCTGGCTTGGCTCTTAGGCGCGCTGAATCGCGTGCGTTTGGCTCTTAGGTGCCAGATTTGGCGCCTAAGCGCTAGACCCGAATTTTTGCCATTATTCACTTTTTAGATTTTTAAAGTATATGCACAACAAACCTAAGGCTTCTAGATCCTAATTAATTTGCTTTAAAGTTATTTAAACAATTAATCATCTTCCAAACATCTCTTCAGCGTCCATTTTCACAAGTATTAATCTCCCAAAATTCTACTATTCCAAATGATTCAAGCATATTAACAACATAGATTTACTCATAAACTGAATATAGATTCATTAACACAACTAGCATTTCAATAAAAACAGGCACACTATCAAAAAAATACTAACATAGGTACCAAAGCATGCAAATCAAAAGACACATATAACTCAAAGGTCAGCACAACAATTTCAAACATATGTAAACATCAAATTCCTCTCTCAAACTCTCGACTACTAATAATTGTGAACACCGTTGTCATCTTACTTTTCGTTCATCGGAGTTTGGTGGATGAACAAGTTGTAAAAAGGAACGTGAGGAAATTCTTCAACAACCTTCTCTCCAATCTAACTATTATCCTAATACATCCTTACCTGCACCTCTTGGAAACATGCCAAGTGATTGAACTGAAGTTTGAACTGCCAATCCAGATGCTCAAATTGGTAATAGTTGTCGCTCAACTTGGTATGCAGATTTGTAAGCTCCTCTTCAACTTTCATGATCTTATACGAAATCCTTTCAAGCCTAAGTGTAAGGAACCCGATGAAATACGTCTGGGCATCCTTGTGCACAAATTTCCTTCCATTAGCACCACCATTGCTTTTACTCTCCATTGGAACAAGAAAATTGGACCAAGCACACCTCTTCTTCTCTAAATATGTTCTCTTAAGCCTAGGATATGAAGTGTCAGGCTCCTTAGAAAATATTATGGTGGTTTTAAAGGAAAGAAATGGGTTTAAGCTGCCAGGGGGCAGCTTTTCCATGATTTCCAACTGTATCACCTAGGAGTCGATTTCTAGCGCTTAGATGCCAAATTTTCTGCAAACTGGCGCTTAGGCTTCAAAATTTGGCACCTAGACGTTAGTGCCCAAATAAACACCATTTTGCCTTGCATCAAATTTTTATGTCTCAATCTCAACTTGATCAATAAATATGTGTTTTGCATCTCCTTACATCATGTAGGTCTCACAACTACATTGAATATTCCATCATAAAGACAACAATCAATCAAAAATTAATCCACACAGATAACTGGTCGTCTCCTATAAAGTGCTTGGTTGAACGTCGTCAGCTCAACGTATCTAATGTTTTACTATGTGTGTCCCAACATCAAAAACTCTTCATATAAAGGCTTTTTTTGACAAATGCAAGGTTTCAATCAATGTCCATTTACTTTAATTATCCTTTCAGTTTTTGGATTTTTAATATCTACAACACCATACAAATAGACTTTTATCACAATAAATGGCCTCGACCACTTGGACTTAAGTTTTCTGAGAAATAATTTAAATATTGTATTATAAAGTAAAACTTCTTGTCCAGGCTCAAATTTTTCTCTTAAAATCTTCTGATAATGCCAACTTTTCATCTTTTCTTTATAAATTCTTGCATTCTCATAAGATTCATTTCTAATTTCCTCGAGCTCATTTAACTGCAATAGTCGTTTCTCACTAGCATTTTTCAAATTATAATTAACTTCCTTTATCACCCAATACACTTTACGCTCTAATTCAACTGATATGTGGCAAGCCTTTCCAAATATGAGCCTTTCTGGAGACAGTCTAATAGGAGTTTTATAAGTAGTCCTATAGGCCATAATGCAGAATTAAGTCTAGCAGACCAATCTTTTCTATTAAGATTTATTGTCTTTTCCAAAAAAAAATAATTTCTCGATTGGATACTACTGCTAAACCACTAGTTTGTGATGATATGTTATGGCAATTCGATGTTTTATTCAATATTTCACAGTTAATGTTTCAACTCTTAAGTTCTTGAGATGCTTTTTTCGTTTGTAATGATCATTCTTGACATTTCAAATCTGACAAAAATATTATTCCTTAAAAATTTTATAACGATTCGAGCATCATACATCCAACATTTCAACTTTCAAAGTAAAATCTAGGTGCATTTCATTTCTTCTAGAAATATTATCTACTCTCTGACATCAAGTTTTCATATAAGTATTAACATCCCTAAATAAAGTAGGCCAATAAAATTAGATTATAAAATTGTAAATGCAGTTTTATCTATTCCAAAATATTCCAAAAAATTAGATTCATGATGTATTTTTTGGTTTTCTTCAACTGCTAAGCATCTTCGGATAACTTGCTAATTACAATTTTTATATAAATAATGGTCGTCTTAGAAGTAATCTTCAGCATATGAATACACTTTTTTCTTTTGGTGGCGTGTTAATCCGTAGGGTAAAATGTTACTAATTATAAATTTAATTATATCAGCATACCATGGAACATGTCATTCAGTAATCACATATAATTATTCATCAGGAACATATTCATTTATTTCAATATCATTATCACCATAATTTATCTTTTCCAGCCTTGATAAATAATCAACAATTTGATTATCAGTTCCCTTCTTATTTACTACTTGAAAATCAAACTCCTACATTAAAGGACCCATCTGATTAATCTTTGTTTTGCATTCTTCTTTAGCATCAAGTATTTAATCGCAGAATCATCAGTATGCATAATATATTTAGCTCCAATAAGATAGGATCAAAATTTATCAAATGCTTGTACTATTTCCAATAACTCATTTTCAGTAGTGGTATAATTAATTTGAGCTTCATTAAGAGTCTTACTGACATAGCATATTACTTTAAAATCTTATCATATTTTTGCCCTAATACTACCCCAATATCATTATCAATTGCATCACACATTAATTCAAATGATTTTTCCCAATCAGGTGAAACAATAATATGTGTAGCGATTAATTTATCTTTTAATAACTTGAAGGCATTTAAGCATTCCTCATAAAAATCAAATATCACATATTTTTTTAATAAATGACTCAGAAGATTGGCAATTTTAGAAAAGCCTTTAATATAACACATATAGAAACCAGCATGTCCTAGAAAACTTCTAACTCTTCTCATTATGGTAGAAGAAGGTAGTTCAACAATAACTTGTATTTTCTCTAGATCTACTTCTATGCCATTTTTAGAAATTTTATGTCCTAACATTTCCTCCTGCGACCATAAATTAGCATTTTTCTCAATTAATAACTAAATTTGTTTCTTCGCAGCATTTTAGAACTCTCACTAAATGATTTAATTAAGAATTAAAGGAGATTCTAAAAACTGAGAAGTCGTCCATGGAAACTTCTATTCTTTTCTCAATAAGATTGCAAAAAATGGACATCTTGTACCTTTGAAAAGTTGCAGGTGTGTTACATAAACCAAATGACATTCTTTTAAAAGAAAAAGTTTCATAGGAACTTGTGAATGTTGTTTTCTCTCGGTCCATAGGAGCAATAAGTATTTAGTGGTATCTATAATATCTATCCAAAAAGCAGAAATATTGGTTCCCACCTAGCCTATCCAACATTTGATCTAGAAAAGGTAGGGGAATGTGATATCTTATAGTGGTGAGATTTAATTTTCTATAATGAATACATACTTGTCATCTAATGACCTGTCTCTTTGAAAATAATTCATTTCGTTCTTTTACAGTTACAGTCACTCCTCCTTTCTTAGAAATGTAGTAAATTGGACAAACCCATGCATTGTCTGAAGTAGGATGAATGATTTCAGCATCCAACCACTTCAAAATTTACTTTTTAACAACATGTTTCATCATTGGGTTCAATCTCCTTTGAGAGTCTGCCCTAGCTTGATGATTTTCTTCCATTAAAACTCTTTGAATAAAGATTGAAGGGCATATTACTTTATTATTGGCTAATGTCTATCCAAAGGATTTCTTATAATTTCTCAAAGTCTCCAATAATTTCTCATCCTGTTCTTCAGTTAAGTTTGAAGATATTATAACATGTAATGACAACGAGTCCCCTAGAAAAGCATACTTTAAATTCATAAAGAGAATATTCATCTCAAGTTCAAGAGGTTTTTCAATAGACGAAATAAGAGGTTTACTATTCTCAGTAGTGTCTAGGATTTCAAAATTTTTCTGAACATAATTTAAATCCTCAGTGTTTATCTCAGTTGATTTATCCTCAAAATCATTCTCATTTTCATCTTCTAGTTCTTTTTTTATTTTGTCTTCACAACTTTCTCTGAAATGGTCACCAATCAAATAGTCAAGAATCTATATTATGTAACATTCATCATCTTCTTCTTTTGTTGGATATTTCATTGACTTTAACACATTAATAGTAACTTCCTGGTCATTAACTCTCATTATTAGCTCATCTTTCTGCACATCTATTATAACTCGTCCACTGGCAAGGAAAGGTCTCCTTAAAATGATATGTATTTCTTTATCTTACTTCATATCTAAAATAATAAAATCCACAGGAAAGATAAATTTAACCTTCACTGATATATCCTTTATAATCCCTTCAATTGATCGATCAACTAACTGCATGGTTACAATAGTGGGATAAATCTCTTCTAAACCTAACCTTCTAAATATCGATAATTTCGGCATGTGATTAATGTTAGCTCCCAAATCACATAAAGCTTTTCCACAAAATTTGTCTCTAATAGTACATGGAATGGTAAAACTACCAGGATCTTTAACTTTTTGAGGAAACTTTTTGAATTACTGCACTGCATTCTTCACTTAGTGTAACAGTCACATGAACCCCAAACCTTCTCTTATTAGTTAAGATTTCTTTCATGAACTTCATATAAGTATGCATTTATTCTAGTACTTCAACAAAAGAATGGTTGATTATTAACTTCTTAATTATCTCTAGAAATTTAGCAAATTGTTGATCAAGCCTCTGTTGTTTAAGTTTCTGAGGAAATGACAGTGGTGGTCTTTCTAAATTAATCTTAAGTGGAGATGTCGGTTTTTCCATCTCTTTATGAATATTTTCTTCATTTTCCCTCTCAACTTTAATCTCCTTTTGCACTTTATTCTCTAACTCTTTACCACATCTCAACTTGATTGCTTTAACTTCTTCATTATTTTTATCTTTAGGATTAACTTCAGTATTACTAGGAAGCATTCCCTGAATAGCTAAGTGAATTAATCATTTGTCTTAGCTGATTCTCAATATTTCGTATAAGAACATTTAGACTTTGCATTGATTCCACATCTGTAACACCACTTCTAGTAAATACAAATTTTTTTCCTTCATTTTTTGGTTAGTGGTGAATCTAGGAGGATAAGAAGGTCTATCGTTAGTATTTCCTAGTTGTTCTAGTTTCCCAATGAGTTGGGTTGATTGTTCCCCCATTGCTGATTTCAACCACTAAAATTATTATTCTAGTTAAATTTAAGGTTGTTTTTCCAACCTGGGTTATAATAGTTAGAATATGGGTTGTTAGGTCTATTGTTAATTGCATTTAAATTTTGAAATGATTTTGAGAATCAATCAATTATTCTGATCAGTTTTCTTCAATTACATGAGGTGTTTGAATTAAATTCATTCTAAATTGGTTTTAACTTTCAAGATATCACAGCAACTTGAGATGTCATTCTGGAAATTACTTCATTATCACGTAACACTGGCTACTTTCTTAGGATTTATCCTTTTAGAGGGTCATTGAAAGTTGTTAGTAGTCATCTCTTCTATTAATTCATAAGCTTCATTAAAAGGTTTTGACATTAAGGAACCTCCAACAACAACATCAATTATAGATCTTAGGGATCCTACTAACCCATTATAAAATGTTTGAATAATTAACCAGTATGGCAAAGCATGATGAGGACACTTCCTAAGGAGTTCTTTAAATCTTTTTCTAAGCTTCGTATATTGACTCACCTTCATACTGAGTAAAAGAAGTAATATCATTTATAAGCTTAGCAGTTTTAAAGGTGGGAAATACTTAGCCAAGAATTTTTGTGCTAACACTCCCCAAGTCCTGATAGATCCAGGTGTTAGCAAGTTTAATCACATCTTAGCTTTATCCCTTAAGAAAAAAATGAAAAAGTCTAAGTCAAACATCGTCGTTTGATACACCATCATATTTAAATGTAACACATAGTTCTAGAAAACTTGCAAGGTGTAAGTTTGGATCCTCATATGGTGTTCCCCAAACTAATTGTTTTGTATCATTTGTATGATAACATGTTTAAGTTCAAATGGTTAACCGTTGCAATAGGAGCTTGTATACTTCAATTAATTTCATCTGTTCTAGGGTTTGCATAATCCCTTAAAGATCTTTGTATATGATGATGTTCATTTTCAATAGTTTGATTATTAAAATTATTTTGTGAATTGTTTGCCATTTATTAAAAATTGTAAAGTTCATTTTATTTTATGATTTTTCTTACAGTTGGTTCTAATTCAAAATCATAAGACACTAAACCTTCAGATCCTGTACTGCACATGTAAAAGATAAAAATTCAGAAATTAAAATTAAAATAAAACAAAACACTTAAATATAAATATATAAAATTAGATTTTTTAAAGATTTTTTTTTGTTTTTTAATTTTTTCAGTTTTTTAATGATTTTTTAAAATTTTTATAATTTTAAAAAATAACGAGTTCTTATAAAAAAATTAAAATAAATTCTCCTAAAATAAGTCCACAGTTCAAATAAAAATTCTAAGTAAAAAATCTCATTAATTCCCCTACAACGACACCAAATTCTTGACCCGACACACAATTACATAGATATTTAGATTCCAAAAGATGACAAAAACTTGGCCCAATTTATGTTTAGCGGCTAGTGTGCAAAATAAATGTTATAAAATTTTGAATTTTACACTAGGCGTATTACGCAAATATACGAACCTACAAGGAAGGACAAATTTTTAATAACAACTTAGAAAATTTTTACTTAAACTGCAAACACAATATTTAGGAAAATAGTCTCGAAATATTTGTAAAAGGTTAAAACTAAATATTTGCTAATTCTAATTTTAAGCAGAAAGTAAACACAAATTTTCTAACTAATTATGTTTAATAAAGTTTGAATAAAATGAAAAGATTTTTCTCCTTGCAAAGAGATCATAATCAGTGTAGGAATTAAAATTTTAAATGTTTAAATATTGTATTGTGACAAATATGAGCATACTTATTTTTTATCCTCTCCCGATTGCATAAAGAATATTGGCTAATATAAAATAAGTTCTTAATTGATATGGTTATGTTGGGTAGGTTCTAGTCTCCACCTCCAGATTACCCACTCGGCCCTCTCTATAGGACTAACCAGGTCTTAGGTTCTAAACTTTAAACTAAATTAGTTAAGAATCCAGCTTATCACCATAGAAACATCAATTCTGCGCCCATCAAATCTTATCTCCATTCTATTTGCACTCCCTCTAAAACTTGGTTCCCGTCCATCCAAAGGTTAGTGTGACATTTACTATGTTTCGCAATGGATTTAACATTACAAATTATCTATTTGCAAAGTAAATTAAGAGCCGGTGAAAATGTCATCACAATTTTGGAATAAAAGAAGTCTTCAAACTATTCTAATCCTACACATGATTAAGTCTTATTGCAAGGAGAAAGATAAGAAAATACTTAGAATTCAAGGGGATACCACAAAAAAACATGATATATATTAAAAGCTAAGTCAACACAATAAAAAAAACTTAAACAAAAATACAAGGTACTTATCTTAGACTTCTCCCCAAGCAAATTATTTGAAGTTCCTTTGTTTTCTTCTTCCTCTAATAAACACACCAAAACAG
This sequence comes from Papilionanthe hookeriana x Papilionanthe teres, assembly GCA_022702705.1. Taxonomy (NCBI): domain Eukaryota; kingdom Viridiplantae; phylum Streptophyta; class Magnoliopsida; order Asparagales; family Orchidaceae; genus Papilionanthe; species Papilionanthe hookeriana x Papilionanthe teres. Next base: position 54,166,198 of record CM040438.1, on the reverse strand, counting down.
AGGCAACAAGACTCTCTCTCTCTCTCTCACACACACACAAGACTCTCACACCAATACTCAATACTCTAACTTATCTCTATGCTCACTTCAACAACTTACACTCTATTTTTTGGAGAACCAATGGCTATATTAAATAGAGCTCTAAAAATCACTAAGAGTCACTTTAAACACCCATTCAAAAATCATCCACATTCAATGCATAAAAGCCTAAACCGATTTTGGCACCTAGGCACCCAAACGTGATGCCTAGACGCCAACCTTCTAGAAGTCATATTAACTACCTGACGCCTAGGCGCTAAGTCAATTTTTGCTAAATTTGACATGTTTTTGTTCCAGTTTTGCTCCTTTTGCTCTTTAAGATCTATCTTTTGTACTTGCAATAAAAAACACACAAAATATATTTCATTAAAGCTCAATATCCTTAAAAATGGGTAAAAAATGTATTTATAAAAGTGGCACATTTTATGGTGTATCAGTTAGCAAGTAGCGGTCGAGTAAGAGGTTACTAATTATGGTCGAAGAAGGGCAAAAAGCAATGGTTGACAATGATTAGTGGCCATAGAGGCCAAAAGTGATCCTTGGGCTTCAGTCCACAACAACACTAAAATTAATTATCTTTGGATCTTCAATATGCCATTATAGTAAATTATCATATTTAAATATAATTTTTTAATCAGGAGTCACTAATGATGATGAGCAGTGGGCGGCTGATGGTGGTCGACAAAGGCTGACAAACAATGGTTAATGGTGTTCAACGATCATAGAGGCACAAAAGTATTGTCAGATATTCAATATAATGTTATATGTTACACTTGTATTCGAGACACGACATTAACAATCATGGGTCACCGACAGTGGCGAGCAGGGGACTGTCGGTAGTGATCGATGGTGGTCGAGTGTAGTAATCAACTGTCTTTAGTGGCTACGGAGGCAAAAGATCGCCGTGTCTTCAATCTAGAATAACAATGAAATTAGAGATCACAAATTGTTCTATATGAAATTTTATCTTATAGTCATATGTCAGATATGACTTTACAAGCAGGGGTTGTTGACAACGGTGAGCAAGGGTGGCCGGCTAGCAGTAGTCAATGTTGGTTAGTGGCTACATATACCAGAAGTTATCGCCGAGTCTTTAGTACATAACAACACTGAAATTCTTTATATTCAAATCTTCACATCGTTATATAGTACAATCATGTTTTATATACAATGTTATAAGAAAGGGTCATCAATGGTGGTGAACAGGGGGCGCCCGACAGTGGTCAATGGATGCTGATAAGCATGAGTCGATGATGTTCAACAACCACGGAGGTCAAAAATTATCACAATTCCTTTAATATGGTGTTATACATTACATTCATATTTTAGATACATCATTAGCAAGAGGTCGCTGATGGTGGTGAACTGTGGGCAACCTACGATAATTGATGGAGACAAATAGCTATTGGTCGACGGTGTTCAACTCCACAAAGGCTGAAAGTTATCCACCGATCTTTAATCCAGAACAATACTGGAAGTAGTTATCGTCAGAACTTTAATACAACGTTATATATTACGATTGTATTTTAGACATGATGTTATAACTAGGGGTGGCCAACGAAGGTGAGCAAGGCCATACAACGAGTGGTGGTCGACGATGGTTAATGACTATGGAGGTTGAAAGTTATCACTACGTTTTCAATCTAAAACAACAATAAAATTCTTTCATTTATCTTCCGCCCTAAGTGAAGAAAGGGGGCCTATTTTTAGCTTCTAAGAGGGGTATTTTAGTCCTTTGGTGAATAACTCCACTAACCACCTGATTGTGACCCATATTAATCCTGTTTGATCATAGATGTTTGTTAATGATTTAAGAGTATTAAAGATCTAATAATTAAGTGAATCTATGCTCGTTAGATTCCTGTCATCGAGACACTCGATTTCACTTAAAGTATGTCAAATTTGGAGTTCATTTGACCATTCAATCAACATTTTGAAGTCTTTAAATATGTTTTAACAATTTGATTTCGACTTAATTGAAATTAATTGAACTAGTTTTGATGTCATCAAGTTCATCTTGTCAAGACAGTATGTTTAACTATAAACTTGATAAAATTTGGGCCATAGATGATCTTTAATTTAAATCTAAAACATTTTTTATTAAAATATGCTTTGAGATACTTGCCAAATAATAATTTTTTTGATGACACAACAATATAGATTTTCTAAAATAATTTTTAAAAGAATTTTTATTAAAAGAAAAACTCACCCAAATAAGTCTTATAAATACATTATATTTCTTTTGAGGGCCTCTTCTCACATACATTTGATTCACACTAACCACTAATCCTTAGTACCCTTAAAACTCACTTTTACCCCCACAAAAAAAAAAAAAAAAAACAAAGAAAAAGAAAAAAAATAAAAACCTAATCTATTAAAACATATATTTTAAAAAAAATCATAGATGCCTCTCTCTCTCCTGCTCCGTAAAGTCCACACTAACAGCGCCGTGAAAGAGCACGCACAAGAGCAGACATCACCATTTATTATGTCGTCGTCGTCGTCATCATCACCAAGCAAGCTAAAAGGAGTCAAACGCTTAGCCTTCTTTCTGTGGGTCACTTGCGCTGCCATTTCTCCTCTTTTCTCGCCACATCTAAAGGTACGCTCACCTCCTCTCTCTTAATTTTCCCTGTTTTAGGGCTTGTTTGTTTTCCCTTGGCAACTTATCTGTGGTGATTTAAGGGTCTTTTGTTTCTCGCGCTTTTCAACCCTATCTGGTTTTGTTGGGAACTGGGCTGTGCTTTCCCTGCTGTTTCTGCTTCTCGAACTGGGCAGTTGTTGCCCAAGCACTAGTTCCTCTTTCGATCTGGAATTAGGCGGCCTTGTGCGGCTGTTTTGGAGGCGGTCGAGGGTTTACGGTTGTGCTTTTTTGGGGCAGCTTTAACGTTTACTTGGACGCTGTTTCAGAAGACTATCATTGCATTTTGGTGTTTGACTATTAGCTTCCTGATTGGGAAGCTGTATTGAAAGTTGTTAGTGGTTTCTTGCTGTAGTGCCGCATATCCGTCCATTCGATATCTACAATTTTCTTATTTGTTATTGCGTACTTTGATTCTGCTAAAACATACTGTTTTGCCCTTGCTACTGCAACTTACTGGTTGTTTGAAATTGATCTGTAGGCACTACGGATATATTGTGGAAAACTGGCATCTTTATCCTATATCAAGTAGATCACTTAGAATTCTCTGGAATCCTTCGATTCTATCAGTGGATAGCTGGTTAGGCTTAGCTTTAAGGAGTATGGAATGTTGCTACTGTGGAACCATTAATCTGAGGCAGTGACCGAATTCAACCGAAGATCCTGATATAGCTTTTTATCCTTTAAAAGTTGCTATTAAGAACTAAGATTGTTTTAAGGTGGTGGATTGACTGTAAACCTTCGTGGGTCATGAGCATTATCTGTTTGAGCATTTAAGCAATTTTCTTGTGATCATAGACGATTTTTGAGTCTCAGGTTGGCTGCAGAAATATAAGTTGGAAAGTAGCTGTAGAGTAGCATGTGCCTACAGTAATGGTGATGGTGGGGCAGCATGCTGGCTATTTTAGATAGAGATGCAAAGGTACACTGCATCCAGCGGTGGTACTGGGGTCAGTATCAGTTCAGTTGGTGGTGTATCTTCCAGGGAAAATACAAGGGTCGATCCATCTTTTCTATCTTCCAACTTCTCCCAGAATTCCAGGTTATTGTTTCAATGCTGTTCTTTTAATTTGTTTTACTTTTTTCTTTATGATTTGACAGCTGACCTGTTATTTTTTTTTTAAATTTTTCTACTGGTTATTGGATCCTTTTATTTTCAGTTTTCATTCAAGATGTTTGGACACGTGTGTCAATCTTTTCTCTGGTTTTTTTTTTTTTTTTGTTAATGTACTCAAACACTTCCACTATGCAGACGTTCAGCCTGCTTAGCTTATTTTATTTTCACATATGGATTCATACATGCTGCATATAGGTGCAAATACTACAAACCATTGTATAGTTGGTGCACTGGAAGTCCTTGTATCTATTTATTATTTAGAATTTAACTCATTATTGGTTTGCTAGTATTATAAAATTCTCTATTTATTCAGGTCAAACATTTGATTTGCAGTAGTATCTTGAGGCAGCTCCTATTGAACCTAGGATTGTACACTATCAATATGGTGTGTAGCATTGAGCTTTGGAGATAGATGTCTAGTGGGGATTGTGGCTACAATGGCTAATTTAGGTTTATTCTCTGACAAGGAGCAAGTTTGTGATCCCTTGTCACATCTATGAGCACTCTTTGATGTGTATATTGTTCTAGAAGAGTCATATTTCCTTGATTCACCAGCCATACATTTTTGAATGGGTTGATCTATAAAAGTGACGAGGCATTGTTGCTTGTTTTTGTTGAATTTACTCAAGACGCTGTTAACCTTCTCATATAATTTTATCTATCAAACTTTGATTTGTTACCTCCATCATGCTCTTGTTGTCCTCTCATTCAACATGGCATATTTAGATTTGTGATCCAAGACAACTTGAATGGCAATACTTCGTTTAGCAAGTTTGGCGGGGTTACGTTATTTGATTCAGTGGCAACTATTCTGTTCACACTTTGATTTTTGGAGTATTCAATGTCTATCATTCTTTATGGATAAATAGAAAAATGTTTCAGATAATGTTCTAATTTATCTCTTAAAATTTATGATAAAATATTAAAATTTTTTGCTTTAAGATTAGAATAATCCTTTATATATAAGAATGATTTTAATTCTATTTGCTAGGTTTTTCACTATAACTTAGAGCTATGGAGAAAATTTCTCACTGCTGGTTTTGCTTGCTGCACCCCAATTGAGGTCCAAGGTTTAAATAGGGATATTTTACCTTTTAGCAAGTCGAAACGCAAGCCTGAAAATTATAAAAAAAGAACTCATACAATTTAAAATAATTTATAAATATGATAAACTATTGATATGTTGATTTAATTATATATATATATATATTTTAGAGGATTGGCCAAAGGCTTTTAGAAGAGCCTCCCGACTAACCTCGTGTGCCTAAGAATTCCATAATGCACATAGGTAGGATTGAATCCGTGACCTCAAGGTCTTACAAACTGTACCAATCAAAGAGTCACGGTGTGTGACACAATATATATATAACTTACACGCACACACACACACAAAATGTGATTTTAAGTAAGCATTCGCGTTAGATTGAATATTGACACCTTTTGCACTTCTATGAGTAATTGTCTCCGATATCATATTCCGTTAATAGAAGTTATATGATCAAAAGAATTGGGTTGTTATGGAGGAATTGAAGCTTTTATGAATTTAATTAAGAAGAGAGGGAAGGGAGTAACCTTGCTCTCGGGGACCACACCCTTACATTATTGGATGAACTTCTGCTGCTTTCCTAAGTGAGAAAGAGAGTACTTTTTTGGCTGGCCTCCTCAGGCTTAGAGCGGGAAAGAGGGCGACAAAAATTGAGGTGGAATATCATTCAATTGTATGAAGCTTGAATTTTGTATTTTAAACTCCTTTCTATATGTAAATATGTTATTGAAATATGTCTATATCCCCATTTCCTATTAAATGCTCTTGTTTGTAAACATTATACAAAATTTCTTAGATCCATTAAACCTTTGGATAACCATTACTCAAATATTCACCTAGATTTACCTTAAAGGTTCGTCAACCTTGCAAAAATAGGTGAAGAAGATTAGAGAAGAAACATGATAATTTTATATTTTCTCCACATTGTTCTCTTATTCATCCTAGTTTGATTGCTCACTCCTAAAAATGAAGTATAAATTATTTTTTGCGATTTAGTTCCATCCTTCTATATTTGCACTTCTACTCTCATGAGCATATTTTGCAAATTTTTTATAAGGGCATCCTTTTGGATCATACATGAAAGCTTATCGACAATGATTTTCTAGCTCATCTTGCTAATGGACCTTGTTATAATAACAGTTGTCATAAAGATTGGAACTAACCTAAATCTAGGCAAAATTTCACAGCACAACACTATGCGATGTACAAAGGTACTTTTTTTACTTCTATGTGGAAAGCAAAATCATTAATTAGAGTACTCATAGCCTATATATTATGTATATATGTAGTCATTCACGTAGTTAAGTTAAATTCACGACATATAGTAACTTTAAATAGATATAATTATAAATCTATGCATACTAATATAGTATGATTTAATAAATTTTTTAAAACTTCATATAAAATTGAAAAGAAATATAATATATATACCAATATGAAGATAAATTTTGAAAGTGAATATGTAAATTAAAATTTCTAGCAATTTTTATTATGCATTGGAATTAATAACAACAACAACAACAAAGCCTTAATCCCACTGAGTGGGGTCGGCTACATGAATCCTTTTTCTTCATTGCGTTCTATTTAGTGTCATATTTTCATTTAATTCTAATAAATTAATGATCATTTTTTATACAATAAGCCCAATTATTCCTAAGTCTACCTCTGCCTTTCTTAACATAAGTCGGATCCAAAACATGTACTCTCTTAATCGAATCATTAGATGGTCGACATTTAATGTGACAAACCTCTCTTTAATTTTGTCCGTCGCTGGAGCTACACCGACTCTATCACGGATATATTCATTTCACATTTTGTCTCTAAGTGTAAAGCCACTCATCCACCTAATCATTCTCATCTCGACAACACTTAAATTAATATTAGGCTTCTCTTTTAAAGACTAATATTCAACATCATAGAGCATTGCAGGTCTCACTACCATCTTATAAAATTTTTCTTTCAGTCTAAGCGATATTTTTCTATCACACAATAGGCTCGAAGCATTCCTTCACTTCAACTATCCAACTTGAATTCTACTATAAACATCCCCATCTATATCACCATCACCTAGAGCAATAGAGCCGAGATATCTAAATCATTCACACCTTTTAATAATTTGATCACCCAAAGTTACACTTATGTCACTAGAGCTACTATTACTAAAATTACGTTCCATGTATTCAATTTTAGTTCTACTCAAACGAAGGCCTTTAGACTCCAATGTAGACCTCCATAATTCAAGTGTTTCCTGATCTTTATCTCTCTTCTTATCCATGAGAAGGATATCATCAGCAAAAAGCATACACTAAGGTACATCCTTTTGTAATTGTCCACTAAGACAATCCATAACTAAAGCAAAATGATATGGGTTTAAAGCCGATCCCTGATGTAATCCAACATAAATAGGAAAATATTTGGTCAATCCTCATTCAGTTCGAAGTCAAGTAACAACTCTAGTATACATATCTTTAATGACTTGAATATAAGTCATATCAACACCTTTCTTCTTAAGTTCTCTTCAAAGGATATCTCTCGGAACCTTATTGAACCTTATCGTAAGCTTTTTTTAAATCAATCAAAATCAAATGTAGATCCTCCTTATTATCCATGTTTTCTCCACCAAACATCTCAATAAATGTATAACTTATGTAGTAGACCCGCTCAGCATAAATCCAAATTGATTATGAGAAATCTTGGTAACACGTCTTAACCTATGTTCAATTACCCTTTCCCTTAATTTTAAAGTATGACACATCAATTTAATTCTTTTATAATTTGCACACTCTTGTGCATCTCTTTATTCTTAAAAATGGGACCAAAAATACTCTTCCTCCATTCTTCATGCATCTTTTTAGTTTTTAAATAATATTAAAGAGTTTAGTAAACCAATAAACTCCCGAATCTCCTAAATATTGGAATTAATAAAAGATAAAAATTAATGTTATAGTTTAATAGAAAGTTTAAGAACTTCAAGCTTGCGTGACACAAATAAAAAACATAATTTAAATTTTAAACATATTTAATTATTTGTATGAAAATAAAGTTTAGTGCTTAAAATTTTAAGATTTATAAAGTATGTTTAAGGGAATTCATTAATCATCATCCTCTCTTTCATTTGCATAATCTTATCTTTCTTGAACTAAAATTATCATATTGAAAATCTTATCTTTTTCCTTTCGAGTCATTCATATCTTCTTTTACTAGAACAACAATAGAAGTAGATGAGTGTCATTTTATTTTTTGATCTGCTAAATCTTATAAATTGTTGGATGAGAAATGAGGAAATTGCGGAAATCGATTTGATAGATCAAAAGCAAAAGTTTGAATAGAAGTACACAAAATAAGAAAATCTCATAAAACATAAAAAAAACATAAGATTTAACGGAAAAAACCTGAGAGCGTGAAAAAAACATGAGCTACATTACACTAGGAAATCCACTATGAAGAAAAAGAGGAGAATTATACAAATCACAACAGGAAACGCTCAAGTCTCTCTATATTTTGGAACTTTTCCGGACATTATTTCTCTTTTGCGCAAGAGAAAATTTGAAATCCAACCTACCTATCATCGATAAAGATGACACAATAAGTAAGAATTTCCCAAACATCGGTTATAGGCGTCGATGCACTGCGATATGACATCGCATAGGGTGTGTTGTAGTGTTGCGCTCCCGGGTTTGAATATGAACTGGTTGTTGTAGAATTGCTTGTCTCGGTGTTGGGGCACTGCATCGCTCTTCTCTGGACACTGGAGTGTCGTGCTCTCAGGTTCTGCACTTGTACTGGGTGTGGTGGGGTTGCCTTCTAAGAGTTGGGGCGTTGTATACAATAAAATATTTTTACTGGGGCAGTGCCCTTGAAACAAATAAAGGGGGGATCACCCTGACAAACTTAACATCAAGCTTGATTGGTAAAACTAAGAGTTTCGAGTGACCAAATGATTGACACAATCAGACTCCACATAATAACACAAATCACCTTTGATGAACTATTTTTTCAACTTATTTCCATGTTAAAGATCTACACTAACATCCTAAGCATTCCCTCATTACATTCATGAATGTCATCAAACTAGTTAGATCAATGTCTCTTAAATTGAAATTTTTTTCTAAGGTTGATTAGATTTGATAAGCACCAAGTCATTTAGATCTAATCAATTTCTCATATGGACTTGTGTATGTGGAGAAGGACTGTGAATAAGGTTTACAAAAATTGTTTATTATTCAGTATATTCAAAATCAATATATTATTAATCTACTTGAAGACTATAATTTCTTTCATAGCTAGCAACTCTGTAAGTCATATCTAAATCCTAACGTGCATCACCTACCATCGTTGTCTTAAAGTTATAATTACACATTCAAGAAATAAAAATGTTATATCAATAAAAAAGTTTAAAATTTCATGGAAGTTTCAATTAATAATTATATCAAGAGATTTGTTATCTATATTGTTGATGATTGACATAGTCACAAACTGGCCACGAGCATAACTATAAATAAAAGCATTTGATTTTTCTCCATTCTGTCATTAATGTTTTCCACTAACCTAACCTTTTATCAATAGCTTCTTATAAAAAAACTTTGTTTAAGATTTTAGCTGACTTGATGTAGTTGACACCTTCATATTTGTGGAAATCTATGAAGGTCCGATCATTCAAGGAGTCATGGATGGATTAATTGGAGACAATTTGGGAAACTCCTTGATTAGTTTTTTTCTCTTCATTTTTATGTTTATTTCACAATTGTTTCTTTTCCATGTTTAGCTTAAATATATTTGATAAGATTGTAAATTAGAAGTAACTGGTTTCCTTATATTTGTGGTCTTATGGTTGAAGATTGGTAATGAGAATTAATATTCCCTTCAACGTTTTTTTTTCATGGTATCAAAGTAAGGAAACAAATTCTAGCTAGGCCCTTCTTTGCTCGCTCCTACAGTCGCCGAAGCTTCAACAACAGTCCAGCCGCTAGAATCCTCCCTCTAGCCAACTTGCAGGCCCTCCTCTGCTTCTTATCATAGTCGGACTCCTGCAGATGCAGTGCTCCATTCCTGCAACAAGCAACAACCAACTCTTTTATCCAGCCCTAAATGTGCATAGGGTTTTTGAACAAGCACAATATGAAGACGTCTACTTCTACTATAGAGAATAGTTTTAAATTAGAGACCATGAATTCTAAGAACTTTATTTATCACAAACTATAAACTGAATGACCATAACTTTCTTCAATTGTCCCAATCCGTGTTTATGTATATTTATGGAAAAGAGAAAAATGAACATCTCACGGGAGGGCAGGGTTCTTGAGCTCATCGATCCTATCCGTCGTGCATGGAAGATTCAAGTCCCTATGATTGTCTTGGCTAGTCAACTCAATGACCACTGAAGTAGGAGAAATTCTTTTGCCCTACAAGACAACCAAAAAAATTTCGAAGGTTGCAAGAGAAACTTATTCCAACAATTATAATCTTGCAGATTTGTTTGAGATCAAATCCAAACTGCACAATCTTTGTCAAGTTGAGCTAAGTGTCATCCAATATTTCAACAACTTTTCAAAGTATTGGCTATAATTGGATATATTTAAGACGTGTAAATGTCCACCTGATGCTGTGATACATAAATCCATTATTGAGAAGAAGAGCTATCAAATTTCTAGTGGGACTAGGGAATTGGATGAAGTGAGTGGGAGGATCATGAGAATAAATTTTCTTCTATCTATCGGGAAGCTTTTGTTGAAGTTAGAAAAGAATAGAGTAAGGCTAATGCTACTATCACATTTGAAGGGTTAGTTGATTTATTCACCAAGGAACAACTTGAAGTACTAAAATAATTTTCTAGGGATAATTCAGAACATTACACTAGCCTCATGACACACCAAGGTAATATATCATTCTCCTATATTGCCAGCAATAAGTGATTTAGACATTGAATCATGGATTTAGGAGTTCCTAATCATATGAATGGAGACATTGAATCATGTATTTATTTCCTCCTATTTATGTTTATTACATAATTATTTTCTTTCTATGTGTAGGTTAGATATATTTGGTAAAATTGTAAATTAGGAGAGACGGCTTCCCTTTATATTTTGTCTTATGGTTAAAGATCGGGAATGAGAACTAAGTGAATATTTCCTCCCAAATTTTTTCTTCATGTTTCTTTAATGATGCATGGCTTCCTCATATTTTTTTTTATTATTTTATTTCGTCCAAATGCACTATAAATTTTATCCTTCACCTTTTCAGTTGTATTATAAATATAAATTATGGCTATTCTCTTGTCTCCGTCGACTATCCTCAACACTTACACTAATGAGCTTGCAACGTTCAAAGCATGGGTTCTATCATTACAAAATTTAGTTGTGAGAATGATCTCTTTCGTTTACTTATGCTTATGCATGTTTTAAACCAATGCTGGGTGCTTGAATACTTGACATTTTAGAACTGAATTCCAATGATATATTTTCTCGGAGCACAAAAATACTTGAGTTTTGGGTTCTTCACTAGTGTCTATCAAACTATCATTATTTGTTTTATTTTTTCATTCCTTGTTGATAAGCAAGTTGTCTTCTAATTTGAAAGGATCTTTTTGTATTTCGTCATAATTCTTTTTGATGTTCCAAAAGGACTAATTAACGCTGTTTTGTATGAAATGTGCCTCGATTGATCCCTTTACCAAAGTAATTACATGCGTGGCAAAGGGTAATTGACTTGGATTTGAAGTATATGTACCTTTAAGTTAGATCCTTCCTCGCAGAAGAATCAATCATATCTAGAATCCTCATAGAAAAAATTGAAGAAATTATATCAACCTATATAAGGAACACTCGTAATTCTCTAATTCTCAACAAAAATACTAATTAGAAATTAAATATTTTAATTTAATTTGATTACATTATTTTTCTAACTTATATATAATAGAAAAATAAAGAATAAAAGTTTTAATATCTATCATAAATATACAATATTATGTTCTACTGATGGTTGTGAGGCCCCAGAAGTGCACAAGTGCAAGTATTGATCTGTCGAGAAGGGTTGAGCGTAAAGATGCTTGTATTGGAGAAACCATAGATGTGTTTATCTGAGTTTGAAGGAGAGACTGGGGATGGAAATGAGACAATCGAACATAGTTGCTGGCTGTGTGACACTTCTGTGTGGAGGAGAGACGAATGTAGTGTGGAGGAGAGATCAATGAAGTTGAGTGCTACTGTGTTGTTCTTGCATGTAGTAGAAATCAAGATGGAGTGACAAGCCACACCTTATTTGTCTACTCGCATTGCTACCCCTAAGCGAATAATTCTGGTTCTTAAGTCACTTTTATTATATTGTATTACATTGAAAACTCAATTGGGTGTGTGCTGACTCCAAGAACCGCCCAAAAACACAAAACAAATAGGCACTTTGTGCGAGCTCTTTTGCTCACGAGTGGGATGAGGCATATACTCTGGCGTTACCTTCTGTGTTAAGATGGCGAAGTAGTATCATCCTCGCATCCTACGGCTTGGTTTTTGCATCATGCTGTTCACAATGCTGGACTAGGCGATGCTTAAAACTAGGAGAGGTAACAAATTACAATCATTGCCAACACTACTTGGATTTGCTGCTATCCACTTTTTTTGGTGACTCCATTGCCCTTGTTGCTTTTGTTGCAATTTCGTGCTAGTCTTTGACATCACTTTTTCTGATTGCCTAAGGGATAATTTTTTACCATGGCTTCTCTAATTGCTTGAAGTTAGGCAATCAATATACGGATTCATACAAATTATGGACCTCTGCAATTGAATTGGGTACATACAAATCATGTTGTCCTTTGCTGTGTCTGCATTTGGGTTTCCTGAAATCTATTTGAGCATGCAACATAGTTATAATGGAACTGGTTGTAAGAAATGTTGAGCTATTTTTTACCAGAATGGAAGATGATTAATAAGCTACAATGTGGAAGGGCGAGCCACATTGTATCCTTAGGTTAAAGCCCTTCTTGGATGCATCTTAGTCCGGTCATTTTGTGTATGAGCTGGTTCGGTGAAAGATATTTGTCTATTGGCGGATAATATTATTTCGTGCAAAGAAAATCAACAGATGTGAATAGTTTGGTTCTAAAATTTTATGATCCACATTTTTTTTGTTCGATTTTTTGCCATAGAAAGAAAATAGCTGACACCGTACTATTATGATATAAATTCCATAGGATCCAATTTAAAGATTATATGCAAATTTGGGGCTTCTGCAACTTATCTTCTACTTGGTATTGATATGCTGTATCTTACCCCTCTCTTCATGGTTTAACAGTACTCATCAATATTTTAAGATGAAGTCTACCACCCAGGATCCACCTGTGGAAAAAATCCATTCATATGGATTTTACTCATGACTTTAATTATTTTTAATAAATTTTGAATGATACTCAATGATTTGAGTATGAATATGTTCAAACATTCCATTGAAATTATGTTCTTTCTATATTGTATTTTATAATTGGAAACAATTAATTTGAAGAATTCTGAATCAGATGTCTACAATTTTAGCTTTTGTTTGTTCAAGCTAGCGATTTTAGGAGCATTCAATCTGGTATCCATGCAATAGCGAGGGCAGTTTGTCATACTCTTTGGCATTTTTCTAAGTTTATAGTTTCTTTTGAAAACTAGGGTAAAATGTAATATAAGTTTATTGTAAGTAGAATTCAGTAATCTAAACAAAGTTCCTTCATACGGCTAAGGTTAAATATACATGTAGACATATTAACTTACCATTATTTAAATTTCTCAGATACCGAGTCTTATTCTTTCATTTGTGCATATTATAGGGTTGAGGCCTCACATAAACTCAAAAAGTGCTGATGAATGTCCTATCTTATTCTTTCCTTTATGCATATTATAGGGTTGAGGACTCACATAATATCACTTGAAAAATGCTGATGAATGTCTTTATTACGCATAACTGATGAAAGATAGAAACAGATGATAACAAGATCTCTAGGAAAAAGAGGAAGTGAATGAAGAACTTAGGTTTCTTCTGTATTTTGGATGCTATAATATTAAGTTATTTCTATAACCAGAGTATTTTTTTCAGGTTTTTCATGAGCACCTGGTGTTTTTTATTTTTATTTAAAGCAGCTACATTTCTCTTTATTTATTTTTGTAAGGAGAATTCCATCATGATTGTTCATTTTTATTTTCTTGAATACTGTCACTTGTAGGCGGCCACAGCCCTTGCATCCATACAAGCTTAAAATTGATAGGGAACCTCTTAATTTCAGGTAACCTTTACTGATGTTTACCAATTAATTATAACTTGTATTATGAAGCTGAGTTTCTTTCAGGGACTTGCAGCTTTATTGTAGTGATTAAATATGTATGCTGGTGTCATGCAAACAATGTTCAAACCCCCTCTGGGATACAAATCCTGCATTTGTGAGAGTTGTGTGCCCCAATTTTTTTCGTGGTTTTTGTTTTTATATATATATATATATATATATTTTCAATAATACATAAAAGTTTGTGCGTAACCTGGAAGTAACCTTTTTATAACATGGCTATTCTTCCTTATACTTTTCTCTTCCTTTGATCCTCCCCAAGCTGCTCTATACCTTCTCTCTTTCTCTGATCTATCCCCAACAAATTCTAAATTTCTTCTTCAGTCAGTCTGTCTTACATTCCATCTCAATCTATTCCAGAATGGGGTACGGTTACGTTATGAGGGCGAATGGTAGCTTCTTATTTTTTTTCTTGGATTTGGAGCATCTTGGCTGATTGGCCTGCTAAAATTTGAAATAGATGCTGCACTAGAGACAAATTGAAGATGAGTTGGTGTTGAGTTGGAGTGGTGTATGATGATATAATAAAGTAGCGATGAACTGAATTTGCTAATGTGAAGTAGTGTGTTAATTTATTTCTATAGTTCTTATGTGATTTATAATTGATGGATCAAATTCTAAAATTGGATAAACAAAATGCATTGAACTGCCAACCATCATATGTTTAATGCGGTGGAATTAATATTTTCTTTTCATATAGTTTGAAATCCATTATCCCCTAGTTTTCTACTATGTATCTCGCTTTGAAATTCTCTTAGTCCATATCTGAAGATTTTTTATCTTGTAATGTGTGTGTGTGTGTGGTTGTATAATAATTCTTTATTTGCATCCCTCTTTAATTTCTACATTTTCTGTTAGACTCGGGCCACCTGACTTCTATCCCCAGACTCCTAATTGCCCAGAAGAGACACTAACAAAAGAATACCTGCAATCTGGCTACAAGGAGACTGTTGAGGGAATTGAGGTATGTTTTATCCCATTCTATGATTTTCTTTCTTCATAGTTCTAATTTGATGAGCGTTGCCCATCTTCTTTATGCTCATTCTTTCTGGTGAAATTCTGTTTCTTTTAATATTTGTGCAATTTATCAGATAGCCTTCAAGAAACTACATTTACTCTTGAAATGCTCTTGGCATGACGAGAGCTTGTGCCGTTGGGAGTTTTTTGAGGTCTTTGTTTAACAACAGATTGATGTGCATTATTCTGTCGAAATGAAGGACTGGAAAGGCTTATAATAGGTCGAATGGCTCTATGAGGGTAGGAGGATATAGGATATTTTATTCTATGACTGACTGAAGAATATAATGAAAAATTTCTTTTTGTGCAATTTATCAGATGGCCTACAAGAAACTACATTTACTAATGTTATGCTATTGGCATGACTATTGTTTTAGACCATAACTTTAGGGCTTATTGTTGCAACCACCTTTAGGTTGTACTAGCCACTATTTATGGCCATCTGCTACTTCCATTCTTAGTTTTGCCACAACCAAAACCCTGTGTTTGCCATTATTTGCATTTTTTCTTGGTTTCTCGTACCGGTAAACCTAATTATGCTACAATCACTTCTTTTATGTTCAACTTAGTCGTCACTTTCAGGTCTATCATTATTACTACTTTCATGCTTGCTATTTTCACCGCCTCTGCGCTTCTTACAAAGATCGCCCTTAGGTCTTGTAGTTTCTTGTAGTTGACACATTCAGGCCCATGGTAGCTATCACCTTTAAAATTTTTACAATCATCTCTCGCAGACTAACTAGTATTGTTACCCTTGGGTTTTGTAAAATCATCATCGTCATAAGTGCCACCATTGCCATGGAGTCCAACATTTCAATGCAGCCTATAATTCCAACTTCAAACTGATTAACGTCTGTTATTGCATTCTTAGTGACACATTGTTGTTACAATTGGTGTCAAAGTCTGCTATCATCAACCCTATAAATATATTAGCATTTCAGGCATCATTGTATCAATTTTTCTTCTATTCTTCAGGGTGGATGTACACATTTTAATGTGGCCTAGACTTCCAACATCAATGCTGATTGACGTCTGTTGTTGCGTCTTGATTGACATATTGTTATTACAGGTGGTGTCCAAGTCTGCTACCATCAACCTTATGGATTTATTAGAATTTGAGGCATTATTATATCAATGTATGTTCAATTATTCGGGGTGGAGGGGGTTTACACAATTGCATCCAAATTTTACTGATATTCACTACTTTTTCCCTCTTAACTTTGCATATAAATTTTTTTTTCTTATGAGCTGTGTGTGCTTGAATGTTTCAAGGCTGTGATGATTGCAATTTCCTCATACTCTCCTGGTTAGTATAATTCTTCTAGCGTGCAAAAGATTCATGGGTAACCTTTTTTGGCCAATCAGTGTAGATATTGATGACCTCGATTGATTTTCATTAATGCCAACATAATTGCCAATTCTTTATGAAGGAGGCCTTCAAACTAAATCACTGTATGGATTGCCGAATTTTGCTTCAATTAAATGCTGTTCTCTGCCATCACTTGCATTGATGTTGTATCATAATGGCTTTTTAGTCCACTTTTTTTATTCGTTAACTCTATACTACTATTTGGTATGGGATTCTTTTGTTAATTCTATTGCATGCTGTATGAAATAAATGTTTATCTGGTCTAACAGAAACTGATACGCAACTCCACAATCACGCTCCCATTGTTATAAAGCCTTTCAAGCTACCCACACTATTAGTCTCCATTATTGTAAATCATTACATTTGTAGATGTGCTAGAGGTTGAGTTTCATAGGATTGATTCTTTTTCTATGAAAGCTTCCTAAAAAGCAATGCAGCAGCATATTACCCAATGAAGGCTTATGAAGCGGGGGCTTCGTGCGCCTCGAAGCGGGGACGATCCTGCGGGCCATAATCCCGCGGCTCTTAATGGGAGCCCGCGGAACCCTCACGAAAGATCGCGAGTTACGATTCCGCAGTCTAGAACTGCGATACTTTGCGGGAGCCTGCGATGATTTGCGAACGCAGAGGAGATCACAAACTTTTGTGATCTGGTATTTGGGCTGTCTCGTGAGTCTACCACACTTGTCTTCTTCTGAGTGTTCTTTTCTGGATTCTTCTTGTCTTTTACGTTTCCTTTTGTGCAAAGGTAGAAAAATATAAATACCTGTCCCCTGTCTTTAGGAGGCAGTTCTAGTGGAGTTGTCTTCTAATCTCATGTGTGGAGTCTCTTCCCTCTTGTTAGGGCTGTATCCGATGACAGATGGTGTTTCAACTGTATCCTGCTCTGAGTTGGTTTTGTAAACGTCCAATCTCCTTTGCTTCTTCTCACCTATCCTTTTTCTTCCTCTCCCCTAGTTGCTTACCACCCCCATACATCTCCCATCTCGCCCTACCACCCCGTCGACACCATCACCACCTTCAGACATCTTCTTAAATTTTAAAAAGGGGATTCGCTTATTATTGTATTTCCTTTCTATTTGAATTGTGTTGTAATTCTATTTCTACATTAATACAAGTTTGCTTTTGTGTTCCACTGTTTTCCTACTTATTTTGGTATCATTTTATCTACGCTGTTTGTCTAGGAACACTTTATGGTTTGCGTAGTATGTATGTTAATAAGTTTATAATGCATTTGGACCTATTTCTATATTTTTTTTTTTTGGAAGTGCTTGCATCTTTTTAAAATTGCTATTTTTTCTTGAGTTTTGATTTTATATTGTTCTCTTATCCCTTTAATGTTTGGATTGTTATTATATACTTGCCACTTTTTGAAAGCCTTTGATTTACGCCTTATAAACATAATTTTGTTTGTTATTGTCTCATTTTGTGTGCATCAGAAGCAACACTTCACTAACTTACCTATTTTTTATGCATCTGATGATTTACAGAAAATTTGTTACAGCCTATAAAAAGTTTCTGCCGAGTAGAAATTTTTTGTTCATGCCCTCCTCGTTCCTATTTTATTTTAATGAAATGTTTTACGGGTACAAAGATGTGTCCGTTTAGAACATTCAAAAACTATTTTTACTGACGGACTCTTGAGCTTTAGGCATGACCGCTATGCTGCAATTTAAACATTCCATGAATTTTCCGAAAGCATCTTGGTGCTAGTGAATTCTGAGTTTGAAATCATGTATTTTACTGAAGGAAATGCTAACAAAATTTAACAAAACTTTCAGGCAAGACATTTATCTAGGCTTACAGCATTTTTGTGGATCTGCAATTTTTCATTAATTCTTCTACCATTATCCTGAATTATTTCGTTTCTATGATTCATCTTTTAATTCTGTATCATCGAAGTTACCTACAATATCTTGATATGTTTGGATGCACAGTTTTTTTAGTTTCTTGTTGGCCTAATTTGTCTAGTTGGCCTTCCAGGAAGCTCGTGAGATTGTACTTACTCAGGCTAGTTATTTCACAAAACCAGAACTCATCTTGAAATGTAAAGAGGTAAATTTTGGAACTATTTTATTTTAATGGCACCTTTTTTGCATCTCCCCACCGCCACCCACACCAAGGTTCAACAACCTTTCTCATTAGCTGAACTGAGCATTGTTTTATCACTGATTTCTGGATTCATGAATGATTTGATTGGTTCCTATGATTTAGTTGATTACAGGATGAAACCTCTTGCTTTATTATTCACATCTTCTACAATGAGTTAGTTATAAATTAGAATTTTGGACACTGGCACGCAAGTTTTAATTTTTTATGCTCATGTGCCCTGAGGAAGCTAATTGGTAGTGGTACAGTCTACTTTAGCCTGATAATGAAATACTTTAATTACCCTGCAATCTTCCGAACTGCATTTGCATGGTTTCCTGGAGAATTTTCTATCCAATGTCCTCTTTGCTATGGTGCCTTTTTTTATATAAAATTTTGAATGATCTGCTTGAAAAGCAATTTATATGAAAGCTATGTTCTAGGCTAACTTCTGTTGTGTTTCCATTCTTAAAGGCGATAAGAAGACGCCTTAGGGCTATCAATGAATCTCGTGCTCAAAAGAGGAAGGTGTGACTTTTTGTCGAACCTTATATATTTTTTGTTTGCATCTTAAAATGAAAATATTATGTCATTTAATATGTTAGTTTTTCCAGAACATTATTTTTAATAATGGAGTGTAACATTTTTGTTTTGGATTACAACAGGCTGGTCAGGTTTATGGAGTGCCACTGAGTGGTCATCTATTGATAAAATCTGGTTCTTTTCCTGAGCAGAGGCCTTCAAGTGAAGATTTCCGCAAAAAATGGATAGAGGTGTGCTATTATTGTCCAAGTCTTTATATTAAATTTATTCATGGTTTCAATGAACTTGATTCATTAGATGTAGCTGGAAATAATGCTAAAATACTTGGATTTGATATTCATTTCTGTAAAAAAATCTTAAAAATAAAATTTGGTTTTTTTTGTGCTATTTTGTTTCTATTGGTGTATAATTTTAGGTGGTCATGGATTTTGCTGCAACAAACATAGAAAACAAGAAGAAATAGTAATTCACAGATTAAGGTCCACAAATCGCAGTAAAATCCATCTTCAACATTAAAATAGTAGAAATTAAACAAAAATGCAACGACTGATTAATTTCAAAGAAATCAACATTAAATCTGAAACATAATAAATTTTTTACACCAATTGAAATCTCAATTTTTGTCGATTTGACTGAAATAAGGACTATTGCATTACTAACAACAAATTTACTAAGAAGAAAAATAGGTAAAAGTATAGAGATTATCGAAGTGTAGAAAGTCTAGTCTCATGGTAGCACAAATGAATTCTCAAATCTAACAGATACACACGATTGAAAATCTGAATGCTAAAATTTATTGAATAAAAGCAATTAACAATACATACTTCCAATTCTGTAATATCACCGGTCATGGTACATTAATTTGAGCCTTTAAAGCAGAAAATAATGGAAATTGTGGTTTATAGTATTAGGGAAGATCTTGCAAATTGTGTTTTTGGGCTGCTTGAAATCCACTATCTTTGACACAAATTATCTCTTACAGGCCTGATATATGGAATCACCATCAGATTTAAGAATCATTTGTGTTACAAAAATCAAATAGCTCCAAAGTTCCATTTAATGCATTATTATGGGGACAACTGGATTAATTCATCCATAAATTGAAATATATTGATCATTGCAGAGATTCACATAAACGGTCCTTGAAAGTAGTTACTTGAAATTGCAAATGCTTATCACTCGATAACTCATAGAAAATGTTATTTAACAGCAATGAAAAACATAACATTCTCGTTCTCCTAGTTACTTCTTCACAATTATATCCAAAATTTTATTGATCGAAAACTCTTATCAATTCATACTTGTGCTTTCAAATTGGAGTTGTGTAAAGTTGTCTTCATAATATTTCTTTTAGCTGGAACTCCTACAGCACTTTATTTTTGATTATTTTTAATAATCACATAGAAAATTTTATTTCATCGAAAAAAATTATTACAAGGTGGTGGCTAAATAGTTCTCCTAAAACCCCTCAACACTACAACTCACAATAAAAGTAATAACCTAAGAACCGTTTTAGCCACAATACAACTCACGGAATAGAAAGCAATCAAAATCAATTATTAATTCTAATGAAAGGAATGTTTAAGCAATCTCCCTTGATCAAACGAGATAGGTCCAACGGAATTTTTTGTGAAGCACTGTGAATCCAAGCCTTCCTCGCAGCCCAATCTGCACATTTAAACAACCAATGTACCGGAGCAATATTAACAAAGGAAAAAAGTCTTTTCAACTGTATTATAAGATTCACTGGTAAAGTTCTTTTTCTGCTGCTGTATTTCACAACTCAAATGAATCCATTTCAATAATAATATTCTTCTAGCCACATTTAACCACATGCTCCAACACAAGAATAACCGCTTCTGCTTCTGCAATAACAGGAGAGGATGCTAAGGTAGAAATATAAAACTAGAATAAGCATTTACTGGAATGATTCCTGCAAACACCACTAATTCTAGTTGCCAACTGTTTCCAACTGCCATCAACATTAATCTTCAGCATATCCATGAAAGGAGCTTTCCACAATATTAAACTAATCAAAGGCTTTTTCTTAACTGAACAAATAATATTGAATTTACGAAGAACCTTCAACACATCCATTGACAGATTTCTTAAAATTGCAAACTTCAACATCTTAGAGTCTGTTTGGGGTAGCTGTAGATTATTTATAATCTGCTGATAAGCAGCTTATCCTGATAATCTGATAATCTGCAGATTATCGTAGCTCTATTAGTAGTTATGGACAGTATAAATGACCTTCCCGCCCTCGTTTGTAAAACCGTTTGCAAGCAATTTATTCGAACAACTTATTCGTATTAAAGAAGCATATAGTCCAGAATCGGTATTAAAGAAGCATGTAGTCCAGAAGCATAAAAATCATCACATATCAGTTCCAAAAGATGAAATACATTTCTTACACTCTTGTGAATAGCAAAAAAAATAAAAGAAGGATAAAAACAAGTACAACGACCATGAGAAATATTAATATATTCAATTTGAAACTCAGGCTACGTTTTTCCTCATCTGCACTATCAACCCGAGAAAGCATCGGATTCCCATCACCATTGGCAGTGTAACATGTGGGAGTGTCAGCCCACCAGAAGAAACCGCAACGAGCTGAAACACCCCTGCGACAACCGTAAACTCGTCTCCCAAAACTATGAGGCTCGCGCAATGCGAGTAACTGAGCTCAGTAATTCACAATAACACAAAACAACTCTGCTTGTCCTTGTAATCGTAGATGACATGTTGCTATACCTGCCAAAAAAAAAAAAAATAAAACCAATTGTTAGATCCTGAAAAAAATAACAAAAAGAAGACATGCAGACGAAAATAAACCTATAATATACGAAATAAAGAAGACTTGGTGGATCAGCTGCCATAGATATTTGTTGGATCCTCGAGTTTATTGACACAATTTGCATGAAAACGACGGTCTGCAACTACTTCAGGTATAGAAGCTAAAATTGCGAGACATTCAAAGATGGCGCTGTCAGCGACTGGAGCAGGCGGTGGGGCACCAAAAGTTTCTAATAGTCGATCAAATAAGGTTTTCACAAATGTATCTTTCTCTCTTTTTTTCCTACCAAGTCTGGGTCTCTTTGAAAGTGAACTGGACTCCCCTATCTCCCTCTGGTTACTACGCACTTCTTCATCAGCTGTCAACGGCTCAGATAGGAAGTCATCTTCTAAGCTCGCAAAGCTCTATCCGAGCGAGGTTGAGTGCAAATTTTCCCGTGGCGACAACCCCTTCAAACATTATGTCGAGTTTTTTTCAAAATCCGGTCAATTCAAGATCGCTTATATTTCTTTGATGACGGCATTGCCTGTGACGTTGTAATGGATGAGGGGGTTAAGTTAGTTTATTAGAGAAAAAATAAGGAATTTAAATTAATACAACAACAACAACAACAACAACAACAACAAAGCCTTAATCCCACTAAGTGGGGTCGGCTACATGAATCCTTTTTCTCCATTGCGTCCTATTTAGTGTAAAATTTTCGTTTAATTCTAATAAATTAAGATCATTTTTTATGCAATACGCCCAAGTTTTCCTAGGTCCGCCTCTCGCCTTTCTTAACATAAGTTGTATTTAAAACATCTACTCTCCTAATCGGATCAACGATTGGTCGACGTTTAATGTGACCAAACCATCTAAGGCGACTCTCTCTAATTTTATCCGTCACTCGGTGCAACTCCAACCCTATTACGGATATATTCATTTCGCATTTTGTCTCTAAGTGTAAAATCACTCATCCACCTAATCATTCTCATCTCGGCAACACTTAACTTAACATTATGTTTCTCTTTTAAAGGCCGACATTCAAGCACCATAGAGCATCGAAGGTCTCACCACCATCTTATAAAATTTTCCTTTCGACCTAAGCGGTACTTTTCTATCACACAAAAGGCCGACGCATTCCTCCACTTCAACCAACCAACTCGAATTCTACTATTAACATCCCCATCTATATCACCATCGCTTTGAACAATGAACCCGAGATATCTAAATCGTTCACACCTTTTAATAATTTGATCACCCAAAATTACACTTCGTCACTAGACCTACTATTACTAAAATTACATTTCATGTATTCAGCTTTTAGTTCTACTCAAACGAAGACCTTTAGACTCCAATGTAGACCTCCATAATTCAAGTTTTTCCCGGACTTTTTCTCTTGTCTTATCCACAAGGAGGATATCATCAGCAAAAGCATACACCAAGGTACATCCTCTTGTAAATGGCCAGTAAGACCATCCATAAATAAAGCAAAAAGATATGGGCTTAAAGCCGATCCTCGATGTAAACCAACGTAAATAGTAAAATACTTGGTCAATCCTCCTTCGGCTCGAACACATGTAACGACTCTAAGCATACATATCTTTAATTACTTCGAATATAAGTCATATCAACACCTTTCTTCTCAAGGACTCTCCAAAGAACATCTCTAGGAACCATATCGTAAGCTTTTTCTAAATCAATAAAAATCGATGTAGATCCTCCTTATTATCTCCGTACTTCTCCATCAAACCTCTCAATAAATGTATAGCTTCCAGGTAGACTCGCCCAGCATAAATCCAAATCGATTAAGAGAAATCTTCGTAATACGTCTTAACCTATGTTCAATTACCCTCTCCCATAATTTTAATGTATTGACACATCAATTTAATTCCTCTATAATTTGCACACTCGTGCATCTCCTTTATTCTTAAAAATGAGACCAAAATGCTCTTTCTCCACTCCTCGGCATCTTTTTTAGTTTTTAAAATAATATTAAAAAGTTTAGTAAGCCAGAAACCCCCAAAACACCTAAACATTTCTACACTTCAATCGGGATATCATCGTGCCCTGACGTACTTTCCCCTGGTTTTCTTTAAAGCCTCATCAACCTCTTTTTTTACTAATGCGACGATAAAAATGAAAAGCTTTATTATTATTAACGATATTAAGATCACTAAGTCGATCGTACTTTCAAGATCATCATTAAAAAATTTATCAAAATAACTCACCCACCTATGTTGAATATCTTTTTTAAGAAAAGCACTTTTCGATTTTCATCTTTAATACACTTTACTCGAGTTAAATCTTTAATTTTTAACACCGTCGTTGCGATCCCGAGCTCGGATGTGAAAAGTGGAGGGTTCATATAGGTAGTCGACAGCCAGCGTAAAACTTGTCGAAAAAATCATGACATGAATCCTTTTGATCATTGTGTAAGGAATTTAAATTAATAAAAAAATTATAAAGTTGAGTTATGACCTCCAATTTCTCAGCCCACCTTTCCTCGGAGGCATTGATTGTCCGCTTAATGGGATCCCAACCCAAATCGGTACATCCACGTTTGAGTTCCTTCCAAAATTTCCATTCCTTCTTCAATTGGTCCCATTTGTTTTTGAATTTTAGCTTGTCGTAATCCCTGTCAGTCAATTCTTTAAACCTCTTCGCAATATTTAGCCAACCTATCTTGTTAAAACACGAGTTTGGCTGATTTCCCAATTCTATTTCCTTAATACATAGATCGCAAAAAATATTTGTTGTTTCTTTATCCCACGTAGTAGACTGACCTCTTCATTCGCTTCGACATATTGGCACTATAGCGAACCACAAATATTTATAATTGGCTTTTTTGTATCTAAATGCAATTGGACATTTTTGTAGGTCGCTTACATGCCTTAACAACAAACAGAGAAAGATATCAATTATTATGACAAATACTAATTAGAAAGGCCGATGAAAACCATAAATGATAAACTTTTATTTATTAAAAAGTAAATAATAATAATGAAGTAGAAATTTCCTATAGGTCAATTGTCATTTAATATTAATGGCATTGCATGCTATACGCTTACATTCTATGCATGCACGAACCATCATATAAGTAAAACAAATGCCATAGACCTCCCAGTAAACAAAAGGTGCAGAAAATATGCTAAACCAAAGCAGCAGAATATATGTCAAGTTTTTAATTCCAAAACGCATTTGGAAATCATTCGATAGTTCATAAGAAGCTTTTAACTTTGTAGTGAGGGATTTATGTTTCAGCAGAGGCATGATCCTAAATGTTATACATCCATTAAAATAAATGTATAACATAAGGGATTTAGAATTAATACACAACAAAAATCATAAAATTTTAACAGAAATAATATTAATAATTATCAAACAATGCCATCACAAGAGAGTATTACCAATAAGTGACAGCTTTAAGTAACTTGAATCTATTAATCAATAAAATGAAGTAACTATAACACATTTTTTGATAAAGATCCTAGCCCCTAAATGTAAAAAACCTTCAAAAGATGATACAGCTTTCAACAACAAAGAACAAGGCATTGTAACATTTCTTTTTGGGACAAAAGGATGAAGCATCTAATAGCTTCATGAACATCCGTTTCACTGAATGCTGAGAAATCAAAAATATAAAATTAAAAAAATGCCTTGCTAAATTAGCATTTAAAAACTTAGTGTTTTTCACTGCAGCAAAAACATAAATGGTTCCAACTAAAAATCTCTGTAGCTTCACATATTTGTCAAATAGACAGAACAAGAACTATTTTTGTAGTGATATTAAAAGACAAGTCTCTTCTTCACAAGCAAGACTGTATTTTAACTGTATTAAAAGACAAGTCTCTTCTTCATTTGCCTCAAGCAAGACTGTATTTTAATTGGATAAATAATAATTTATCATACAGCTGTAGCCTTGGTTCTAGTTTGTGTCATTCACCATATTCATGAATCAAAGTGGCTGATAACTAGAACTTGTTATTAGACACTAACAAGAAAGGAGTTATTTTTTAAGGTCATCCTTAAATGTAGTTGTACTGTTTAAATTGGGTTATCTAGTTATAAAGAAATCAGTGTTTTATTTGTGCCAAACCTGTTAGACGCCTTACGTACATTGCATTCCTGGCGATCTATTTTGTGTTATTTTAGAACTACTTCACCTACGACAATTTGCGATCTTCATTTGCTTGTATGTTTTTCAATTGAACTAACTCTTCATTTCAAATATGAATTTCAGGTACCAAATGGTATTGGATCAGTGTTGGGGATCACTTCATTTCAAATATTGCCAAATATTGCTCTTCATTCAATTGAACTAACTCTTCATTTCAAATATTGCTCCATAATGATTATTTTTTAGAGCTTACATTTTGGCAAAGTAATTTTGGCAAAGTAATTGATATGTAATTGAACTTAACATATATATATATACACATATCTATACATATATATGCCCATTTTTCAAGCAGTTGCAAATGCTTTGAAGTGTATATTTTAAAACATTTAAAATCCTCTTGATGCAAATCTCAGAAGACAGACATTTCAGCCTTTTTATTGGCTTTAAATAATCATATAAACAATAGATGGCAGCTACAATTAAACAGTAGAAATCTATTTATCAAATTTACAAACAAACAACACAATTCTTATGTATTTAAATGTAAAAGTTCAGGTGTTAGATATGTATATACATAAGAATTGTATGCTATATAAGTTAATGCCCCAATCTAGTTTCATCAGCAAAAAAAATTTATATACTTCTAAAGCTTCACTTCTACTGCTGCCATGGTGTAAAATAAATATAAATTCCTGCAAAATTTACTGCATAAAGAGTCTGTATATATATTCAATTTACTTTCCACATCTACTGCTGCCAAACAAAAAGGCTTTAGGAGTAACATAAATATTAAAAAACTGCTCTAGGAGCCCATATGTCTTGTTATGATACAAGGCAAGTAATGAAAATAGTGACACAAGTATGCATCCTAAGAGACTAATAAAAATGTACAATCAAAACCCGACAAGATGATGAAGTAAATTTAAAGCAAATAAACAACACAAATACAATATGCTTCTATGGATGGACAAGTTCTTTAAAAAATTTCCAAATAGCTTACAAATCAATATGTATAAATGAAATTTTAAATTTCAAGCTTACTTCCAGGCAATCCATGTTAACAAATAATTTGAAGTATTGACATAATCTTATTTTCTCCATAAGGTTCCCTTTCTTTTTATGAATATTGAATCAAGCAACCAAAAAACCAAAAATAATAATAACAATAATTTCAATTTGATCTGTAACAATAACTTCACTAAATACCTCATCAAGTGTTAAACAATAACCAAGAAATTCAAACCATATAAATCTCAATTCAGATATTATGTATGCAAATATATGGAGCAAAAAATCTGAAAATCCAAATCCCAAACCGCAATCAGTGAAAATGTGAATCGAGGAAACAAGAATGCTTATAGTGCTAGCGCTGAGAGCTGAAGGAGAGCTTGGGTACTGGAGTTCGCGACTGGGATGGGATCGTGACTGGAAACAGACCGGGATCGTCTCTGGGAGAGAAGGACGGGATCGCCTCTGGGAGAGATGGAGCTCCCGTCGAGGAACTTATCGCCTCTGGGAGAGAAGGAGCTCGCTACTAGTATCGGGCGAATGGAAGGAATGATCCGCGACTGGTATCGCTGCCGCCGCTCGCCGCACAGCAGTGGGAAGCGAAGAATCGGGCGAATGAATCGGGAAGGATCGGTGCTAGAGAAGGAGCGCGGGAGAGAAGAAACGGACCGAGAGCCTAGATCCTCGCGAGAGCTGCTCTATAGGAGAATGGGACGACGAGACGAGGGGCTCTAGGGTAATAAACAGGAGCGAAAAGCTGAGACGCGGGAGTTTAGCCGCTGTAGGAAAGAACGAAGGTTTTCGATGAAATTGTGTCCCGCGGTATTCTGTCGCTATTTTTTCCGCGCGAAACAAACACGGGAGCCCCGTTCCACGAACGCGCGACGCGCAAATAAGTCGCCCTAAACGGGGCCTTAAACACAAAGATTTTATGTTGTTAAAACAAGAAAAGTTAGAAATCATATGTCCAACATGTTTGCAATCATTTCTAGTAGTCTAAATAAACCAAGAGACTACTATAGGAATCGAAGCAAAAACTAGACCACCATCATTTCTCTAGTAATTAATCATATCCTCGTTGGATGGATATACCTCATAATTCCAGTTCCCGTCTAATAGAGAAAATACCAATTCCCATACCTCGACAGTAAAAAACACAGTTGCAGAATAAATGATTCACCTCTTCTTCAAGATTCTTACATAAAGGACATGAAGAAGATAGTTAAATACACTTCATTTTCAGAATATCATCAAGAAGAATAATATTATAGAGTAGCGTCCAAAAGAAAAATATTGAGAAGATTTCACAAAAGAATTCCATTCCCATTGAAGATCAATACCATTGGAATTAATAAAGGAGTTGACAAAGATATTAGACACAAATTTGCCCTTAGCACCTTTAATTTAATGCCATCATACTCACTAGTAATAGGGATTTTCGAAATCAAACCTGAATCTTCATTACTCATGAATTCAACAAGTTTAAGAAGATCCTAATTATTATTAGACCAAACATTTTTCATTAGAAGATTAATATCAAAAGGAGCCCCAAATCATCTGTCAGAGGTCTATTACCAAATCAATTATCATACCAAAAGCTACGTAAGCCATCTCCAATATCCCAACATAACTTTTCAGTATAATTAGCCACCTTTAATATTTCTTTCCAAACAAAAGAATCCGAAGAATTACTGGTAATATCCAAAGGGTGATTAGCCACAATATTTATTCCTCATCATACCTACCTATAATGAATTACCCTCTCTAAAGCGTAACCACAACTTCAAAAAACTGATTTTCATAGAATGAGTGAGAGATCGAAAGCCCAAACCTCCATGATTAGTAGGCTTGCACATTTTAGACCAACTCATCCAATGGATTTTAAGTTCCTTACCAGCCCACAAAAATTTATTAAAAATATGCTCCAAGCTTTTACGAATGCCTAAAGGCATCTTCATATTGAATAAAGAATAAAGAGGGATAGAAGTAAGAATACTCTTGAGTAAGGTCACTTTGCCACCATATGATAAAAGAAGATTATCCCAAGACATAATCTTCTTCTTAATCTTATCAATAGTACCATCAAAAAGGTGATTCTTTCTTCTTCCTTATCCAAATTAAAACTCAAATAAATAATTGGAAGATCCCTTTTGACACAACCAGAGTTCGAGCAATGAAAGTTACATTTGTTAGAATTAAACTTTAAAGCAGATGCAGCTTGAAAATGATCCAATCCATTTCATAATCTCTTAATAGAACCTTTATTAGCATTAGTAAAAATAATGAGGTCATTGGCAAAAGCAAGATGATTAATACTATAATTTCCTTTATCAACGTACATCATGCTAGGATAGCTTTTAAAAAGCTTATTAAGATATTTGGAAAGATAATAAAAAATTAAAAGAAAAATAAAAGGAGATAGAGGATCCCCTTGCTTAATTCCCCAGGAGGATTTGAAATATCCACATTTATTGCCATTAGTAAGCAAAGTAATAGTTTTTTTCCAAGGTCCTCATTATAATATCACAAGAAGCCTTATTAAAACCATTGCCTTGAAGAACCTTCAAAATAAATTCCCGTCTAAGAGTGTCATAAGCTTTTTTAATATCCATCCTAAAGTTAGTATTACCACCTCTACTCTTCTTATCTAAATCAAGAATTAATTCTTGAGCAATAAGAGCATTTTCTCCAATATACCGTCCCTTAATAAAAGTTGTTTAATTTTCAGATATCAATTTATTAAGAAAAGGTTGTAGTTTGCCAACTAAAATTTTGGAGACAATTTTGGAAATATATTGTTTTGGCTAATAGGATAAAAGCATCCCATTTTAGGCCTTCCTTATTTATAGGAATAAGGGTCAAATTAGAAGCTTTAAAGTATTTGGGTAAATCAGTTCCTCTAAAGACATTCTGAACAACACCAACGACCTTCATTTTAATCACTTCCCAGCAAACCTTATAAAAAGTTGCTGAAAAACCATTAGGGTCCTGCAGACTTAATACCATCAATACTGTTTAAAGCAGCTTTAATTTTACATTCATCAGGAATAGCAGCAAGATTGATAGTAGCAATATAAGTAGAATCACCATCAAACATAATCATATCAACATTATCCAAAGCACTGTAATCACTAATAGATTAGAATAAAAATTAACCCCATCAGCTTCAATGGAGTCGGAAGAGTAAAGCAAATTTCCATTATCTTGCTTAATTCTGCTGATATTGTTAATCATTCTTCTCTTTTTAATAAAGCCGTGAAAATAAACTGAGTTCTTATCCCCATCCATTTGTTTTAAAAAGACCTCCTCCATATTGATGGCAGCTACTAACCTTTTCTGGCCATCAAGGAATGATTTTTGATCAGTTAAATCATCACTGTATTAATCTTCTAATTTCGACATGTTCTCCTCAGCTATCAAAATCATAGTATGAAGATTGCTAAATACTTCCCAGTTCCAACTTCTCAATTTATTAGCCAAGTCATTCTGTAATAACCATAATCTATTGCCCTTGTTGCCATGGACTTCAATATTCTAATTATCAACAAATTAAAAAAAAAGAATCACGAGGGGTTCACATATTTAGAAATCTAAATTGGTAGACCCGATTAGTATTTATTATATTAATAGCAAAAATAATCGGTGCATAATTAGAACAAAAAATAGGCATATGTGTCACCGAGCTAACAGGAAAAGTACCCATCCAAAGATTCAACAACAATAACAAAGCCTTAATCCCACTACGTGGGGTCGACTACATGAATCCTTTTCCTCCATTGTGTCCTATTTAGAGTCATATTCTCATTTAGTTCAAATATATTAAGATCTTTTTTTATACAATTAGCGCAAGTCTTCCTAGGTCTACCTCCGCCTTTCTTAACATAAGTCGACTCTAAAACATCTACTCTCCTAATCAGATCATCAGATGATCGACGTTGAATGTGACCAAACCATCTAAGACGTCTCTCTCTAATTTTGTTCGCCACTGGAGCTACACCAACCCTATCATGGATATAATCATTTTGCATTTTTTCTCTAAGTGTGAAGCCACTCATCCACCTAATCATTCTCATCTCGGCAACATTTAATTTAGTATCATGCTTCTCTTTTAAAGGCCAACATTCAGCGCCATAGAGCATTGCAGGTCTCACCACCGTCTTATAAAATTTTCCTTTCAGTCTAAGTAGTACTTTTCTATTACACAAAAGGCCCGAAGCAATCCTCCACTTTAGCCAACCAACTTGAATTCTACTATTAACACCCCCATCTATATCACAATCTCTTTGAATAACAAACCCGAGATATTTAAATCGTTCACACCTTTTAATAATTTGATCACCCAAAGTTACACTTCTTTCACTAGAGCTACTACTACTAAAATTACATTCCATGTATTTAGTTTTAGTTATACTCAAATGAAGGCCTTTAGACTCCGGTGTAGACCTCCATAATTCAAGTTTTCCTTGGCTTTTTCTCTCGTGTTATCCACGAGAAGGATATCATCAGCAAAAAGCATACACCAAGGTACATCATCTTGTAAATGACCAGTAAGACCATCCATAACTAAAGCAAAAATATATTGGCTTAAAGAGAAAATAGGAAAATATTTGTCAATCCTCCTTCAGTTCGAACACAAGTAACAATTCTAGTATACATATCTTTAATGACTTGAAAATAAGTCATATCAACACCTTTCTTCTCAAGAACTCTCCAAAGGATATCTCTTGGAACCTTATCTTAAGTTTTTTTTAAATCAATAAAAATCAAATGTAGATCCTCCTTATTATCTCTTAACTTCTCCATCGAACCCCTCAATAAATGTATAGCTTCCATAGTAGACCTGCCCGACATAAATCCAAATTGATTATGAGAAAATCTTTGTAATACGTCTTAACCTGTGTTCAATTATCCATCCAAAGATTATTAGCAAGAAATCTATCAAGCCTTTCAAAGACTTTATCACGATGCCAAGTAAAAGAATTGCCATTATACTCAAGATCACAAAGCCCAACATCCAACAGAACATCATTAAAATCATTAACTAGCTGTTGGTTAGGATAGTTTCCACCTTTCTTCTCAGTCGCAAAGAGAATGGTAAAGCCAGTTTTAATAGCAATAAGGTTGTCCTAAAGATCCAGTCGAGCATGCATAAACAATAGTAGCATGGAAAGAAAAATTTCCAGAGTTGACCTTCATATGCAAGAATTGTTCATGATTAATAAGAAAATCCACAGTGATAGAACTAATCCAGAAAAATCAGATTTTGTTGTTCACATTAGCAAAACAATTAAACTTCTTGAAAATCTTCAGATATTTCTCATTATTATGAGAAGCCACCATAGGTTCAAGAATGCCAAAGAGAGGCAATTTATGAGACTTAATAATATTACTGAGTCTATTGGAGCATAAATATCAGCTATGCCCCTAATATTCCACACCATAAGCTTAATCATCAAAGATGAGTTTCCTCCCTCTAGTCGACCTAGCAGGAAAGTAGATAATTTTCTTTTCCTTTCCAGACACCACAACTTTGAATAATAGCTGTCTCTGGATTGACATGTCGCAATTCTCTAATACCCTTGATTTTCTTCTTCTGAGATTTTGTAATGTTCCATTCCTTTTCAAAATAAATCTGAAACTATTGTAGTTTTTCAACCAAAACATGATTATGAATGCTAATATCTTCCCAAGATCCATACGTAGCATTATCACAATCTCAATATTACTATTAGCCCCATTCTGAATCATAGGAAATGTAGAATCGCCAACAACATTCAATAGAGGAACATCTTCATTGCCCAATCTTTTGTCATGCTCAGTAGAAACTAATTTTACAAGATCTTTAGAAACCTTAATATGATGAACACAATTAGGATCCACTATGGTAGGATCATTAATAATAACTGCAGGTTCATTA
The DNA here is from genome assembly GCA_022702705.1 of Papilionanthe hookeriana x Papilionanthe teres. NCBI lineage: Eukaryota > Viridiplantae > Streptophyta > Magnoliopsida > Asparagales > Orchidaceae > Papilionanthe > Papilionanthe hookeriana x Papilionanthe teres. Next base: position 54,133,208 of record CM040438.1, on the reverse strand, counting down.
CCTATCTGAATACTAACTTTAGAATTAATCAACTAATTACGAGTACCCTGCTTCTTCTCACCACAATCAGGGACCTTAGTACCTTTACCTTTCCTTAAGTCAGGATGTGAAATATAATAATTAGAATGTAGATGGCCAAACATCTTACATTTAGTACGATAATTAGGCACGAACTCCATTTCACCAGATTGCCAATAAACATTAATGGCATTCTCAATCCAAGTAGAATCATGAAAATTAGCGTTGACATCCCTCTCAACTAAAATCCTAGCCACCAACGGTCTAGAAAAGTTAAGAGTGGCAATATCCACCTTCAATGGATTGCCAAAAATAGAACCCAAAGAATAAAGAAATTTCAAGTTAAATAGATGAAGCTTCAAACCTGGAAACCTCATTAAGATTGACACAATAAGTGGCTCCTCCATAGGATTGAAGTCAAGAGTTCATTTCAAGATTTTCATATAAGATTTTTCAAATAACAAAAACCTTACTATAAAAAATAGAGGTATAATCCTCTTCTTTTTCTAGTTTGATCATCAGATTTCTCCCATCGATTAAGCCTACATTCCAATTACTAGAAAGCTTTAACTCCATAAAAAATTTCTGAATGACCTTTATTTTAGGATGAGCAAAAACAAATTTACCCACCAGCGTAAATCTAAAAGGCTCCACGAGTAAGTTTGTATCCTCATCATGTAAAAGAAGAGCCCGCTTACCATTCTTTCTTGATGTTTTTTTGAGCAAACCATACGATGTACTGTCAGCTAGTTGATCTTTGAATGAAGAAGGGAAAAGAGCATTTATCGCTTCTTTAGGTTTATCGATAACAAAATCACGAAAAGACGAAGCATCTTCACGAGAAGGGGAAGCCATTAAAAAGGAAGGAAGGCCAAATGAGAACTACAGATGAAGGCTAAGAGCAATAAACTATCAACAACAAACAGAATGGATCAGAAAATAAACCCTCGAATACCAAGAACTTCGAACCATAGAAGTAAGGCTCCAAATCCACCGCCAAAAAACACCGAAGGAAGCGTGAAGAACAATACCACAACATCTACCATCAATACACTTAACAGAAATCGGCCCGAACCGTGGAACACCCAGAAACATTCACGGAACACCTCAAATACAACCAAAATCCACCTTCAGAAAAGCGTGGTAGAGAAAGCAATAATGCCTCCAAAACCCGCGAAGCCGAACAACTCTACCAAGCCCAAATCAGGAATCAAGAAACGCGCCAAGTACCCCCTATTTTGCCAAATTTACTTGAAAGTCATCAATTTTGTTTTGTTGGCATCACTTTATTTTCGATTTAGTCTTGACTTTAGATGTTCTGTTCTTTTTCACATTTTCATTCTTTTCAACCCTCTTACATCTGGCTCTCAGTTGATCCCAATAAATTGGATTATTAACTAAATCTTTATAATTTTCGTATGTCTGTTTATCTTGTTTATTTATAGTTCTGAACTGGCAATGAATTTGCATTATAAATATTTATTTTATTGGTTTTGGTAATTAACTTTTACTCTCCAAAGTTCTGTAAGTTCCTACAATATTCTAAAAAACCTCCACCCTTTCTCTGGTTGTTCTCTGCAGTATAATCGATGGCATTTTTTGTATTTCCAGAAATTTCTGTTTATTCATAGAAGTTTTGATGGTAGTTCTAGTAGTCCTTAGGCTTTGGCCATGAATAAGATCCGACTTAGCACTTTTTGATCTTTTTAATTTAGTTTTTTTAATGACACCTTTTGTAGTTTTACCCACTAGCTTGATTCATGTATGAATATTCTTCCAGCCATAATAGTTTTCTTGCCAGCCACGAAACTATATGATTGTTTATGGCTTGTGGGAGCTGATTTATTATTATTATTTTTTTTGGGCAGGCCCTATCGTCGCATGGTAAAAGACTCAGATCTTTAGCTGATCATGTTCCACATGGATACAGAAGAAAGTCACTTTTTGAAGTTCTTATTCGTCATAATGTTCCATTGCTAAGAGCAACATGGTTTATTAAAGTGACTTATCTGAACCAGGTATGCAGTTTTTCACTAAACTGTGTTTGAGCTGGTTTTGCTATCTGCTTCAGGATCCATGTTTATTTTTATTTTTTGTTTTAATTTTTTTTATGAATATAAAAGATATATTTTTTTATACATTTTTATTGAGTATAGATTCGGCCGGCCTCCTCCAGCATTTCATCAGGCACACAAGATAAAGCTCACTTTAACCGCACAGAATTGTGGACAAAGGATGTTGTTGAGTATATGCAACAACTCTTGGATGAATATCTCACCAAGGATGGATCTGTTGGTCCTGTTTCCAGCAGAGATCAATCATCTACAGCCGTATTGTCTCGTTCAGCACCAAAGATCGACTCTGGTGGTACAACATCTGATGTTGAAGAGCCTTCATCTCTATATAAGTGGTGGTATATGGTGCATCTTTTGCATTGGAGCTACTCCGAAGGGCTTATACTCCCATCTGTTGTGGTTGAGTGGGTACTTAATCAACTTCAGGTGATGCTTTTCTTCCTTGCCTGATAAGAATGCCTTTCAATTCTTACTTTGGCTCTAATTCCTGTTAATTCGATGCTAGCAGGAAAAGGATTCAACTGATGTTTTTGAGATGTTGTTGCCTATTGTTTATGAGGTCATTGAGATTATTGCACTGTCGCAAACTTTTACACGTGGGTTAGTGGATGTAGCTGTTCGATCCATAAATGATCTTTCTCTAGGTGGTTCTAACATAACAGAAACTTCAAGAAAGTCCTCCCTTTACTATGCTGTTGTTGAGATAATTCGGTACTTGATACTTGCTGTACCTGATACTTTTGTTGCATTGGATTGCTTTCCTTTGCCCTCATGCGTGGTTCCTGATATATTTTCAGCACGGAAAGCTTTTAAGGTAACTAAAGGTATAGATTGCATTCAAATTGGTAAACAAGATGATAAGCTTCGCTATCTGTCATTTGGATATGCTGCCTTGTCTATCCAAAAACGTGCATCTAATCTTGCAAATACAGCAAATCCTGGCTTTCAAGGTCGAGGTGCTGCTAAAATTGTACAGCTTTTGGATAAAGCTTATAACTTGGGGGATACAAGGTTAGCATATAATGCTGTCTTTGAGGATTTCTCTGATTTGGCTGTTGAAGAAAAATGGATGGTGGAGGTCAGTTCATCGTTGCGGTCTTCTCTAAAATGGATTGGGAATGTTGATCTGTCCTTTATTTGTTCTGTTTTTTTCATTTGTGAGTGGGCAACTTGTGGATATAGGGACTATCGAACAACTGCTCCAGAGAATCATAAAGTTACTGGAGTGAAAGATTTTTCTAAAGTATATACTGCAGTTTTCTTGTTAAAGCTTAAGATGGAGCAAGTTTGTTTTTCCCCGCAGTCTAGAAATGCTAATTTATCGGGTTCAACAGGGAAGGCTGTTTCTTGTCCTGAAAGTCTTTCTTGTATGGCATCTCTAGAAAATTCTATTCTTAAGAACAAAAACACGGATCATGGTAAGAATGTGGATATTTTTCAAAGTCCTGGTCCACTGCATGATATAATTGTCTGTTGGCTAGATCAGCATGAAATTGGGAGGGGTGGAGGATTTAAGCATCTTCAAGTTCTCATCTTGGAACTTATTAGGAATGGCATATTTTATCCTCCTGCTTATGTAAGGCACCTAATAGTCAGTGGAATAATGGATAGAAATGAAACTTCTTTTGATTTTGAAAGAAGAAAAAGACATTCTAGAATTTTGAAGCAGCTTCCTGGTGGCTGTTTATTTGAGGCTTTAGAAGAGTCAAAAGTATTAGAGGCTGAATTCCTGAATGCAGCTGTTCAGGTTTACTCAAATGAGCGTCAACTTGTTCTTCATGGATCTTTTGGTCATTCTAGTCACCTGCCAAACAAGCATGACAGTTATGGACCTTTTTCCCTTCAGAGACAAAAGGATCTAGCATTTGCCTCTAAGGAAGGTTCCTCAATGATGTTATTGGAGACCAACCGGAACCCAAATATAACCTTTCGATTTAGGCCATTTGTCAACTCTAAGGCGAAGGACCGAGTTGCTGAGCTGAAGGTTTTGATTTCAACTTTACTTCGTTTTCCATATACTTGTTCTGCACAAATTGAAACACAAGTTGATGAATCTCCTGGAAGCCAAAAGAGACTTTTAGGATCATCTGGTATCAGATTTGATTCATCTGAAGGGATGGCTTCTTGTGAGGATTGTAGGGAAGCAAAAAGACAAAAGTTAACAGATGAAAGGAGTTCTTCCCATCAGATTATTGCTTCAAATCAGTCAGATGATGAAGACACTTGGTGGGTGAGAAAGGGACCCAAATCCGTAGAATCCATGAAGGTTGAATTGGCTAATAAACTGACCAAACATGTTTCCAGAGGCAGGCAAAAGACAGTCCGAAAAATGCAGAGCCTTTCACAGTTAGCAGCAGCTAGGATCGAGAGTAGCGAGGGTGCTTCAACTAGTCATGTGTGTGATAACAAGATGAGCTGCCCACACCACAGATCTGGTGTTGATAGCAAAGTCTCCAAAGATGCTTTCAGGTTGAAGAGTGTTCAGCTTAGTGATATTGGGAAGACTATAAAACAACTTAGGTTACTTGAGAAAAGATCAATCTCTATATGGCTTTCAACTTCAGTCAAACAACTGGTTGATGGAAGTGAAAAGACTGTTTCCAAACCAAGCAATGGTAATGGTTCCTTTTCAACACCACTTGATGATAGGAACACAGTACGATGGAAACTAGGGGAGGAGGAATTATCTACCATCTTGTATATTTTGGATATTTGTTCAGACTTAGTATTGGCTGCCAAGCTTCTTTTATGGCTTTTAACGAAGTCTTTGTGTGGGCAAAACAATAACGGTCATGTTGGAAGAAATGTTGTGCTGCTAACAAAAGGTAGGGAAAATCATGTTTGTCAAGTTGGGGAGGCATTTTTGATCTCAGCCCTTCAAAGGTATTTTGTTCCTCGTGGCTAGTTCTGACTTTTTTTTTTCTTTTATGGATGATGCTGCATTTCTCTCTCTCATTCCTTATTAACTCTTGTTAATATTTACATGTTTTCTTGATGATTATATTTTGATACCGGAGTTAACCCAAATCACAATAGAGAAATCAATATTATTACTTCAAATCAAATATGATTACAATTAAATGATTGTTAATGGGAAATATTACAGTGGATAGAAACAAACTCAACTAAAGCGTATCCCAAGAGTGGTGACCGGTGAAAGAGGTATGGAGTTGGCCGTGGGTGCAACCAGAAATGGGAAGGGGGAGCTGCCTGGCGGCAGGGTGGTTGGAGGGGGGGTGGGCTGTGGACTGCGGTGAGGAGGTTGTATGTGGCTGGGACAATGATTAGGTGGCTGGAACCTGGTTCGATAAGGCTGGAACAACAGCTATGATACTGGGGATGGGATTCTGGGAGGCTAGGACAGTGGATAGGTGGCAGTAGAAGGGTTGTCTCGGCGGTGGTGATGGATGGAAGCAGGGTGGGAGGGAGCTAGGTGGTAGGCGGCTATAGAAAAACAATGAGGACAACCCTTAAGAATTCTCCTTTATGTAAAGATCTTCTTTCTCAAGCTTTTGTTTTACATGATAACATTATAAAAACTTCTATTCATGATTAAAAATGGGCCAAGCAACGTGTTAAATGTTCTTGGCTTTCAAAAGGAGATGATGATATTAAGTTTCTTTATCAAAATGTTAGATGTATACATAATTCTAATTTTATCAAAGAAGTTTTGGTTATAATTTTTATAATTGTCATCAGGAAGTATTGTTAATGAGGATATCTCTTATTTCTCTTCTTTGTTTAATAATCATCATTATGATTTTTCACATTATGAATTTTTCTATTAGAACATTCATTTCTAATGATGATTGTATCTTCCTTTCTCAATATTTTTGGAGGTGAAATTAATAATGCCTTTTTTATATTGGTTTTGATAATTTTTTTGGTCTGGATGATTTTACTTTGAAGATTTTCAAAGATGTCTGACATATGACTCGTTAGAATCATATTAATGTCATCAAATATTGTTTTCAAATGTTTAATCTTCCTCATAGAGTTAAAACATACTGGTATTATAATTATTCCTAAAAAGAATGATGCAAATTTTTTTAATGATATTAGGCCCATTTCTCTTTGTAATGTTATTTTGAAAGTTATTGTTATCATGTTAGCTTACATGTGTAAAATTATTCTTTCTGAAATTATTCATCATGCTCAAGTTGTTTTCATTAAAAATTATGATATTAATGATAATATTATTTTAGCAACGTGCTTATTTATAGTTTTAACTTTATCAACTTTCCTAAGAAATTCTGTGCTAAAATAAAATTTTAAAAAAACTTTTGATAATGGTGGTAGGCGGCTATAGAAAAACAATGAGGAGGTTGTTTTGCGGGTGGTTGCAGCGAGTATAGTGATGGTAGGGCAGATGGAAGTTTGCGGAGGAGTAGAAAGGTCGAGGATAATCACAATCTCAGATGAGATACAATCAGAGCACTACTCGTCGTCGGATACATTCCATAAGGAAAAACTTAGATACCGACGGCCATCTTGAAAGTAAACGCGAAAAAACTGAAAACCTAGAACACCAGAGTCACATATACAAGCCCTAGATAACTAGGATTGTATCATTCTATAAAAAGGAGACGGAAATCCATCGTGGGCGAGCCGATCGGCCCTCCCGGGTTTAGGACAAAGGACATCTTGGGAGAAGCCCAGAACTCCTTGTATGGCGCGCCTGCACTGTTATTGGCGCACCTGCGTCGTATTCTGTTCATATTTCAATCTTTATTAATATGGCACTATTCTATTATGTCTAATTTCAATGCATTCTTTTTGCAAGTCGAAGTTATAGAGCCTTGAGTTTAATCCTGAATCTATGTTCATGTTATTCTTTGAATACAACCATCAACTTTCTGATATTTCTCCATTTTAAATGGAGCGACCATTGAAAGCTGCTATAATATCAATATTATTTTATCAAAGATATTGGTCAGATTTCAATGATATTTCAATGAAATTTCCTTTTTATATGTAATTTGTTATATAAGTATATTTTTAAAGTTTAAACAGTACAAGGATTTTTAGCCATTCATTTTCTGCCTGGTATCAAATTATTTTCAGAGTCCTATTTTCCATCATTTGTTCTTATCATGTATTCTTCTATTCACCATGTTTGGTTTCTTTGTTTCCCTTGTAAGGAGTCATTTATTATGGAAATAAACTTAAGGAGAATTTTAGGGGATATATGCCTCACGTTGATTGAAAGTATGAAATTACCTGAATTAGTCTGAAATTACGAAAAAGTTTCTAGTAGGTGAAATATCCATCATCTTATGAATTTATCTCTGGAGCACAGTGTCCCAAACTTTGCTCTTTGGATTGAATGCATATTTCATGACCATGATATTATCAAGAAGCATAGTGTCTAAAATTAATGGTTCATATAAGTTCTTCATAATGGCAAAATATGTTTGGGATGCTCTTCAACAAATATGCTCAAAAAATTAAAGTTGCTACCTTCATCTACTAAAATTTTAATAAAATAAGCTATTATCAAAAGCTTGAATTAGATTATTTTTAAGACGTTATGATCAAGTGTAGCAAGGATGTGATGATTTTAAAATAATTTGTAGAAAGAGATATGAGTTTCTTGTAGGATTTGACGTTGAATGAGGTTAAATTTTTTTTCTTTTTTACATTTTAAGCATAGAGAACTTACTAATGCAATTTTCTCACCCTTGCGAGGTTATGAAGGAAAAATGATGATAATGTCTTATTTTTATGCCTCAAACACCAACCATAACAACCTCCGAACCTAAGAAAAAGACTAGTGTTTACTATTATTTTAATAAAATAATGACAAAGAACTTATCTCGAAGGCACTCTATGGTGGAATTACTACAAAGAAGGCGATATAATTAAGAAAAAACATTGAATATTTCAAGGAAAATTCCAAATCTATGGTAAAAACACTTCACTCAGAAGGAAAAGGATGACTTGTGGAATTTGAAGGGCTTAACTTTAAAAACTTTCTCAGCTCTCCAGATAAACACTTCAAACCATGCTCACTTGCTCTAAATGATATGAATTTTAACTCGTGTTTTTATTTTATCGTCTCAAATAGTTCTCTTACTTGGATTCTTGATTTGGGAGTCACTATTCCTATGTTAAATTTGCCAATTCAATTTTCAAACCTATAAACCCTATCCTAGTAATGGAAATGTTGCTGTTGGTTCCCTAACAACTATATTAGGTTATGAGGATATTCTTATTTCTCTCACATTTACTCTCAATAATGTTCTAAATGTCTCTCAGCTTACAACAATAAATCTTTTATCAAAATATAAAATTACTAAACAATTTAACTGCATGATAATTTTTTTCATTATTATTGTGTATTTAAATCCTCGCTATAGAGACGGCAATTGGGAAAACTCGTGGAAAGGATGAACTATATAATCTTGATGATAAAAATCATTTGATTTGTTTCTTCTCACCTCTTAATATAGAAACTATTTGGGACCAACATCATAGGTTAGAATATCCCTTTTTCAAAATCATACAATGTATATTTCATTCTCTTTGTGAATATTAACACTTAAGAATTTCATTGATAGACTTATGAATTACATAACTTCTCATTTCTCTTCTGATAATGATTTTAGATCCTCTAATCCTTATATGTTAATTCACTTTGTTATTTGGGGACATTTAAAAATCCCTAATATTTCTTGATCTAGAATATTCATCACTTTTGTTGATGATTGTACTTGAATGATATAGATATATATTACCAAATGAAAATTTGTTGTCAGCTTTGTTCTATGATAAAAAGTCAATTCAATGCTAACATCATGATATATTGCACATATAATACTTATGATTATTTTAATCAGCACATTTTTTTATTAAAAGATATCTTTTCAATCAATCCTCTTATTATGATATCTGATAAAATGGGTGATAAAAGGATAGAAGATAACATCTTTTGGAATCCTCAAGTATTCTTTTTTTCCAAACCAAGTCTCTAAAGATATCAATGAGATGTAGCTCTTTCACATATCTAATCCATAGAATCCTTTAAAGAATAATCAACTTTAAAAGTCCACTTGACCTATTTTATGAAATTTTTCTGTAAACTAGTTCTCGAATATTCCTCCTAAAAATATTTGGTGCATTGATTCTAGACTGCTCAAATGTGTCTTTGTTTAATATTCATCACTTAAAATGATAGAAGTGTGATCATGCAACCATCAAATAATTTTCAACTTCAAAAATATAATTTCTGATGAAAATAAATTTTTTCAATCAAATTTATTTTCTGTTGGAGAACAACCAACTAGAAGATTAGTTTGATGAAGTTACTCTCTTCCATCTTGGCATTTCAATTATGCAAAAAACAATCATTGTGCTCCTTAAGATCTATACAAAGAACAATAAGTAGAGTCAAAATCTTTAGCTTGCTTAAGGCTCAGAACCATCATAAAGTAACGATGATCAACTCATCAATAGACATTCGCCACTATAATAATATTGTAGGATACGGATGGACCTTCTCATTCAAATAAGGAGTAGAAAGAAATCTAGAATGATGAAAAATATTACTGGTTGTCAATGGATATATTTAATCATATTGAGTATAAAAAAGTATTTAATTTTGTTTCAAAAGTTGAATACAATTTACATTTTAGTTTTGCATGGTCCCGTAACAATATAATATGAATAATCTTTTCATTCATGAGGACGTTGAAGAAAAATTTTTTATAAATCCCTAACCATGATTCGATGACTCATTTTCAAAATTTAGGTTGTGTAGATTGAAAAAAAAAACATTTTATGGTTTAAAAATGTCTCAAAAATTTTGGTTTGAAAGATTTTTAAAAATCATGAATAGTATAGTGTAGAAACAAAATCATGAAGGCATGGGGTACAAACAAAAAGTGGAATGCACCCTCTTCGTAGGAAACTCCATTGATGACAAAATTACAATTCTTACTAACATATTAATGATATAATTGATGACAATGAAGGGAATAAACCGATTAAGAAAAAACTAGTATTCAAAATTAAGGAATTGTGTAAACTTAAGTACTTATTGGGTATATAAGTTGCTCAAAATCTCTCAATAAAAATATGTTAAGATCCTATTAAGAGAGAAAGATGATTGATCGTAAACTTTGTAAAAATCTAGTCGATATAGGCGAAAAACTTGACACAAATGAAATAAAAGTGGACATCTGCAATATCAAAGAGTGTTGTGAATTTAATTTATCTGTCACATGCACATTCATTAAATACGAAGTTATATGGTGGTCGAATAATAATGTGTAAGAAAAGATAAAATTTAAGAAGTTATGTTATAAAAATTGGTTTAAATGTAAAAGTTTAGAGAACTGAAAAAAATATGAAGCAGCCGCAGGGAATCTAAAAGAACAATATATGACGCTAAAAATTCTACTTTTAGTGATCTTTATAATATATTAGATACTAAAGATGATGAAAAATATATGTATAAACTAGCCAAACAATGAGAAAAGAAAAGTGAAGATTTAACTCAAGTAAAGTTCATTAAAGATGAAACTAAAAAAGTGTTTTATTAAGAAAAAAATATTCAACATAAGTGAGTGAGTTATTTTGATAAACTTTTTTATGAAGTTTCTGAAAATACGATTGACCTTAGTAATCTTAATATCGTTAATAATAATAAAACGTCGCATTAGTAAAAAAATAGTTGAGAGGCTTTAAAGAAAACAAGGTGGAAAGTCTATAGGACCTGATGATATCCCAATTGAAGTGTGAAAATATTTAGGAGACTTTGGAGTCTCTTGGCTTACTAAACTCTTTAATATTATTTTAAGAACTAAAAAGACGGCTGAGGAGTGGAGGAAGAGTATTTTGGTCCCCATTTTTAAGAATAAGGTGGATGCACAAGAGTGTGCAAATTATAAAGGAATTAAATTGAAGTGTCATACTTTAAAACTATGGGAGAGGGTAATTGAACATAAGTTAAAACCTTTTACTAAGATTTCTCACAATCAAATTTGGATTTATGCCGGGCAGGTCTACTATGGAAGCTATACATTTATTGAGATGTTTGATGAAGTTCAGAGATAATAAGGAGGATCTGTATTTAATTTTTATTGATTTAGAAAAACCTTACACTAAGGTTCCAAGAGATATCCTTTGGAGAGTTTTTGCGAAGAAAGGTGTTGATATGACTTATATTCAAGTCATTAAAGATATGAATACTAGAGCTGTTACTTGTGTTCGAACTGAAGGAGGATTGACCAAATATTTTCCTATTTCTACTGGATTACATGAGGGATCTACTGTAAGCCCATATCCTTTTGCTTTAGTAATGGATGGTCTTACTGGACATTTTTCGAAGGATGTACCTTGGTGTATACTTTTTGCTCATGATATCCTTCTCGTAGATAAGACAAGTGAAAAAACCCATGAAAAACTTGAATTATGGAGGTCTACATTGGAGTCTAAAGGCCTTCGTTCGAGTAGAACTAAAACTGAATACATGGAATTTAATTTTAGTAGTAGTCGCTCTCGTGACAGAAGTTTAACTTTGGGTTATCAAATTATTAGGTGTGAATGATTTCTATATCTCGGGTCTATTGTTCAAAGTGATGGTGATATAGATGTGGATGTTAATAGTTGAATTCAAGTTGGTTGGTTGAAATGGATGAATGCTTCGGGCCTATTGTGTGATAGAAAAGTATCGCATAGACTGAAAGGAAAATTTTATAAGATGGTGGTGAGACCTGCGATGCTCCATGGCGCTGAATGTTAGCCTTTAAATGAGAAGCATAATACTAAGTTAAGTGTTGTCGAGATGAGAATGATTAGGTGGATGAGTGACTTTACACTTAGAGACAAAATGCGAAATGAATATATCCTTGATAGGGTTGGTGTAGCTCCAGTGACGGACAAAATTAGAGAGTCGTCTTAGATGTTTTGGTTACATTAAAAACGTCGACCATCTGATGATCCGATTAGGAGAGTAGATGTTTTAGATTCGACTTATGTTAAGAAAGGCAGAGGTAGACCTAGGATGACTTGGCCATATTGTAGAATTAAATGATCTTAATTTATTAGAATTAAATGAAAATATGAAACTAAATATGAGGCAATGGAGAAAAAAGATTCATGTAGCCGATCCCACTTAGTGGGATTAAGGCTTTGTTGTTGTTGCATACTCATTGCTTTCTTAGTATGTCTCATAAGTCAGTTTATGCAAAAATTCAAAGAATCTTATAAGCTTACCTTCAGGTTGCTTATAGTGTCATTTAATAACTTAAATCAAGTCATGGAAAGAAAATTTTTTACAAAAAATATTGATACCTTTTAGCTTGAGGGTTATATTGACATCGAGTATGTGTGATCATCAGTGGATAGGAGATCCACTTCAAGATATTATACATTTAGAGGAGAAAACCTTATAACATAAAGAAGCAAAAAATAACCATTTTTCAATATCCAACATTGAATTCGAATTAGAGTAAGTGCTAATAGGATTTTTGAATATCTGTAGATTAAAATCATTTTGGGTTATGCAAAAATCTGATAAGAAGAGACTATAAAAATATACTGTGATAATATATTTGACATCAACATTTCTTACAATCTTGTATAATATTTTCATGTTATATATGTGGATGTGGATAGCCATTGTATAAAATAAAAAATAAAAAATCGATTGATTTGTATTCCATATGTCTCAATAGGAAGATATATTTGCTAAAGGACCCAACAACTCCACACTTAAGAATTTTGCAAGAAAATTTGAAATAGTAGCTTTCAACCATCTAGGTTATATTGACATTGAGTATGTGTGATCATTAGCGGATAGGAGATCCACTCGAGGATAATATTACATTTAGAGGAGAAAACCTTATAACATAAAGAAGCAAAAAATAACCTATTTTTTCAATATCCAACATTGAATTCAAATTAGAGTAATTGCTAATAGGATTTGCGAATATCTGTAGATTAAAATGATTTTGGGTTATCCAAAAATCTAATAAGAAGAGACTATAAAAATATACTGTGATAATATATTTGTTATCAGCATTTCTTACAATCTTGTATAATATTTTCATGTTATATATGTGGATGTGGATAGCCATTGTATAGAATAAAAATAAAAAATCGATTGATTTGTATTCCATATGTCTCAATAGGAAGATATATTTGCTAAAGGACCTAACAACTCCACACTTAAGAATTTTGCAAGAAAATTTGAAATAGTAGCTTTCAACCATCTAGTTTGGGAAGGAGGTTTGAAGGACCATTGGTTCATAAAGTGCGATGAGGGAATGCAGATTAGGAAGATTAGAGACCACAAATTTGCATACAAAAATAATACCTCGTAGATTCATGTACAAAATAGGAAAGAAACAACTCACAGATTGCATACTTGGTATCAATCGACATCCCGAAATAGATCATATGGCGGGATGACAAGTGATAGTTTTTTTGAGTTTTCTATTCCTAGTTAGTTATTTTTTAATTTTATGTAAATTTGTGTATAAACACCCTTTTAAAGTTTAAACAATCCATGGCCTTCTTAGCCACTTCTTATTTTGTATAAAAGGTATTATAACATACTTTTAACAGCCTTTGCAGCTGTTGGCGTTATTTTGGGTGTGGAGTTGCCCGTTGGAAACTGTCGGTCGCCGGAATCGGAATCCCGTCGCCCACTTCGGAAGGACGTTTTAATTTATATTTATATAATTTTTTTAAAAAAATATGAAATCAAACTGATCCCATATTTTTCATAGTTTAAATGAAGGAGCACTACACCTCAAGACCCGTATTTATCTCGAAAGATAAACACAAGACTTGAGGGTTATACTCGATCAAATAAACTAAGAAATATATGACGTCCGTTTGGTTTGCAAAACCATTTTATTTGCCGACAAGTTCCTTTATTTAATACGAAGAATTAAATAGGGTTTATATTAAGTTGGGTTCGAAAAAGTTTTCTATAAGGCGAGCCCCTATAGTTAATTACATCTTAAATGATCGGAGTCACTTAAGAAAACTCTCGATAAAAATTAGGAAATATTATCTTCAAGGAGGTCAAGAGGATAAGACTTTTCAACGAAATCGGACAAAGAGGTTTGAAAGGGGATTGACTCAAATTTGGAACATTTATTGTAGAATCTAAAGGAGGAAGAACTAGGCGATGTCACATATCCTGAGGAGAACATCGATGACTTCCCAAGCTATCATATGGTTTGACTTCGATTTTGAAGAGATTATTTAAATGTTTCATCCTGCCGATTTTATTAAATTAGGTCTTACATTTGTGTGAAACGATCACACGAATAACCTGGAAGATATGAGGATTTAGGTCGTAACGAACGACAACCTCGAAATCCTAAAACGAGTTGGGGCTTATATTGTACAATAGAGCTATACAAAGGCCCAAAGAAAAGTTGAGGATTTATGTCGCACTAGACGGACAACCTCGAAATCCTATGGATTGTTGTTTAATTACTACGGAAATGTTTAGCGGATGAAGATATGTTTTGCTGTTGAAGATGACCGTGCTGTCCACTGCGCTAGCTCCAAGCTCTTTGTCGTGACGAGTTCAAGTTTTCTAGGGTGGCAAGTTGTGATGTCAAATCAAGCGGCCCTATGGTTATGGTTCTCCTAAATACCATATGAAAGTATGTTTAAAGGTTGTACAGTTTATAACGAGTAGTATATAACACAAGTAGGTACAAGCAAATACGCAAGAAAGAGTAGTAGACAACACGCTAAAAGAAAAGTAGCAGGTACAAAAGGTAACATGTTCTAAATATAAACAAACCTGTATACCTGTGAGATTCGTTATTTTCTTGGACGTAGCAGGCTGAAATGCATCATGAAATGAAAGCCAAGCAGAGAAAGAAATATCGTCCAAAAAACTCGGGAAAGAACGGTATATGACCCACAACGAGAAACTCGGGAAAATAAATAACAATTTAAATAAAATCATCAAAAACCTCGAGAAAGTCCCGGAGAAAAGATGAGTACTTCACCAAAATTATATGAAAAATCTGAAGGAAACCGCATGCACTTGGGTCAGGGCTAAGCTCAGAAACTATGTAGTTGTACTTGAGGGTCGTCGAAGGCTACTCGGTCACCCAAATGTATAGAGCCCGCCACTCAACTAGAAGGGTGTCCTACTAAACCTAATTCAGAAGGTACTGATAATCAACAAATGGACAACCAAGTTATAATATATTTTGAGAATTTATATTTTTATCATGCATGTGAATTTAGGCATACAAAAAGAGAGTTTGTATCCATGTTTCGATTGTAATGAAAATATGTTTTGTTGTAAATATTGTATATGTTCTTATCCAATCCGTTCTTATCAGTTTTTTTTGAAAATTATTTTTGTCCACGAGTCGATCACTTCGTTGGGCGTAGGATCACTAACAACCTAAGAAGATACGGGTGCCCGCTAGTCTTGAAGCGGTGAATGATACCGTCATCCTACGATTCATCGGGTCCCTGAAGTAGGTCGTGATGTCGTAGGATGGAATATCATTCCACTCTACCACCAGTGTGCCTTTGTCATCAGAACTTTATGCCCCAAAACAAAACGAAAACTAAATCTAAGTAAAACAAAAGAAAACAAACTAAAGAGCAAAAGGCGAATGAAGGGAGACTCCAAATCCAATTCATAAAAGAAAGAGGCCCAAACGGTAGGAGGGTTAATCTAAAACACCCTTAAATAAGACTTGAGACGCTTCCAAACCTCACAAATTAAACCAAAGAGGAGTAATCCGAGAAAGACCCCTACTAGTATTTCCAAACCCCAAATGTTGAAATTTTCCAATTCCCAACTTAAATCACAACTTAACATATCACATAAATATAAGATCTTCCAATAAATCCAAGTAAAAGCTCACGGCCAAGATAGGACATGGCCAAAGAGGCTCACGGCCAAGGCAACAGGGGCCAAGGAAGCTCACGGCCAAGGCAAAAACAGGAAAACCATCCCAACATAAAGCTTTCAACACATAAGAAAGTGAATGGACAAGTTCAACAATCTTCCGAATTAGTTCCAATTCTCTCAAGCAAGACATAGGAAAGACACCCTCAAAAGGTAATCCTCAAACACCTCTCCCCATAAGCAAGACAAGGGGATTCCAAACCATTACCAGGCATAACAACATTCATCACAAGGCCATAACCGCAGCCCAACACAAAACCAAAAGACTGAATCATCATAGGGCTGAAACCGAGCCGACATAAGGCCTAAAACCGAACCCCAATAAGGTTAAAATCAAGCCCAACACAAAGTCAAAGATAGAACCACAACAACGCTGAAACCGAGCCATCACAGCCCAGCACAAAGCCAAAGATAGGACCACAACAAGGCTGAAACCGAGCCATTACAAGGCCAGGACAAGCCCAACATAAGGGCAAAAAACTGCAGCTGCCATGAGCCAGAAATCAAGCCACCACGAGGCTAAACCGAGCCATGCACAGGGCTAAGACAAGCCTAACACAAGGCCAAAAGATTGAATCATCACAGAACTTAAACCGAGCCAACATAAGGCCCAAACCCAAGCCATAGTGAGGCTGAAATCAAGCCCAATACAAAGCCAAAATGAACTCTTTAGCGTTTAATATATGAAACTTATATAATTGAAACATAGCCTCAACATGAAACCAAAGACCAAGCCTCCACAAAACCAACATCCAAACCTTTCCAAAGTGAAAAACCGAGCCTTTCAAAGGTTAGCGAAAATCCATGAATTTCTTAAATGTCAAGACATAGAGCCACTATGCATCTTAAACAAGGACAACGAAACAAAGAGCATATTTAAGTCTTCCTCCAACTTAACCATTCCAAATACAAATAGTTAAAGAGGAGAGCATTTTATAATGAGCCAAACCAAGCTATCAAAACAAGCTACGGTGCCCTCCAAACCAACTCAAACTTTTATAGCATGCATTTTATTAAGGCAAAACTAAAAGGAGCCCAAAACCGAGCCTCCACATGCATATGGAAAACAAAATAAGCTCCCCTACAATTCATAGCAAACAAGAGTGAATGAAGAGCCTCATAGTACACATCCCAACATATTTGCAAGAGGAGCTAGCATGGTCCTAAAGCCACATTTTCAACATTTTGAACTTGCTTTAAACATAAAGAAAAGAGGGAGATAGTAACATGCCATTAAAACCAAATTTTCCATATGCTCACATTTCTACATTTCACATGCTTCAAATAGTAAAACATCCCCAAATCTTGATATAACAACACACTAGCATGCCACTAGAGAGGGTGAAAAGAAATAGTCATTTAAACAAGTAAACAAAATATTCCATGGCATATGAATGCTCAGCCGAGAGACCAAACAGGGAGAAACAAGCCCACGATACAAACCATAACCACCTCAAGAAAAAGCGAGAAGAACCGAGGAAAGGAGAGGGGTTACCAGCTAGTGCAGAGCACACAAGGAGAGCAAGGAGTTCAAGGTTCAGTCCAGCAGCACCTCCCCACCTCTTCAAAAATTTCGAGCAACAACCAACCCTACCCTAAATGGGGGTTCTTATAGACCAGGGGAAGGAGGAGGTGTGCTGAGCTTACCTGTAGGGGCGAACCCAAGTAGAGGGATGCACGGGAAATGGCAACAAGTGCTGCAGGAAGGAGCAGAGCCTCGGCAGCATAATACGCAGGGATAGGGTTCGAACAGAAGATAGGAGCGTGCGTGCGGCTCGAGAGAGAGGCCGCAACAGAGGATACGAGCATGGGAGAGCAGGATACGGTCGGGCGACCTGCTCGTGCGCGGGAGAGGGAGGAGCGAGCTCTCCCGATCGTGCGAACGGGAGAGGCCGAACACCGATCGAATTGGGGAGAGAATAGGGCTCGGGATTTAATTAAAGGGGGAGATATATAAATATATATATATATATATATATATGTATGTATATATATATATATATATATATATATATATAATAATAATAATAATAATAATAATAATAATAATAATATAAGTATTATTATTATTATTAGAATAATAATTTCCGTTTTGCAAATTTTGTACCCGACAGCTATCGTCGCAAAACGAACGTCTATTTTAGGCAAAATCGACGTTCCGGACGCATCAACGCCGTTAATTTCTTCATCCGGGGTCGTTCGGACAACCTCATCGACGGTCGCGCCGAAAGTGCGTCAAATCTGGCCCTTTCTGAAATTCTGATTTTGATGTCGATCATCTCGGCGTTCTGACTCCAGTTCCAGTCCACTGCAGAGAAATTGAAGGCGTCGAGGCGGCAAACTGAGATTTTGTGCATCCAAGTGTGTAAGACGTGCACGAGGCTGTCCTAATGTCCAGGGATCCTTTAGGGACTCTATTTGAATTCCTCACGTCAACTCCGACCGGCTATAGACTAGCGGTGTGGAATCTCGTGCAGGATTTCAAAGAGTAACGAAGTGGCTTCAGACTCTCTAAAACGAGATGGGTCCCATCGCTAAGAATCTAGGATTGTCGGGGAAGCTCCTGAGGCTAGAATCCTAAATCTAGGAGGAAAACTAAACCTCGACAAAAACGAGGTCAACAACAACACATAAAATTATAAAAGAGTTTACAGTATTTAATGAAATATTAACAACAAAGAGCAATGCGAGATACTAAACATATAAATATTGTATTTATGACTTTACGAGATCTTATGTGTACCTTTAAGACATACACAGTTCATTTATGTTAAATATTAAAAGAGTGTAAAATTTTCATGCAGAAAATAGATAGGGCATTTCTGCATTGGGAAGGTCGAAGCTTAAAGTGTAAGGAAGCCCATGGGAGCAATAGAAATCAATACACTTTGGGAAATAGCATGACAATTATGAGGAGGTGCATAGGTCGAGGAACAAACCTATTTTGGCTTTCCTGGTTGAGGCTAGCTGGCTACAATATTGAGATATATGTGCAGAATTTTTGGACAAATGAGCTGGCTTAGATAATTCTTGTTGCCGCACAAGGCCAAAAAAGATCTTTTATTACCCTTACATTGGGGAAGGAAGCATTTTTGAAGAAGGTTCTTCCATGACATCAAATTGGCTTCCTGTATTTAGAGGGGTCGCTTATTTTTATCATTTATGTTTATTTCCTGTTTGAAATCCATTTTATAAATCCGATAAATTTAGTTATGGATTGATGTGTGAATAACATAGTTGCAAGAGCTTTATTTCCAAATTTTGTTTTGTGTTCAGTTTTGTTGATTGGTAGGGTTGGGTTTTATTTCTTACAAATGATATATAAGATTTGAGCTTGTCTCCATCAATTTATCTCTGAAGTATTTGTTTCCGTAAACTTGCATGAATGGATGCAGGTATGAGAATGTGATTGTGGCAACTGATTTGTTGCCTGAACTCTTAAATGCAGCAATGCATCGAACTATGGCTACTCTGACACCTAGTGGAAGATCTTTCTGTTCGGCTTCTTTTGTATACATTAGAAATTTGCTGAAGAAATACAGAGACGTCTCTAGTGTTATTAGATGGGAAAAAAATTTCAAATCTACTTGTGATCAGAGATTCCTAACAGAACTTGACACTGGTCGCATGCTTGATGGAGATATCGGTTTCTCTGCTGGTGTTTCTGGAGGAATCAGTGATTTTGATGAATATATCCGCCAAAAGATTACTGTGAGGGTTTCTCGTACTGGATCAAGCATGAAAGAAATAGTGCAAAGGCATGTTGAGGAAGCTATGCACTACTTCTATGGAAAGGAGAGAAAGCCTTTTACTACAGCTAATGGTAATTTTAAAAACTCCACTGAAAAGTGGGATGATGCCTATCAAGTGGCACAAGAGATTGTTACTGGACTTAATGATTGTATTAGGCAAAATGGTGGTGCAGCTCTTGAAGGTGATCCTTCCATAGTGGCTTCTGCTGTTTCATCAATTGTTGGCAATTTAGGCCCATCTGTAGTAAAAGTACCGGATTTTATAAACTGTAGCCACCAGAATCTTTCATCCTCCTCTACATCATTGAATTGTGTTCGTTATATTTTATACATTCATATAATTTCACTTTGTTTACTTAAAGAAGCTCTTGGAGAACGTCTCGGTCGTGTATTTGAGATTGCTTTAGCTGCTGAAGCTTCTGTGGCCATTTCAGGATCATTATCTTCGGTAAAACCTCATCGAAATCCATATCAACAGTCTCCTGAAGCTCATGATATTAGTCCAAACCATTCAAATGAGATTTTGAATAATTCTGCTAATGTTGTGGGTTTAAAGGTTGCCAAGGTTACCGCTGCTATATCTGCACTTGTTCTTGGGGCTATTGTGCATGGGGCTGTTAACTTGGAAAGGATGGTCACAGTTTTTAAATTGAAAGAGGGGCTGGATGTTCTTCAATTCATTAGAAGTGCCAGATCTAGTTCAAATGGGGGGATATCCCGCTCTTTTGGCAATTTCAAATTGGAGCCTAGTGTTGAAGTTCTTGCACATTGGTTTCGTCTACTTGTAGGGAACACGGAAGCAATTTGTGATGGATTGGTCTTAGAAATTCTTGGTGAGTCATACATAATTGCACTCTCCAGGATGCAACGATTGCTCCCTCTAAATTTAGTTCTTATTCCTGTATATTCAATATTTGCTATGGTTATTTGGAGACCCTATGTTCTCAACAGTAGCATTGCAACTCGTGAAGACATTCACCTCTATCATCTCTTATCTTTGACAGTTAATGAAGTTATCCGGCACCAGCCATTTCGTGACTTGTGTTTCCAGAACACTCATGCTTTTTATGATCTTTTAGCCACTGATGTAGGTGATTCTGAGTTTGCTGCAATGCTTGAGCTACATAATCCGGATAAACAGTTGAAGACAAGGGCATTTGTCCCTCTCAGAGCAAGACTTTTTCTAAATGCTCTCATTGACTGTAAAATGCCTCTCAATACTTTAATCCAGGAGGATGGATCTTTGATTTCTGAGTCTGCTGAACCAATGACTTTTTCTGAAATGGAGCAGAACCTTTTGAATCAGCTTGTGCATGTTTTAGATACCCTTCAACCCGCAAAATTTCATTGGCAGTGGGTTGAGTTGAGACTTCTTTTGAATGAAAAAGCTCTTCTTGAGAAAATAGACATGAAGGACATGTCTCTTGTTGAGACCATTAGATCAGTGTCACCAAATGCTGACAATTTTGCTGTTTCTGAAAGTGACAAGTTTTTGTCTGAAATCATCCTCACAAGAATTCTTGTCAGACCTGATGCAGCTCCTCTTTATGCTGAAATTGTCCATCTCCTTGGGAGGTCACTGGAGGAGTCACTCGTGATGGACATCAAATGGATTTTAGCTGGTAGTGATGTCTTGTCAGGACGCAAATCCATCAGGCAGCAGCTTGTTTCAGTTGCTCAGCGGAAGTGCCTCTCAATAAAAACCCTTTTTTGGAAACCATGGGGGTGGTCAAACCTCATGGCAGATGTTGCTTCAAATAGAGGTGAAAAGAACAAATTGGATATGATTACTATTGAAGAAGGGGAAGTGGTTGATGATACCAGTGATGCTAAAAGGTCCAGCAAGGTCAACTTTCCCACAGTTGATGCGGACAGCATCAACTCTAGTCAGCAGTATGTAATTGAAAAAGCAATTGCTGAATTAATACTTCCATGTTTGGACAGGAGTTCTCCGGATCTATGCAATTCATTTGCTGTTGAGTTGATAAAACAGATGAATATGATTGATCAACAAATAAATGTTTTCACTCGTGGTGGTAGTAAGCAGCCTGGTTTAGGCTCTTCAGGGGTTGAAGTGTCTTCAAACAAAGGTAGTAGTCGCAAGGGTTTGCGAGGTGGAAGCCCTGGGTTAGGTAGGCGAGCTATAGCAGCAGCTGATAGCCCTCCACCATCGGCAACATCACTGAAAGCTTCCATATGGTTGCGGATGCAATTTTTAGTGAGATTACTACCTATTGTTCTTGCTGATAGGTGATGAATTCACATATTTTGTTAGCTTTTCGTATATTGCTTTATTTTCTTTGTTGTTTACGATATTAGCTTTCAATTTTTAAATTTGTTAAATAGTTGGTCCTTGCATACAATTATAGACATGTTTTATGGACATAGACTTGGTTCTACATGGTTTTTCGCATTACCAGTGTAGGATGCATGACACTTACATGTACATGCAGGATAGTCAAAGTGCACAGGAGTAGGCATACATTTGTAGGCTATTTATTTTGCACATCTTTCTAGTGTTTTAAAAGTCTTAGAATAAAAAAATTTAAGACCGAATGTGCAGATTTAGTAACCCTATTGGTTAAGACCTTTTTAATTGTTCAGAGTCAGGGTTTATGACAATTACATCGAAAAGGTGCCTTGATGTTCCATTATTTGCGTGTTTATAGTTTGTGAATGAAGAAGTTTTAACATTCGCTAATCTAGTCTTCATATATCATGGGTACTATGACATTGACCAAGAAGACATGTTGACTGAAACTTGCATGCTTCATAGTTTGAGAGTTTAACTTGATTTCCCATCATCACTATTGCTTTGCTGCTAGATATCTGGATACATTGCACATTTTCTTTTTTACAGAACCATATATTGCCCCATCATTTCAGTTTTTTTTTTAAGCTTGTTACACGCTCAAGATCTATTCCCTTCCAAATGTTTTTTCACTATTTGCTCCATGCAGGAACCTGCGGCAAATGCTTGCATCTATTATACTTCATCTGGTTGGAACCCGTTTTGTCCACGAGGATGCAGATCTTTCCCTTTCTACGGTGCATATGGCTCCTCCAAAGAGGGAGATGGATTCTGTTGAGGTTTCTGCTACTGCATTACTGGATTATTCGGGTGACAGCCTCTTTGATACTTTCTTGTGTGTACTTCATGGCTTATTAAGCAGCTGCAAGCCTAGTTGGTTAAAGCCCAAATCCGCCTCCAAATCCCTTGTCAAATCTCCTAGAGATTTTTCTGCTTTTGATTCTGAGGCAATGGAAGCTATGCAGGTTGGTTTTATATCTATGTTTTTTTATCACTTTTCCCTGAGTTTGTGTTTGATATGTTTTAATGCACTTGTAAAATGAAGAATGGTAAAAATATTTATCTTAGCGTAAGAAAAGAAACTATGATGATTATCCAATTGATTCCAACTAAATTGAAGATTTTGCATAATCTAAAGGGTATTACTTCCATAATGCTCATGCTGATGGATCCAGGGAGAGGTTAATAAATAAAACCTTCCCTGTCCCCGCCCCCCCAGGTTTCACTGATTCAAATTTATGTTATGATGCATAAAGAAGCATGCAGATGATCGTAACTTCTAGGTTTGTAAAAATTACTTCGATGCAAAGTCAGAAAACATATTGATTCACTTCGCTAAAATAAAATTTATTGCTAGAAATCTGGGAATTAATAAAACCAATGTGCCAATTTGGAATTCTTATAACAAAGGGTAAAATTAATATATAACAAATTTTAATCATGCACACAAGAGTATTTGTGTGGTAATTAGATGGAAAGAACATGCACACAAGAGTATTTGCGTGGTAATTAGATGGGAAGAACATGGAGTACCCAATTTGAAGATTTAGATTTTATGCAACTGAAAGTTGCTTCAAGACTAGTACCAAACTCGAGATTTTTCGTCTAGCTAAAATAGAAGTTTGAGGGGAAAACATGATCGTCATTCAATTACTCAACTGTAAACAGTATGGGACATTTTGTAGTTTTATTTTACTGACTATTGTTACACTTATATTTAGCGATAATTTCTTGTTATTTTTTTTAGAAACTTTTGGTGCTAAGAATGTGTTTCTCGCAAAAACAATAGCTAGTATGGTAGAAAATTGTATCATCTTATTTCTCTATAGTCAAATTAGAACCCTTCTCTTTATATAATAAAGAACGATTAGGGCAAACTTAATTTCAACCATAACAACTTACCAAAGATAAACAAACTCAAGAAAGAAAGAAATGTGACATGACTAACAGAGAATAACACAAAAATAGAAAACTCAGAATTCCACATTCTCTCTCAAGCTGGGCCGTTGTTGTTGTAAATGCCTAACTTGGTATTCAAACTAGTAAAGCAGCCTGAAGGTAAATATTTAGTGAAAATATCAACGACTGAAGATGAGTCATAATGTATATTAAGTGAATAATGCCTCTATTGACTTTTTTAGAGATAAAATGTCTATCAATCTCATTGTGCTAATAATGCGTAGGATAATGCGTAGGATTCTTTGCAATACTAATGGTGGTTTGGCTATCTTAGAACATCTTTATGGAATTGATGTAAAGACGGAGAGGGGACCCCAGACTGGTTCGGTCCAAGTGGGGGAGGGTCGGTCTTTCTAGGCCTGGGGTTTCCGCCCACTCCTAATAGCGACAAGTGTATTTTAGTATGTTTGCTTTTATTAGGTTTAGGACCTTTATGAATTATAAATATGTAGTCGTTTATTGTATTATGAGTCTTTTATTCATTTAAATTTCTCGAGGGCCTTATGCTCCCATTGCCGTTCCCGAATGGGGATGAGTCTGTATCTACTGTGTTGGATGGTGGCAACTGTATCCCTCCGTTGTTAGTGGTGACATCTCTAGTCTCCTTCCCTCATCACTTCTTGAGGTGGTAATTTCTGTATTCCGATCTGTTACGAGAGTAGGAAACACTTGTATCTTGTATGTTTTATTAGATTAGTTCATCCCATCTTTGTTTTGGTTGTTTTTTTCCATTCTTAGATTGTTTTCTTGGCTGTTTTGCTGAATCATCTATAATCCCCATTCTTTAGTAACATTTGGTCAGAACTAGCCTAACCCTAGTGCTACCTTAGGGTTGCTAGCATCCCAAATATGTCCTACTAAAAATTTTTCTTTCCCATCCCACATCACGATTACACATCTTATTCCACCTATCCACACTCAAATTCTAATCATTTCATTGGGGAGAGAACTATTGAACATCGATCAGGAGTTTATCATAGAAGAGATTCAATGACAACTCTACCAAATTCTATAATTGCTTGATGAAATTAAGGAAAAAAGTTGACCCAAAGGTGTCACATAAGTTCCAGTCGATCTTTGAGATGAACTATTATCATGAAGATTTGACATGAAATATTGGAGAAGCCAAAATTTTGAAGTAAATTTAGATTTGCTTTATTTTGATGGCCATATTGACACAGACGAGTTTATTGAGTGGCTCTTGACCTTGAAATGTTTCTTTGAACTTCAGGATGTCCCATTAGACGGACTGATAAAATTAGTTGCCAACAATTTAAAGAATAGTGCGTTATTTTGGTGGAAAAATTTGAACCGCATACACCATCATGAAGGAAAAGAGAAGACCACTACATGGTCCAAGATGAAATGAGAGATGCAACGACAGTACCTACCAGCTCACTACAGACTAGATGGTCATCGTCTATCGTTAAATGTGGAGAGACTATATCATCGGGCGACCATGACATCTTACAGGCAGAGTTCAATGCTAAGATTTTATAGCCAGAGTACCCAGGGGAACATCCAAGCCAATCCTATCTGAGAAAAAAACTAATTCAGTGTAGGGAACATCTAGAGAAAATTAGTATTAATGAATTTGTCCTAGCCAAAAATTATTTTAATTGTCACAGATTTTGGGCATATTGAATCAGATTACACAACTAGGGGAATAATTTATTCCACTGAGCGGGGCGTTATTGAAAAAATAGGTAATGACACAGTTGACACTGATGAAGTGATGACACAAATCATGTGTACCGACTTTAAACTTATGAGGAAAAGATGCAACGTTTCAAATGGCCCATGAGAGAGACTCTAACCGATATAATAGTGATTGTCCAAAACAATCTTTAGTTCGAAAAACTGGCACCAGAGACATGCTAACCTCATATAAGAGAAATTCAGACTTTTCAGATTGACTCCTTTCTTAGTTGTCCCTATCGAGGGAAGTCCAACATGTCATAAATTAGGCTATTTTGTGCTACGTTTGGAGCATTATATGGAGTTATTCAAATATTAGATTTAGTTCAACATTGTACCTACCATCATATGTCCAGACAGAAAAGATGAACCATAGCTTTGAAAATTTTCTTAGGAGCTGGATGGGGAATAAAATTCTTGAATGGAATTTTGGTCCTCTTGAGTGATTGCTAGTGAGTGTAGCACAACTGCCATAAATTTCATCCCATAGTCCATTTCTCCTCACATATTTGCTTATCAGATCGTTAAACGGAGCATGAGAATTGGGAGGAACAATTTATAGATGTCGTGACTTGAATGCTTATTCGTGAGAATACTCGTTTATCTGTTGTGCCAGCTCAGATTATGCCAAAAGTGAATATATATTTATCCTATCAGGATGTGTTTTGGAATGACAACACCTACATGATTCACTTACCGAGAGATAGCTCCATCACCTTTAATGAATCTGACTTGATTTCATATTATGAGGTATAGAAGCTTCGACGGATGAGGTTGAAACTCCCCTCGAGTCTCATCCCAAGAGACTGGCATGGGAGTGCTCCGCTCCGGAAGCTTACGACAGACAGCAGGCAACCCAACTCCCGTGATCGCGGGTGATAAGGAGACAGGCAGAATCAATCCCAGATTCCTTTTTCATGCTTTCGTTGCTATTATCCTTTATTATATTTTAGCCATTTCTTATATATGTGTTGTTTTTGTGTTTGAAAGTCAGTTTTTTCTTGTTTTTTTGTAATGGGACAGTTGCCAACATCCCTTCATATCGAGGGGCGTATCCTAGGGTTCCGGGCGGTGCTTTGGTTATATCTTGGTCTCAAGGGGGTGATGATCTTCCCTATCCCTTTCCGCATTCCTCTCGCTTCGCCACCACACCGCTTCCTACCACACCCACCCCCTCGACAACAATCCATTTATTGTTCTTCTTGCATTTCCTCGCTGTCCAAGCATCCTCACTGTCGCAGCCCTAGGACAGTCCTTGTATGGCTGTCTGGCAGTCACACATCGTCATTCCCGCTCGCTGCCGCTATCAATTCCGCTCACTACCGCTGTCATTTTCGCCCGCCGCCGCTGTCATTTCCGCTCATTGTCATCGCTGCTCGGAAACAACCGTGCCTAGCTGTTGTTCCAGCACTCGACCGACTATTTTCTTACATTCTAGCATGTTTTCCTTCTTGCAACTCTCTCGTTGCCGGCGTCCTCTTTTCTTGTTGTCACCACCCTTCTAGCTTCTCCTTTTATTGTCCCAACCACACACAACCCACTTCGACCACTATCTATGCTCCTTGACCACTTAGCTGATCAACACCTATGGATCAAACTCTAATGTGAGTTTGTCCTGTGTTTGTTGTAATTTTTCCTTTAAAGTGTGTTTGCTTGTGACCACTTATTTAATTTTAACAATAATATTTTGTTTTTCTATTATGATTTGGGTTAACTTTGATATCAGAGATTGGTCATGTGGCATCCCAACTCACTTAGTAACCTTTGGATCCACTTCCTTCATAAATTCACCATATTCTGCACTACTTCTGTTGATCACTTGTTGCTTCTTGCTCATCCAGGTGATAAGATTTTCCCAGACATTGTAACAATACCCAGAAGTAGATCTTCTGTCTATGAATTCTCCCGCCTAACTAGCATAAGTGTAAACCTCTACCTTCCTATTATTTGATTTTTTTAATAGCAATCATCTGTCAGGGTCTTCTTAAGAAATCTCAATATTATATATACCATCTCCAAATATTCTTTATTCAGACTATTCATATATTGACTCACAATGCTGACAGAGAAGCGATATCAGGCTTAGTGTGTGACAACTAGATATGCTTACCCACCAATCTCTTGTATCTACTTTTTTTTCTTTGATGACTTTTCTCCCTCTGAATGTATTTTTTGTTGAAATCTATAGAAGTTTCAGCGGGTTTGCAATCCCATCGTTCCTTTATCTTTTAATAGGTCTATGATGTATTTTCCTTGGGATATCACGATACCCATTTTGGATCTGATCACTTCATGCCCATAAAGTATCTCATCGCTCCTAGATCATTAATTTCATATTCAGTGGCAAGACTCTTCTTGATCTTTCCATTCTTTTTTTCATCATTATTTGTCAGGATCATATTATTTACATAGAGAATTAGTATTAGCCTTCTTACCTCCCTATGTATGTTTTATGAACATTGTATGATCCGCTTGACATTAAATCGATTTATTAGATTTTATAGTCTTGGCAAACTTGTCAATCCAAGTACTTGAAGATTGTGTGAGGGTCATAAAGTGACTTTATTAGTTTACAAACCTGATGTTTATTTGAGTCATTTTTCAATTCTAGTCGGTTTTTCTTATACACTTTTTCCTCAAGGTCTTCATTTTGAAACACATTGATATCAAGTTGCAGTTCCTATTCTTTGTTCACTACCAAGGAAATAACTCTTATAATGTTTAACTTGGCCACTATAACAAATGTCTCTTGGTGGTCTATCCCATAAGATTGATTGAAATCTTTCGCCACCAACCTAGACTTGAATTTTTCAATGCTTCCATCTGCTTTATACTTTACATTGAAGACTCATTTGTACCCAATGAATCTTTTATCTAGAGGAAAGATTCATGTGTCATTTAGATCACGTGCTTGAATCTCCTCTTCAACTATTTTTTTTTCTTTTTTTCATTTCAAGCTTTAAAGTGTTTCATGAATGGACTTAAATATCTACACACTATCAAAATTAGATATGAAAACTTATAATTGATAATTTCTCATAGGCAACATAATCTTGGGATAATTTGAGTAACTTTCCCTCTCTTCTCCATTGGATTCCATCTCTCTTTGAACTTCAGAGGTGTGTTAATTTAACTTTGGTTGTGAAAAGTCGTTTGCTTGCATATTGTCTTTATACTGCTTAGTGGATTTCTATCTCCGAGTATAAACACAAAGTTTCTTGTTGTCAATCTCAGGTTAGATATTCTAACTAG
The DNA here is from genome assembly GCA_022702705.1 of Papilionanthe hookeriana x Papilionanthe teres. Lineage (NCBI taxonomy): Eukaryota > Viridiplantae > Streptophyta > Magnoliopsida > Asparagales > Orchidaceae > Papilionanthe > Papilionanthe hookeriana x Papilionanthe teres. The sequence continues at coordinate 54,104,237 of CM040438.1, read as the reverse complement.
GGAGTTTGGGAGACAAAATGGTTATACAGAAGGAGACTACTTTTTGATGACTCTAGATCAGTGTGAATATTCAGAGTAGTGTTTAATGTTTGATATTTACCTTCAATATTAGAATTGGGATAGTAGGGTCGGTTTTCAAAGAACGTAATATCCATGAAGTTATAATATTTTTTTTTTTGTAATTGGAGGATAACAAATGTACTTTTTTTTGTTAGGACCATGCCTAAAGGAAGATATATTTGATGAAGTTTGGGTCAAGCTTTGTGCGGTTTGGTTGGTGAATGTGAATAAATGAGACATCCAAATATGCTTTAAAGGAAGATTGGATGAGAAATTTATGACACGAGGATATTTTCCCATCACAACATTTATCGGTGCTTTGAACCCAAAGACCTTGCTTGACATTCTGTTAATGATGTAGGCAGTTGTGAGCATGCCATCTCTTTATAGACTTTTAAGACATTATGAAAAAACATTATAAACTTTGATCCATCAGAAGATGTCTATTCTTCCTTTCACTTGTGACTTTTTTTTGTGGAGTATCAACATAGGAACTAACATGGATATATTTTTTTGCAAGGTAGGGTCCAAGGATAAAATTGAAATATTCATTTGCATTATTGGTTTTTAGTATATAAATTTTGCGTTGAAACTGAGTGAAAGTCATGTTATGGAATGATAAAAAGAGTTGTACAATTGAGATTTTTTTTTGTAATTAGGAATATCTAACTAGTTCTAGTATGGTTATTAATAAAGGAGATTTGTTGCTCCATTGATGCTTTTCAAATTGGTTGGTCTCCAAATGTCATTATGGATATAGAGAAAGGATATGAGGATTTATACTGGGACAAATGATAGATATGACGAGTATGTTTAGTTAATTGGTAGGATTCACATTAATAAAAAAATGTTTATTAAGAAAGAGATGAGGGTACAACTTTGCAATATAATGAAACTTGGGATGACCCAGATGACGATGTCATGATAAAATTTGACTTTCAACAAAAACATACATGTCAAACTCAGAAATATGGGAAGAAGATGGTGAAGTGGACACTTGTGTGTTAAATGAATACCTTTCCTTGAGCAGATATAAACATTGATGCAATTCAACACTACCAATCACCTTCCTCGAGTTCACCACCTAAAATCGACAAGTGTTAAAATGGAATTTAGTAATATATGTTAATCGATAGTAAGTTGTAATCTAATTGGTGAATAAATAACATGGAAGAGAGCTGAATATCTTTGGAGACTTTTACTTCTCATTTCTAATAATCACGGAGTGAAATCCATCTGCGAGTCTGACAAATTATTAGTCGGTGAAACTTTGGTAGCTGGTGGGAGCATATATATCTCCATTCATGTGATTAGAAGTACCTTATCTACGGTCGAAATCTTTTTTTGTCTGCAAGATAGGAGGACATGATACCTTGGTGTATCGTCAAGTTAGTAGGCTACTCAGTTGTGCTCGAAAGAAGTTTCTTTAATACCTTCAGCTGTTTCTTGGTGAAAAGGCTAGGGTTGGCCAACCCTTTAGAAGAGTTTGCAGTATGGGCCTTGCTGTCTTGGTCTTTCCTCCCTTGGATTTCCATGTACTCTAGCACCCTTCTTTTATGTAACCAAGTTTCTTGCAATGTTCACACAAGGGACGATTAACCTCTAGAGTGGAAGTCGACATCTTCATATCGTATTTGATCATTAATCCTATGTGTTTAGAGTTGCAGCTTGTTATAGGAAGTTGGTCGCAACTGCTGTAAGAAGAAAGATACGATGAGTGGTTGTTACAAAAGAGGAATGCAGGCCGGCTGAAGGGTTTTCGGTGGCTGTTAGAAGTTCTTGCTGTGTTGAAGTTCTCTTTTGCATGTTTGGGATTTACCCTAGTTTCTGCAATAGAGAGAAATTTCTTGTTGAGTAGGTGTGCTTGTTAGGATTTCCACTAGAGAGAAAATTTAACTGAGGGAATTGCCCCTATTGCGAATTGATCCCGTCGGAGAGCAGGAATCGTGGCCTGCTGCGAATCATTTATGGAGAGAAGGAATCACGTCTTTTACAAAGTGAAGTGATCCAATGGAGGGAAGGGCCTCATGCGTGGTGCGAAGCTATCCGACGGAGAGAAGGACCTGTGTCTGCTGCGAAGCTATCAGACAGAGTACAGAAGCACATCTTCTGTGAAGTGTAGGGAAAGATCGGTTAACAAGGGGTGAGGAGAGGTGCGTCTGCAGAGAGATGATCCGATATAGAGGAGAGCTAGGGTTTGTAATTTTTTTTTTGATACCACGAAGGTGGAGAAAATCATATTCTTTTCTCTATAATCAAATTATAACTCTTCTCCTTATATGATAAGGAATGACTAGGACAAACTTAATTACAACCTAAGATAAACTGACTCAAGAAATGTGATATAATAAAAAGAGAATACCACTAAAACAGGAAACTGAGAATTCCATTTTTTTCCCCCAAAACGGGCTCTCTAATACTAATGTCAGTTTCCCGAAGTTTTGCTGTTTTTACAATAGTTCCATAGCTAATTTTGTTTACTGTTACAACCATCCAAAATAAACCTTTTTCTATGCTCACGCCTATGGATTTTAATAAAACATATAACAGTAACTAGATAATCTCAAGATAAAACAAAATGCCAAAATAAAACAAATTCCTTAGACTACATAGTATTTAGATATACTAGAATCTCTTTTTTTATGCCTACTATAATGATTATTTAATCTTCCTTGGCATGGGAGATTTTGTTCGTTATATTTATGCCTCATATTAATCCATGTTGATTTTGTTCCACATGTTGCACTAGCAAATTATTTCATCATTTTCCTCGTTTTGCTTCAATAACTTCAACCTTTTTAGAGCCAACTTGACAGTATTGTTGAAATAAGTCTTCAAAATTGTAATTACCATACAATTTTGAAATAGAAATAACTAGGATTCACGTCGTAAAATAAAAAAATAAATTGGCTTGTAAGATCAAAGTCCTAGATACACAAAACACAATCAATCACAAAATAGTTAGATTAAAAGAATTAGGATTAATCCTTTTTTTATTTAATAACTTGGACCTTACAGAACTAAGTTGATTGAATTGTTGAAAGAAATCTTCAAATTATTTTGATTAAAAGAACAAAGATAGAAGTTCCTAATATGATGATCTATTTTCTCAGTAGTGCATGGAGAAGTATTCCTTGATGGATAGTCAAGACTTGCAACATACTTATTTGCACTCCGCTGAAACACTTAATTGAGAAGAAATTTAAGATTTAGTCCAAATGAGACCCAAAATTAGAATTTCTCAAAATCCTTCTGCTAAAAGACTTTTAATTTCTGCAACTCGGATTTCCTCTTCTCATTCCATTGTTGTCTTGTTTGCTATTTTTTATTTTCATCCAGTATTATTCTCCAATGACATGTAAGATGCATACGCTTTGGAATGAAAGGCAGCTTTCCGTAGAGATATTAAAATTTAAAAATTAAAAATTGTGTTTATGACTGGGAGATTGCTTGAAATTGAAAATGATTTTATGCTTGTTTCCTACTCGTTTTGTTTCAAACAAATAACTCTTATCATCCTTATAGGCTGACTTGGACCACATGGAGCTACCAACAACAATTCGACGACGCCTACAAGCTGCAATGCCCGTACTCCCTGTATCCCTTTCCCTATATCCACCTTACCATCCTCAATTAATGCCAACAACAGCACTATCATTATTGCCACCTTTATCCTCTATCTCACCCCCCTTACATAGATCCACGCCTTCACGTCCTATCATAAAAAATAAGTCCCTCTCCTCCCAAGATCTTGATAATGAAATTGATCCATGGACATTGCTTGAGGATGGCACAGGCTGTTCTGCTGCTAGTGTTGGTAGCAGTGCGGGATCAGTTAGTGGAGACCACTCCAATCTGAAGGCCTGCAGTTGGCTCAAGGGAGCCGTGAGGATAAGAAGAACTGATCTAACCTATGTCGGAGTATTGGATGATGAGGGCTAACTACTTTTGTGACAATGTGCTCCTGAAAGCTTCCATCACATGAAAGCTTTTCAAACATGGCATCTGGTCCAAGCTAAAGGACAGACTGAACCGTTCGTGCAAGAATCAGATGGTACCAACACATTTCTAACATGTCTTGCCTTTTTTTCTTTGTATAGGGAATATTGATTTAGTTCTCCATTGAGGCAAGCAAGTTAACTCTGTGAGATGTGCTCTCACCTTCATTTTAATTCATATATATCCCTTTTGTCTATTTTTCACATGTTATGTTTCCGGTGAAAATGGTCCGCTCTTTTGAAGTGGTTAAAAGAGGAGCTTCAGGTTGTAACCATATCATGGATTGATAATGCAATTGCTTCTGTTGCAGAAGCTGCAGAGGTTCATGTATCTTTTTGATTCTTGGGCTCTTATGGTTACGTGTGCTCTTTGGCATCTGACAGGCTGTATCCATGTGACGTGATCATTCTATCTATCTTTGTAAGTATATACTTACAAAATATGCAATATTTTCTCCTTCGGCTGGCCTGACCGAGATCGGTCGATTTTGCTCTGCAGCGCGCTAATCATGTGCTGGTGTACCTTTGATTCATGCTCAAATTATAAAATTTCGGTATAGTTCTAGTACTGTTTAAAACAAGTTTTTAAGTCTTGGTTTCAATGGAAGCGTTCGATCTGTTTCTGGATTTAATTTTGATTTTTTATGTGTGTATATATATAAGATGTGATTTTCTGTACAAATTTATTTTTAATTTTTGGATTTGTTTCATTTGAATGTAGTTGATGTAGTGTTGTGGAAGATGTCATGCTCATTTTTTATATGATATTGTTTAAGCGCAAGTGAGGGAGGGAGAGGGAGTTCAACGATATTCTTTAATTGATTTGGGTATATGGTGGACTCGATTATGCTTTAGATAGAGAAGGGTATGTATGCTATATTAAGTTGAGAGATTGATTTGATGGTGATTTTAGAATGATTTCAATTTGATAGTATGTTGATCAGAAGTACAATCTCACATTTGACCAGTGAATTTGTCTATAGTCAAGCGTTAAAGATCGGCAGCATATGATGGCTCCATGATATTAGTCAATCCAAAAAAATAGAATATATATTAGTTATGTAGTGACCTTAGTTAATTTTTTCTTTTAGGCTGGGAAAATGTGAAGGTCCGGTTTAGTTTTAGATGAACGATTCGTTCTGTTTCAGTTTTTTAGAACTTATCATGAAGAATTAAGCATTAATTTCAAATTTCATTTTTCTGCTCTGAAGGGCATGAGATAGAAATGAAACAAAGATCATATCCACCAATCTCTAGCCTCTTGTTTATATGTTGCCTACACTGACCACTATCTATATAGAAGAAAGCGATATCGAAGCCAAGTTATGGCTCACATAGTATATGAGCGACCAAGTTAGCCAAATTATGAGCTTTTGTTTAAGGGCGAGTGGTCTTAGCAACAGCAGTTGTGAGAATCTTTAATTAATAATTGAGTATTTTTAAAGTAAGTAGCTGAGCTTTGATGATCAATCTACTTTTTGAATGTTGATGAATCTACTTGTTGAATAACGATTTTATGAGTATCTTGGGTGAGTGAGTTCAATGGGAAAGTATTGTGGATTGAATATGATGTGCCTTTTGGGTGAGGTACAACTTTTAGCTATGGACAATTTCTTACTTTGGTTGAGTTGTAGCTTGATGAATACTAAGTTGTAGTTACTTTGAGCTGATTCATATTTAATGAGTTATTGAACTCAGCTTAAGCTTTCGTAATGACATCCTAAATTTAATTGAATATGTGTGTACATTAATTCCTTAATTCACATATTCCTTTTGTGAAATCGATAAGAACATTGAAATGAATTCAAGTATCCCAATTCAAATTAGTTAATTTGAATTGTTGGATTTTCGTGACGCTTGGATTTTTGACATTCTAATGCATGTCAACATCCAATTATTATAAATGGATAACTCAAATTGCTTTAGGTGATTCCTATTATTGGTTTTCAATCATTGTTCTTTGATTTGTAGATCTTTTTGCTTATTTAGAGTCTTTCTTAAAATGAGAAAAATTAATTATTCCACTTGCTTTGATTTATCTTAAAAAGCTTAAGAAGAGTTTCAATGTGGTAGTTTATTCAAAGCTATCGCGACGGTTAATAATTCTTTTTTCTTATGAGGTGCTTCAACCAACGAGAATAAACCATAAAAATAAGAGTAGGCTGAGAGAAGGACCGTCCGTTGAGGTGGCCTTTGAAGAGGAGTCCACTCTTGGGAAGGTTGTTTTCAAGAAGCCTTTATGTGTTAAAATTGGTTTGCTGGTAAAGCAAGTTGCTTCCATAAATATAAGCACTTCAATAGCGGCTATTCAAGATTATTTGGGGAAAGCTTTGAGAAAGGTGGAGTTTGATATGCCTTTTGAGGAAATCACTAGTGAGTTTAACACCTGATTTATCCTATATCACAGATATACATGTTCTACGAATATAAGGACTATTGCTTCTCATGGAAAGGAGTTTTGAGCTAAACTTCATAATTCTTTTAAGTAGTGACTTCAATGAAAGACGAGGATGATCTTCTCAAAATAGTCCATTTATTGAGGAACCATGCCAAGAGCATGGTAGAGCTATGTTCATAGATAACATCTATCAAAATCAATGTCATAAGTTAGAATTTTTGGTAATAAAAGTTGTTGGACGGAACTCATTTATAAAAGAGATTGAAGTTGAATAGTGAGTCTGTTAGCATTATTTGTGGCCTCAACATCGAGGATAAGCTCCCAACTCATGCTAAGAAAAATGGGCATATGAGGGATAATTTTGCAGTGAGATATATAAAATAGTCACATTTGATTATCTTTGTAAATTAGTTTAAGGAGCTATCTGCAAAGACTTGTCACTGAAGAAAGTGATTGCTTCCCTCAAAATTAATGTTTATCTTGAAAAAATGAACGTGACCAGCTAATTGATTAGGTTTGAAACCTTTAAGAAATCTGAGAGAACATAATTGAATTATAATGAAGCGAAGCAACCTGATAGTTTGAGAGAGATTTGCCCACAAATTTAGAACTAAAATTTGAATTCATTATGATAATAAAGTTCAATACATTTTTTTTATGAGCCATTCTGCAGAAAGTGTAGAGTTCTCCCTTCATTAGCTTTAAAAAGATGAAACATTCTTGATTTTAATCAGGTTGATGTTCTACTACATGTATGGAGCTACCTTGACCTCAATGTATAATGAGTTAAAGAAATTGTTATTTTATTTATATTATTTGTTGGGATATTAATCATTTGATTTTTGTTGTAAATGTAACTTTTAGAGAGAAGATTATAAAAGAGTTTACCTCACTTTTTTATTTTGCTTCTTTTTTTTTTATAATTTTAACTTGGTATATTATAATTTTATTATTTACAGTTGAAATAAAAATTTGTCGTATTTTTAGGTTTGCTTGTGATGAGATACATTAAGATGCTATTTCTTTTTCATATATGTATTTTCTAAATTACATGTGTGAAAATTGAGTCCTATAAGAGAAGTTGGCTATTAAAATTGTTCCTTTTATTTGAAGTAAACCTTCATTAGTGAAAAATATCATTGCGATGCTGACATTTACTGGCGAGTTAATCTTGACTAGTATGACGTAGTCAATGGCATTGCATCGTGAGAAATTAAGCTATATGTGATAATTATGAAAATATCAAACTCATTTTTTTGATTTGATGGACATCTTGGTTAAGAAACCATACATATGTGATTAAAGGTAGTAGATGTCTCCTAACATTTGCCTATAAATATGACAAAAAATTTTAGCCTTTTTTTTTCTTTATGCTAAATGGTGCCCTTAGGCCTTCTTAGATTTCCTAATAGGAAAGGGATAAAGTTGTAAAAAAAGTGTTGGAGTTGTACTAAATTTTTTCCTTCTTCATAAAAAAAGGGAAGAGAAGAATGGAGAGGGAGAAACTCTAAGTCAAGGTACTTTATTGATGAAAGATGAATGTATTCCTATAATGAATGTTGAAGAAAAGGAAATCGAGAAAGAAGAGCACATACAAATTTCAAGTGGTTTAATATTTTAGTCCAGTAATCCTTATATGGAAGAGAAAGTTTTATTATACCTATGAAGAATGAAGAAGACAAATAGAAACTGTCAAGTGAAGAAGAGAGATAAAAACTCTCAAATGAAGAAGATAGATAGAAACTCTCAAGCATCCCAATTTTATGGTTTAAATTAATTATAAAAGAGTTCAATTCTTAACAAGACAAAAAAGCTCCAATGCTCCATTTTAAAAGAATAATAAAGATATGTATCAAAAATTGAGTGGCTGAGGTAGTGCTTATATGTTTAGTAATATGGGATGTAATGAGTTGTGTTTCCTAGGAACATAAAGATGCTAAATAACAATATATCATTTTCTTGGTTGTATATCATGGATATACTCATAATACATAGGTGTGACAGATTATGTGATATATTTTAGGTTGGGAGATAATCACACACTAGATGGTATGGTTGGGTAAAACCTAAGAGTTGGATCTCAGGTGTGATATGAAGAGGCATGAATCATCTATATTAATAATACAAAGTACACGGTAGGGTTGTTATAATATGGAATAATATTCTTAATGTGGTTGGTCCTCCATATGGGACATGAACATGTGGCATCTCTAGAATTTTTGGACTAGCGATACTAGTTGTTGACATATTATATTTTGAAGATAAAATCTTTAAGTGCTTTAAAAGAAGGTTTCAATTGTGTTAAGCCTTAGGAAATTCAGCTGGCCAAGGAAGAGCAGAACGAAGTCATGATATTGGTCTAGCTATCTCATTTTGACATGTTGGTTGAGGAATCTTGAGCAAGTTAATTCCTCATATAGCTTTGTAGTTTAAAGTGTGGAGCTGACTTGTACTAAAAATCAATTCAAATCTAATTGGTTCATGGTGATAGATTAAACAATCTAATGAGTTGAAATTCATCATTCCATACAAACAATTTGTTAGCGTAAACATAAGACATTAAACTTTCACCATAATTTTGAAGCTTTATTTATAAGGCCTTATTAGCAATATTGATGTGCTATTTTGAATGTGGTTTCATCATTTTCTCATGAGGGCTCTCCTTTTTGGCTCAAATAGAAATAATGAAACAGAACTTTGGTGATATAATCTAAGCACTCCTTCAGAAGAAGATAAGGACCTAAAATGAGCATAAGATGAAAAGCATCATCAATGATGTTGAGGGTGGTTAAGAAGACTTAGTGGTAAAGATATAAGTGAGAACTATAATGATGGTGGTCACTTTAGAAGAGAAGACTACCAGAGGGTGGCATAAGTGGTAGTTATTAAAAAGGCGGAGGCCATAATGGTGTTGGCTAAGGAGGTGAAAATTAAGGAGGTAGTTTTTGTTGGTTAAAGATAGCAAATTAGAAGAACTACTATATGAAAAAGAAAATAATGCTAGGGGAAAAAAACAGTGTGCCTTGGTATAGGAGATGGTGTTGGAGGCTCTAAGCATCTCGATTAAGGTAAAAAAGTCAGAGGAGGCTAGGGGTTATTAAGGTCATTAAGAAAATTAAAATGGACTCCCCTAGTTTAGGGGTATATAATCTAAAGGAATCTTTTTTCCTGCTTTACTCCTAATAACCTTTTAGCATTCCTATCAGATTATAGAGATGGATAGAGGCATTTTGATCTCCCATAGATCATGGGGTGGTGTTATCAAATTGATATATATCAATACAAATGGGGTGTATTTTATTCCTTTAATGTAAAATTGTGATGAAGAGCAGGAAGCATATTCCATTGTGAAATATGATCTGCGTACTAGGTTGCAATCGTTGAATGATTGGATGAGATGAATTGATGAACTATAAGATTTAGTTAAAGCGACATGAACCATTTTTACTAGGGATGAGGCATTATGATAGAGTGTTGTTGTTATGACATATCTTTAATGCATTGGTTCTCTTAATTTAAGATGTCACATTGGGACACCTTCATAGTAGTTGTATGAGGAGACACTGATGGTTATCATTTTAGACATAAAAGATAGAATTCTTGAGAGCTTTAAGATCGCACAGAGTTATATAACATGTTGAAAAGTCTTGGGAGAACTAATCAACTTGGGAAGAGTAAAACTGGGCAATGATGTTGGTTGAGCTCTTCTGTTGATCCATTCAAGTGAAGAATCTTAAGCAAGTTGATTCCTCAGGAAGCTAGGTAGTATTGGAAGTGGTATTGGCCTCATCTAAAAACTAATTCAGATTTGAATGACATATGTGTTAGTCTAACCAAACCCAAAATGTTAGCTTGGTTATGTTGTTTGGAACTTTTTCATTTAGTATACCTAATACATTTGTTAAGTGTTCAAAATACACACACACACACACACACACACACACACACACACACATATATATATTTGCATGAAACTTTGTTACTATTAGAAATTGGGTACAAAAAGGTTGAGGGGGGCTCCATCCCTTACAAACCCAAAACAGAAGCAAAAACGACTATCTAGCTCACTAACAGAAGGACTATGAAAAATCAAAAACAAAACAGCCTGCAATCATGCACAAAACAATATTTAAATGCTGAGAAGATGAGGGTGAGGTGTGGAGAGGCCCACCAGACCCCAGTTAGTGAAGAATTCTTATGTGAGGGACCTTAAGGATGTCACTGCCAATGAGTAGGGATAGTTGGGATGGGGGGGTATGAGATAGGACTACTTCACCAGAATTAGCTCCCAATTTCGCTAACCAGTCAGCTGGCTGGTTAGCCTCTCTGTAGATGAAGGAGAACTGAGGTTGGATCAGAGATCAAATTTCATGAATTCTTTTTACCTAGTAGAGATGGTGCCAGGGAAGAGTGGCAGGGAGTTCAGTTTCCTTACTTCTCTTGATGGCCAGTTCAGCATCACTTTCAACCTCAATATGATGCCAATTAAAATTCCTTGCAATGTTCGAGCCCGATAAATGGCAATAAGCTCAGCTTCCATGGAATCAGTGGCTTGCACAGGAGCATGGAAGAAAAGTCTGCATTTACCACCACTGTTTCTGAAAAGACCACCAATGCCAGCAGAATCAGGACAGTAGCTGCCATCACAGTTGACTTTGAGGTAATGGGGGGGAGCCAAGATACCAGACCAATCTTGAAGGAAGGGAGACAGTTTGAAAGTTCCAGGCAGCAAATATTAGGGAATTTAGTGTATCTGATGAGTTTCTGGATGTAAGAAAGGCACTTTTTGGTAACTTGTAGCTCACTTGGTATAGTTCCATCATAGTTTACTTTGTTTCTCTCCATCCAAATAAACCAGGAAATGATAAATGGGATAGCTCCCATACCAATCGCATTATAGCCTAGCCAGCAGAATGACAGGAGATCCCAGGTCAAATTCTGAGTGTTTAAGTGGAACTGCTGGGTGAGTTTTCTCCAAATAGATTGGGAGAAAGTGCATCTGAAAAATAAATGTGGGATGGATTCTTCCTCTTTCCAGCAAAGCTTACAGCATGAGGGGCCTCTAATTCCTTTCAATTTGAGGATATCATCAGTGGGAAGCAGCTTCAAGAAAGTTCTCCAAGAGAAAAAGCACATGGAAGGGGAGAGGTATTTGTTCCAGGGCGCCTCTCCCCACTGCACAGTGTTCCAATTGTAAAGTTTGGAATAGATGGCTTTAGAAAGGCTGTGGGAGAGGTGTGATTGCCAGTTTATGGATTCTTTCTCTTTGTTATTGAATTTGATTGTAGCCACTTGATCAGCAGAATCTTTACTCAACACCTTAAGTAAGGATGGAATAGACCAGTTGTCCCCATTCCAGTAGTCAGCAACTTTGAGTTTAGGATCAGGTGAGGTAGGGAAGGGATGGAGCCAATCAGCTGGGCACCAATGATCCAGCCAGAAAGACAGATAACCATGTCCTAAGTTCCATATGTACATATTCTCAGCATGGGTTTTATTTTTCACCATGGCTCTCCAGATTTTAGAGTCACCAGTTTTGCTAGTTGCTTGGGAAGGGTGAATGTGCCTGCAGTATTTTCCAGAGATGTATTGAGCCCAAAGAGAGGTTTGGGATCTGAATTTGAGCCAAAGTTTGCAAAAGTTAATTTGGGAGATCTGCTGGAGGGTTTTGAAGCCCATCCCACCTGCCCAAATAGGTTTAGCTACTTTATGCCAGGATGACCAGTGAAGCTGCTTCCTTTGTCCAGCCCATAAGAACTGATTGAAAGCTCTTTCAAATAGGTATTGTGTGCCTTTATTCATACCAGCTGTTTGGAGAGCATAGGTTGGGAGAGTTGTGAGGATGCTCCTGAGAATGGTTATTCTACCCCCATTTGAGAGGTAATTGTGGGTCCAATTAGCCAGGTAAGAGCTAATCTTGTTCAAGGCTTCATCAAATTGTCTTTGCTTGAGCTCGCCTAGATTAAGTTGGGCCCCAAGGTAATTTATAGGTAGAGTGGTGCTAGAAAACCCGAGCGAAGGAAGTGATCCAGGTGTTTGGTATCAGCAGTAATTTTATGGGGGAAAATCGGGTAGCTTTTGGCGAGGTTGAATTCCATCCCGGAACACGGTTGAAAAGAATGCGAGCATTTCATGGTTTGCTTAACAGCAATTTTAGAAGCATTGGAAAAAATCATGACATCATCGGCATATATCGGATGGGAGATGGTAATATTTGATTTATGGTGATACTCGGTGGAACCATGCATTGTGGCGATGTGGTTAAGGAGCCTAGAAAGATAATCCATAGCCAAGATGAAAAGAGTAGGTGATAGAGGGTCCCCTTGTTTAAGTCCCCTGGTGGCAGCAAAGTATCCCCAACTGGAACCATTTAGAATTATGGAATGAGCATTTGCTTTTAACCATCTTTTGATAAGGTTGCAGAAATTGTTCTGAAATCCCCTAGCAGCAAGAGTCTCCAACAGAAAGTTCCAATTGATGGTGTCATAGGCCTTCTTGATGTCCAACTTATAGATTAGGTTTCCACTTCTACACTTTTTATTAAGGTCTAACAACAATTCTTGAGCCAACAAGATGTTATCTGATATGGATCTTCCCTTAACAAATGCAGTTTGGTTGGGGCTGATGAGATGGTCCAATAGGGGTTGCGATACGTAACAATAATCTTGCTAATTAGTTTGCTGATAACGAAGTAAGGGATATAGGTACGTAGTGGTCCCAAGTGGTCTGCATACTTCCTTTGGGAATTAGCACAAAGTTAGAGTTGTAGAAGTATTGGGGAATGTCTCCACCTTGGAAGAAATTAGCAATAGCTTCAATAATGTCATTTTTGATGATTGTCCAAGCCTTTTTATAGAAATCAGATGTGTAGCCATCTGGGCCAGCTGTTTTGGATGGATCAATGGATGAGAGGGCCTGCCAAATTTCAGTTTCAGAAGGGGGAAAAGCTGAGATCTTTCCCAGTTAGGAGGGGCTGCTGATCCCTGAAGAGAGCAAATGAGATTGGGGTTCTATCCATGTATGGTCGATGGAGCAGCTTGCTGAAATGTTGAGTGGCACTCCTGCCAATATCCAGATGATGGGAGACCCATTCCCCAGACTCCTTTTTTATTTGGTGAATATAGCTGCATTTTCTTCTATACTGTAAGTAGGCATGAAAGTAGGCTGTATTCCTATCTCCCTCAACAAAGTGCTTGATGGATGCCTTCTGCTTCAAATACATATCTTGGGTATCAATGGATTTCAATAATTTAGCTTCAATTTACTAGCAGAAGGGGATTTAGATCATTGTTATGTTGGGTCTTCTCCTCCAATGACAAAACTTCTTGTTCAGCTCGTTCAACTGCATGAAAAAACATTGCCAAATTGTCGCCACCCCCACTTATTCAGTCGGGGACTCGGGTTACGATGTAGAGAGCATAATCTGATCCACGGGTCCTGCTGAGTAGGAGCTTTCCAGTGGTTCTTGACAAATTGCAAAAAATCAGGATGAGAAGACCAGAAATTCTGATATCCGAAAGGGGTTTAGATTGCTGATTAGGAGGGATAGTTAGGGAGATCAAAAGGGGTCTATGATCAGAACAAGTAAGAGCCAGGTGGGTAATTTGGGTATGGAGGAAATGGGATTGCCAGAGCTCATTGGACAATATTTTGTCTAGCCTTTCCTGAACTTGATTCCTCTTCCATGTGAAAAAAGGGCCCTTGAACCCCAAATCAAAAAGCCAGCGAGCTAGGATGTTATCCACGAAGCTGCACATGGTCCTAACATTAGGCCTTCTGCCACCTAGTTTTTCAGCTGGTGTAGATATGCAGTTAAAATCCCCACCCACAATCCAGGGGGAGTTAATATGGGTACTAAATGCATGAATTTGCTCCCAAAGTTGAGATCTGTCAATGCTCACGCAGCCAGCATAGACAAAGGAGGCAAAAATGGAATGGCCAGCAAATTGGAGAGATAGATGAACTATTTGGGGGTGATCCGGAAGAACGATCCAAGAGATTTCTTTTCTGCAAAGAATCCAAATTTTGTTGTTGGAGTTGGCAAAGTGGGAAAAACCAGGAAACTTTTTGAGGATTTTGGAAGGAGCTTGGTGAACAAGGGGTTCAAGGATGGCAAGGCACCAAATAGAGTGTTTTTTGGTAAGGTAAATGAGTCTTTTTAGAGAAGAGGGTTGGGCCACACCTCTAATGTTCCAACAAAGGAAATTAATCATGGGTTAAGTGGAGAAGTGGAAGGGGGATGAGATTTAGATCTGGTTCTGCCCCTAGTAGAAAGGGGGGCAGGGCTGGAAGGGGTCTTGGATGAGGAGGGGGGGTTTCTAGTAGGATCTGATTTGGTTTTTTTCTTTTTTTTAGAGGTCCGAACTTCCCGAAGCTTGTTCCAAAGACTCTTGAAACTCTCCAACAGGAAGGGCCAGAGGTAAAACAGAAGGAGAAACAGCAGCTAGCTCAGTGGGAGGGGGGGGGAGGTGAAGGGAGAGGAGGTGGGGGAATGATAGGAGAAGTGGGATTGGCCTGTGAAGGGGGAACTCTGGGGGGTGAAAGGTATGGGTGTTCCAATGGAGAGATTGTCACAGAAGGGTTGGGAGTGTGAATAAGATCAGTGGGGATAGGGGATGAAAGGTGAGCCAGGTTGTTAGTAATGGTGGAAGGGGATATTGGTAAAAGGTTTGTAACTGGATTGCTGGTAGGGGCAGGTCTCCCTGTTGTAGTGGAGTTGGATTTCTTAGAAGTTGGCTGGAGCCTGAAACACCTTTCAACTGTATGCCCAAACATTTTGCAGTGGTTGCAATAGTAGGGCTTTTGTTTGCATTATAACCTCCTGCTAGTAGCCATCAGAAGTTGACCCTACCCAAATCTTCTTGATCTCGAGCAAAGAGATGTCTCTTTCAATTTGAATTCTGGCAGCATCAGGCATCCCCCTAGTGAAAGTAGCTGCATCCATCCTTAGGGGAGTGCCAATACCCCTAGCAATTTGGAAAAGAGTGTTATGGTTGAAGTATCCGTAGGGTAGTTTTTGGGAACTTGAACCAAATGGGAACAATAGGAGGTTCTTTGCTTGGGTCAAAGTCTCGGTGTCCATTTAAGTAGCTTCATGTCCATGCCAGCTATTGTCACCATTTGCTTAGCAAATACCCTAGCATAGTCCTCTTCAGTGGATAGATGAATGAGAAGATGTCTCCCATCTAGGAGACCCATTTTCCAGCTGCCAATAAAAGCCAGGGAGTCAAAGAAAGCTCTAACTAATTCCATTTTGGGATGGCCAAGAGTGAATTTCCCAATAAGGGTTAGTTTGACTTCCTCATTTAAAGCTTCCAGTTCAGTGTCAGAGAAAAAAATGGCCGGGAAACCCTCCTTTTCACCAACAGGGTGGATGAAGAGGCATTGGGTTTTACCGACAGACGACTTCATGAAACAATTGGGGAAAAACCAGCTTGCTGGAAGGTAGAGAGGGGGAGTGGCCTACCACTCCAGCATATGAAATCTTAGACCCATCCAATCTGGTAGGAGGGTCAGTTGGATTATTCATTCAGGCACAGCACAGAGTTCCAAAACCAAAAAAGAGGTACAGGTATTGCTGAAATCCAGAGACACAGCCCCAGGCAATCCAGCAAAATACAAAAGCAGAAGGCACAGCCAAGATCCCAGGTAACCCCAGAGAGGGGAAGGGAGAGAAGATGATCACTCCTCCTCCAAAAGCAAAAGAAAAGCAAGAAGTAACCAATGGAACAGTAAATTTCAAATTTATGGAGCCCGGGAAGAGTGAAACCACCAAAGTAGAACAGTAGAACCAAACCACACCAAGAAACCTTCTCCACCACAGCAAGAGAGCCACCCCACCTTACCTGAGCCACCACCCCAGAAGCCGCCGCCGGCAGGATCATGCTAGAAACCCTAGCAGAGCACCAACAGCCACCATTCTGACTTCATATATATATATATATATATATATATATATATATATATATATATATATATATATATATAATAATAATAATAATAATAATTTTTTGAGATTTTATAGCATTTTATTCTATGTTTGCTACATGAAATGAACATGAAAACAAATTGAAGATAGATGGAAAATAATGTATATAACACAACAGTGCCAGATAGGCTAAGCCATAGTGCTACAAGCTATAATTCAAGGGAAAAACGTGAGAACATGGCATCACAAATCCATTTATGCTAATATTTAAATATACTAGTGCTACATCTAAAACATTGAAATGCCAGCACAAGAAGTTGGAGCTAACAAATCAAGAATGCTGTGTCATAATGCGACTTATGAGCCCATAACATTGTATCAACACATTGTAGCGTTACCTCATTGTGCCATTGTGCCATGATTAATATGACAATTTTTGTTATATCGTGGAGCGAGCCCAAGCACGTTATTGAGTGAGATTGGATATTTGGAAAATGTTTTGAAGACCATGGAGCATATTAGATAGTTTGAGAGGACTTAGTGAGTATACAAGGGCATGGTGGGTGTCATCTGTGAGTGAGTGGAGTGAGTGAGAGTGAGATAAAAGCTTTCTCACTATGCAAGTGGAGAAGACTAAAGGAAAATTTCATCTTGTAGGCCTAATTCAAATGTTATTTCTTTTACATATTATTTATGTTTTATTTTTTATTTTTTATTTTTTTATTTTTTGTGCTTCTAATTAGTAAAAATCCATAATAACTATGCCTTGTTCTCTAAATAAGTGTACTATAGAGTTAATTATATTAATGCAATGTGGTTTGGAATAAAACTAGAATTCCACTTATCTTTTAAAACTCTAAAAGTAGTTTAAATGCATTTTGGTTGGGTGAATTTTAGAATTCATTGTGATATAACAAATTTGATGGAAAATAATGAAATTGAAATTTGATTATTTCTGACCAAGGATTCTCAAGATTTGAATCAATTTTATAGGTTGTTCTAGGGACCCATCAATAAATCCAACCTTATTTTTGCATAAAAAAATAAATTACTATTGTGGAACTCCAAGCCTGATAATTATCTCATTGATAATCCGAGACTAGTAGAATTTTAGGATTGTGTGATTGATGAAGCTAGTAAGGGCTGAGAGGGTTCTTTATTATTGATTTGTTGTTAATATCCTCTAAACTCTGCATTTGGAGTATCCACAGATGAAAGGAAGTTAACAAGAAAAAGAAGTTAGATGAGAACGAAAAGATCCATAATTATGAGAACGAAAGGATCCATAATTATTTCTCTTTGACACCATTTCACAAAACCCGTAACCAAAAGGATAAATAAGATTAACAGAAAAATATATATATATAATACAAGAATAACGCCAATGATAAGGCAACACACACGAAGAAAACTTTGAAGTAAAAAATTTTGACCAACTTTAAAAGGTTCTAAGTTGAATGTTACTTGATTTGTAGAAGAGAATGCTTGATTCTTTTATGTTTTTGCACATGTTTATGGATGAATTGCACTTCAAATAAAGGGTATTTATTTTTCTTGTAGGTACAACATATATAAGAAGTGAGAAAAGGGAAGAAGAAATAAAGCGAAATGGAGGTGACTTGGAGCTGTGGAGAAATCAGCTGAGTAGCGCCTTGGCACCGACTTTCTTGGGCATCGAGGCACCAAGCCCACCCTCAAAGACTAAGTGTCAACCAGGTGCTGTAAGGAACCACTACCAAGCACCTTGGTGCACGATATTTTGGCGCCTAGTTGCCACTACCCAAAATGGCAGATAGAGAGCGTAGCGCCTAGGACCCTGAAACTGTCTGGGCAGTTTTATGCAGTTCTTAAACAAGACGTGGGGAGTTGTGCAACCTGATATTGGGGTCTATTGTGGAAGGAAGAGGAGTCTTTTTGCTTGTTGGCAGTAGTCCTTAGTCAGCTCTTTGTGTATGAGAGATTAGAGAGTATTTTGTATAGGGTTTGGAGAGATTTTCAAGTGTAAAGTGAGGAAGGTTTGAGGAAAGCAACAAAGGGATTTGGAAATCCTTGGGGAAAGCATTCTCAGCCCTTTGAAGACAGGGAAAACAAAGTACTGATGCGAATTTTTTATATGTAAGAATTTATGACCTCATATTTATATATTTATAATAATTTTGTAAAGTCACAATTTCAAACGCAAGTATACGTATCGTATCAAGTAATACAAGGCTCTAATGGTGTCCCGTTTACCGATCCCACAGGGAAGCGAGGTAAGAGTTTCTTAGTCAAATTCTAGTTTACTACTAACAGTCTTAGTTTGAAAGGTTGATATAAGTGGTATTTCTAACAACTACTCCTAAATGCAGATGATTATATGTAAGAATAATAACTACTCATAAATGCAAATATTACTTCTAAAGATAACCCTTTTTGGATAAATTGGTTTGGTGAATTTTGAGATAATGAAATATACTATTCATATGTAATGAATTGGATAAAGTTTAGGATTGAGATGCATTAAATATTGTATGTGCCAAATATGAGCATAAATGTTTTTTTACCCTCAAAAGAGTACCCCCTCTTCCAAGCATGTAAAAAACATTAACATATCCTAAGTTTAGTCACTAAATCTAAGGCTATGCTGGGAGGATACAGACTCTCACTATGGAGCTCTCACTAACCCTTCACCTGAAGGCTAACCTTCGAGTTTAGTTACCAATCTTAGGACCAAATTGGGGATCTCAGCCTGTCACCCTGAAACCTCCAATTCGACGCCCATGAAACCATATTTCCCTATTTATTTGCACTCAATCCCCATGAACTATGCAATTCATTTACGGACATTGAATGTGGTTTCACTTTGTTGAGAATTACACCGCCCTTTCGGGACAATGCAATTACAACGTATTTTAACAATACAACGGGCCCTTTTTGTAATGTAAATGAAGTGCAAGTGAAAACCATCACATTTATAATTAAAACTTCTTTTAGCAAGCATCCAAATATCCTAAACATGAATCATACTCATTGCAAAAGAAAAGTAGAATGGAAACAATGACAAACTTCTTATACCACTATTTCTTAGCAAGAAGAAAGAGTAAGAGGAAGACATCACAAAGCACGAAGAAAATACAACAGAAAAGTTCATTTCAAAGCAAATCCACAAAATAAGTCTTTACAAAATCAGAAGATAATGAAGAACACAATACTTAGCTTTTTCCCCTTGAAAGAAAGATGAAAATCTCTCCCACAAAGTCTCCCGCGGATCCATGCAATGCTAGAACATTCTCTTACAGATTCTCTCAAAATCCCCTCTCCAATCTCTCCCAAAGGGTAGAAATATACATTTCTACTCCTATTTTAAAATCTCTAAACATTCTCCACGTTTTCCTATCTTCTCCTCTTCATTTTTGGCTTCAAATTCGGTTTAAAATAGAGTAGGGACGAATTTCCCAAGAGGTGCATGAAGAAACCCTCAAAAAAGCATTCAGATTCGATGTATTTGGCCAAAAACCGCCAAATATCGCATCCAAGCCATCTCGGGCGCCGCCGGCGCTGAATAGGGCACTGCCGGCGCCCTATTTTCGGTGCTCTGAGGTTTCTGGTGTCGTCGGCGCCAGTTTGGGCGCCCCTGCGCCCATCCTGCGCAGCTCCACCATTTTGCTCCGTTTGGCTTCGTTTCAGCTCCGATTCACCCCATTTCAGTTGCGTTGCGTTCCTAATAGATAGCCCTACAAAATAAGCATAAAAAAAACTTTCTTTAAAGTGTAATCTCATTCAAAAATATGTAAGAAGTGTCAAAGAGATTAAACATAGAAAGACTTATCGAAAGGTGTCAGGCCAAAATTTGCTTTCTTGCTCTTTTTTGCTCCAAATTGCACCATTTTTGCTTCTTTTTGTTTCAATCACCATTTCTTGTACCTAAAACAAAAAACATAAAAAATATCTTCCTTTTAAAGTGTAATATCATCAAAAATGAATAAAATCATATAGTAAAAAGCGTATATATTTTTGGTGCATCAAGTACTGTATTCTCTAGTATTTGTATTTCAAAAAACACAACTCTATAGTGTATTTACTTATTTTCAAAGATATTTTGTAGTGCTTTCTCAATGCTTTCCGAGTATATTTTTCACCTTTTCCTTGTGATGGTTGAGTAGGTTATGTAGGAATGCCAAATGATTTAAAAATTGGTTTTTAATCTTTAATTGGAAGAATATTATTCAAAGCTTCACTTATTTTTCATTATGAACAAATGATTAGTTAAAATGTGTTATGATCCATAATGACTCAAGCGAGCTATAAAAGAATGATAAGAGTATTCATGTTGAACTATAGAGTATGAAGCAAAATTACTTTATTGGGAGATTCCAATGTTAGGGTTATAAGTTTTGATGGGTTCAAGTTGGGGTTTAAGGAATTAAAACCGATTTAACCAAACTTTTTTATGTACTTTGAGGAGGTTAAAGAAGAGAGTTGATCCTATTTGTCACTAGCTGCATTCACAATTGTCACTTTGCGTTTTCTACATTACCACTTAAACCATTGCAAGGGAATGTAGCTTTATAACTTGATAATCACAAAACCAACTAGGTTAAGAAAGATTTCTGTGGGAGTAAACCTTCAAGTCTAGTTTGTAATTTAGTTGGACTAGTTAGCACAACTTAAAACTATCTTTACTTTAGTAGGCTAGAGCTTCTCTTAAGTCTAATTGCCTCACTCCCCGTGGGATAGATATTACGGACTCATAATCCATTATTATTGATACAAAACATACACTTGCGTGAGACCCTTGCACTTAGAATTAGGGTGTGTCAACATTTTAGTGTTGTTGTTGGGCATATCATTACATTAATACCATGTAAGCTTATATAGTAATACATGTTAGGATTAAAATAACCACAATCAAAAACTCTGATCTAATGCAACATAAAGCGTCATTTATTTTGTATGTGCTACAGAAAATTCTCTTACGATAGTGCTTATAAGATCTTCGTAAGGTAAACATATGACACTGCTTAAGCGTTGTCATAAGTGACCCACCGAAAATATGTTAAGATTTTCATGCCTATTTTATATTAATTTTGATGATATTGCACTTTAAAGAAGGGTATTTTTGATGTTTTGTTGCAGATATGATGATTTATGGACATTGGAGTGAAAAAATGCAAAAATGAGCGAATTTGAAGCAAAAAGGACAAAAAATACGAAAATTTGATCTAGGGAGCCGACGGCGAGCTCGACGACGTCAACGGCGGAATTTTCCCGAGAGTTCAGAAAATATATACAAGTAAACTCGCCGACAGCGAGATCGAGGCCTCCGACAGCGGGCCTTATGAAAGAGAGTCTAAAGCCAAGTCTTCTAGAAGGCCGCTGACGGCAAGCTCGAGGCCGCCGACGGCGAGAAAGTCAGTTTTCTCACAAGGTATATCGAATGTGGACGATTTTTGAAGGGATGCTTGGGAAACTCTTGGAAACTCTTCAACTACTTTAAAAGAAACAATTTGGGGCCGAAATGGGTGTCCACTAGAGTGTCAAGGGTGTGTGTCTAGTGAGTCCAAAGGGTTTCTAGAGTGTTAGTGTCTTGTTTTCCTTAAAGTTTTAGATAGTGAGTTCAATTAGTGATATTTGTGAGGGATTCTTCGAGAGATTGTAAGAGTGGAAGAGAAGTGAGAGATTTCTTCCTCCTTGCCGTTTTGAAGGAGAATTCTGCGTGCTGTAAAGAAAGGAAGAGATGCATAGGAACTTCAAGGAGTTTGCTTGGGGAGGAATTCGAGATAAGTTGTATTTACTTATTTTAGTATGTAGAACCTTGCTTTTATATATATGAAATCCAAGTTTTGTCATATCATCTCCATGAAATCTGAGTAGTTTTTCTGTCTTTCTCCTTGTTTTGACATTTTTGTGAAATGGTGATTTGAATTAGTGTGCCAAGAAATTTTTAAAGAAGTTGTGATAATCTTTTCACTTAAATCTTAATTTACTTTCAATCTGGTCAATTGATTAGTTAAAATATGTTGAGTTTAACAACTATAGTGAAGATTACATCCGAGATTCAGGGAGGTCAAAATCCTTGAAAGTAGGGTGCAAATAAATAGAGAAATAATATTAATCAGGCGTAAAATTGGAGATTTTAGAGCGACATACTAAAATCCACAATTCGGTCCTATCGTTTGTGTGCTGAAGTGTAGATGTTAGCCCTCAGGCGAGGGGAACGTGGGAGCTCCGAAGTGAGAGCCGGTATCCTCCTAGCATAGCCGCAGATTCAGTAACCAAGCATAGGATTAGTTAATGTTCTTTATGCCTGGACCAAAAGATAAAGAATATGTATTCTCCTATTTGGCACAACACAGTTTTAAACTAATTTTAATTATTCATTCACTTAAATTTCTTAAAAAGGAGAAGGATGCTTGCTTATATATTGAACTTCACTTTATTAGTAACTTAGTTAATTGTTAGTAGAATTAGTTTATTAAAACTTCATCTTATTTACGATTGCATATTAGTGACAGATAGACAATTCGATTTACCAAGTTGTGATTCTAAATTAGTTTCTATAATCCTAGCTCGTAGAGTCTAAACTATCCCTGTGGGATCGATATACAGGACTCCATTAGAGCCTTATATTACTTGAGCGATATGTATACTTGCGTTGAAAGATTAACTTTGTGATTATTGAAAAATCTATACACATCTTTATCAAATACAAGAAATATTAAATTTACGCTACGTGCGCGGAGGCGGTTCAATAAGCTACTTATTTCTTCCACATGAGATTGAAAACTTTGCATTTGCATGACTCTCATTCCTTGCCCAAATTCCTTTCATGGTTGCTCCATGCCCTAAACATTTTTGCTGGTTGATTGGCTCTCTCTCTCTCTCTCTCTCTCTCTCTCTCTCTCTCTCTTCTAAGGATCTCTTGCTGGCGAGCGTTAATGAGGTCCACCTCTTCAAGTGGATCTCCCCGTCACTGAGGCTGCATGTATGTACCATTTAACCATATCGTGTTCTGAATTCATTTCTTTGGTGCAATTTAAAATTTCTATTTAAAAATATTGTTCTTTTTTTGTTGTGATTTTCACCAATTTTGAAATGTAAAACTTTGGTGTCATAATTCTATGCATGAAAATTTTAAGGATATTGTGATATTAAATATTTGAGTGATATGCATGAGGAATCACATGATTGTTGGTTTAATGATGGAAGCATATGATTTTCTTATCTTAGTTGAGTTTCTTTCTTCTGGAATATGTTGATGTTTAACTTTTTAAGGAAACTTATTTTATTCCTTAAAATGTTATTTTAAGCTTAACTGCTAGGAGTCTTTAATAAAAAACAAATGTGATCCAATTAGCTAAGGATGGGGGGCGGCTATGACCTAAAATGAAGCATATGATAGTGATGTAATTTGTAGTTTGTACTTTAATAATGAAGCATCGATGGGGCATTGCCATTTTAATCATTTCATCTTCCACCATCCTCATTTCCACTTAACTCAATACTTTGTACATCATTAATATGTGTTGGATTGAATGGCTTTGCCTCTTCACCATTGCAATCAATTGTTATGTTGGTGTGAAGATACTATGGTTATAATCTCATGTTAAAATTTCTTGTTATAATAGATAGATGAGACAATGGTGTTGAATAAATATAAAAATCATAGAGATTAAAAATAGGAGGCCATGTTTTGTCATTATTTTAAGTGGCATTTACATATCTACCACCAATTCTGCTGTATTTACTTTTATTTTTATACCACAAAAATATTTTATATCACATCAAAAATATCACCATTTTAACTTTTAAAAAGTGAAATACACTTTTTTATATATAATTATGGTGGCATGTGTATAAAAATTTAATTTAGATATGTAAATACATAGAACTTAAGTGGTGTGTATGTAAATTTTTTGATAAATTGTAGTAAGGTTGACCAATTGAATCATAACATGGTCATTGGTCTCATAGGTTGACCAGGATGACCCATTGATCATATGGTAATGATATGGTATAGTGTTGACCATGTTGATCAAGGGATTAATCGTGGTGGTCAGGTTGATTATATGTTGATTTCTTGACCATATAGTGGTTATGTCAACTATAAGGTTAATATGGTAACCATATGGTCCAGGATTGACCAACTAGTCAATGAGGTGACCACTAGGTCTCGAGTTGACAAATGGTTAATGGGGTCACCATTTAGTCCAAGTTTGACCAAATGGTCAATGTGTTGACCATACCAAGGTTTCTCATTATTAATTCGATCAACCAAGGGTGTTATAATAATTTAGGTTCAAAAGTGACTCATTATGGACTTAGTTTGATTTTTAGGGTTTTAGAGATTCTTAATGGGTTAAAGGGGTCAATGTTGGTAGAGATCCTATTGATCTCCGAATATTATGCTTACGTTTTACACTTTATATTTCTTCTCAATGATAATATCTCTTTCTTTGCAAAGACGCCAAAACTTGATTCCAAAGAAAATAAGAAATCAACTTTAATTATTTTATAACATCGGATTCTATGCAAGTATACGTATCGTTTATCAAGTAATATATGACTTTCTGATTAAGCCCCAAGAGATCGAACCCAGAGGGAAATGTCTAAAATTTTAAAGAAAGCATAAAATAACTTTTTACTTTTGGAAATGATTTTGTAAAGTATGTTTTAGGATAGAAAGTTTTAAATTTGTTTTTGATATTTTCTTTTTAGAAAAAGTAAAGCAAGCAACTAAAATTAACAAGACTATAAAACTATATGAAAGCAAATGAGAATAAAATATATTTTCCTCTTTCAATGAATCAGTAATAATTATGGAGTTTCGTTGTGGAAGTATCTAAATGTGTTGTGCCAAATAGGAGCAATTATATTCTTTACCCTTACTTGGTTCTATAAAGAACATATGTTAATCTGAAGTTTTGAAATCTTGTAGATGAGTTAGGTAGGGAAGATACTAGCTCTTTCTCTAAAGTTCTCTCTTCTCCCTCCACTTGGGGGCTAACATCTCATAACAAAATTTAAAACATCAAGCCAAATTGGGGGCTTTAGCCTGTCACTCTAAAGTCCTCTAATTTTACTCCCCATTAAAAAGCATATCTCACTATTTATTTGCACTCAACCATATGGACTACAATTCTAACCCATACAATTTCATGTGATTCTATCCAATTGTTCATTGAGATAATACTGCATTGGTTCTTACATATTCTCACAACAGATTTTGACATCTCAATTGGTCAATTCAAGAAGTAAATGAAGTGCAAGGTAGTGAATCATCACAACTTCTTCCAACATTAAACACCTATACTTCACACAACTTCCTTCCATAATTTAATTACTTCGTCATTTAAAATAAAAAAAAATAAAGAAAACTACTCAAAACTTATGGAGAAAACACAAGCACAGTTTGATTTGAAAGTAGAAATCATATTGAAAACACAACAAGTCATACTTAAAAACCAAATGTAAAAACAAAGATAAAAACTTACCTGAAAATCCTCTCCACAAGACTCTTAAAGTTTCTCTGAAACTTTTACTTTCCACTAGATAAATCCTTAGGGGTTGGCTCCCAACTCTAAGGATTTACTCTCCTAAATTCTAATACAAACTATGATAAAGTAAAGTGGAAAAGTAAAGAAAGTATGGCAAGAAGAAGACTCTCTTTCTTCCTCTTTCCTTTCAACAACTTCAAGCTTTTCTCCAACTTCTCTCCCCACTACTTCTTTTAAAAACTCTTCTCTTTTTCTTATCTTTAAGTCTTCATTTTTTTAATAATTCTTCAAAAGGTGCTTTGGTGTCTCTTCAAATTATGTCCAGATTCAATGTATCTACCAAAGAATGCATCTCTTCATTCAAATTTGCCTCCCAAAAAAAGTTAAGGAAGTTTAAAGTAAAATTTACTTCAAGCACCCCGTTGAAAATGACGCCAAATTTGATTTAATTCATCACTTTTAACTGTGGCACCTATGCGTCAGCCATCGGCGCTTAGGCGTTAGAGGCTAATTTTGTATGCCTTTCATTTTTGCTCCAAATTTGATACTTTTTTGCTCATTTCATCATAATCAGTCATTTTAATCATACCTGCAAGAAAAAAACAAAAATATCTTCCATTAAAGTGCAATATCATCAAAAATACTATATATTTTAGGTGTATCAAAATCCTCCAAATCTAAATTTTTACTTGTCCTCAAGTGACACTTAATCACATAGAAAATTTTAACATGCAAATTATGTACATGAGCTTTTTTAGAAAGGTTTAAAAACTTCATTCTAGAAATGAAATAGTCCAATTTAGAAAAAAATTTAGTAAATAAGACTAACTTAAAGTTTAGAAAGTTCTTAAGTAAAGGTTAATGAAAAATATGAGTTCCTATCTTATTCAGAAATACTTGTAAATTTTTCAAAATATAGGATTTAAACATTTTATTTTTCTCAATTAAAAATTTTTATTTGAAAATAATTTTAATTACTCTATTATAATCTTGAGCTTTATATTTTCTCAAAACTTGTATTTTAAACTTTAGGTATGGAACCAATTTTTGATTAGACCCTTAAATCCTAAAGCTTCTCCTTCCTTTTCACATACTATTTTTCACTTTTTCTTTTTCTTTTTCTTCTTTTTTTATAAGGCAAGGATTACTATATCTAGATAGTCCTTTAATGATTTTGAATTCCACTCTTCCTTTTAAAATAAAGGTTTGATATATATCTTTCACTTAAAAATCATAATAACATTGTTGAAATTTTTTTTTTTAATAAACGAATTTTAAGCTTTGAAAAATCAAAGTCAAATCTTTTAGTTTTACAAAAATACAACATTTTATACTAAATATAATTTAACTATATTTAACTTTTTTTTACTAAGAAAACTTTAACTTTAAAATTTTCATTATTACTATAAAATTTAACTAAATTTTCTTACTCATTTCTATATTCAAAATTTTGCTTCCGTAATATAATTTCATATACATAATTATTTTCAATAAAAAATAAAATTTATTTTAAGCATTTTTGAGAACAAATAAAACTTTAGTTTTTGAAAATTTGTTTTTAAATTCCCCCCAAGCTTTAAATTTTTAGTTAGGATAAAACATTTAAGCATAATAAATGATACATGGGTAAGAATTAAAAACTAGTATAACATGCTTGCAGGAAATTTCATATCCTAAATATACAAGTATAACAGTTTAAAAACATGAGTAAAAATAAATCAAATTTAGTTTTTTATAAAATAAAATTTCAAATGACTTCTACAGTAGTGATGGTTTTCAAAGTAAATACACACCAACTTAACATAACTAAAATCACAACAATACTAGAAAACTTATGGTAGCAAATTTTGAAAAGTTTGAACATGTAATTTAAATAGTAATTTCTAATAATGTTATAAATTTTCCTAACAGTTTTGGAATTAAATTATACACTATTAAAAATTCAAACATTACATCACAACATTCACTACCACAAATATATCACACATTACAACATAAAACGTAAATCCAACACAGATATCTGAATATGCATAATAGAAATGATCCTACTATAACTCACACATATCAGTGTTCAAAGCATAATAAACAAACAATAAAAATCCAAACATCACAACACAATACTAACTACAAGTACAAACATCACAAACTCAATAATAATAAAAAAGAATAAAATCCTACTCATCATCCTGATCATCATCATCTCTCTCATTCCAATCTCTGGATGACACATAAGGTATAAAATAAGGATGAGGAGGCATCTCAGCACTGTGATGTCCTCTAATTAGTATGTCCATGTGCTGATGATAATTCTCCTCATACTTATCATGTCTCTGTATATATCTCTCAATATTTTCTACCTTTCCATCCATATCTCTAACATGCTCGCTGGTCAGACTCACTTTCTCTAAAATCTTCCTTAATAATCTAGTCTGTGAACCTCTAGATGATGATGATACCTGCGAAGTAGAAGCACGAGAAGTAGAAACAGCTGAAGCAGAAGCACCAAAAGCTCTAACAGATCCTCCTCTCCAGCCAAACTCTGAATGCACAGTGTAAGTGTTCACATTTACATTGGTGATAGGTCTAAGTGGCTGAATAACCCCTTACAAAGTTTCAAACTTTACCCCAAACTGTTCACAAATAGAATGAATCAGGGAAGGAAATCCTATACCTGCAGTAGTGACAGCTCTAGCATAATTTACAATATAATAAAAAATAATAGCTCTTATGTCAATCGGCTTTCCCCGATGAATACAATAGTTCAAAACAGCTCTCTTCCTCATAACTTCACT
Organism: Papilionanthe hookeriana x Papilionanthe teres; assembly: GCA_022702705.1. Classification (NCBI taxonomy): domain Eukaryota; kingdom Viridiplantae; phylum Streptophyta; class Magnoliopsida; order Asparagales; family Orchidaceae; genus Papilionanthe; species Papilionanthe hookeriana x Papilionanthe teres. The sequence goes on along the minus strand of CM040438.1, from coordinate 54,075,585 downwards.
GACATGACTTGAAGGCAACAACTTAGATGAGATGAAGTAATGCCATGCCTTGGAAGTGGCATTCAACTTAGAGGCTGGAAAATTTACTCTTCTCTCATTTGTAATTTTCCATAGACCTCTTCCATCAGTAAGAAAAGACATAATCTCATCTAACCCTTCTTCCATAGGATGATAATTAGCATAATAACAAAACATTTTAGGAGGTAATTGATAAAAGGTATTGATTATCGCAGAAGAAAAATCCACTTGTTGTCCCCGAACCATCACTATGTTTTCCTCTGCTGCTAGAAAGTTAGCTTAAACTCTCTTACTGTAGAAACAAGAGCAACATCGGAGAAGCAAGAATACTTTTCCAAAAATCCTTCAAGCAATCATCTCTTTAACATCTCCTCCTAGTTTACTAAAAACACATTCTGTAATCAACTTACGTGATGATAGTGCATCGACGTAACAATCATCCGCTCTAGAACTAACAAATTTGTCTGAATCAATTCTTACTTTCTCTTTCTAATGCTTCGACTTTGGAGCCATTTCTTAAATTTACAAAAAAATCACCATAAATTCCAAAATCAAACTAACTTGCTAACTTAACTTCTAAAGGCAAAATCCACTAAATCCAAGCAATTTCTCATGCTTTTCCTCAAAATTTCACCATGAATAGTAATTTTCATATTTCTCAATAATGTACTTAAAATACATGGTCAAAATAATAAATTTTTTTAGGAGAAGTGCTCATACCTTAAGGAGTTCAAATCCAACATATTTCATCGAAATCGTCTCTAAAATAATCCAAATTAGTGATACCCTAGGCTCCTTTTTCACGAATTTGAGAGGTTGAAGGTGATGATAGGGTTAAAAATGACAAATTTTGGGTTTTTAATGTCTGAAAACTGGTTTTAGCGAATCAAAGCCTATGCACGAAGCGACCACGCATAGCTGCGAAATCTGGCGCCAAAGCGCCGAAGGTCTGGCGCTTAGCTGCCAGTGCCCAGATTTTGACAATTTATGTTAATCACACTAAAACACCTAGTTAATCACCCTTAATCATTTCAAATAATTACTTCTACCCCATAACACTTGTAATACTCCAAAATTACACTTTCATTTCCATTGATTCAACACAAATTTCATACAAACACAAACTTATATTTCATTAATAACAAAACACACTAAATAGAAACTATAAATTTCTATCCAAACACCTTAGATGAAATATTCCATTACATAGGTTCATAACACATATCTTAGACACAAATTTACATCATTAAGATGTAAAAAACACAAATTAAATGCAACAAAACATAAACATTATAATAATCACAAACATAAAATACTAAACACAAATAACTAAACCACAAGACCACACTTAATTTAATTCCAATCTCCAGTAGGCGGAATATATCTAGAATCACCATTAGTTCCATTTGAACCATCTGGAATGTAAATCTGATAAAACGGGTGATGGTTAAAAACTCTCACATCTTCTTCTTATATCCATTTGTTCTTCAGAAACATCAATTTATCCACTTCTTCCACATGACTTGTATGACTGAATTTCATTTTGAGCTGCCATCCCATGTGCGCTAAATGTGCGTTAGTTTCATTTACCTTTACTTCGATTGAAGCCACGTCAGCATTAATCTTCGTATGCTTTTCTGCAATTCCTTGAATACTAACGGCCAGATATCCGTTGAATAACTCTTGCACACTTTCACTAATGAACTTCTTCTTGTTGGATTCCTCTTTCTTCTTAACTTTGCTCTCCTAAGAAGATATATTTGCACTCAAAATACTCTTCTTAAGAGTTAGGAATGAAAATAAGAACTGAGGCAAGTATCTCTTTAATTCTGGGCCTTCTTATGGACTTGGGAAGTCTTAAAATCGACCCTAGACGCGTTAAAACTCTCAAATAACTCCTAAAACTACTTACCCACGATTTAGGCTTCTAGAATCTCAATTTTCACGTTTTTTTGTAACTTCAGCGCTAAAGCGCCAACTTGCGGCGCATAGCCACCAGTGCTTATTTTAGCACAGGTCTGCTAAACGTCCAAATCTTCATTTCAAATCCTCTAAGTCATCAATTAAGGTCAAATAAACACCACTATAACATGAAAAACTATAAAATGCTAACACATAATCTCAAATCAAGCCAAACAAAACACTCAAAGCAAACATATAAAGAAAGCACACCAATAACTATGGGTTGCTTCCCGCAAAGCGTTTGGTTTAACCTCTTCAGCTTGCATACCCAGAGCTTATTCTGATTGACCCAACATCAGATTCTCATCAGGTTTAGATTGATCGACTAAAAAATAAGGTTTAAGTTTATGACCATTAACTTAAAATATTTTTCCAGTCTTAGGATCTTTAATGTCACTAAATGACATATTCAGTGGTATATTTCATGGTATACAAAATCACTGAATGACATATTCTGTGGTATACAAACAAAATGAATGAGATTCTAATGTTGGGGCAATTAAAGTAAACATTCGATACATTGGGTCGTCTTTGATAGACCAAGCACTTCGTGGAAGGCAACCCATGGTTAGCTTTGTTATCTATTTAGTGTGATTAATGTTATGTTGGATTGGATAATAGTGAGATGTTGGACTTTGAACCGTGTTTGATGTGTAAGAGTGAATTGGATTAATGTTGTTAGGTAATTCCTTCGTCATGACTGGATTTGTATATGACTTCTGCTAGTAGCAAACAGACTAGTTTGTTACGACTTAGTTCTTAACCGGAGTTGAGGATTACCTTGAAGCATGTAGAGTTTGGAATTGGACCACTCAATGTCAACTCTATTACTTCTTTTATCTGACTTTATCTTCACCGAGTAAGGTCATGAAATTACTTAGTGAACAACATCCTGATGAACTGCACTATTTTTATTTACTAGATTGTGTATACCTTAGACTTAGAGTAGCCCTGAATTGGCAACACATGAGGGAATTCTGGTCCATGGGTGATAACCATATAAAATCTTATAATACACCCACACTTTTAGTGTAGTTTCTTTCGTTAGAAATTGAAATTAAGGAGGGGAAATGTAAGTAGAAGGGGGATCAAATTAATCTTTGTTGTTGTTTGTTTATGAATCTGTAAGTCTATGTATTGGAGTTTGTGTGTCTATGTTTGTGAGTCATGTTGAATGAGTCATTGGAGATGACAAACTTATCTCAATATTTTAAACATGTTATCATCCAACAATTCCTTTATAAAGTTCAAAATGTACTCTTGTTTAATCTTCAGTTTGTACCAGTTCGAACTATTTAAAATTCCTTTATAGTGTTATGTTAAGCATGTTTAGGCTAGGTTTACTATCTACCGTAATATTCTAACATGCACTATTTGTTGATAATTTTTTAGAATGTTTAGTAATATGTAAAACTGATCTTTCCCTACCGCATATTTTTGTACTTCATTGTTACACATGTTTGAGCTTAAGTTTGAGGTGGGAAAGAATAATGTTTCAAATTTAAACTTGTTTTTAAAAGTACTAAAAATAAATTTGTATTTTATTCCTAATGATTATTTTTATGTGGAGTCACCATAAAGATGTTAGAATTTTATGTATAGAAATGGATTAGGAAAACTTAGAAAATTGAATATCTATCTTGGGAAATTAGAGTTAAGAAAATTTTGTGGAGAACTTAGGAAATTGAATATCTATCTTTAGTAGGAAGAATTCTATTTTTGAAAAACTAAGGATTCTTAGAATTTTTATTTTCAAACATTTAAGGCTCTTTTAGAAAGAATTTATATATATATATATATATATATATATATATATATATATATATATATATATATATATATATTCAAGTGAAGGAAAGTAATAAGTTTTAACTTTAGAGGATGATAGTGGAATTCAAAATTATTTAAGGACTTCTCCAGATATAGTAATCCTCACATAAAAAAAAGAGCGGAAAAGAAAAGAATGGATCAAAAAGATCCTGAAAAAGAAAAAGAAAATGCAAAAAAAAAGTGTGAGGAGAAGCTTGAGGAGAGTTCTTAATCAAAAATTGGTTTCACTTGAGTCTTTCTAGAGTAAAGAAATTAGAACAATCCTAAGCTTTCTTTTTACTCTTATATTAGTAAAAATTATTTTTAAGAGAATTCTTAAGTCTAGAAAGTAAAGTTCATAGAATCCGAAGTTTAAAAATCTCATATATTTCTGAACTAGATAGAAAAACAAATTCCTAAGTTTGATGATAAATATTTTTGACCATGGGCTAGTCTGATTCACTAGAAGTTTTTCTAATTTGAACAATCATATTTTTTGAACAAAATTTTAGCAATTTTATATGATGACCCATTAACTATAATCTACAAAAATTATTTTAAAAATGTAGTATTACTTGAAAACAAGTAATGTTTCAGTTTTGGAGATTTTGATGTGCCTAAAAATGTACTATTTTTCATGCTATATTTTATAATTATATTGCACTTTAAATGTATTTTTCCTTATGTTTTTTGTTTTAGGTACATCAAATTGAAAAATTTGGAGTAATTGGAGCAAAAGGAACAAAATTGAACCAAAACAATGCTAACCAGACCAAATCGGGTCGAATTGGGGCACACAGGAGCTTTGGAGGTTGAAATTGGGCACTTAAATGCCTGTTCCTGGTGCTTAAGGGCCCAATCATGACACTTATGCGCCACCAAACAAAGAGGACGGCGCTTAAACACCATTGATGGTTTTCAACATATATTATATAATATACATAAGATTTGGGCAATTTTTGAAGCAGTGCTTTGTGTGTCTCTTAGGGAATTCATTAGAAACAAAAAAAGACTTTAGAGAAGGATTTGGGGCGGTTAGAAGGAAGTTTTTGAAGACTTTTGAAGAGGCACTTGAGGCACCCTTTGAAAGATTCATTGAATATGGACACTTTTGAAGAGACACTTAGGAATCTATTGGAAAATTATAAAAAAAGGCTTGGAAATATTTTGAAAACTCTCTTGAACTCTTGAACTAATTGGAAGAGGAGAAGAAGGCTTGGAGAAAAAAGAAGAATCCCTGAGTGGGGCGACAATGTGAGAGAGAAAGAGAGAGAGAGTGAGAGATTTCTTCTTTTCTTTTCACTTTGTTTTTAGAGAGGATTGTAAGTAGATTACTTTAGCTATACAAGGAGAGTTTTATTTTCATCGAAGATAAGTATTTTTATTGTATTTTGATTTGAATCTAGTACTTTGTCTCTATGGTTTCAAAGACTTGTGCAATGAAAAGCTCTTGTTGTTTCTCCATGTGTAGTGAGTAGTTTTCTTTACTCTTCGATCTTATAATAAATTGGTATGCATGTGTAGGATCTAGAATTAAGTGGAGCGAGAATATATTGTGATGATTTTACTTTTTTCTTCATTTACATGTAAACTTGATCAAATTCCATGTTAAAATTTGTTGTGAGAACATGTAAGATCAGTGATGATGTTATCTCAATCAACTGTGGTAGAATCACATGAGATTGTATGGATGAGAATGTAGTCCATATGGTTGAGTGAAAATAAATAGGAAAATAATCTTTGATGGGTGTATAATTAGCTGACTTTAGAGTGACAGGCTAAAGCCCCCTGATTTGGTCTATTATTTTAGATTTTGATGCGAGATGTTAACCTCCAGGTTGAGGGATGACACGCCTAAAATATATACGTTTTTTGCTATATTATTTTACATATTTTTGATGATATTACACTTTAAAGGAAGTTATTTTGTATGTTTTTTGGTTTTAGGTACAAGAAATAGTGATTGGAGCAAAAGGAAGCAAAAACGGTGCAATTTGGAGCAAAAACGAGCAAGAAATGAAATTCTGCCCTGACACCTTTCGATAAGTCTTTTGATGCTTAATCTCTTTTACAATTCTTGCATATTTTTGAATGAGATTACATTTTAAAGAAAGGTTATTTTTATGCTTATTTTGTAGGTCTATCTGTTACGAACGCAACGCAACTGAAACGTGGTGAATCGGAGCTAAAACGGAGCCAAACAGAGCAAAACGGTGGAGCTGCGCAGTAGTCTGCTCGTTGACGGCGGCCTCGATCTCGCCGACGGTGAGATTTACCTGAGAACACCGAAAAATGCCAGAAAAGCTCACCGACAGCAGCCTCGAACCCGCCTACAATGCCCGGGAAGATTCTAGACCTACTTTTGGCGGTTTTGGGCCGAAATTAGACGTATTTGGACGCATTTTCGAAGGGGTGCTTAAGGGAACTCTTAGAAATTCATCCATACTCTTTAAAATGGCAAATTTATGTTAGAAAAAAGAGAAGAAAAAAGAAGAGAAATAGGAGAGGAAAGTAGAGAAAAAAAAGAGAAAAATGTTTAGGATTCTTAAATTAAGAGTAGAAATGTAGATTTCTACCCTTTTGGAGAGATTTGAGAGGAGATTTTGAGAGAATTTGTAAGAAGATGTTCTAGCATTACATGGATCGATGGGAGACTTTATGCGAGAGATTTTCATCTTTCTTTCAAAGGGAAAAAGCTAAGTATTGTTCTTCATTATCTTATGATTTTGTAAACATTTATCTAGTGGATTTACTTTAGTTTAATGAAGTTTTCGTTGTGTTTTCTTCATGCTTTGTGACGCATCTCTCTTACTTTTTATTCTTCTTTGAAAATAGTGACATGAGAAGATTATGCCATTATTTTCATTTTACTTTTCTTTTGTAATGAGTAGAAATCATGTTTAGGATTTTGTGATGCATGATAGAAGTAAATTTAATTATAACTGTGATGGTTTTTACTTGCACTTCATTTACATTGCAATAAGGGCCCATTGTAGTGTTAAAATTCATTGTAATTGCATTGTCCCTAATGGGCGGTGTAATTCTCAACAAAGTGGAACCGCATTCAATGTCCGTTAATGAATTGCGTAATTCATGGTGATTAAGTGCAAATAAATAGGGAAATATAATTATCGGGTGTAGAATTAGAGATTTTAGAGTTATAGACTAAAATCCTCAATTCAGTCTTATCATTTGGGTGTTGAAGTGTAGATTGTTAGCCCTCCAGGAGAGGGGAACATGGGAGCTCCAAAGTGAGAGCCGATATCCTCCTAGCCTAACCGCAGATTCAGTAACCAAGCATAGGATTAATCAATATTCTTTATGCCTGGACTAAAGGGTAAAGAATAGGATTGCTCTTATTTGGAACTTACAATATTAAATGCATCTCATTCCTATACATTATCCATTTCATTACATAAGAATTGTAATTTTTAGTATCTCAAAATTCTCTAAATCAATTCATCCAAAAAGGGTTATCTTTAGAATTATTATTTGCACTTACTTATAGTTACTATCTTTACATTGAACACTTGCATTTAGGAGTAGTTGTTAGATAAAACACAATTTTAATCGATATTCCAAACTAAGGACTATTAGTAGTAGACTAGAATTTGACTAAAAACCTCTTACTTCACTTCATCGTGAGATCGATACTGGGGTTTTTAAAGAAAACTCTATATTACTTGAAGCGATGCGTATACTTGCGTAGTACCCCTAGTGTGTAAAATATTTTTTAATTTTTATATCATTTTAGATTTTGCACACTAGCTGCTATTTATAAACCGGGTCAAGTTTTTGGCCATCTTTTGGAAGTTAATTTACTGCGTAATTGCGGGTCAGGTCAAGGGATAAGAGGGAACTCTAGAGTGAGAGCTTGTATCTTCCCTGCCTAGCCCGTCTTCAGAACCATTCAAAATTTAGATTAACCAATGTTCTTTATAGCATCTCTAGTAACGGTAAAAAATATAATTACTCCTATTTGTCACAATCTTTCTTGCTATTTGTTTTACTTTTACACATGTCACTAATTTCATTGTATGAGGAGGGTACTTTTAATATATCAAACCCCACTTTCTGATTTTCACTAAGAATTTTAGTTTAGGAATAGAAGTAGTATTGTAGTGATAATTGTAGGATTTAATTAAAACCAAACCTTTATCGACCTTCCAAGCTAGGGCATGTTATTGTAGACTAGAATTTCTCTTGAAAGCCATCGTGATTAACCTCGATCTCCCTGGTATCGATATTCGAGGCTTAATCAGAAAGCCCTATATTACCTGATAATGATACTTATACTTGCTTAGAATCCCTACTCTTTAAGGATATAATTGAAATCTTACTTTGTTCGGGATCAAGTTTTTGGTGTCATTGTTGGGGATTAAAATCTTCAAGTAGTGGTGTCAACTTCATAAATCCTTACATATAAAAAATATCGGGATCAATATCCATTTAGGTTAATATATGGGAAATCTTGTCATTTAACAATGGAACTTGAGCATAAAGCTTATTGGGCCATTAAGAAAATTAATTATAATTTGAAGGATGCGGGTGAAAAAAGAATATTACAATTAAATGAGCTAGATGAATTAAGGAATGAATCTTATGAGAATGCTAAGATTTATAAAGATAAGATGAAAAAGTGGCATGATCGAAAAATTATCACTAAAAATTTTGAGCAAAGGCAACAAATTTTGCTTTAAAATGCAGGATTGAGGTTATTTTCAGGCAAACTTAAGTCCTGGTGGATGGGCTCATTTCCTGTGATAAAAGATTATATCTATTGAGCTGTGGATATCAAAGATCCTAAAACCCAGAAAATAGTCAAAGTGAATGATCATAGACTGAAACCCAATTTCTTAGGGGATCAAACTAAATTGAATGATGTTTTGATGTTGGGTTACCCAAAATAAGCACTGGGTACGTCGGGCTGACGACGTAAAACCAAGCGTTTTGTGGGAGGCAACCATTGTTATCAGTCTGCTTCTATTTTTAATATTATGTGGTTGTGTTTGTTTTAGAGAATTTTTGTAGTAATTTGAATATTTCGTGGTAATTTTAAGACCTTTATTGATATCTTAGATGTGTTAGAATGAGTATTTGGACGTTAAGCTGACCTGTGCTAAAATGAGCATTGACACTTAAGCGCCCAAATTTGGATATTAAGCGTAAGAGTTATAAAATCATGTCTAAATAATGTTCTAAAAGAATTAAACTTGGGAAAGTGGTCTTGAATGTTATTTGGTTGTTTTAGATATGGGAAGTTGGTATAGGCTCCTCTAAAGTCTATAAATGGCAAGAAAATGAAGATAATTTTTGCCCCTCTACAAATTTTTATTCTAAAGTCTAAGTGAAGAGAGATTTGAATTGAAAGAGTTGTTAAGTTAGCAAAAAAATGTCTTCTTGGGAGAATGATTTGAAGAAGGATGAGGCCATCAAGAAGAAGTTTGTAAGTCAAAGTGCGCAAGAATTATATAGCAGATTCCTAGCCGTCAGTATTGAAGGAATAACAGAGAAAATTACAAAATTTGAGTCTGATGTGGCTTCAATTGAGGCCAAGGTAAATGAAACCAACGCATACTTAGCATATATTGGATGGAAACTCAAAATACAATTCAGTCATACAAGTTATATTGAAGAAGCGGACAAGACGATGTATTTGAAAGACATGTGGATTGAAGAGGATTCAATAAGAGTTCTTCATCATCGTCCGTTCTATCAAATCTATGTGCCAAATGGTTCAGAATGAGCAAATGAAGGCTAGGGATATGGTCCACCTAATGGGGAATGGAATTAAGCTCAAGAGTCTAGTTTGTTTGTTTTAAGTGTTTAATGTTAATTTTGTCTTGTATTGTGATGAATTTAGATGCTATCTCATCCAAAATCTTTTGGAATGGAGATTAGATGTGTGAATTGGGTTTGTACTTGTTGAATATGTGAAATAAAGTGTTTTATTTTTGTGAAAATTTTGTGTTATTGTGATCAAATCTAAGTTGTGAAAATTTCAGAATTTTTGAGAAAGAAGAGAATGAAAGGGGAATAAAATTGTTATTAAGATTTATAAAGACCATTTTAGGGTGGTTGACTTAAGAAGTGCATTTAAATGAAAATTTAAAATATCAAAAATTGTGCTAACTCCTAAGTGCCAAAACTCCTCGCTTACACGCAAGCAAACCCGAGATATAGGAGCATAAGCGCCGAAGCAGTCGTGCTTAAGCATCGATTCATGAAAACTGGTTCGCGAATGGTTTTATGTGAAAATTTAAGCCCAAAACCACCATTTTTACCCCAATCTTCTTCTTCTTCATCAGTCTTTTGCAATTTTAGACTTAAGTCATCCCCAAAAGTGAAGAAAACTTGGTGGAGTGAGCCAAATTTGCTAAATTTCTTCTTCTCAAGGTTAGAGCTTCTCTTTTATGTAAAAATTTTTTACTTTCACCATAGATTTAGATTGCATTATGGAAAATCTGAAATTTACTATTCATGGTGAAAATTTGATGAAAATTGATGGATTTTACATGGAAAAGTGAGTTTAAGTTTTTAAAAGTTAGATCAAGTGAGTTAGGGTTGATTTTGGAATTTATTATGAAATTTATGTAATTTTTAGAAATGGCACCAAGGATAAAGAGGAGTAAGGGGAAAGCTAGTTTTGATTCGAGCAAGTTTGTAAGTTCAAAAACTCAAAATAGATACACTGATGTGATGCAGTCGAGGAAATTAATTCCCGAGCGTTGTTTCAAGAATCCAGGCGGAGAAGTGGAAGACTTGATTTTCTGCCGTCAATGGGATCGGTTCTATTGTTTTTCTTTGTTATTGTGGTTTCTGTAGTTCGGAAGTTCTATGCCAATCTCCCTGAAGCAGAGGATGATCAGGTGATGGTAAGAGGGAAATCAGAAGCGTTTTCATCTGAGATAATAAATTTGTTTTACCAAATGCCTTTAGATACTACGTGTTTTTATGCTAATTACAATCCTACAGAGGAGGAGTTAGATGACATCATATCTTCTTTAACTGCGGGAAGAGGATTATGGAAAATTACTAGTGGAAGAGTGAATTTTAATTCATCGAAGATGGATGCCACGGCTAAAGAATGACACTATTTTATTTCTACTCGTCTACTCCCTACGAACCATCTTAGCGAAGTGACAAGAAAAAGGGCTATGTTGAACTACTGCATTCAGCAATATAAGCTGATTAATATTGGATCTCTAATTTATCAGGATATCACTAGTTCTGCTAGAGCTGCCACTACTATATGTTTGTGATTCGAATCCTTAATCTTTTCTTTATATGAGCAAGCTGGTGTGAGATTCGATAGTTAGGAAGAGATTTTACAACCTCTAAAGCCCATTACTAGTGTGAATCTGAATTCTTATTCTGAATATTCTATTTTTGACTGGAAAGGAGGATTTCCTAGAAGTTCTGGTGCTTCTACATCACATGTTTCTACATCTCATGCATCTACATCCCATGGCAGATCTACTAGTCCAGATTCATAAGCTTAATTAATGCAAAAGATGATGGAGAACATCAACTATACTGCGGATAAGGTATTAAATTTAGAAAATTATATAGATCATATTGATACTTACATGAGAATGATGAGTGATTATGAAGATAAATACAACACATCTTTGGATAAACTCATCCGAGGTGACGAGAGTGTAGTATTTCCTTCATTTTAACCGTACCCTCATTATGATTCTACTAGTTTCTGGGATGATGATTATGATGAAGATGATGATGATTATGGTGACAAGGATGAGGAGTGATTGGATTGTGTTGATTTGTATTTGAAATCTTATTTGTCTTTATTATTTGGACTACTGTTTTAATATTTGTTGTTGTGATAGACATTGTTGTTGTGGTTTATTGTGATGTGTAGTTATGCTTTGTTGATTTGGTAGTAGTTGTATGAACTTTGTCATTTTAAATCTATTTTGTTGGTTTGTGTTGAACTTATTCCTACTGCTTTAGGTAAGTTTAAAATAGAGCTAAATTTCATTTAAAATTATATGTTTAAGTTTCAATTTACTACCGTGTATTTTCTTTCTATTATGGTATTATGTTAGTTTGTGTGATTTGCTTTTATGTTATCATCCACTGTATAGAAGTCTTTTGAATCTCATATATAGTAAAATCAAGATGAATTTGATCATTTTTACTCCTGTTTTAATTTTTTTTTGTACCTGTATATTTAGGATATGAAAATCCTTATAAGCATGATGTTTAAATTTTTCTTTCCTGTCTATATATATGATATGCTAAAATGTTTAATTTTATTAAAAATTGAAGTTGGGAGGGGGAGGGGGAGGGAGGAAGAAAAACATATTTTCAAAACTTGAAATTTATTTGTTCTCAAATATACTACAAATATATTTAATTTTGATTGAAAAAATGATAATGTCTATGAAAGTTATATTAGGGTAATAAAAATTTGAATATAGAAATGAGTAAAAGAATTTAGTTAAAACTTTATAGTGATGATGAAAAATTTGAAGTTAAAAATTTTTTTAGTGAAGAGATGCTAAATATTATGTAACTATCTTTAGTAAGAGATATTGTATTTTTTAAATTTATGGAGAATTTGACATTTATTTTAATTACTTGAATTTATTTTATTAAAAATAATTTTCTAAAATATTATTATATTTTTAAATAAGGAATATGTATCAAACCTTTGCTTTAGGAAAGGAAGAGTAGAATTCAAAATCATTAAAGGTCTATCTAGATATAGTAATCATTGCCAGAAAAAAAAGAAGAAAAAGAAAAGAAAAAGAAAAAGTGAAGTATAGTATCTAAAAAAAGGGAGGAGAAGCTTGAGGATCAGTGCCTAATCAAAAATTGGTTCCACATCTGATCTTTTTAATGGCTAAGATTTGAGAAACTCCTAAGCTTAAGGATATAATATAGTAAGTATAATTATTTTTAATAAAAATCTTTTAAGTAAAGAAGATAGAATGCCTAAGCTCTATATTTGGAAAATCTACAAGTATTTCTGAATTAGATAGGAGCTCATATTTTCATACTTTTTCACTTTAGAGATTTCTAAACTTTAAATTGGTCTCATTTACTAAAGTTTTTTCTAAATTGGAATACTACATTTCTAGAAAAACTTTTTTGAATATCCTAAAGAACTCATTCACATAAATTGCTTATATTGGTTTTAAAGATTGTAGTGTCACTTGAGGACAAGTAACATTTTAAGTTTGGGGGATTTAATAAATTTAGATCAGATTTAATTGGGGCTAAATGTATAGTGCATATAGATCATTCTGGTATTAAGTATCTAATGTAAAAGAAGGATCCAAAACCAAGATTAATTTGATGGATACTTCTAATACAAGAGTTTGATTTTGAGGTAGTGGATAGAAAATGAACTGATAATCAAATAGATGATCATTTATCTAGGATGGAAATGAAAGAATTATCTAATTTTGCTAATGAAATTACAGAAAATTTTCCGGATGAATGATATACCTATAAAATATAATACTTTTGTACACATTTTTATACTTATTCTTGATGATATTATACTTTCATGAAAGGTATTTGTGTTTTTTTCTTTCAGGTACAATTAAATGTAATAAATATGTCAAAAGGAGGGAAAAAGGATAAATTTTGGAGCAAAAATGAAGAAGGTGTTAAATTGAACTAGGGCGCCTAAGCGCCCAGATCTGGCGCCTAAGCGCCACCAAACAAAGAAGGCAGTTCCTACGTGATGCACCAAAAATATATTTTGTACTCATTTTTGGTGATATTTCACTTTAAAAGAAGGTATTTTTCATGTTTTGCTGCAGGCATGATAATTTTAGAAAATTGGAGCAAAAAGAAGCGAAAAAGAATGAATTTGGAGCGAAAAAGGACAAAAAACCAGATTTTGAAGTTCTAGCGTCGTCGACGCCAGAATGGGCACCGACTGTGCATTTTTCTAGAGAGCCCTGATATTTAAGCGCAATAGGGCGCCGACGGCGCCCAATGTCAGTGGAAGCCAAATTCAATGTATTTAGACGACTTTTGGAGGGATTCTTGAAACATCTCTTAAGGAAATCATCCCTAGACTATTTTAACTTGATTTTGGCGCCAAAATTAAAGAAAGGAGTCTAGAGAAGAAGTGGTGTGAGTATTTGAAAAGTATTTTAGAGTCTAGGGTTTGGTGTAAAGTGTTGTTTTGTGAGGGATTCTTCTCAAAAGAGTTGTAGGAGGAGAGAGAAAGTGGAGATTACTTCTTCCCTACTATTCCAAGAGAGAATTGTGTGTTGTTGTGAAAAGAGAAGAAGATTCAAAGGAATTTCAAGGGATTTGTTTGGGAAAAAAGTTGAGATAAGTTGTATTTACTTCTTATTATTTGTAAAATTTTGCTTTTATATATATAATTTTTATTTTTTCGTATCTTCCCCATGAATTCTGAGTAGATTTCTTAGTCTTTCTCCTTGCAGTGATATTTGATGAAGTGATGGTTTAGATTGGATGTGTCATATAAATGTTAAGAAATTGTGATAATTTTTCACTTCGTACTTCATTTAATTTTTGATCTGGCCAATTGAATTGTTAAAATATGTTGTGAAACATACGATCCGAAAGGACTATGCTTTCAACAACAAAAGTGAAGATTTCATTCAATGGTCATGAATGAGTGAAGTAGTTCATGGGGTTGGGTGAAAATAAATAAGGAAATATGTTTATTGAGCGTAGAATTAGAGATTTTAGGGTGACAGACTAAAAAACCCAATTTGGACTTAGTGTTTGGAAACTAAAGCGAGAGTTAGTCTTCAGGCGAAGGGAAGTGGGAGCTCTGGAGTGAGAGCCAGTATCCTCCCAGCCTAACCAAGAATTTAGGGACTAAACCTAAGATTAGCCAATGTTCTTTATATCACTCGGAAGAGGGTATAAAATATGTATGATCCTATTTGGCACAATACAATAATCTGACTAATCTTTATCATTCACTCACCATAACATCATTGTAAGGGGAGGACACTTTCTCTAATTTTGAACATTGCATTCCAAAACTTACAGTAGTAGTAGTTAACTTTAATTTGAAGTATAGAAAGTACTTAGTGATCTTGAAATCTCTATCATCATTAAACTTTAGCAATTTTAATATTTACTGTAAGGGCATTGCGAATTTGAATATTGGATTTCTGTGCTACGCTATAAGGTTTGCTTTCTCCCTGTGGGATCGATAACTAGGATTCCACTAGAGCCCTGTATTACTTGAACGATACGTGTACTTGCATATAGATTGGCTGATTTCTTAATTAAACTGATTATAATTTGAGACAGAATAGAAAATAGCTTTTAAATATTTATTTCAAGGTTGCAGCCACACATTTTGGCACTGTTGCCGGGGAGGCAATAGTAAATTGATTGATAACTGTAAACCTTTATTTTATAATTAGTATTTGTGTGTGCTTGCTTTTTAGTGTGCTTCTTGTAATTGTGTATGCGTAGTTTTGGATCTGAAGACTTATTACCTTATGACACAGAGTTAGAACATACCGTTAGAAAAATTCGTAAACAACAAAAAGAATATAAAAATTTGAACAAAATGACAAACAATTTAGATAATCAATGAAATGAAAATGAACATCAACCTAGACCTTTAAGAGATTATGCTAACCCTACATCAGATGAAATTCACTTAACTATTCAAGATTCTGATATAGCTACTAATTCATTTGAGCTTAAATCTGTTATTATCCAAATGTCACAAAATAATCGATTTGGTGGAACACCGAATGAAGATCCTAACTTACATCTTGCTAGTTTACTAGAATTGTG
This sequence comes from Papilionanthe hookeriana x Papilionanthe teres, assembly GCA_022702705.1. Classification (NCBI taxonomy): domain Eukaryota; kingdom Viridiplantae; phylum Streptophyta; class Magnoliopsida; order Asparagales; family Orchidaceae; genus Papilionanthe; species Papilionanthe hookeriana x Papilionanthe teres. Next base: position 54,060,015 of record CM040438.1, on the reverse strand, counting down.
TGCTACATTTAAATATTACAGAGTGTCGAACGGCGCTGTCAAGCTTAGAATTTTTCCTTTTTCATTAAGTGATAAAGCTAAGGCGCGATTAAATTTGTTAGCACCTGGATCTATCATAACTTGGGGAGAATTATTATAAAAATTTTTGACAAAATATTTCCCTCCATCAAAAGCTGATAAGCTTAGAAAAGATATTACATCTTTCTGTCAATTTGAAGGGGAATCAATATATGAAGCGTGGGAAAGATTTAAACATCTCCTTAGGAAGTGTCCACATCATGCTTGACAAGATTGGTTAATAATTCAAACATTTTATAATGGATTAGTGGGATATCTTAGATCGATCATTGACGCTACTGCTGGTAGATCGTTAATCTCAAAACATTTTGATGAGGCATAATCTTTAGTTGAATAAATGGCTACTAATAATTTTTAATGGCCTTTAAACGGTTAAATCCAAAAAAGGTAGCTAGTATTCATGATTCTGATGCAATATCTATGTTGGCTTCTCAAATTGCTGCGATTTCAAAGAAAATAAATCAGTTCAGAATGAATTATTCTCAAACGCCTCAGGTGTTAGAAGAAAATTCATTGGGGCAAATAGTAAAGTCTCAATCATCTTATGAGACTTTTAATGCTATAAATAATAAACCTAACAATCATTATTCTAATTATTATAATCCCGGTTGGAAAAACCACCCAAACTTAAACTGAAATAATAATACTGCTATAGTTAATCCGTAGTGGGTAAATAATTCTGTGAACACATTGGGAAATTCGAATAACCAATGAAACACCAGTAATAGACCTTCTTATCCTTCAGGTTTCAATAGTAACCCACAATTTAAGGAAAAGAAGTTGTCTATGGAAGAATTGATATTAAACATGTGTAATCAATTACAAGGTCAAAGGAATCAATTACAAAGTCAAGGTAACCAATTACAAAGTCAGGGAGCTGCTATTAAAATTATTGAAAATCAATAGGACATATTTCTACTGCACTTAGTAATAGACCTTCAGGAACTTTCTCTAGTAATGTTGAAATTAACCCAAAAGATCAAAATAAAAAAACAATTAAGGCTATACAGTTAAGAAGTGGAAAAGAAGTGGAATCATGAGTGCAAAAAGATGTTGAAATTACAAAAGAGAAGGTGGAAACTGAAAAAGGCAACGATAATATATATCCTGATTTAGAATATGGCGCTTAAACCGATGAAAATTACAGTTGAGAGACCACCATCGTCATTTCATCAAAGATTGAAGCAACAAAAGAGAGATAAAAAATTATCAAAATTCCTAGAAATCCTTAAAAGATTAAGAGGAAACATACCTTTTGTTGAAGCCTTAGAACAAATGCCTAATTATGTGAAGTTTATGAAGGATATATTAAATAAGAAAATGAAGTTTACAGATAATGAGACTGTTGCACTCAGTGAAGAGTGTAGCGCAATTATTCAGAAAAAGCTTCTTGAAAAACTCAAAGATCCTGGTAGCTTCACTATATTTTGTGCTACTAGAGAAAAATTTTTTGGAAGAGCCTTATGTGATTTGGGAGCCAGTATTAATCTCATGTCTCTATCAACTTTAGAAGGTTGGGAATAGGAGAAATTTACCCTACTTCAGTAACTCTTCAGTTAGCTGATCATTCTATTACTTATTGAAAAGGAGTTGTTGAAGATATTTTAGTAAATGTTGATAAATTTATCTTCCCTATTGATTTTATTGTTTTAGATATGAAGCAAGATAAAGAAATTCCTATCATTTTGGGAAGACCATTCCTTAAAACTGAAAGGGCTATGATAGATGTTCAAAAAGGATAATTAACTATGAGAGTTAATGATCAAGAGGTGACATTTAATATATCAAAAGCTATGAAATACCCTGCAATTGAAAAAGATGATGAATGCTTTTGAATGGATATTTGTGACAATTTAAATGATGAGCATTTTAAGGAAAAGTTTGAAGAAAAAAGGAACAAGAAAATTTGAAATGTGAGGATAAAAATGAAATGGAAGATAAATATGATGAGATATACAATAAGGAGCTGGATTTTGTTCAGGAAAGATTTGAGATGTTGGATATTACAAAAAATTATAACAAAAACTTAATCCCATATATCATAAAACCTCTTGAACTTGATATGAAAATACTTCCTAACCATTTGAAGTATGTGTTCTTAAGAGAATTATCTACATTACCAGTTATTGTATTCTCAGATTTAAATGATTTGCAAGAGTAGAAATTACTAGATACATTGAAAAGATATAAAATGCTTTTGGTTGGACTTTAGCTGATATTAAAGGAATCAGTCCTTCAATATGTATGCATAGAATTCTATTGGATGAACAACATAAACCTAAAGCTGATCCACAAAGAAGATTAAATCCATTAATGAAGGAAGTGGTAAAGAAAGAAATTTTAAAATGGTCGGATGCTGGAATTATATATTTTACTTCAAATATTGCGTGGGTTAGTCCGATCCATTGTGTTCCTAAGAAAAAGGAGTGATAGTTGAGACAAATGAAAGAAATGAATTAATAACCATGAGACAAGTCACTGGTTGGCGAATTTGTATTGATTATAGAAAATTAAATGCCGCCACTAGGAAAGATCACTTTCCTTTACCTTTTCTAGACCAAATGTTGGATAGGTTTGTTGGGCATAAATAATTTTGCTTTTTAGATAGATATATCGGCTATCATCAAATATGAAGCACTCTTGAGAATCAAGAAAAGACCACATTTACTAGTCTTTATGGAAAATTTTCTTTTTGATGAATGCTTTTTGGATTATGTAACACTCCTACAACATTTCAAAGATTATGATGTCAATTTTTAGTAATATGATTGATAATGGAATAGAAATTTTTATGGATGACTTTTTCGTATTTGGAACTTCATTTGATGCTTGCATAAATATTTTAGAAAAAGTTTTAGAGTTATGCCAAAAAACAAATTTAGTTCTAAATTGAGAGAAATGTTAATTTATGGTTGCAGGAGGAATTGTACTTGGGCATAAAATTTTTGAATATGACATAAAAGTAGACCCTACAAAGATTCAAATAATCATGAAAATACCACCTCCAACTACTGTGAGAGGGGTTACAAGTTTTTTAGGATATGCTGGTTTCTACAGGAGTTATATTAAAGATTTTTAAAAAATTACTAAGCCTCTGTGCCAACTTTTAGAAGAAGATAATAAATTTGATTTCAATGAAGAATGTTTAAATGCCTTCGAATTATTGAAAGAAAAATTAATCACTGCCTCTATAATAGTTTTACCTTATTGGGAGAAACCTTTTGAACATATGTGTGATGCTAGTGATTATACAATTTGAGCTGTTTTAGGACAACAGTATGTAAAATTTTCAAAGATATATATTATGCTAGTAAAACTCTTAATGAAGCTCAAATTAACTAAAACCAAGTTATTAGCAATTTAATATGCTTTGGAAAAATTTAGTCTGTAATTAATTGGGACTAAATTTATAGTGCATACAGATCATTCTGCTATCAAGTACTTAATGCAAAATAAAGATGTTTAACCAAGATTAATCAGATGGGTACTCTAATGCAATAATTTGACTTCATGATAGTGGATAGAAAAGGGTCTGACAAACAAATAACTGATCATTTATCTAGACTAGAACAACATCAATTATCTGATTTTGAAGATGAAATCACAGAAACTTTTCCTGATAAATAACTTTATAATATTAAGAAATGGAATTCACCGTGGTATGCTGATATTATGAACTATATTGTAAGTAATATTTTACCACTTGAATTACCTAATTAACAATAGAAAAAATTTATGTATGATGCAAAATTTTATTTTTGGGATGACCTATATTTATATAAACAATGAAAGGATCTAGTTATTAGGAGATGTGTGCCTTATGAAGAAATTGAACCAATTATTCAGAGATGCTATGATTCTAAATTTGGGAGATATTTTGGAACTGACAAAATTGCACATAAAATTTTACAATATGGATTTTATTGGCCTACTCTTTTTAGAGATGTTAATAAATATATTAAAACTTGTGATCGATGTTAGCGAGTAGGTAATATTTCTAGAATGAAATGCCCCTAAATTTTACTTTGGAAGTTGAAATCTTTGATATTTGAGGATTAGATTTTATGGGACAATTTATTCCTTAATTTGGGAATATATATATATATTAATTGTTGTGGATTATGTATCAAAATGGATTGAAGCCAAAGCTTTACCTAAATGTGACGCTCGAAGTGTTTTAAAATTTTTAATGAAAAATATTTTTACAAGATATGGAATGCTCAGAGTTATCATTACTGATAGTGGATCTCATTATAGAAATAATCTGATTCAGAGAGTGACTGAAAAATATAATATTATGCATAAAATCTCAACTGCTTATCATCCCCAGACAAGTGGTTTAGCTGAAGTATCTAATCGTGAAATAAAACGAATTTTGAAGAAATTTGTAAATCCTCATAAATTAGATTGATCTGTGAGATTAGATACTGCATTATGGGCATATAGGACTGCTTATAAAACCCCTTTAGGAATGTCTCCTTATAGACAAATTTTTGGAAAAACTTGTCATTTACCAGTTGAATTGGAACATAAAGCATATTGGGTGATTAAAGAGTTCAATTTCAATTTAAAAGATGCTTGTGAGAAAAGATTATTACAACTTAATGAATTGGAAGAAATTAGAAATGAATCTTATGATAATGATAGAATTTACAAGGAGAAAATGAAGATATGGCATGATCGGAAGATTATAAGAAAGAAATTTGAACCTGGATAGAAAGTTTTGTTTTATAATACAAGATTAAAATTATTTCCTAGAAAACTAAAGTCTAGGCGGATAGGACCTTTCACGGTTACAAAAGTTTACCAGTTTGGAGCTGTTGATTTTGAAGATCATAAAACTAGAATAATATTTAAAGTTAATGGGCATCGATTGAAACCATAATTTAAGGGGTCATGACCAAATTTTAAAGTGGTTTTAATTTTAAGTCATCTTGAATGAAACTAATGTTTGTCGGGCTGATGACGTTAAACAAAGCGCTTTATGGGAGGCAACCCATAGTTATCTGTGTTATTTAGTTTGTTTTGATTTAGTTGTAGTTGTTCTTATTATTAGATAGTCTTATATTTGAGTTCTACTCACTCATAAATATCCTAAATGGTGTTAATTATTGAATTGTATCGAAGATTCGAAGGTTTTTTTGACGAAAATGTTGTTGGAGCAAAACTATGCTCTGGCACCATTAGTGCCAGAATGGGAGCCGACGGTGAGATTTTCCAGAGAGCAAATTAAAAATTCAGAACTTGGACGCCGACAGTGCCCTATCCAACACCGACGGTGATGTCGGCTGAGTTGCGATTTTTGGAGTTTCAAATGGCAAAATTTGGCGGTTTTGAGCGGAAATATCACCCTTATAACTCTCCAAACTCATTTAAAACCCCGTTAAATCCAAAAAAACAAAAGGTTAGTTCCAAAATTTGCATTCCATGGCTTACAACTTCTTTGATTCTCCAAGATTTAGAGTTTTCAACAGGAGAAAGTATGTCAGTTTCGAGGCGCAGCGACTTTGCAACAAAGTTTTGATAAAGATGAGACTTATCAAGGAAAGAGGCTTTGTCCATCGAGGTATGAATATTCCTAGTACTCGTGATGAATAAATTATTTTGCAGAGGTGTGGGGAAGTGTTTTATTATACTACTACCACAGTAGTCATTCCTGTGGTGAAGGAATTTTATGCAAATCTTCATGAAATCAACCAAGGAGTCTTTTATGTGCGAGGTAGTTGGATGTCATTCACTCCTTCCAAGATTAATGAACTTTATATGATAGATGATGTGTCAATCTATCATTACACTAATTTTGTCTCAATGAGAGACTATATGAATGAAATTTATCGATATTTAACGGATGAGGCGAAGATTGGAAGATAAGAGACGACGGCTATGTCAATTTCTCTACTACATTATTGAATCCTGTGTTGAAGCAATGACATCTCCTTATATCATCAAAATTACTCCTAACCATGAAAATTAGTAAAGTGACGAATGAAAGTGCAATATTGAACTATTACATTCAAACTGGAAGGCCAATTAATATTGGCACCATAATTGTGAAATCTATTTTGGGTTTAATTGTGCATGGATCAAACTATGGTTTGAAACATCCTTCCACTATATTTCTTCTCTGCAGCACCATATGAAAGTTGGTAAAAAGTGCTTCTCCCTTGGAAGCCCATGGACCCAACTAATATTTATGACTGTCTAGCAACTGGGATGAAAAAGATTCAAGCATAAAGGTGGACCAACCATCTCAGAGTTTACTACCTGTACAACCTCATTTTCCTGAAAATGCGCAGTTGATTCTGAGGAAGATCAAGAAACTGGACAAAAAGGTATGAAATCTTATGGATGCAATTAACAATATTTATGCATTATTTGATCATCTGGAATGGAGAATGAAAGAACAGTTCGATCATACTAGAGTGTGGAAGAAGGATTGATATGTTTGATGAAGAAAAATGGTTGGATTGAAGAGGATTTGACTGATGAATTCCCAAATTGACCCATCTACAATTTTTTTGTGCACCACCAAATCATGGGAGATATCAGAGAAGTTAGAACTAACATTGATAAGGAGTAGTGATTCTCTGTTTTATCCACTTTAATTAGTATTTGGACATTATTTTATTTGGTTTGATTTGTATTTGGGTTGCTTATGGTGTGATTTTAGACTTATTATGCTTAGGATTTGAGTTTATGTTATGTTTTCAATGTTAGAGTGTTGTGGTTTGATGACGATGCTGATTTATAGATGTGGTAGAATGACTTATACGTGTAAGGTTGTAATTGCGGATTTTATATATAAAAGTGTTATTTTATTTTGTTTGTGTAATATTTGTATTATTTCATCACCTAATTATGAATATAGATGCTTAAAAAGGCTAATTAGATGTCATCGTAACTTTGAAACGATCAAATTCGCAAAATTTTAAAGAGTCCTGAAAATCTGTCTGGCACCGACGGCGCCTAAAACCTGAAACTCATCCTGGATATTTTAAACTCACTATTTTGAGCCTCTGACCACATTTGACCATCTTTAACCTCCAGTTAAGGCCGAATAAAACTCTTAGGGTTTGCTTACATTTGGATTTGAGGTGATTTCGTAGCTTTTTGAGGTTGGGTATCATCTTCTCTTGGTAAGAGCTCTACTTTAAACTAATTTTTTTTTTTTTATTTTCACTATGGAAATCTCCTACATTGGAGAAATCTGAAAATTTGGGGTTCTTTAAGAATACTTTGAGAAAATCCATAGTGAAATGCTCTTATATGTTAGATTTGACTTTGGAGTCTTTACATTGTGATTTTGAAATTTATTGGTATTTATTTACAAATTTTCTAAAAAATTTTGATATGTCTGCAAAGATGTTTAAGGGAAAGAAAATTGTTGATTTTGATGAAAGGAAATTTGTGAATATTAAAGCAAAGCATTACTTCAGTTCTACACTCTGAAGCAAAAAGTGTATACAGTATCAAGGACTTGAAAATCCAGGTGGAGTTGTAGAGCAGGTGATTGCTGATCGAAATTGGGAAACTTTTTGTTATTTTTCTACCGATGTTGTTGCTGATGTAGTCCCTGAGTTTTATGCTAACTTGCGGTGGACTGAAGAAGAATATGTGCTAGTTCGAGGACAAATGGTAGAATTCACTTCTGCATGGATCAATGCTTTCTACTAGTTGAGAGAAATCCATTCTGTGAGAACAAATCTTTTGGTACGGTGGGTGCGGCCTTAAATGAGGTAATTATTTTTCTTACTGATGGAAAAGGGGAGGGGAAAACAAAGCAAAGGCAAAAGATAAATTTTCCTTCTACCACTCTAAATGTAGTATCTAAAGCCTGACATTACTGTATTTCTGCAAGACTACTACCTACTTATCATCATAGTGAAGTTTCAAGGGATAGAGCTATTCTGAATTTTTGTATTCAAAACATTAGAATTATTAACATTGGTAGAACTATTCATAATAGTATTCAGACTATAGCTAAAGTGGAAACCACTGGAGGATTGGGACATCCTGCCCTGATTTACACATTATGTGTAAAATTAGGAGTTGAGGTTGAGAGTTGCGAAAATTTGTTTCATTCTTTAAAGCCTATTAGTAAAGCCAACATTCGCACTTACGAATCTCATGTAGGATGGAGATCTGGAAGTAAGAGTGTGAGGTTCCCTCTACTAGTCATGACATACCTTCTACCTCTGGAACACCTACTATTATTGATGTTATGGAGTGGCTGATGATACAACATAGTGATATTACGAGGCTTCATAGCAAGATTGATGGATTGGAAGCAAGAAATAACATCCACGATGATTATCAAAGGAGAAGAGTAGAATATGATATAGATTATCATGATGCTCACATGAGATTTATTAGGGAAGAAGTTGGTGAGATATTTCCTACTTGCCCCTGTTATATTCCATGCCAGCCTGAGGAGGAATAAGGAGCAGAAGAAAAAAGAGAGAATGATTGGTAGTGTAGTATTCTGATGTTACTTATTGTTGTGCAGATTTTTTGTTTGTTATTTGCTTTTGTGTAGTAATCGTACTCTATTAATTTAGTTAAGTTGTATTGAAGCTTATGTTGGTTTGTTACAACTATAGTAAAATTGTAATGGATGTTGTATTAAGTGTTTAAAGTTGTATTTTAAATTTTCTTTACCCTGCAAATCTTATATATATGTGAACAATGCTTCTAAATATTTTATGCAAGTAGTTAAATTTTTAATTACTACCTGCATGTTTGAGAAGAATCAAATGCCCGGAACAAAAAGGTTAGTTTGTTTTTTGTTTTTCTCTCTCTTTTATAATTTAATATAACTGAAAAACTTAAGTTTGGGGGAGGAAAAATTAAATTTTATTTGTTCTCAATTAAAATACATTTTTAAAATTATTTTTACATGACTTAAAGTAGTTGAGCTTAACTTTAGATAACTAAATTTTTTATTTCATTTAAATATCTCAGTAGATTTAAATGGAAGCTTTTAGTAATGAAGGTTAAATTTATGGGGCTAAGATATTTAGCATAAGTGGATTAGGCTATAATTGACTATTTAAATTAATAAAACTATATTTTTGAAAGGTTAAGAGTCTTAGAGGTTTATGTGAGGATATATGATTGTAACTCTATGATGAATCATTCAAAAGCTAATATATATATATATATATATATATATATATATATATATATATATATATATATATAGTAAAGAGATATTACAAGTTCCAACTTTAGGGAGAGGATGGTGAAGTTTAAAATTATTAAAGGCTATCCAGATATAATAATCCTCACAAGAAAAGAAAAAGAAAAAAAGAGAGAGACTTGAAAAGCAATCCCAAAAAGAAAAGAGAAAAGAAAGAAAAAGAAAAAAATATATGTGAGGAGAAGCTTGAGGAGATGCTTAGTCAAAAATTGGCTTCACTTGAATCAACTTAAGGGAAGGGCTTCATTACATTTCTAAATTTATATTTAAGTATTAACATCCTTACTAATAGAGTTTTCATGAGCTTCTTTTTCATATGATTCTTCAAAGAACCCTTAATGTGACAAATTATAGTTATTCTTGAAATGAATAGGAAACTAGAACTCTTAGACTTGATTACTAAATTTTTTTACACCTATAGTTTTGACCTAAGCTATTGAAGATCTTTCTAAAAGTCTTTCTATTATATTCATTTAAATAAAAAATCATAGTATTCTTTGTTGACCTCATTTTTGGTGAGGTCTTTTTCTTTCCTCTTAGTGTTTAGGATCTAGCCATAGGACTTCTCCTTGACTATCCTAGAAGACTAGAGATGGAACCCACCATTTAGAAATTCAAACCAAATCTTGGTTCTCTTTGGAATCCTACATAGATGGTCATCAACCTTCAAATCACTTGGAAGGTTGGGACCAATGTGTGATAAGACAAAGATGAATTCCTATAGGATGTTCATGCCTTAAGGACTACTCTGGGTGGCCTAGTCTTGATGAGGTCTAGCTTGTACACACTGCACTCCCACACCCATCCTAAACCCTAAACCATCCCTACCCAATCTTGACTCCTAGTTCATTGGAGCACTCATGTGGCTAATTCCAAACCCCTAGCCCTTGGCTAAGAGGGTTAAGAACAACCTATGAGATGCTCAAAATGGACATTTCTTGGTCCATGTCTCACTCTAAGCTTTCCCATTCCCCTCAACCTTAACCAAACTTCATTTTTGCCAAAATCTCTGGTTTTGACATTGAGTCCTTAAACTTACCCAAAATTACCTAAATTGCCCCTACAACCACCAAATCTTCCAAAAATTTCCAGAATTTACCCAAAATTCCCTAAATTCCTAAGAAACATTTTAAAACAATTCCCACCTCTTAAATCCACCAAAATACCCCAATACCCTCAAAATAACCTCCAAATACCCTAAATACCCCTTTTAGCCCAAAATTCCAAAAATTCCAAAAATTCCCAAAAACTTCCAGAAAATCCCAAATATTGCCAATTTTATTTTGTTCAACTACACCATAAGCTAATTTTGCCAAAATAATCCACTTTTATCAAAATCCCTAATTTGACCTATTTTAACCTAAGTGAACCCAATGTCAAACCAAATCAATCCAATTGACCTCAATCTTGCCCAAATTTAATTCTAAACTTTAATTCAATATCCACAATACCAATTTAAACCAAATCCAACCCCAACTTGATTCACATTTGAGTTCAATTCTATTTGAAACCTAAAGCCCCAATTTTGGCATATGACCCAAACTTGCCCCAAACCAACCCAATCCAACTCAATTTTCCCTAATTTCAATTCCAAACTCTTCCTAATACACCTCTACCCCAAGAACAACATCAATTGGCCCTCAATTTAAGCTCAAAGTCTACTCAAAATCCCTTTGAAATCAAAACCCCCAAATTTGCCCTAAAGCTATCACCTATCCATAATCCTCCAAATTGAATCCCCTAAACCCAAAATCTCCTCCCAATTGATGTTGGGAACTCTTCAATACATTACCCTAGACCATTTGAAACTTTCAATTGGGTCTAGACCCCACCTTAACCCAGCTTGGACCCAAGTTGATTCAAACTTGCCTAAATTAACGAAAATCCTTAAATCCACCTAATTTACCTTTCAATTGAACTCAAAACCATTCCATGACTTCATGAAAGTTTTTCATGGCAATCATTCCTATAATGTTGCTTAAGACACTTGGACCTATATCAAAACCAAACTCAAGTTAGCCAAGCCTAAACCCAAGTGAGTCAATTTGAATCCATAGCCTAACCAAACCAATTTGAACCAAACGTGGCTAAACCAACCCTTCCACAGCCACTAAGTGAACCCTAGGAACCACCCTAGATCCACCTAGCCCAAGGTAGTGAGCCATGGACCAAAGGATCCACAAATTAAGGTATTTACTTCCTTAAGTGCCTTAAACACCTTGGATCCTTACCATATTTGCTCCCTAAGCTTTAATTACTCCTTTTGATGACCTGGTTGACCAGACCACTAGTTGACCTGACCACTGGTTAACCTGACCCATGGCCAGCTCCCCTATCCTTGCCGGCCGGCCTATCGTCGGAGGGGACCAAAACCGAGAGCCACCACTAGGCTAAACTCACCAAAATCTCCCCAACTATCCACCTCAGCCAAAATTGAACTTAGAGCTCCACTGCCCTCCACCTAAGCACTTGAATTCACCCCCCAATTAAACCCTGGCTCAGCCCCATGGCCCTGGCCATATAACTAACCTCTCTCGGCCATGAGAGAGGTGTTGAAACTTATTTCATCAAAACCCCTCCCAATTACTCCTAGAGCTCCTCCCAGCCAAGAGAGGCTTAGCCACTGCTTTCCAGCCCTCACCCCTACTGGCTGAGCCAAATTTTTAAGTTCAATCTCAGACAAAAAAATAGGACACTCACCAAATCTCCACAAAAATCAAATTAACTTCTCCCACACCTTCACTAGAGGTAGAGAAGAAGTTTCCCAGTGAAAGCCCCCTCACCAGGCCAACCATTCCTTCTATCGGCCAGAGCTCGAAATCGGGCTTGGACAAAGTCATCTCTAGGTAATTCACCAAGACCAGAGGCTTCATCCGTAGGCTCCTTTAGCTCCAATGAATGTGCCGAGCACATTCAATCGAGGCTTCACCTCTTGAACCAAGGTATGGAAACTACTCTTGCTCCTGAGCTCCAGCGATTCTCCATTTTGTTCCACTTGATTTCAATGCGCTTTAGTCGTATAGATGTGTAGCCCTTGCTTAGACGAGCATTTAGGAAGAAACCACACTCGATTTGGTTGAGTATCGAGTGAGATCTTAGGGTTAGAAAATGGACAGCTCTCGGGATGCACCAGTCATAGACGATGACCAGCCGCCGTTGGATCGAGCGTGTATCGGATGGACGGGCAGGATTAAGCCGGATAAGAGCTTGGAACGGAACTGCGGGCCGCGTGGCTGCCGAGTCAGATGGTGGCGTCGAACAGGAGCGCGCAGCGTGGAGCTTCGACCCGCCGTAGGTTGAGGTGGTGCCGACGTGGTTAAGTAGAAAATTACCTATTTTCTTATTTAATTAAATGCCCAGAACTTTAAAAATGCATATCTTTGTGTAGAAAAATCCTAAAAATAAACTAAAAATACCTTCTTGCTCACTGAATAGAGGAGAACAATGTGAAAAAAGAATTAAGTTATTTTGTTAAGTATTTTATTTTTAATTAATTTAATACTGTTCTGAGTATTTTAATTCTACATTCATGCATACAATTCACCATGGCATGGGACGATAAGGCTTTTGTAGCCTCTGGTCTTGGGAACAATCCCTGAATTTTCCAAGGCCAGAGGCTATGTCTTTATGGAGTTATCTGTTCTCCAAGTTTTTATGCATGTTTTTGTATTTTTAACTCCAGTAATTAGCATACTGTTTGGAAAATTATAGAAAAATTAGGATAGGTTCCCTATGACCAGAGGAACTTGGGATAATTATGGCATGGCTTAAAATGTTGGAAATAATCCTAATAGCTCACTTGATCCAAAACCAACTTTGAATTAATTAAGGCAAATTAAAAATCAAAATAACTTGAAATCAATTCTCCACTGATCATTAGGGTCAGAGGGACCCCCAAAAAAAGTTTGAAATTAATTAAAAATGGTTTAACCCATTAAATGGATTTTCTAAGTAACATAACCACTTTTAAACTTCAAAAATTCATAAAACTCAAAATGTATTTCAAAAATTCACCAAATTCATTTTGAGGCCTCTCTCGTATCAGAAAAGTCTAAACAAATTAAAATTGAAATTTTTCTAAAATTTTCATCTTTCACCCTATTTTGAATATTTTAATAATTAAAAATAATAAAAATCACAACAACAACAACAACAACAACAACAACAAAGCCTTAATCCCACTAAGTGGGGTCAGCTACATGAATCCTTTTTCTCCATTGCGTCCTATTTAGTGTCAAATTTTCGTTTAATTCTGATAAATTAAGATCATTTTTTTTGCAATAAGCCCAAGTTTTCCTAGGTTTACCTCTGCCTTTCTTAACATAAGTTGTATTTAAAACATCTACTCTCCTAATCGGATCATCAGGTGGTCGACGGTTAGTGTCAAAAATAATAAAAATTACAAAAATAATAAAATTCATAAAAATGTCATATTTTCCTTCCTAATCACTTAGGAACCAACCAAATATTTTTCCTAAGTCACTAGGAAAAGATATTGAATTTTAGAAGCTTAATGTAATTTTTAATATTAAAAATGAATTTTTCAACCATTCCCACTAAAATAATTCTAAAAATTCAAAGAAAAATAAAAAAAATATAAAATTTGTTTCTTTCAGTTCCTTGAGGTTAGAGAGATTTAAGAAAAATATAAAATTTAATTTTCAACTTTAATTTTATTTTATAATTAATTAATACCCTAAAACTTAAAATAATTATATTAAATAAAATATAATTCAAAAAATCATCAAAATTGGTCCAAGTGGTCCTCTGAGTCGAGTAGGAACCTTTCATAATCTTCCCAAGGACAAAAACTTTACATTGGTCATGTTGTTGAATTTTCATTGAAAATCCCCTATTTTCATTAATTAAATTATATAAATTAAATTAAAAATAGAAAAATCATATTTTATCCTCTAATGTCTTAATTGACATATGGGTAAGGTGACATATAAATTTTAAGTTCATTTGAGCTTAATTCGATGAATTATAAGATGAATATGCTTAAGAGGGCATTAAGGTAATTAAAAGGTTTTAACCTTAATTAAAATTTCGGTTTAACCAGAGGGAGGGGTAAAATATTTGATCATAACTTTCCATTTGAAAGATTGAAACTAAGGTAGTTAAGGGGTAGAAACCCATTAATCACTTGAACATTTAAAAGAGAAGCCTTAATTAATCAAATCATTAAACTTTTGAAGTTAATTAAGAAATGAATTATCAAGGTTAAGGGATTTAATATAGGAAGATTCTAATTCTTTGAAATTCAATCCCTAATCAATTAATTGATCAAACATCACCTAACTTTTATTAAATGAAATTGTAACAAATAATGTTTGAAAAAAAAGAAGAAGAAATAATCTTGAAATTTTATAATTAAATTGAAAGCTTAAAAATACTTAAGTTAAGAAAAAATGATTTAAAGATCAAATTAAGATAACTTAAAATATTAAAACTAATTTGAAATCACCCATAACTAAGACTGAAACAAAATTGGAATATTAAGGTCAATTTAAAAACAATTCATAATCAAGGCATTAAAATTAAACCAATTAAAAGTTAATTAAAAAAACATCATAATTAAGTTACAACAAGCTCAAGTCATTAAAACTTAATTGAACCGAAAGATAATTTTTCAACTTAAATGACCTAAAACATTTGGAACTAAATCACCTTGAAATCATTAATCCAACTTCAATTAAGAATGGTTAAATCCTTTAATGAATTAGCTTGCCCCTAAAGGCTTTCATTATCATAATTCTCAAATGAAGTATCAAATTAAATATCACTTTATTCATAGGATAATCAAATATCCTGATTCACTGAGCAAGAGTAGCCCGGATGATTGATTCACCACTACAATGAAACTAACTGAACTCAAAATAATCCCTAAAATGTTTAAGAAGATGTTCAGAATCCAATTCTGAGCACTTCCCTAACTTGATGGGATGTTTTAAAAGAATAAGTGAGACTTCATTGTTCTTTGGTGAAGAAAATCATCCTTAATAAAACACAAGAACCTAGACGTCATAGGAAATGACTAGCAATAGGATTAGGATTTTGGTAGACAAGCAAAACCTTCCCTTTGCTTTGCCTAGGTGGTACTTGTTGGAAATATAAAAATGCTTTAACATGTGTTTTAAGTACAGGTGAAAATGACGGGAGTGCCCACCAGGTATGCATTTAAGTTTATTGCAATTTACATTCTGCAATTTATTAAATGTCTTACTGTCCTGTACTTATAAATGCATGAAAATGATCGAACCCAACATATTTAAACAACTCAAAATTTAATCACCAACTAAAATAAAATTGCAATTATAACTAAAATTAAAACGTCTCGTTGGATGATCGGGAATCCCTCGGATGATGTAACCCACGTGTTACTAACGAAATTTCCCACGGTCTAAATGAAAGTGTGGAACTCATTCAGTTGAGTTTAGCAAATTCATTTGGACAAGTGAATCCGATGAAAATAGCGGTGTCGGGAAGACGGAACCGTGGGATCTTAATTGGTTCTGCTTAATCAACTTTAAGATTTGTTTTAATTAAAATACTAAGCCATCTCAATTTTCAACCTCTCTAAACTAGAACATTTCTCTCATCTCTTGATTACCACATTCTAAAACCAAACCTCTACAACAACAAGGAGCTTGGAGCATAGTGGGCAGCACGACCATCTTCAACAGCAAAACTTGTGTCTACTTCAGCAAAACCTTTCTTAGAATTAAATAACCAAGCCATAAGATTTAGAGGTAGTTTTCATAGTGCAATATAAATCCTCAACTTTTCGTTAGGCATTTGCATAATCATGTTACGTAAATTAAGTTCTAACCGGTCTTAGGACTCCGAGGTAGTCGTTTGGTACGACATAAACCCTCACATCTTCGAGGCTAATTGTGTGATTATGTCATACAAATATAAGTCCTAATTAACTAAAATTGGCAGGATTGAAACATTAAATAATACTCTTAAATTAAAGCTAAACAATAGGACAGTTCGGGAAGTTGCCAAGATTCCTCTTGGATCCCCAGCCTCTCCTACTTCATTTTCCATTGGATTCTTGAAATAACTGTTCCAAATTTGAGCTATTCCCTATTGAAATTTTCAAAATCCAATTTGTTTGAAACCTTAAACTTTGAAATTCTTGAGAGTAAAACCACTGATCATTATTGAGAGTTTTCTTAAATGATTCTCGTCATTTAAGATATAATTAACTATAGGGGCTTGCCCTTATAGGGAACTTTAAGAACCCAGGTAATATAAACCCTGCTTAATTCCTTTATATTAAGCAGGGGAACTTGTCAGCTTATAAAATTGGTTAGCAGACCAAACAGATGTCACAAATCTTCTAGTTTATTTAATCGAGCCCCATCATCAAACAGTGTGTCTATCCCTCGGATGCGGTGCTTATTTATATAAACTATTTGGGTTGTGAGATCGGTTTGATTTCATATCTTAAAATTTTTAAACTTAAAATTATTTTCAAAATCAATTGCTACTTTTCAAATTATACATATATATTTAAATTAAATTTAAAATTTAAAGTTCGCCGACAATTTCTGTAGGCGACTCCCTTTTCAAAACACTCAACCTAAAAAATATGCCGACAGCTTCTAGCGACTCCGTTGGGGACTAGTTCCTCTCTCCATTTTGATCAGATGGTTTTGCTTTCATAAATCGATAGTGAGTCCATACCTCTAGTGGACCAAATTACCATTCTTTCCGTTGCATACCTCGCTCATTTCTGTCTTGAGCGAGTGTAGTCAACTCCTTTTTGGATTTTGGAGCCATTATTTAGACATCCTTAAACAGAGAGGTTCTGAAATCCTCCTTACTCCCCAAAGAGGTGAGGTAGACCCCCAATAGGTGTTAGCTTAGGAGCGGTGCTTCTAGTTGAGAAGTCTTACGAGACTTTCTCTTCCTTTTCAATTTTGGATTGGATCCCTTACCTTCTCTATAACCTTCCTCCTTTAATTTTTTCGTTGCTAACAAGCAAACCTTCTAACAAACAACCTTTTAATAAACAAACCTTTTTTAAAATTGCAAATACACGAATAAGACAGAATCTGAAAATACCTTATAAATAAAACTAAGAAATCGAAAAGATAAATGAAAATGTGTTCGGACTCTTTCTCGTCTTGGAAAGTTTTGTGATGAAAGGAAGTGTAACTTGGAACTGACGTTCAGAATCTACCCTGCAGAAGATGTCTGCGCCGAAGCTGATTTTCTCCTTCACCAACGGGATGGACTTAGCTGTCTACAAGGATGAGTTGCCCGATGTTGAGATCATTCGATTTGGACAAGGATTCGACAACACAGCTGTTAAGTTCACCGATGTTACTCTTTTCGTACTGATGGACAAAGTACCGGAGATCATGAAACCCATAATTGAGTTTAATCTGAAGTCGACTCAAGAGTTTCCTCCCCTGCAGAGGGTCCCAGTTGAAAGAAGCATCGCTGTTCATAGGAGGTTAGCTGTTACCCTTAGGACGGTCATCTCTACCCCCACCGGTCTGGTCATCACTGAACCTACCCCGGCTCTCGCCAAACTGAAAGGGAAAGAAATCGAAGTCAATGATGAGCCTGTTACTGTAGAGGGTTCAGAATTTGATGCAATACTGTTTGTTTTTAAAATAGGATCCTGTTCGAGGTTTGTACCCTTAACCCGGATGCAAAGAAGGAATAAGAATAGAAAGATTGCCAGGATCAGAAAGACCAGAGCTGCTGAAGCTGCCTTTCTAGAAGAGATTCTAGAAGAGGAAGAGCTGCCTGAGATCTCACCACTGTTAGAAGGGAGTAGATTCCACCCTCTCTCTGCTACATCTGATGAGGAAGACGCTCGAAGGATTTCCATTGCGTTACCCTTGCCTTCATACTACAGTAATTGTAAGAAGAAGAAGATCAAGACTATGTCGCTTACTCGATTACAAATCGTGGTGGAGAAGTTAGCCAGAAAGGAGGGTTGTCCTGTGTCAGAAATCCTGAGAAGGATGGGACGGGTGCCAGCTAGATCCCGCCTTGGACCACGAGTAGACCCCGTCATTGCCATAGAAAGGCCACGGAAGAAGGTACGAGCTAGAGAAAGGAGTTCACCTGTTGTTGTATCAGGTCACCATATTAGGGAACACACCACCTACCGACATACAACCGACAGACCATCTGGTCCTAGGCCTTCTACTACAAGAAGGATGGTGTGGCAACCTATTATCGCTGAACCAATACCGACAGAACACTCTGGGAAGAGAAGTCTCGTCAGAGAACTCGAATCTGAGTGAAGTGCTGCAGCCCCGAAGGAAACTCCTGAAGATGAAGTTCAACAGTCGTCGCCTGACAACCGTGAAACTGTTTGGAAAAGACCACTGGAGGCTGCCATAGGGAAGCTGAGAACTGACATACAACGGTTGGCGAGAGAAAGAAGAGAAGAATTGGGAAATGAAGTGGATTCGTCAGAGTTCATGGATGAAGAATTTGCTGAGGTTAACATGGTCGAGACCCGAGCGTCGTCAGCTTTGCAACGAGCTCCATCAAATTCAGAAGGAGATGAACCAAAAGCAATGAGGGCACGTATGTAGGAAAAGGACGACACGATCTCTTGGATGGAAAAGAAGATGGAGGAGATGGCGGCCGCCTTAGCCACAGTCTAGAGTCAGCCTCAACCTCTGAAGGAAACACCCCCAGAGATCATTCACATTGCAGATGGAGGGAAAGGGATTACGTCCGTCAACGGAGATGAACAACCAAAGAAAGATTCTACATAGATCATGATCCCCGAATATGATATTAAGAATATGGTGGAACAGCAGGTGTGAGAAGCCTTAGCCCAGTCTAAGAGTGGAGCATCTATTCAGACGGGTAGACCTGACCCCGAGAAATTTGATGTCGTCCAATACCCAAAGGGTTTCGTACCACGTATGTTTAAGACTTTTGAAGGTACGGAAACTCCCGACAGCATGTTGCACATTTTTGTGCTAGTTGCTGCAATGCTGGTGGGTGCGTCGCTTTGCTATTTCATCAGTTCGTCAGCAGCTTGTCAGGGATCGCCTTCGATTGGTAAGCAGAGCTTCTGAATGGTTCGGTCAAGAACTTTTCAGAATTGGAGAACCTTTTCGTTAAGCGATTTGCTGGGGCTCGGCACCACATCACTATCAGTGATCTAGTGGTGGAGCAACAGAAACCGAACGAAACCCTGGTGGATTACATACTTCGATGGAGGAATTTAAGTATGAAGTGTGAACCACAGCTTCAGGAACAACATGCAGTCGGTATCCTGTTGAAGAGCATTCATGGCCCGATAGCACTTCTCCTTAGAGGATTCTCAATTAAGACTTTCGAGAAGTTGCTTAGCAAGGCCGGGAGCTTGCAGAAGGAGGCAAAACAGCTAAGTTTCGTCGACAAAACTGATAAACATAAGCCAATGAAAGCGTTCGAGAAGAAATCAGAAGTTGTCGCGGCAGTGGATAAAGGTAAACAGCCGGTGTAGATATAGCCAGAGCGGCCACAACCAAGTTATTAACCAACGCAACAGACTTAGCAACAACCTCAGCAGAGCTATCAACTGCCTCGACCGAGCTGTCAATCATGGCAGCATGATCAACTGCCGCCTCATCCACCACGTGCCCTGAAGGAACATTTGAATAAGGAATACCCCTTCAAGGCTGAAGCAGTGACCAAGATGTTTTGCAGTTTGATTAAGACACCTGACTTTCAGCTGCTAGAGCCCAGAAGGCCAGAAGAAGTCGACAAGAAAGATCATCTGAATTACTATACCTACCATAGGATGCTTGGACACAAGATAGAGGACTGCTTCACCTTCAAGAATTGGCTTGAGGATAACCTCCGGAAAGGGAACATAACGATCCCGAAGGAATACATGAAGGAGCCCCAAAAAGGAGGTTCCGTCAATGTTATTTCAATGGATCCTATTATTCTGATAGACCCGTACATGACTGACGATGGATGGAGTACTGTCTAGACGAAGTCTTCAAAGAAAATTTTGGATCACATCTAGACCGCTTCGGTGCGGGCTTCAGTTCAGAGTTCGAAACCTGCCAAACCGGTACTGTCGATTGCGATTGAAGAACCGCCCCAGAGGGAGGAGAAGATCGTGGAAGAAGAGAAGACCGAGGCTCTGAAGGGTAGAGTAGGGGCTGCTTTTCCTAGGATGGTTGTTTCTGATTCGGGGGGAGAAATTTCTCAGACCTCTAACTCTGTATGATTATTTGCTTGCCCCGGCGGGATCTTATAATGATAAGAGTTTTGGTGTTGGCTACGTTTTGACAGTTTCTAACCATTACGTAACTAACGACAACCAACCTAATCCGAATATCAATTTCGATACGATTAACGATTCTCAAATCATACAAAACCTCGACGACCACGACAGAGGAGAAGACGTTCACAAGAGTGGCTATGAAAGCTCAAGAAGCGACGAGTCCGTTTGTGAATTCCGAGCAGCTCCGATCGTGATAGAATTAGAGCTGTCAGATTCTGAAACAATTTCAGAAGAGCCAGTCGTTCCGATTCAAGAGGAGACACCGGTAAATTTAGAAGAGATAACAGAAGTCAATCTGAGAAGCGCAAAAGTTCTACCCCCAAGACTGGGTCCAAAGGATAAAGGAAAGCAGGTTTTCGCTCAGGAAGAGCCAACCTCAGTGGAAGAATTGCCCATTCGGGAAGAAATTGAAGAACCTAATAATAAAGTGGATTATAACGTGCTAGCCCATCTTAGGAAGTTACCAGCCAAAGTGAGCATCTACGACGCTCTGATCCTGTCAAAGGAGATGAGGGAAACTCTAGTCAGGACCTTACTTGATCTAGAAATTTGTTTAGCTCAAATGGCCGGTAATTCCTTAGACGAGGTTTGCTCGTTGAAAGAACAGCGCGGTGTTACCTTCACGGACAATGATCTACTACTTGGAATAGCTGATCACAATCGACCGTTGTACATTTCAGTCTCCATCAAAAAGTTCACGCTCTCCAGGGTGTTAGTTGATCCAGGAGCATCGATCAACATATTGAACCTTCGAACATTAGCATACTTGGAGATTGATACCCGTGATCTCGAAGCAAACAGGATGTTACTGAGAGGTTTCAATCAGAAAAAAAGAAAGAGCCCTTGGGTCGATAACACTATTAATGAAGATCGGTGATTTGACAAGACAACCGTAAAATTCCACATAATTGATTCTGAGACATCGTTCAATGCTCTACTGGGTCGGCCGTAGATCCATGACAATCGGATGGTACCGTTGTCTCTGCACCAGTGCATAAAGTATTATGAAGGAGGGGGAGAACAGTGCATCAAAGGTGACTTGCAACCGTTCTCCGTGCATGAAATCGGAATCCACGAAGATGCAGCCTACTACCTGCCTCCGAAGAAAACTATCTTTTCCAGAAATGTCATACCAAAAGAAGAAAAAAGAGTTTGAGACGAAGAAGAGTCTGAAATTCTTGTTCAACAGTTACTCACCACTCCCTTATGGCGAGATGGTGAAGGTTTCTCCAGAACTCACACCCGAGGTCGAGGCCGGGGACGAGGTCGAGGAAGAAACGGTGGAACAGTTGAATAGAATAAACCGGTCATCGATGTTGATTGGGAGAATAGTTCCGAAGAAGAAGAAGTCAAGAAAGAAGCAATGAAAATAAATTGAAGGAAACCCTAGTTCAAGATCTCTCTCGAAGATGAAAAGAATGAAGAATACAAATTGATGTACGAGAAGATAAACCACTGCGTACATACTATGACCCTGACCCTGATCTATCCTAATAAGATCGAGGGTATGGTGGTCAAGGAAGTACATGGTGGTGGTGCTAAGCCGATCAAATTCTACCGTGGTGCTTCTTCTTCCAAAATTGAGAATGATGTAAAATTTGAAGATGTTGCTTCATCTGAATTAATGGAATTTCCTTTTGAGTGGTATTCTCCCTGTGTTAAAAATTTGATGCAACGTGGTGTCTTACCTAAACAGTGGTCGAAGGATCAATTTCAATGCTTTGAAAAATTATGGAATAATGCCTATCGACCTCCCAGTTCGAAGCATGGTCTTAGATTTGGCATAGTAGCGCCAGTTGATGATTCAGAATTTTGCTTGGTTGTCACTTATGAGCCTAATGAAGACTGCTTGGAAGCCTCAGATGATCTTGAGGATCTATCAGTCGGAGATGCTCCGCCAGAATTTGAAGAAGAAATTAAATCTACAATAGACGAGTCAATGAAAGTTAACTTAGGTACTAGCGAAAAGCCTAGGGCGACCTTTGTTAGCTCCTTACTCAATAAAGAAGACTCTGAAAACATGATTAAGCTACTAATGGAATTCAAGGACAGTTTTGCTTGGAGTTATGATGAAATATCGGGATTAGCTCCAGAGGTTGCGGTTCACAAGCTAGGAGTGGATCACACTGCCGTCCCAGTCAGACAAGCTCCCAGAAGATTGCGTCTAGAGATTGAAAAACAAGTTATAGCTGAAGTTAAGAAGCTAATCGACGCTAAATTTGTCCGTGAAGAACAATATCCAACTTGGTTAGCCAATGTGGTACCAGTCAGAAAGAAGAATGGTCAGATCAGGATCTGCGTGGATTTCAGAGATTTGAACAAAGTGTGCCCAAAAGATGAGTTTCCGCTGCCGATTCCAGAATTGATGATCGACATCGCTTCGACGTACGAAATCTTCTCTTTCATGGATGGATCGTCAGGATACAACCAGATAAAGATGGCAACAGAAGATGAAAAGCTCACCGCCTTCAGAACGCCAATCGGAGTATACTGCTACACAGTAATGTCTTTTGGATTGAAGAACGCAGGAGCGACCTACCAAAGAGCAATGACGAGGATCTGTGATGATCTCATTCACAACCAAGTTGAGTGCTACGTGGATGATGTGGTCATCAAGTGCAAACTGAAGGAAGATCACATGTATGATTTAAGAATTTTTTTTGAGCGATTAAGACAATTTAACCTTAAGACGAATCCCTTGAAGTGCACCTTCGGCGTCGCCTCCGGGAAATTCTTAGGATTTTTTGTCCGACATCACAGAATTGAAATCGATCTAGAGAAGCTTAAAGCTATCTTAGAAATGCTGCCTCCCAAAACCTTGAAACAATTACGATCCTTTCAAGGGAAGTTGGCATATCTTCGACGCTTTATTTCAAATTTGTCAGGAGGATGTCAGCCTTTTTCTACTTTGGTTAAGAAGGATACCAGGTTTACTTGGGACTCCAAATGTCAACATGCCTTCGATGACGTCAAATGATATTTAATGGCGCCTCCTGTCTTAGCAGCCCCAGTCTCGGGTAGACCGTTGATACTTTATACCGCAGCTTTAGACGACTCCCTCGGAGCCCTGCTAGCCCAGGTCAATGAGGAGGGTAAAGAAAACGCTCTCTAATTCCGATGGAAGTAAAGTATCCTTCGATTGAGAAATATTGTTTGGCCCTGGTCTTTGCAGTTCAAAAGCTCAGGCATTACATGTTTTCTCATAAGGTCAACCTTATTTTGAAGTTTAATCCATTGCAATATTTGATGACCCGCCCTACACTCTCTGGTAGACTTGCCAGGTGGTCGATGATACTATTGCAATTCGATATAACTTTCGTTCCTCTTCGTGCCGTAAAGGGACAAGTCCTAGCAGATTTTCTTGCATCACACCCTTTACCGCCAGAATCGCCTCTCAACGATGATTTGCCAGACAAGCAGATAATGAGCCTAGAAGATCTCGATGATCGACGTTAGGAATTGTACTTCGACGGAGCATCCTCAGCGTAATGAGATAAAGGATTGCAAACGATAGTGCCCGGTAAGGCAGGAATCAGACTAATGATTGTAACACCAGAGCAGGGGATTTTAAGATACTCCTACCATTTAACATAGTCGTGTACGAACAACGAAGCAGAATACTAAGCCCTTGTAACTGGACTGGAGTTAACCATTTAGATGGGGATAATAGACATCAACATCTACGGTGATTCGTAGTTAATCATACAAAAGGTCGCAGAATAGTACATAATTTTGAAACTAAGGCTCGAGCAGTACTTTCAGTATGCCATGAAGTTGTTGGAGCAGATTCCGAATGTAACGATCTACAAGATTCCCAGAAGAGAAAATGCTATTGCAGATGCGTTTGACCGCCTTGCAAAAGTGTTTGCTTGCTTACAGGATGAGTCAGTTAAAATGTCAGTTCAAGGACGACAGGTCCTCTCACAGCTCGACATAGATGCAGTACACAAATCAGAAGGAAAAGAAGAAGAATTAGTTGTGGCAGTGACAGAAACTACAAAAGATTGGCGGCAGCCATTAATAGACTACATGCAAACAGGAAACCTACCGGATGATAAGTCATTATCCTATGAAATAAAAAAAAGAACTCTGTCATATGCATTAATAAACAATATGTTATACAGAAGTTCTTTCAATCTGATGTGGCTAAGGTGCCTGAATGAGTCTGAGGCTCGTGAAATTGTTAAAGAAGTGCACTCAGGACTTTGTGGCGCTCACCAGTCAGGTCCGAAGATGAAAATGAAGATTAAAAGACTAGGGTACTACTAGCCCTCAATGATGACCGACTGCATGAAAATTGCCAAAAGTTGTCACCAGTGCTAGGTGCATGGAGTGGTTCTACATCAACCTACAAATGTGCTACATCCGACAATCGCGTCATGGCCATTTCAATGTTGGGGCACAGATATTGTGGGTCTGATAGAACCGCCTTCTTCAAGAGGACATCGCTTCATTCTTAAAACTACAGATTACTTTTCTAAATGGGCAGAAGCAGTACCGCTCAGAGAAGTGAAAGCACATCACGTGTTACAATTCTTCAAGAATCAAGTCGTCTACCGTTTCAGGGTACCGCGTAGAATTATTTCAGATAGCGGGTCCACTTTCAAGAGTACGAAGATCAACAATTTTGTCAGAAGGCACGGGATCGACTGACGCTATTCGATGATCTACTACCCGAGAGCTAACGGCTTGGCCGAGGATTTTAATAAAACTCTCGTCCAGATCCTAAAGAAAACTTTAGACGACAACAAAAGAAATTGGCACGAGAAGTTGTTAGAAGCCTTATGGGCCTACAGAACAACGTTCAGAACTCCTACTCAGTCTACGCCCTATGCTCTAATGTACGGGTCCGAAGTCGTCTTACCCTTGGAGGTGTAGCTTCCGTCACTCAGAATTTCGGTTGTAAATAGGATCACTACAGAAGAGAACGCCAGATTAAGGATGGAAGAATTGGAAAGCTTGGAGGGGAAATGACTTTCAGCGTAGCAGAATCTCGAATTGTATCAAGCCAAGATGATCCAGGCCCACGACAAACTGGTCCGCCCAAGGACGTTCAAAGTCGGAGACTTGGTTCTAGTTCTCAGAAGACCTATTCTTGCACACCGCAAGATAGGAGGTAATTTTGAACCGACTTGAGAGGGGCCGTTCGTGGTCGAGACAGTCAACTCAAGAGGTTCCTACCAGCTCGTGGATTGCCATGGAGAGCAACCAATGCTTCCAATCAATGGACAATACTAAAGAAGTATTACGCAACCTGATGTTTCGAAGGATGAACTTTAAAAAAAAGCGCGAAGACTCACCCCTAGAAGCACGGGCGCAGTAATCACTTGTAACTG
Source organism: Papilionanthe hookeriana x Papilionanthe teres (assembly GCA_022702705.1). Classification (NCBI taxonomy): domain Eukaryota; kingdom Viridiplantae; phylum Streptophyta; class Magnoliopsida; order Asparagales; family Orchidaceae; genus Papilionanthe; species Papilionanthe hookeriana x Papilionanthe teres. The sequence continues at coordinate 54,034,130 of CM040438.1, read as the reverse complement.
GGTCTGAACCCAAAATTGATAAAAAAAATGATGATTAAGGAAAAATATATGTATTAAAAAAATATGTGAAGAAAGAAATCATTATAATAATAATTTTTGATCCTTCCTTTCAAGCCAATCTCACTCCTAATCTTTTCTCATCTTTTCCCTTTCCCTTAAAATTTGAAAAGGCATGAATAATAATTTTCCATTAATAAATAAATTTTCTTATTGTTCTCATTCTAAGTACAACCCCTGAACCTTTCCTTGCTTTTTTCACAGGGAAATGTCAAACGAGCGGTTGGTTCTGAACTTTAAGGATGGCGTAAGTCTTGCACATAACGAAGAAGAGCTGAAAGTTTGTGCCGCGATCGAGGTTGACTCAGACTTTGCACAGCTGAAGCTAGAATATGAAGAAACTGCTTGGACTACTGTAGACCTTGAGCAGTCCCATGGAAAGACGGTGATGAAACTCAGTGAGAAGGTTCAGCATACTGCAAACCAAAAAAGGAAGATCAGTGCGATCGACGACCATAAGATGAAATCAGTAATAACTGCTGCAGGAGGAAGGCTTGTCAGTGTCGTCCCTACCGAGGTTCAGGGGGAGAGAAGAGCTACTTTGATCCCAACTCAAAGAAGGAACAAGAACCGCCGTATCCACAAAATACTGAAGAAATTGATGGAAGAACAGAACAAGGAAGAAATTTTGACGACCGCAGCAGTCGTCTCAAGGAGGCCAACCCTTAGGAGCACCATAGCAGAGGTTATTCCAGAGGAGGTTACTGCAGAGCCTGCACCTGAGACAGTGATGATTCCAGGAGAGCGTGATGGTGTGGAGTTGTACATCCCACAATACGTCACTAGACCCCAACAGTTCCAGATAATTTCAGAGCACGAGTTGGAGATGATCCAGAGGGTGCGAAAATAGAATTTTGAATACTTTCAGAGAATCCGAGGCAGGTATGTTAACATCCTGGAAGGACTGGAATTACATACGGATGTCTTCTCTCACCACGAGCAGAGTGAGATCATGGACTACATCTCCGAGCTGAAGAAACAGGGTCATGCAGGACAATTACGAAGCAAGACCTACTCCGAGCCGAAAAAATGGAAACGAGGCAAGAGGAGGATTACAATCCAATTCAGATGCTGCTACAACTTTGCTGATGACAAGAAAGGAAATCTGCCAGGGATACTCCACTATGATGAAGCGGATCCAATGCCAGTTCTGATTAAGAAAATGATAAAGAGGATGGTGGCTTGGCGAGTCTTAACCGCTGACTGCATACCAAACAGTTGCATAATCAACATTTATGCGGAACGAGACTGCATTCCACCTCACGTAGAACATCACGATTTCGTGAGAACTTTTTGCACCGTTTCCTTCATCAACCAATGCAGCATCATGTTCGGGACATAACTTCGGATAGTCGGCCCCGGAGAATTTCGAGGGCCAGTAGAGATACCTCTACCGATAGGCTCTGTCCTCATACTACAAGGAAATGGTGTAGATGTGGCGAAGCACTGCATCCCAGGAGTTCCCTACGAGCGGATCTCCATCACCTTTAAAAGGATGGATGAGAGAAAGATTATGATCTACTTCCAGCCAGATCCAGAATTAGAGAATTTGCAGCCCTACGAGCTGTAAGCTACATGGTAGTAGCACACCCCTAAAGCACACTTGCGTGGAATTCTCCTCCGGAAAGTGGCTTAGAAGGTGATGTTATCACCTATGCAGTTTACTTTTCAGACATGGATGAATCAAACAGACAGTTTTGTCAGAATACATGAAGATATCAGTACAGTCTGTGTTCAGACATACATGGATTTTGTAAAAATTTATTTTCAGAAAGATGTCATCAAAAATGTTTGATGGAATCACCTGATGTACTTTCGACATTTTTAATGGAAACGACTATGTCGTGTGTTGCCTTCAGTTTTGTGCAATTGACTGCAAACACCACTAAAACTGAGTTTGACTCGATTTAAAGAAAGTTGAACGAAGAACGATTTGAATATAACAGAAAAATGGAATTAAAAAATCCAGTAAAATAATAACAACAAAATAAAAATTCAAATTCAAAATTCAAGTAAAAAACAAAATGAAACTCAAAACAAATCAATCCAAAATCTCGAATTGCAAACAAAAGAAATGAATATGAAATCTAAATCAAAATGAAATTTTAATCAAAATGAAAATTGAAAATAAAAAAAAAATCAAATCACTAAAAAACAACGAATAAATGAAAATGAATTCCCGAATCTGACATCCCCAGCCTCAGGCTGTTCTCGAAATCTTTTCGACTCCCTGCGATTCCTTTCCTCTTTTGAGAAGGTCGACTGAATCTACTGACACAGAACCACAAAATTTTTTATGTGGTTCTGATGGCATGGATTCATATCCTTTGCCAAACAATCAAACTTTGATCAACTCTCTAGGGATGTGAAACACTTTTATGTCTCATTCCAATCTCTTACTACGCTAAATTTTTCGTAGAATCTTGAAAACCCAAATCAAATACCAACTTTTTGGATTGGTACCTAAATTCCAGTTCCCATCCTTCTGAGGTTGGTACCCAAATTCCAGTTCTCATTTTGAGATCGATACTTAAATTTCTATTCTCTTCTCTGAATTCCCACTAATCCTGCATCCTTCCGAGAAACTTTTCAGCATTCTAATCCTCCAATTTGGGTATAAGGCCGACAAGGCATCCTAACCTCGGTGACCGCCAATCCCGTATCCTTCCGAGAAACTTTTCCGCATTCTAATCCTCCGACTTGGGTATAAGACCGACAAGGCATCCTAACCTTGGTGACCGCCAATCTCGCATCCTTCCGAGAAACTTTTCCGCATTCTAATCCTCCAACTTGAGTATAAGACCGACAAGGCATCCTAACCTCGGTGACCTCCAATCTCGCATCCTTCCGAGAAACTTTTCCGCATTCTAATCCTCCGACTTGGGTATAAGACCGATAAGGCATCCTAACCTCGGTGACCGCCAATCTCGTACTCTTTCGAGAACCTTTTCTGCACTCCAGAAATCTCGGGATCAAGACCTAAACTCTGATTCCCATCTCTTTCGAGACTGGTACCAAAATTAAAGTTCTCTCCTTTCGAGGTAGTACCTAAATTCTGACTCTCTTTCTGAGATTGATACATAAATTTCAACTCTCTCTTTCGAGACTGGTACCTAAATTTCAGTTCTCTCCCTTTCGAAATCAGTACCTAAATTTTGATTCTCATCCTTTTCGAGATCAGTACCTAAATTCTGAATCTCATCATTTCTGATTCTCTCTTCGAGGCTGGTACCTTAATTCCAGTTCTCTTTGCAATCCCGAGGTTGGAACCTAGGTTCCAACTCTCATTTTAAATCCAGAATTTCCTTGGAATCAATCTTGAAATCAATCTTAAATCAAACTTTAATTTAAATTGAAATTTCAAACAAATCAAAAGTCAAACTAAAAAATTAAAACTTGAAATAAAAAATGAAACGAATCTAAAATCCACTCTCTCCAGATCTTGTGATTTGAAATTCACCTCCGATTTCCCCAGCGAGAGTTCTGGAATCTTCAGTCTTGGAGATTTACTTGATACTCCCCAGCGGAAATTTTCTACACTTTGTTCTAAGTGTGTCACTTAGACGTTTGTGTTGGTTTGTTAATCTCTTCGGTCAATGTCAATACGCGCGGTGTGCTTGGTTAGCACACCAAAACTGTTGGGGGTCCATTTGTTGACCTCATTTTTGGTGAGGTCTTTTTATTTCCTCTTAGTGCTTAGGATCTAGCCATAGGTCTTCTCCTTGACTATCCTAGAAGACTAGAGATGGAACCCACCATTTAGAAATTCAAACCAAATCTTGGTTCTCTTTGGAATCCCACATAGATGGTCATCAACCTCAAAATCACTTGGAAGGTTAAGACCAATGTGTGATAAGACAAAGATGAATTCCTATAGGATGTTCAAGCCTTAAGGACTACCCTGGGTGGCCTGGTCTTGGTGAGGTATAGCTTGCACACACTGCACTCTCACACCCATCTTAAACCCTAAACCATCTCTACCCAATCTTGACTCCTGGTTCATTGGAGCACTCATGTGGCTAAGTCCAAACCCCTAGCCCTTGGCTAAGAGGGTTAAGAACAACCTATGAGATGCTCAAAATGGACATTTCTTGGTCCATGTATCACTCTAAGCTTTCCCATTCCCCTCAACCTTAACCAAACTTCATTTTTGCCAAAATCCCTGGTTTTGACATTGGGTCCTTAAACTTACCCAAAATTACCTAAATTTCCTCTACAACCACCAAATCATCCAAAAATTCCCAAAAATTACGCAAAATTTCCTGAATTCCTAAGAAACATTTTAAAACATTTCCCACCTCTTAAATCCACCAAAATACCCCAATACCCTCCAAATAACCTCCAAATACCCTAAATACCCCTTTTAGCCCAAAATTCCAAAAATTCCCAAAAAATTCCAGAAAATCCCAAATATTCCCAATTTCATTTTGTTTAACTACACCATAAGCTAATTTTGCCAAAATAATCCACTTTTATCAAAATCCCCAATTTGACCGATTTTAACCTAAGTGAACCCAATTTCAAACCAAATCAATCCAATTGACCCCAATCTTACCCAAATTCAATTTTAAACTTCAATTCAACATCCACAATACCAATGTAAGCCAAATCCAACCCCAATTTGATTCGCATTTGAGTTCAATTTCATTTGAAACCTAAAGCCCCAATTTTGGCATATGACCCAAACTTGCCCTAAACCAACCCAATCCAACTCAATTTTCCCCAATTTCAATTCCAAACTCTTCCTAATACACCTCTACCCCAAGAAAAACATCAATTGGCCCTCAATTTAAGCTCAAACTCTACGTAAAATCCCTTTCAAATCAAAACCCCCAAATTTGCCCTAAAGTTGTCACCTATCTATAATCCTCCAAATTGAATCCCCTAAACCCAAAATCTCCTCCCAATTGATGTTGGGAACTCTTCAATACAGTACCCTAGACCATTTGAAACTTCAAATTGGGTCTAGACCCCACCTTAACCCAAATTGGACCCAAGTTGATTCAACATTGCCTAAATTAACCAAAATCCCTAAATCCACCTAATTTACCTTTCAATTGAACTCAAAACCATTCCATGTCTTCATGAAAGTTTTTCATGGAAATCATTCCTACAATGTTGCTCAGGACACTTAGACCTAAATCAAAACCAAACTCAAGTTAGCCAAACCTAAACCTAAGTGAGCCAATTTAAACCCATAGCCTAACCAAACCAATTTGAACCAAATGTGGCTAAACCAACCCTTCCACAGCCACTAAGTGAACCCTAGGAACCACCCTAGATCCACCTAGCCCAATCTAGTGAGCCATGGGCCAAAGGATCCCCAATTTAAGGGATTTACTTCCTTAAGTGCCTTAAACACCTTGGATCCTTACCATATTTGCTCCCTAAGCTTTAATTACTCCATTTGATGATCTGGCTCACCTGACCACTGGTTGACATGACCCATGGCCAGCTCCCTTGTCCTTGCCGGCCTGCCTAGTCACCAGAGGGGACCAAAATCGAGACCTACCACTAGGCTAAACTCACCCAAATCTCCCCAACTATCCACCTCAGCCAAAATTGAACTTGGAGCTCCACTGCCCTCCACCTAAGCACTTGAATTCACCTCCCAATTGAACACTGGCTCAGCCCCATGGCCATATAACTCACCTCTCTCAGCCATGAGAGAGGTGTTGAAACTTTTTTCATCAAAACCCCTCCCAATTGCTCCCAGAGCTCCTCCCAGCTAAGAGAGGCTTAGCTCCACTGCTTTCCAGCCCTCATCCCTACTGGCTGAGCCCAATTTTTGAATTCAATCTCAGATAAAAAATAGGACACTCACCAAATCTCCACAGAAATCAAATTAACTTCTTCCACACCTTCACCAGAGGTAGAGAAGAAGTTTCTCAGTGAAAGCCCCCTCACCAGGCCAGCCATTCCTTCTATCGGCCAGAGCACGAACTCGGGCTCGGACGAAGTTGCCTAATTTTTTAGTGTTCTCTAAATTTCTACTGTCGAAAAAAATTTTTGATTGTTGATAATTTTTGCAAATATGATATAGGGATTGCTTCAGGAATGAACTCTTAGAGGTGGCTTCCAAATCCTAATTCTTCTGAATAATCTCTATTTTTTATTTTCTCTTTCAATTTGTAGGGTTCATAATTTTCAGATTCTTAATTGATGGGGTAGTTCAGATAATATAAATTTTCAAGATTTTATAAATTGCAACAATTTTGGCTAATGATGAGGTGTTAAGTTTGTCATAGTGGTAGAGTCCAATTAGTTATTGGGGACCAACCATTTAAATAACTTGGGTCAAAGGACCAGTTACTCTCCCTTATGAGGAAGAAAATAAGTTTGGAAGACATCTTGTCTTTAGTATGTACAAAAAAAATTATCAACGAAGAATCATTGGTAAAATAATAAAACAACTCTCTTGAATGAAATTGAAATCAGAATTAGGCTAAAAATCTTATAAGGAATATTGATGAGGAAACATATCTTGAATTCTTACTCATTAAACAAGTTCTAAGTGTGTGGGTGAAGATTCGAAGATTAAAGAGACATGATAGGACTCAAATTTTGAGATCAAATCGATGAACTCATAAAGAATCTGATGGAAGGATGAGCGACTAAAATTATTGTAAAAGATGGAAAGGAGTACAGTTCCCCCACGGAGTCGCCACAAGAAACCTTGTTGGAGGATTTTGTATTTTGAAGAATCACCATAGATCTCATAAGATCTTTATGAATGATCGAATATTCCATTCAAAGAGTAATATATTATCTCGAGAAATAGAAATATTACCTCATAATGGATCTAGCCATTTAAATGAGGGAAATCTTTTGGGCCCACAGAACTAGAGGTCTTTCCTTACCTTGCGGGTGTAAAATAAGGTTTATATTAATTATAGGGTCTCACTCTTACAAGAGCAATCCCTCATAGTTAATTTCATCCTTAGAGTCGTGTGCCCTAAGGAAAACATATTGATATACAATAATTCTAATCATCATAAATCAAATTTTCATGAATGGAGGATTTAAATTGGAGGAATCAAATCTAAGGGATGGAACTTACAAGTTCAAACTAAAGGAATTAATTCTAATGGATGGGACTTACAATCTAATGACAGCATGTCATGGGAAACGTCCAAGACATAAGGTTTGATTTTTAAGAGTATCAGTCGCATAAACTGATGATAAATTTTAACTGATAAAATGAGGTCAAAAGATAAATGTTGGATATAGAATTTAACTGAAGGGGGATAATTGAATACACTAGATTAAGGATAAAGTCTGGTAGGAAAGGATTTCTAGATGGACACTAAGACCCAAGACTTTATAAGGAGTTCTGTGGGTGGACTAACCAAAATTTTTGGAATGAAATCCCCAATCAAGGTGTTGATGTCTTTCAGCCATCTCAAGAATGTTGTTATCCATCCACTATGAACAACCTCATAAATTGGAATCTCCCATAAATGTCAGAGCATGGAGGATTCGCAGTTTCAAAGTAGTTTGGAATATCTTCGTCAGTAATCATGGGTCACTTCACTCGAAGGTATTCCCTCTATTTTCAGTGGATAGATTATTTGTTTTGCATTTCCTTGTTCTTAGGGCTAACTAAGATTCTATACTCAGTCTAACCTGGGGTAAGTCTATGACCCTTGATTCGGTGTCTAAGTTAGCTAGCTTGAATTTTATGTTGGCTCTACTTAGGTTCAGTCCTTATTCTTTATCTTAGTGTGTTTTAAATATTCATTTAAATTTCATTATCTTAATTCATAACTTATTTGGCTCATAAGTTTTTAAGTCACATTGAGAAATTAGAGTTTTCTATTTTTTGAGTTTTGTTTTTTTTTTATTTTAATTTTTATGTTTGCAGAGAAAATTGTGAAGCTCTCATCGTTGTTTTTGTTTATATATATGATGTCTTTGGTAGTATTCATTCCAGAGTTTCCAATTCTCAACAGGTGGTTAATGACTTGGAAGCTAGGGAGAGTATGGATCCCGCTATTGCAGCTCAACTCTCTCAAGCACATCATACACTCCTTGCTGATATTTCTTTAGAGGAGGACCTCTTAAAGCAAAAAAGCTCATGAACTCCACTCTATCAATGGTGACAAAAACACTAAATACTTTAATGCCTCTATTAAAAGTGGACTTAATTAAAATTCTATTCTCAGAATTATCATTGATGAAGGGCTGGTCATTACTGAGGCAGAGGATATTGGCTTAAATGCTGTACAGTATTTTACTGGCCTGTTTTCCAATCCTATGCAGGTTTCTTCTATTAATTTTTATTTTTTTGTTCTTGAAAAATCGTTTGTCTCTTCCCTCAATCTTTCAGACATCCCTACTAAAGAAGAAATCTTTAATACTCTCAAGGATATCAATTCCAACAAGGCTCCTGGTCCTGATGGTTTTACTTCTGCTTTTTTATGTTACTTGTTGGGATATCATAAAAAAAGAGGTCATTGTAGCAATTCAGAGTTTTTTTCAAGGGGATGATTTTTATAAGTATTTCTCTACTGCTTTAATAGTTCTTATTCCTATAAGCAGAGATAAGTCCCATTGGCATAACTTTAGGCCTATCTCCTTAACTACTGTTATCTCTAAAGTTATAAGTAAATTACTGGTGGCTAGAATACAGCCACACCTCAATGCCATTATCTCCTCTCAGCAGTCTGCTTTCATCAAAGGGAGGGACATCACAGATAATATTCTTCTTGCCCAGGAACTCCTTGAAGACCTGGATAGGAAATGCTGGGGAGGTAAGTTAGTTATGAAATTGGACATTAAAAAGGCTTTTGATACAATTAGCTGAGACTTTATCTTAAATGTTCTTCTTGCTAGAGGTTTCCAAGATAATTTTTGCATGTTAATCAAGAGGTGGATTTCTAATAACTTCTATAGTGTGTTGGTGAATGGCACTTCCTATGGTTTTTTTTCTGCCAAGAGGGTAATTAAGCAGAGTGACCCCCTCTCCTCTATTATATTCATTCTTGCCTTTGATTATCTATCAAGGCTCTTAAATCATTTCCAAGCTCAGCACACCCACACATAGTACTCCCATTGAGCTCATTGTAGGGTTACTCACCGGACATATGCTGATGATGTTATCATTTTTTTTCAAATGCTTCCAAACTTGCTATAAAAAAACTTAGGCAGGTTTTGGAAGATTTTGAAAGTCTCTCTAGTCTCTACTTTAACAGAGATAAATGTCAGCTGTTCTTCGGCAAACATTTGTAGCTCACCAACACCAACTGGGCTGCTCTCTTCATTCGTTTTAAACTTTCTTGTCTACCTTTAAAATACCTTGGTGTCAATTTAATTAGGGGTAGAAGAAAGCAGATTCAAATGGATGAGGTTATTGATAAAATCAAAACTAAAATTAATGATTGGAGAAATATTTTCCTTTCTAATGGTGGCATACTAACTCTTCTTTCTAGCATTCTTTACAACATTCCTTTATATGCTCTCTAGGTTTTTAATGCTAAGAAGAGCTCTCTTGAGCTGCTGAAAAGCATTTTTAATTGATTTCTTTGGGAGGGAGGAGGTGCTATAAAACATTGGCTCTCTTGGCAAAAACTTTGCAAGCCTAAATATTCTGGAGGACTAGGTTTCAAGGCTTTACATCATATTGTTGAAATTAACATGTGTAAACTATGGTATAAATTCTGATTAGGTGACTCTTTATAGGCCAATTTTATGCATTCTAAATACTATTCTTCTACTCATCCTTCTACTGTCAATTGGAAAGTTGGGAATTTTAAGGTTTGAAAGGCTATCTTAAAGGCCATATCACTTGCTAATAATTTTATTATTTGGGTTCTGGGTGAGGGTAAGGTATCCTTCTGAAATGATTGATGGGGCTTACCACACCTTAATCAAATACAACACCAGCCTTTTCATGAGGAAATTTTGGTGTCTGACTGCTGGCTTAATGGGCATTGGGATTTGTCTAAACCAAGGGAGTTAGTGGGGGAGGAAACTGCCTTGCTAATTTAAAAAATCCCTTTACATGTTACACAAAAATATCAGCCTATATGGAAGAAAGCTCATTCCCTATCTGTTAGTAAACATCTTTATACTAAATTACACTCCGAGACCAGATGACAGTGAGGCAATATTTTCTAGCAGCCCCTTTTCACACCTTTTATGTCTTTCTTCTTATGGCTTTTTTTCCTCTTTACTCCCACTTGATGACATTTTAAAATTGAAAGGGATAAGATTGGCTTCTATTTGTCATTTTTGTAAACAAGATGAGAAAGTCTTCCTCCCACCTTTTCTTTACTTGTAGCTACACAAAAACAATTTTGACATTATTGGAAACTCATTTTGACCTGGTTTGGCCTGGTTGTTGCTCTGTAGTTAGTTTTTTTACTGTTTGGAAGGATGCCACTAACTTTGGGAATCCTTTGATTCATTTCACACAGGTGGTTATTTTGTTTTTGTGGAATGCAAGAAACATTTTTAAATATTCTGAAATCCACCCCTCACCTGTTTTAACTTTCTCTAATATTATGGCATACTTCCATAGAGCTATTAAATTTAGCTTAATTGCCCCTATCTCATCTATTATAACCAGGAGGCCTATTCTTATTAAATGGAAACCTCCTATTTATGGTTGGATAAAAGTAAATATCAATGGTTGCTGGACTGAATAGTTTTCTAGAGTTGGGGGCCTTTTTAGAGATCATCATGATATATTGATTTGTTTTTTCTCTTCCCCTGTGGTGGCTGACACACCCCTTCTTAGTGAAGCGTGGGCTCTCTTCCTGGCCCTAAAAACTGTTGTTTGCTTTAACTTCAATTGCATTTATGATGAATCTGATTCAAGCATGCTACTAAAGCATTTTTACAGGACCACTCCCCTCCCTTGGAAACTTATCTACTTGTACAAATGTATTTGGAATATCACTTCCCTTTATCCCCTACAGGTACATCTAACTTTTATCTACAGGGAGGGTAACTCCCCTGCAGACTGGTTAGCTAAACATGCACATGGTAGTCCTATGGTGGGATTTGTTCCACCACAACATTTATCTCTTTTATTGCATAGTGATTTAATGGCCTTACCTTATGTTAGATATTTAGTGTTTTTTAGGTATTAAGAGCTGTTTTCAGTTCTGGTTGCTTTTTGTTTTCTCTATGGGGTGAAGTTCTTTTGCCTTCACCCTACTTGGTGGACTGCCTTCTGAGGCTTATTTCCTGCATCCTGTTTTGCTTTTCTGCTTGGGTATTTTCTGTCTGTTTCTCTGTTGGGGCCATTTCTTTGGTAAATATATGATGGACTACTGGCTGTTTCTTTTGCTACCTGGACAAATGATGACTGTTTGGCTTCATCCCACTGCTTTGGAAAACATGGTAAAATATGTGCTGAAGTTTTTCCTTTTCTTTCCCCCTGAATCTTCTTGTGCAAGAGCCTTTCTACTTTCTGTGGCCAACAATATGGATAGCCACTCTTGCCTGTTTGGATCGTTTGCTAGTCTGGTGCCCTTTAGTAATGTTTTGGTGAGTTTAGGGGTTTACTTGTTTTTTGGGTATACCTGTAAATCTTGTTTTTTTTTGCATCTTTTTTGTGTGAGTTCTACTGTGGGAGGTGAAACCCTTAGGGGTGTGTTAATTGTATTTTTTTGTCTTTATAGTTTAAGGAATTCACCTCCCCTCCATATTTTTGTACTCACTTTTTATATTAACACATAGGGAGCCACGAGTTGCTCTTTCTCGATATATATATATATATATATATATATATATATATATATATATATATATATATATACACACACGCCGCATTCCTTGTCCAGTTGGTGGCGGGGTCACTGTAAGTCCCCTCTAGCAAGGGTTCGATCCCCGCCGTGGTGCGTGGGGGGTCGAATTACAGGCACATGGTGCGAGGTTCTCATCATAGGCCCTGAGCGCATGGGAAATCGATATTTGGGCATCTGCCAAATATTGATTTCCTTTTAATATATATATATATATATATATATATATATATATATATATATATATATATATATATATATATATATATATATATATATATATATATATATATATATATATATATATCTGTGTGTGTGTGTGTGAAATAACACATGAAATGACATTTAAAACATGAGATAACATGCGGGTCAAGATATAATATATGGAACATGAGATGACATGTGAAATAACAGGAAATAACATGCTTTTTTAGCCTTAGATTAGACATGGGTTAACGTCAGGCTGAGGTAAGTTAATTTTCCAGCTTAGGGTAGCTCAAACTGAGCTAAGCCATGATTTGGGTTAGCTAGTTTAGGTCTGGTTTGGTACTAGGCTTCCTTGGATTAAGCTTGTTTTGATTTAGATTGACTCGGGTTAAGCTAGATAGACCTGAGTTGACTTAGGTTGTGTTAGACTTGACTCGGGTTAAGTTGGATTTACCTTGGATGTCTTAGGTTGAGTTAGGTTAACTTGGGCTGACCCAGGTTCGCATAGGTTTAGTTGGGTCTAACTCGAGTTAAGTTGGGTTGACCTGGGTTGGCTTAAGTTAAGCTTGTGTTTGAATCGGGTTAAGCTAGGTTCACCCAGGTTAGTTTAGTTTAGTCTGGACTTGACTCAAGTTAAGCTGGGTTGACCCAATTTGTCTTAGGTTGGGCTAGTTCCGACCTTGGTTAAGCTAGTTGACCAGGGTTAGCTTATGATGAGTTTAGGTTTGACTCGAGTTAAGTTAGGTTGACCCAGGTTTGCTAAGATTGGTTTGAGTATGACCTGGGTTAACTTAAGTTGACCTAGGTTAGGTTAGGTTTGGTTTGGGTTTGACCTAAGTTAAACTGAATTGACCTGGGTTGAATTAGGTTTGGTTTGGGCTTAACCTGGGTTAAGATAGGTTGACTAAGGTTGGGCTAGGTTAAGTTTGGGTTTCACCCAGTTTAAGCAGGGTTGATCCAGGTTGGTTTAGGTTAAGTTTGGTTCAGGTTGGGATAGGTTAGACCTGAGTTTGGTTAGGCTTTAGGTCAGGTTTAGGTTGGGGCAGACTTGGGTTAGGTTAGATTTTGGGTAAAGTCTGGGCTAGTTCAGACCTAAATTTGGTTAGGTTTTGGGTTAGGTCTAAGTTGTATAAGACCTTGGATAGTTTAAGTTTGGGCCAGCTCTAGGTTGGATCAGGCCTAAGATAGGTTAGGTTTTGGGTCAGATCTAGGTTGGATCAGACCTGGGATAGGTTAGGTTTTTTGTCAAGTCTGGGTTGGGCTAGATTTGAGTTAGGTCATGTTTTGGGTCCATTCTGAGTTGGGTCAGACCTGAGTTAGGTTAGGGTTAAGTTATATATATATATATATCTATCTAGGTTGCATTTTCCTAAGGTTAAGCTTTTAGGTAGACCTAGTTTGGGTTAGGTCTAGAGATTGGGCTTAAGCCAGACTTAGGTTGGGTTAGGTTTAGGGTATAGGTCCGATTTAGGTTAGGGTTTGGATTAGGTTTGGATTATACTTGGGTTGGATCGGGGATTAAGTTTGATTAAGTGAGTTAGGGTAAGGTTGAATTCGAGTGGACCTGAGCTGAATCTAAATTGAAGCCTAATCCAAGGATATTAGAATTGATTAACCTAGCATAAAGCTAACTTGGAATTGAAATAAATGCTTAATTTAGAAACACTAAGTAGGAGGCTTATCAGAGAAGGAGGCTTTATCGAGGAAGGAGGAGGCTTGTCGGAGAACTGGTTCTATTCTTCTTCTTCCCCTACTCAGAATAAATTCCAGAGAGTGTTCGAGATTCTGAGACTCTGAGTGCATCTCCCCTTTTTAGCAAGCTTCCTGTTTATAGCCTCTAAAGTCGGTAGTTAAGTATTTGAGATCAATCTAATTGGGTGACAGGCTGATGAAGGAGATTAATTGGGTAGTTTGTGAGCCACAGATATCTACCAATTAAATGGTGCGATAATTTATGGCTTATTTTGTCGACGAAGGCCACAGATCAGTGATATGTGAAGTCAGTTTGCCCTAGCGTGGTCACGCCCAGGGCTAGCGTCACCACACTGAGGAACTTTCATGCATGGTCAAGCCTGGCCTAGGCAAGACCACGCTGAGGCTCAGGCATGACCACGCTGTGGAATTTTTGGTCGTGGTCATGCCTGAACCAGACGTGTTCTGCCAGACTAAAATGGGGCAGGCTTATTTTTAGCCAATTTTGCTGCACCAATCCAAGGGGTGATGTCCGTGCATGTCCTATGTGGCAATAAATGAGGTAAACGGGAAGGAATACCAAAACCCATAGGTCAACGTTTTAAGTGTAGGAGAGTTGGGTGGTAACCCACAAAATGGGCAAGTGGACACCTAAGGGAACGACTGCCTGGACTTGGAGTTCAATGTGTGAAGCGTGAAGAAAGTGAGTAGTAACCCACAAAAAAGTGAGTCAACTTCCAAGGAAAGGGCTGCCGTAGACCCAAAGGCTAACACGTAAAGCGTGACGTAAGTGGGTGGTAACCTATAAAGTAGGAAGGTCAACTTCGAAGGGAAAGACTGCCACAGACCAGAAGATCAACTCATAGAGCATAAAACACGTGGGATGTAACCCACAAAGAAGGCTAGTTGATTTATGAGGGAAGACTGCCTAGACCAAAAGGAGAATGCATATAACATGAAAATAGTTGGTGGTAACCGACAAAAACGGCAAGTTAACTTATGATAGAAGGATTGCTAGAACCCGATTTCAACTCTTGAAGTGTAAAGTAAACGGGTGGTAACCCAAAAAAGGGGAAGGTCAACTTCTAAGGGAATGACTACTTGGATCTGGAGGTCAGCGTATAAAGCACATAACAGGAAGGTGGTAACCCATAAAGAGGGAAAGTCAAATTCTGAGGGAAGGTCTACCACAAACCCGAAGGTTGACCCGAAAGCTTAAATGGTTGGTGACCCATAAAGAATTCAGGTCAACTTCTGAGGGAAAGAATGTCACAGACTTGAAGGTTGACGCGTAAAGCATAAAAGCAAGATTTGCATATCTCAGGTCTAGGTTGGATTCTCCTTGAGAGCCATCTTTTCTACCATTTTCTTTAAATATTTTCTCATTGGGCCTAAGTACGCATCATTACTCTTATTCTGGTGGTAGGAAAAAAAATTTTCTTTTTTAGGAGATGCCATTAAATTGACTGCTACTCTATTACCATATCAATGTTGCTTAACAATTCTCTAAACCACAATACCTTAAGGATCTTTTTAAGAGGATTTTGGCATTCAACTATTCAGAAGGGTTTTTATATTACTACTTCTATTCTTTTTCTGCTCACCTCAAGCTTCTGCTCAGAAGTATTGGCCAGTTTTTAATTATGAACTTTTACACTTTTTACTTTTTATGAGAATTACTATATCTGATTGATTTTTTTTTTTAAAGAGTTTTATTTTTTTGAATGAAAACTCTCTTCTGATTTCTGAGATTCAAAATTCTCTTAATAAGAATTCTCAACATATTATGATACATTCATTATTAGGCTCCAATTATCATAATTGAATGAACATGTAGATGATTTAAATGACCTCTAAAATTAATCGTACTCTGATGACATCGGGATAATGATTTCGAGTCATTCCAAGCTTTTAGGTGAAAGTTCATAAAAGAAAAAGATTCAGTTATTAAAACTTAGTTCGAATCCTCCAGACCATTAGAATTTGCATATCTGATCCACCTAAAAATTATATGTTTATGATCATTTTATGCACATTTTTTATGATATTACATTTTAAAAAATGTATTTTGCATATTTTTGGTTTCAATGATATGAAATGGAGTTTTGGATAAAATGAACAAAAAACTGTGCATTTTGAAGCCAAATCAAGCAAGGAAGAAAATTATAATCTGACAGATTTTGATATATCTTTCTATGCTTAATCTCCTTCATATTTATCCCATGTTTTTGAATGAAATTACAATTAAAAAAAGTTATTTTCAATATTTATCTTCTAGTTATAACACTAGGAGCAAACTGAAGCTGAAATGGGGTGAAACGAAGCCAAAACGGATGTGCTACCCACAGGGTGGCACTTTAGAGCCCACACTAGCCCCATAGTGCCAATCAAATCTAGAAATAGGTGCTATAGCGTCAATTCTGGCACTATAGCACTCGAGACGATTTTTGGATGGGTTTTGGGCGATTCCGAGCCATTTTGGGATGTTCTGGAAGCTTCTGGAATACTTGCACGCCCCGTGGAGTGCTTCATTGAATCTTGATACTTGGAAAATCTTTTGGATGAAGAGATGTGTCTCTTGGAGTGAAGCGGTGTGTCTTTTGAAAGAATGAAGTGTTTGGCTTATCTTTAAATAGAGGGGCTTGGCGCCTCTCATGAGATTTGGAATGACTATGGAGATGTAGATTTTTCCATTTTCTGGAGAGATTGGTGAGGGAATTTGAGAGTATGAGTAAGGAAGTATGAGCGGTGCATGAATCAGCATGAGGCTTTGTTGGAGAGTTTTTCATCTTTATTTCAGAGGAAAAAAGCTAAGTATTGTGTTTTTCATTATTTTGTAATTTTTGTAGACACTTTCTAGTGGATTTTCTTTATTTTAAATGAGATTTAATGTTGTGTTTTACCCATGCTTCTTAAGTAGTTTTTTTTACTCTTTTCTTTTAATATGAAGTAATGGCATGTGTAGGAAAATTTATTTTACGATAAAATTATCTTTTTATTTTCATGTGATGAGTAATATCTATTTTTCTTCACTAGCATAACTTAAGTGGAAATAAGTTATGTTAAAATTTGTTGCAAGTCAAACTAAGACTCGGGAGGCCGGAGATCTCACAACTTGAGTGCACTCACATTGACCGATTGGCTAGTAAAATAGTTTAGGCGGCAATGCAACATTTAAGTAAATATAATTTAATGATATGTTTCTATTAGATGCTTCCAGGTGACAAATAGTTGCATAAAACTAATAGAATACTGGGCGTATCTATACACTCGAAAGAGGGTAGGTAGATATATGTTCCTTGTTGGCACATAAATTATTACTTGATTCTATCAATCCTTTTACTGCTTATGCCATTATCTTCATTTTACTTTTCTTTTGCAATGAAATAGATGTGTGTTTAGGAATATAGATTTTTTTAGATATTCTCTTTTTAAATTAATGTGATGGTATTTTTGCCAGCTCTTAATTTACTTTGCAAACTGATCACTTTTGAGGTTAAAATCCGTTATGAAACATAATGCCCCGGGATGGCTATGTTTTCACCTAACTTATGAATGCCACACTTCACTTTGTAAAGAGCTGTTCCAATTGTACGAGGAGGAGTGTAAAAGACATAGGGAGATCAGTTTTTATGAGCATAGAATTGATGTTTCTAGGGTGACAAACTAGATTCTTTTATCAATACGGTTTAGAGTTTGGATCTTAAGGGTCCCTGGTAGGTCTTATAGAGAGGTATGCTCCTATTTGTCACTAGATACATTAAATTCTAAAAATTTCATTCCTACACATTATCTAGGTCTTTACATGAGAAGGGTAGTTTTAAACTTCTCAAAATTCTCCAAACCAACTTATCCAGATAAGTTATCTTTATATTTAAGATTTTCACTTAGAAGTAGTTTTTAGAAAAGCCACTTTAATCAAAATTTAAAACTAAGCCGGATAATAGTAGACTAGAATTAGCCTAAGGGATTTCTCACCTCACTTCTCTGTGGGATCGATACTCTGGATCTTAAAAGAAAACCCTATATTACTTGAAACGATACGTATACCTACGTAGTACCCCTAATGTGTAAACTATTTTCTAAATTATATAACATTTTTATTTTGCACACTAGCCACTAAATATAAATTGGGTCAAATTTTTAGCCATATTTTGGAAGCCAAAAGTTAAACTCGGATTCAAATAATGTGAATTGGATGAAAATTTTATTCAAAGCCTCCTCAAAATATTTGGAGAAAAAGTCTCCTTGCTTCTCTCGGCTTATTCAACAATTTTCTTTCGTTAAAGTCTAGTATAAAAATCTAAATTTAATATGGATCAATTTTAAATTTATATATTCAAAAATGGTTTGCACAGATCTTAACATGACCCATTTATCGGAATAAGAGGGACGAGAATATTCTTTACTTTTCTCTTTAATGCAAGGCTAAATATGTAATTTTTATATTTTTTTACCCCTTATATCTTTTATAGATGGGAGGGCAATGTTATGTATGGGGAATTTTGGATTTTCCCACTTGTAACATATTTTCTTTATGGAATAAAAGGGGTCATATTCACCTCTGATGAGGGAAGTCTTCAACATCTCATCCTCTCACTCTCAACCTATTTATCTCTCTCTCTCTCTCTCTCTCTCTCTCTCTCTCTCTCTCTCTCTCAATCTTCTTTCCTCAAGCTAACGTTCTATTTCTTAGGCACGATCTACCAGACTGTTTTGGATTTAACATCTCTTTGAATGTTGTGAATGTGAATCGTGTCATTGAAAAGAAAGACGAGCAACACCGAGAATACATAAGGGGAACTGACATGACGGAGGACTCACTACACTTATTCATCTGGTACCCCAGCTACTTTAGTCGGTTATCCACCACATCTGACTAATTATCCCGAGTCACATGCTTTGTTATAGTTCTTCCATGGCATCTATTTTCCTTTATAGTTTGTTATAATAGCTTTTTAGCTACATTAGCTTATTTTCTCATTTTTCCATTTGTCTTATAATTGATCGGTTGACTCACTAGCTAGTTGCTTTAATAGCAACCGACTGGCTACCTCACTGATCAATCACCTTAGCTCTCTTTGTTGGGAGGCAACATCCCAAAAGCTACACATCTACCATTAAACAAATTCTTTCTTGGTAGACGTCTTTGATTTCTTCCTCCACCACCTGAACCTTATGGTCGTCTCATCACTTCTTTGTCCTCCTCCAAACTGACAAATTTCATTCAAAGTTATCTCCTTAGATTACTTATTACAGAGGAAAATCAAGGCATGCTTGTGTCACCAAGCTCTTCCTCCTCCAATCCATGAGCTTCTTCTCTTTCTTGGTTTACCCCTCGTCACACCTCCACTGCTAGAGACCGCTTCCGCCAACGAGTTTCTCCAACACTAGGATCCTTCACAGCTAAATTTTTCTTTCCGCTGGTGACCAGAAATGTCTGTGGCTTCTCCCTCTTTTTGTCGCTCTTCCAGCCTCGACCAACCACCAATCTCTGGCCTACCAATTGACTTCGACCAATCACTACTTCCATTTGGCCACTCCGACTATGTCTACCTTCAACTTTATGGTTGTCGGTCGTGAAATTAGAAGTTGTCGGTCGCCGGAATAGGAATCTTTTCGCTCAATTTAGAATACATTTAATTAATTAATTAATTAATTAATTATATATATGTACTTTTGAAAAATAACAGTTTTAATTTAAAAATATGAAATCAAACAAATTCCATAGATTCAATAGTTTAAATAAATGAGCACTATATTACAAGACATGCATCTATCCTAAAGAATAGACACATTGCTTGATAATGAGGCTCAATTAAATAAATTAAAAGATTTATGACATTTGTTTGGTCAGATAATCCTTTTATGTTGACCGAAAAATTCTCCTATCTAATATGAAAAATTAGACAGAGTTTATATTAATCTTGGTTCTTAAAGTTTCCTATAAGAGCAAGCCCCTTTGTTAATTACATCTCAGGCAACCAAAGTCACCTAAGAAAACTCTCAATGATGATCAGGAAATATTGCCTCATGAATTCAAAAGATTTAGAATTTTCAAGGTTAGACATAAGAAATATCAAATGAGAAAGATGCAAATGGGAACAATATTTGTAGAATCCAAAGGGAGAGAACTAGTAGATTCCATGGATCCTGAGGAGAACCTCGGCAACCTCCCAAACGATCATATAGTTTGGCTTTAGCTTCAAAAAGAAATTATTAATGTTTCACCCTGCCAATTTTATTATTTAGGGCTTATGTCTACATGATACCAATCATACAAATAGCCTAGAAGATAGGAGGATTTATATCGTATTGGACGATGACCTCTGAATTCTAGAATAATTTAGGGCTTATATTGTACAACAGAGTTGTACAAAAGCCTAAAAGATCAATTGAGGATTTATCTTGCACTAGGCAAACAACCTCTAAATCCTATTGCTTGTTGCTTACTTCTAGGAAAACAGTTTTATTGTCTAGACTTGTTTGCTCTCTCAAAGGTGTTCTTATGTATGTCCTCATCGTACTGCCAACGGTGCATGCTATAAGTTTCTTGTTGAAGTAGCAGTCCTAAAGCCTAAGGTTTAGGTGTGCTTTAATGTCGGGTTTTGTTGTTGGGGTTATTTTAATTATTGTTCAAGTGTCTTATGAGGGGAAAGCTTAAGTTGATTAAGAAATACCAGTTCGGATCCCACGGTTCCTTCATTCCGGAACCACTATTTTCTTCAGATTTACTTAGTCTAGATGAGTTTACCAAACTCAAATAAATGAATTCAATAAGTTCATCCAGACCAGGGGAAATCTCGTTAGCAGCCCTAAGTTGCCTCCTCCAAGGGATTCCCGATCTTCCAAAGAGGGTGAATTAATTTAGTTATTTTTTGTTTTGTTTTTGAAATGTCGTTTAATTTTGAAAAGGAGTTTTGTTTTGACTTGTTTTGAATGTAAATTTTAGTTTTGGTTTTATTTTTTTTTTGTTTTGACATGCAGGTTTGTGAGTAAGTATATGTAATAAAGTAAATGGAGGCAAGTAAATGCAATAAAAGTAAAGTGAATGTAAATTCCAATACAATAATATAAAGCGTACCTGTCATCTTCTCGTACTCCCGCTAAAATGTTAGGACTTGCAGCATATATATATCTATATATATATATATTTGCGGGAAATTTAAATAAATTGCAAGAATGGAGAGCAAGAAAGACCAGTTTAAAGTGTACTTACCGAGTCCTAAGTCATAACTTAGTGGGCTTCTATTGATTTTGTTTTAAGCGATGATTTTCTTAAGCAAAGTCATTATAAGTTGAATTGTCCTCCAAGACATACAAAAGACCATAAAGAAATGCGTGGCATAACCCTACACCTCTTTTAAAATCCTTTGAAATGTCTCGGTTCCACTGAACTTATTATGCTGCTACATCATTCATTCATTAAAGTTAAGGTTTAAGAGGTATGTTTTAACCTATTGCTCAGTGAACCCAGATGTTTTAACCATTCCTGTGAGTGGAGTAATTATCACTTGATGTTTTATTTATGAATTATGTGAGAGTCCTTAGAGGCAAATTGATTTGCTAAGGAACTTAGCCAACTGAAATCTAGAGCTGGGCTAGTAATATTTCTAAAGGTTTAAAATTGATCATATTTTCTTTTCTAAACCTCATTAGATCATTTAGGTCAAACCAAGTTCACTACTAAGCCGTTAAGACCTAAGGGTTAGATTTGCAATTTTAGAAATATTAAGTTATAAGTTTTTTGATCCACATTGAACTATTGAATTAGCATTAAACCATTTACTAGGGGTTCTAAATTGTGAGTTACTGTCTTCCAAAATCAGACCCATCACTTTAGAATCATTTAATTTAATTATCTTCCAAATTATAACAATTAAGGAAATTATAATTTTACCCTCATTGGAGAAAAGTGAGAAATTGGTTTCTAACACTTAATCCCTTATGTTTCAATCATCTATACAAGTCAATTTATGATCATTCATTGCCCATATACCCCTTGATTGGGCCTAAATATTAATTAGGGCTTACATTCCATAATTAGCATTTTGCCCCTTAAAGCCTTATCACTTTATAATTCTTTAAATTTAACTCAAATGACTTTGAAATTTTCATGTTACCCCACTCATGGGTCAATTAAAATATTAGAGGAGAAAAGGCGACTTTTCTAATTATTTTATTTTATTTTAAAATTATTTTTATGAAAAAATATGTATTTTTCAAGTTAATTCATTAACTTACCAAAGATATATCATCCGTCCTTAAAAGAATTATTGGACGTTCATCTAGGTTAAGGGACCACCCAGACCAAACTTCATGATTTTTTGAATTTTATTTTAATTATTATAATTATTTTTTGTTATAAGTATTAATTAAAGATAAAATATTATTTAAATGGAAAATCATGTTTTATATTTTTATTAAATCTCTCTAAGCTCAACAAACTAAAAGAAACAAATTTCTTATTTTTTTATTTTTATTTTAGTTATTATAATTATTTTAGTGCAAAATTAGATAAAATTCATTTTTAGGCTTTAAAAAAATCAACATTATTTTTAGAAAATTAGGAAAAATATTCCAATGGCTTTTAAGTGCTTGGGAAACAATTTAGAATATTTTATTTTATTTTTTATATTTTTGTAATTTTCAATATTTTTAATTATTTTTAATTATTTTTAATATTTAATATTATTTAATATTTAAAATATACTTTAAAAAATCAAAGATTTATGTTATTTTCATATTATTTTTCTTATAATCCTCTGGTCACAAAGGACTACCAAAACCATGTTTTATAATTTTCTTAATTATATTTTAATTATCATAATTAATTTAGTGCAAAAATATCTTTTTATTTGAAAAGTCAAATTTAGTGCCCAAATTAACTCAAATTGAGTTCAAATTTTTACAGTGGGATAATATAATTATTACTTACAGCGTGGGCCAATTTTTTTACTTTTTTTTAATTATTTTATTTTTTAAATATTTTAATTAGTTAATTACAATTAGTGGCATTACTAATTATTAAATCCATTTTATATTTTTCCTAGAATCATTTGACCACGGTGAACCTACTAAAATAATTTGTATTTTATGATTTATATTTTAAATATTATAATTTTTAAACCAAAATAAAAGGGAATTAACTTGAAAGTTAGGAATCTGTGGCTAGAGATGCCCTCTGACCTTGGAATAATCAGAGAAGATCCCTACCAACAGAGCCTACAAGCCCTCCAAGCCTCATGCCATGGTGAATTTTTTATGATGAATTATGATTTAATTAAATTTTAGGGTATTTAATTAATTTAAAAACAAATATAAGTTAAATATCTTTAATTTTTTTCCACATTATTTTCCTCTATTCACTAAGGAGAAACGTATTTTTGTTTTATTTTTAGAATTTTTCTACACTGAGTTATGAGTTTTCTAAGTTAACTGAATTAAAATAAATAAAAAATCTCATATTTTCCTACTTATCCAACTCAGTGCCACGCAGTCCTGCGGCGGCTCCGAACTACTACGTGGCGCTCCGCCATTTGATGCTGCCATCCACATAGATGTTGACTCGGCCCGTACTCTATAATTCGTTCACTTGTCCGACCGCATCAGCACTATCTGTCTGATACACGTGTGATCGGACGGCTCCTTTTCAAGTTTTCATCAGGAGTATCCCGTAAGCCATTCACACTACAACCCTAAGATCTCTCACTACACTCAACTAAATCACTTCGGGTTTGTTCCTACATCATCTTCTACTCAAGACGAACACATCCATATGGTTTATCATGCATGAAATTAAACTTTTCTTCTTAAAAAAATGAGCTCGATTTAGGGAAAAGAGTTCAATACCTTTGTCCAAGAGGTATGGCCTCAATTGGATGCTTGCAGAAGCATCAGTGGAGTCTGGCAAACCTCCTGGATGTGTCACTTTGTCCTGGTGAATTGTCTGATTCAGAACTCCTTCAGTAGATGGAATGGGGCTTTCTGTGGGGAACTTTTTCTCTTGCTCTGGGGAAGTTCAGGAAACAATTAATTTAAGTTTTTGTTAAGTTTTTAAAGGTATCCTATTTATGGCCTAATTTTGGGTGGCTAAATTGGCCTCAGGCAGTGAGGGGAGTGACTAGAACATGGGTGGAATTAGCTTCTCTCAGTTGCTAGAAGGTTTGGAAACAAAATGGCAACATTTTATTTAGGTTTGTGATCTTCTCCTCTTTTGGCCGTGAAGAGGTGGTGTTTAAAAAGAGGGACTAGAGTGGCCACCAGGGCTGGCTGGTGGGTACAATCAACTGCTTAGGTGGAGGGTTGAATGGTGTAGTGACCAATCAGGGTGTGACGCATTGGATGGGTTCAATTGGGTTTGGCTTATAGGGATGTGGCTCTCAATTTTCGATTTTCCAGCCACTTGATCAGCCAACCAAATCAGGGTAAGTGGCTAGCTAAGTCAGGGAGGGCAGAGGAACTCTTAATGATGATTAATTTGGAGGTTTGATGATTGGTGAGAAAGATCCTTTTTAGTTTGGCCAATTGAGGAAGGAGATCCCCTAATTCATGGTACCCTTGGTCCATGACTCATGTAGGTAGGGCTAGGTGAGTCTAGCCTGGTCCCTAAGGTCCAAGTCTTGGCTGTGGTGGCCATGGCTTGGTCAATTTGAATTGATTTTGTCAAGTTTATGTCTTTGGTTCAAAATTGGGGTTTTGGCTTAGACTTGGGTCTAGGTTGAGTTTGGGCTAAGATTTAGGTCAATTTTTTTATCAATTTGATGTGGATGATTGTCATCAGAGGTTTCAAAAAGAAATTTGGTAAATTTGAATTGATTGGGAGGTTCAATTTAGTGGAATTTTTAATTTGGTCAATTTAGGGCATTTGGGCTAGACTTGGGTTTGGATTGGGCTAGGGTTTGGATTTGGTTCAAGTAATGGTTCAAATTCGTCTAAGGAATTATGATGAAGAATTTTGGATATAAATTGGGTGGAAATTTTGCGGTTATGGAGTTTAATTTGGTGAGATTTAGCTTTTAGGACAAAATTTTGGATTTTGACTTAGGTGGGATTTGGGTGAGGTTTGAAGTTAGGTTAGGACTAATTGAAGGATCAAATTGATTTAGGAGAATGTTATAAAGAGTTTAGAATTTAAAATTAGGGGAATTGGGATGATCATGAGATTCAATTTAATGGATTTCAATGGCATGCTCAGTTTGTGGATTTTGGGATTAGGCTTGGAATTTGGCTTTGAACTTGAATCAATTGGGCTTGGAATTGGTTTTGATTGGGACTAGACATGATGAATTTGATTTGGAAGTGAAATTGGGTGAGATTGAAGTCAATTTGCTGGAAATTGGGAATAATTTGGGCATTTTGAGCCTTTAAGGGTAATTTGGGAATTTTGGTCAAAATGGGTCAATCTGGTCAAATTGGGCTCAATATAGTGATTTCAATTGATTTTGGAATTATTGAGGTGTTTATGGAGATTTTAAGAATTTTTTGAATTTTTGGGGTATGAGGGACATTTTGGTAATTTTGGGATTTTAAGGGTATTTTTAGCAATTTTGAGAATTTTGAGGTGTTTTGGATAATTTGAGTGGTTTGAAATGATTTTTGAAGAGAATTTGGGAATTTGGGTAATTTTGGGAAAATTTATGATTTAGGAGTATTTTGGTAATTTGGTGAAAGTTTGGGGCTAAGAGGTCAAAGTTGTGGGTTTTGGTAAAATTGAGGTTAATTGAGAATCTTGATCATGGAATTACCCTATGTGTACCATGGACCAAAGAGAAGTCCAATTTTGGATCCTCCATGTGTTGGTCCTAACCAAACCCTGGCTTAGAGCTAAGGGCTTGGGAGACCACCCACATGAGTTTACAAAAGAAGTAAGGAATCATATTGAGCATGCTTGGATTTAGGGTTTAAGATAATGAGTGAATTTATGAAGGGTTGTATGTGTGTGTGCAAGTTTGCCCAAGACCAGATTACCCAAGGTTGATCTTAAAGCTTGACCATCTTATAGGGATTTCTTTTGAGTTCCCTCGTATTTGGCTCCCACCTATTAAGTGCTAGAGGTTAGTACCAAACATGTAGAACTCAAAGAGGAATAAAGAATTATTTAGAATTTCTAATGGGGTAGGGTTCCTGATGGCGATGAATTGTCATGGTTCGTCGCCGTCAATTCTCATGTCATATCAATGTCAAGGAGTCACTAGTCTACTTATACTGCCCCCATCTTTAATTCCCTTTTAAAAAGGAATAAGAAGAAGGAAGCAAAATAGAAAATCAAAGGAAAGGTAGTGTGATATCTTTATAGGGAGAACTCTAGAATGTGCCTATCCTATTAGGAAAATCACGGGTCTGGTAACCAGAGATTTTTAGTTATTTAACCTATTTTGAGTTCTTTTTACTTCTCCTATAGAAGCAAGCTTCTATAGTTAATTACATCCTAGACAATTCTAGTTTTGCCTAAGAAAACTCTTGATTAATGTTAAAAAAACTCATTTTTCTGAATACTTTTTTGGAAAATAAACATAGAAATGTTTTATTCCTATTCCTAATGTTTGTCCCATTTTGTCATGAGATATTATATTAGTCATTTATATCATAAGGTATCTTCTATATTATTTTTTTGTTATTTTGTTTATGTCAAAGTTAATCTCTGTGTTTTTTTTGTCATTGTTTTAGTGTTATTTTGTTATTTAATTTGTTTTATTTCTTCTTCTTTAGGTTTGGTGGCTATCCTAATAGTTCTAGTTTTGTTGTCTTTGTTGTCGGCTATCCTAATAGTTCCAGTTTTGTTGTCTTTATTGTCATGTCATTTTTGTTGTTTGTTGAAGGTTTAGGTTTTGTGGCTAACCTAAAAGTTTCAGTTTTGTTATTTTTATTGTTTTTATGTCGTCAGTTGTCCTGCAAAATAGAGTTAGCACATCCTATAACATGCGAAGAAAATCTAAACGAAAACTTATCTTCTTCCTGCAAAGAAAATATTGTTAGAAATAGCTAAATTACTGTTTCAGAGTTGTCGGATATCCAATTGTAGTTGAAATGTCGATTTGATTTTTTTTTATTTCAATTTATATCAATTTGGGTTTGATTTAGATTCAACGAATTTAAGAATTAGACTTTTAAATTCAGTTGTCACCTGAACTTAATAAGTTTAGTGAAATTTTAGATTTTTGTTTGGTTTTGATTTCTAAATTGCCATAAGATTTGTTTTAGACTCGATGTTATTGAAGCTTAAGGTTTTGAGTTGAGTCAAATTTGAATTTAAGAATTTATTTAAAATTTCTAATTTTTTTTATTTGATTTGTCAATCTTGAATTTAATTTATTAATTTTATGTCGATTTAAATTTAATTTGTTAATTTGTATCAAGTCGGGTTGATTTATATCAAATTGTATCAAGTTTGGTTGGATATGTAAATATATGTTAAATTATGTTATTTTATGTTGGTTTATATTGTTTTAAATTTGAATTGATCTTAAGATTGTGTTGAGTTAAGTTTAATTTTGGTCGAACTTAGGTTTTATGTTTAGATATGTTGAATTAAATTCGATGTGGATCGAACTTAAATTTTAAGTTGAATTTAAAGTTTATTTTAAATTTGACTTAGATATAGATTGTATTGGGTTTGACTTGAGTTCAAATTAATTCAAACTTAATATTTGGGTTTAGTTAGGTTCAATATATGTTGACCTAAAGTTTTTTATTATTATTGACTTATATTCATGTTAAATTGATTTAAATATAGTTTTGATTTTAAGTTAAGATTTGTTTGACTTAAATTCAATGTGGATTGAATTTAAGTAGGTTTGGATTTATCTTAAATTCATGTCTTATTTAGTTTGACTTTAGGTTTTACTTGAGATTGACTTAGGTTTGATTTATGTTTGATTTAAGTTTATCTTTTGGTTTAAGTTTTAATTTAAGTTTAGTTTGATTTGAGTTTGGTTTAAGTTTGATTTTAGTTTAAGTTTGATTTAAATGTAACTTAGGTTTAAATTAAGTTTAATTTAAGTTTGGTTTAATTTTAACTTAAATTCATTTTAAGTTTGAATTAAATATGATTTAAGTTTAACTTAAGTTTGCTTTAGTTTAATTTTAAGTTAGCTTAAGTTTAACTTAAGTTTGATTTAAGTTTAACTTAAGTTTGACTTAAAGTTTCTTAAGTTTAACTTAAGTTTGATTTAATTTTAACTTAAGTTTAACTTAAGTTTGATTTAAGATTAGCTTAAAGTTGATTAATTCTAATGTAGTTAAGGCTTAAAGTTTTAATTAGGTCTAATATGGGATAGACTTAATTAAGGTTTAGGATTAATTAAACGTAATGTAAGTAAAGTTTAATTGAATTACGTGAACTTAATTAGGGCTAAATCCAGTTGGTTAAACGTTGATTAAACCTAGTTTGATTAAGGGTTAATTGGTTAACTGAACTTAATTAGGGTTAAGTCCAGTTGATTGAAGGTTAATTAAACCTAATTTAATTAAGGTTTAATTGATTAACTAAACTTAATTAGGGTTAAGTTCAGTTGATTAAATGTTAATTAAACCTAATTTAATTAAGGTTTAATTGATTAACTGAACTTAATTAGGCTTATGTCCAACTGGTTAAAGGTTAATTAAACCTAGTTTGATTAAGGTTTAATTGGTTAATTGAACTTAATTAGGGTTAAGTTCAGTTGATTAAAATTTGATTAAATCTAATTTAGTTAAGATTTAAAAGTTTAATTAGGTTAATAAATTAGACCTAATTAGGGTTTATTTGTTTTAAACTTTGGGACCGTTTGAGGCAGCTTAAAACTGCTGTGGTGTTTTTGAAAACGCCGTCGTAGTGTTTGGTTTACGCATTTTAGGTGCGTTTTAAAAAAAAAATGTTTATTCTATTGAACTAAACACGGATCGTGGGGTAAAGGGTGCGTATCGTGGAACGCACCAGTGTTTTACAGCTCTGCCCCTCACAAAAACATCATCTACCAAGCTCTTCGCATACCCGTCACTCGCTGCTCGCCTTCGCGTACCCGTCGCTCGCTGCTCTCCTTCGTACACCTTCGCGTACCCGTCGCTCGCTGGTCGCCTCTCCGCCTCTCACCGAGAAGCTCGCCTCCCCTTCACTCGCCAATAACGTCACTCATTGGTAAATCAATTCTTCCTTGCTCTTCTCCTCCCTCTTCTCCTCCCTCTTCGGCCCCATTATTTTTTTTATTTGTCCTTCTCCTATCTCCTCCGATCAAAAGTTTAGCTTTACCCTATTATTTAGGATATATATATATATATACATATATATATATATATACATATATATATATATATATACATATATATATATATACATATATATATATATATATATATATGTTTATCTTTCCTTATGCAGCTTTTGGAAGAAGATGAACATTGAGAGGAGTAACAGGGAGGCAATAATGTGATGGTTTTATACTAGAAGAGTGATATTGGAAAACATATAATAAAGTTATAATTAATATTAGTTATGTATGGAGAAATTAATATGAATTTACATTCCTATCACACACTTCTTATGTATTTACATATCTCATAACTACTTTCATATTTACATTAACACTTCAGTCTTTTAAATCTTTCATGAAAATGAATATTGAACTTATAAAAAGTGATAATATTATTATTTATCGATGTGTTAATGAAAATTTAAGTACTGTGTAAATATGAATGTTTAGATGTGAGACATATAAATACATAAAAATTGTATGTTGTGCAAGCAAATATCATAGCACCCAATTCTTTTGGATTTAGTTATCTCACACCTAAACTTTCATTTGAATGTATAGGTATGTGAGATGGATAAATATAAAATTTTTAGATATTATTTATGTGAAAGTCCCATAGAATGTGAATGTATTGAATGTGTTTTGAATATCATCATAATTTTGGTTCAAAATGATCTTTTTTCCACAAATACCTGCAAATAAGCTGTTTTCCAAACGCACAAACCAAACAGCTAAACAAGTTATCTAAAATAAGCGCACAATGGTCATTTATCTAGAATCAGTTATTTTCCAAACGCGCAAACCAAACAGACTGACAGTTTATCCTGATTAGCTGCTTATCAGCAGTTTATCTGGATAAGCTGCAGCTGCCCCAAACAGACCCTTATTGTATTTAAAGTTTAAGATAATTAATCAGGTCTAATGATGGATTAGACCTAATTAAGGTTTGTTGTTAATTAAACCTAATGTAAGTAAGGTTTAGTTGAATTAATTAAGTCTAATTAGGGGTTAGACCTAATTAGGATTTTGTGGTATTAAGCCTAATGAGGTTAAGGCTTAATCAGGGTTAATTAGGTCTAATTGATGTTTTAGGCATAATTGAATTAAACCTAAGGTGATTAAGGTTTAATAAGGTTTGATAAGGTCTAATTGGTATATTAAACCTAACTAGGGTTTATTAAGTTTAATATGTCTTTTAAACTTAATTAATTTTATTTTTATGTTAAACTTAAAGTTTATAGATTAATTAAGTTTAATTTATCTTTTAAACTTAATTAAAACTTGATTAAGTCTAATCTAATGTCTTTAAGCACAATTAGGGTTTGATTCTAGTCTTATTGTAAGATAGACTCGTTTTTAACTTAGCTCATTATGGGATGAGCCAAGTTGTTTTAAAAGAAGATTCATAGGGTTAAATTAATTAATTTATGATTAATGAATTTTCAACCCTATTAAAATGTCATTTTAAAATTGTCTAATGACTTAGGCTTTGTTATTTTAAGATTATTATATGTCATCTTAAATTTCCTAGTAATTTTATAATTTTATTTTTTTCCTAATTTTCATTTTATAATTATTGTAAAGAATAATTACAAGATGTCTTGAAAATTAAGAAATAATGTCTTATAGAACACTTTTAGCCTAGGAAAAATCAACAAAGATTTCTATGGTCAATAAGATAATTCCACAAAAATTTCATATTTTTCTGATTTATATTTAATTTTTAACAATTAAAATACTCCAAGGAGTATTTATTTATTTAAAAATTAAATATAAGGAATAAAATTACAGGATGCTAAACAGTGGAGCATGCTGCTTATTAAATCAGGACCGTCCGATTTCTGAATAGAAGATCGGACAGTCTTGGGTCATCTCCTTCCTTCAAGCAGGACCGAGCACACTTCATCTTCTAGGGTTAAAATCTCTCTCAAATCTCAATGGATTTGAGTG
The DNA here is from genome assembly GCA_022702705.1 of Papilionanthe hookeriana x Papilionanthe teres. Classification (NCBI taxonomy): domain Eukaryota; kingdom Viridiplantae; phylum Streptophyta; class Magnoliopsida; order Asparagales; family Orchidaceae; genus Papilionanthe; species Papilionanthe hookeriana x Papilionanthe teres. The sequence continues at coordinate 54,003,241 of CM040438.1, read as the reverse complement.
AAATTTGCCCCTATAGGATCGTCTGAGGTAGGAGATCAAATCCATACGGATTTTTTATGGTTTTGAAAGACTTTTATTCACTAAGGTTGAAACCCGAACACCATTGATGGGGGAAAACCATACCTTGGCCACAGTGGTTCAAACTTTGAATTGATTGCTTTGGATTGGTCATCTAGGTCTAAGAAAGCTTCGAGGCACTTCAATTTGACTCCAAATAGGGTCTATATAGGATTTTGAAAATGGTGTGCTCGGTTTGAATAAAAATGGTCAAGACAGGGTTAGAGACTATGGGGAAGTTTAATTTCAGTTGGGCTCTTCTTCTTTTGACCCCTAAATGATTTTAGAAAGGTCAATTTTGGGTTTTGTGGAGTTTGGTTTCAGACTTTAATTTTGTCCTGGTTTAAGGTGGCTCAGGTTAGGTCAAATTAGGTTCAACCAGTGGGTCAAATGGTCAGGTTTTGGTGGGGATCAATTGCTTAGATCCTAGGGAACATTTTTGGTGTTCATGGTCAAAGGTTTTGGGCAGCCAATATGGATCTTATATTTCCTTGCTCTCTCTTCCCCTTAAGCTTAGGTTTGATCCTTAATCATGATCATAGTTGGGTTTGGCTAGGGTTTGGCTAGCTGGAATTTGTTCAGAGGAGTTGCTAAGGTCTTAATGAAGAGTTTTCATATTGGGGATATTTGGATTTGAGCGGTGTATGAGGTCCTCCAATGTCTTTTCTTACCTCCTCATATGCTTGTGCTTATTTATAGCCATGGGGATGGCTTGGCTGAATTTTTAAATGGTTTAGGATCATTTGGGGAAGGTCATAACTATGCCATAAATGATTTGGATAAGTTGGTGGCCTTTAATTGAGTGGATTTTTTGAATTTAAAATAGTTAACTCATGTAGGGTCACTCATAGTTAAACTTAAGTTTTAATTTTAAATTCCTCTCATTTATTCATTTTGGAATGGATAATATATGTCTAATTTTGCTGAAATTGCCTCCCCTAGGTAATTCCTAAATTTATTTAATGGATTTGAAGGAATAGTGACACCTTACCCTCTTACTCATTCCATGCATGGGTTAGTTATGATTACCTTTAACCTTGGTGAGAAGTGTAGTTTATGTGATGTTTATCTTCTATTGGTGAGTGTTTTAGATGCTTAAGATGTCTCAAAGATTGGATAGCAACCTCATTTCAAGGGAGTGAGTGACTCATGGCTTAAGTTGAAGAGATGGTGACATTTAATTCCCTTCTCTTTTTATTTTCAAAATTTGACATATATGAGGTCATCTCATGATGTAGGAATGATTTAAATCATATTTCCCATCATTGGGTGGTTTGTGAGGTGAATGATGACTCAACCATTTATCTTTTAAGAATGGAGGCGGGAATGACATGTAATCATTTTATTTTCCCATTTTCATAATTTTTACCATGATAAGGTGTCTTGTGAATTAACTATGGTTAAAATATTAAATTATAAATCACTAATGGGTTAGCTTTATTTTTGATGGGTCATATGGGTTGTATCTAACCTATATGAAGTCATCCATGATGTCATTAATAAGCTTAAAAATTTTAAAACCACTTATTATGTCATAAATGGTGTCATGGGTTAAAATGGTTTTTTAAATATAATTTCATTTCTAATTAATTATGTCATTAATTTAAAATATTGAAAATTATATTATTGATAAATAAATTAATCAAAATAATTTTAAAATCAATTATTTGATTAATTTACATTGAATTTAAAATTACATGTGGTCCTTTTCATAGCTTTTAATTATATTTCCATTTTTTTTATTAATTATTAATTAATCAAAATACTAGAGATTATAATTTAGTTAGTAAATTAATCAAAATAATTTTTCAATTAATTATTTGATTAATTTTATCATTTTTTGTTCAAAATTAGGTTTTTTGACCAAATTTAATAAATATTGGTTAGAGTTGACCAATGTTAGCCCAGGTTGACCCAGGTTGACCAATCTTAGTCCAAAAATGTCCAATATGACTTACTTAATCTTATCATGATTAATTTAATCATGAAGTTTATGTCATTTAAAGGTTTAAATTGGTCATATTAGTCATATTGACCAATTTTAAAATTTAGATCAATCCAATAATCAAAGTGGTGATATTTGGATTAATTTTTAGTAATTTTGAATAATGTCATTATTTCAATGTCTATTTATGGGTCAATTTTATGGTCAAAGGGGCATGGGTTAGTCCTTTTGACCCATTTTAACCCTTTTAGGTTAAAATTGACCAATATGATTAGTGTAGTTGTCTTTTATATTATGTATTGTTTTTTATTAAATTTTAATTATTTAATCAAAAATTGACTAATAAAGTCAATTCAATCTTCTTTGGGTCATGAATTGATCATTTTAACCTAATTTATCACTTTAGGTTATGAGATCAATATAGTGGTGTATAGGTCATAAATTAACCATTTTTGTCTTGTTTATGTCAAAAGTTGATCATTTTAATTATTATTGATTAAAATTGATCATGATTAATCAATTTTAAGTGCAGGGTTGACCCAAATGATTTATTTAATCTGGTCATGGTTAAGTTAATCACAGGGTTGTTGATTTTGATAATCATACCTAGATTTGACTAGGGCTGGTAATGTTTAGTTAATTTGATATTGTTAATCAATCAAATTAATTATTTTTAATTAACTTAATACTTAAGATGTCTTAATGGTCAATGTAGTGAACACTGAGTCAGTAAGGAGGTCATGGATTAACTTCTATTCTTAATTTATTTGGTGAATGACCCTCACAAAAGTGAGGTCAATAGTTCCATCACTAGTCCTCTAGGATAGTCAACAGGAAAGTCCTATGGCTATATCCTAAGCTCCTAAGGAGAAAAGACCAGACCTCAGCAAAAGTGAGGTCAATAATGGTCTAGGCTTAAAGTTCACAAAAGGAACAAATCGAGATTCATAGAAGATGATGGAAATAACAAAGGCAATATTAAGTCAGCGAAATGTAGATTTTGTCCTCTTTTAGGGCAAGAGAATTTCATTAGAAACCTACGCACCAGTGTCAATGTGTTGAGACTTAATTTGTCCCTCCATTCACTAGTTGCTGACTTAGTTGTTCAGGACAAGCAGGTTCACCGCTGAGGGTCTTTGAGGGTGGTCCCCTTGAGGTTTTGCCTCCAGATGAGCCACTGGTTGTTTCTCTCGGTGATTGATGCCCGGAGTACTTCAAATTTTGCCATCGTTAAAGTCATTTGGGCTTGTAGCCCTGGACTTATGTGTGCACATCTGGTTGCATAGACTCTTTATCGTGTTCGATGCACACTATTTCTCTTTGGGTGTTTTCTCCTTCGCATACTTTCCCACATCTCATCTGCGGCATGATCCACGCTCAACGCACCATCTTTTAGGTTGTTGGGCTTAATTTTTTCCTTTATGGATCACGCCCCGATAGTTTGAGCAGGATGAAGGAGAGAAGGAGGAGAGAGAGTAAAATAAGCTTGGAATTCACTATTGCAAGAGTCGAGGGAGAGGTCCCCTTTATTCATAATTTTGTTTCCTATTTATGGGGATGTATTTTGTATAATTACAGAAAAAATAAAACAGTTATATAAACCGTTCTTAATCTCATTAAAACACCAATTATTTGTATGGCTCCATGCTACATTTGCATTGCAATTTCAATTTCACGGTGAGCAACTAGCGGACTTGCTTGACACCAGTCAACTGAGACAAACGACCAAGTGGTGATTGTGCCCTCCGACGTACGGGTCGGTCGGGCGAGGAGGTTGGCTGTGCGTTGATCTCGTTCATCTTTGATCAGTCAATCTACTACGGTTGGGCGCTCCTATGTGCATCTGGGTTGGTCGGACCGCAGACATGGTCTGCCGTTAGAGTCTCTCACTGCAGAAGACCAGTCAATTTTTTCCTGCCGAAGCGGTGTTAGAAGGGTAGGATGCTCTGTTTGTCTAATCTTTATTTGGGCAGTCTAATGGCTTTGAGATTTGTTCTGGTATTTTTAGTGTATACATGTTATTATTCAAGATCAATTCAACATTTTAAAGAACAATTTTTAATAAAAAAAATAAGGAATGAATTCCATCTTATAAATTAACTCTCTTGACTTTTATTTTATTATGTTCATTAAATTAATTTAAGCCTGAAATCTCGCCAACAAATCAAAGAACATAAATTAGTAAATATGAGTCAGTTAATTAATTACTCAAGATTAAGATTGTTTATGTATGTTCATTAAACTAATATGAGTACTCTAAACTAAAAGAAACTTATCATAAAATTAAATTAATCTGGTCCAATTGTGTACAGTCGTATTTTATAAACTATTTTCTTCACAATGTCTCATTAATAATCTGAAATAATTTTTTATTCAGAATGAAGATTGCCCATAATAGTAATTTTTCATTTAATAAACTTTAGTTCATTAGTTATGAGAATTTTTAGATTATTACCCTTAGACATTGTCATCTTCTATATAATTTTGAGATTATTTTTCTTAGTTCATTACTTATGAGAATTTTTATTGTATCATACATACGTATAGAAAATAAACTACAATTGTATTTTATCTGATAAATTAATATAAATATGTAAGGTGATTTAAATAACATAAGTGGCCGAAATAAAGATATTCTGATATCAACTAACAAGTTGATATTGAAATTGTCTCCTCGTGGTGGCCAAAAATTGGAGAAATATTTATGTACAGAGTATGTACGTAGTTCTGCGTGCGTATGAAGATTATTTGAAGGGTATTGAGAGGTCATGTCGGTGTTATTTGGGTTAATACCCCCAATAACATCACAAAACCCCCGAATAACATACAAAAATATGCAAGCAGAACAACGAAAGTTATTTGTGGGTTATTAGGGGGTTATTGGGGGGGGGGTTTGGGAGGTTATTGGAGTTAATACCCCAATAACCTGTCAATAACCCTCCAATAACAGATTATTTAGAGGTTATTCAAGAGTGTACGTACACAGAACAGCTTGTGTTTTCCATAACTAAAAAATTCTCTAAAAATTGAAATCGTTTCTGATTATTCGAATTAATATTTCATTTTTTTTTCTTAAATTGACTTTTTTGAGATATCACTTGTTTAAAAAATATCATTATATATATTGGAACAATGGAGATTCTGATTCAAAAATTAATATTATCTGAATTACTTTGAACTCACGATATTGATTGAGAAATATTTTTTGCCATCCAAGAGAAAGTAGTCGTAATGCCTTTATATGAATATTAAAAAAAACAATCAAATGTTGGGAAAATTTAGGGTTTTTTGGTATTTTGTAATTTGGTGAAAGTTTGGGGCTAAGAAGTCCAAGTTGGGGGTTTTGGTGAAGTTGGGGTTAATTGAGAATCTTGATCATGGAATTACCCTATTTGAGCCATGGACTAAAGAGAAGTCCCATTTTGGATCCATCATGTGTTGGTCCTAGCCAAACCCTGGCCTAAGGCTAAGGGCTTTGGGGACTACCCACATGAGTTTCCAAAAGAAGTACGGAACCAGATTGAGCATGTTTGGTTTTAGGGTTTGAGGTGATGAGTGGAATTGTGAAAGGTTGTATGTGTGTGTGCAAGCTTGCCAAGACCATATCACATAGGGTTGATCCTAAGGCTTGACCATCTTATGGGGAATCCTTTTGAGTTCCCTCATATTTGGCTCCCACCTACTAGCGCTAGAGGTTATGATCAAACATGTAGAACTCCAAGTAAGAACTGTTTAGAATTTCTAATGGGGTAGGGTTCCATCATTAGTCCTCTAGGATAGTCAATAGAAAAGTCTTATAGCTAGATCCTAAGCTCCTAAGGAGGAAAGACTAGGCCTCAACAAAAGTGAGGTCAACAATGGCTTAAGCTTAGAGTTCACAAAACACACAAATCGAGATTCATAGAGATGATGGAAATAGCAGAGTCGATATTAAGTCAGCCAAATGTTGATTCTGTCCTCTTTCAGGGAATGAGACGTGCATTAGAAGCCTACACACTGGTGTCAATGTGATGGGACTTAACTTGTCGCTCCGTTCACTAGTTGATGACTTGGTTATCAAGGGCAGGTAGGTTCGTCGGTGAGGGTCTTTGAGGATGGACCCCCTAAGGTTTTGCCTTCAGATGAGGCACTGGTTGTTCCTCTGGGTGATTGATCCCGGGAAGACTTCGAATTGTTCCACTGTTAACGACATTTGGGCTTGCAGCCCCTGAACTTATTGATCCACCTTAAAATTACCTAAAATTTTATATCATTTTTAATTAATATTTTATGCTTTAATGAAAGATATTTCTTATGTTTTTTTAGCAGGTACAAGAAAATGAGTTTGCGAAGAAAAAGAGTAAAAAAAGAAGAAAAAGGAGCAGAAATGAGCCTAATGAAGAAAAAAAGAACAAAAATGACTAATTCTGGCACCTAGGCGCCAGACATAGCAGTGGATTCTAAAGAATTCTTGGACGATTTTGTGACGATTATTGATGCTGCAGAAACAATCTAGAAGTCTCTGGATAAATTCCCACATGTTATAAACAAGATACAATAAACCAAGACACAGGGAATCAGTTTTTCAATGAAGAGGTGCGACTCAAATATGAAAGGACGCGTCCATTTGCGCAGGAAGCGGGTGCCTAGGCGCCAGATCTGGCGCCTAAGCACCACAGTTACTTTCTAGAAAATTCTTTGAATATGGTCAAATTTTGAAGAGGTGCCTTAAGTAACCCCTGGTCATTTTTGAAGCTCTATGAACTATCTTCAGCAAAAAATGAGTGTTTTCATTGAGTTAAAGGTTTTAGTAGAGTGTGGAGTGTTTTTAGAGAGTCTTTCTCTTTACTTTTCTTACTTTAGTGAAAGTTTAGTGTGATTGCTGGAGTTGAAGTCTTGTAAAAGTTAGTTGGAGTCAGAGAAACTTCGAAGGATTGCTTGGATAGTATTCCAGATAAGTATTTATATCTTGGTTCTTAAGTTTTGTACTTTGATTTTAGGTTATATAAATATGATTTGTTGTGTGAATCTGATGCTTTCTAAGTAGTCTTCTTCTCTCTCCCTACGAATATGAAATGATTTAGTTAAGGATTTAATTTGGTTTTGAGAACTTTGCTTTTTCTTCTTCCATAATTTGTGATGATACTTTATCTGATTTTCATTTACCCTACAAATTGGCCTCTTGTATAGTTAAAATCTGTGGAGAATTCTTAAGATCTAACCGTGGTCTAAGAATTCTTAACTTGTATGTATCACATTTCTTTTCGAAAGGTAGATTGTAAATCCTTGGAGGGGGAGGTGCAAATATATAGAGAGATAATCTTTGATGGGCGTAGAATTGATTATGTTTTTAGAGTGACAGGCTAAATTCTATCAATTTGGTTTAAAAGAAAGGCGACGGGTCACTAGTAGGCCAGACCATAGGCACCCTGGGGTAATCTAGAAGTGAGAGCCTAGAATTAGTCTTTACTATTAACAATACATCATGAACCAATCTTTGAAACTAGCCAATGTGCTTTACTGCTTGCATAAAGAGTTAAATAATATTTATGCTCCTATTTGTCACAATACCATATTCTCAAAGTTCTCAAGCTAATTTAGATGTCTACTAATCATGAAATATTTCGTATGGGGAAAGAATCTTTGTTTATTGTGTTAAAGCATTTAAATTAATTACTTGCAATTTCTACTTGAGTAACTTGCATATTTTTTTTATTTTTAGTTGATTAGTTTTTAAGTAGATTTTTTTCTTTCTTTTGCTTTACATAGTTTCCCCGTGGGATCGATATCTGGGGTTTTAAAAAGAAAACTCTATATTACTTCAAACAATACGTATACTTGTGTAGTACCCCTAGTGTATGATTTATATTTATAAAAATTTTAATCTTTAATTATTGTACATTAGCCGCTTAATCTGATTTGGGGTCAAGTTTTGTCATAATTTTATAAGCTCTTTTACTTGCGTAATTGCGATCGGGTCACTTAAGTGTGCGCATCTGGTTTCATAGACTCTTTATCTTGTTCGATGCGCACTATTTCTCTTGGTTGTTTTCTCCTTCGCAGACTTTCCCACGTCTCATCTGCGGCGTGATCCACGCTTAACGCACCACCTTTTAGGTTATTGGGTCTTAATTTTTCCTTTGTGGATCACGCCCCGATAGTTGGAGCAGAATGAAGGAGAGGAGCAGAGAGAGTGAAAAAATCTTGGAATTCACTGTTGCAAGAGTCGAGGGAGAGGTCTCCTTTATTCATATTTTTGTTTCTTATTTATGGGGATGTATTTTGTATAATTACATAAAAAGAGAATAGTTATATAAACCATTCTTAATCTGATTAAAGCACTAATTATTTGTATAGACACCATGTTATATTTGTATTGCAATTTAAATTTCAATAATTGCGGTGATCAGCTAGCTGACTCGCTTGACGTCAGTCAACTGAAACAAACGGCCAAGTGGTGATTGTGCCCTCTCGACGTACGGTTTGGTCGGTCGAGGTGCTTGGCCGTGCGGCTATCTCGTTCGTCTTGGATCAGTCAGCCTACTGCGATTCGCGCTCCTAGATGCATTTGGGTTGGTCAGGACTGCAGACATTGTCTGCCGTTAGAGTCTCTCACCGCAGAAGACCGGTCAAATTTTTCCTGCCGAGGCAGCGTTAGGAGTATGCTATGTTTATCTAATCCCTGTTTGGCCCGACTAATGGCTTTGAGATTAATGCTGGTATTTTTGGTGTACACATGTTATTATTCATGATCAATTCAATTCAATAATAGAACAATTTTTAATAAAAAAATAAGTAATGAATTCCATCTTATAAATTCATACTGTTGACTTCTATTTTATTAGGTTCATTAAATTAAAATAAAAAACGAGATAACTCCTGAATTGTCGCCAAATAAATCAAGGAAAGTAACCTAGTAAATATGAGTCAGTTGATTACTCAAGATTAAGATTGTTTTTATATATGTTCATTAAACTAATTTGAGTACTCTAAACTAAAAGAAAATTATCATAAAATTAAATTATTCAGGTCCAATTGTGTATAGCCAAATTTTATAGTCTATTTTCATCACAAAGACTCATTAACAATCAAAAGTACATTCAACAAATTTTTCTATTAGAAAACAATGCTTCTTAAATGGCCAAAACTCGAATTCAGATTCAAATAACGTGAATTGGAGGAAAATTTTATTTAAAACCTCCTCAAAATAATCGGAGAAAAAGTCTCCTTGCATCTTTTTATTCACCAATTTTTATCGTTGAAGTCTAGTATAAAAATCTAAATTTAATACATGAAGTTTAAATTTATATATTCAAAAATGATCTCCACGGATCTCGAGATGATCCAACTATCGGAATAATAGGGACTAGAATATCATTTGCTCTTCTATTTTATGCATGACTAAATATATAATTTTTTATATTTTTTACCCATTCTATCTTCTATAATAGGGAGGCTATGCCATATATGTGGACTTATGGATTTCTCCACTTGTAACATATTATATTTATGGAATAAAACGAGTCATCGACATGGGAACAGCCCATTTGCCCCTAACGGGGGAAGTCTTCTTCTCTTCATCCTCTCTCTATCTATCTATTTCTCTCATGCTATCAATCTTCTTTCTTCGGTCGAACGTTCTATTTGTTGGGCACAGTCTACCGGACAAATTTGGATTCAACATCCCTTTAAATGAAGTGAACGTAGATCACATCATTGACAAGAAGACGAACAACCCCAATAAAATAGAAGGGGAACTGGCACAACGGGTGACTCACTCCACTTATTCATCTGGCACCCCAGCTCCTTTAGCCAAATTATCCACCACATCTGACCAATGATCTGGAGTCACACACTCTACTATAGTTCTTCCTAGGCATCTACTTTTCTTCATGGTTTGTTATAATAACTTTTTAGCTGCATTGGCTTATTCTCTCATTTTTCGAATCTTATTCTAATCGATCAACCAAAACACTAGCCAATCGCTTTAAAAGCAATTGACTGGCATCCTCACCGATCAGCCACCTCAACTCACTTTGTTGAGCGGCAACATCCCAGAAGCCACACATTCGAATTTATCTCCTTCGATTCTCTCCTTGCAGAGGAAAAATGAGGCATGCTTGTGTCACCAAGTTCTTTCTCCTCAAACCTGTGAGCTCCCTCTCTTTCTTGGTTTGTTTCTCACCATGTCTCCATTGCCGGCGACTGCTTCTGCGAACGAGTTTCCCCAACACTAGACTCTTTCACAGCGGAATTTTCCTTGCCGCTAGTGACCCGAACTGCCAAGTCTTCTCCCACTTTTTGTTGGTCGTCTATCTTAGACTGACAGCCAATCTCCTGCCAACCGACTAACTTTGACCGGTCACTACTTTTATTTGGCCACTCCAACTATGTCTACCTCCAACTTTATGGTATGGGCTTAGAATTCACAAAAGGCAAAAAATTGAGATGCATAGAAGATGATGGAAACAACAGAGGAAATATTAAGTTAGAGAAATGTTGATTATGTCCTCTTTCAGGGAAAGAGACTTTCCCTAGAAACCTACGCAGAGAGCTCGATCGTTTTACAGGTGAACTATTAGAAAAACACTACAAGAGGAATAAATTTTGAATTCGCACTAACTCTGCCTCTGGAGTAAAAACATGGATGAACGAAGCTTTTGAATTGTCTTCCTCGCGTCTCAATTATTAGGCCATGGGAGCTTGCCATGGAAACCATCAGCAGATAAAGTGAAGTTTTAAATTATTGGTGCAGAAGTCTTCTACCTTTGATGATAACTTGAGTAAAGAAACCACCATTTCAGGCCCTTCAACTAGCAATTTAGTGATGGAGTAAAAAGCAGTCATAGAATATCCCTAAAAGAGCCAGTGGGAAGTAGTTGATAGATTTGTTGAACCAACATTATCGTAATGAGAAACAGAAGAATATAACCAAAGAGGACCCTAATACAAAATTATCTGTGATTGACTTTCTCAATCTTCCTTTGGACTTCTAAGCAGAAATAATCTTGAATATGCACTCATCAATCTCACTAGCCCGATGGTTGCCAAAAGGCATTATCGAGTCATGCATTTGAAGTCATGAAACGACACTAAGATGTGTTGGGTAATGTGGAGACCCAGTCCACATTGATTTATTTAGCTTCCTAATTAAGAATCTCACATATCACTCACCAACCGCTCACCTACCTTCTCACCTACTGCTCGCCTACCACATCCCACCTACCTCCCACCTACCTCCCACCTACCATTCTCTTGGTTTCTATAAATAGCCTCTTTTGGCTTAGAGAAAGCCAAGCCAACCAAGTGCCAAGCAAAAGCCAAGTAAAGAGCTAAGCCAAAGCCAAGCAAGGGCCAAGCTAAGTCCTCTAAAAGAGAAAGAGAGGAAGAGAGAAAGAGAGGAAGAGAGATAAGAAAATAGAGATTTTCTTGTAAACGTCAAGTTGCTCGATGGTGTAATTCCTCGAAGAAATAAAATCCTCTGCAGCTCCATGGACGTAGGCAAATTTGTCGAACCATGTAAAGTTGTGCATCACTCTAGTGTTTGTTTTTTTGCATGCAATTTTTCTCATTCAATTTTTCACTTTATTTTCATCATTTTTCAAAACAACTGGTATCAGAGCCTCAGTTCGGATCTGAGGAAGAACGATGGCTGGAGAAGAATTGAAGGTTTTGGGGATCAAGAAGTTCAATGGCGCAAATTTTGCTTACTAGAGGATGCAGATAGAGGACTACCTCTATGTAAAGAAACTTTATCTTCCATTACTAGGAAAGCGACTAGAAAAGATGGATGAGGTGGAATGGAATCTGTTGGATCGACAGGTTCTGGGGTTATACGATTAACCCTAATGAGATCGGTTGCCCACAACGTCATCAAGGAGAGGACTACTGCAGATCTCATGGCGGCTTTATCAGATATGTATGAAAAGCCATTGGAGAATAACAAGGTGCACTTCATGGAAAAGTTATTCAACTTAAAGATGGCGGAAGGTGTGTTTGCTTCTCAACACCTGAATGCTTTCAATACTATCACAAATCAACTGTCGTCTGTTGAAATTGATTTTGATGATGAGATATGTGTGCTGATATTGTTGGCTTCATTATCAAATAGCTGGGAAGCCATGAGCATGACAGTTAGTAGTTCTACAGGTAAATCTAAACTAAAATATGATGATATTCGTGATTTGATTTTGGGTGAAGAGGTGTGCAAGAAAGATTTTGGGTCTGGTTTGAGTTCAGCACTGATTGTTGATTCCAGAGGGAGATCACATGATAGTAACTCAAACAAAGGAAAATCAAAATCAAATTCTAGTCATCAAGCAACCTGCTGGAAAGGCTGGCCACATAAAAAGGAACTTCATAAATTCTAAGAAGAAGGAAAATGATGGCGCTAATGTTGTGATTGCAGAAATACAGGATGTGCTATTGCTGGCAGCTTACAGTTCTGTTGATGATTGGATACTGGATTCAGGGGCTTCCTTCTATACATCTTCCCACTGGGAATTTTCGTGAAACTATGTTGCAGGTGGCTTTAGGAAGGTATCTGGCTAATAGAAAAGCTCTTGACATGGTGGGGATGAGAGACGTCGATTTTGCACTCCCTAACAAGAGCAAATGGACTTTGTAAAAGGTCAGACACATTCCTGAGTAGAAGAAAAACCTCATCTCTGTTAGGCGGCTCAATGAGGGTAGTCATTTGGTAGTATTCTCAGATAACACCTGGAAGGTTACCAAATGAGCATTAGTACTGGCTCGGGGTAAGAAAACTGACACACTGTATATGACTACTGGTTTACTCAACACTGTTGTTACTACAGTTGCAGTGAACACGAGAGTTCTGCGGTATTGCAGACTTGGACACATGAGTTAGATGTGCATTATGGGGAAGCAGAAGATGATCAATTTCTTGAAAAGTGGCAAAGCGCCAATGGCAAGAAAACCAGACCTTGTACACACAAATAGTGGAAAACCAACTATGAAGAAATTATACAATATGAGAATTCGTGTAAGTGGGAGATGACCAAGAAGAAGGAGACGAATTCTCTACCAGGAAATCAGACTTGTGAGCTGTCAGAACTTTCATTAAGGAAGAAGGCATAGCACAATAAGTGGGTGTACCGGGTGAAGACTGCGCTTGGTGGCAATAAGAGGTACAAGGCTGGACTTGTTGAAAAGGGTTTTCAGCAGGGGCAGGATAGTGCTCATGCAGTGGGAGTCGTAAGAATATACAAGAGTAACCCAGGAAAGAGCTTGATGGTACAAAGTTACATTAACGGTGATATGTCAATTGATGGTGTTACTCGTGAGAAGCTGAAGTTATGCTCGACTTCAGCTTGTCTTCTGGCATGAAGACAGGGGCTATAAGTTGCAGAGGTGGATGATATTATGTTTGAGGAAAGGTCAGTACAATTGGTAGATGATGTAGCCAGTAGATGATGCAATCAGTGTCCTAGTCTCCAAGTGGGAGAATTGTTGAGTAATGTGGAGACCCGGTCCACATTGATTTAATTAGCTTCCTAATTAAGAATCTCACCTACCGCGCACCTACCTTCCCACCTACCGCTCAGCTATCACATGCCACCTACTGCTCACCTAACTCCCACCTACCACTCTTCTGGTTTCTATAAATAGCCTCTTTTGGCTTAGAGAAATCCAAGCCAACCAAGTGCCAATCAAAAGCAAGTGAAGAGCCAAGCCAAAGACAAGCAAGGGTCAAGCCAAGTCCTCTAAGTGAGAAAGAGAGGAAGAGAGAAAGAGAGGAAGTGAGAGAAGAAAATAAAGATTTTCTTGTAAACGTCGAGACGCTCGACGTTGTAATTCCTCGAAGAAATAAAATCCTCTGTCGCTCCGTGGACGTAAGCAAATTTGTCGAACCACGTAAATTTGTGTCACTCTGGTGTTTGTTTTTCTGCGTGCATTTTTTCTGGTTCAATTTTTCAATTTATTGTCGTCATTTTTCACAACAAGATGCATGTCATGGCATGCAGTGGAAGCAAAACAGTGAATGACTGAGAAGCTACCTATCGATCGATCACCTGCTTGTCGACTGGCCACTCGATTCCGTCCAATCGCTCTGCTCCAACCTAAAACTTTGGAGGAACTGAAGATTTACATACATACCACTCAAATTTTATATATTTACATGTTTACATTCAAATCATTCAATTCCTTTGTGTACCTCCAGCAGGCTGTCCTCTGACCGACCACCCACTGATCAGCCGACTCAAAATAAAATTAAAATGAAATTTAAGGAAGTAACACACTACTCACTCCTTGTTTCATCTTATATATATATATATATATATATATATATATATATATATATATATATATATATATATATATATATATACAAGTGCTGGTTTATGATGAATTTATAATTTCATGAAACTCCAAACGATACTTTGTTATCATAGTAATTATTCTTTATATGGATAAGTTTAAAACTATTTTATTTTGTATATGGAAAAATGTATCCTACGTAATTTTTAAGAAAAGCTAGCACGCAAAGGATTCATCCTTCAATACTTTGGAGGCCAATACTTGGCAAGATCGAGGAGTTCATGCTGTCGATGATCACTTGACACTTAGGGGACTCGAACTCAGGTAGTATAACCGAAAAGTTCCACGATGGGGGTACATCGACCGTTTAAGATCCAGAGATGATTCACCACCGACAACGATAAGCTCTGCGATGGGTGTACAACGATCATCTTTTTTTTTAGAGATGATCCGCCACCCGACAGCATCAAGCTCCCCGAGCGGTGCACGACGATTGTCTAAGACCAGAGATTATTCACCACTCAAAAACGACAAACTTCGCGAGGGTTTATGGCCATTATCTTCGACACTAGAGACGACTCGCCACCTGACAATGAAAAACTCAGCAAGGGGTGTATGGTGATTGTCTACGACCAAGAGTGGATTCGCCACCCGACCGCGACAAGCTCTTCGAAGTGTGTACGAAAATCATCTTTGAACTTAGAGATGATTCATTGCCTGGAAGCGACATGCTCTGTAAGGAGTGTATGAAGATCGTCTACGACCTAGAGATGATTCACACCCGATAACAACAAGCTCCGCTAGGGGTGCACGAAAATTGTCTACGGCCTCGAGATAATTCGCCACTTGGCAGTGACAAGCTTCGCAATTGGTGTACGACGATCATCTTCGACATTAGAGCGATTTACCACCGGGTAGCGACAAGCTCGGTGAGGGGTGTGCAGTGATCGTCTATGACCAATAGATGATTTGACACCTGACAGTGACAAGCTCTTTGATGGGTGGATGGCGATCATCTTCGACCCTAGAGAAGATTTGTCACTCAACGCGACAAGCTCATCGAGGGAAGTAAGACGATCATCCATGACCTGGAGATGATTCCCCGCCTGACAGGGATAAGCTTCTCGAGGGGTGTATGGCGATCATCTTTGCCTTAAAGATGGTTCGCCACAGCAGGTTGCGGTAAGCTTCATGAGGGTATACGATGACTGCCTACGACCCAGAGATTATTCGCCACCCGACAGCGACGAACTCCGCGAGGGGTGTACGATGATCATTTTCGACCATAGAGACGATTCACCACCCGACAGAGACATGCTCTGCGAGAAGTGTATGATGATCATCTATGACCCAAAGATTATCTGCCACCGGACAATGACAAGCTCCGAGAGCGGTGTACAACGTTCGTCTTTTGCCCTTAAAATGACTCGCCACTCAGTAGCGACAAGCCCTGCGATGAGTAAAAATTGATTTGAACAAACATCATATCCAAAAATTATAAAAACTTATCTATAGAAAATCTGCTCATCAATGGCTAACGAAATAGCTGTTATAAACTAAGTAAAGCTTGGGGCCAAGGAGAGGATATCTTTTCTTTGCTTTTGAAGTTTTCACTCTTATTGCAATTTTGCCTTTAGAAAGAGAAAAATTGGATTTTTATGTATAGACTGAAAGTGTCACATACTCGTCAGGATAAAGAAACTTTCATTCAAATTGCATATGCAGTCTTCTCCCATCTATTGTCCACCGTTGGTGGGCCGACTTTTCCTCCGACAATGGACTTTTCCCCCGACGACTGATTGTTTCTCGATCAGTTGACTTTTCCTCCAATAACGGACATTTCCTCGGAGATAGATGTTTCCTGCAACAGCTGATTTTTCCTCTGATGACCGACTTTTCATCCGGCGGCTGACTTCTTCCTCTTACTCCCCACCAAAACTTTATGACTCCCCTGATAGAAAAACACCAAGATGACAGATCCATAATATGACGATAAAGATACCATAACTAAGCGCGAAAAATGCCTGACAGGGCGTATCAGTAACAAATTATATGTTCAAGTATTTTTTGATAAATATCTTTGGTTTTGTTGCAGTTGTCACTATCGAGAAGCAAAAAAATTGAAGAACATAATATGTGTACTCAAAAATAGTTTACACGGATCTCAAGATGTTCCAACAATCGAAATAAGAGGGACTAGAATGTCTTTTGCTCTTTCTTTGCAAAATATGTAATTTTTATATTTTTTAGCCCTCATATTTTCTATAAATGGGATGACTATGTCATGTATGGGGGCTTTTAGATCTCCTAATTTGCAATATAGTTTCTTTATAGAATAAAAGAGATCACCGGCCCCTGGACCACCCCATTTGCTCCTTCTCTCTCTATTTCTCTCTCTCAATCTTATTTTGTCGGTCTAATTTTTTTTCAGGTATACGAACGTTAGGTTGAACTCTAAAATATGTAATACTTCAGATGAAAAACAAAAATAGTTTAACTTGAGTAGGAGCGTGAAGATTTCGTCTCAACAATATTAAGTAGATGCTACGACAAGTATTATAAAGAAGAAATAGAAAGCTGCCGGTGGGAGAAAAAAATAAAATAAAATAAATTGGTCAAGTGAACCACTTGCCTTTCTCTTTCTTTTTCTTATTAAATACGCCAATCTCATAGTTATTAAATGTATAATCAAATCATGAAAGAGGAATAAATAGAGAAAGACTGGGAAGACAAAAATAGCCGTTGGATTTAAATTCTCACCGGTTGGTCTCATATGCATTATTATCACGTACTTGTTAATAATGATTATGAAATAAGTGAAAATCTTATCATATTTAGCTTATGTTTTTCACACAATGGCATGATCATATTAGGATGTTAAGTTTTTATTATTACAGTGGACTGAAGATTAATTCCCCTCTTTTTCTTGATTTAGATAAGGTTGTCCTCTCTCCGTTATCTCTTTGCTTGTGTTATTAATGCTTTATCTTTGCTTTATTTTCTTGTTCTCGGTATTAATATTGATGGTTGTTTACATAATACTGAAAATATTTTTTATTAGATCTGTGCTGATGATCTTCTCTTTTTTCTTGAAAAAGTTGATATAGTTCAATTAATAAAATTGCTTTTGTTGCGTGCTGAAAACTTTATGGTGGCAGAGTAATAGTATTTTAACGTCTTAACATTGTATGGAACCCACACAGTTCAAAAATGAAAACCAACAATAATAACAACAACAATAATAACAAGACTTTATTCCACTAAGTGGGGTTGGCTACACGAATCCTTTTTCTTCATTGCATTCTAATGAGTGTCAAATATTCATTTAATTCTAATAAATTAAGATCATTTTTTATACAATATGCTCAAGTTTTTTTTATGTCTACCTCTTCCTTTTTTTAACATAAGTTGAATCTAAAACATCTGCTTTTCTAGTTTGTTCATCAGATGGTGGGCGTTTAATGTGACCATGCCATCTAAGACGACTCTCTCTAATATTTTCTATCATTGGAGCTACACTACCCCTATCACGAATATATTCATTTCGTATTCTGTCTCTAAGTGTCGAGCCTCTCGTCCACCTAAGCATTCTCATCTCAACAACACATAACTTTGTTTTATGCTTCTCTTTTAAAGGCCAACATTATGCGCCATAGAGCATTAAAGGTCTCACCACCTTCTTATAAATTTTTTTCTTTCTGTCTAAGCTGTTCATTTCTATCACACAGTAGGCCTGATCCAATCCTCCACATCAACTAACAAACTTGAATTCTACTAATAAAATACCCATCCATATCACCATCACTTTGAACAATAGTCCTGAGATATCTAAAGCGTTCACACTTTTTAATGATTAGATAACCAATAGTTATCCCTCTGATACTAGAGCTACTACTACTAAAATTACATTCCATGAATTTAGTTTTAGATTTACTCAAACCAAGGCCTTTAGACTCCAATATAGACCTCCATAATTTAAGTTTTTTCTGAACTCTTTCTCTAGTTTTATCTATAAGAAGGATATCATTAACAATAAGCATACGCCAAAATGAATCCTCTTGTGAATGTCCAGTAAGAGCATCCATAACTAAAACAAGAAGATATGAGCTTAAAGCTGATCCCTGATGTAATCCAACTACATTAGTATAATACTTGGTGAATCCTCCTTCTATTTGAACACGGGTAACAACTCCAATATACACATTTTTAATGACTTGAAAATAAGTCATATTAACACAATTTTCTCTAAAACTCTCCAAAGGAGGAAACTTATCGTAACCTTTTTTTAAATTAATACAAATCATATGTTGATCCTTTTATTCTCTCTGTACTACTTCATCATACCTTTCAATAAATGTATTACTTCCATGGTAGACCTACCCAACATAACTCCAAACTGATTATGAGAAATTTTTTGTAGTACATCTTAACCTATGTTCAATTACCCTCTCTCATAATTTTAATGTATGATACATCAACTTGATTACTTTATAATTAGCACACTCTTGTGCATCCCATTTAGTCTTAAAAATGGGGACCAAAATACTCTTCCTCCACTCCTTGAGTATCTTTTTTAGTTTTTCAAATAATATTTAGTAAGCAAAGGAACTCCCAAATCTCCTAAATATTTCTACACTTACAATAAGTATATCAATAGGTCATATTGTTTTTTAACCCATGGTTTTCTTTAAAGCCTCTTCAACTTCCTTTTTACTAATGCGATGATCAAAATAAAACCTTTTATTATTATTAAAGATATTAAGATCACTAAGGTCGGTTATACTTTTAGAAACCTCATTGAAAAGATTATCAAAATATTTCACCTTCATATGTTAAATATCTTCTTCTAAGAAAATCACTTTTTGATTTTCATCTAGAATACTTCACCTGAGTTAACATTTACTTTTCTTTTCTCTTTGTTTGACTAGTTTATACATATATTTTATACCATCTTTAGTATCTACTATATTATAAAGACCATTAAAGCAAAATTTTTAGAGTCACAACATATACTTTTGGATTCCCTATAGGTCACCTTATATTTTCTCAGTTCTCGAAACTTTTACATTTACTAATTTTTATAACACAACTTTTTATATTATATCTTTGCTTGCACATTATTATTCCACCACAAACTATTTTTATTTATAGAAAATTTTCCTTTTGATTCTCGAGGTACATAGTTTGCCACTTGTTTAACGGTTTTTGTTATTTTAAACCAATTTTTACGTGGAAAACCCGTAAAAGAAATAGATTAAGGGGCCTCACTTAGTTAAAATGATCCACATAAGGTATCAAGTACAAAAGCAGACTCTTATCTAACAACTAGAAAAATATTACAATACACTAAGTATATTGTTTGTTTGTACACAATATACAGAAAGATTTGATGTATTCTGAATGTGATACTCGAGAGCAGTTGTCACTGGGAGTTACGGTTAGGCTTCTAATTCACCTTATTTGATGTATGCCATTGTAGAGTATATGTGATACTTTGGAAGTCAACAGAGTCCATCAAATATGATAAACAGAGGGTGACTGATGATGGTTGACGGTGACCAACGAGCGTTGGTTGACAGTATTCTGTGTAAATGGAGGCTAGGAGATTTCTTCTAGCCTCCAGTCTAGAATAAAACTGGAAATGGAATCTTTCTTCTCCTTATCTTTCCTTTCTTCTCCCCATCCAAGTGAAGAGTGGGGGTCTATTTATAGGCACTGCAAAAGTTGCATCCAATCATTTGACGGATAACTACCCAATTAAGTGATCCATGTTGATTTCCCTTTATCATAAGAGATTTTTTAATGATCTGATAACCTTAGGGCCCGTTTGGAACAGCTTATAAGTGCGGCAGCATTTTTGAAAACGCCGCCGTATCGTTTGTTTTGTGTGTTTCACCAGCTTATCTAAAAACAATGTTTTCTAATCCTTAAAAAATCTTAAAGACGCCGACCGCAGGATAACTCCCACGTTCCGTGTTTCATTCACTTCTATTACTCTTGTGCCCTCGATCGCCTCATCATTTTGTTCTTCTTCGGCATTTTTGAACCAGCCTCTGCTCTCTATAAGCCGTTCCCTCTTCTCCCGCTTCGACTCTCACCACCGCTGCCCTCGTCTCTAGCAGAGAAGGCAACGAGGGGATCTCTGGGGATCGCGGCTTCCTCATCCTTCCGCTCTGCTCCCTTTTACAGAGACCATCGAAACTCGCACCTTTCTCATCCTTCCACTCCGCTCCGATCATAAACCATGGAAGAAGGTGAGCCTGTTCGCGCCCTGCTTCTTTGTATCAGAAGTAGGCGGTGGATCTGAAAGCCGGCTTCATACAGATTTTGTCGGAGCTAAAATCCGACATCCTCTTCCACCCATCGTTCAGCTTCACGGAAGATTCTTCCCTATGGATCGATAGGGTGAGATCGGTATCTGCTCTTCAATATTGCATTTTGCTTTTGAAATATATTTTATCGAGATCCTTGATCTGACGATCTTATTTTTATGGCATTATATGATTGATTCCTAGGTTTGATATGTTGTAGCCATTTAATAGATAATGAGACCTTTTAATATATTGAAGTGAGTTTAGTTAGTGGCCATTTACAGGTGAGGTCGTAGAGTTGGGCTTATTTTATACATTGACATGTTTGAAAGCTATAATTCCTATTGCATGTCATTTAAATTGTTAAAACATATTTTTTCAGTTCCTTAACAAAATACTTTAAAAAGAGCAAAATAAAGAAATTTTGTTAAATTGTTTCTTTTAGAGGATCTACATTCCCATATGTTTGTTAAAAACTTGTTTGTTTTTATGTGTTTCTGCTATGCATATATTCTTATATGCATACTTGGGAGTTTGTGCTACTTCTCTTCTCATAAAAGAAAAAACAACTACTGCTAATTAATCCAGACACTTTTAGATGCATTTCTTTAATGGATATATATTTAAGCTTATCCGGATCAGCTGCTTATCAGCAGCTTATCAGGATAAGCAGCTTAACTGGATAAGTTGGATAAGCTGCAGCTGCCTAAAACAGACCCTTAATGACCTTAGAACGAATGGAGCTTAAGCTTGTTGGATTTATCTCATCAAGATGTTCAATTTGACTACAAACATGTTAATATTGGATAATAGTTAACCCTTCAATTGAATGCGCAACCACCTAAGTTCCTTTGGCCTATCATTGTGTGTCTTCTTGTGCTGGTGTTGCCCAACCTCTAGAGTTTCTCTTGCACTGTTGTTGCACTTGTATTTTTGATCTGATCTTGTTTCAGGCATACACTTTAAGGCTATCCATGCGAAGTTCACTTTACAAAAGTTCTCCATGTTCCTTTTCTCATTTTTCTATTTCCCATTGTATATCTCTCACTTCCGTTTGTCTCCTCTTTGAGTCATTCATTTTATCCGAGAGGGAGATTTACTCGAATAAGGGAATAAAAAGACAATTATAAATATATAAGTTGTCGATTCCTTAAAAAATAAAAGAGAGGAAGAACGAAAACAACATATGCTAATTTCGATGCTAATACATTGCATCCATTTTTTTGAACACAAAATAGCTCTCAACTTAAAATAAATGCAAATCTGACACTAATATTGCGTCGACACAATGTCTAATGCTAATTCTGATGCTAAAATATAATATTCCTATAGTGTGTGATTCTTCAACCAACTAGTTGGAGCTCGAAGTTCCAACCGATGGGCCATCCTGGCAGGTCCATCTATGGTCTATCGTCGCCTCAGGTAACTGGCTGGAAATTCTAAGCCACCTTCAAGAACTAACCAATCAGCCACCATTATCTAGCCATCCAGATGACCACCTGTAATGTGTATACCATAATAGCTTCCAAACACTAGTCGCCCAACATCCTGACAAAATGGCCGACCTATGCCCTCTTAGCCAGCCGAAGGAAGAGTCCGCCTAGTGAAGAATCCATAAAGATCAAAAGATGTCAAAAGGATTTACAAAATATGAAAAGATCATAACCAATTTCAATCTTAGTAACTCTCAAATTTCTATAGACAAGGGGTCTAATACTTGTAACCAGACTTTTTGGATCTCAAATATATATCCAAATTTTAGAGGGAGTTGCCCCATCCTTATCATCTCTGTAATATCTCTTTTATATATAAAATAATTCATAGAGCCTGGGAATACCCTAGTTCTCCCCGACGAGGCAAGTCTGTGTATGCTCTTCCTATTTCTTTATACCTCTATCTATCTCTCATATGGTTCATACTGCTCTGATCCTCAGGCATGCCTCAGAGAATAGATTTGGATTCAATAGTATGTGAATGCAAATGAATTGAGTGGTATGCATGTAAAATCTTCCTTTTTCTTACACCATATGACTTCAATAAACGAAATAAAGATGCAAATTAGCAAGGAAAACACAGCCAAATCATTAGTTGTCTCTGATTAGTTGAAAAACATGATAAATTTTAATATAAATAAATACAAGCAAAGAACTACTTGTAGAACAGTTGAAACTGAGCGATAAAGAGTGATTCCTCCATTAATTGGGACATTTCAAAAAATAATCTTCTAAGGTGAAGAAAAAGAAAAAAAAAATAAACAAGATCTGAAAATATTCTCCTTCCTACTTTGACATGATCCTGACTAAGAAAGCGTGCCATGCAATTACTTATATACAACGACAACAACAACAACAAAACCTTTATCCAACTAAGTGAAGACGGCTATATGAATCTTTTTTCTCCATTGTTTCCTATTTAGTGCCGTATTTTCATTTAATTCTAATAAAGTAAGATCATTTTTTACACAATATGCCTAAGTCTTCCTAGTTCTACTGCATCCTTTCTTAACATAAGTAGAATCTAAAACATCTACTCTCTTAATCGGATCATCAAATGGTCGAAGTTTAATGTGACCAAACCATCTAGGACGACTCTCTCTAATTTGTCCATCACTGTAGCTACACCAAACCTATCACGGATATATTCATTTCGCATTTTGTCTCTAAGTGTAAAGCCACTCATCCATCTAATTATTCTCATATGGCAGTATTTAACTTAGTTTTATGCTGCTCTTTTAAAGGCCAACATTCAACGCCATGGAGCATTGCAAGTCTCACACTATCCTATCAAATTTTCCTTTCAGTCTAAGCGGTGCTGTTCTATCACACAAAAGGCCCAAAGCTTTCCTCCACTTCAACCAACCAACATGAAGTATAGTAATAACATCTCCATCTATATCACTATCACTTTGAACAATAGACCCGAGATATCTATATCATTCACTCCTTTTAGTAATTTGATCACCCAAAGTTATACTTCTGTCACTAGAGCTACTACAACTAAAATTACATTTCATATATTCAGTTTTAGTTCTACTCAAACGTAGGCCTTTAGACTCCAATGTAGACCTCCATAATTCAAGTTTTTCCTTAGTTTTTTCTCTCGACTTATCCTCAAGAAGGATATCATCAGCAAAAAGCATACACCGAGGTACATTCTCCTGCAAATGTCCAATAAGACCATCCATAACAAAAGCAAAAAGATATGGGCTTAAAGCAGATCCCTGATGTAATCAAATAGAAATAGGCAAATATTTGGTCAATCCTCCTTTTGTTCAAAAACAAGTAACAACTCTAGTATACATAACTTTAATGAATTGAGCAGTTATAACATCTATCAAGGGAAAAAAAACAAACATTTCAATCTTTTGAGCAGTTATAAAGGGGTTTTTGGGGTGGGATCGCAGATGTTATTTGAGAGTTATTTTGGCTTTGTTGGGGTATTAACTCCAATAACCCCATAATAACCCGGAAATAACCTACTAAGAACTTCTGCGGTTCCATTGGAGTGGAAACTGCAGAGGTTATTGGGAGGTTATTGTCGGGTTATTTCGGGGTTATTTTGGTTTTATTGGGGTATTAGCTCCAATAACCTCGCAATAACCGGACAATTCCCACTCAATAACCCTCCGCGGTTTCATTTCAATAACCCCCTCAATAACCCCCAATAATCCCAGCAATAAACCCTTAATAACTTCGAAATAACCCGCAATAACTGCAATAAACCTGCAATAACTCCATGATAACCTCTAAGGTTTAACCCCCAATAACCCTCCAATAACCTCCACGGATCCATTATGAGGTGGGCCCGATGTAGGCCGCGTGATAATATTTGATAGGACTCCAGATATAGAGCTACATCCAGAGTCCAGACATAAAATTCTTCCGCTGTTGCGACAAAAAAATAAAAAAAAAAAAACGTTTATTTCGAATTGTTGCTCATCTGACTTGGGACGATAAGGCATGGTCACCGATATCATTGTTGAAAATGTCGTGTCTTAAATCTTTATTTTAAATGCTGATCAATTAAATTTAATTTTAAACATAAAATGTCCTTATATTTCTTTTGACCAAGGAGATGGTTATAGTAACATCTAGAGTTGAACTAGCCTTTGTTCGTTTGCATTCTAGTACAAATGGAAGAATCAAAAGCGAAGTTCAATAGGCAATATAGTAAGACCCTACTGCGTTGTTAGTTAATTAAACAAATCATTATTAAGTGTCCTTCTCCATTCCAACTATAAATACAAAATATCATATACTCTCAAGTAGGAACAACTAAGAAGCCCTAGGGAATAAATAACAAGTCTATTCTTCTGTCTTCATTTGATTTATTCTTACATTTCAATCATAAGTACAAATGTCATCATTGACATCAACAATAAATGAGTTACAAATAAAGAAATAAAGCCAAATTTTATGCAAATGTAATGATTATTGGGCTCCTAACTACTACTTTGTCCTTCACCCAATGTAGCTCCCCCAGCACTACCTCCTTACTCACAGGCGCGGCTCCAGCACTGCTACTGAACTCTACGACAAAGCTTTTCTTCTCCCCCACCAAGGAGAATGTAAGTTCGCTTGGAGTGACGGTGAGTTGCACCTTAGCTGGTGCCACATACTTCACAGTATAAACTGAGTCAGCCTCTCCAACATTAGTCACTGTTCTTGTTACACTCTTCCTTGTCCCAGCTGAAAATTTGAGCGCTATTGATGGATAGTTCAGCTGCTCTGCTGAAATATTCTTTACTTCCCCACACTTCACCTTTTTTTGCACCACCGCGCTCACCTATACGATTCAAAAGAACACATTATGACTCTTTCTTTAGTATATACTAAATGAATCATGATATAAAATGAAAAGATAATGGTATGAGATTTGTTTTTTTTTTATCTTTAGTGAAGTTTCAGAAAGATAATCCTTTCTGTTGGGTACACAGATGCTAAATAGGGCTGTCGAAGCGGCTCATTGTTCACGACCAATTCGTTAAGTTAACGAATTAAACACGAACAAAGATTTGTTCGTTCTTATTCAAGCTCCTTTTGACTCGAAATACTATTCATCAATTTTATATATATATATATATATATATATATATATATATATATATATATATATATATATATATATATATATATATATATTGATGAGTAGTATTTTTAAAAAAATTAATTGAGTAAAAAACTATAGAGATTTATAATCAATTATAAGTATTAATTAAAAAATAAAATAAAAATTATTAAATTAGATTCAAATGATGTTTTAATATAAACAATAATTTTTAAATCTTATTCCAACCCATAACATCTTATGATTATGAGATTAGAGTTGTCAAAACGGTTCTTTATTTGTGAACAGCTCGTATTCGGCAAGCTAAGTAAATGAGCTGAACACGAATAAACTTTTTTATACTCGAAATATAAACGAGTCTAACACGAGCTGAGTCTGAACTCCGTCATGTTCGGCTTGTTTACACCCCTAATGCTAAAATATGTTTACTTTAAAAATCATAATTAAATACCTGGGCATCTGTGTATCCCAACCCACACATGTAACCAACATAGTCTTCAAAGCCGGCGTCATACACAAGCCCCGGCTCTGCCGCCTTGGAAGCATCAACCTGCCCAGCCCCTATCGCAAAGTACGTCGCCGGCGGTCCGTCGTCGGGATATTGATCGGCAATCCTTGACCCATCCGAATAGGTGGCGTACGACGTCGTAACAATCGCCGATTTCACCGCGGCCGTCGACCAATCTGGGTGCAGCTTCTTAACAATCGCCGCAACCCCAGAGAGATGTGGCGTCGCCATTGATGTCCCGCTCAAAAAGTTGAAGTTTTTATTCGGCTGGCCGGCTTCCGGGTCAGGCCCGACCCCTTCGGGCCAGGCGGCCAGTATATTTTCTCCGGGCCCCATCACATCCGGCTTTAAAATTCCGCCATTATAAAAGCTTGGGCCCCGCGACGAAAACGCCGCCGCCGATGGCGATTTCGGGGCATTGAACTGCGTTCCCCGGAATTCCAGCGCCGCCACGGCGGAGGCGTTTGAAGCAGAAATGTAGGAAAGAACGGCGGCGGCGTCTGGGTGGTTCAGATACACCGCCGGTAGAACGTTAGCGTCGGAGAAAGTCGCGAGTCCCCATTCCTCCGGACCCAGAAGTACCATACCGGCGCCGCCGGCGTTCTTCACGTCGGTACCGGTTTCGACAGCGTCGGAATAAGGGCATGCCACGATTTTACCGGTGACTCCGATTTTAGTTAGGGTTTCCTGAGAGCAGTCGTCGGAATGTAGTATGGATGTGAAGTGGATGGTGGAGATGTTTGGTTGGTAACCTGACTCACCGTCGAAATTGTTACCGTTGCCTAGATGAAGTGTCACCTTTATCCTTCTATCGGTTGAGCCAGCGGCGACGGTGAGCATCCAGGGGGCATCGTTGGTGATGTAGCCCTCTTCAGGGCCGGCATTTCCGGCTGCAGTGGACGGGAAGATGCCGTGCTGCGTGGCGGCGAAGGAGGCGGTGATTAAGCCGTTCTCATATAGCTCGCCGGGGCCAGAACTATAAGAAGTTTGATACAAAGTCAACCTTTTTTTCTTTACATAGTGCTATTGACGATTACATTTTTTCTAAAAGAATCGTTGAATTATATCTTTTATATTTGGAAAATTTATATGCATACCACTCAAATTTTTGGTATTTACATATCAAATATTTACAATTCAAATCAGCTCATATAAAACAGCTTTATTATGTGCAAATAGTAAGCGAATTAATTAGCATTAATATAATCATCATCTATTTAAGAAAATAAATTTTAGATTTAACTTCATTTCAAAAAAAAAAAAAATGGCGCGCAATTATATACAAAAATACAGACCCAAGCGACATGGAGAGGACGTCGACGCCATCAGTGATAGCTTTATCAATGCCAGCAATTGCGTCCGAGAAAGTCCCTGAACCACCAAAGAGCACCTTATAAATCGCCAAGTGAGCCCTCGCCGCCACACCAGTTGCAACTCCACGCGCCTGACCAAGCACGCTGGCGTTTACTACAGCAGCACCGGCCGCCGTACTCGCCGTGTGTGTCCCATGTCCTATATCATCAAGCGGTGACGGGTGAGATCCGCTACGGAATGCCACGGCGCCTATTAGCTTGTTGTTACAAACGCCGGTACCGAAATCACACCGACCACTCCATTTCGATGGAGGGGCCTGTAACGTCCCGTCGTCCGCGAAGCTGGCATGCGTAGGATCTATGCCAGTGTCAATAAGCCCGATGATGATCCCTTCTCCAAAACCCGACTTCGGCCACACTCCGAAGGTCGAGTTAAGGCCGATGAAGGAAGGTGTGTAGGTCGTCTGCGGCGTGACTATTGGTTTGTCGGGATATGCGAGGAGGAAGCCTGGTTTGGATTCCATGGATAGAAGTTCGTGGGGTGCAAGACGTGCGGCGAAGCCGCTGATGGCATGGGAGTAGGAATAGATGAGACGGGGCTCGCCGGAATCAAGATTGGCGGCGGGGAGGAATGAGAGGTGGTGGCGAAGGCGGTGGTCATCGGAGAGATAGTTCGTGTCGTTGGGTTTGAGAACATGGATGATGTAGGTTTGGGTTTGGCCTGGGTGATTAACGTGGTTGGTGATGATCGGAAGATGGCCGGAGG
Source organism: Papilionanthe hookeriana x Papilionanthe teres (assembly GCA_022702705.1). Classification (NCBI taxonomy): domain Eukaryota; kingdom Viridiplantae; phylum Streptophyta; class Magnoliopsida; order Asparagales; family Orchidaceae; genus Papilionanthe; species Papilionanthe hookeriana x Papilionanthe teres. The sequence goes on along the minus strand of CM040438.1, from coordinate 53,975,013 downwards.
AGAGGAGGATGGAGGCAGTAAGGTGGAGGAAGAAGGGGAAGACGATTGGTTTGTCCATGGTTGGGATACGTGGGATAGAAGTGTGGAAGATGGTTATCTGATTTATGCAGGGAGGTTGGCGGAGAATTGGACAATGTGATTGCGTTGGATTGTTGAATTAATCAAGATTGGTTAGTAACATTTAATGCTTGTAATTAAACTATTGCTTAGGAGAATAAGAGTGCTGTCAAATCAGGAATTCGTTTTTGAGAAGATATGAGGCTGCATTTAATTCATTATAATTAGCAAACCATTTACATGAAATGACTTCACGTTTTTATTATTTGATTTTTGTTTGTTAAAGATGATTTTCATTAAGAAAACAATATTGGTCATATGGGTAGTAACTTTTTTTGGAACTAATTTGTACCGGATTGCTAGCTATAAAACATATTTCCTCATTTAAATCAGTATATTATTAGCATCATATTTCTGCAGTTAGAAAATATTAATTAAATAGCATTCTACTACCAATTTGACCAATATTTCTGAAGATACGGGCCAATGGAGAAAAGAGGGGAGAGAGAGAAAGGGAGAGAGAGATTTGCCGCATTGGGGGCAAAGAGGAGTATTCCCGAAGTCTTTGGCCCCTTTTATTTCACACAAAAGTTTGAGAGAGAGAGCATAGAGATCATTTTTTACATGTAATGAGTCCTCTATATATAGAGAAAGACAGACGGAAAATTGAATATTATACTTTTGCCTTTGACTTAGGGAAGGTTGTACAAGGTGTTTTGTTTATTTTGTCATCTAGATCTCTCGTTTTGGAGCGTTGGGATCCATCAGCGTCGAGTGGTTGGCCAAAGCGGCTGGCCAGATGGAACTGGGTGGCTTGCCCTGGGTGGCTGACTGGCTGACGGTGGTGTGCAATGGAGTCCAGCCAGTTGGAGCTAGGTGGTCGACCTGATGGCGGCGGCTGGCCATGGAGGCCGGTGAATTGGATCTGGATGGTCAGCCGGCCAAGGCAGTCGGCCCACTAAGGAGGTCAACCGACTGCTTTAAGTGTTCGAGAGCAAGTGGATGACCGTTGGAAGAGCGGACTCTGGTGCCATTCTAGAAACTGTATCTTCTGCTTGGCTGTGCTTTCTTATTATACATAAAGCCCCAAAGTTTTTTACTTCTTGGGAGCGAAGCTGTGATAAGAATGAAAAACTCATAAGTACATAAAGCTTATTTCGTAGGTCTTTAGTTGTTTAATTTTTTTTTAATTGTCTTTCTACTAGCCTTTACTCAATAAGTATTATTAAAAAAGATCATTAATTGTATCAAAATTTTTCGAGCGTATAATCAAGCTTTCTATTATATATTTAGATAGAAAAGAAAAAATTTGTAACTCAGGACCAGCTCCTTCCCCATCTCTTGTTTCCTTTCTGATGCCTCACCTCTGGCGGGATACACCTTTTATTAAAACTTAAGCGGGTCTTCTTGTTGCCTTCGTGGGGGTAACCGCTGAGGCTTGCTAGTGAAGTGATTTGTGTCATACTCTTTGCGGATCTTCTAGCGTTTTGAGAAAAATACCTCCATAGCTTCATCTGGATCAAGCTTCCAATTAGGTTTGGAGCTTTTCTAAGGTTGGGTGTTAGGGGGGTCTTGTTTGCTCATCCAAAGGAGAGACTTTAATTAGAAAGAGAGTGAGAAACAGAGAGAAAGAGAGAGAGAAATTCTTATCTCGGAGGAGAGGCTTGGAGAAATCATTATTTTTGATAGCCTTTAGTGAATACATTTTTTGAAAAAAGATCATTAATTAGTACTAAGATTTTTGGAGAGTATAATCAGTCTTACATTTAGATTTTTAGATAGAAAAAAAGCTTTTTTTCCTAACATAGGTTCCACTCTTTTTCCCATCCCTTGTAACCTTTTTAAAGCCTCACCTCTGTCGAGCTACATGTTTTGTTAGATTTTAAATGGATCTTGTTGTTGCCTTCGCGGGGGTAACCATTGAGACTTGATAGTAGAATTATTTGCATGGTACTCTTTACGAATCTTGTAGCTTTTTGCTAGGGCAGAACCTCCATTTCTACTTTCAAATCAACCTTTGAGATGGTTTTGAAGGTTTACTAAGGTTGAGTATGAGGGGGGGGGGGGGGGGCAAAGAAGAGGTTTTAGATAGTGAGATCATTTTGGAGGATAGGCTAGGAGGAATCTTTGTTTGCTCATCTCAGGGGAGAGAGTTGGAGAGAGAGATATATCTTTGGAATGCTCACCCCGAAGTAGAGTCATTGATTGTAAGATTTTCTTTTTGTGTTTTTCATTTTTTTTTAAATTTAAGAAAAGTAAAAGAGGTAAAGAAAAATTTGCTTATCTTTTTTTTTCTATTTCTCTATGTAAGACTTTCTTCTTTATAGGGTTTGATAGGAAGGACCCTCCTCCTTCCTTCTGCTTTTTTATTTTCTTTTTCACTTCTGTTAGTCACCTTTTGGGATCTCTTGGTTGTTTTGAAAATAATTTAATTTAATACATATATAATTTTTAATTTTAAAATAACATTTTAAACTTAAAAAATTAGACTAAAAGATCTCATATATTTAATAGTATAAGTGATCAAGCACAACACCACAAGTAAGATACCATCCCACGAGATAGTCATACTACTTGACAATAGACTTGATTTAATAAAATAAATATTTCATTACATTCATTTAGTCTGTGAACATTTATGTGACTGACAGGTTCCCCTATCTAATATTGAAGAGTAGATAGAGTTTATTTTACCTAGGTTCCTAATCCCCTATAAAGACAAACCCTGTAGCTAATATATCTTGAATGATTAAATTTACCTAAGAAAACTGTCGATATTAATCAAGGGGTTCATCTCTAAGAATTCAAAATTTAGATTTTCAAGATTGGACAAGGAAGAGTGAAATGGAAGTGGCTCAAACAGGAACAATTATTTTAGGAGGCTAAGGAAGCGAGAGGTAGGGAATGTCACAAATCTTGTGGTGGGCCTCAACGACTTCCAAAACTATCCCATTATTTGGTTTTACGTTTTGGGAGAGAAGTTATTTAAATGTTTACTCCTGCCATTTATTTAAAATTTAGAGTTTACACTTGCATAATATCTGATCATGCAAATATCTTAGGAAGATAGAAGGATTTATGTCAAACTGAATGACAACCATGGAACTTTAAGAGAGTTAGGAATTATAATGCACAACATGATTGTGAAAAAGTCTAAGAGATGAGGTGAGGATTTATGTTGCCCCAGGCGGACAACCACAAAGTCCTATGGCTTTATATTTTTTAATACTAAGGAATGTTCAGCTGAAGTAGATCCATTTTATTGTTAAATATTGAGTGTTGTCTGTAGTTGTCCTCTATCTGCTTGCTGCTTACTCCAAACTCCTTGACATGATTGTTGTAGGTTTCCAGTTCTGATTTATGTGAGCATTCCATTATTGTGGCTCATGGTCTGTCGTAGGGTCCCACGTAGCATATGTCCTACTGTTATCTACCATAAGGCCTTTGTAAATAAATGAAATTAAATATACTATAAAAGTAAGGTAAAAGGAAAGAAATGTAATAATGCATTGTCGGCGTGGTTTTAATTTATGTATGTATATATGTAGTTTTCAAAATATTATTTTGATTTGAAATATGAAATCAAACTGATCTCATATATGCAATAGTTTGAATAATCAAGCTCCACACCACAAGTCATGTATCTATCCCTAAGAATGGATACATCGCTTGGAGTGTGGATTGATCAAATAAGAAACAAGATCTATGACATCCGTTTGTTCTGCGAAACCTGTTTTATTTGTTGAAAAATTTCCCCTATTTAATACCAAAGAATTAGAGAGTTTTTGTTTTAATAATGGGTTTGTTTATGTTTCCTATAAAGACAAACCTCTATAGTTAATTACATCTTATATAACAGAAGTCACCTAAGAAAACCATCGATATAGATCATAAAAGATATTTTTATGACTTCCAAAAGGTAGGATTTTCCAAAGTAGTGAGGTAAGTAATCTAATAGGTGAGTAACTTATGTTTCATACTGTTATTGAAGGAATTCAAAGGAATGAAAGCTAGGGGAAGACACAGATCTAAGAAGAATCTTGGTGACTTCCCAAACTATTCTATGTTTTAACTTCAATTTTAGATAATTATTTGATGTTTCTTCCTGCAAATGTTAATTAATTAGGGCTTACATTTACTTGAAATCGATCATGTGAATAGCTTGGAAGATAGGAGATTTTATGTTATACCAGATGACAACCTCGAAATCCTAAGACGAGTTGGGGCTTATATTACACGGAGTGCAAAGACCCAAAAGATGAGGTAAGGTTTTATGTTGCACTAGGCAGACTACCTCGAAGTCTGATGGCTTGGTTATTTAATTCTAAGGAGGAGAAGTTGTTGTTGTAGCTTAGTTTGCTTTCTCGAAGATGTCCTCTTGCAGACTTTCGTCGTGCTGCCCATGTTGTTTGCTCCAAACTCCTTGTCGTAGCGGGTTTAGTTTAAGAAAGTGTCAATTGAGGAGATGAGAGAAGTATCATGGTTCAGAGGTCAAGTTTTCTAATGTGTCAAGTTTAATGTCTTAAATTTTATTAGGGGGAAATGTTAAATTTGATTAAGCGATACCGGTTAGGATCCCACGGTTCCCTCATTCTAGCACCACTATTTTCTTCGCATTCCCTTAGTCTAGATGAAGTTATTAAACTCAACTTAATGAGTTCCGTACTTTCATTTAGACTGTGGGAAAGCTCGTTAGTAACCTTAGGTTGCCTCCTCCGAGGTATTTTCGATCATCCTATAGAGACGTTTTAATTTAGTTGCAATTATTGTGTTTTATTTTATTTGTGATTAAATTTTGAGTTGTCTTATATTTTGATTGTTGTGGCGGTGAATTTTATCTTGTTTTGATTTTTTTTATTTTGGTTTTGGTTTCAATTTGAGTATCCTAAATGTTTTGGTTTTGACATGCAGGGTGACATTGTTATTTAACATGAAAGCTTATAAGCACGAAAAGTAAAGTAAAGAAAGTGTAGGAAAAAAAAGTACTGTAAACTATGAAAGTGCACCTGTCGAATCTTCTCGTACCTCCACTAGAAACTATAGTATCTTTTGCAATAAACATTTATAATTTGCAGGAAAGTAAAGCTTATAGATATGTTCGTCAAAAACCTACCAAATCCTATGTCATAATTTGGTGGGTCCTATGGGGTTTTTTTTATGTAAGAATGATTTTTTAAGGAAAGCATAATAAGTTTAGTCGTCCTTTGAGATATCCAAAAGACTATGAGAAAAGTCCAGACCATATTCCCGTCGACTCACCATCCCTTGAAAAGTCCCAAGTTCACTTAAATTTATTGTGTTGCTTAATGATTAACCCTATCAATATCTTTAATGCTCAATGATTATTTATGCTTCAATTATCCCTAAGAATAGGGTAATTATCACATATCATTTCATTTGGTAAGTTATATAAGTGAAGGTCCCTTAAGGAGCAAGATTGTTCATTATAAGACATAGCCTATCTTAATTTTGAAGTGGACTTGTAGTATTTGAAAAGTGTGTAAAATTGATTAAGCTTTTTAATCATTTAATCTTGTTAATTAAGATCATTCATTTCCCATTTACAACTTTAATTAATCCTAAATATTGATTAAGGCTAAATCTTCAAAATTATAATTTTGCCCCTAAGGACCTAACACTTCATAATTTATTAAATTTAATGCAAATGACGTTAAAATTTTTATGGTGCCCTACCCAAGGGTCAATTAAAACATCAAAAAAGAAAATGTGACTTTTTCAATTTTAATTTAATTTATATAATTATTTTAATGCAAAATAAGGATTTTCAAAGATATTTTTATAATTTGGACAACACACATGACCTAGCCCTAAGAAAATTATTGGAGATTCATCTAGGTCAGAAAACCACTTGGGCCAAATTTTATGAAAATTTGACTTTTAATTTAATTACTAAAATTACTTTATTTTCTGAAGTAATAACTAAATTTAAAATATAATTTAAGTTGAAAATTAAGTTTTATATTTTTTCTTAAATCATTTTGAGGTCAGAAAACCTACAGAAACAAATTTTATTTTTTTATTTATATTTTAATTATTGGAATTATTTTAGTGAGAAATTAAGAAAAAATCATTTTTATCTTTTAAAAATTAATTTAGACCTTTAAAATTCAATATCTTTACTTAGAAAATTAGGAAAGTTATTTCAATTGCTCCCAAATGATCAAGAGGAAATTTAGAATATTTCCTTAATTTTTTTTTATTTTGTGATTTTTGTGAATTTTTAATTACTTTAAATATTAAAATATTCAAAATAAATTTAAAAATGAAAATTTCATTTTAATTCAAAATTTATTTTTCTTATGTTTCTATGTTCATGGAGAACTCCCAAAACCAATTTTGTGACTTTTTGAGTTATTTTTTAATTACTATAATTATTTTAGTATCAAAGTTAGCATTTCATTTAAAAAATCAAATTTAGTGGGTTAATTAACTTCAATTCTCTTGAAATTTTTATGGGGAGTTCCTCTACCCTTAATTATAGTGGAGAAAAATTTTTAAGCCATTTACATGTTTAATTTGTCCTATTTAATTTTCTTTTAGTTTTAGGATTTAATGGCCATTAGGAATATTTTTAAGGGATTAATTCATGTTAAATTTTTTCTAGGGCCCTCCGACCACGGGGAACCTACGAGAAAAGATTTTATATTTTTCTGACCAAAAAAATTAATTTTTATAATTATTTTACCAAAATAGTGACCATAGGCTTGAAAATTAGGGATTTCTTCATAGGGATCTCTTCATATGGTCCCTTCTGGCTTTGGAAAAATCAGAGAAGATCCCCCATGACAGAGAGAAACCAATCCCCAAAGATTAAGCCATGGTAAAATGTCTAAGCGAGTGGAGAATCAAATAACTAAATACTATATTTAATTAGTTAATAATCATGTATGCATCAAATAAACTTGAAACCATTTCCACATTGTTCTCCTCTATTCACTAAGCAAGAGAGTATTTTTATTTTATATTTGTAAATTTTCTACTCCAAGATATACATTTTGAAGGCGGACTGATTTTAATTAATTCAATAAATCCCTAATTTTTTACTTAAATGATGTGGCGCCGCGTCAACCTAGGCAGATCTGAATAGCGCACGTGGCGCGCTCTTATTCGATGCTGCCACTTGAGTCAACTGCCACGCGTCTCTGTTATATCGTTCCATTCTCTCGTCCGGTGCAATCTGAAGCGTTCATCCTTTACACACGAGATCAGATGACTGGGGGTCATCGTCTTCACTTAGTTCATCTCGCAGACCGTCTACCTTCCCGGCTTAAGAACTCGAGCTACACTCAACCAAATTGACTCGAGTTTGATCCTATAGCTTCATCTGAGTGAGACGAACATATCTATATGGCTTATACGGTATGAAATACAATATACATGCATGGACGGTGAAATTAAGCTCGAGAGGAGGAGGTCCAATACCTTTGTGAGACGAACATATCTATACGGCTTATACGGTATGAAATACAATATACATGCAGGGAGGATGAAATTAAGCTCGGGAGGAGGAGGAGGTCCAATACCTTTATTTGAGAGGGAAGCCTCAATCAGATTGGTTGCACACCTTCGTTGTGACCTCGAGAAGCTTCAGCAAGCAACAATTTGAGCTATCTCTTGGCCTATGTATGAGTTTGATTAGACTCGATTTTAGGTGCTAATCAAAGTATGGTTTGGAGGCTCTCTGTGATGGGGTTAGGATGGGGAACTTCCTCTCTTGATCTGGCGAAGGTGTAGAGCAAGTTGGTTTGATGTTTTAGGCAGTGAGGAGGAGCAATTGTAAATTTCTTGGTTTCGGCTGAGAATTGAGCTCAGAAATTGGGCTTAGGCAGGGGAATTGAGGGCTTGGGAATGGTGAGATTGCAGTCAGGAGGTCTGAAGGAAGCTCTGGTGAGATTTTGGCAAAGTCTGCCTAAGGATTTGAGCACTCTTAAATTTAGCTGTGAAGGATGGCTTTTATAGATATGGCCGGAGGAGGGAGCTCAGGGGGCCAAGTGGGGTGTTAGAGCTTGCTTGTGTGGAAGGTTGAGTGTCGCAAGCATCCAATGGGGGAAGCCATGGAGGATTGCTTAATTTTGGGTTCAAATGGGGGTTAGGCTGCGCTTAGGTTCGGCTATTTCTGCGGCTAGGCCAACTGACAAGGAGAGGAATGGTGGCTGACAGTGTTATGGGAGGTAAGGGAGGTTTTAAATGAGGTTAACTGGCTAGCTTGGTAGGTGATTTATTGAGCCAATGGGTTAGGCCAAAAAGTTAGGAGGAGTTTACTTAAGTGAAGGACCTTTGGTCCATGGATCATGTGGTTTGGGTTTAGTGGGTTTAGACCAGTCCTTGGGGTCCCAAGTTTGGCTGTGGTGGACATACCTTGGTCAATTTGGCTTGCTTTAGGTAACATTTGGGTTATAGCTTAATTTTGGTCACATTGGGTTAATCTTGGGCTAAGTTGGGTTTGAGCTTGGGTTAAGTCCAAATGATTGTTCAAAGTGGTGTATATGATTGTCATGAAGTATTTAGAAAAGGATTGGAGTGAATTTGAAATAGTTTGGGAGGTAGATTTGGCTTGAATTGAGCACTTGGTCAATTTGGGCTAACATGGGTTAAGCTTGGGTTTTGCTTAGGCTACTTCTTGGCTAAGGTTTAATTGGTGGGTCAAATTGATGTAGGTAATTGTCATAAAGGGTTTTGAACATAAATTGTGGTAAAATTGGGGTTAGGGCATTCAATTTGATGAATTTTGGACATATGATCAATTTGGGGTAAAATTGGGAATTTTGGATTTGTTGGACTTGGTGAGGTTTGGGCTCAAATTGGGGGCAATAGATGGTTCAATTTTGTTTAGAGGAATGTCATGAAGAGTTTAGAATTTAAATTTGGGGTAAATTGATTGACATTGGGTTTAATTTGGGGAGATTTGGTCATATGGTCAAAATTAAGGCTTTTTTGTTTGAGTTCAAAATGGGTTCAAATGTGGGTCAAATTAGGCTTGAATTTGGTTTCAATTGGAATTTGGGATGTTGAATTAAAGTTTGTAGTTGGAATTGGGGAGAATTGGGGTCAATTGGGCCAAGATTGGGCTTGGATTTGGCGAAATTGGGCCTTTAATGGAAAATTGGAGTTTTTGGTCGAATTGGCCTAATTTGGGCAAACTGGGTCAGTGTGGCCGTTCAAAATTAAAATTGGGATTATTTGGAGGATTTTTGAAATTTTTGGAAATTTTTTTGGAATTGTTTTTGGAATTTTAGGCTAGGATGGGTAATTTGGTAATTTTGGGGATTTTGGGGCTATTTTGGGATTCTTGGTAAATTTGGGTAATATTGATCAATTTAAGTGGTGGGGAATATTTTGGGATGATTTTTGAGGGATTTTGCTAATTTTGGTTGATTTTTGAAATTTTGGGCAAAATTAGGGTTTTAGGAGTAATTTGGTCATTTGGTAGAGTTTATGGGTAAGGGTTTAAAAGTTTGAGATTTTTGGTAAGGTTGGGTGTCAATTGGAAATGTTTACTCGTTTGAGCAATGAACCAAGTGAATTCCCCATTTTGATCCTCAATGTGCTGGTACTAGCCAAACCCTAGCCTTAGGATAAGAGCTTGTGGAAACCATACACATGAGTTTCTAAAGATTAAAGGAATCATAGAGGAAGGTGTCTGGCTTAGGGCTGTGAGTAGTGTGTGAAAGTGTGTATGTGCGTGTTAACTTCAAACCTCCCAGGATCAGTTCTAAGGCTTGACCATCCTATAGGGAACTTCTCTTGAGCTTTCTTATGCTTGGTCTCATCCTCCTACATACTAGAGGTTAGACCTCAAAATATGAAACTCCAAGTGAAGCCAGGAAGCAGCTTGAATCTCTATGGGGTAAGGGTTCCATTGCTAATCTTCTAAGAAAGTCACCAAGAGAGTCATAAAGTTGGATCCTAGGCACTTCTAAGGAAAGACTAGAACTCAACAAAAGTGACGTCAACATGTGTACTTGAGATTCCTACCACTTTTTCAAGGTTAGTATTACAAATAAAGCATGCACATATATCTTTAAAAAAAAATAAAAGCATAAGAAAGATACTTACATGTAGAAAAAATTTGGTGGCACAAACATAAGATCAGACACTGTTGTAAGAATTTTAGTTATGGGGGAGCTCAGCCTCAGGGCCTGTGGCCCTATCAACTCTTGAAAGATGTCTGTAGGTATTTAATAACAATATAAGCTGATGAAATCCAATATAAGGCAGAAGACTGGCAACAATGCAGTCAGAAGAGGGTAACTCTCAAACAAATTGATGTGACTAACATGTGAATTTGCCATCAGCAAAGTATCCTTAACTTGTCATGCATATACATATTTTTAGATTTTTACAAAATATCAATTTCCAGGCAAAATACCAACTTCATCTCAAAAGTAAATCTTTTTTTATTTTGTAAATTATGCATTTCATAAGTTAGTCACATTTCTAGGTAAGAATCACCTGCAACTCCTGAATGTCCAAACCAACCATATGAAAGGGAAGATTTTACATACTTGACATTCAATCTATTAATTTATATAGATTTACATACCTACGACTCAATATATATAGATTCACATACCCGCCACTCAATGTCACTCATCTGTTGGTGACACTCCTCAACCGACTATTGTTTTGGTTGTCTCCGACCAACCCCCAACTTTCAATCAGTCCTTAGCCTTAGATCGATCATTTCTAATTGTATAAAGTCAAGACTCAATGAGCTCAATTTCATGCATTCTGATAGCCACTTGATGCTTGAGGAGTTCAAAAGAGGTAGAATTTACATACATAATACTCAATTCCTAAATATTTTTATATTCTCATACTAGCCACTCAATTCTTATATAGTTTTATATCATGCAAAATCTGTTGTCTCGGTTTGATTACCCTCCGACTGAAAGTTGTGAAGACAGGTCATCCAAATCCATTCGATTACTTTGCCTCTTTCCAAAACTATGGAAGTCTCAAATCTGAAGCTATCAAATGTGTCGCTTTATTTTGTCCAAACTGCTGCCCAACAAAACCTGTTAAAAAAATGCTACGCATCAACTGGAAACGCCCTCCAATCGACAGCTACTCTGATCACCTACGAATAACCATCTCCAAACCGATCGCCGCACATCTGGGTGACCTTGCCCTCTCTTGCTTGGTAACCCCTCAACAATCAGACTTCTTTCGGCAATGCATGCTCTCCTGCTCTCTCGGCCTCCTGACTGTACCGATCAATCCAACTTCACCAGTATACCGCCACCGGTCAACTCCCTCACCATCAACGATCACACGAAACACACCTTAGCGGAGTTCTCCCTCCTCATGTAGGAGACCGGTTCCTCTAGAATCCTCATAATCTTTTGCTCCGCATCCATCTCCTCAGGCCACCACCTCGCCACACAGTTCTTTCTGTTAACGTCTCCTACCTTTTTTTAGCTACCCCACTGCTCCGGCTGACCACTTGGCCAACCACTCTACTTCAACCTGAAACCACAGGAAGAAACAGGAAAAGTCTTATATACATTCACAACAGCCAATTCTTTTTTTTCAAATTTTTTCACACATATATATATGTTTTTTCTCCTATTTAGTACAGTCGAAAATGAACCCTGAATTTCAAAAAACTATTACTTAATTCAAATTTACCAAGTCTTTGACAACATCCATAGGACTTGGAAACTAAGATTTGATAATGGAGACGGAGCAAAAAAAACAATACAATTCATTTACAATTGATTTTATTATCATTAATTGGTCAAGTCTAAGTGTATAGATATATTTATATTTATATTATGATGAACGATTACAAATAGAAATGAAATGTTATCATTGAAAGCGACCATCAAAGTCAATTAAATGGACCTTCAAATTCTGATTGTTGTAACCATAGTCGAAGTGTAGTGTTTGATTTATTTAATAAGGTTCCCCATTTGTTTTCCATTAGGTATATGGTTAGCAACCATCAGGTTATCATCCACTTTGTGCGAAAAATATATTGCAAAAATCTCTGGCTCTTCTCACTTCTCTCCTCTTCTTTTGTTTACAATTGTGTGATATATTACAATAAAATTGCATGTATTTGTGGAGTGAAGAGTTCATCATTTATCGCTTATAACCAACCACCACAAATTCTAAGCATCCATTAGGGTCTTTTATGTTATTCTTCATTTAAGACCTTATCATAAAGTTTATGTATGACTTTTTCATGGCAACTATTTAAGATTGTTAATATCTTTGTGATATTCTTTAAAGAGAATCACTATTCCAACAAACAACCGTCTGACCGACCGCCCCCAACGCCTCCTTTTATGGTTAGCTATTTTCAAACAAGAAAGATTTACATGAGACTCGATTCTTACATATTTTACATACAAGTCAATTTATACACACTTATATAATTATTTGCATACATCTAAATTCATTTGTTTCTAGCACTCGAAGAGTTAAAACCTCGGTAGAAAAATTAACAATGATGCCAAGAGAGCCTGAGTGCTCAGAAGCATGAAAAACAACTGACAATGACACCAATAACATCCAATAGGTCAAAGGCTTAATGAAGCGACTAACAATAACGCCAAGAGCATTCCATTGGTCAAAGGCATAACGAAACAACCGACAATGACACCAAAAGCATCCAATTGGGTGCAGAACTACAAGACTCCCATCCGGGGCGAGCAAATCTAAGGTTCTCCTTTGGAGCGAGCATCTCTAATACCTCCTCCTGGGGCAAGTAAGACTCTTCTCCGTGGCGAGCATCTCTGAGACCCCCTTCTGAAGCAAGCAAGACTCCCTTTGAGGCGAGCATCTTTAAGTACACCCCTCCAGGGCGAGCAACTACAACACTCCTGACTAGGCATGCATCACCAAAACTCCCCTCCGGGTGAGCAACTCTAAGACTCCCCTCTGGAGCGAGAAACTGCAACATTTTTATCCAGGGCGAGAAACTACAAGATTCCCCTCTGGGGAGAGCAACCCATAGAATTTTCTTTTAATGGCCGGCTCTTTCTCTAATGACCAACTATTCCTCTAGCCGACCATCGAAGCCTGACAAATTCCTTTCGACAGGAAAATAGGAGAGTGTCAGACTCAACAGACGAAAACAAAGATACCAGAACCAAGCACAAAAAGCACCTATAAGGGAGTATCATTACGAAATTACGTATTCCAAACTTGTCAGATTTAATAAATTTTATTGTTCTTATTGTAGTTATGACTATCAAAGAGCAAGAAAATTGGAGAACTTAATACGCATACTCAAAATGGCTTGCATAGATCTCGAGGCAATCTAGTAGTCGACCACTTCTCTATAGTTGACCGGCCAAGCTATCTCCCTTGGCCACCTCACTTCGGTAAACAGGCCAAGCTCTCTCCCTCGGCCTCCTGATTTCAGTCGGTCAACCAACATTCTCCTTTGGCCACCCGGATAGCCACAATAAAGCAATCATCTTCTTCAGAAATTTCACATATAAGCCACTTAATTTTTTATGTGTTGAACGTTATCAGAACCAACAAAAAGAAACATGGATTTGAAAGCTAGCATCGATCTTAGACGATCCAACGGTCGAAATAAGAACTAAAATGTCGTTTGCTTTTCTCAAAGCATGACAAAATATGTAATTATAGTAAACTTTTTTATCTTTTATAAATAGGAGGGCTTCATGATTTTGGGGGGCACCCCTCATTTATAACATCTAATTTTATAGAATAAAATTGGTTTGCCGGACATATTTGGATTCAAAAAAAAAAAAATATATATATATATATATATATATATATATATATATATATATATATATATATACATACATTGAAGGAGCTTGAGAGAGATGTTCACCGTCTGGTTGGAGGGCGAAGAGAGGTTAACATAATTGATCATTCATGTTCAAAGCATAGTGTGCAAATATTGGATGAAGAGAGGAATCTATTAATGGTTGACTGATGGATGCTCATCCTAATGTTGGAGGGAGGCGGCGGCACAAAGGAAAATTTTTGCATATGGAGTACTCATGCAGAGTTGCACCCAATAACTCTTAAATAACCTCACAATGATCCTGAAAAACATCGAAATATGAATTTGGTATACTTTAAATTAATATTTCTTCTATAATCCCTACAGCCATTGTTATCAACACTGCCCACATGTATACTGAATGATGTAACTTCTTTCTAATTTAGCGTGCATCATTACTCGATTATAATAAAAATATTATCTAAAACACATTGCGTATGATGAGAATTATTGGAGGTAGATTTGAGTAACACACGCTACTTTTGACCAAAATGCAATTCGTCTTAAAATAGTTTCTCTATTGAATTATTGTTTATGTATATATATACATAGTTTGGCAAGTTTAGAACCACAAAAAGTAAGTATTAAAAAATACAATTGTAATAAATCTAATTTACAGCACCGTATTGATGATCGATAGAGAAAAATAAACGCAATATATCGTGCCAAGTTTATGCAATAAATCTTTCGGCGATTGAAAGGGCAGATGGAAGATATGAGATGATAAACCAATTGATTTTAGAAATATTTATTTGCATATCGGATAAGTGTTATGAATGATTTTTGATACATAAGATTAGTTTTAACTTATCGGTACCATAAATTTATACTTGAATAATCGTATTCCATTTTTAAAATTAGTGATAATGAAATTTTGATATGATGTAACATACTCAAATTTTATGTAAATACATTAGAACTGTGTGATACGTACGAATACAAATCACTTTAACTTTAATATCTAAGTAATTATTAGAGTAATACAATAGGAAACATTATGAATATAGTTAAATAAATACATCACCTTCATTTCATATTAATTAAAAATTAAATTATGAGTCATGTTTAAGTGATCAAGATTGTGCTTCTTGACATTATTGTTTATAACAATCATAAGAAAAAAAACATTGTGCTAATGTTTAGCACAAAATTACACAAATGTGTTACTATTGGCATGCATTATTTATATGACATTATAATTACTTATATGGTATTGTGTTAAAATTTTTAAAAAATATGCAATCAATGAAAGCCACCAGGCAATCCTAACCTTTATGGTACCAACAATGCTTGATTACAACAAACTAGATCTCAGACACCTCAATTTCGTGAAAAACTTCATTCGAATTACTCTTATTCTCAATTTTATAAATCGACCTTAAAGCAATTTATCTTAACATTTGTTGTCTGATCAAAGTTTATATTTGGCAATACCTAAACCCTGTTTATAGAAATCATGAAGTTCTTGTAAAATCTCATAGAGAAGAAGGGACGAAGGAGAGATAAGTGTAGATGATTCCTTACCTTCTTAGGAAATACAATATTGGGTGTCTTTTCCTTAATATTTTGGGAAAAATACGAGATGTGACAATGTGAGCTAAAAATAATTACATAGCATATTTGTTATAAATATATGATAAGATGAATAGAATACACGTTGGCTATTACCTTAATGAGTGCTTCAAATTTCTTTCTGATCGTAGATGTCATCCCTCTTGAAAAGGCATATCTCTTACGAGCATTTGATGGAATACCTTAGGGGTAGCTAGGTCCATCTGTTTAGTTTATGTGAATCGTGAAAGTGCCCTCTATGTCTCAAGAGAGTGAACTAAAGAACCTTGGGAAAATGACCCTTAGAGAATTTTGAGCAAGTGTCTCCATATTTTGAAGAGGTCACAATGTCTCCTTCATCTCACTTTAATTGCATATTTGATTATTGACACGCCTAAAATATATACACTTTTTGCTATATAATTTTACTCATTTTTGGTGATATTACATTTTTAAAGAAAGATATTTTGTATGTTTTTTTGGTTTTAGGTATAAGAAATGGTGATTGGAGCAAAAGAAAGCAAAAACGGTGCAATTTGGAGCAAAAACGAGCAAGAAAACAAATTTTGGCTTGATTCTTTTCGATAAGTCTTTCTATACTTAATCTTTTTTATACTTCTTGCATATTTTTAAATAAGATTACACTTTAAAGAAATGTTGTTTTTATACTTATTTTGTAGAGCTATCTGTTAGGAACACAACGCAACTGAAACGAGACAAAACAGAGCTAAAACAGAGCCAAACCAAGCGAACGTTGGAGCTGCGCAGAAGAGCTCGCCGACAGCGCCCTTGAGTTCGCCGACGGCGAGATTTTCTCGAGAAGACCGAAAAATGACAGAATATCTCACCGAAAGACTTTTGGCGGTTTTGAGCCGAAATTCAATGTATTTAGACGTTTTTTCGAAGGGGTGCTTAAGGGAACTCTTAAAATTTCGTCCATACTCTTTAAATTAGGGATTTTATGTTAGAAAAGAGGAAGAGAAAGGTTAGGAAAAATTTGGAGAATGTTTAGGGTTCTTAGATTTAGAGTAGAAATGTAGATTTCTACCCTTTTGGAGAGATTGAAGAGGAGATTTTGAGAGAATTTGTAAGGGATTGCACTAGCATTGCATAGATCAACGGGAGACTTTGTGGGAAAGATCTTCATCTTTCTTCCAAAGGGAAAAAAACTAGGTATTGTTCTTCATTTTCTTATGATTTTGTAAACACTTATCTAGTGGATTTGCTTTGATTAAATGAAGTTTCCGTTGTGTATTCTTCGTTCTTTGTGACGTATCTCTTTTACACTTTCATCTTCTTTGGAAATAGTGGCATGAGAAAATTATGCCATTGTTTTCCTTTTACTTTTCTTTTGTAATGAGTAGAATTCATGTGTAGGATGGTGAGATACATGCTAGAAGAAGTTTTATATATAAATGTGATGGTTTTTACTTGCACTTCATTTACATTGCAATTAAGGCCTGTTGTAATGTTAAAATTCATTGTAAAAACATACGATCCGAGAGGGTTATGCTTTCTACAACTAAACCATATTCAAATCCCATGGATGGTGAATTTCATGGGGATTGAATATAAATAAATAGGGAAATATAATTATTGGACGTAGAAGTGGAGGTTTTAGAGTGACAGACTAAAATCCCCAATTCGGTCCTATTGCTTGAGTACTGAAGCAGAGATGTTAGCCCTTGGGAGAGGGGAATGTGAGAGCTCCTAAGTGAGAGTAGGTATCCTCCCAGCCTAGCCATGGATTCAGTAAACAAGCATAGGATTAGTCAATATTCTTTATGCCTCGACCAAAGGGTAAAAAATATGATTGCTCCTATTTGGCACATACAATATTTAATGCATCTCATTCCTATACATTATCCATTTCATTACATAAGAATAGTAGTTTTTAGTATCTCAAAATTCTCCAAACCAATTCATCCAAAAAGAGTTATCTTTATAATTAATATTTGCATTTAGTTATAGTTATAATCTTTACATTTAACACTTGCATTTAAGAGTAGTTACTAGATAAAACATCATTTTAATCGACATTCCAAACTAAGGAGTAATTGTAGTAGATTAAAATTTGACTAAAGACATTTTATCTCACTTCCCTGTGGGATCGATAACCAGGACTCCACTAGAGCACTGTATTACTTGAGTAATATATATACTTGTGTTGATAATAAGTGACTTTATTATTAATCAATTGCACTCATTTTTATCACTACAAAAAGTCGCGGTCAATTATACATTTAGTTCCTTCAATATCTTGAATCCGTAAAGATAAATTGTACAAAAAACAAAGAAATTTGATAAGATATTTATTATTAATATAACTTTTGTAAATCAATTGAGAAGATAGTGCTAAGTTTAATTACTTCAATATTTATATTGATGGTGACTTTTCACACGTAAGTGGCTATACCATGTATAAATATGAATGAGCATTCTTTGTTCTTAGCATTCATTTTTCTCTTTTTTAGCTAAGAGAATAAAAATTTTCTTGAGACAACTAAGTCATCTATGACAAAAGTTATAAATATTTCATATCACGAATTGTGATAGAATATCCCCTTTAAGTAAAATCAAGGTTTAGTTAGAGGAAAATAAAAATAGTCAAATTAACCTACAAAACAAAATGTTAATGAATCTCAATCTTAATTGGTGATCCATTAGTTAGGTGCTCAAGTCCTATAACTTATGTTCTCACAATGACTCTTGCCATCATTTTAATAGCTATAAATTATGTAATACTATTTTACGAGGAACTAAAAAGATTTAATAGATAGCATATTATAATTTATATAATTTTTTTAACATATAGTATGGTTAATGAGTATTTTTGACCCTTCATTTCGAATAGCCAAGTAGCAGCACGTCATCCTAAAAAATAAGCTGATTTGATTCAAGTAGAGAAACTTGTGTCTCTATGATGGATAATTTGAGTGGCCTACAATTCATGTGATCTTGAGGTAGCTTTCGAGTTATTTGGTGGAGTTAGAAGCCAAGGATTTGATAGCTTTTGGCCTTTTACCCTTATATATAAGTTAATGATTTATGGCCATGACTTATTAAATTCCCATTTATTTATTTATTTATTTTTTTGAAGAAATTTTACTTCACATTTTTCTGAATAAAGTAGGGGTGACCTCAATTATTTAGAATAAATATAATGCAGGAGAGCATGTTGCAAAAGATAATGGGGAGACTCCACCAATAATAATGGTGGGTGATGGCGGAGGGTGGCCTTTTGGAGAGATTATAAAATTTTATATGCCTTAAATATTTAGTTTAACATATAAATATAATATAAATAGTTTATGGTGAAATTATAATAGGTCAAGTATGGTATAGTGATTAGAATGCCTAAACTAGTCTAATTTAGGCTATGTTGGGCTGTTTTTATGGACCTCTTAAGGAAAGTGGTTTAAAGTTGAGTAAATGTCTAGACATTCTTATGAATGATTTCCTTAGGATTTAGAGTTATGATCTGAACTAGATGATTAAATTTGGACGAGAATATGTGGGTTTCAATGGATGGATAATAAGATAGGTTCTACTATTATCCAGCTTGGCTTGGGGCTTCTAAGTGGGTATTTATAGTTGAGTAAGGGATTTTATCATAAGATTCTAATGATGTTGAGAGGATGTGAATAAGGCAAGTATCAGGACTTAAGATACTTGCAAATAATCATATGAGACAATAATAAGAGCAATGGCTAGCTTTTCTTTTTGAGTGTTAAAGGCTTTTAGGCATACATGATCAAAATTAAATAGGACGTCCCTTTCCAAGAGACATCATAGTGGTTTGGAAATTTTTGAAAAATATTTTACATATCATCTATAGAATATAGCATATCCCAGAAAACTTCGAACTCCCCTTGCATTAGTGGGTGGTGGCAATTTTTCAATAACATGATTTTTGTTGGGTCTGCTTCCATGCCTTTTTCAGTTATTTTATGCCGTAAAACAATTCCTATTGAGACCATAAATTGATATTTCTCCTAATTGAGAACAAGGTTAGTCTCTTCACAACATTTTAACACCTTAGCAAGATGATACAGATGACCGCAATTTTTAATAGACTTAAAAATATAAGAATTCAACACCAATACTAGAAAACCTAAATCCTCAGCAATAACGCCAAAAACTTAACTTGGAGTGTAATTTTAATTTTAGTAACAACTATATATTATAATCTTTTAATCGCAGAGTTACCTTTAAACGCAAGTATATGTATCGCTCAAGTAACAAAGGGCTCTAGTGGAGTCCTGGATATCGATCCCACAGGGAATATTTTTGAGACTACATACTAGGATCATAGAAATCAATTCCAGAATTACAACTAAATTGAAATTGCCTATCCGTCACTAATACGCAATCGACAATAATATGAAATTTAAATTAAACTATTTTACTAACAAATAACTAATACTACTAAAGTTAAGTTCAAATATATATAAGCAAGAATCTTTCTCCTTTGTTAAGATATTTAAGTGAATAGATAATTAGAATTAGTTTTTAATTGGTGTTGTGCTAAATAGAATCATACCTATTCTTTACCCTTTGGTCCATACATAAAGAACATTGACTAATCCTATGCTTAGTTATTGAATCTGTGGCTAGGCTGGGAGGATACATGCTCTCACTTCGGAGCTCCCATATTCCCCTTGCCTGAGGGCTAACAATCTACACTTCAGCACCCAAACGATAGGACCAAATTGAGGATTATAGCGTCTCACTCTAAAATCTCCAATTCTATGCCCGATTAATATTATTTCCCTATTTATTTGCACCCTGCTTCCAAGGATTTTGATCTCCCTGAATCTCAGATGTAATCTTAACTATAGTTGTCAAAATCAACAGATTTTAACTTTTCAATTGGCTGGATTGAAAGTAAATTAAGATTTAATTTAAAGATTATCACAACTTATTTAAATCTTTTATGACACATTAATTCTATTTATCGTATCACAAAAATATCAAAACAAGGAGAAAGATAGAACAACTACTCATAATTCATGGAGATGATGCAATAAAACTTGGATTTCATATATAAAAGTAAAATACTACAAACTAAAGTAAATAAACACAATTTATCTTAAATTCCTCCCCAAGCAAACTCCTTGAAGTTCCTCTGAATCTCTTCCTTCTTTACAGTTCACAGAATTCTCCTTCGAAAGGGCAATGAAGAAGAGATCTCTCTCTTCCCTTCCACTCTTACTATCCTTCTCTATTTAAACTCACTAATTAACACTTACTATAACAATGGACACTAGTGGACTCTCTAATTGAACACTAAGTAACTATTAGAAATCTATAATAGTACTTTTTACACTCTTAGTGACTTTTAGAGGACTCCAAAAGGATAATCTTTTGGCCTAAAATGGTTCTTTTTAAAGTTGTTGAAGAGTCTCGAAAGTTCTCCAGGCATCCCTTCGAAAATCATCCAGATTTGACGTATATTGTGAAAGAACCTTCGATCCCGCCGTCGGCAGCCTCGAGCTGCGCCGTCGGCGGCCTTTTAGAAGCTGTGCTTTAAATTGACCTCACTGTCGGTGGCCTCAACCTCCACCGTCGGCGGCCTCGACCTCCGCCGTCGGCAGCCTTCCTTGCAATATATTCTGAACTCTCGGGAAAATCACGCCGTCGGCGTCCTAAGTCAAATTTGCATTCTTTAACTCTTTTTTTTTTCCAAATTCGCCCCCTTTTGCATATTTTTGCTCTTTTGTCCTTAAATCTTCATACCTGCAGAAAAAAAACCCAAAATACTCTTCTTTATATTGCAATATCATCAAAATTAGTATAAAATAGGCATGAAAATCTTAACTTTTTTTCCTTAGGTCAAAATCCCCCAAACTTTAACCATTACTTGTCCTCAAGTAATCTTTAGTAGTACATAAAAGTTATGTTTCATTATGGTCAAGATTTAATTCAGAAATAACTATAATTTTGATTTAAATAAATAATATAGCAAAAATTCTTAGAAAGATTTTCAAGTAATTAGATTAATTCTGCAGGTATAAGGCTATCTAGTCATCAAGTCTAAGATTTCTAGTCTTCTATTCATTTCAAGAATGACTATATGTTGTAATATCAATTCACCTAGAATATTCAGAAGATAGGAAATTTATGAGAATTCTATTAAGTAAAGAAACTAGTCATAAATATTAGTTCAGAAATGCTTTTAATTTTCCCTTTAGGTCAATCCAAGTGAAGCCAATTTTTGATAAGGCATTTCCTCAAGCTTCTCCTCACATTTTTTTCTTTTGGATTGTTTTTAAATTCTTTTCTTTTTTTTTTCAAGTGAGGATTACTATATCTGGATAGCCTGTTAATAATTTTGAACTTTACTCTTCTTTTCCTAAATTTGAAACTTTCAAACATTCTTTACCTTATATGTATTTCATAGTTTTTACATTATTGAATCCCAATCTTTTCTTTCTCAACTAAATTTCTAAGATTCTTAATATTTCAAAATATAGTTTTTCTTACATTAAATAGTTAACTATAGTCTTATCCTTTTATACTAAATGTCTTAACCTACAAAATTGATTTTCATTATCAAAAATATTTCCTTGAATTCTCTATAATATTTAGATAAAATCTAAATATAGTTATCTGAATTAAAGTTTATCACAAAAATCATATTATAATTTTTGAAAATATGTTTTTTGAGAACATATAATAGTTAAGATTTTTCTTCCCTCCTCCAAACTTAAAGTTTTCTATAATTGAAGTAATACAGGGTAGAAAGAAAAAAAATTCTAAATATATAAAATTCATACCTTTGCACTTTTAGGCATTTTTGTCTTTTTGAATTTTACAGGTTCTTCTTAAAATATTCTTACTTCAACTGACCTGTAATATTTAAAAACCTTTCTACACACATAACAGTTTATAGAATTTGCTGGGGTAATGAAATTTTAAAAAAAGTATATAAAACTAAACATCAAATAACAACAAACTAACTAACAACACAGGACATATGTATTTCACAACACAGAACAATAATTTACTATTTTAGACTATTCAGTTCACAATTACAACTACCATAACAAATATCACAAACATCTAGAAATGAAAATGCAAACAGCCAAACCAAACATATATCTAAAAAACAAGCATAGTCCATATAATACAATAAAAATCAAAGTACATCAACAAAACTAAAACAAACAACACACCACATCACATCACCATCACAAAGATCAATTAAAATCCCAGACAACGTCCTCATCACACTGATCAGCACGAGGATTGGGCTGATACTGAGTATACCAGGGGCATTATGGAAAAATCACATCAGGCTCTCCTCTGTAGTACCTGGCCTGAGCATCATAATATGCCATCTCAAAATTAGAGTGCCTCCGAAGATACTCACAATCATGATCGCGTCTTCTCTCTAAACCTTCAATCTTGTGATCAATTCTATCCAATTTTTCATCCATCTGCTCAAAACTTTTCCTTTGCAGGGTCATGGCATTCATCAGATCATATAAGGTAGGGGAGGCAGGAGGGTCATAGTTAGTAGAAGGAATGTCTCTACTAGTAGATGGTGCCTTGCTCCTACTCCCTGTTCTCCATTCCTCAAGGGATTCATAACTCTTTATATTTGCTTTACTAATGGGTTTCACCGGATACACCCATTCCTCATCATCTCTCGCTTCAATTCCAGATAATTGACAAAGTGCATAAATAAGGTCAAGATGCCCTAAATATCCACTTGTCTCACTCTTTGTAGTGGCCATAATGTTCTTATAAATAATTCTCCCCACATTAATGCTTCCGTTGTTCTGAATACAAAAATTCAGAACAACTCTATCTCTCGAGACTTCACTGTGATAGTAGGTGGGTAACAGAGTCGAACAAATGAAATAATGCCATGTCATAGCAGTGGCATTCATCATGGATAGTGGAAAGTTAATATGTTCACGATTTTTAATTTTCCAAACTCCTTTCCCATCAGTGAGAAAGTCAATAACATCATTCAACAGACCTTCCATTGTGCCAAATGTTTCATACTCGCTAGTAAAATAATCGTGAAGCTCGTAAAAAGTGTTAATGCGGTTAGCATTAAAGTCGACATAGAATCCTTTTATTTGGACTGGTTCATCCTCTAGTCGAGTAAGCTTGGAGTAGAACTCCCTCACCACTTCGATAGCAGCTCTGTTGGTTGTATAGCAAAAGTTCTTCCAACCTCACTCTTTGATAACTCGTTCCACTTCTCCTCCAGGATTTTTGAAAACTCGAGCTTGGATACACTTCTTACTTTGAAAGATTGAAGTATACCTGGATTGTGCTTTCGCATTTATGAATCGAGTCACGTTGTGTTCGAGTCTTCTCTTTTGTCGTGGAGCCATTGTTCGATCTATCAAAATCACAAAAATCCAAACTAATCTCCAAAATAATAATACAATGGCTTCTAAATGGGGTTTAAAGCAATCTAAAACAAGTTTCATGAATTCCTTCCAACTCTTTTCTCCACATTTTTAAATTTCTCAAAATTTCTTAATGTGGAAGAAATTCATGGTGAAAATAAAAAATTTTTATATAGGAGTGAAGCTCTTACCAAGGGAAGATGAAATCTGGAGTTAGATTTTGTTGAAATCGCTCCAAATCCAAGATCTATCAAGCCCTAGGTTGATTTATCGATAAAAACGGCGAAGAAGACGATGGATAGTGGCATTTGACCGGTCAAAATCGTGGTAAATAGGTCTTTTTTGCAATCTCACCGTCAGCGGGCTCGTTGATCCACCTGATATTTATACTTACAAATATGATATGAAAATTGACAACGGCACCAAAAACTTGATCCCGCCGGATATATATATATATATGCTTATGATTTTGATTTATAATGTGGATACTACGCAAGTATACGTTTCGTTTATCAAACAATATAAGACTTTCTGATTAAGCCCCGAGATATCGAACCTACTGAGAAAGGATAAGAATCTTTAAAGGAATTAGAAAATTATCTTTTTACTTTTTTTAATGGTTTTTGAAAAGTATGTCTTGATTTTGAAAAGTTTTGAAAGTTGATTTGTCTTTTAAAATTTCCTTAATAAAATGTTAAGCAAGAAATTAAAATTATAATAACTAATAACACCGTATGTAAAACACTATTAACTAGAATATCTTTTTCTTTCCTTTTATGAAGTAGTAATAATTATTAAAGTATTGTTGTGGAAGTATTTAAATTTGTTGTGACAGATAGAAGCAAATGTGTACCCTTACTTGGTTCTATAAAGAACATAAGTTAATTTGAAATTTTTATCATTTTGAACATGGTTAGGCAGGGAAGATACCAGTCTCTCACTCTAGAGTTCCCTCGATTCCCACCAACTGGGGGCTAACTTCTCATAACAAAACTCAAAACTTCAAACCAAATTAGGGGGTTTTAGCCAGTCAATCTAAAATCCTCTAATTTTACTCCCTTCCATAAAAAATATCTTCTAATATTACATTCAATTATATGGACTACAATTCTCCCCCATATAATTGCATGTGATTCTCACTAACTTTTATAAGACAATACCGCATTGGATCTTACATAATCTCAAGAAATTCTACAACTTAACAGGCCAAATTAAGAAGTAAACAAAGTTTTCAGAATCAATCTTCACAACTTCTTCTAACTTTAAACACTTATACTTTCCACAACAATTCTCTATAAACTAATTACTTCTCCATTTAAGAAAGAAAAAGATAAAGTAAACTACTCAGAATGCATTGAGAAAATACAAAAACACATTGATTTGAAATTAAAAACCATAAGAAAAACTACAAACAAAAATAAGTATTAATTAAAAAACTAAATGTAAGAACAAAAGTAAACACTTATCTGAAAATTCTCTCCACAAGACTCAGGAAGTTCCTCTGAAACTTTAACTCTTCACTAAACTACTCCTCAGAGCGGATCTCCCAACTTTGATGACTCAGAATAAACTTTAGACTTTAATAGAAGCTATACTAAAAGAAAGAAAAGAAGTGGGAAGAAGAAGATTTCACTCCGACCCTTTTCTCCTTTCTACTCTCTACTCCTACTCTTAATAAAAACTCTCACAAAATAAAAGTAAAATACTGTAAAAATTATCTTCAAAATGCAAGTGGAAGAGAAAAAGAAAGAAAGAACCCTTCAAAATGCAAAGGAAGAGCCTCCTAATCTTTCCTAAGACTCTCTTTAAATATTAAACCAAAAGGTGTCTTGGTGTCTCTTCAAATGTGTCCAGATTCAATGTATCTACCAAAGAATGCACCCTTCATTTAAACTTGCCGCCCAAAGGAAGCTATGGAAGTTACCACCAAGAGTTGCATCCCATCCCCTTTGAAAATGACGTCAAATTCAATTTAATCTCGATTTTTAACTGTGGCGGCTAAGCGCCGGCCCAGCAGCGCTTAGCCGCCAGTGCCAAAATTTTGATTTTTTATTTTTTTTGCTCCAAATTTGATCCAATTTTGCTCCTTACATCATGACCATCCATTTTGCATCATACCTGCAAGAAAAAAATAAAATACCTTCCATTAAAGTGCAATATCATTAAAAATAGGTATAAAAATGTGCATAAAAATATTATATATTTTAGGTGTATCAAAATCCCCCAAACTTAAAATGTTACTTGTCCTCAAGTGACAGCTAATCTTATAGAACATTTTAGCATGAAAATTATGTAATGAGTTTCTTAGGAAGATAACAAAATTTTGTTCTAAAAATGGAATAGTCTAATTTAGAAAAAAATTTTAGTAATTAAAACCAACTAAAAGTTTAGAAAGTTCTTAAGTAAAGGAAAATGACAAATATAAGTTTCTATCTAATTCAGAAATATTTGTAGATTCTTTAAAATATAGGACTCAAATACTTATTTTTCTCACTTAAAAATCTTTATTTGAAAATAATTTACTTACTATATTATAACCTTAAGCTTTAGATTTTCTCTGAACTTATATCTTAAAATTTATGTATGAAACCAATTTTTGATTAGGCCCTTAAATCCTCAAGCTTCTCCTCCCTTTTTATATACTATTTTTCACTTTTTTTTATAAGGCAAGGATTACTATATCTGGATAGGCCTTTAATGATTTTGAATTCCACCATTCCATTTAAAATAAAGGTCAGATATACATCTTTCACTTAAAAATCATAATAATAGTATTTGAAAATTATTCTTTAATAAAAGATATTTATGCTTTGAAGAATAAAATTCAAATCTTCTATTTATCCAAAAATACAAAACTTCTTACTAAAGATAGTTTAACTTTATTTAACACCTCTTCATTAAGAAAATTTTAACTTTAAATTTTTTATGATTACTATAAATTTTAACTAAATTCTTTTATTTATTTCTATATTTAAAATTTTTGTTCCCCTAATATAACTTCATGTACATAATTGTTCTCAATCAAAAATAAGATTTGTTTTAAGTATTCTTGAGAATCAAATAAAATTTTAGGTTTTTGAAAATCTTTGTTTTTAAAAATCCACCCAAACTTTTATTTTTAGTTAAGATAAAACATTTAAGCATAAGAAATGATACATGGGTGAGAATTAAAGACTAACATAACATGCTTGCAGGAATTTTTAATATCCTAATATGCAAGTATAACAATTTAAATAACAGGAGTAAAATGAAATCAAATTCAGTTTTTTCAAAACAATTTTCTTTTTATAACAAGAAAAGTAAAAATTTCAAAAAGACTTCTACAGTAGTGGAGGTTTTCAAAGCAAATACACATCAACTAAAATAACACACTGATACAGATAGCAAATGGTAATGAAATTTGAAAAATTTTAAACATGTAGTTTCCTAAGTAGAAGTTTCCAATAGTAGTTTATAATCTCCTAACAGTTTTTGAATTAAAGTACACACTACTAAAAACTCTGACATAACATACACATAAAAACATTTACTATTACACATCACTACTACAAAGCAACATATAAAATATCAATACAACAACAATAATACATCTAAATATGCATAACAGAAAAATAATACAAACTACAATCTGCATACTATCAAGGTTCACATCATAACATAATGACCAAACTAAATACTAAACAAAACACTCATCAGTCATCAACAACAACACCACAACGAAAACAAATAACACAAATCTACTCATCATCCTGCTCGTTCCAATCCCCAGATGGCACATAAGGTATGTAGAATGGATGAGGGGGCATCTCAGCACTCTGATCA
Organism: Papilionanthe hookeriana x Papilionanthe teres; assembly: GCA_022702705.1. Lineage (NCBI taxonomy): Eukaryota > Viridiplantae > Streptophyta > Magnoliopsida > Asparagales > Orchidaceae > Papilionanthe > Papilionanthe hookeriana x Papilionanthe teres. The sequence continues at coordinate 53,947,416 of CM040438.1, read as the reverse complement.
CCTCTAATCAGTCTATCCAAATATTGCTGATAACTCTCCTCACACTCATCATGTTTTACAATATATCTCTCCACATTATCAATCTTACCATCCATATCTTTCATATGCTCTCGAGTAAGACTCACTTTCTTCAAAATTTTTCTTAATAACCTAGTCTGTGAATCAATAGATGATGAAGCACGTGAAGTAGTAGCACGAGAAGTAGATGCAGCAGAAGTAGAAGCAGTAGAAGCCCTACCAAATCCTCCTCTCCAACCAAACTCTGAATGTACAGTGTAAGCACCAACGTTGACACTGGTAATTGGTCTCAATGGCTGAAGTACCTCTTCCCAGGTTTCAAACTTCACACCAGATCATTCACATAATGAATGAATCAAGGAAGGAAATCCCATACCTGCAGTAGTGGTTTCTCTAGCACAGTTCAAAACATAATCATAAATTATAGCTCTAAGGTCAATAGGCTTCCCTTGCTGATTGCAATGGTTCAACACAGCTCTCTCTCTCTCTCTCGTTACTTCACTAGTATGACTCGAAGGTAATAATTTCGATGAGATAAATAATGCCACGCCTTAGAAGTGGCATTCAATTTGGAAGCAAGAAAGTTCACTCTTCTATCATTTGTTATTTTCCATAATCCTCTTTCATCAGTCAGAAATTCCATGATCACATCTAATTCCCATTCCGTAGGATGATAGTTAGAATAAAAACAGAACATGTCAGGAGGTAGTCCATAAAAAGTGTTGATTGCCCCTGAAGAAAAGTTGACCTCATGCCTCCTAACCATCACTTGATTCTCTTTTGCAGCAGGCAAATTTGCATAAAATTCTCTGACCACAGAAACAACAACAACAGCGGAGAAACAATAGTAATTCTCCTAGTTCCTTCTAGCAATCATATCTTCAATTACTTCTCCTGGCTTACTAAATACACGCTCAAGAATCAACTTACGTGACTGCAGTGCGTCAACGTATCATTCCTCAGCCCTCGTGCTAACAAATTTGTCAGAATCAAATCTGGCCTTTTCTCTCGCACACTTTGACTTTGGAGCCATCTCTAAAAAATTCACGAAAAATTCACCATAAATTCCAAAATTAAACTAGACTTGCTAAATTATCTTCCAAAAGATATTTTCACTAAATCCAAGCAATTTCTCAAGTTTTTAATCAAATTTTTGCCATGAATAGTTATTTTAAGATTGTCCAAAATGTACTCAAAATACATGGTGAAAATAAAAAAATTTTCCTTAGGAGTAGTGCTCTTACCTCAAGGAATCCAAATCTAACAATTTTTTGTTGAGATCGGCTCTTAAATGATCCATAATATGATGCCCTAGGCTCCTCTTTCACGATAAATAGAAGGTTGAAGACGATGGGGTGGTTAAAAAATGGGAATTTTCGGGTTTAAATTGCTAGGAACAAATTTTCACGAATTGGCGCCTAAGCGCGAACTCCTCGGCGCATAGCCGCGAAATCTAGTGCTTAAGTTCCGGCACTCTGGCTCTTAGCCGCCAGTACCCAGATTTTCACAATTAAGGTATATGCACTAAATCACTTTTTTAATCACCCTTAATTACTCCAGAATAATTATTTCTCCCCACATAAATCTTCAAATATTCCAAATCAAAATTTAATATCCATTAATTCCACACAAATTTCACACAAACACAAACTTATATTAAACCAAACATAACACTTAATACAATTCTAGAATTTCTATCCACACATAAAGGATGAAATTCTCTAAATACAAGAGACTTTAATCTCAAACTGATAAGTATACATCTCTAGGATGTAACCATCACATCATCAGGCTTAGTTAATACTTAAATATAAACACTAAACACACCAAACATAACACACATGAACATTAAACATAACACATAAGAACACTAAACAAATAAGAACAAAGCACTCTTAATTCCATTCTCCATTAGGCGGATTATATCCCGAACCATTATAATTCTCATTTGGCCCTTTTGGAATACAAACATGATAAAATGGGTGATAATTGTTCATTTTTACATCTTCTTCTTCAATCCATTTGCTCTTCAAAAACATCGTCTTATCATCTTCTTCCACGTACCTTAAATGACTGAATTGCATCTTGAGTTGCCATCCCATGTGCTCCAAATGCAGATTACTTTCATGGATTTTTGCTTCCATTGAAGTCACTCGGTCTTCAATTTTTGCAATCATTTCAGCAATCCCTTGAATACTAACAGTGAGATATCCATTGAATAACTCTTTAGCACTGTCACTAACGAACTTACTCTTGTCAGAATCTTGCTTCTTCTTGATCTCATTCTCCCAGGAAGACCTGATGCACTCAAAACTCTCTTCTTAAGACGCAAAAATGAAAAAAAGACTTGGGGCAAGTGTTTCTTTTACATCGGGTCCTTTTTATAGACTTGGGAAGTGCTAAAACAGCTCCAAGACGTTTTAAAACCCCAAAATAACTTCCAAAACTAATCCCCCACGATCTAGGATTACAGAACCTCATTTTTCACATTTTTTATAACTGCGGCGCCTAAGCGCCAACCAGTCGGCGCATAGCCGCCAGTGCTCAATTTAGCACAGGTCTGCTAAGTGTCAAAATTTTCATTCTGACTCCTCTAAGTCATCAAATAAGGTCAAATAAACTCTACTATAGTTTAAAAACTCCAAATTACTACCACTAAAAACATAAAAATAAACCAAACAAAGCAAATAAAGCACACAAAATAAATATAAAGCAAAACACACAAATAATTATGGGTTGCCTCCCACAAAGCGCTTGTTTTAACAACTTCAGCCTGACATACCCAGAACTCATTCTGAGTGACCCAACATCAAATTATTATTAGATTTAGATTTATTGACTGAAAAATATGGTTTAAGTCTATGTCCGTTAACTTTAAATATTTTTCCAGTCTTAGGATCTTGAATATCTACAACTCCATAATAATAAACTTTTATCACAATAAATGGACCCATCCACTTTGACTTATGTTTTCCAGAAAATATTCTCAATCTAGTATTATACAGTAAAACTTTTTGTCCTGGTACAAGATTTTTAGTAAGAATCTTCCGATCATGCCACAACTTCATCTTTTCCTTATAAATCTTAGCATTTTCATAATATTCATTCCTTATTTCTTCAAGCTCATTCAATTGCAATAATCTCTTTTCAACAACATCTTTCAAATTATAATTGAACTCTTTAATAGACCAATAAGCTTTATGCTTAAGTTCAAAAGGTAAATGACAAGCTTTTCCAAAAATCAGCATATATGGGGACATTCCTGTAGGTGTTCTGTAAGCAGTCCTATAGGCCCAAAAAGCATAATCCAGTTTGATTAATCAATCCTTTCTAATTGGATTAACAGTCTTTTCCAATATTCTTTTAATTTCACAATTGGATAATTCAACCAAACCACTTGTCTGCGGATGATAAGCAGTAGCAATGTGATGATTAATATGATATTTCTTTGCTAACTTCCAAATAATCGTATTTCTAAAATAACTTCCCCCATCAGTTATGATTACTCTTGGTATTCCAAATCTGTAAAATATATTCTTTTCTAAAAACTTTGCAACACTTTGAGCATCACATCGAGGTAAAGCAATAGCTTCAATCCATTTGGAAACATAGTCTACTGCTATCAAAATATAAACATTTCCGAAAGATGGTGTAAATGATCCCATAAAATCTAGTCCCCAAACATCAAATATTTCAACTTCCAACATATAATTGAGGGGCATCTCATTTCTTCTAGAAATATTGCCTACACGCTGACATCTATCACAATTTTTAAAATAAACATTCACATCCTAAAAATTGTAGGCCAATAAAATCATGATTGTAATATTCTATATGCAGTTTTATCACTTCTAAAATGTCCCCCATAATCAAAACCATGACATTTTTGAATAATTTCATAAGTCTCTTCCAAAGGTACACATCTTCGAATTGTAAGATCCTTTCCTTGTTTATATAAAATGGGTCATCCCAAAAATAAGTCTTAGCATCAGACATAAATGTCTTCTTTTCTTGGTATGTCAAACCATAGGGTAAAATATTACTAACAATAAAGTTTACTAGTCTGCATACCATGGAACATGCCATTCTTTAACAGTGAACAGTTTTTCATTAGGAAAATATTCATTAATTTCTTCAATATCACAGAGAGATTTTTTAATTTCAAGCCTCGACAAATGATCAGCAATTTGATTATCAGAACCCTTTCTATCTACTATCTCAAAATCAAATTCTTACAAAAGAAGAATCCATCTTATCAGTCTCGGTTTTGTATCAGTTTTCTTCATTAAGTATTTAATAGCATAATAATCAGTATGCACCACACATTTTGTTTCAATTAAATATAATCGAAATTTATCAAAGGCGAATACTATAGCTAATAACTCTTTCTCAATAGTGGTATAATTAATTTGAGCTTCATTAAGAGTTTTACTAGCATAATAAATTACTTTGAAAATGTTATCATATTTCTGACCTAAAACAGCAACAATAGCCTAATCACTAGCATCACACATTAATTTAAAAGTTTTTTTCCCAATTTGGTGAAATTATTACAGGTGCAGTGATTAATTTTTCTTTTAATGTTTCAAAGGCTTTACAGCAGTCATCATTAAAATTAAAAATTGCATCATTTTCCAGTAAACGACATAAAGGTTTTGTAATCTTTGAAAAGTCTTTGATGTAACGCATGTAGAATCCAGCATGTCCTAAAAAAATTTTAATTCCCCTTACATTGGTTGGGCAAGGTAAATTGGATATAACTTGAATTTTTGCAGGATCTACCTCCAAACCTTTTTCTGAAATCCGATGTCCCAAAACAATTCCTCCTGCTACCATAAATTGGCATTTTTCCCAATTAAGGACCAAATTAGTTTCTTCACAGTGTTTTAGAACTTTAGATAGATGTTCTAAACATGATTCAAACAAAATTCCAAACACTGAAAAGTCATCCATAAAAACTTCAATCCCTTTTTCAATTAAATCACAAAGAATAGCCATCATACATCTCTGAAATGTAGCAGGGGCATTACATAAACCAAAGGGCATTCTTCTAAAAGCAAACGTACCATAAGGACTGGTAAACGTAGTTTTCTCTTGATCCTCAGAAGCAATTTGAATTTGGTGGTAACTAGTATATCCATCCAGAAAACAAAAGTAGTTATGCCCAGCCAGTCTATCCAACATTTGATCTAGAAAAGGGAGTGAAAAATGATCTTTCCTTGTGGCAAGGTTTAATTTTCTATAATCAATGCATATTCGCCACCCTGTAACTTGACTTATTGGTATCATTTTATTCTTTTCATTAACAGTCACAGTTACTCCTCCTTTGTTAGGAACACGATGAATAGGACTAACCCATGCACTATCTGAAATAGGGTAGATAATTCCAGCATCCAACCATTTTAAAATTTCTTTCTTAACAACATCTTTCATAATAGGATTTAATCTCCTTTGGGGATCTACCCGCGGTTTGCAATTATCTTCCATAAGAATTCTGTGCATACAAATTGAAGGACTGATTCCTTTAATATCAGCAATTGTCCATCCAAAAGCTTTCTTGTGCTTCTTCAAAATTTCAAGCAAACTCTCTTCTTCTTTTTCAGATAATTGAGAGGAAATTATAACAAGCAAGGTTGAGGATTCACCTAGAAAAACATACTTCAAATGATCAGGAAGCATTTTTAACTCAAGTTCAGGAGGTTTTTCAATTGATGGACCATAAGATTCATCTTTCTCAGTCATATCCAACAATTCAAAACTTTTATGAACATACTTTAAATCTTTCTCTTGAAAATCTTCAGAATCAAATAACTCCTCTTCTTGCTTATATTCCCATTCTTCTCTTTCAGCTTTCTCTTCATAAGTTAATTTGAAATGACATTCACTTAAATATTCAATAACATTCATCCTATTACACTCATCTTCTTTATCTCCAGCAGGATATTTCATCTATTTTGAAATATTAAATGTAATAGTCTGATCATTAACCCTCATCGTTAATTCCCCATTTTGCACATCTATCATGGCTCTGCATGTAGCTAGAAAAGGTCTCCCCAAAATTATGGGTATCTCTTTATCTTCCTCCATATCTAACACAATGAAATCCACAGAAAAAATAAATTGATCCACTTTTACCAAAACATCTTCTATAACTCCTTTAGGATATGTGATCGAACGATCCGCTAATTACGTAGTTACGATAGTTGGGGTTATTTCTCCTAGTCCCAGTCTTTTGAATATTGATAGAGGCATAAGGTTAATGCTTGCACCCAAATCACATAATGCTTTTCCACAGAATTTTTCTCCGATTGCACATGGAATTGTGAAACTACCAAGATCTTTAAGTTTTTCAGGAAGCTTTTTTTGAATTATCGCACTGCACTCCTCACTAAGTGCAACAGTCTCATTTTCTTCAAACTTACTCTTTTTTTTAAGAATATCCTTCATAAATTTCGCATAGCTTAGCGTTTGTTCTAGGGCTTCAATAAATGAATATTAATGGTAAGCTTCTTTAATATCCCCAAGAATTTTGAAAATTGCTTATCCAACTTTTGTTGACGAATTCTCTGAGGAAATCGAGGTGGTGGTTTTTCTAAATCAACCTTAGGTGGAGAAATAGGTCTTTAAAAACCTTTTGGAGCATCCTCTTTAAGTCTTTCAATCTCTTCTTTCTCTACTTCAGTTTCTTTTTGAATTCTACATTCCAATTCTTTTCCACTTCTCAGTTGAATTGCTTTTACTTGTTGTTGACCTCATTCTTGATGAGGTCTTTTTCTTCTCTCTTTAGTACTTAGGATCTAGCCTTAGGCTTTTCCTTTGACTAATCTTAGAGGACTAGAAGTTGAACTCACTTTAGAAACTCAAACACCTCTTGACTCCCTGCAAACCCCATAAGCTTGATTTTAGACCCCTAATCACCTAGAGGGTTGAAATCAAATGTGGAGGTTTAAAGGATGAGTTCCCTGTAGGACTTTTTGGCCTTAGGAATACCCTGGGTGGCCTGGTCTGGTGAGGGTTGACTTGTACATACACTACACTCTCACACACATTCTAAGTCCTAAAACCACACTCTCACCCAACTTGACCTCCTGACTCATGTAGGTAATTCATATGGATGGTCCTTAACCCCTAAGCCCCTAGTTAAGAGGGTTAGGAACAACATAGTGAATGCCTCAAATGAGTCCTCTCATGGCTTATATGAGCTTAACATGGCTTCATGGATTCATGGATTCATGGCTCAACCAAAGTAATTCCATTTTACTCAAATTTAATCAATCTCCATTTTTCCAAAATTTCAATTTTTGACCCCCGGGGCCTGGACCTACTAAACCTACCAAAAGCCCTTGAAACTACCAAAAATTTACAAAATCATGTAAATTACCCAAAATTCCTCAAGATCAATCCTAAAAATTTCCCCCACTCAAATTGATCATCCATAACCAAAAATACCAAAAATTCCAAAAGTACCCCCCAATACCCTCCAAATACCCAAAATGCCCTTCTTAGCCCAAAAATCCAAAAAATTCTAAAAATTCCCAAAAAATTCCAGAAAATCATAAATATTCCTAATTTCATTTTGTTTAACTACACCATGGGCCAAGTTTGCTAATTTACCTCACTTTTATCAAAACCCCCAATTTGACCCATTTTTAACCCAAGTGAACCCAATGCCAAACCAAACCACCCCAATTGACCTCAATTTCGGTCCAATTCAATTCTAAACTTCAAATAAACATACCCAACATCAATTTAGATCAAATACAAGTCCAATTTAATTGACATTTGAGCCCAATTTCAATTTGAAGCATAAGGCCCAATTTTGGCCCATGACCTAAACCTAACCCAAATCCCAAAATCAAAGCCCAACCAAAGTTGAAAACTCTTTGTGACACTCTCATAAACATTTCTCAACATTAATTTTACATCAAATCCAAGTTCAGCCCAATTTGACCCACTTTGGCCCCTTTAACTAAGAAGCCCAAATTCAACCCAATTCTACTCCAAATCACACCAAATTGATTCCAAACCATTCATGAAACATCCCTAAACCAATTGCAACATTTATTTGACATGGTCCTTTACAAAATTTTCATCCAAAAGCCCATCCTAAAATCCAAGAGCCCACTTCCCTAAATCACTTTAAAAGCCCACCCAAGACCATTTCAAAAGCCCAAGTTTTCAATCCAAAGTCCACATGACATTTTTCTACATCATCCATTTAATCAAAATAATCCCTAAGTCGTAAACCAAAGATCAAATAATTCCAAATAAAGCTTCATACAAATTTCCACCAAAAATGCCAAAATTCATAAAATCCCCTATTATGAAATTGACCAAACTTTTCCCTAAGCCACATGGAGCCATGAAGCCATGCACAAACCATATACAAGCCTTGAGAGCCACTTTACTCCTCACCATACCCAAAGTGGCAAGAAGAGGGAGCCCTTTAATGATTCTCTTAAGGGTGATTAAGCCTTTCCATGACTCCTCCAAATCTTGCTTAAACTTAATTGTACATGGATTGTGACTTGACCCCACTAATTAAGCCGAGCCAAATAACTTTCTCTTCAAGCCAAGCCAGCCTTGGGTGGTGAACCCAACCCATTTCCATGGATTGACCCAAACCAAGCCAAAATACACTCTCCCCCATCCAATTTTAATCAAGCCTTTTACACATGTCAAACTCCAATTGACTTCACCAAATTCAACCCCTGACCCCACTGAGTCAGATGGTGACCCATGCCTGGCCGGCCAGCCACCACAGCCGCCGGAAAACTCCATGGCCGAGAGCTCCATGTGAGCCAAAATTTCAAATTCTCCCTTGCTGAGCTGTCCCAACCCTAGTGAACACCATAGCTCTTCTTCTCCTCCCCTGAGCAGCTGATCCCAGCCTCCAATTGCCCCTGGGAAGCCCTCCAGCCATGCCTATTTAAACACCACCACCCCTCGGCCAAAAAATAAGATGAACCAGACCTTAAGGAAACTCTGCTAAAATTGCTCCAGGACCCTCTCCTAACCCAGAGCAGTTGATCCCCAGTGTTCCTTTGCCCTAATCCCCATTAACAGAGCTCAATTTCTGAGCTGAAAATCCACCCAAAAACATGACACTTCACCACAGTGAGCCAATCTCCAAATTGATTGGTCCCACACCTTCACCAGACCAAGAGGAGAAGTTCCCCAGTAAAAGCCCCCTCACCATGCCAGCCATTGCTTCTAGCCTCCAAGCTTTGTGATCGGGCTTGGTCACTTTCATACCTAGACAATTCCTCAGAGCCAGAGACTTCATCCGAAGCTTGCTCGGACCCAATCGAAGGTGACACAACTCTCGCATCGAAGCTTCACTTCTCCGAGCAAAGGTATGATCTCACTCTTCCTCCCGAGCTTCCAGGTGATTCTCCATTTTGTTTAATTTAATTTCATAGCCTATAAATCGTATGGATGTGTTCGTCTCTTCAAGACGAATCCATAGAGCATAAGAACACGAAAATCCATTGAGAATCGAGTGAGATCTTAGGGTTTTAGTGTGGACGGTTACGAGTGCACACCAGTTGTAGACGATGACCGGGAGCCGTTGGATCACACGTGTATCGAGCGGAAGGTTCAGATTGCGCCGGACTAAGAAATGTTACGTGAACCGCGGGCCCCCGGAGCGCTGAGTCGGATGGCGGCGTCGAATGGGAATGCGCCGCGTGGGCTTTCGGAGCTGCCGATGTTGCACTGGCGCTGCGTGGATAAGTAGATAAATAGGGTATTTTTGAATTATTTAAATGCCCAGAACTTCGAAAATTCATATCTTTGCATAGAAAAATCACAAAAATAAAATAAAAATACCCTCCTGCTCAGTGAACAAAGGAGAATAATGTGGAAAAGAAATCAAGTTAATTGGATGAGTATTTTATTTTTAATAATTTATTTATTGTTTTCAGTATTTTGATTCTTCATTTGCATAGACAATTCACCATGGCATGAGACCATAGGGCTTTTGAAGCCTCTGATCTTGGGAATATTTCCTAAATTTTTCAATGTCAGAGGCCATCTCTGTGAAAAGTTGAATTAATTAGGTTTAACCACACATCAAATTGACTTGAAAATAATTCTCCACTGATCTTTAGGATCAGATAGACCTCACATAAAAATTTGAAATCAATCGACTCGATTAACCCTACCAAATGGGTTGATTAAACCTCATAAGCAAAATGGAACTTTAAAAATTCATAACTCCAAAAATACTTTTAAAAAATTCACAAAAATGGTTCTGAAGCTTCTCTAATATCAGGGGAGTTTAGGAAAATTAAAATTGGAATTTTCTAAAAAAGTTGATTTTTCACCATATTTTAATATTTTAATAATTAAAAAATAATAAAAATCACAAAAATATTAAAAATCATAAAAATGTCACATTTTGACTCCTAATCATTTAGGAACAAACCAAATATTTTTCCTATGTCTCTAAGATAAGATATTGAATTTTAAAGGCTTAATGTAATTTTTAATATTAAAAAATGAGTTTTTAACCTTTTTCACTAAAATAATTCTAATAAATCAAAGAAAAATTAGAAAATTATAAAATTTATTTCTCTGAACTCCTTGGGGTTAGAGAGTTTTAAGAAAAAATAAAAAATACATTTTTCAACTTTAATTTTATTTTATAACTAATTAATACTCTAAAACTCAAAATAATTATAATAAATAAAATATAATTCAAAAAATCACCAAAATTGATCTAAGTGGTCCTCTGGTCATTAGAAACATTCCATTATTTTCTTAAGGACAGCAACCTTTCCTTGGTCATGTTTTTGAATTTTCCTTGAAAATCCCTATTTTTCATTAAAAATAATTATATAAATAAATTAAATGCAGAAAAATCACATTTTCTCCTCTAATGTCTTAATTGACATGTGAGTGAGGTGAAATAAAAATTTCAAATTCATTTGAGCTCAATTTAGTGGGTTATGAAATAAATAAGCTTAAAAGGGCATAAAGATAATTAAAATTTTAACCCTTAATTAAAAATTTAGGTTTAATCAAAATGGGAGGTAAAATATTTGATTTTAATTTTCTCTTGGATGATTGAAACTTAGGGAAATTAAGGGGTAGAAACTCATTAAACACTTTGAAAATATCAAAAATGAAACTTTAATTAATTGAATAATTTAAATTTTGGAAAGAATATATTTAAATTTGGATCATTAAAATAGGGATATTATTAAGAGGACATTTATTCTTTAATTTAAAAATCTCTAAATGAGTCACTTTAACAATATTTAATTCTTAACTAAAAAATTAAAATAATAACTTAAATTAATAATTAAAACTAAAATTAAAACAAATTAAATTAAAATTAAAGTTAAATTAAGACTAACAATTAAAATTAAAATTAAAATCAAAATTTAAATTAAATTAAATCCAATTAAATTAAAATTAAATTAAATTAAAATTAAATTAAATTAAAATTCAAATTAAATTAAATTAAAATTAAATTAAATTAAATCAAAAATTAAAATTAAATTAAATTAAATTAAATTAAATTAAAATTAAAATTAAATTAAATTAAAATTAAATTGAATTAAAAATTAATATTAAAATTTAAATTAAATTAAAATTAAAATTAAATTAAAATTAAATAAAAATTAAATAAAATTAAATTAAATTAAAATTAAATTAAATTAAAATCAAATTGAATTAAAATCTTTTAACAACAAATCTAAATGAAATCATTAAGAATTAAATCTAAAAATAATTTGAACACTATTACAAACTTAAAATTATTAATTAAAACCTCATAATTAAATTAAAACACTTTAAATCATTAACTCAAACTTTAAATAAAAAAAATCATTAAAATTCTCAATAAACTAACTTGCCCTTAAAGGCTTTAATTATTATAACTCTTTAATAGAGTATTAAGTGAGATGTCACTTCATTCATCAGGTAATCAAGTACCTAAGTTCACTGAGAAAGAGACAAAGTCTAACTAAACTCCTTGATGATTAATTCATCTGTGCAATTAAATTCACTTGGACTTAAAATAATCCCGTAAGTATTAAAAGATGTTTAGGACTCGTCCTAAACACTTCCTCAATACGATGGGATGTTTTAGAAGAACAACTGAATTTAATTGTTCTTTGATGAAGAAAATCATCCTTAAACCAAACCAAGAACCTAGACGTCAAAGGAAATGACTAGCTATAGAATTAGGAATTTGGTAGACAACTAAGACCCTTTCCCTTAGCTTTACCTAGGTATTTCTTGCAAAATATTCAAATGCCTTAACATGTATTTTAAGTGCAGCTTGGGATGACGGGAAGACCCTTCAGGTACGCTTTTATTTTATGGCAATTTGCTTTATTGCAATTTACTTACATGTACTGTACTTTACTTTTCTTGCATGTTAAATAAAACTGTTGCATGAAAACCAAAACCTTTAGGATAGTCCCTAAACTGAAACCAAAACTAAATTAAAAGTCATTGCAAGATAAAATTCACCGCCACAACATTCCAAAATATAAAACAACTCAAAATTTAATCACAAACAGAACAACGAAACTACAATCACAACTAAATTAAAACGTCTCGTTGAATGATCGGGAATACCTCGGATGATGTAACCCACGTGTTGATAACGGGATTTCCCATGGTCTAAATGAAAGTGTGGAACTCATTCAGTTGAGTTTAGCAAATTCATCTAGACTAAGTGAATTTGATGAAAATAATTATGCCGGGATGACGGAACCGTGGGATCTTAATCGGTTCTGTTTAAACAACTTTAAGATTTGTTTTAATTAAAATATTAAAAACACTTGGATTTTAAAATTTTCTCTAAGCCAAAACACTTCTCTCATCTCCTAATTTATGACTTCTAAAACAAAACCTCTGCAACAACAAGGAGCTCGGAGCATAGTGGGCAGCACGGCCATCTTCATCAGCAAAACTCGGATCTACTTCAGCAAAACATTTCTTAGTTTTAAATAACCAAGCCATAGGACTTCGAGGTAGTTTGCTTAGTGCAACATAATTCCTCAACATTTTGTTAGGCATCTGTATAATCATGTTATTCAAATTAAGCCCTAACCGGTCTTTTGACTCCGAGGTGGTCGTTTGGTACGACATAAACCCTCACATCTTCAAGGATATTTGTGTGATTATGTCATACAAATATAAGACCTAAATAAATAAAATTGGCAGGATTACAACATTAAATAAATTCCTAAATTGAAGTCAAACAATAGGATAGTTTGGGAAGTTGCCAAGATTCTTCTTGGATCCTCAGCTCCTCCTACTTTTCTTCCTTTGGACTCCTGAAATAAATTGTTCCAAATTTGATCCATACCCTTTTGAAATTTCCAAAATCCAATCATTTGAAAACCTTAAGCTTTGAAATTCTTGAAAGCAAAACCACTGATTATTATCGAGAGTTTTCTTAAGTGATTCCCGTCACTTACGATGTAATTAACTATAGGGGCTTGCCCTTATAGGGAACTTTAAGAACCCAGGTAATATAAACCCCGCTTAATTCATTTATATTAAGCGGGGAACTCCTCAGACTTATAAAATTGGTTCGCAGACCAAACGGATGTCACAAATCTTCTAGTTTACTTAATCGAGCCCCATCGTCAAGCAAAGGTGTCTATTCTTCGGGATAGATACACGGTTTGTGATGCGGTGCTCGTTTATATAAACTATTTGGGATGTGAGATCCGTTTTATATTTCATATCTTAAAATTTTCAAATTCAAAATTATTTTCAAAATCAAATACTACTTTCTAAATTATATATATATATATATATATATATATATATATATATATATATTTAAAATTTAAAATTCGCCGACAACTTCGTAGGCGACCCCTTTCTTCAAATACAACACATAACCTAAAAGTATGCCTACAATTTCTGGCGACTTCGCTGGGGACTAGTTCCTCTCTCCATTTTTGATTAGTTAGTTTTGCTTTCATAAATCGGTGGTGAGTCCATATCCCTAGTGGACCAAAACTACCATTCTTCCGTTGGAATACCCCGTTCATTTCTATCTTGAACAAGTATAGCCTAACTCCTCTCGCATTTAGGAGCCACCGTTCGGACACCCCTAAACGGAGAGGTTCCGAGATCCTTTTACCTCTTTTCCGAGGTGGGGTGGACCCCCATAGGTGTTAGTTTAGGAGCGGTCCTTCGAGTCGAGAAGTCTTGCATAAGACTTTCTCTTCCTTTTCAATTCTAAATCGGGCCCTTTACCTTTTCTATAACCTTTTTCCTTTAATCGTTTTGTTTCTAACGAACGAACCTCCTAATAAACAATCTCTTTTAAAAATCACAAATGTGTTCGGAATCTTTCTTTTTCGTCCTAAACTTTACGATGAAAATAAGCATAATTTGGGACTGACATTCGGAATTTGCCCTGTAGAAAATGACCGCCCCAAAGTTAATCTTTTCCTTCACCAATGGAATGGACTTCGCCGTTTACAAGGATGACCTGCCCAACAATGGGATCATTCGTTTTGGACAAGGATTTGACAACACAGATGTCAAGTTCGCTGACGTCACTCTCTTCACACTAATGGACAAAGTGTTAGAAATTGAAGAGCTCGTGATTGAGTTCAACCTGAAGTCGGCTCAAGAATTCCCTCCCCTGCAGAGGGTTCCACTCGAAAGGAGTACTACTCGTTCGTAGGAGGACCGTTGTCTCTACCCCCACCGGCCTAGTCATCTCTCGCACCTACCCCGACTTCGCCAAATCGAAGGGGAAAGAAATCCAAGTCCGTGATGAGCCCGTCACCGTGGAGGGTACGCATTTCGCTACAATACCATCTGTTTTTGAGATTGGGTCCAGTTCAAGAGTTGCACCCCTAACTCGGACTCAAAGGAGAAATAGAAGTAGGAAGATCGCCAAGAAAGCCAGAGCTGCTGAAGTGGCTTTTCTAGAAGAAATTCCTTAAGAAAGAGAAGAACTGCTTGAGTATATACCTCTATTGGAAGGGAGCAGGTTTCACCCCCTCTCTGCCGCATCAGATGAAGAGGATGTCCGTAGGATTGCCACTGCATTACCCCGACCTGCGTACTACAACAATTAGAAAAGAAAAAGAGATAAGACTACGCCATTTGCCCGACTGCAAGCTGTGATAGAAAGATTGGCAAAGAAAGAAAGATGCCCTGTGTCAGAAATCTTAAGAAGGATAGGACGAGTTCCAGTTAAATCCCGCCTCGGACCGCGAATGAGCCCGTTGTCGCCACGGAGAAACCAAAGAAGAAGATAAAAGCCGGCTCACCCGTTGTTGTATTGGGTCTACAAATTAGTGAGGATACCACCTTCCAAGATATAGCCGACGGATCATCCGATCCTAGGCTTCCGACGTACAGAAGGATGGTATAGCGACCTACTACCGACGAGCTAAGACCAAAATAATGTCCTGAGAAGAAAACCTCGTCAGGAGACTTGAATCAGAAGAAAGTGCTACTGCAATAAAGGGGACTCCCGGGAAGGAAGTTCAACAACCGTCACGAGACAACTGCGAGACCGTGCGAAAAGGGCCACTAGAGGAAGCCATGGACAAGTTAAGGACCGACATCCGACGGTTAGCAAAAGAAAGAGAAGAAGAATTAGAAGATGAAATTGACTCATCAGAGTTCATGGATGAGGAGTATGCCGAGATCAACATGGTTGAGACACGAGCATCGTCAGCTTCGCAAGGTGCTCCGGCAGCTGTGGAAAGAGATGAACCGGAAGTGTTGAGAGCACAACTTTGGGAAAGAGATGATACAATTTCCCAAATGGCAAAAAGGATGGAAGAGATGGCTGCTGCCTTAGCCACTCTCCAGAGTCAGGCCCAACCTCAGAAAGAGACACCCCCAGAAATTATCCATATTGCGGATGGAGGAAAGAAGATCACATCCGTCAACGGAGACGAACCACCAAAGAAGGATTCTACACAAAGCATGATTCCAGAAAAAGATATTAAAAATAGGTAGAACAGTAGGTGCGAGAAGCTTTAGCACAATCCAAGAGTGGAACATCTATTCAGACGGGTAGACCTTACCCCGAAGAGTTCGATGCAGTCCAATACCCGAAAGGCTTCGTACCACCTCTGTTTAAGACTTTTGATGGAACAGGAAACCCTCGGCAGCATGTCGCACATTTTTGTGCTAGTTGCTGCAATGCCGGTGGGAGCGATGCTTTACTCTTCCGCCAGTTCGTCAGCAATTTGTCAGGGATTGCCTTCGACTGGTACGCAGAATTACCGAACGGTTCAGTAAAGACCTTTTCAGAACTGGAGAATCTCTTCGTTAAACGATTTGTCGGGGCTCAGCACCACATCACTATCGGCGATCTAGTGGTCGAGCAACAAAAGCCGAACGAGACTTTAGTGGATTGCATACTTCGATGGAGGAATTTAAGCATGAAGTGTGAACCACATCTTCAAGAACAACATGCAGTCGACATCTTACTTAACAGTATCCATGGCCCGATAGCACTCCTCCTTAAAGGATTTACAATCAAGACTTTCAAGAAGTTGCTTAGCACGGCCGGGAGCTTGCAAGAAGAGGCAAAATAGTTAAGTTTCGTAGACAAGAATGATAAGCAGAAGCCTGTAAAAACATTCGAGAAGAAATCTGGAATCGTCGCGGCAGTAGATAAGGGAAAGCAGCCAATGCAGATACCGCCAGAGCGACCGCAGCCTAGTTACCAACCACCGCAACGAACATACCAACAACCTCAGCAAGGCTATCAGCAGCCTCAGTAGGGTTATCAACAAACTCTTCCGAGCTATCAGTCGCCTCAGCATTATGAACAACCGCCTCGTTCGTCACGTACTTTAAGAGAACTTCTAAATAGAGAATATCCATTCAAAACTGAAACAGTAGCGAAGATGTTCTGAAGCTTAATAAAGACACCGGATTTTCAGCTGCCATAGCCCAAGAAGCCGGAGGAAGTCAATAAGAAAGATCATCTGAACTATTGTCCTTACCACCAGATGCTTGGACACTAGATAGAGGATTGCATCACTTTCAAGAGTTGGCTTGATGACAATCTCCTGAAAGGGAACATAACAATCCCAAAGGAATACATGAAGGAACCCCAGAAAGGAGGTTCCGTCAATGTTATTTCAACGGATCACATTGTTCCGATAAACCCATACATGACTGATGAAGGATGGAGTACTGTCTGGACAAGATCATCGAAGAAAATTTTGGATCACATCCGGACCGCTGGTACGCGCTTCAACTCGTAGTTTGAAACCCGTCGAGCCGCACTATCACTTGCAATTGAAGAACCGCCCCGGAAGGAGGAGAAGATCGTGGAAGAAAAGAAGACCGAGGCTCCGAAGGGTAGACTAGGGGCCGCTTATCCTAGGATGGTTGTTTCCGATTCGGGGAGAAATCCCTCGAACTCCTGACTCTGTATGATTATCTGCTCGCTCCGGCGGGATCTTATAATGATAAGGGTTATGGCGTTGGCTACGTTTTGACTATTTCTAACGATTATGTAACTAACGACAACCGGCTTAATCCGGATCTCGATTCCAATATAAATAATGATTCTCAAATCATACACAATCTTGACGACCATGATGAAGAAGATGTTCACAAAGGAGACTACGAAAGCTTGACAGGCAACGAGTCCATTTGTGAATTCCGAGGAGCTCCGATCACGATAGAATTAGAACCCTCAGACACCGAAGCAACTTCAGAAGAGCTAGTGGTTCCAATTCAAGAGGATACACCGGCAGATTCAACATCGGATTTAGAAGAGATAACAGAAGTAAATTTAAGAAGCGGAAAAGTTCTACCTCCGAGAATGGGTCCAAAGGATAAAGGAAAGTAGGTGGTTGCTCAGGAAGAGCCAACCCCAGCAGAAGAACTGCCCATTCGAGAAGAAACCGAAGAACATGGTAATAAAGTGGACTACAACGTGCTAGCCCATCTTAGGAAGCTACCAGCCAAACTAAGCATATACGATGCTCTGATCCTGTCAAAGGAGATGAGAGAGGCTCTGATCAAGGCTTTACTTGATCCAGAGATTTGTTTAGCTCAAATGGCCGGTGATTCCTTCGACGAGGTTTGCTCGTAAGAGAACAACGAGGTGTTACCATCACGGACAATGATCTATTACTGGGAACAGATGATCACAACCGACCGTTATACATTTCAGTCACTATTGGAAAGTTTACGCTCTCCAGAGTGTTGGTTGATCCAGGAGCATCAATCAATATATTGAATCTTCGGACGCTAGCATATTTGGAAATTGATGCTCGCGAGCTTGAAGCAGACAAGATGTTATTAAGAGGCTTCAATCAAAAAGGAGAAAGAGCTCTTGGATCGATAACACTACTAATGAAGACCGGTGATTTAGCATAGACAACCGCAAAATTCCACATAATTGATTCTGAGACATCGTTCAACGCTCTACTGGGTCGGCCATGGATCCATGAAAATCGGATGGTGTCGCCGTCTCTGCACCAGTGCATAAAGTATTACGAAGGAAGGGAACAGTGCATCAAAGGTGATTTGCAACTCCGTGCATGAAATTGGAATTCATGAAGATGCGGCCTACTACGCGCCTCCGAAGAAAACAATCTTTTCCAGAAATACCATACCAAATGAAGAAAAAGAAATTCGAGACGATGAAGAACCTGAAGTTCTAGTTCAACAGTTACTCACCACTCCCTTACGGCGAGATGGTGAAGATTTATCCAGGACTCGCACCTGAGGTCGAGGCCGGGGACGAGACGTGGAAGAAATGCTGGAACAGTTGGACAGAAGAAACCAGTCATCTATGTTGATTAGGAGAACACTTCCAAAGCAGAAGAAGAAATTGAGAAAGAAGCAGTGACAATAAGTCAAAAGAAACCCCAGTTCAAGATCTCTCTCGAAGATGAAAAGAATGAAGAATATAAATCAATGTACGAGAAGATTAACCATCATGTGCAAACTATGACCCTGACCCCGATCCATTCTAATAAGATTGAGGGTATGGTGGTCAAGGAGGTGCATGGTGGTGGTACTAAACCAATCAAGTTTTACCGTGGTGCTTCTTCTTCCAATACTGAAAAAGATGTACAATTTGAAGATGTTACTTCTTCCGAATTAATGGAACTACCTTTTGAGTGGTACTCTCCCTGTGTTCAAAATTTAATTCAACGTGGTGTCTTACCTCGACAATGGACAAAAGGCCGATCACAACATTTTGAAAAATTATGGAATAATGTCGGTCGGCCTCCCAATTCAAAACATGGTCTCGGATTCGGCATAGTAGGATCAGTTGATGATACAGGGTTTTGCTTGGTTTTCACTTGCAAACCTAATAAAGATTGCTTGGAAGCTTAAGAAGATCTTGAAGATCTACCAATCAGAGATGCTCCACTAGAATTCGAGGAAGAAACCAAATCTACAATAGACGAGTTAATGGAAGTTAACTTAGGTACTAGCGAAGAGCCTAGGCCAACCTTTGTTAGCTCCTTACTCAATAAAGAAGATTTCGAGGAAATTATCAAGCTATTAATGGAATTCAAGGACTGTTTTGCTTAGAGCTACGAAGAAATGCCAGGATTAGCTCCAGAAGTCGCAGTTCACAGGCTAGGTGTAGATCCTACTTCCATTCCGGTTAGACAAGCTCCCAGAAGAATGCGTCTAGAAATTGAGCAACAAGTAATAGCAGAAGTTAAGAAGCTAATAGACGCTAAATTTGTCCGTGAAGAACAATACCCTACTTGGTTAGCCAACGTGGTACTAGTCAGAAACAAGAATGGTCAGATCAGAATCTGCGTAGATTTCAGAGATTTGAATAAAGCATGTCCAAAGGACGAATTTCCACTGCCAATCCCAGAACTGATGATCGACATTGGTTCAACACATGAAATATTCTTATTCATGGATGGATCATCAGGATACAACCAGATAAAGATGGCACCAGAAGACGAAAAGCTCACGGCATTCAGAATGCCGATCGGAGTCTATTGCTACACAGTAATGCCATTCGGACTAAAGAACGCAGGAGCAACATACCAAAGAGCGATGATGAAGATTTTTGATGATCTCATTCACAACCAAGTTGAGTGCTACGTGGATGATGTGGTCATCAAAAGCAAACTGAAAGAAGATCACCTGTATGATTTGAGAATTGTTTTCGAGCGACTAAGAAAATTTAACCTTAAGATGAATCCCTTAAAATGCGCCTTCGGCATCACCTCCGAGAAATTCTTAGGATTTGTTGTCCGACATCGCGGGATTGAAATCGATCCGGAGAAGATTAAAGCTATCTTAGAAATGCCACCTCCTAAAACCTTGAAACAGCTACGATCCTTTCAAGGAAAGTTGGCATATCTTCGACGTTTTGTATCGAATTTGTCAGGAAGGTGTCAGCCTTTTTATGCTTTGGTTAAGAAGGATGCCAAGTTTACTTGGGACTCCAAATATCAACATGCCTTTGATGACATCAAACAATACTTAATGACACCTCCTGTCTTAGCAGCCCCAGTATCAGGTAGACCGTTGATACTTTATACCGCGGCTTTAGACGACTCCCTTGGAGCCTTGCTAGCCCAGGTCAATGATGAGGGAAAAGAAAATGCTCTCTACTACTTAAGCCGTCGTCTAATTCCGACGGAAGTAAAGTATCCTCCGATTGAGAAGCATTGTTTGGCCCTGATCTTCGCCGCTCAAAAGCTCAGGCATTACATGCTTTCTCATAAGGTCAACCTTATTTCGAGAGTTAATCCATTGCAATACTTGATGACCCGACCGACGCTTTCTGGCAGACTTGCTAGGTGGTCGATGATACTATTGCAATTTGACATAACTTTCGTTCCTCTTCTCGCCGTAAAGGGACAAGTCCTAGTAGACTTCCTCGCAGCACACCCTTTGCCGGCGGATTCACCTCTCGACGACGATTTTCCTGATGAGCAGATAATGAGCCTAGAAGACCCTGATGATCGACGTTGGGAACTATACTTCGACGGTGCGTCCTCAGCACAGAAGAATAAAGAATTGCAAACGATAGTGCCCGGTAAGGCAGGAATCAGACTAATCTTTATAACACCAGAACGAGGGATGTTAAAATACTCCTAACACTTAACGAAACCGTGTACAAACAACGAGGCAGAATATGAAGCCCTCATAACAGGACTGGAATTAACCATTCAGATGGGAATAACAGACATCAACATCTACGGAGATTCTTAGTTGATCATTCAACAAGTCGCCGGACAGTACAGAATTTTAAAGCCAAGACTCGAGCAGTACTTTCAGTACGCCATGAAATTGTTGGAACAAACTCCAAATGTGACAATCTACAAGATTCCCAGAAAAGAAAATGCTCTCGCCAATGCGCTAGCCCGCCTTGCAAAGGAATTTGCTTGCTTGTAGGATGAGTCAGTTGAAGTGTCAGTTCAAGGACGATAGGTCCTATCACAGCTCGACATGGATACAATACATAGATAAGGAATAGCAGAAGAAACAATTGCAGCAGTGATGTGAAAATACGAGAAGATTGGCGACGAACCATTACTGTACTACTTGCAGACGGAAACCTGCCTGACGATAAGTCATTAGCCCATCAAATCAAGAAAAGAACTCTGTCTTACACATTAATAAACAATACATTATACAGAAGGTCTTTTGATCAGATGTGGCTAAGATGCCTGAGCGGGTCCGAGGCTCGTGAAATCATTAAAGAAGTACATTCAGGACTTTGTGGCGCTCATCAGTCGGGTCCGAAAATGAAAATGAAGATTAAAAGACTAAGGTACTACTGGCCCTCAATGATGACCGACTGTATGAAAGTTGCCAAAAGTTGTCACCAGTGTCATGTGCACGGAGTGGTTCTACACCAACCTCCAAATGTGCTACATCCGACAATCGCGTCGTGGCCGTCTGAGTGTTGGGGCACAGATATAGTGGGTCCGATAGAACCACCTTCTTCAAGAGAACATCGCTTCATTCTTGCAGCTACAGACTACTTTTCTAAATGGGCAGAAGCTATACCACTCAGAGAAGTGAAGGCACACCACGTGCTACAGTTTTTCAAGAACCAACTCGTCTACCGTTTCGGGGTACCGCGCAGGATCATTTCAGATAATGAGTCTGTATTCAAAAGTACAAAGATCAACAATTTTGTCAGAAGACACAGGATCGATTGGCGATACTCAACGATCTATTACCCAAGAGCAAACGGATTGGTCGAGGCTTTTAATAAAACTCTCGTTCAAATTTTAAAGAAAACTTTGGACAACAACAAGAGAAATTAGCACGAGAAGTTGTTAGAAGCCTTATGGGCCTACATGACGACTTTTAGGATTCCTACTCAGTCTACACCTTACGCTTTGGTGTACGGGTCCGAGGCCGTCTTGCCCCTGGAAGTTCAGCTTCCTTCACTCCGAATTGCAGTTGCAGAAAAGATCACCACAGAAGAAAATGCCAGACTACGATTGGAAGAATTGGAATGTTTGGAAGGGAAAAGACTTTCCGCACAGTAGAATTTGGAACTGTATCAAGCCAAGATGATCCAGGCCCATGATAAACTGGTCCGCCCAAGAACTTTCAAAGTCGGTGACTTAGTTCTTGTTCTCAGAAGACCTATTCTTGCACCTCGCAAGATAGGTGGTAAGTTCGAACCAACATGGGAAGGGCCATTCGTGGTCGAGACAGTCTATTCAGGAGGTTCCTACCAACTGGTGAATTGCCGTGGAGAACGACCCATGCGTCCAATTAATGGACGGTACTTAAAGAAGTATTACGCAACCTGATGTTTCGAAGGGTGGCCTCTAAAATAGAATTTTATCCCTAAAAACACGGGTGAAGTGATCACTTTGTGACTGGGTCTAAACCCAAAACAAAATAAAATGGATGATAAAAAAAATCTCATCAACGAAAATGTTAAAAAGAAAACATGGGAAATCATAATAATAAAATGTCAATCTTTCCTTTTAAATCCATTCATTCCTGATATTTTCTCATCTTTTCCTACTTCCTTTAAATTTAAAAGAAGTGAATATGAATTTTTAAGTGTTTTTTTCTTATTGTTCTTGTTCTTAGTACATCCCCTGATCCTTTCCTTATTTTTTTTCACAGGGAAATGTCGAACGGGCGGTTGGTTCTAAACTTTAGAAATGGCGTGAGTCTAGCACTTGATGAAAAGAGGGTGAGGGATGGAGCAGTGATAGAGATTGACTCAGACTTCACACCAGCCGGCTTACAATACAAAGAAAATGATTGGATCCCAGTTGATCGAGAAGAACTTCACAGCCAGGCAGTGATGAAAATGGGTGGCCCGAGCCATCAATCCAGCAATAAGAAAAGAAAAGCAAATGCCGCGCATGCAACCAGAGAAGATAAAAAAGTTAAGTCCGTGGTTGCCACAGTAGAGGGAAGGCTTGTCAGCGCCGCGCCCATAGAAATTCAAGGGGTAAGGAGAGCTACTCTCACTGCTACCCAGCGAAGAAATAAAAATCGTGGCATTCGCAAAATGTTGACCAAGTTAGCAGAAGATCAACATGAACAGATGATGGATACTATTAGTGCAAATGCTCCAAGGAGACCGGTTCATCAGGAACCAGAAAGAAGAAAGTCAACTCGAAGAAGGTCGGAACAGATAAAAGAAATACCAAGAAAAACAGAAATAGAGTCGGTACCTCGACGCCGAGTATATGTACTGGATTTGAAGAGTCTTGTTTCGAAAGCAACCCCGGAGGATGTCCCTATGGAGACTATCCCCGAGGAGCCGAGACATGCAGAAGAACGTGCTGGGGTTGAGCCATACATCCCACAGTATGTTACTAGACACCGAGGACTTTAGATAATCCCGGAATACGAGCTGAAGAAAATGCAGGTAGTCGAGAAGAAAACCTTTGAGTACTTTGAAAGAATTGGAAACAAGAGGGTCAACATCTTGGAAGGCCTCGAGCTGCATACAGATGTTTTCTCAGACTATGAGCAACAACAAATTGTAGACTGCATCCTTGAATTGTAGAAAATGGGTCGAGCTGGCCGCCTGAGAGAAAAGACATATTCAGAACCCCGAAGATGGTTGTCGGGAAAGGGAAGAGTTACAATCCAATGCGGATGTTGCTACAATTTTGCCACAGACAGAAAAGGAAATCCGCCAAGGATACTCCGTCACGATGAGGTGGATCCAATGCCAAGAGTCATCAAGAGAATGGTGAAAAGGATGATAACATGGAGGGTACCGCTCGCGGATCGCATACCCAATCACTCGCATTATCAACATCTACAAGGAAGGCGATTGCATACCGCCGCATATAAACCATCATGACTTTGTCAGACCATTTTGCACAGTGACATTACTCAGCCAGTGCAACATCATGTTCGAATCTGACCTCCGGATTGCAGGCCCCGGTGAGTTCCGAGGGCCGGTGGAGATACCACTACCGGTAGGTTCTGTCCTGGTGTTAAAAGGAAACGGAGCGCGACGTTGCGAAACATTGCATTCCGTGAGTGCCCGTGGAGCGGATCTCGCTTACTTTTAGAAGAATGGACGACAGAAAAATGCCTTACCATTTTCAACTGCATCCGTAATTAGAGAGTCTCCGGCCCTACGAGCCGTGAGTTACATGGGAAATAAGCACACCTCCAATGCACATCCATGAGGCATTCCTGCCAGGGATGGCTTGGAATGTGATGTTATGACCCATGTTTCTTACTATTCAGACATGGATTTTTTACAGACGTTTTTAGATGGAACAACAAGAATCTGACACAATCTGCTTTGGATTTACATGAATTGTATGAGACATTAAATTTCTGAGGAAAATGTCATCATGACAAGATCAAGTTGTATGATGTACTTTCAGCAAATTGGAATGAAAACGACTATGCCATATTTTGCCTTCACCTCTTTTTGTGCAAATTGACTGGGAAACGCCATTAGAGTTAAATGAACTTTGAACGAAGAACAGAAAAAAAGAAGAAAATAAATGAGAACTTTTCCTAAAAAATCTAAATAATAAAATGAACTTCAAAATTCACATGAACACTAAAAAAAAATTTAAAAAAAATGGGATCGTTAAAGGACAAATATAACGAATCTAAATCTCAAATTGAATTTCGATCTGAATCCCCTGATTCGAACCTTTTAGTTCTTTCCTCCATCAAAATCTGTTTGAAACTCTCTTTAAATTTGAATATTTCCCTTGACTTTTTGCTAAGTCAAGTCTTTTCAGCTTGGTACACTTACCAGCTCCTTTTAATTCTCTTTCTTCTGTGTCTTAGAGGATCGACTAATTCTATTGACACGGAGCCACGAAATTTATTCGATTTGGTTCAGATGGCATGGGATTGGGTCCCTCTTCATACAGATAAATCTTCGAGATTGGAACCAGTTTCTATTTCTCATTAAATTTCAATTCTAATTTCCGAGATTGGTACCTAAATTCCAGTTCTCTTCCTTCGAGGTCGGTACCTAAATTCCGATTCTCATTCGAGATCGATACCTAAATTTCGACTCTTTCGAATTGATACCTAAATTTCAATTCTAATTTCTGAGACTGGTACCTAAATTCCAGTTCTCTTCCTTCGAGGTCGGTACCTAAATTCTGATTCTCATTCGAGATCGATACCTAAATTTCGAATCTCTTTCGAATTGATACCTAAATTTCAATTCTCAATTTCCGAGACTGGTACCTAAATTCCAGTTCCCTTCCTTCAAGGTCGGTACCTAAATTTCGATTCTCATTCGAGATCGATACCTAAATTTCGATTCTCTTTCGAATTGATACCTAAATTTCAATTCTAATTTCTGAGATTGGTACCTAAATTCCAGTTCTCTTCCTTCGAGGTCGGTACCTAAATTCCGATTCTCATTCGAGATTGATACCTAAATTTCGATTCTCTTTCGAATTGATACCTAAATTTCAATTCTCAATTTCCGAGACTGGTACCTAAATTCTAGTTCTCTTCCTTCGAGGTCGGTACCTAAATTTCGATTCTCATTCGAGATCGATACCTAAATTTTGATTCTCTTTCGAATTGATACCTAAATTTCAATTCTAAATTCCGAGACCGGTACCTAAATTCCAGTTCTCATTTCGAGGTCGGCACCTAAATTCCGATTCTCATTCGAGATCGATACCTAAATTTCGATTCTCTTTCGAATTGATACTTAAATTTCAATTCTAAATTCTGAGACTAGTACCTAAATTCCAGTTCTCTTCCTTCGAGGTCGGTACCTAAATTCTGACTCTCATCCGAGATCGATACCTAAATTTCGATTCTCTTTCAGGTTTGATACTTTAATTTCAAATCTCACTCTCTCGAGTTCAGTACCTAAATTCTGATTCTCATCCTTTGTGAGGTCGGTACCTAAATTCTGATTCTCTCTCCAGGGCTGGTACTTAAATTCCGGTCCTCATTCCTTTCGATCAATACCTAAATTTTGATCTTCTTTCTGAGAATTGGAGCCTAAATTCCAACTCTCTTCGTCAAGAATAGAGCCCAAATTCTAGTTCTCTTTCAAATTCTGAGGTTAGAGCCTAGGTTCTGATTCTCATTCCAAATTTTGAATCTTAACGAAATCCACCTTAAAGTCAATCTTAAACCGAACTTTAACTAAAATTGAAACTCAAATCAATTTGAAACTCGAAATTGAAACTTGAAATAAAAATGAAACGGATCTAAATCCATTTTATCCCTCTCCAAATCTTGTGATTTGAAATTCACCTCCTTTTCCATTCTCCAGCGAGAGTTCAGGAATCTCCAGTCTTGGAATTATACCTGATACTCCCCAGCGGAAATTCTTCTGCTTCGTCCTAAGTTTGTCACTTGGACATCTGTGTTGGTTTTACTGATCTCTTCGGTCAACGCCAATACGCGCGGTGTGCTCCATCAGTACACCACACCTATTGGGGGTCCATTTGCTGACCTCATTTTTGATGAGGTCTTTTGCTTCTCTTTTTAGTACTTAGGATCTAGCCTTAGGCTTTTCCTTTGATTAATCTTAGAGGACTAGAAGTGGAACCCACCATTTAGACACTCAAACACCTCTTGACTCCCTGCAAACCCCACAAGCTTGATTGTAGACCCCTAATCACTTAGAGGGTTGAAATCAAATGTGGAGGTTTAAAGGATGAGTTCCCTGTAGGAATTTTTGGCCTTAGAAATACCCCCGGTGGCCCGGTCCAGTGAGGGTTGACTTGTACATACACTACACTCTCACACACATTCTAAGTCCTAAAACCACACTCTCACCCAACTTGACCTCCTGACTCATGTAGGTAATTCATATGGATGGTCCTTAATCCCTATGCCCCTGGCTAAAAGGGTTAGGAACAACATAATGAATGCCTCAAATGAGTCCTCTCATGACTTATATGAGCTTAACATGGCTTCATGGCTCAACCAAAGTAATTCCATTTTACTCAAATTTGATCAATCTTCATTTTTCCAAAATTTCAATTTTTGACCCCCGGGGCCCCAGACCTACTAAACATACCAAAAGCCCTTGAAACTACCCAAAATTTACAAAATCACCAAAATTACCCAAAATTACTCAAGATCAATCATAAACATTTCCCCCCACTCAAATTGATCATCCATAACCAAAAATACCAAAAATTCCAAAAGTACCCCCCAATACCCTCCAAATACTCAAAATGCCCTTCTTAGCCCAAAAATCCAAAAAAATCCAAAAAAATCCAAAAATTCCAAAAAAATTCCAGAAAATCCAAATTATTCCCAATTTCATTTTGTTAAACTACACCATGGGCCAATTTTTCCAATTTACCCCACTTTTATCAAAACCCCCAATTTGACCCATTTTTAACCCAAGTGAACCCAATGTCAAACCAAACCACCCCAATTGACCTCAATTTTGGTCCAATTCAATTCTAAACTTCAAATAAACATGTCCAACATCAATTTAGACCAAATCTAAGTCCAATTTGGATGACATTTGAGCACAATTTCAATTTGAAGCCTAAGGCCCAATTTTGGCCCATGACCTAAACCTAACCCAAATCCCAAAATCAAAGCCCAACCAAAGTTGAAAACTCTTTGTGACACTCCCATAAACATTTCTCAACATTAATTTTATATCAAATCCAACTTTAGCCCAACCTTAACCCAAGCTAGCCCAATTTGACCCACTTTGGCCCCTTTAACTAAGAAGCCCAAATTCAACCCAATTCTACTCCAAATCACACCAAATTGATTCCAAACCATTCATGAAACATCCCTAAACCAATTGCAACATTTATTTGACATGGTCCTTCACAAAATTTTCATCCAAAAGCCCATCCTAAAATCCAAGAGCCCACTTCCCTAAATAACTTTAAAAGCCCACCCAAGACCATTTCAAAAGCCCAAGTTTTCAATCCAAAGCCCACATGACATTTCTCTACATCATCCATTTAATCAAAATCATCCCTAAGTCCTAAAACAATGATCAAATAATTCCAAATAAAGCTTCATCCAAATTTCCACCAAAAATGCCAAAATTCATAAAATCCCCTTTTATGAAATTGATCAAACTTTTCCCTAAGCCACATGGAGCCATGAAGCCATGCACAAGCCATATGCAAGCCTTGAGAGCCACTTTACACCTCACCATACCCATAGTGGCAAGAAGAGGGAGCCCTTTAATGATTCTCTTAAGGGTGATTAAGCCTTTCCATGACTCCTCCAAATCTTGCTTAAACTTAATTGTACTTGGATTGTGACTTGACACCACTAATTAAGCTGAGCCAAATAACTTTCTCTTCGACTCAAGCCACCTTAGGTGGTGAACCCAACCCATTTCCATGGATTGACCCAAACCAAGCCAAAATACACTCTCCCCCATCCCATTTTAATCAAGCCTTTTACACATGTCAAACTCCATCGACTTCACCAAATTCAACCCCCGACCCCACCGAGTCGGATGGTGACCCATGCTCGGCCGGCCACCACCACGACCGCCGTGAAAAACCATGGCCGAGAGCTCCATGTGAGCCAAAATTTCAAATTCTCCCTCGTCGAGCTGTCCCAACCCTAGTGGACACCATAGCTCTTCTTCTCCTCCCCTGAGTAGCTGATCCCAGCCTCCAATTGCCCCTGGGAAGCCCTCCAGCCATGCCTATTTAAACACCACCACCTCTCAGCCAAAAAAAGAGATGAACCAGACCTTAAGGAAACTCTGCCAAAATTGCTCCAGGACCCTCTCCTAACCCAGAGCAGTTGATCCCCAGTGTTCCTTTGCCCTAATCCCCATTAACAGAGCTCAATTTCTGAGCTGAAAATCGACCCAAAAAGAGGACACTTCACCACAGTGAGCCAATCTCCAAATTGATTGGTCCTACACCTTCACCAGACCAAGAGGAGAAGTTCCCCGATAGAAAGCCCCTCACCGAGCCAGCCATTGCTTCTAGCCTCCAAGCTTTGTGATCGGGCTTGGTCACTTTCATACCTAGACAAATCCCCAGAGCCAGAGACTTCATCTGGAGCTTGCCTGGACCCAATCGAAGGTGACACAACTCTCAGATCGAAGCTTCACCTCTCTGAGCAAAGGTATGAACTCACTCTTCCTCCCAAGCTTCCAGTGATTCTTCATTTTGTTTAAGTTAATTTCATAGCCTATAAACCATATGGATGTGTTCGTCTCTTCAAGACGAATCCATAAAGCATAAGAACATGAAAATCCATTGAGAATCAAGTGAGATCTTAGGGTTTTAGTGTGGACGGTTACGGGTGCACACCAGTTGTAGAAGATGACCGGGAGTCGTTGGATCGTGCGTGTATCGAGCGGACGGTTCAGTTTGCGCCGGACCAAGGAATGTTACGTGAACCGCGGGCCCCCGAAGTACTGAGTCGGATGGCGGCGTTGAATGGGAATGCGCCGCGTGGGCTTTCGGAGCTGCCGATGTTGTGCTGGCGCCGCGTGGATAAGTAGATAAATAGGGTATTTTTGAATTATTTAAATGCCCAGAACTTCAAAAATTCATATCTTTGCATAGAAAAATCACAAAAATAAAATAAAAATACCCTCTTACTCAGTGAACAGAGGAGAATAATGTGGAAAAGAAATCAAGTTAATTGGATGAGTATTTTATTTTTAATAATTTATTTACTATTTTTCAGTATTTTGATTCTTCATTTGTATAGACAATTCACCATGGCATGAGACCATAGGGCTTTTGAAGCCTCTGATCTTATAAGTATTCCCTGAATTTTTCAAGGTCAGAGGCCATCTCTGTGAAAAGTAATTAAATTTTCAAGTTCATGTCACTGTTTTAGGTATTTTAATTCCAATAATTAGCATGTTGTGAAATGAATTCTAGGAAAATTTGGTGATGTTCCTTAGGACCAGAGAACCCTATGAAAAATATAGTTTGAATTAATTCATTCATAATAACCTTAATTTGCCTAAACCCTTAAAATTTAATTTTAATTAATTAGGGTTAACCACACATCAAATTGACTTGAAAATAATTCTCCACTAATCTTTAGGATCAGAGAGACCTCACATAAAAATATGAAATCAATTGGACTTGATTAACCCACCAAATGGGTTGATTAAGCTTCATAAGCAAAATGGAACTTTAAAAATTTATAACTCCAAAAATACTTTTCAAAAATTTACAAAAATGGTTTTGGAGCTTCTCTGATATCAGGGAAGTTCAGGAAAATTAAAATTGGAATTTTCTAATAAAGTTGATTTTTCATCATATTTTAATATTTTAATAATTAAAAAAATAATAAAAATCACAAAAATATTAAAAATCATAAAAATATCACATTTTGACTCCTAATCATTTAGGAACAAACCAAATATTTTTCCTAAGTCTCTAAGATAAGATATTGAATTTTAAAGGCTTAATGTAATTTTTAATATTAAAAAATGAGTTTTTAACCTTTTTCTCTAAAATAATTCTAATAAATCAAAGAAAAATTAGAAAATTATAAAATTTGTTTCTCTGAACTCCTTGAGGTTAGAGAAGTTTAAGAAAAATAAAAAATACATTTTTTAACTTTAATTTTATTTTATAACTAATTAATACTCTAAAACTCAAAATAATTATAATAAATAAAATAAAATTCAAAAAATCATCAAAATTGATCCAAGTGGTCCTCTAGTCATTAGGAACATCCCATAATTTTCTTAAGGACAGCAACCTTTCCTTGGTCATGTTGTTGAATTTTCCTTGAAAATCCCTATTTTTCATTAAAAATAATTATATAAATAAATTAAATGCAGTAAAATCACATTTTTTCCTCTAATGTCTTAATTGACATGTGAGTGAGGTGAAATAAAAATTTCAAATTCATTTGAGCTCAATTTAGTGAGTTATGAAATAAATAAGCTTAAAAGGGCATAAAGGTAATTAAAAATTTTAATTCTTAATTAAAACTTTAGGTTTAATCAAAATGGGGGAGTCAAATATTTTATTTTAATTTTCTCTTGGATGATTGAAACTTAGGGAAATTAAGGGGTAGAAACCCATTAAACACTTTGAAAATATCAAAAATGAAACTTTAATTAAATGAATAATTTAAATTTTGGAAAGAATATATTTAAATTTGGATCATTAAAATAGGGATATTATTAAGAGGACATTTATTTTTTAATTTAAAAATCCCTAAATGAGTCACTTTAATAATATTTAATTCTTTACTAAAAAATTAAAATAATAACTTAAATTAATAATTAAAACTAAAATTAAAACAAATTAAATTAAAATCAAATTAAAATTAAAGTTAAACTAAGACTAAAAATTAAAATTAAAATTAAAATCAAAATTTAAATTTAATTAAATCCAATTAAATTAAAATTAAATTAAATTAAAATTCAAATTAAATTAAATTTAAATTTAAATAAAATTAAATTAAATCTAAAATTAAAATTAAATTAAATTAAATTAAAATTAAATTAAATTAAAATTAAATTGAATTAAAAATTAAAATTAAATTGAATTAAAAATTAAAATTAAATTAAATTTAAAATTAAATTAAAATTAAATAAAAATTAAATAAAATTAAATTAAATTAAAATCAAATTGAATTAAAATCATTTAACAATAAATCTAAATGAAATCATTAAGAATTAAATCTAAAATAATTTGAACATTATTCCAAACTTAAAATTATTAATTAAAACCTCATAATTAAATTAAAACACTTTAAATCATTAACTCAAACTTTAAATAAAAAAATGATTAAAATTCTCAATAAACCAGCTTGCCCTTAAAGGCTTTAATTATTATAACTCTTAAATAGAGATTAAGTGAGATGTCACTTCATTCATCAGGTAATCAAGTACCTAAGTTCACTGAGCAAGAGACAAAGTCTAACTAAACTCCTGGATGATTAATTCATCTGTGCAATTAAATTCACTTGGACTTAAAATAATCCCAGAAGTATTGAAAAGATGTTTAGGACTCGTCCTAAACACTTCCTTAATACGATGGGATGTTTTAGAAGAATAACTGAATTTAATTGTTCTTTGATGAAGTAAATCATCCTTAAACCAAACCAAGAACCTAGACGTCATAGGAAATGACTAGCTATAGGATTAGGAATTTGGTAGACAACCAAGACCCTTTCCCTTAGCTTTACCTAGGTATTTCTTGCAAAATATTCAAATGCCTTAACATGTGTTTTAAGTGCAGCTTGGGATGACGGGAAGACCCTTCAGGTACGCTTTTATTTTATGACAATTTGTTTTATTGCAATTTACTTACATGCACTGTACTTTACTTTTCTTGCATGTTAAATAAAATTGTTGCATGAAAACCAAAACCTTTAGGATAGTCCCTAAACTGAAACCAAAACTAAATTAAAAGTCATTGCAAGATAAAATTCACCGCCACAACATTCCAAAATATAAAATAACTCAAAATCTAATCACAAACAGAACAACGAAACTACAATCACAACTAAATTAAAACGTCTCGTTGAATGATCGGGAATACCTCGGATGATGTAACCCACGTGTTGCTAACGGGATTTCCCATGGTCTAAATGAAAGTGGGGAACTCATTCAGTTGAGTTTAGAAAATTCATCTGGACTAAGTGAATTTGATGAAAATAACGGTGTCGGGATGACGGACCGTGGGATCTTAATCGGTTCTGTTTAAACAACTTTAAGATTTGTTTTAATTAAAATATTAAAAACACTTGGATTTTAAAATTTTCTCTAAGCCAAAACACTTCTCTCATCTCCTGATTTATGACTTCTAAAACTAAACCTCTGCAATAACAAGGAGCTCGGAGCATAGTGGGCAGCACGGCCATCTTCATCAACAAAACTCGGATCTACTTCAACAAAACATTTCTTAGTTTTAAATAACCAAGCCATAGGACTTCGAGGTAGTTTGCTTAGTGCAACATAATTCCTCAACTTTTAGTTAGGCATCTGTATAATCATGTTATGCAAATTAAGCCCTAACCGGTCTTAGGACTCCGAGGTGGTCGTTTGGTACGACATAAACCCTCACATCTTCAAGGCTATTTGTGTGATTATGTCATACAAATATAAGACCTAAATAAATAAAATTGGCAGGATTGCAACCTTAAATAAATTCCTAAATTGAAATCAAACAATAGGATAGTTTGGGAAGTTGCCAAGATTCTTCTTGGATCCTCAGCTCCTCCTACTTTTCTTCCTTTGGACTCCTGAAATAAACTGTTCCAAATTTGATCCATTCCCTTTTGAAATTTCCAAAATCCAATCATTTGAAAACCTTAAGCTTTGAAATTCTTGAGAGCAAAACCACTGATTATTATTGAGAGTTTTCTTAAGTGATTCCCGTCACTTAGGATGTAATTAACTTTAGGGGCTTGCCCTTATAGGGAACTTTAAGAACCCAGGTAATATAAACCCCGCTAATTCATTTATATTAAGCGAGGGAACTTGTCGGCATATAAAATTCGTTCGCAGACCAAACAGATGTCACAAATCTTCTAGTTTACTTAATCGAGCCCCATCGTCAAGCAGTGTGTCTATTCTTCGGGATAGATACACGGTTTGTGATGCGGTGCTCGTTTATATAATCTATTTGGGATGTGAGATCCGTTTGATATTTCATATCTTAAAATTTTCAAATTCAAAATTATTTTCAAAACCAAATACTACTTTCTAAATATATATATATATATATATATATATATATATATATATATATATATATATATATATATATATATATATATATATTTAAATTATATTTAAAATTTAAAATTCGCCGACAACTTCTGTAGGCGACTCCTTTCTTAAAATATGTCGAGACTTGTTCTTTATTCTTTTCTCTTGGATTCACTTCAGTATTACTTAGAAGAATTCCTTGGGATCTACTACTTAAGGCATTTGCAATTTGTCCCAATTGATTTTCAATATTTCTGATGGTTGCTCCATGAAGTTGTAATTGATTTCCCATATGTGATACTTCTTCCATAAACTACTTCTTCTCCTTTAATTGTGAAGCACTGATATTTATACTTACAAATATGATATGAAAATTGGCAACGACACCAAAAACTTGATCCTGCCGGATATATATGCTTATGATTTTGATTTATAATGTGGATACTACGCAAGTATACGTATCGTTTATCAAGTAATATAGAACTTTCTGATTAAGTCCCAAGATATCGAACCCACAGGGAAAGGATAAAAATCTTTAAAGGAATCAGAAAATTATCTTTTTACTTTTTTAATGGCATTTGAAAATTATGTCTTGATTTTGAAAAGTTTCGAAAGTTGATTTGTCTTTTGAAATTTCCTTAATAAAATGTTAAGCAAGAAATTAAAATAATAATAACTAATAACACTGTATGTAAAACACTATTAACTAGAATATCTTTTTCTTTCCTTTTATGAAGTAGTAATAATTATTAAAGTATTGTTGTGGAAGTATTTAAATTTGTTGTGACAGATAGAAGCAAATGTGTTCTTTACCCTTACTTGGTTCTATAAATAACATAGGCTAATTTGAAATTTTTATCATTTTGAACATGGTTAGGCAGGGAAGATACCAGTCTCTCACTCTAGAGTTTTCTCGATTCCCACCAACTGGGGGCTACCTTCTAATAACAAAACTCAAAACTTCAAACCAAATTAGGGGGTTTTAGCCTGTCACTCTAAAATCCTCTAATTTTACTCCCTTCCATAAAAATATCTTTTAATATTACATTCAATTATATGGACTACAATTCTCACCCATATAATTGCATGTGATTCTTACAAACTTTTATGAAACAATACCGCATTGGATCTTACATAATCTCAAGAAATTCTACAACTTAACAAGCCAAATTAAGAAGTAAACAAAGTTTTCAGAATCAATCTTCACAACTTCTTCCAACTTTAAACACTTATACTTTCCATAACAATTCTGTATAAACTATTTACTTCTCCATTTAAGAAAGAAAAAGATAAAGTAAACTACTCAGAATGCATTGAGAAAATACAAAAACACATTGATTTGAAATTAAAAACTATAAGAAAAACAAACAAAAAAAAGTATTAATTAAAAAAAAATAAATCTAAGAACAAAAGTAAACACTTATCTGAAAATTCTCTCCACAAGACTCATGAAGTTCCTCTGAAACTTTAACTCTTCACTAAACTACTCCTCAGAGCGGATCTCCCAACTCTGATGACTCAGAATAAACTTCAGACATTAATAGAAACTAAACTAAAAGAAAGAAAAGAAGTGGGAAGAAGAAGACTTCACTCCGACCATTTTCTCCTTTCTACTCTCTACTCCTACTCTTAATAAA
Source organism: Papilionanthe hookeriana x Papilionanthe teres (assembly GCA_022702705.1). Taxonomy (NCBI): domain Eukaryota; kingdom Viridiplantae; phylum Streptophyta; class Magnoliopsida; order Asparagales; family Orchidaceae; genus Papilionanthe; species Papilionanthe hookeriana x Papilionanthe teres. The sequence goes on along the minus strand of CM040438.1, from coordinate 53,911,698 downwards.
AACTCTCACAAAATGAAAGTCAAATACTGTAAAAACTCTCTTAAAAATGTAAGTGGAAGAGAAAAAGAAAGAAAGAACCCTTCAAAATGCAAAGGAAGAGCCCCTTAATCTTTCCTAAGACTCTCTTTAAATATTAAATCAAAAGGTGCCTTGGTGTCTCTTTAAATGTGTCCAGATTCAATGTATCCACCAAAGAATGCACCCCTTCATTCAAATTTGCAGCCCAAAGGAAGTTATGGAAGTTACCACCAAGAGTTGCATCCCATCCCCTTTGAAATTGGCGTCAAATTCAATTTAATCTCGATTTTTAACTGTGGCGGCTTAGCCGCCAGTGCCCGAATTTTCATTTTTCATTTTTTTTACTCCAAATTTGATCCAATTTTGCTTCTTTCATCATGACCATCCATTTTCATCATACCTGCAAGAAAAACACAAAATGCCTTCCATTAAAGTGCAAAATCATTAAAAATAGGTATAAAAATGTGCATAAAAATACTATATATTTTAGGTGTATCAAGTACTTCTATGATTTGATAAGGCTTTGGTTGTCATGCAACAAGTATAGTATCATAATTAATGGTAACACATATGCGTTTTTCTCAGCAAAGAAGGGTATAAAACAAGGTGATCTTTTATCACCTAACATTTTTATTACTATTTTTGACTATCAATCTTGTATTGTGAATAGATTTCATGTGCATAATACTAAAATGCAATTCTCTCATAAATCTAAAATGATGGTGAGCCATCAAGCCTTCTCTAATGATGGAAAACTTGTTGTTAAATAAATCTATACACTGCTAGAAAAGTTATAGTGTTTGTCTGATCTAGAGTTTAGAAAAAAAATAAATGTAACTTCATTATGGGGAAACATGTTAAAAGATAGATGGCTAAATTTATTGTTGATTATACATATAGTTCTTTAGTTGAGCCACCCCTTAAATATCTTGGTGTGAATCTATTAAGAGGGAGAAGGAAGTAGACACAAATGGATGCTGTGGTGGAAAAAAATTAAAAATCTTATCATGTATTAGTAAAACAATTTCTTATCTCATGGTGACCAAATTACTTTAATCAGGAGTGTTATAAATAACATTCCTTTATATGCATCAGTGGTTTTAAAGTTGAATTCTAGTACTTAGCTGATCCTTGAAAGGTGTTTTAATAAATTCCTATGAGCATGTGAGAAATAAAAAAAAATTATGGGTAGGATAGAAGAGTTTGTACAAATCCTTACATGTAGGTTGATTGGGATTTAAGAGCTTAATCATGTTATATAGGTTAATAACATTAAGTTCTAGTTCAAGCTTAGGAAGAGGGAGTCTTTATGGGCTCAATTCATGCAAGAGAACTAATGTAAACTCATTAATCATTCTATAGTCAATTGGAAGGTTGGAGATTCAAAAATTTGGAAAGCTATCTTAAAGATCAAGCCCTGGAATGATAAGTACACCTATTAGGAAAATGGAGATGGAAAAGTTTCCCTTTTGAGGGATAATTAGGCTTTGCGTGATTTAGAATATGTGAATGTTCTATGGATCCTCTTGTGGCTGCTTTCTGGCTTATTGGGGAGTGGAATTTATCTGTGCTGAGGGAGAATGTGGGCTTGGTGAATGCAAATTACTTCTACAAGATTCCAATAGATAGTACAAAATATGGTTTATTTTACTCAAATTACTTAAAGATGAATCTGTTGTTAAGATTATCTGTGAAAATCTACATCAACATGATCGGGTAAGCTGGGCAAATCTAGTTTGGGGCAAGTCACTCACCCCCTCTTTGTTGTTATCTAGAATGGACTCTCCTACTTTTGCCATCTCTAGGCTCTTGGCTCTAGTGTTTAGTGGAGAGGGACATTGCTGAGGCTTTAGATAAGTAAATCTAGTGGTTCAGGTCATAAATGTTATTGGCAAAAGGTAATTTTGGAGAAAAATCCATCCTATTGTTCTAATTGCAGAATGTTTAGACACTCGGCCAAGCAATGCTACATTCTACACCAAGAGCTTAAGAAGGAGTATAGAGCTGATTTATTGAATGAGGAAGGGGTTGCTAGTAAACAATATGAGGAGATGGTTTTTGTTGATAAAGGGGGTGGGGGGGTGGGCGGGTCTACTAAAATTGTATGCGAAAAGAGAACGATATTTTGTTAGAGGAATGTGATGTGGGTAATAAGGAATCCATGGAGGGGGGGTTCTTGTTAGAGATGTGGGGGGAGGCACACTTGATACGCTGGATGAGCCGTTTTTGAGGCCGTGATCACAAATTTAGAGGATGAGTGGTTAATTCAAAAATCAAACATAAAGAAAAAATAATAAATAAGCTACAACACTTGAATGAGGGTGATATTATAAATACTGAGCTTAACTATCATTTTGAGGGGGAACATCTACATCATACCCTAACTAGATCCTCTACGAGGAGTTAGATGACACATCATGTTTAACATATTAATTTGGAACATTAGGAGATTGGAAGATACCAAATCCCTTAGTAGATTAAAAAGTTTGAGCAGGGCACATAAACTATATCTTTTTGCTGTTTTGGAACCTTTGGTGATGGTGAACCAAGATAAGATGCTTAGAAAAGTTAAAAATTATAAGGTTTTGTTTCTAACAAAATATGGCTTTTTTGGAAATCTGAGATCAATGTTACTTTGGTTGTGCATGATGTACAATTCCATCATCTTTACTTTTAAAATGATGAGTGTAATGGGTGGGCCACTTTTTTCTATGCAAGCACTCTCTTTCCCTCTAGAATTAAGCTGTAGAACAAGTTGGCTTCCTTTGGATCCATGTTAAAGGAAAGATGGATGGTGGAAGGAGATTTTAACATGATCATGAATCTGTCAGATAAATTGGGGGACAGGAAACCAGATCTGCTCTCATGGCTAAATTATGAGATAAAATTAATGAGACTGGGTTGCATTACTTGGGTATGAAAATTTACTTATAGAAGAGGTCTTTTAAAGAAATGTTGGACAGGGTATTCACTAATCAGGAGTAGTTGAGCTACTATAATATTTCAAAGGTCCTCCATCTCAATAGTGTTGGTTCTGATCAAAATACACTTTTACTTTTTGTTGATATTTTTGCTAAGCAAAAAACTTACCAATATTGATACCTCAATGTGTGGTCTATCCATTCCAGTTTCCTGAATTTAGTAGAAGACTGTTGGAAATCCATGGAGTTTGGTACTGAATGGTTCATTCTATGGAGATTACACAAAAGAGTAACAAAATTACTTGTAGGCAGTAACTAGTCCTCCTTTGAGGATGTTCACTTGAAAGTTAAAAATAATGAGGACTGAGTGAATTACTTGGAAAAATCGTGGACTACAAAAGAGCTGTGGTTGAGGAGTTGACTAAATCTCATCACATATTGCTACATGCCATAAAACAAGAAAAGGAACTCTTACTCTAGAAGGCAGGGAATGTAGTGTTTACAGAAGGGTATAGAAATATTAAGTATTTCAATGCTTCCATCAAATAAAGAAGGAAGAATTTCAAACTCAATTCTAAGAATGAAGGGTGTTGGGGGGATATGGACCACTTATCATAATGAGCTGGGGGATAGTGAGTCAAATATTTCTCTAACATCGATTCATTTTATGTGCATGTGGATGAGATGGATTGTGGAGTGGTTTCAAATTGAAAAGAACTATACTACTAAAATCTCTTTATGCAACATACCTAACGAAGAGGAAATATTTGCTGCCCTCAAGGGGATAAAATGTAATAACGCAGCTGGACCTGATGGCTTCATTATCGATCTGTATATCAAGTTTTGGGGAATTAATAAAAAAAGAGGTGGTGGAGGCCATTGTTGACCTCACTTTTGTGAAGATCATTTCTAAATCATGTTAAGGCAAGGAAGTCCAACAACATTGACTCCCTAAATCTGACTGATAGACACTAAACCCTAAAGTCTAGGGTAAGACCTATAAAACCTTTTTAACCCAAATCTCAATGAAATCCTAAATGATCAAATCGGTAATGACGCATTTTGATTTAGTCAACTTTTGACCCAAAAGGTCAACTTAGGTCAAAATAGTCAACCCATGACCCAATGACCAACCCATTGACTCAATAGGTGAACCTTTGACCCAAAAAGTCAACTTTGGTCAAACTGGTCAATTCTTGACCCAATGACCATCACGTTGACCCAACAGGTCAAACTTTGACCAAAAAAGTCAACTTTGGTCAAACTGGTCAATTATAGACCCAATAACCACCTTATTGACCAAATTGGTCAACCTTTGACCTAAATAGGTCAAATTTGGTCAAAATGATCAACCTATGATCTAAAGACTTTCACATTGACCTCATTGGTCAAACATTGACCTAATAACCCAACATTGGTCAAGGTGACCAATGTAGAACCCAAAAGTCACTGTATTGATCATTTGTTTGATATAAACCCTAAAAATGATGATCATAACCAAACCAACCCAAAATTCAGAACCCTTGGACCTTATGATTTAACCAAACGATGATAAGGTTAGAAAAGTCATACTGGTCATCTTTGGATTGAAATTGGTCAACCCTAGTCAATATTAATTAAATTTTATCAAAATACCTAATTTAGAATCAAAATTGATTAAGTTAATCAAATAATTAATTCCAAAAATTATTTTGATTAATTTATTGGATAATAATATAATTTTTAATATTTTTGATTAATTACATAATTAATTAAAAATGGAATTATAATTAAAAAATCTATAAAATAAATTTGGACACATGGCATCATTTATGACATAATAAATGATTTTCAAATTTTGAACTCAATAAAGACATCATGGATGACCTCATATGGGTTCCACATAACCCATAAGACCCATTACAAATGAGTCAAACCATTAAATATCCCATGAAACATCATAATAACCATGATTAAACTTCATCATGGTAAGGAATTTGAGGTGGCAAAACCTCCTCATTTCAAAGCATGACTCACCCTCCTCCCTAAGATGATGTGGCCAGCTAATTCAAAGACAATCTTGCCCACTCCTAAACCATCCAATGGAGGAGAAATATGACTTAAACCAATCTTTTACCATGGCTAGATGCAATCATAACCAATCCATGCATGAGGTGAGTAATGAGCTTATGTGTCATACCATCCTTAAGTCCATTAAATTAAATAGTGAGAATATATGGGGGAGGTGAATTCAACAGTGTTAAGCAAGTCTTTTCCACCTCAAATAAAAATCAATTGAAGCAAGCTAAGCCTTGGGTTAAATCTTTACCATACTTGGAAATCCACATGGGTTGAACTTGGAAAATACAATTCTCTTATCCATAGCCTACAATATTATCTCTGGACATTAATAGCAAGGTTAACAACTCCCCTAAGTGAATCTAAGCTCACCCAAAGCCTTCTATGGCTTTAAAAGAAGCCCAAACTCGAGAGCTTAGGTAGGAGAGACCAAAAATAGAAGACACCTATACACTCCCCAATTCCTCTAACCTTGAACATCAAAGTTCTCTCTTAGGACCTAAGCAGTTGATCCACCATAGATTTGAGCCCTGAAATCCACTTAATCTCCCCAATTTAACCAACCCAAAAACTTTAAAAACAGGACAAAATGGAGTTTGAAATAAAGTTATCCAAAACTTCAAATTGTCCTTCCTTGAAGCTTCCTAGGACCCATGAAGATGAGCCCAATCAAAATCAGCCATCCTCATAGGTTCTAACCCACAGTTCAATCTCCTCCTCTCAAGCCGAGACACCTTAAGAACAAAGTCATATACAGACTCAATTTAAATTCAAAATGAGTTGGGGACAAGTCTTCCGAGGACAGAGCGAAGCTTCTAAGCCATTCAATTTAAGCCTACATCCACTGTGGCCAAGGTATGGTTATTCACACCCAAATTGAGCCCGACTTTGGTCTAGAGTAGGTCAAGCCAATTCAAAACCAATACAAATCCTTATGGATGTCTTCGTCTCCTAGAAGTGAACCTCTAGAAACAAACTCCACTCAAATCCAAAGAGAAATGAGCGAGATCTTGTGCCTAGAAAATGAAAAGTGTTCAAGTTGAGACAGAATGAAGGGGATGAACAAATGTCATCCATTTTCGTGCTTTGGAAATGGACGAATCTGATTAAATACCATTCGCTCCATTATTCGGACCCCCGCAGGGGATCAAGCATGTCTTCGATCCGTCCGAGGACACACGGCGCCCCTGGAAATTTCTGTTTAGATTAAGGGTTAATTTAAATTAGTTTAACCTTAATATAATCAAAAAATACATATCTTGACATAGAAAATCACAAAAATATGAAAAAAATAACCCTGAACTCAGGATAGAGAGGAAAACAATGTGGAATTGAAATTTTGAATTTAAGAGTTATATTTGTTTTTCAATTAATTAAATACTCTCTAGAGTATTTTAATTATTAAAAATTATTTATAAGTCAGAAAAGTATTAAAATTTTAGGGAATAACCTTTATGCCCTTAGACACATATCCTAATTTTTCTAAGGCTAGGAAAAATTCTCTAGCATAGGATTTCCTAATTTTCATGAGATTTTATAATTATTTCTAATAATAATTTTAAAATTAAAAATTAAGGAAATAAAAATTTGAAATTGGTGAAGTGACTTAGGGAGACAGACACAAACCCTAAAATGACAAGACTTAACCTTTTAAAATTTTAAAATGACACTTTAAGTTAGGGTTAAAATTTATTAATTATAAATTAATATTTTAAAACACTAAAATCCTTCTCCTCATCATACCTAGACCATTTCACAATGGACTAGGCCAATGTTGAGTCTAACTCCAAATAGACTCAAGACAAACCCCTAATTAGGTCTAAGACATTATTTGGTTTAATTAAACATCATTAAACCTTAATAACATTAGGTTTAATACAAATTAATCCCTAACTAGGTTTAATCCATATTAGACCTAATTAATCAACTTTAACCTTACTTACATTAGGTTTAAGTAACTATTAAAACTTTAATTAGGTTCAACCCATATTAAACCTAATTATTCAACTTAAACCTTACTTACATTAGGTTAAGTAATTATTAAACCCTAATTAGGTTTAATCCATATTAAACCTAATTAATCAACTTGAACCTTACTTACATTAGGTTTAAGTAACAATTAAATCCCTAATTAGGTTTAACCCATATTAAACCTAATTAATCAATTTAAACCTAACTTACATTAGGTTTAAGTTATTATTAAAACCTAATTAGGTCTAACCCATTAGACCTAATTAAATCATTAAACCTTAACTAACTAAGGTTTAATCATACCTAAGTTATAATTAAGTGTAGCTTATTAAACTTGGTTAAGTAAAACTAAACTTAAGTTCAACCCATATTAAACTTAAGTCAAACCTAACCATAGGTTCAACCTAACTTGAACCTTAAGTCAAACCCATACTTAAGTTCAACCAATATTGAACTTAAGCTCAGGTTCAACCTAACTTAAATCTAAGTCAAACACTAACTCAACTCAAACCTTAGGTTCAACTAAAATTGAACCTAACTTAACTCAAACATTAGATTCAACCCATATTGAACCTAACTCAACCAAAATCTAACTTAGGTTTAACCTAAGTTGAACCTAACTTAACTCGAACTTTAAATTGAACCCATGTTGAACTTAAGTTAACACTTCTAACTTAGGTTCAACCCAAATTGATCCTAACTCAACTTAAACTTTACGTTCATCCTAAATTAAACCTAACCCGACATAAACCTTAGGTTCAATCCATGTTGAACCTAACTCAACCAAAATCTAACTTATGTTCAACCTAACTTGAACCCAAGTTAACTCAAACATTAGGTTCAACCCTTATTAAACTCAACTCAACCAAAACGTAACTTGAGTTCAACATAAATTAAACCCAATTCAACCAATGTCAAGTTCAAACGACATTGAACTTAAAAGAATAAATCAAAGGTATTATATTCAAACTACATTGAATCTAATTATCAAAGTCTAATATACATTAGACTTAACACCTTTTATATTCAAATGACATCGAATCTAAAATTTTAAAATCTAACTCATGTTAGATTTTACTTAATTTAAGTCTAATATACATTAGCTTAACACCTTTTAGATTCAAATGACATCGAATCTAAAATTTTAAAGTCTAACTCGTGTTAGATTTTACTTAATTCAAGTATAATATACATTAGACTTAACACCTTTTTTTAGATTCAAATGACATCGAATCTAAAATTCTAAAGTCTAACTTATGTTAGATTTTATTCAATTTAAGTCTAATCTACATCTTTCAAATGACATTGAATCTAAAGTCTAACTTATGTTAGATTTTACAATTTATAGATTCAAACAACATTGAATCTAAAAATTCTCAATTTTAATTTGATCTTACAAATCTAAATAAACTTAACCCCTTTCCTTAAGTCTAAATTAGAATAAACAAATCAAAACTGACATATGAAAATCAATCAAAATAATATTTAGAAAATTTTAAATTGGTTAATAAATAGTAAATAAATTAAAAATTTTCCAACCTAAAATTTGAAGAGACATTACGACTTAAATGAAATATTAATGAACAAATATCACCGAATGTAACTTGAACCCCAGTGTTCTTAATCTACGAAGATTTCTTGGACGACGCAATCCAAGTTGTTGACAAAAGTCCTCCGGTCCTGGTTTAAACACCTTTCGGACTAAGTGGATTAAAACCTCCGATAACCCTGAGACAACTGAGCCAGTAACATCTTGGCCGGGTTATCTAAAATTTAATCAACTAAAATAAAAGATTTAAGAAATAAATATGAAATTATTTCTTTTAAATCAAACATTGTTTTCCTTGCATGATAAATATGAGTTCGTTTTTTATTTTCTTTGCTTGTTATAGGGTGTGCTAACTCTGTTTTGCATGATGATCAAGATGAAACGATAACTTTAGTTTTGTTTTAGATTTTCTTTGCATGTTATAGGATATGCTAACTCTGTTTTGCAGGGTGACATTCTAAAAACAGGACAAACGACAATAAAACAAAATCAAAATGACATTATTAAAAAAATAGAACAAAACAAAATATAAAAACGACATTAAAATGACAAAACCAAATAAAACAAAAGCTAAACTCTTAGGATAGCCACAAAGCCTAAACTTTTAGGATAGTCACCAAACACATAATAAATTACAAGACAAAACAACAACAAAATGACAAACAACAAAATAAAAATAAAATCGACATAACAAATGATGTTGACAAAAATCAAACTCAGGGTAGTATGACATATTACCCCTAAAATTGAATGTGGACGTTTCTTTCTTCGTTCTTGGAACTTCTTAGAAAACATGTGTTAACATTAATCAGAAGTTTTCTTAGACAATTTTAATTGTCTAAGATGTAATTAACTATAGGACCTTGCTCCTATAGGAGATTGAAGAACTCAGAATAGGTATTTTACCTAAAATCTCTAGTTATCAAAACCTCCTTATGGTTTATCTTATATGAAAAACTTCAGCAATTATACATTCTAAAGATTTCTTCTATAAGATTACCATATGACATCTTCTTTTCTCTATGATTATCATTATTTTCCCTTCTTCCTTCATTCTCTAAGTTTCTTAATTTTTAAAAGGATTTTTGACAATAAATCCAAAAAGAATAAGTTACTTAAGAATTCGGCAATAGATAGATATAGAGTGGCGACTCCTCAACAAAAATCGACATCAACAGGGAATTAGCAGTGACGGACATAACTGACATCCAAAACATGAGTTGAGCCGTCCATGTCCACATCCGTCGCTGACAGCCATACAATTTTTTTTTATGGTGATAATCCAAGGAATTACTTCTCAAACTCTAAAATTATTCTCGTTCCATAAAAGCAAAGAGAAAGCCTCTTGGGATCAATTTAGGTCTATAGCTGTGACTTCAGGCATATCTAAAGTGATCACTAAGATCTTGGCACATAGAATTCAACCCCTCCCTTATGTTATCTCTCCTCAATATTCGACTTTTATAAAAGGTAGAGAAATTATTGATAACATATTATTGGCCTAGTAAATTATTGAAGATTTAGACAAAAATGAAGAAGTGGTAAGATAGCTTTGAAACTAAAGGATTATGATACATTGGGATTTCATAATCAATATACATAAGCTATAGGCTTTTAAGAGGGTTTTTGTTTACTCATTAGAAGATGTCTTGAATTCAATAATTACAGTATCCTACTTAATTGCTCAACATATGGCTTCTTCTTTGCCAAAAGAGGCATCGAATAAGGGGATCCCCATTCTCCTACCATTTCCATCATTGCTTTTGATTATTTTTTCTAGAATGATGAATACGTTTCAGGTTCTTTATCCAAGGACTCAATTCTCTCATAAATCCAAATTGGTGGTAAGCTATTGGGCCTATGCTGATCATGCCATAGAAGTTTCCAATGCTAGCAAAGCTGCTATGAGTTATCTGCAAAAGGTTGGACCAATTTTAAATTATATTTGTTTGGAATTTAATAAACTTAAATACAATATCTTTTTCTGGAAAATATGTGAAAAAATATTTAGCTAGCTAGATAGGTGATTATACTAGTTGCCACATTGTTGAGCTTCCTCTTAGGTATCTAGCATTGATATTCCAAGAGGAAGAAGGAGGAAAACATAAATGGATGTTGTGGTGGAAAAAAATTAAAATAAAATACAATATTGGAATAAAACCATTCAATCTCTTGGGAGTAGAATTACGTTACTTAGATTTGTGTTAGTTACAATCCCTCTCTATGCTCAATGAGTTTTGAAACTTAAAAGTTACACTCATGCTAATTTGGAAAGAATTTTAAAAAAATTATCGTGGGTTGGTGATTAAACCAAAAAATTTTGGTGGGGTGGAAGAAAGTATGCAAACATGTTGATGCAGAAGGGTTGGGTTTAAGAGAGCTACACCACATTGCTTATATCAATCAAATTAAACTCTGGTTTAAATTTAGGAGAAGTGAGTTCTTATAGGCTAAAATTATGCAAGATAAATACTATTTTTCTAATCATGTTGTTGTTGAATGGAAGGTTGGGGACTGAAAACATTGGAAATTTTTCTAAATGCTAGATCCTTTTCTTTTAAATATGTATATTAGGATTTTAGCCTGTGTAAGATCTCTTTTTGACATGAAAATTGGGTTGTTATGGATCTCTACAATGAACAACTGGGTGATTGCGGACAGATGGTAGTTATGTTTCTGGAATGATGTTAACTGGAGTTCTTCTTTACTTGAGGATAGGGTGGGAAATAAAGCTAATCATATAGCCCTACTCCCAATAAACTTAAGCAAAAAGGATACTAAGCTTTAAAATTTTCTAAAAATATATTTGCTGCTAAATTTTGGTACATGGAGCTATATCAATATGAGCAAATAACTTAGGGATCCAAAAATTTGGTGTAAGGCTTTGTTTACATCTATATGATTTTTTTTTTGAAGGAATCTCCATTCTCTGCTGCCTTATGATGACTTACTTAAACTTAAAGGTTTAAGATTGGCATCCAAATGCTTACTGTGTATTGAGGCCGAGGAGTATGTTGAACATTGGCAGATTAGTTATTCCTTTTCTATGGAAATATGTAAGTATTTTGGTGACCATTTTTAGGTGTATGTTCTTTCTGTGTGGAGGGAATTGACTCATTATTATGACACTTGGAATGGATTGGAAAAAACACATCACCTCATTGAGATTTTTCCATATATTGTGATGTGATTACCTGGATGGAAATGAATATTATTAAGCATAGAGATGGTTCTAAATCCACTTTTTATAAAATTTCTAATGTATTAGCCTATATCCATAAACTTAAAAGATATGCAAATAAAAGTATGTTATTTTTCAGGGAACTTTTTTCCCCAGCTGGTATTTCTAGGTCTGTAAATTGGAGTCCCCCTCCTCCTAATTGGGTTAAAGAAAATATTGATGGGAGTTGGAAGGGAGATGTGATTGGATTTTGACGTATATTTAGAGACACTAAAAGAAAATGCCTTGTTTATTTTACTTCATCTGTGGTGGCAATTTTCCCTTTGAAAGCATAATGTTTGGTGGTATACTTTGCTATTATTTTTACAGGCTTGGCTAACCATAATTTTTTATAGGTGGAGACTGATTCTCTCTTACTACTTCAAGTTGTTTTAAAAAGGATTTGGGATCATGTGGAAAAACTGTGGCTGACTGTGGATTAGTCTTTCATCTATAGTGAGGGTAATAAACTAGCACATTGGTTTTCAAAAAAGAGTACTACAAGCATTGTTGTAGACACAAAGCCCTTTAGAGACTTTGTAGTTCTTAATTCATGGGGACCTTTTACAGCTACCTCACATTAGATGCTAATTGTTTTGAACTTGTACTTTTTTCAATGGTTTGGGTTACATGGCTATACTTGTAAGTTTTTTTTTAGATATTTTGCATTTTTGCATTAATTTTGATTAGTGTGAATTGTATAATGGATGGTGGAGCCTTATGAGTGAGTACTTGTTTTTTTTTATTTGAGTAGCGGGATCCAGCTATCAAAAAAACTTGTAATCTTTTTTTATGGAGCAATGAAATTACCTACGAGTTTCTTTACTCATACACACACACACATTTTAAGGTTAGCATAAAATTATAGGTATGTTTATGTGTATACACATAGATAATTATATGCATGTTTGTAAAAATTATTTTTAAACATGTATGTATATGCTTAGTTATATATATACATATCTAACTATATATATATATATATATATATATATATATATATATATATATATATATATATATATATATATATATATATATATAAGATGGAGGCTAGGGTTGCTGTTAGCTCTGGCGACAATGGTGATTCGTGCTTTCTTATGGTTCCTTTATTGTTGTGGTGAGATCCATCTTCATACTTTTGCTTTTACTTTCTAGCCTGTCATCATGCCACTTGATCGTAGTTTTGTTGAGGCTATTGTCGATTGTGGTGTTACCTGATCCTACACTACATGTCTCTTTCTGCAATCCTTTCATGAAGGGATGCATAATTGTGGAGATTACACTTTCATTAAAAAATATTGGTAGAAAAAATGGCAAACCTGCCTTATTCCTAATTGATGTTGAAACTAATATATTGGCTTCAGCCTGTCGGCTGTCTTTAGTTGGTAAGTTTTTGTATGGTCATCCTAAATTGGAACTTATTAGGAAAGTGTTTGAGGCTTTGAAGCTTTTGGGTACTTGGAGGGTTGTGCTTTTATATGGTTGACATATACTCATACAGCTTACCAATGATGATGATTACACTAGCTTGTTCTATAGGAAATTGCTTTAAATTGATAATAGGGCCATGAAACTACATAAATGGCCTTTTGATTTCGATCTTAAGACAGAACTTCTATTCATACCTGTATGGATACTTTTTCTGGGTCTCAAATTTCATCTATTCAACTATAAGAAACTTTACTCATTAGCCATTGCTTATGGTAAACCTTTAAAATTGGATCATCCCACCTTCTCCCTCTCCAGACCTTCTGAAGCTCAAATCCTGGTAGAAAGTGATATAACACCTCATTTCCCTGATGAAATTTGTATTGGCTCATCCCATAATGGTTATTGACAATGTGTGGAAATTGAGCAACACTCTCCTTACTTTCCTCATTGTCTTATGTTTGGTCACTCTGCATCCCTTTGTTTTCACCTACATGCACACATAAAAAGTGACCGAGCTACTGCCCTCTCTCCCACTACTATTGATGCACCTAGTATTAACACTGTCGTTGGGGTGGTTGTCCAGTCAACTAGTTTGCCAGAGAATGTAGTAGCCACTCTACCTATGGAACATGATTAGGGTGATATCACTAGACCGATTTCTGATGAAATACAAAGAGAAAATGCCTCACATATTGCTGAACCTCAACCAATAGAGTATCTCCCTGATAACAATACTCTTAGCACTGTTTTACCTAATGGGATGCATGATCAAAACCCTCATGATGGCACAGTCGCTTATAATGACAAATAGAAGTCAATACTAGACACTAATTGTTCTAACCTGAGCCATTTTGAGGCTAGGGATCCCCTTAACCTTGCTACTAAAGAATCTGTTCAGGAAGCTAGCATTGCACTAGAGAATGAATGGTTAATACAAAAAGTGAGTAAAAAGAAAAGAAGTTGTAAAAGGAAGAATGAACTTTTACATTTATAGCAAGACAATATTATACAATAGGGAAGTTACTGTTCTGATGGGGAACAAATGGGCAGTAATTCTAGATCTTCTAAGAGGGCTAGCTTGCGACATCATGTTTAATGCAATGATTTAGAATATTAGAGGGGTGACGACACTCCCTCCATTAATAGATTAAAACACCTGTGCAGGTTCCAAAAACTTCAAATTTTTGCTCTTCTGGAACCTTCCGTGTCTGTTAACAAATAAAGGATCATCAAAAAGTTTAAGCAATATCATCATTTTTGTAATAAAAATAAAAAAAATATGGCTTTTCTGGAAATGCCATATTCACCTTAGTATCATTGAGAACGAAGAGCAATTTGTTCTTACCACCTTTCATCAGGAAGAATATCAAGTTTGGGATACTTTTATTTTTGCTAGCTCTCTTTGAAGGATAAATAATTGCTTTGGAATCAACTTACACAAATGGGAGAGGTAATCCCTGATAAGTGGTTCGTGGGAGGGGCTTTTAATATGATCATGAAACCGAAGGAATGAAGGGGAGGAGATAAATGTGATATCACTCTTATCAATCACTTTTGTGATAAGATTACTGACGTACGGCTTTTTGATTTGGGCTATTCTGGATCTCCTTATACCTGGAGAAGAGGCTTTCTCTCTCAAATACTAGATAGATACTTTGACAATCGTCATTTTCTAAACTATTTCCAAATTTCTAGAGTTCATCACTTAACCATGTTGCTTTAGATCACAACTCTATTTTGCTTACTTTAGCTTTTAATAACAAGCCTCCTATATCCAAGTTTAAAATTCTTAATGTTTGGACTTCTCATGATAAATTTTTAAGTCTTATCCAACAGACTTGGCATGTTGTGGGTGCAGGAAATCCTTGGTATATTTTTTGTTAGCCACATAAAAAGGTGGCCACCTACCTGAAAAAGTGGAATTACCATGTTTTTGGTAATATTCATAATAATGTACATGAGGCTCAAAAAACTGTGGATTCAATGGAGCTATGAGTGCTCTCCAATCCCCACCTTGTAGAAGAGGTTGCTTAGGCCCATACAAATTTACTTGAAGCAATTTCCTTGGAGGAATATTTTCTGCAACAAAAGGATAATCATATTTGTTTTACTCATGCTAATCAAAATTCTAAATATTTCATGCCTCAATCAAACATAGAAGAAATGTAAACAATATTCTAAAGATCAAATCTTCGATCAGGACTATCATTACTGATGAAGAGGAAATTGGTAATAATGTCGTGCAATATTTTACTGATATTTTTTATATCAAACTGTAAGTTTTCCCTGTTAAATCTAACATTTTTTATGGTGAAAGGGATTATGCTTCTAATTTATCTTTAGCTAATATCCCTTCTAAGCAAGTCATTCTAATTGCTTTTAAGGAAATCCATTCTAATAAGGCTCCAAGTTCTGATGGCTTCACTTCTAAATTTTACGTGCATTGTTGGGATATCAACAAGAAAGAGGTTACTCTTTCCATTCAAAGCTTTTTTTCTGGGAGAAAATCCTGGTAAATACTTTTCTTCAACTCTAATTGTGCTTATTCCTAAATCTAATGATAAAAATAGTTTGGATAATTTTTGGCACATCTCTCTCACTTCTGTTATATCCAATGTTATTAGTAAATTGTTTGTCTCTAGACTACAAGCCCACCTCTCTACACTCATATCACCTCAACAATCTTCTTTTCTTAAAGGGAGAGAGATCACTGATAACATTCTTCTGGCCCAAGAAAAGGTTGAGGTTTTGGATTGAAATTTAGGGGTGGGAACATGGTCCTTAAGCTTGACATTAAAAAATACTTTGATTCTATTAGTTGGGAGTTTATTATAGATATGTTAAAAGCTAGAGCATTTCAAACTCACTTTTGTAATCTTATTCAAAGATGGATTGAAAACAATTATTATAGTGTGCTTGTTAATGGTAACTCCTATGGTTTTCTTACATTTCAAAGAGGTATTAGGCAAGGTAATCCTCTTTCCCCTACTGTATTCATATTGTCTTTTGATTATCTTATTTATTTAATAAATAGTCTGCATGGAAAACATACCCATCTGCAATTTCATCACAAATCTAAACTGCTTGTTAGCCACTTAGCTTATGCTGATGATGCCATTCTTTTCTCTAATGCTACTAAGTCTCCTATTAAAATTCTTATGCATACACTGAAGGTATTTCAAAACACTTATGGTCTACAGTTTAATAACACCAAGTGTCAGCTTTATTTTGGAAAATTTATTAGTAGCAATCTTATCAATTAGGCAACCTCATATACTGGTTGCACCACTGCTTATTTGCCACTCAAATACCTTGACATCAACATTAGGGAGGAAATATACTCAACTGGACTCAGTTGTAGACAAAATAAAAGTTAAAATTGCTGATTAGAGGAATGTTTTCCTCTCAAATGGGGGTAGCTTTACTTAAATATTTCCTTCACAGTATTCCAATGTATGTTATGCAAGTTCTTAATCTTAAAAAGAGCACAAAAAAATCTTTGGAGCGTATATTTAATAAATTTCTTCGGTATGATGAAGGGAAGAGGATAATTTGGGCTCCCTGAGCTAAAATTTGTAAGCCTATCACTACAGTTGGGCGGGTTTTAAAAATCATGAACATATAGCTGATATAAATATGTGTAAGCTCTGGTATAAATTTAGAACTAGTGATTCGCTCTGGGCTATGTTTATGCATCATAAGTATTGCACTCAACAATACCGTTCTTTTGTCACATGGAAGGTTGGTGATTCTAAAATATGGAAATTTATCCTATAGGCAAGGAATGTGGCTAATCAATTCATTTATTGAGCCATTGGTGGGGGAAGGGTCTCCTTTTTGCATGAGCAATGGGGTTTTCGCAACCTTTCTTATCACTCTTCTCATATACATGACCAAGATCAGTTGGTTTATGAGTGTTGGAATGATGGTTGTTGGGATATATCCAAATTAAGGAGTTAGGTTGGTGTTAATGCCTCTCAAATTGCTAAAATTCCTATTGCTCGGCGTAGAAAGTACGTTCCTATCTTTAAAGTAACTTCTAATATTTCAATTACTAAAATGATTTACAAAACTTTGCACTCTTTCACTGAATAGAAATGGGGTAAACTGATTTGGCAGAATCTTATTACTTCCTCACTCCTTTTTCTTATGGAGATTTGTTTTCTCTATGCTGCCTCTTGATGACATTTTAAAGCTAAAAGAATTGCGTCTAGCTTTTAAATGTTACATATGTAATGGTGTTGATGAAAATTTTACACATCTTTTTATGAGTGCACATATGCCAAAGAAGTATGGGTGATGGTTAGAAGACACTTTGGGGTTCTTTGGCCTCAAACCTCGTATATAAAAGATTTTTTATTGGTTTGGAAATTCTCTAATAGTTTTGAACAAAAATTAGCTTATTTTCCTTCAATTGCACTTTGGTTTATCTAGTCTTCTAGGAACAGTTATAAATATAGACGATCTCCTCCCACTCCTTCTCCTACAGTCTCATATATCCTTTCACATTTCTTCAAAGCTAGCAGATGCTTAAAAGTTGCTCTCCCTCACTTTGTCCCTAATTGGGGAAGAAAGCCTATTTTGATAAGATGACAAGCCCCCCTTGCTGGTTGGGTCAAGATTATTGATGGTAGTCAGTGAACCCATGCTTCTGGAGCTGGAGGTATATTTAGGGATTGTTTCGGTACTGTCTTATGTTACTTTGCCTCATCCGTTATTGCAGCAAGCCCTATTGAGACTGAATGTTGGGTTGTTTTATTGGCTCTACAAATTGGAGTAATTTTTTATTTCCTTACTATCATCATAGAAACATACTCCACTATTGTTTTCAGATATTAACAAATGTCAAGGAGCCTTCCTGAAACTTAGTTCGTATTTTTAACAGAATGAGTATACTAAAAAAATGAGTATGCCAAGGATGTAGTGACTTGGAGATGAGCATGTCATGAAGGCAGTGGCTTGAACAAATGTGTATGCCAAAGAGGCAATGACCAAAGGATGGGCATGTCATGGATGCAGTGACCTGAACAAATGGGTATGTCGAGGACGCAATGACCTAGGGATGGGCATGTCATGGAGGCAGTGATGAAACAAATAGATTTTTCGATAAGGCAGTGACCTAGGTATGGACATGTTGTGAAGGTAGCAGCCTGAACAAATTGTTATGGCGAGGAGGAGGTGACCCGGATTGGGCACGCTGTAAAGGCAGCAGCCTGAACAAATAGGAATGCTGTGAAGGCAGTGACCCAAAGATAAGCATGATATGAAGGCAGTGGCCCAAACTAATGGGTATGCTCAAGAGGCAGTGACCCAGGATGGGCATGTCATAGAGGCAGCGACCTAAGAAAATGGGCACGACGAGAAGGCAGTAACCTAAGGATGGGCATACCATGAAGGCAGCAACTCGAATAGATGGATATGTCAAGGAGGAAGTGGCTCGAGGATGGGCATACCATGAAGGCAGCTGCCCAAACAAATTGGTATGCTGAGGAAGCAGTGACCCAGGGAGGTCATTTTGTAAAGGCAGTGGCCCCAACAAATGGGTATGCTAGGAAGATAGTGACCCGTGGATAGGCATGTTGTGGAAGCAGCGGCCCGAACGAATTGGTATGTTGAGGAGGCAGTGACCTGGGGATGTGCAAGCCATGGAACTAGTGGCTAGAACAAGTGGTTATGTCGAGCAGACAGTGATCCAAGGCTGGGCATACCGTGAAGGCAATGACCCGAACAGATGGGTATGTCGAGGAGGTAATGATCCGGTGATGGGCATGTCGTGAAGGCAGCTGCTCAAACAAATGGTAATGACTAGAAGAAGTGACTCAGGGATGGGCATGTCGTGAAAGAAGTGGCTCAAACAAATGGTTATGCTAAAGAGTTAGTGGCCCAAGGATGAGCATGTCGTCGAGGCAGCGACCCGAACAAATTGGTAAGCTGAGAAAGCAGTGACCCATGAATGGGCATGTCGGGGATGGGCATGCCACCAGAACAAATGGGTATGTTGAAGAGGCAATAAATCGATAGAGTAGTGATCCTCACTAGGGAGAATCACCAGCACAAATCATACATAGTATGATGCAACATGAAAGCAGACAAGTAGACATAGGCACCTGTAAAATATGCAGTATGCCAGTGATTGATCGACCGGGCCGAGGCAACCTGTTGAACTAAAGTGCTAAGCTAACCTGGTCGTGTTGGTCGGTTGAGGCAGAAGTGATGTCGATCACCCTAGGATGGTTGATCAAGGAACAAGAGGTACCGATTGTTCTAAGATGGCCGATCAAGGCACAAGTAATGTCGATCAACCCGGGATAGCTGATCGAGACACAAGTGATATTGAGAAGGCCAGACATCGATCAAGTCAGAAGTAATGTTGATCGGCCCAACATAAGAGATTATGATCATCCCAGAGCAGTCAAACAAGACACAAGTGGTACTGATCTGCCTAATACGTCTAATCTAGGCACATGTGATGTAGATTAACCTGTGATAATCGATCCAAGTACAAGTGATGTCAATCTTCCTTGGACAACCAATCAATGAAATAATGATGGTGACCGCCTGGGGCCACTGATTGAGGCATAAGTGATGTTGAATGACCCAGAGCTAGCTACAAAGCTTTTCCCATTTCATAGCTCCTAATGACTTTGCAAAGTGATCTAGCTACAAAGCTTTTCTCAGTTTTCAAAACCTAAACATCTCAACCTCTCCAAGGAATGTTAGAGGATGCCAAAGCAAGGGGAGATTGGGACTCCAATCCACCAGGTTTGAGAAAGCCATAATACCACAGTGTTTGCATGATTTCCAAAGGAGTTCAGGATGGTGCTCTCCCAACAGTAGGAGAGAAGCACACCAATTGGACCAGTGGTGCTCCGATGATGCTCCGGTGATGCTTCCCTGAGCTGAGATGAAGCTTTCACTTAGAAAGATAGTTCAGCAAATTTGCAAGCTCCGACGAACAAGAAGACTTTTTTTAGGACGTAGACTACGGCGAGACAATGCAAAAAAGCTCTATCTCTTCTTCTACTAGCACGGTGATGGCCAAAGAAGGAAATAGAGAGGAAGAAGTTGATGGAAATTGAGAGGAATAAGGAGGGGAGAATGAAGAAGGAGAAGTGGAGGAGTAGGAGTAAAGTTGATAAGAAAGGCTCCTCATCGAAAATCTCTGACAGTTCTCCCGAAACCCAAACAGTGCTCCCTTGGTCAAATGGCCTCGATCCCCTGTTGAATGGAGTCTTCCCTTAGTTAAGCTTAGCAGAGGCCCTTCCAAAATGACCAAAGACTCTCTAAAAAGATCAATATAAGCTTCTAAAGTGATGGCTAAATAGGTATTTTGCATCACACGCGAGGACCATCATCACCCCTCTGCAAATACGATGGCTTTGAGAGCCTAAACGACACCTAAAACAGTAATTTTTGTGTCCTCAAAAGTGACCGACATCTAGGTGCCTTATCCTTTTCCATTTAGGTATCAATTTGTTACTCAGGCTCCATTCCCCCTACCTCCTAGGCGCCATTTTGAGCACCTAGGCGCTGCACTCAAAAAAATGACTACTTGTTGCTTGTTCTAGGAGCCTAGGCGCTTGGTATTGGCACCTAGGCGCTCGGCATGATGTCCATATGCTAGAATTAGACGCCAGACCTCTGAATGCTTGGGTTTGAGGATGTGCAAAGTCATTTTGGGCGCATATGTGCCCGAGGCTGGCCCCAAGGCGTTGGTCTAACTCAAAACCATGATTTTTTTGTCAAGAGCGCTCGACAAAGGATATTCTTTATCTGGAAGCTATGGAAGATTCAATATGAGTGCAATGTAGTCCCAAAAATCTAGAATGAACTATTTTTATCGGCCATATATCGAGGAAAGCGTCGTCAGCAACCGTCCTAGCTAAGACGCGGGTAGGGTGTCCCGAATCCTATTTTTATCGTAGCGCGTGTACGACGCTTCCGTGACTTGTTTGGCCATGGGAGACTTTAGACAGATGTCTAGTGATTTCTAATTATCAAATCAGGCACCAAGCACATCTCACTTCTCAATGGACTCCTCTGATGTTAGGTTCTTCCGCGTAGTGTTAAACAAAGGCCAACTCTAGCTCATTGCCCCGAATAAGTGCTAAAGAGTCCCGGGTGGGTGTCGTAAGCTATTGGATTCTACGTATAGACTGTAGACCATCTCAACTCAAACAAGTGAACACCCTACACTTGTGAAACCTAAAAAGATGCCAATAGAAATAAAAATGCCCCTAAACCTAAACTTTCTTTATCAAAATTGAATTAGTCTTAGTTCTCCATTAATATAGATCTAGAGCCTACTCAATAAGAAAGAAACTGCAAGAGTCTAAACATTTCACCTCATGACGGTTGAAGTCACGTTCTCTTTGTTTTTCCTTGCTCTACATGGTGTTATGATGAAGGTGGCTCCTTCCTTCTCACAATAATGAAAGAAATTTTCTTATGCATAGGAAATCCTTAACAACTTCCACTCTCTCACTTTCTCAAGATGGAATGGAGAGAAGAAAGTGTGGAAGAATATCGAGATCTTAAAGGAAAAATGGGGCGAAGAGGAGGAGAAGAATGATTTTCTCTAAAAGAACTTCTATCCACTTTCTAGCTTTCTCTCTTGGATGCTCTCTCTAACCCCAAGTAAATCCTTCTTAGCTGAAAATGAGTCCTCCCTACTTTATTTTTGGATTTTCCATTTAGCCTCTCATGAGGCTAGAAAAAGGGAGGGAAATTTTCCTCGCATGCATAAAATAATTCCCCCTTTTTGTGCAGCATCTTCTAACAGGCCTTTGAAGAGGTGGGCAACCACGCAAAGCTTCCTATTGGACCACAGATTTCAACCCATGTCCAATAGATAGCTAATAAATCAATTTGGGTTGAAAAAGTCAAAAACTTTATATCAAAGTTGTACTTTACTGCTAGGTGTACATGCAGGTGTGTGGTTGCACGTAGTGTAGAGGGGAGTTGTACTAATGGTTGGGTTGTGCACAAGCTCAAGATGGGTGTGTGCACAAGTGCGCTCACAGGCATATGCACGTACATTTGCGTGTAGGTGCATACTGCTACACGCAACTGTGGGGCCTAGCACGTTCGCACACATGTGCTCATGAATGTGCGCGGATGCACACAAGTGTGAGCAGGATTTGCACTAGATGTGTGTGGAGCTTTACATCTTAGATAGGATCACACGCAGGTTGTACTGGCATGTGTGTGAGTGCGCGTGGAGGTGTTGGCATGCTCATGAACGCATGTGGAGGTACGTGCAAGCATGCAGCTGCACACAACTGCATATGGTCTACACTGAGGTGTACCTGCATGCATATGTTTATGCACGTGAATGGTGAGGCTTTTTTTGTGAGTGATTTAAATCCTTTTATATTATTTCATATATTATTATTTTTAGTTAATTTGTTTAAAATTTAAACAAACTGATTTGCACACTACTGGTCTTTATATGGAACCTTAGCAATACAAGTGTCCTTCCTAAGTAAAATCGATGTTCTGAATGTGCTTACACAGTCCATTTCTTCATCTGAGGTCAATCATCAAGACAGTTTAAGTCTGATTCGCATCAGCATGATGAATGGTACCTATCAATCTGATTAAAACCATTTGATAGAAAAAAATGTTGACCAGCTTTCGCTATGCTATAGCTAGAGTCTAGCAGAGTGATTTCTACCGTGTGCCCATCAACACATACGAAAGGATCTTAAATAGATGTCTTGCACCACAGGAGTTAACACATACATTAAGCACTATTCCCTAATGATTAAGCGGACATCTACGCATGTGACATCAAGAATGATGCCAACAAGTTGGCACAAAGAGGAGGCTTGGAGGGGGTAAAATTAGAAAGTTGAAATTTAAGGGCTG
The DNA here is from genome assembly GCA_022702705.1 of Papilionanthe hookeriana x Papilionanthe teres. Classification (NCBI taxonomy): domain Eukaryota; kingdom Viridiplantae; phylum Streptophyta; class Magnoliopsida; order Asparagales; family Orchidaceae; genus Papilionanthe; species Papilionanthe hookeriana x Papilionanthe teres. The sequence continues at coordinate 53,888,657 of CM040438.1, read as the reverse complement.
ATGAAGGTCATTGAATATTTCAGTTAAGGCTTTTATGATAGGTATGCAAAAAAATTAAATTTTACACCACTTCGAAGAGGACGAAGCAATGAATCTAATGGTTTAAATTCTTTTGAAAAAGAAGTATGTAGCTCAAGTTATAGTCGTTTGAGGTGGTGAGATATTTTAGGCAGGTTCTGAGCTGGTCGGAGGTCAATTTTAGTCAAAAGTCAACTTAGTCTCATTTGATAAAGGAGAACTTGAGGAGTTCAGTGATGAAGTGATACTAATTGAGTCAATTTCTTAATGAGATATTGTAGGCCAAACTAGGCTCAAGCCATAGGAGAGCTAAAAAGGAAGTTTTCAAAGCTAGGGGTTCTAATTATTTTTATTTAAAAGAAATATGTATTTTTGTATCCCAAGAGAAATTTTTTATGCCTAAACTTGATTTGAGCTCATTTTGATGTAGTTTTGGACAAATTATCATTTCTTTCTCCTAATGAAATGTAGCTAAATGATCTGAGTTAACTAAGCTATTTTCTAAACTTCAAAGGTAAATTTACTAACCAAATAAAGCTTAGTGACAAAGAGTTCAAATTAAAAAAAGCATCGTTCCCCTTTACAATGATTTTATGGTTGTTCTCTCTACATTATTGTCGGCTCAATGAGTGTCCAAATTAAGTCAAATTTGATTGCAGAATAACTTGTTGCAAATATTTTGATGAGACAAACGCAATGGCAATGCACTTTGTTTCAACATAATTAGTTGTTGAAAAAGATTTTATGTGTGCCCACCTCTTATGCACAGAAAGCCTAAGTGCACTATTTTTATATAAAAATAATGTCTAATAACCACTAAGCTGGTTTGCATTCTCCTCATATGTGCTTATGAGAATAATGCAACTTAAATAATGTAATTGGGATAAATGAATTGACCCATGGAGAAAAACAATAATTTTTTATGGTTTCGATGCAGTATTAGTACATGAAAATTTGAAATGAAGAATTTTCACACAGAATTTATTTCAAATCATCATTAAAATTATTTGCATAGTCTTTAAATGTAACAATAAACATCTTATAACTTTTAAATCGATGTTTTGAGCCATAAGATAATCTCGAGGGAGAAAATGAAAATGTAGCAACCTCTCAATTACAGGCATTGCATGTTTCAGTTCAAGATCCCGCTCTAGTGAAATTTAGTTGAGTTTATGAAAGGAAACCGTCCTAACCTAAGACACTGGTAGGGTGTCTCGAATCCTATTTTTATCGTAGCGCGTGTACAACACTTCCGTGACTTCTTTGGCCATGGGAGGCTTTAGACAAATGTGTAGTGATTTCTAATTATCAAATCAAGCACCAAGCACATCTTACATCTCAAAGGACCCCTCTGATGTTAGGTTCTTCCGCGTAGTGCTAAACAGCGGCCAACTCTAGCTCTCATTGCCCCGAATAAGTGCTAGAGAGTCCCAGGTGGGTGTCTCAAGCAGTCAGATTCTACATATGAACCGTAGACCATCTCAACTCATGCAGGTGGACACCCTATACTTGTGACACCCAAAAAGATGCCAATAGAAATAAAAAATGCCCCTAAACCTAAAGGTTTTATTTGTCAAAATTTCCTAAGTCTTAGATCTCCATTAATATAGACCTAGAGCTTGCCCAATAAGAAAGAAATTGCAAGAGTCTAAACATTTCACCTCATGAAGGTTGAAGTCGCGTACTCTTTGTTTTTCCTTGCTCTACATGGTGTTATGATGAAGGTGGCTCCTTCCTTCTCACAAGAATGGAAGAAATTCTTATGTATAAGAAATCCTTAACAATTTCCACTCTCTCACTCTCTGAAGATGTAATGGAGAGAAGAAGGAAGTGTGGAAGAATATGGAGATCCTAAAGAAAACTGGGGCGAAGAGGAGGAGAAGAATTATTTTCTCTAAAAGAACTGCTCTCCACTTTCTAGCTCTCTCTCTCTCTTGGATGCTCTCTCTAGCCCCAAGTAAATCCTTCTCAGTTGAAAATCAATCCTCCCTACTTTATTTTTGGATTTTCCATTTAGCCTCTCATGAGGCTAGAAAAAGGGAGGGAAATTTTCCTCGCATGCATAAAATAGATCTCTCTTTTTTGTGTGGCATCTTCTAATAGGCCTATGAAGAGGTGGGAAACCACGCAAACCTTCCTATTGGACCACAGATTTCAACCCATGTCCAATAGGTAGCTAATAAATCGATTTCGGTAGAAAAAGTCAAAAACTTTAGATCAAAGTTGTACTTTACTGCTAGGTGTACATGCAGGTGCGTGGATGCACGTAAATGCGTGCATGTGAGCCCTAGCGTGTAGAGGGGAGTTGCACTAATGGTTGGGTTGTGCACAAACTCAATAAGGATGTGCGCACTAGTGCGCTCATGGGCACGTGCATGTGCATTTGCGTGTAGGTACATGCTGTTACACACAGCTGGGAGGCCTAGCACGTTCGCACACATGTGCTCATGAATGTGCGTGGATGCGCACAAGTGTGGGCAGGATTTGCACTGGATGTGTGTAGAGCTTTACAGCTTGGATAGGATCACACGCAGGCTGTGCTGGCATGTGTGTGAGTGAGCATGGAGGTGTTGGCATGCACATGAACGCATGTGGAGGTACGTGCAAGCATGCAGCTGCACACAACTACATATGGTCTGCATGGAGGTGTACCTGCACGCATATGTTTATGCACGTGAATTGTGAGGCTTTTTTTGTGAGTGATTTCAATCCTTTTATAATATTACATATATTATTATTTTTAATTAATTTGTTTAAAACTTAAACACACTCATTTGCGCACTACTGACGTTCATATGGAACCTTAGCAATATGAGTGTCCTTCCTAGGTAAAATCGATGTTCTGAATGTGCTTACACAGTCCATTTCATAATCTGATGTCATCTCAATAACTTTGTCAATCATCAAGACAGTTTAAGTCTGATTCACATCAGCATGGTGAATGGTACCCGTCAATCTGATCAAAACCATTTGATAGAAAAAAAATGTTGGCCAGCTTTCGCTATGCTATCGCTAGAGTCTAGCAGAACAATTTCTACTGTGTGCCCATCAACACATACACAAGGATCTTAAATAGAAGCCTTACACCATATGAGTTAATACATACATTAAGCATTATTCCCTAATGCTTAAGCTGGCATATACGCATGTGACATCAAGAATGATGCCAACAAGTTGGCACAAAGAGGAGGCTTGGATGGGGGTAAATTAGAAGGTGGAGATTTAAGGGCTTATGAAGGTCATTTTATGAAGGTCATTGAATATTTCAGTTAAGGCTTTTATGATAGGTATGCAAAAATTAAATTTTACACCATTTCAAAGAGGACAAATCAATGAATCCAATGGTTCAAATTATTTTGAAAAAGCAATCTGTAGCTCGAGTTATAGTCGTTTGAGGTGGTGAGATATTTTAAGCAGGTTTTGAGCTGGTCGGGGATCAATTTAGGTCAAAAGTTAACCTAGTCTCATTTGATAAAGGAGAACTTGAGGAGTTCAGTGATGAAGTGATTTTGATTGAATCAAGTTCTTAATGAGATATTGTGGGCCAAATTAAGCCCAAACCCCAGGAGATCTAAAAAGGAAGGTTTCAAAGCTAGGGGTTCTAATAATTTTTATTTAAAAGAAATGTGTATTTTTGTATCCCAAGCACAATTTTTTGATGCCGACTTTATTTGAGCTCATTTTGATGTAGTTTTGGCCAAATTATCATTTCTTTCTCGTAATGAAATGTAGCTAAAAGATCTGAGTTAACTAAGTTATTTTCTAAACTTCAAAGTTAAATTTACTAAGTCTAAATAAAGCTTTGTAACAAAGAGTTCAAATTAAAGAAAGCATCGTTCCCCATTACAATGATTTTATGGTTGTTCTCTCTACATTATTGTCGGCTCAATGAGTGTCCAAATTAAGTCAAAGTTGATTGCAGAATAACTTGTTGCAAATATTTTGATGAGACAAACGCAATGACAATGCACTTTTTTCAACATAATTAGTTGTTGAAAAAGATTTTATGTGTGCCCACCTCTTATGCACAGAAAGCCTAAGTGCACTTTTTTATGTAAAAATAGTGTCTAATAACCACTAAGCTGGTTTGCATACTCCACATATGTACTTATGACAATAATGCAACTTAATTAATGTAATTGGGATCACTGAATTGACCCATGTAGAAAAATAATAATTTTTTAGGGTTTCGGAGCAGTATTACTACATGAAAATTTGAAAATAAAGAATTTTTACACAAAAGTTATTTCAAATCATCATTAGAATTATTTGCATAGTCTTTAAATGTAACAATAAACATCTTGTAACTTTTAAAGTGATATTTTGAGCCATAAGATAATCTCGGGGGAGAAAATGAAAATGTAGCATCCTCCCAATTGAAGGTATTGCATGTTTCGGTTTAAGATCCCGCTCCAGTGAAATTTAGTCGAGTGGATAAAAGTAAAATGATCGATTTAAAAACCAAGGTGATCATGTGCGAGTGAGTGGATGTATGAGTGCGTGTGTGCGCGTGGTTGTGCATGGATGTGTGTGTGAGTGTGCACGTGTTCATGTGAGCATGGATGCATTTGTGCATGTGGACGCGCACGTATGAGTGTGGTTGTGCTTGACATTATGTGGATGTGCCCGCGTGTGTGACAGAGTTAGAGAGATAGAGAGAGAGAGAGAGAGAGAGAGAGAGAGAACTAACATCTTTTATGTGCCAGATATTTAATATTATGAGTACTCTCATCTGAGTCCTACAAATACAAAAGCAACATGTTCACCATTGTATTCATAAATCTAAGGGAAAAACTAGATATGTGGGGTAAGAAATAGCAACTTCTATTACATGATAGGCATGAGCCGATAGAGACACCTTAAACCTGAAGGAATGATTGCTTCTGATTCTTATTGCATAAAAGATTTAATTTCGATGTTCTTAGAATGGTTGGAAGTTAAATCAAATTCTTTAATGGAGGCTTTATTTTGGAAAATTTAATTTCTTTGATTCATGAATAATTTTTAATCATTCAAGGAAACTAAGCATAGAATTTTCGTAATTGATCAGCAAAATAGGATGCCATCAAATTTTACTTCTTGTCAATAGCCCTAAACCTTATAGCCTTTTCGTGTCAAATTTAGCTCAATGATGACATGGACAACTAATTGCCTAAAGGGACAAGCAAAAACATTATCAAATTATTAAGGTTTACCAAATATTGAACCTATTGAATATAGAGATTTTTGTTGAGCAAGATGTTACATAAAAGTTACTTACCACCATAACTTCCTCTTCCTCTCCTAGGATTAGTGTCCAAGAGGTATCCTCTTTGGTGAAGATTTGATCCATGTAATGTTGTAAATCACTAAATATCATGTAAGTATACATATCTATCAAACAATATACAAATTATAAGTATGAGTTATTAATTCCATGAGAAACTGGTTAATTATTCAATTTGGCTAGTTTATTAATCCTAAGTTCAATTCAAAATATTTAAATGTTTAAGATTTTTAGTGGTGCTTCTAACGGTTTAATATTTAAAAGTGACAACTCAAAGAAATGTTTTTAGATTTTTATATTATTGATAAAATTTTCCTTGAATTGGATCATTTGAAATTTTTTTTTTCCACCAAACTCTCTCTTATTGTAGTTGACAATCATGTACAAGTACTCCCTACTCTATTCCAAGAGATATGAAGAATTGAAGTCTCCTATTATGGTTTAATTATTTTAACCCTACCAAGGCCCCTAGTAATCTACATTACCCTACGTTATTGTAATCTCCTAATGAAAATATTATTAATCCGCCAAAAAACTATTTGTTAGCTTAATTATTCTTATAGTATATAGCCAATAATTCTATATCACAATCTCTTGTAACATTTCTAGTGTCCAAACAGAAAGCGAAGCAAGAATAAAAAAATTAACACATCAATAAACTCACTTTTTTTAAGAGAATATACATGGAAGGAATAATTAATTCACAAAAATATTCCAAGAAAGATCAAATTCTAGTTCCTAAACAATTGAGATGAAGACAAAATAAACTTCATTGTAAATAGTCAAATCAAGTTTATAACAGGTGAGAACTATCAAACTCAGTTGAATGTTAATTTTCTTCATCATGAATCTTCCTTTTACAAATTTACTCTACTTGGGATTCACTTTCTCACACTTAGACGGAGAAATCACAATCCTTACACAAGTCGTAGTCAAACTCTTCCTAATGTTGTTGGCCACCTCCTAAGAAGAAATGTCACCAATATATGTTCTCCCATAACGGAACTCTAGCACAACTATAAAAACTACCTTATGTTTGTAGGCGTTGCAAGCAGCGCTACCAAAGTGGTGTTGGGACACTGATGTATGGCATGACGATGCTGAGATTTGTTATCATGTTCGCCAAATTAGGGCAGTAGTGTTAGGTCATTGGCTTTATTAGCGTGGTGGCATTGTATACAGGAGCGATGACGCTAGGGTCCTAAAGCTAAGATGTTTGAACCTCTAGAATTTCTGCTCGCACTAGTTGAATTGCTCACTGAGGCACTCGTTTAAGGCATCAGGTGCTCGCCTATTGATTTAGACCCTTAAGTGTTTCAAGTACTGAATTGCTATTGTTTACCGTAAACAATTAAAGTAGGGCATAAAAAACAAATTAACATAGCAACACATGTTATACAAATCAGGATTCAATTTTGCATGTTTTCTCATTCTAAACTTCTTAAACAAACCCTTATTTCTAATTCTTCTACATCCACTATCATCTTAAATAATGAAATCAAACCATTTGTTTTGAAAAATTCCATAGTAAATAAAACCACATCACAATTTTTCCATATTATGTTCTCTATGATCTAGTTATCATTATTCTTTTTTCCAATTCATTATTTTACATTGAAAAAATCTTATAAACTCTAGATAACATTTATAAATATCCTCAAAACTTTTACAAGTGTTTCCAAACTGGAACCTTCCAATATTAGTCACCCCCTATGAACTTGAGTTGAAGCAATATCTCATGCTTGGTCAACCATAACATTTTCACCACTAGTCCTACGCCCTACCAAGTTCACCCCCATGATTTCTAAGATATAAACAACTTAGCGCTCTGAACACTTAAATTTAAGTTTACTTGATATCTTCAATCTTTGAATCTACCTTTGAAGGATAAATTAATAAATCATTTTGTAATTTTAATAAAACTAAAACATTAGTTTAATTATGTGTTTAAGCATTTTTTGAATTTTTAAATATATATTGTTAAATAAATATATACAAAATTATTTATTTAAGATTAACTCCAACTTATTGCTAATGAGGGGAATAAGCATTTATTTCCTAAATTAATTATCTATGTAAACTTAAGACAAAATAAAGCCATATTAAACGATTATATTCAACATATCAAGCAGATTAAAAAGATTAATGAAAACTCACTTTGGAATTTAACTATTGCTTTGTGTTATTGAAATATGAATATGTATAAATTAAAGACAAGTTGGTACATAAATTAATTTGTGATCGACCAAGTTTCTTATTACCCCGAGAATCTAAAAAATCATTCGAAACAAAGTTTATTTCGGTACAAATACAACATTAGATATATCTTAATTTGAATGACTCCGTTTGGGGCAGTTTATCCATTGCGGCTGTGTTTTGAAAACGCCGCCTCATCATTTAAAAACTGAGTTTGAGCATACTATCCAAAAACTCGGTTAAATTTTTACACTAAACACAGAACACGGGTCGAACCCTGCAGTCCACGTTTCCAGCTAAACGTCTTATCTGGATAAGCACAAGCTGTCCCAAACACACCCTAAGACTATGTTTACATTAAAAGAAAAATTGTTAACAGTAGCTATAACCATCACTGCTTTTAAATGTGTTGCATTGCCTTTTATACCACTCTAGTTAGATAAATGTTCTGCTCCTGTTATAGGTGAAGTACTGTTTCGAGATAATTACAATAATGTTTTTTATTAAGTAATTTATGGAGCAAGCTTCGCCTTCATCTAACTTACATGAATGTTGCTGTATTATGCTAAAGGTGTAGCTGGCACGCAAGTGCAGATGGGTGCCATTGAACCACTAGCGAACATGATTAAACATTAATTTTTTTTGTTTAATTTTGTCAAACTTTGAGAAGATGTTTGCAATACGCAATGAATTAATGAGTTTATAATCAAGAGCTCATCTTCGTTTGATTAAATTTAATTCATGGATCACATGATTGAGGCATGTGCTGAATTTATATATTCCCCCCAAAATGTACATTCTTGATGGAATGGGGGAATTTTCCTTCTTGCTAATAAAAATAAATAAATAATCACTTGAAGATTTGTAAATTAGATAATTAAGTTATATGATTTTTTTAAAATAAATAAATCTTTTTTCTCATTTTAGATTATTTTTTTATCAAACCCCAAAGAAAATTTTATTAGCTAAAACAAGGACCGCATAGGTACCCCGCCAAACGAAAAAATATCACACCCTGGAGTTCAATAATGGGGCGTTGCGCATCAAGTGGGCCCCACCAATTTTAACACTGACCAATGTCAGTGTATTGTGTTGCTTCCAAGAGTCTGGATGTAATATTTCTTCCCGCTAAACTCAATGCACAGAAAAAAAAAAAAAAAAATCTAGGGGAACCTCTTACCCCACTAGACACAATACGAAGCACACTACAAAAAAAAAAAACCCTTATTGAACCTCTGAAAATACAACGTGCAAAACAGAAATACAACGCCGAAAGGATGAGTAAACTGCCACAGGAAGGAACTGGACCGAACACAACAGCAGAAGGGAATGACCACTAAGACATACCTTCAAGCAAAATAAACAAAGAAAAGGGCCCTGCACAACCAAAAGACAATATGCAAATACTAGAGAGTAAGCTAAGACAATTTATAGGCAAATAAAAGGACTAAAAGATAGCAGCTAAATCCAAAGGAAAGCAAAAGCAACCCGAGACAAACCCGACGCGAAGAGACAACCAAGTTATAATGCAACCCATATGGTATGCCTGGGCAGTATGTTGCGACAATAGAGGCCAAATAAACAAAATATATATACCAGCCCCAGGACAACAAAACCTGAAGTATAGGCCAAAGCACTGCCCCAAGCAAAAATGGAGAGAGAATAAGACAGAAAAAAGACAACCCTAAACCAAGCCAAGAATATAGGGCGAATGCTTATTCTGTCCGGACTCCGGATACGTCCGGAGTCCAATAAAATCACGCGGTAGCGTAACTCACAGCTAAATCGCAGAATAACACGCGAGAATATACTTTGGGTGTTATTTTGTATTATTTAGTGTTATTGTGACAGAATAAAGCAGAATAACACAGGAGAATATTCTATTGTGTTATTCCGTGATGTTTTGGACTCACAGCAGTGTTATAATAAAATAAAAAAACCTAAATAACACAGAATAACACCGGATAAATATTATCCCGTGTTATTTCGCGATTTGGCGATGAGTTACGCTACCAGGGCACCACGGCGTGATTTCATTGGACTCCGAACGTATCTCTACATACGGACTCCGAACGTAATAATTTTGCATATAGGGCAGGACACTTTGAGTAGCCATATGAACAAATAGGTATGATAGAAGATGAAGATTGCAGAGAAAACCAAGAAGCACTAAAGATGAGCCACACGGAATAACATAGAAGTCAAACATCATATAATAAAGCGCAAGTAGTACATGAAGGAGAAGCTGCAAAAGGGACAGATAAATCAAGACCCCAAAAAAAATAAAAAATAACAGAGCTGACAAACCACCAGGCCAAAAAAAGATCATATAAGCGATAAGCCCACAAACCAAGACCAGCAATAAAGAGGAAATGATTTCTTGGTATCAAGAAAGGTAATAAGAACAAAAGGACCTGAAAAGACAAGATAGTACAAGGCCCAACGAACTCAAAGAACAAAAGAAGCATAAAGAAACTTTTAAAAAACTGCTCAACAGAAACTTGAGCAAAGCCAGATAGTAAGATGAAGGAGTAGTAACCAACGGCTAGCCACAACTTCAAAAGAGACGAGATTAAAGCTAGGGCTGTAAACGAGCCGAGGTTGAGCGAGCTCAGGCTCGACTCGTGTTCGGCTTGTTCGAAATCAACTCGTGTTCAATATTGCCTCGTGAACAGTGTGTTCGTGTTCAGCTCGATTTAAATATTCTTATTCGGCTCGTGTTTGGCTCGAAATTGACTCATTAAAATTAATTGAAAAAAATAGATGTAGAGTGTTTGATTCACACCTGAATCAAATATATTGAAAAAAAAACTCAGAATCACATTACTACACGAGCTATTATGATTTAAATTTAGATATAAATATATAATATATATATATATATATATATATATATATATATATATGTGTATATATATATATATGTATGTATATATATATATATAATGTATTATTATTAATAACTATACTTTTTTTTATTTCGAGATAAAACGAGCCGAATACGAGCGAACAAAGAGAACAAAGAGTTGTTCGTGTTCAGCTCGTTTATAATTTAAGCTTAAAAAAATTGTTTGTATTCGAACACGAGTTGTTCACGAACACAAGCTTTTTTGACAGCCCTAATTAAAACACTCTTGTAAAACGAAGACTATTTTTTTTCAATAAAACAAGACCTTAGATTTTACTCCCCAGCTCTGAATATGAGAAAGTTTTATAGCAATTTAATTGAGAACCAACATTAGCCTGATAGTCAGCACAAGCATTGCCTTCTCTAAAGAAATGAAATATTTGCTAATTAATAGAATGCTGACATCTGACGAATCTCTCGCAACAGATAATACGGTTGATAATTAGAAATATCATCATTACCAAAATCCAAACGAAGATGAACGGCCAATTCTGCGTCAAACTCAAACTAGACATTAGAGTATTAATAGAAATAGCAAGACTCAAACTAGCATTTAAAGCAAATAATTTTGTATAAATCAGTGGAACTATCAAGAGGACCAGCAAAGGCAGTAATAAAATTTGCATCATGCTCCCTCAAAATACCTTCATAGCCACTCGCAAAATTAGAAATAGAACCATCTGTCTTGGACTTAACCGAACTAATTTGAGGTCTCAACCATTTCACGGTGAAGAAAAAAGGAACAGGAGGGTATAAATCATGTAAACCAAAAAAGGACAAAACATATTTTAAACCTTTAAAGCAAGGCTCAACTATTTTAGATTTATTTTTTTATAAGCTAAATATTAGGTTGGGTCATAACTGTTGCTTGCCGGACTTTTTTGGAAGATTAAGTTAATCGTAATTCATATTTATATTGATCGCTATGATCTTATTGCGTAATTAAGTTTACCATAAAGAGGCATCAATCGGGTTATGATCATAAATTAATTGATGAAAGTTTTAGAACCTGTTTAGAAAAATGAATAGGATTTAGAAGACCTTAACCTAAGACATTGCTATGTTTAGAAAGGGATTATTGATGCGTGCCAAAACATTCATGGCAGAAGAGCAATTATTTAATTTCTTAACAGTGCATGAAAGGCTAGAGCCTACGTAGATAAAAAAGAAGAGTTGCATGAGGAGACGCATTGACTTTTTATTTGAAAATCCCTAGAAAGGAGAAAAAATCATGTCCTGAGCTACCTCAGGAGACACATTAACTTTAACCATGTAGATTAAAGTTGGTCATGTAGGTCATAACAGTGACATGTGATAATATTTGTAGATAGTTACGAGCTACCTGAGTTTTGGATCACATAGGCCATAGGTGATCACGTAGGCCGTAGTGGTGAGCTACAAAGAGAGAGTTTCATAAGTTTGAAGAAAGTCATTGTATTCGTTGTACAGCTGTTGTAATTAGTTCTTAAGGGATTTATTATTACATCTTCATGATACATCATTACACCATATGCAAAGTGCGTTGTTGCAAATTATTTGAGGTATTTTTTTACACCATCATTAACTTGTGTCGTTACATCACCTTCGGGATGTGCTGCTACACTGTATGCAGGTGTGCATTGCGCCATATTTGGGGCATTGTTACACTATCATAAGGGTATGTTGTTGCACCGTCTTAGGGCACGTTGCTTAGCAGGTTGTTTCGTTACTCCATAGGACTAGTCATTACTCTATACGGTGCTTAGTTACTCCAAAACATATGTCGTGACTCTGTAAGGGGCTTCGTTGCAATGAGCACGGGAAAACCGACAGTGGCCTATGATTGCGGTGACAGTGGTTGATGATCTAAAAATGCAATAGCGGGTAACATTCATCACGTCTTCGATGTAGAACTGTACTGGAATTATGTTCATTCTTCTCCCAATCCAGCTCTGGCTTCAACTCTTCCTCCCCCTTCATGAAGAGGATATGTATCTATTTATAGTCTAGGAGATGCCTTCCTACAAATAAGGAAGGAATTTGAACTACTCCAATGGATAGCTTGGAGAGCTTCCATCATTCAAACAAAGCTTTGTGGACATTTAAGTGCCTTAAGACGCAGAATTGAGTGATCTTTGGCTCATTGAATTTGTCATATTAAGCTGCTTGATTTGACTATAATTTTTCTATTTTGAAATCCATTTGACTTTCCAATCAAACAACAAAAATTTCTAAAACTGATTGCTTGATCTAGACTTGATTTGACTCGGATTAGGCCGATTTTGGAACATTATGTCTGTCATATCTAGCCTGCCATTTTAATGATAAATTTGCTGAAATTGAAATTTTGGATGATTTTTAATTTGAGTTTGAATATTTCTTGCTCAAAAAATTCTTCATGCTTCGTGTTCATCGCCTTAGTTTCCATGACAAATGAACAAATTTATTGATAATTTATCAATTATAAGTTAGTTGAGTTATTACCTAATATAAGTATTGATCATTTTGACATCTTGACGAGTCAATCTAAAATCAAAATGATTCATTTGAGACATGAATGAGTAGATATGTGCAAATTTGTTCAGATTTTAGTAGATTTGGGTTGTATAGCTGAATCTTTACATATCATGCCTAAGTTAAAAGTCTCCAGCTAAATTTTAGATATCAAGATATCATGGGAGCTATTCATCATATGTCAAACAATAGGATGACATATATAAGTTTAATAATTCAGCCTAATTAATTTTGATGAGGATAAAAAGAATTTATTTATTCAAATGTCACATGTTCATGAGCAACATATTACGTTATAAGTATGAATGTATAAGAACATGTGTTATTCTCTTATTGTGATCATTTATGTAGTGCATTTCTGATGTCTTTGAATATACTTAATTTCCTCTTTATTTTATACAAGTCTTTGAATTAAACTGCAAATTTAATGGAAGGTATTTTTTATGTTTATGATGCAGATATAACAGGTAAGAACGTTGGAACGAACTTGGACTTAACCGGAGCGAAACGGACCCAAATGAAGCAAAGGTGTTGATTGTGGTCTAGCACCTACGCGAAGGTGTTGCATGAACACCTTGGAGCCAGGTTTTGGGCGCTTAGGCGCCCAAGCTATTCGAGCAGACAGAGAGCACGACTTTAGGCACCGCAAACCGGTAAGTATCGCAGTTCAGACAGTTACATTCTGTATGACTCCGAGAGTTATTTTCCTGGTGCTGATGGTCCAGACGAGGATTTTGGGCAATCTTAGAAGTAGGGAAATAGTTTCAAGTCCTAGAAATCTCCAAGGACATTAGGTAAGAGTGGGAACTCTTGTTCTAGAGAGATTTGAGAGGAGAATTTGAGAGAATCTGTAAGAGATTTACGACAGCACCTTGTGTAGGACTGTGGAAGACATTGTTTGATGAAATTTGCTTCTCTTTTCAGAGGGCAAAAGCTAAGTATCGTTTGTACTCTTATTTGCCTATTATTGTAAGGGAAAGATCCTAGTTCCATGGATCCATAAATCATGAAAAATTTTCCTCATCCGAATGATTAGATCTATTCTAAAGAATATTTCTATGCTTTGAGATAGTATATTATACTTCGAATGTCATATCTGATCATTTAGATAGAAATCATTTTAGGTCTATGGTGGCCCCCAACAAAAAAAAATCTCATGACTAATAGGCTCCTTACTAAAGAAAATGAAAGGGATGTGCAAAACCACCGAATGGTAGTGCAACTTGTGTGTACTTCTAAGAAATATTTTTGTGGCTTCTCTATGTCTAATTATAAGTAATTGAACATGATTTCTAATACTATAAAATTTTCATGTTTCATATGTAGTTGTCTAAGGGAGTTGTTAGTCTAACAGTTGTTTCCATTATTGTCATCTCAATAGTTTTTACAATAAAGCATGGGCCTATGGATGGCGTTTATAGAGAACACACTAAGTTGCTTTGTCAAAGCGGTAGCTTGAGTAGTGAGTGCAGTAATGAGGGTTCAACTCATGTATGGTGTTGATTCAATTCATCAGTAAGATCCTTCCACTTTGTTGTTCATGGCTATCTCTTCAAGTAAGTCATATGTCGCCTCCTACAGACTGCTCAAGATGTAGTTCGATGCAGCACCATCAAGCAATCAAGTTGCCTCGACCAACTCGTAGAAAGTTTGCACTTGCATATACTTATTTTGTGCACTTCCTTTAGAGAAGTTTGAACCTCTACCACGTATCTTATAATATTTTTCTCTCTATCTACAAAAATTTGGGATCTCAATTCTTATTTTTGTGATCATTATTGATAAGTAGTTGGATAAGAACTACTAGGCAATATCAATCCTGCTGATTATAGGGTCGCTTGATAGTGAGTTTAACTAATGCTTGGCTTGATCCCATAGTAAGAATGAGAATAATCATAGTATTATTGCTTCATTCGATACCCCATTATATTTGAAGTGTCACATCTCTAGAAAGGCAGAAACATGAGGAATTGACACCCCAATTAACGTCCCCCCACGATTATTTGTAATATAAGGCCAACATGATTTTGAAGTTGTAAGTTTGAACACTTAGCATCATAATAGCTTGGGAGATTCTATGCACAATAAGGTCTCAAAGCCTTCATTTTATATCCAAGTCATCTCCTCCAATATAGTTCGCCCATGTCGAAATTAGTTAAGCTTTGGTCCTGCCACCTTTCTCTTAACTTCCTCAAAATTGAGCTTTCAATTTCCAAATCCATAAAGTAGTGTTGGTTAACCTTCATCACATCATATTCAAAATAGCATAATCTTCCTAATAAAAATGATAAAAAGAAATAAAAATTTTAGTGAATAAAAATTAAAATTAAAATAATATAATAAAAAAACCTTTATTCAAAGTAATAATAATAAATTTAATATCGATTTTGGTGTTGCAATCCTGATAAAAAAAATAAATACTTGATTAAGGTGAGTATATAAAGCACTAAGATAACACTCGGCCAAAGGATGTGATCATATCAAGTGCTAAAAATGTAATATGTTTAATCATTTTCTAAAGCATTGAACCAGAATGATGTGCAGTAATTATCTAAACTTAATACTAATAAAAAGGCAACTAACATACCACTTTTAAGTTTACGATTTTGTTTAAGAAAACTTATATAGTAAAGACTTCAAGATTTTATTTGATCAATAACTATTGGGTTGGTTAATTATGCTATTCAAGTATATAGCCATATTTTAAGTTGCTGAAATTAGATCATATACGGTTGCTCCGTCTTTCTCAAAAGGATAGTGCTTATATTCTCCGTGCATAACCTATATACCCCCTTTATGATACAATCAAGGAAAGGAAAAAACCTTCAATGTTATTAAGATCATAGCATGGATTATATCAATTAGTTATAATTATCACTAAAATATGATTCATCTACCATGGTATGTTTTTCATGACAAGTATGTTATCCACCTCTTCATTTTGATCAGACCTTCTAATTTATTTACTTTAATACTCATGAATCCTTTTGATCATTGTGTAAGTGCTAGGGCGTCCCCTAGAAGCGACGTGCTGTGTGGCCTGAATACAGTGGAAAGTGTGCAAGGGCCGCTACACCGGCGCCTTGGTGTAGTGTCAAGTAAGCAAGGGTTCCCAAATTACGGATGGATGCGGGTAAAGAAGTTAGTCCATGATACTAGTATTAGGATAGGATCTTGGAATATAGGTACTCTCAATGGTAAATTAATGGAATTGGTTGATATTATGATTCATAGAAAGATAAATATCTTACGTATTCAAGAAACTAAATAGGCTGGAGAAAAAGTTAACGAGATTGATAACTTAGGTTTTAAAGCGTGGTATTCTAGTAAGAGTCGTATCTAGAAATGGTGTAGGTGTAATTATAGATAAGAGTATGAAAGATAATGTTGTTAAAATTAATAGATTTGGAGATAGAATTATAAAGACTTAAGATTATTATTGATACTAAGCTTTTTAATATTATAAGTGCTTATGCTCCTCAAGTGGGTTTAGATATACGCTCTAAAGATAAATTATGGAATGATTTAGAAGACTTAATACACTTGATACATCTTGAAGAAAAAATTTTTATTGGAGGAGATTTAAATGAACATGTCGGTAGAGTGGTAGAAGATATCAGGCATATTCATAGTGGCTACGGTTATGGAGCGATTAATGAAGAAGGTAAAGTCATTTTAGATTTTGCTTTAGCGTATGATCTGATTATTACTAACACATTATTCAAAAAAAGAGATGAACATCTTATTACTTATAAGAATGGATCTAATAAAACACAAATTGATTATTTTCTTATGAGAAGAAGAGATCGTCGAGATTGTAAGGATTGTAAGGTCATTCCAAGTGAGGAATTAAGTGCCGGCAACATCGATTATTAGTTCTAGATTTTAAGATGAAGAGTTGTAAAATAAAGAATACTTGTGATTCAACATCGTAGAATTAGATGTAGTGCCTAAAAGACACAAATAAAATTATTTTTATAAATAAAATTCAAGATTTAAACATTTGGAATGTCCATGAAGACGCAAATGCTATGTATGGAAAAATTAACTAATACTTATTAAAAAGCTGACTAAAGATGTACTTGGAGAATCAAAAGAAAAAGTTTCTATAAATAAAAAATGTTGGTGGTGGAATAATAATGTGCAAGAAAAGAAAAAATATAAGAAGTTATGTTATAAAAATTGGTTTAAATGTAAAAGCATAGAGAACTAGGAAAAATATAAAACTGCCCACAACGAGTCTAAAAGAATAATATGTGACGCTAAAAATTTTGCTTTTAGTGATCTTTATAACATATTAGATACTAAAGAGGGTGAAAAATATATGTATAAACAAGTCAAACAAAGAGAAAATAAAAGTAAAGATTTAACTCAAGTAAAGTGTATTAAAGATGAAAATCAAAAAGTGATTTTCTTAGAAAAAGATATTCAATATAGGTGGGTGAGTTATTTTGATAAAATTTTTAATGAATATGCTAAAAATACGATCGACCTTAGTGATCTTAATATCGTTAATAATAATAAAATTTTTCATTTTTACCGTCGCATTAGTAGAAAAGAAGTTGAGGAGGCTTTATAGAAAACCAGTGTGAAAAGTCTGTAGGACCTGATGATATCCCAATTGAAGTGTGGAAATGTTTAGGTGATCTGGGGGTTTCATGGCTTACTAAACTTTTTAATATTATTTTAAAACTAAAAAGATGCCGAGGAGTGGAGGAAGAGTATTTTGGTCCCCATTTTTAAGAATAAAGGAGATGCACAAGAGTGTGCAAATTATAGTAGAATTAAATTGATGTGCCATACTTTAAAATTATGGGAGAGGGTAATTGAACATAGGTTAAGACGTATTACCAAGGTTTCTCATAATCAATTTGGATTTATGTCGGGCAAGTCTACTAGGGAAACTATACATTTATTGAGAGGTTTGATGGAGAAGTACAGAGATAATAAGGAGGATCTACATTTGATTTTTATTGATTTAGAAAAAGCTTACGATAAGATTCTTAGAGATGTTCTTTGGAGAGTGCTTGAGAAGAAAGGTGTTGATATGACTTATATTCAAGTCATTAAAGATATGTATACTAGAGTTGTTACATGTGTTCGAACTGAAGGAGGATTGACCAAATATTTTACTATTTCTGTTGGTTTACATCAGGGATCGGCTTTGAGCCCATATCTTTTTGCTTTATTTATAGATGGTCTTACTGAGCATTTACAAGAGGATGTACCTTGGTGTATGCTTTTTGCTAATG
The DNA here is from genome assembly GCA_022702705.1 of Papilionanthe hookeriana x Papilionanthe teres. Classification (NCBI taxonomy): domain Eukaryota; kingdom Viridiplantae; phylum Streptophyta; class Magnoliopsida; order Asparagales; family Orchidaceae; genus Papilionanthe; species Papilionanthe hookeriana x Papilionanthe teres. Next base: position 53,870,524 of record CM040438.1, on the reverse strand, counting down.
ATATCCTCCTCGTGGATAAGACGAGAGAAAAAGCCGAGGAAAAATTTGAATTATGGAGGTCTACATTGGAGTCTAAAGGTCTTCGTTTGAGTAGAACTAAAACTGAACACATGGAATGTAATTTTAGTAATAGTAGCTCTAGTGACGGAAGTGTAACTTTGGGTGATCAAATTATTAAAAGGTGTGAACGATTTAGATATCTCGGGTCCATTGTTCAAAGTGATGGTGATATAGATGGGGATGTTAATAGTAGAATTCAGGTTGGTTGGTTGAAGTGGAGGAATGCGTTCGGCCTATTGTGTGATAGAAAAGTACCGCTTAGACTGAAAGGAAAATTTTATAAGATGGTGGTGAGACCTGCAATGCTCTATGGTGTTGGCCTTTAAAAGAGAAGCATAATGCTAAGTTAAGTGTTGCCGAGATGAGAATGATTAGGTGGATGAGTGGCTTTACACTTAGAGACAAAATGCGAAATCAATTTATCCGTAATGGGGTTGGTGTTGCACCAGTGATGGATAAAATTAGAGAGAGTCGCCTTAGATAGTTTGGTCACATTAAACGTCGACCACCTGATGATCCGATTAGGAGAGTAGATGTTTATAGATACTACTTATGTTAAGAAAGACAGAGGTAGACCAAGGAAAACTTGGGCTTATTGCATAAAAAATGACCTTAATTTATTAGAATTAATCGAGAATTTAACACTAAATAGGACGCAATGGAGAAAAAGGATTCATGCAGCCGACCCCACTTAGAGGGATTAAGGCTTTGTTGTTGTTGTTGTTGTAATCCTTAGCAATTGGTTTAGTGTTGAGTTGATTTCCACTAAGTTATTTAAATTCAATGTTCAGGATACTGTATCCTATAGATATTTGGCATACCTTTAGGAACCAATTGAGCCTAGAGACTTGATTTCATAACTTAGAAAACTTTTGGATTAATGTCAACTCAACGCTAAACCAAGTGCAAAGGATTAAAGAGGTTCCTTGACTTGTTGCTCTACAAGGTGCTCTATGTCTTTCTATGGGATCAAACTTTGAGTCAAATACTATTTTTGGCTATCTCCACTAGCGGTGATATTCACTTTCTTATCTTCAACAATGTAAGCAATTTTGGGTTGCTTTACCTCAGCAGGTGCCACCGATGGTGACTAAGGAAAACTGTGGAAGGTGATCATAGCAGTCATTACCTCTTCCATTCGCTTTCAAACTCGACTAATCTATTCATCTTTTTATTGAATAACCATCTGTTAATGGCTATATAATTAATACAACAATCAAACATGGAACAAAATGTGCTATATTTTATGAAAAGAAAGGCTTCAATACCGTTTTCAAAATTGAAATACAGCAAAACACATATAATGAAGCATCCAACAATGTGAATGGTGTTTAGCTTATACTGAACGTAAGATAAATGCATAACACAAAATCTTGAGCAAGTTATACTACAAAGCAAGAAGAAATTTAAAAAAAAAAAGAAAAAGAAAACTCAAGAATAAACTTTTGCATATAACCTGCAAAAGAACTCTCCTTCCTCATGTCATAGAAACCAAAATTGAAGCTCCTATAAGAGCCCTCAAATAGAGCCACAACCTTACACCCAGCCAAAAATTTGCCAAATCTTAACAATTAATTCATTTTATATTGTTGCATCAAATCATCAAAATTTAGCTATTTCTTATGATGAATTTAGTGCAAAGTCAGAAATAACTTGGATGTTCTTTGTACATCATCCTCTCATTTTTCCACTCCAACTACCTATTAAATTTATAATTATAGATAATCAGGATTTCTAATGTATATAAAATTTGCTTTAGTGTACAACAATAACAACAACAAAACCTTTATCCCAGTAAATGGGGTCAGCTACATGAATCTTTTTTCTCCAGTGCGTCCTATTTATATTATATTTTCATTTAATTCTAAAAAGTTCAGATCTTTTTTTTATACAATATGCCCATGTCTTCCTAGGTCTATCTTTCCCTTTCTTAACATACGTCGAACTTAAAACATCTACTTATCTAATCAGATCATCAGATAGTCAATGTTTAACGTGACCAAACCATCTAAAATGACTCACTCATCGGAGCGGTCCAACCCTATCATGAATATATTCATTTTGCATTCTGTCTCTAAGTGCAAAGCCACTCATCCACCTAATTATTCTCATCTCAACAACACTTAACTTAGTTTTATGCTTCTCTTTAAAAACCAAAATTCAGTGCTATAGAGCTTTATAGGTCTAACAACCATCTTATAAAATATTCCTTTCAGTCTAAGCAGTACTATTTCTCTCACAAAATAGGCCTGAAGCATTCCTCCACTTCAACCAACCAACTTGAATTCTACTAATAACATCCCAATCAATATCACCATCACTTTGAAAAATAGACCCAGGATTTCAAAGTATTCACACCTTTTGATCACCCATAGTTACATTTCTACCACTAGAGCTACTACTACTAAAATTACATTCCATGTATTCAGTTTTAGTTCAACTCAAATGAAGGCCTTCAGACTCCAAGGCGAACCTCCATAATTCAAGTTTTCTCTGAGCTTTTTCTCTCGTCTTATCTACGAGAAGGATAAATCAGCAAAAAGCATACACCAAGGTGCATCCTCCTGTAAGTGTTCGGTAAGAACACCATATCAAAGAAAAAAGATATGGGCTTAAAGCTAATCCCTCATGTAAACCAACATAAATAAGAAATATTTGGTCAATCCTCATTCTATTCTAACACAAGCAACAGCTCTTGTATACATATCTTTAATGACTTGAATATAAGTCATATCAACACCATTCCTCTCGGGAACTCTCTAGAGGATATCTCTTGGAACCTTATCGTAAGCTTTTTCTAAATCAATAAAAATCAAAAGAAGAACCTCCTTATTTTCCCGGAACATATCCATCAAACCTCTCAATAAATGTATACTCCCATAATAGACCTGCCTAGCATAAATTCAAATTTATTATGAGAAATCTTTGTAATATGTCTTAACCTATGTTCAATTACCCTCTCCCATAATTTTAAGGTATGACACATCAACTTAATTCCTCTATAATTTATACTCTTGTGCATCCTTTTATTCAAAAAAGGGGACCAAAATACTCTTCCTCCACTCCTCGAGCATCTTTTAGTTTATAAAATAATATTAAAGAGTTTAGTAAGCTAAGAAACTAACAAATCTCTTAAATATATCCACACTTCAATTGGGATATCATCAAGTCCTACAGAATTTCCACCCTTGTTTTCTTTAAAGTCTCCTCAACTTCTTTTTTGCTAATGCGACCGTAAAAATGAAATATGATATTATTATTAACGAAATTAAGATCACTAAGGTCAATTGCATTTATCAAAATAACTCACCCACCTATTTTGAATGTCTATTTTTCTAAAAGATATTTTTTGATTTTTATCCTTAATACACTTTACTAGATTTAATCTTTACTTTTCTTTTCTCTTTGTTTGACAAGTTTATACATATGTTTTTCACCCTCTTTAGTGTATAATCTATTATAAAGATCACTAAAAATAGAATTGTTAACGCATACATTGATCTTTTAGATTCCCTGCGGGTCGTTTGATATTTTTCCTAGTTTTCTATGCTTTTACATTTAAACTAATTTTTATAACATATCTTCTTATATTTTATCTTTTCTTGCACATTATTATTCCACCAGTAACTATTTTTATTTATAGATATTTTTTTTATTCCCCAAGTACAACTTTTATCACTTGTTTAATAGTTTGTGTTAATTTATCCCACATAGAATTTGCTTTTTCGTGAACATCCCAAATTTTAAAATCTTAAGTTTTACTCATAAAAATAATTTTAATAGTGTCTTTTAGGTACCTCATCTATGTTGAGAACTTAAATCGTCACTTGGAATAACCTTACAATCTTTAAATTATTGATGATCTCTTCTTCTCATAAGAAAATAATAAATTTGTGTTTTGTTAGATCCATTCTTATAAGTTATAATATGCTTATGTCTTTTCTTGAATAAAGTATTAGCAATAACAAAATCATACACTAAAGAAAAATCTAATATAGCTCTACCTTCTTCATTAATCGCTCCAAAACCATAGCCACCATGAATATTTCTAAAATCTTCTCCACTCTACGAATGTCCATTTAATTCTTCTCGAATAAAAATTCATTCTTCAAGAGGTATCATTTGTTCTTCTATGTCATTCTAGAATTTATCTTTAGAACAAATATCTAAACCTACTTGATGAGCATAAGCATTTATACTATTAAAAAATCTTAGTATCAATAATAATCTTAAAGACCATAATTCTATCTCCAACCCTATTAATTTCTACAACATTATCTTTCAAAATCTTATCTATAATTACATCTACACCATTTCTAGTGTGACTCTTACCTGAATACCAAAGTTTAAAATCTAGGTTATCAATCTCGTTAGCCTTTTCTCCAACTCATTTAGTTTCTTCAACACATAAGATATTTATCTTTCTATGAATCATAGATCAACTAATTCCATTAATTTACCAATGAGAGTACATATATTCCAAGATATTATCCTAATATTAGTTTCATGAACTAACTTGTTTACTCATATCCATCCGTAATGTGGGAACCCTTGCTTATTTGACACTACATGCGGGCATCAGTGTAACGACCCTTGCTTACTTTTAACTGTATTCATACCATATAGCGTGTCACTTCCAGTGGATGCCCTAACACCTACATAATGATCAAAAGGATTCATGTCATGATTTTTTCGACATGTTTTACACTAGTTGTCGACTACCTAAAGCAACCCTCCACTTTTTACATCCTGGCTTGGGATCGGCAATGGCAGTGTTAAAATTTGCTTTAGTGTCAATATTAAAAATAAAATGGAGGCATTATTCACAGTATTGTATGCAGTATAATAAAAATATTTATTTTTTGCTTAAAAAATAATAAATATTTCATGTAGTTCTCTTAATGCATTTCAAAGGATTATTTTAAAAAGTAGAAAAATTATGAACGAAATGTATCTCAGGAATGCACATTTTAAGTTGGTGATGTGAAAGAGCTCACTCAAATGAAGAAACCACTGGCTTGGTTAAAGGAGAAACCATCCAAGTGACAGGATATTCTTTTTTATTAATAGAAAATCACTTACACAATTCAAAGGATATCCATCAATTCAAAGATGACTTCCAAGCTCACAAGCATCCGCTAAGCATGGGAGAGCTTGATCAACATAGAGACATTCTTTAGGTCTAAAATAATTTCCTAAACCTACAAAATTTAATGCCCAAACTTGAAGATCACTCATCTTAATCTTTGGATCACTCACTCAATTCAAGGAGAAACTCACCTAAGTTATGGTAGGAGCTTAACAACTCCCTTCATTCTATCAGATGATCTTGTTGACTCAATCAATGACATGGTCAATCTAGTTGGTGACCTCATCTAATCAATCATAGAAATTTTTGAGGAACTTATCAGGATAATCATTCATGAAAACTTCTTAAGGCATTGTTTATTATGTTCACATATTTATTAAACAAAAATTCAAACCATAAATCCTAAACCCTAAAAAAATAAGACCTCAACTTTAAATCATAAACCCTAAATCCTGGAATATAAAACCCTGAACCATAAACATTAGATCATGTTTAACTTCAAATCTAAACATTTTAAATCCTTAAAATTTAATCCATAAACTAGAAACTAAAAATCTTCACACTCAAACCCTTATAAGCTGGACTCAATACCACCATAAATTCTAAATACTTAAACCCCAAATAAAAAACCTTATAGCATAAAACTATATTCGTAAGCTCTAAACCACAAAATTGAAAAATGTAAAACCTAAAATTCTAAAATCCTCTATCACTCTCACATCGGGGATGAGGCCACGGTGATAACCTTAAACTTTAACCCTAAGTCCTAAGCTGAATATCCAAAACACTAAATACTTTAAACTAAACCTAAAACCTTAGAACGCTAGACACTAAACCCTAAACAATAAACATTAGACACTAAGCTGCAAAAATTGGAGACCTTTCATTCTATTAGCATATGTAATTTTCTTAACAAATTAATCTCACAAGTATTAGACAATCGGCTTGGTCGCATTCTCCCATTTATTATCTCTATGAATCAAACAAGCTTTGTTAAAGTCATGCCATTGTAGATAATATCTTGCTTGCAGAAGAGCTTGTTCTAGATTTGCGTTTAAAATTATGTCTTGATTCTGAAGCTGGATATCTCAAAGGCTTGTGGTAATGTTCGTTGGGATTTTATTTTTTAGGTTTTAAGAAGCTTTGGTTTTTGCGACAAGTTTACATCCCATATGTCTAACTAGATTAATAACCATTGGTTCTCAATTCTTAATAATAGTGAAACTTGAGATTTCTTTAAATCCAGTAAAGGTTTGAGACAATTGACTCTGTCTCCAAGCCTTTTTATCTTTGTGGCTAAATATCTATCTAAGTCCCTTTATTCTCTTTATGCTGATTACAAAATTTGTCATTTCAGAATCTTAGTGTGACAAGATAGTTTCTCACCTTACGTTTTCTTATGATTTTATTATATTTACTAATGGCTCCATCACTTTTGTTAAACTTATTAGAAAAGTGTAGGATAATTTGGAAGATATTAGTGGGTTTCATTTTAGTTGTTTTATTTTAGCTAAAGGTTTCAATACTAATCAAATCAATAGAATTAATGATATTCTCAAAGTTCCTACTTAATCCCTTCCAATTAAATATCTTGGGGTGCCTATTTATAAAGGAAACAAATGATCGGCACTCTTTGATGATATTATTTTGGGTATGCCAAAGAGATTGGATAATTCAGGTTATCATTTAGTTTCAATTGGGTGGGGGGCGTCTTATGTTCTATCCAGGATTATATTTTCCAATCCATTAATCCTACCTTAGCAGTGTGTCTTAAATTGGGGCAAATCATTAAAAATAATTTCTAGGGTACCGAGAACCAAAATAAATCCTTCTTATGTTCTTAAAATAGCATGTGCTTTCCTGTGTATGTGGGCTGGGATGTATGGAGTTTTTAGATTTGGCTTATTGTTTTTCCATTAAACTTTGGTAGTCATTTCGTCTGGGTTTTAGTCTCTGGGCCAAGTTCTTATCCAAAAGTATTGTCATGGTCTCTATCCGTCTTTGGCCATGTTTAAAAGTGGTGACTCCTCGGTTTGGAGGCTGTTATGTTGGGATGCAAAGGATTTCATTAACCTGGTCTTAAATAAATGGGACATCTTCATTTTGCAAGATAATTGGCTTGGTTTGGTTTGTTAGACACGTTACTTAATTCTCACTTTACATCTTCTTGGAAGGTTCATAAATACTTTAGAGCTGGCTTGTGGAATGTCCAATTACTCCAGGCATTCATTCCCCCGTGCTTAGTTGTTATGATTATCCAAATAAAAATTTTAGAGGATTTAGATGATTAATGTTATTTTTGCTTTTTCTGATGGCCACTTTTTCGTTAGGATCAATGTTGTACAAAGAGAAAAAAAAAAGTGATTTTGAACCCCATTAGGTGTAAAGCTATTTCTCTTTTCAATACTATTCTTTCCTGGAAGATCATGCATAACTTCTTACCTGTAGATATTAACCTCCAACTTTGGGGTATCTACTTAGCAATTAAATGTTAATGTTGCTCTAATTTGGAAGACGTCCAACACCTATTTGTTAGGACCCATATTGCGGCTTCCATTTGGTGATAGATGGATTCAGTTTTTTATTAAAACTGCTTTCAACAAAATTTATCTCTTAATGAGCTTATCTGTAATAGGTTAGCTCTTATTTATTTAATTCCTTATTTTCCCTATAATGCCCAATAAATAGGTGTTGGGATTAAACATTTTGGGATATAACTTATATAGTATCCTGGGCCATTTGTCTTGTGGTGAATAAAATTCTTATAAGCTTTTCCTCTCATGTCAAATCTCTATTCTTCTATTTTTAATTTCTCTAAAACAACATTAATGGCACACCAACTTCTATGGCAACGTACCAATTCTATATAACAGGCTAATAATTTTTTCTCACATCAAATTTAGCATCTTTCAATGACCAATTAGAAGATGTTTTACTAAAAGGAAGATATTCAACATCAAAATATTTCTTCCTTTGTAGAAATATCTGGAACAAGTCGCACAAGTAAAATATCTTATCTCCAACTAAAATGATTTATTTTCAGTTGAAGTATTTTATAACTCAAATGAAATAACATATTTCATGACGTGGGAGTTACAATCTTAAGTAATATAGGGATTAAAAAAATAACCCCCAAAACATTCTAATTTATATATTTATCACCAAAAATTAACACCTTAGAACTTTAAATAAAACAAAAAAAACCATGTCATTGTTTCTGTAACCCTCTCGCCTAAACACCATTTGCTTTCTTTTTCTCCCTCACTGCACCCTAATCCAGTGCACAACTTCAATAAAGCAAAACTTGCATCTTTCAAATTGAGAGGAATAATAAGATGCCACATAAAAGTCTCTTTAAAATGGTATGAACGAATTGGTAACAACAGCACATAAAGAAATTAGGAAAATCAAATAAATCAGTGAGCAAATGAAGAAAATATTGGATTGAGACTCCAATAAAGTGACACAGAAATTCCTTAACTCACCTTAGCCTCACATGCGAACTCTGAAGCTAACGTAAGCGAGATTAAGAAAGAAGATCCAATAACCACAACAATCTTACTGGAATTTAGGCAAGAGGCTTGCGTCAACAGTAGAAGCGAAGAGGTTATGGCGAGGGAGAACAGGAAAAAAAAAACAGAGTATATGCAAGGAGGATCGGTAAATAAAATATTTAGGTATTAGATATGTAAATTAGACTATTTTGAGTGGTATGTATGTAGGTGCCCCATTATAATAGCTGGCCTTTAAGTAAACTAGAACATAAGAGGTACATGTAGCATCAATATTAATCTGTCCCTTCAAGGTATAGTGTATTTCTCATTCAAATATGCATACACACGCCAAATGTACTTGAGAATTCAAGATGACTGAATGAGAATCCAGAGCTCACTCAACCAATCTGAGATACAATATTTCACAACAATGATAGTTAAAATAAGCGCCAGAATAGCTCACTATTCAAGATGCCTGCCTTCAGCACCACAGCATTCACAGAAAGAAAAAGACAATGCATACAAAGCTGTGTGATTTCCAACCTGAACTGTAACATAAAAATAAGTAGAGGCCACTATTTATTACTCAAAATAATACAACAACAATGACTTACCAAGTGATTCTCCGTAGCCACAACTCTTGGTTGAAGAAACAAAGCAGCAAACAGATAACATACCTCTTATAGATTTCATGAGTGCAGTTTTACCTGAAACTGGAGAGAACAAATCATAGAAGGGTTATTCATCTTATAGGCGCTCTTCCATTGAATCATAGAAAGTGAAGTTCAAGGATGCAAGTTCCAGTGGAGAGAATCAAGCTTAATTATGTTGCAGCCACACTGCTAGAATTTTTATTACTTCTCAGATCGATAGCTCTAATATTGTCAAAAGAAGGCCTTCTACTTGTATTAAGTAGATTATGTGTCATGGAAAAGGGGTCAAAATATAAGCCCAGATAGGATATAAGTGGATCAGCACGAGATTTGTCAATAACAAACCTCAAAAACTGAGCTTTTACGATAGGAAATAGTATAAGTCTTTTATATCCGATGGTTGTTCCATTTGCAATCATTTTCCACTCCCCTTCTGTGAGAACATCAGCATGGAACTTAACTACACGCTGTCCCATTTGAATTGGCTCCTGGGCTTGCAACACATTGAAGGACTTCAATTGTCTGAGGTCCAGGATTAATGTCCAATTAGGGAACTCATTGGGATTGGGAGCCCAATAAGAGTAAATACCTTCTTCAATTACATTTGAAGGGGTGAAATGAGATTCATTAGGACCTCCTCGTGTATTGGCAGCAGAAACAATGGCATCCTTGGCTAAATTATGTGAGAAAATGGCTTCTCTCATTGCAGTAAAATTCTGAAGAACCTGAATATCTTCATCAGATATGAGACCAGATGAATTCGGGGGAACATTTAGTATAAGGAAACAGTTTCTGCCCACTGAAGTGTAGTATTTGTCAAGTAGGGTTATTGGAGACTTAGGGTTTTCAGAACTGTGCCAAAACCAACCGGTCCTGATGGATATATCGCACTCAGGAGCAACCCAGTCATGCCCAAATGGATCCCCCTCAAGAGAATACCTAAGCATAAAAATAGAAAGAGAAAAACTGAAATTAGTTTCTCTGTTTTACTGAACATAAATATAAGGATATAGGATGAAGATCTGAAGCAGCAATGTGGCTAAAAATGAAAAAGACAGTAAGCAGATTCGTCTAATGAAGCTTTCGTTAGATAGGTAAGTAGTCAAACATAAATGGTAAACAGTGAAGGCAAGGGTTGTGATGAAAGCAACCAAAGCCAATAAAAAAAAATAACACTCATTAAATGTTTCATATAAGCCATCAAGTTGAATGGTATGCAGTTGTAACAGCGCTCTAATTTGAGACAAATAACACGGCAACCAGTGAAACATGATGGTGCATGCAACAATGATTGGCTTCGTGAATCCTCATTTGTCATTAATTCTTGATTATTCATGTCTTCGGTATTAAACTTATTCTACACAAAGCAAATTGAATAACTTCGTTGCACATTGCCTAAGGTCTACTCTACCATCATAATACTCCAACCATAATTTTATTTACACATCCAATGTGTATATTTTCTAACCTTTATTATACACCACTCGTTTAACTTAGGAGGAAAAACCCAGGAGAAAAAACTCACGAGTAGTAAGTAATGGAGTACAACCAAGAATATATCAAAACCCAGTTACCAGGTTATGTAGAAGTCAGATATCTTCTTCCTATATATTGAGAAATTCAATCAAATTGCAATTTGTAGTGTGCTAAATGCAAACTGATAAAGAAAATTAAACAATTAATTCATAGAATATAGGGCCAAAGAGTTCAGCAATAATAAACCAATCATAATTCACGCTTTCTAGGCAACTTCAAAGACTTCAAAGTAAAATTCTCCAAGGAGAGCGATTCAAACAATAAATTATATGAAGATTTACATACATACGACCCAATTACTATGTATTACATATCTAGAACTTAAACTTCAATTTTTAAATACATACCACCTTACTTATGCATTAAAAGGTGTGTTCCACTTTTTAAAAGTTAAAATGATGATGATTTTGATGTGATATAAAAGATTTGGGTGGTATAAAAGTAAAAGAAAAGTTTAGGTGTTAGATATGTAAATACACAAGAAGAGGGTGGTGTGTATGTAAATGCCCCATTATTATATGGCGTGTATGAGGCTTTGTATACATGTTTCAATGAAGAGAAATTGACAAAGAAGATGACAAAAGCACAAAAAATATTTCTACTTGTCAACCAAAATATGACTGCAGATCCGAGTAGTAGTATGATAGCATTAACACAGGAGATGAATTATTCAAGTACTCGAGCAACAGATCTCTCAAAATAACTTTATGATTTTTGCACTGGTTCGTTATCAAAAAAAGAGAGCTTGAAAGTAAAGAAGAAAATAAATTATGCACTAACTCAGTCTTTATGTCGCCAATAGCAGCTGAGCTTCTGTTAAAGAGTGACCAACAAGTAGTATCAGCAATGGCACCCTCATTACCAATCCATCTGCTATCAGGACCAACATCCGAGAAAATAATAGCTCTTGGCTGCAATTGATGAATGAGTTCAAACCAGGAATCAAACAAGTAAACCATGTCCTTCTCACCTTTCCCCTTTGCACCATCCAACCAAACCTCCTGGATATCCCCGTAACTAGATAAAAAAAATAAGTTAACCTGACATATAAAGAAAACAAGAAATTGAATATTTAGAAGGTAAAATAGCTATACTAATGACGTGCACAATAAAAGAAAGAATAATAGAAGCAAATTTTCTAACTTTCCTAACTAGTGAGTCCAATTTGTCCAAATATACGCTCATAGACTGTAATCCTTCTTATGGAATGGAAAATGAAAAAACAATAACCCATCAGAATCGTTTAACCCATATAATCAATAAGATGGACGTCCAACAGTTCTATACCACACGGATTCTTCTCTGTTATCATCTTCCAAGCAATATAAAAAGAGTGTCGGATATGATGTTCATCGTGAAACAGCGAGGCTTTAACACCAAAGACCATACTACAAAATAGGATTGAGCCTGAGTAGAATAGATAGAAGGAAAAAGAAGAGAGATTGGGTTGAAAGTTTCTTTTTAAAAAGTTATTTGGATTTACATGAGACACTGTTGCATCTATAGAGGGAAAAAGTATACCAGACCAAAGTTAGTCATTTCTTAGGAGAGAGGAAGTCTAAGAGAACATAGAAGGATATTGGTTTTAGCCAAAAGGATTACATCATATCCACAGTTTAATAGTAAGCCTAGAACAATGATGGCGGTGCAGACTAAGCTTACACAAAAAATAGGAAAGAAAAATAGATGAAAAAAAACTGATGCAATTGGTTGTGTACCAGACGAGTTTAACTAGCAGCTGTCCAATGGAAGAGAACTCACAAGGAGTTATAATTTTTATTTTTAATTATTATTATATTTTTTTCAATGATTTATGTTAAGAACTAATCACAAGCTACTCTAGGGGAACCCCCTAGGCGGCTTAGCGAGTACTCTAAATGAAAAGCTTAGTTTTGGCATTGGGTCCACTTGAAATACTTAATGAGATGAAACCATTAGGTAACTCGAGGCCTTAAGTGACACCAACCAACATGAATAAGAACACCTTATTAAACTAAATTTTGGTTATTGAAATACCCTGACCAGCTTGACCCAGACAAATATAGGTATTCAAAAGTTCCCAAGTTATCGTAGCTGTTTCAAGAAGTCAAGAAGAATGAATATGATAATGAATCCAAAGAACCCAAGTAATCAAGAATGTTGGATTTGTAGGATGCTTAGATCTTCAACAAATGGTTGCCGATCAATCTCTATTAATTATGAGGCTCCAAGTACATTTCAAATATTATATTACTAGTTCTTATAAAAACTCTTTGCTTTTTAGTTTTTTATAAAACATTTTGTGTCCATAAAAAAAGAAAAAAAATAATCATTTTTCAAAATTTTCAATAATGAGCAAGCTCACACAGCATTAAAGACTTTGTGGCATGCATTGTGTTGGCAACAAAGGGACTGCTTCCTAAGGCATAATATGATAATCGTGAAATACATGCATATTTGATCTTGCATTAGCTCTACTAATATATGATTATTCAGACTTTATTTGAGAATTTTTATTGCACTAATGATTCAAATTCAAATCTTGCAGGTGCGCAAAGAAATGCTAAGAAAATGGAAAAATATACTAAAATTCTTGGCTCAATAGATTTGACAAGAGGGAGAGCAAAAAGGCACCTAGGCATCTAGTAGGCACCTAGGGGCCAATCTCAAACACCTAAGCACCATACATGAAGTGCATACCGGTGAGCTAGACACCATGGTGCCACAAGTAGCCCAAGTGCAAATCATGAGGAGCTAGACCAAGAATATACAAATGACAAAAACAGGCACTCAAGCAATAGTTCAAACCATCCAAATCGAGAGCACACTGGCCAAGCATAAATTTTCAACCCCCCAAACAGAGAGCTTGATGCTCAAACGCCAATGCACCCGATCCAGTAGCACAAGATAGAAAGCCAAGTGTCAGACCCAATAACCAATGGACCACATTATCTCCAACACGCCCTACCTAAATCTCACCAAGTTTTGAAGGATTTCTTCTCTTTCTTAGAGTAGATTGAAGTCGCCATATTTAAGAAATAGTTAAGCACTAATCAAGGGATGAATGAGAGAGCCCTAATGCAGGTTTGCAATACCTTAGATACGATTTACTCTAGGAAAAATCTTGGAGCAGGAGGGTTTTAAAGGTGGAGACAATTGAGCAGGAAAAGCAACGACAATATTTTCCCTGGATTTTTGTATTCCTCTCTTTTTGTACTGAATATTGTAAACATGTTTAAACAATTGTCATCGTGTGTTATTTTTCTATTAGATATGAACTACTTCCCTTTTTTGAGAGGTTGGATGTAGCGTGTAATTGATTTTTACTAACTGATGTTAATAAAAAGCGTTCGAAGCTTTTATTTCATTTATGTACTTCATGTTTTGCTCAACTTGATAATGAACTAATAATTATGCAGATGAATATTAATAGCATAAAAGGTATGTATGAAATCGAGGGGTGGAGGATGAACTCATGGTGTGTGCAAAATTATGGTGGATGGTAATAGTTTAGAGATATCTATGGAGTACCCACAATGTATTTATTGAGATCTCAAAAGTATTGATGTCATCTCTCACATTAAATCTATCACCAAGAGGTATGTAAATTATGTGAGAAAGGTAAAAAGACCATGGTGAATGAATCGTTGATTAGAGATAATTAGAGAGAACATGTATGGTACTTACTGAGATCCCAAAGGTATCAGCGGTACCTCTCACATTAAATCTATCACCAAAAAAATATGTAAATTATACGAGATATAGTAGAAACCCTGAGATCGTGTGAACAAGGTACCAACCACTTTTGATCAGATCAGAGTACCGTTAAACCAAAGCGCACCCTTATACTTGATTATTATCTAGTCTAACCAACACATGTGATATCCAACCCTTATTAAAACTCCCTAATCTTAATTTTGCTTCAAACAAACCCTTATTTTAGTTGTTGTCTTTTTCTTTGTACTTAATTTTAGTTCTGATTGTTACACCCCTCTGTTCCGACCATTCGGATAGTAGTTCAATGATTAAATTTCATTATGTGTCAAACAAATCACAGTGAGATGATAACCGAAAGTTTACCGCGAAGTAAGTCGGTCAATCATGCAAGTATACATATCAAGTAAAAATGCGATTAAAGAATACTACGTATCGATCCCACAATAAAAGAGCTAAGAAATATTCTGAAGAACGAATCTCCAGTTTACTAAACATCTTAAGTCTAGTAAAGCATGATCACAAACAAGAGATAGAGTTTCTAAAATTCTACTTAAAAATAGAAACAAATTTAACGAAGTTGAAAAAAAAAAGGAAAGTAGCAAGCGAATAAATCTTAAGATTCTTCAAGAGAGATGAGGCTCACACCTCTGATTTAGGAAATGGTGGTTTGTGGTGTTCTTAGATTTTTTTCCTTACGTGATAGTTGTCAACAGGGATAAAAATTTCTCTTTATGCCTATATCTAGATCAAAAAAAGACTGCAACTAATAAAGATAAGTTCTCTTAATCCCCATGACATTTTGCATGATTATTCAAATTCCCTTCCTAGGTTGCAATATCCTGATAGAATATGTCTATTTTTACCTGGATTTTGTGATTAACCATTTTGGTCTTCTACGCAAATCATAGATCACGAAATATGTTAACATCTTAATTAACCAGATCGGGAGTAAATGAAATATGACGTTTAACTTAACAACATAGACACGAAAGCTCAAGAAAATGTTACTGGGGAAAACAATCTAAGAAAACCACAAAACTAAGATTCCTCTATCACAGAAATGCGAAAAAAACTTAGTCACGTTAGAAAGAATGATGGAAATTAAATCCATAGAAATCATTGTTGCAAGTAAAAATAAAAAGTAAGACTTACAAAATAATTTGTTCCCTCTTTCACAGCAAAGAATCTCTCTCTCATACAATTTCCTCTCAAAATCAATAAGAAGTACAGAAAAATAAAGGTAAAGATAAAACCCTAAGGACTCAACCTCAAGCAAGGAAGAATAGCCCAAGGGGGAAGCTTTCCAATCCCTCAAACCCTATCTCCAGCTGTCTCCAATTGTCCAAGCCTCTCCAAATGCCCTAAGACCCTTCTTTTACAGCCAAATTCTCATATTTGACAAGAAAATTCTTTCCAAAAATATTTCTCGTTCAGTCATCATAGTACCGTCGAATTAGGTGTGGTAACCACAATAATTTGGATCGGGCGGCATGGTCATGCCTGATCTGGGCGTGGACATGTCAGGCCTATGAAAGAGTGAGCATGGTTAACTTAGTGGCATCAATATTGTGGCATGGTCACCCCAAATCTGGTCACATTTTTGTAGCTTTTCACTATTTGAAATGCGGGTATAATCTCCTGTAACCTACACATCACGAATAAAAATCTTCCTCAAGCGTAAATCCATGATAAATAAGGTAAAATAGTAGATAAATACAGGAATAAAAGCGGGTGTAATAACGTAAAATTGACTCATGTCAATATCCTCAAACTTACCTCATTAATTGCCCTCAAGTAATCTCAAAGCTCAAAGGAGCCCCATGAGAGCATAAAGACACACTTGTAGGTTTCTTAAGCATGCAACTTGGTAATCAAAGTAAAAAAAAAACGTATAATTGTCAATTCAGGATCAATCATAATTAATATATGATAACTTAGCATTTTCCTTAATTTCCTTCGTATTAAACCTAGTAAATCCCAAAAATTATTATATTTGTGGAGTTAAAATATTTTCACTGACCTAGGACATTTTAAATCAATTCAAGTGAAACTAGTTAATCCAACCCTACTTAATATTTCTCTACTAAATAACATTAGATGAATTTCATTAAAGAACATGAAAAATTTTATCACTTCGGTATTACTAAGGCACTTCCCTAGTTTTTCATCTTTTGTGTTAACCTCAAGTTTCTTCTCAGACATTTTTATCTTTTTGACTCCTTTTATTTTTTTTTCTTTTTTTTTTTACCAATTTTACTGAGAATTACTATATTTGACGAGGAACTTGATTTCTTTTTTTTTTAATTATTATAGAGAGCTAGTTTCCCCTAAGCAATAAGACTCAAAAAAAAAAATTTTTTGATGCAACATCTCTATGTTATCGTTCAATTAAAAGTTAAGAAAACATCAACTTGGCTTAACAAAAACTGAAAAAGAATTAAAATGTAGTTGGTTAGCTACTTAATATGTTAATTACACCTTTCTAATTATCCTCGGATTATTAGGTGTAATTAGAAGTTGTTAAGTTTTGAACGAAGTTATTACAACATTAAGTCTGTCTTTCCTTAATGAAATTTAACCTTTTAAAAGATTTTTTTGATAAGCAATTTGACTTGATTAGAATTCCTAGCAAGAGTTCCCATATTAACATTTTGTCTTTTACTTAGTTATGTGATCACAGAAAAATACATTAAGAAATTCATATTTATTTTTGATGAATTTGCACTTTAAAGAAAGATATTTTCTTTATTTTACTGCAGGAACGAAGATTTATAAGTGATGGAAGCAAAAAACATGAAATGGAGCGAATTTTGATCAAAAAGAAAAAAATTCATGCAAAATGAATACAGTCGTCGACGAGCGAGATCGAGGCCGCCGACGGCGAGATCATGAAGAGAATTTCGAAGGAATTATAACTACCTCGCCTACGTCGAGCTCGAAGCCCGCCGAAAGCGATATCACACGGCTTGAGGACCTTCTGAAGCCCCATCGACGACGAGGTCGTTTCCCGCCGACGGCGAGACAGCTTAAAATGCATATACATCGAACTCCAACGCTTTTTGAAGAGATGTTTAAGCATCCCTTGAACCTTTGCCTACATCTATAAATAGAGGACGAATTTTAGTCTTTTGTGTGTCTTTTGTGTGTCATTTGTGTGTGTCTCTAGAGTCTTAAGTGAGTTATTTAGAGAGTCTTAGTGAATCTTTAGTGAGTTAGGAAGTGTCTATATCTTAGAAGGAAAAGTCAAAGGACTTAAGGTATGTATGGAAGGAAATTAAGATAAATGATCTTTATTTATTGTTGTTAACTTTAAATGAAATCCATGCTTGTTTTATTCCTATGCATTACGAGTAGTTTTCTTAGTTTTTCTCCTCATTTATGAAAATTATGCGAATTGATGAAATTAAATAGAAGTACTCTAATATATTAAAATAAATTGTGATAATTTTTACTTATAACTTAATCGACTTCAATCCGGCCAATTAATTTGTTAAAATATTTTGAAGTATCAACTACGATAAAAAATTACATCCAATATTCGGGAAGTCAAAAGCCTTGGAAGGAGGGTGCGAAATAAATAGGAAAATATTATTTATCTGGACGTAGAATTGAACAATTTAGTGTGATGATCTAAAATATTCAATTTGGTCCTATTGTTTGAGAGTCAAGTATAGATATTAGCCTCAAGTGAGGGAACGTGGAGCTTCGAGTGGCGACAGATCCTCCTAAACTTACAAGCAGCATTCGGTAATTAAACATATGATTAGTCGATGTTCTTTCAGACCTGAATCGAAAGAGTAAAGAATAGGAATGCTTCATATTTGTCACGATACAATTCGAAAATTTATTTAGCATTCATCATTCACTTAATTTTCTAAAAACAAGGAGAATGATATTTTTTCTGAATTATTTAAATCAACTTAATTTCAAGCATTAATTTACATTACTTGCTGTAGTTACTTTAAATTTCCGATTATTATTAGTAAGTAATTCCTTTAAATTTTAGATTATACAAATCTGTTAAAAAAACTTCCCTGTGGGATCGATAATCAGGACTCACTGTAGACCTCGTATTACTTCGATATGATACGTATACTTGCGTAGAATCCACTTTAAACATTCAATCATAAAATCAAATATATATATATATATTAAAGCGGAATCAAGCTTTTAGTGTCATTGCTTATTAAGCATAATTTGCAAACATAAAAAAAGTGGGTCAAGTTTTTGTGCGATTCTGAAAGTAAAGAAATTATTTACTAGAAGTAACGATTATTTTAAAATTTATTTAGCAAAAATTGTATGCGAAAATTTGAAACGAAAATTTAATACCTTACGATTCGAATTAGAGCAGTATAATTAAAAATTAGAAAACAAAAAGAGAAATTATAAATTTAACACAAATGACAAATATTCACGAAAATGAAAATATCAATCAACAGAGACCATTACGAGATTATGTCAATCCTACATTAGATGAAAGTCATTTAACTATTCAAACCCCGATGTAGTCTACTAATTGATTCGAACTTAAACCTGCGATTATCCAAATGGTACAAAATAATCAATTTAGTGGTTCACCTCATCGAAGATCCTAATTTACATCTTCGCTAGTTTTTTAGACTATGTGCTACTTTCAAATACGAAAGAAAGATTCAACGATGCTATTGATGACTTAGATTGTTTCCTTTTTCTTTAAGGATAAAGTCTAAAATGTGGTTAAATTCGTTAAGACTTGGATCTATTAAAACTTGGGAGAGTTATCACAAAAATTTCTATCCAAATATTTTTCACCATCCAAAACTCGCTAAGCTTAGAAATGATATAACTTCTTTTAGTCAGTTTGATGGAGAATCAATATATGAAGCTTCGGAGAGATTTAAAGAACTTCTTGTGAAATGCCCACATCATGCGTTACGGATTGGTTAATTATTCAAACTTTCTATAATGGATTAGTAGGATCTTTAAGATCAATCATCGATCGTCTTCGTTGGAGGATCATTAATGTCAAAGCATTTGACAGGCTCTATGCACTAATCGAAGAAATGACAACTAATAATTTTCAATGGCTCACTGATAGAATGAATCCGAAAAAGATAACTAGATATTCATGAAAATGATGCAATATCTACAGTTAACTTCGCAATCACTCATCGTATCTAAAAAATTAGATCATTTTGAATGAATTACTCTCCAACTATATTAGAAGAAAATTCATCCTGGACAACTTATGAATCTCAATCTCAATATGAAACTATAAATACAATTAATAACGAACTCAATAATCCTTATGCGAATTATTATAATCCCTGGATGGAAAAATCATTCTAATTTTAATTGAAATAATAACACAACTAATCAACTATGGATGAATAACATAACACAATCATTAGAAATCCCTCTAATCAAGAAATTCTAATTATAAACCTAATTATCCACTCTGATTTAATAATAATAACTCACAATTTAAAGATAAGAAATTATCTATAAGAATTAATATTAAATATGGGTCAACATTTACAAAATCAAGAAATCAATTACAAATACAAGAAAACCAATTACAAAATCAAGCAATACTATTAAAAATATTGAAACTCAACTTGGACATATCAGCTACGTGACTTAATAATAGAATCACTTGAACATTTCACAATAATGTGAAATAAATCCCAAAGATAAGGGAAATGAACAAATTAAAGCGATACAATTACGAAGTGAAAAAGAATTAGAACCTCGAATTCGAAAAAGAACTTGAAAGTCAAAAAGAGGAAGTGGAAATTGAAAAGGAAAAGAATCAATAAGATCCAAACTTAGAAAATCCTTTAATACCAATGAAAATTTCTGTTGAAAACTTCCACCACCATTTCCTCAACGACTAATTCAACATAAAAAAGATAAACGAGTTCTTAAATTCCTCGAAATTTCGAAGAAATTAATAATAAATATCCCTTTCGTAGAAGCTTTAAACAGTATGTCAAACTACGTAAAATTCATGAAAGATATTCTAAATAAAAAAAGAAAATTTACCGATAATGAAATGGTCGCACTTAGTGAAGAGTGTAGTGTTATTATTCGAAAAAGCCTTCCGAAAAATTAAAAGATCACAGTAGTTTCACTATACTCCTGCTATTATGGAGAAAAATCTACATGGAAAAGCTTTGTGTGACTTAGGAGCAAACATCAATCTAATGCCTCTATCAATTTTTAAAAGATTAGGATTGGGAGAAATTTCACCTACTTGGTAACTCTTCGATTAGTGATCGTTGCATTACATATCCTAATGGAGTTATTGAAGATGTATTAGTAAAAGTGGATAAATTTATCTTCCCTGTAGATTTTATTGTTTTAGATATGGAAGAAGATAAAGAAATTCCTATCATTTTAGGAAGACTATTTTTAGCCACTGGAAAAGCTATGATTGATGTTCAAAAAGGAGAATTAACTATGAGAGTAAATGACCAAAAAGTAACTTTTAATATTGTTAAATCAATGAAATATCCTGCGTTAGAAAAAGATGATGAGTGTTTTCGAATGGAAGTACTCGATCATTTACAAAGAACTAGATTATCATTTACATTTTAAGGAATATTATGAAGAAAAATTAGAAAAAGAAAATACTGAATTAATTGAAAAAGCCAATATAAATGAAGAACTAGATTATATTCAAGAGAAATTTGAATTTTTGGATAACACAGAAAACTCGAAAAAAATATAGTTTCAATCGATTATTAAACCTCACGAACTTGAGTTAAAAATGTTACTAATCATTTGAAATATGCTTATTTAGGTAATTCTTCGACTTTACCGAGTTATTATTTCATCCGAATTAAATGAATCTCGAAACAAAAACTTTTAGATACATTAAAAAAATATAAGAAAATTTTTGGTTGGACTTTAGCAGATATTAAGGAATTAGTCCTTCAATCTGTATGCGCGAGAATTATTTTAGATAATGAACATAAGCTGCAAGCAAATCATGAAAGGAGATTAAATCCAATAATGAAAGAAGTAGTCGAAAAGAAATTTTAAAATGGTTAGATAATGGTATTATATATCATATTTACGTCGAGTGCTTAGGTGACCTGATTCATCTGTAATACTAAGAAAGGAGGAGTGATCGTAAAAGCTAATGAAAATAATGATCTTATCCATATAAGACAAGTTACTTGAATGGCGAATATGTATTGATTATAAAAATTAAACATGACCATCAGGAAAGATCACTTCCTTTACTATTTCTGAAATCAGGATGTTAGATAGATTAATCGGACATAAATATTTTTGTTTCTTAGATGGATATACCGGTTATACGTAAATACTGAATTGCTCACCGAGGATCGAGAAAACTACATTTACTAGTCCCTATAGACTTTCGCTTTTCGAAGAATGTCTTTTGGATTATGTAATGCACTCATGACATTCCAGAGATGTATGATGTCTATATTTAATAAATTAATTGATAATGGAATAGAAGTATTTATGGATGATTTCTCCGTATTTGGAACAACATTTGACACATGCTTAAATCATCTTGAAAAAGTATTTGAAATATGTGAGAAAACTAATTTAGTTCTTAATCGGTAGAAATGTCGATTTATAGTTACGAGACGGCGTTGTATTAGGGCATAAAATTTCGAAAAAAGGCATGGAAGTAGACTGCGAAAATTCAAGTTATAGTTAAATTACCACCTCCAACTACGGTAAAAGGGGTAAGAAGTTTTACTGGACATGCTTGGATTCTACAGACGTTATATTAAAGATTTTTCAAAAATTACTAAACCTCATGCTAACTACTTGAAAAGGACAAGAAATTTGAATTACTATTGAATGTCTAAATGCTTTCGAATTATTAAAAGATAAATTAATTACAAGACTTTATAATAGTTTCACACAATTGGAGAAACCATTTGAACTTATGTGTGATATTAGTGATTATGCTTATAGGAGCGATTTTGAGCGAAGATACGATAAGATCTTCAAAGTTATATACTTATCTTTAGTAAAACTCTAAATGATCGTTGAAATAAATTATACGATTCTTGAAAAGATAATTATTAAGCAATTGTATATATTTTTAATAAATTTCGCATTATCTAATAGAGAACTAAATGTATTATACATACCGATCACTCTGCTATAAAGTATTTAATGCAAAGAAAGATTTTAAACCAAGATTAATTAGATGGATATTATTAATGCGAAATTTGATTTTGAGATCATTAACAAAAAAGGAACCGATAATCAAATTGCGGATCGTTTATCGAGATTAGAAAATCATGAATTATCCGATATCGATAATGAAATTTTAGACGGTTTTACTGATGAACAACTTTATAATACAAATGAGTGGAAATTACCTTAGTATGTTGATATAGTAAACTATATTAGTAAGTGACATTTTACTACCTATGTTAACTTTACAACAACGAGAAAAAATTCATTCATGATACTAAAACATACTTTTGGGATGAACCATACTTATATAAACGAATGTAAGGATTTAATTATTAAAAGATGCGTGCTTTATGAAGAAGCTGAGCCAATCATTCAAAAATGTCATGATTCGATTTTGGAGGACATTTTGGGACAGATATAAAGCTGCGTATAAAATTCTACAATCCGGATTCTATTGGCTACTCTATTTAGAGATGTATACAGATATATAAAAACCTGCGATAAATACCAAAGAATAGGAAACATATCGAGAAAAAATGAAATGCCTCTGAATTTTATATTAGAAGTTGAAATTTTTTAGTTTGGGGATTAGATTTCATGGGACCTTTTATTCCTTTATTTGGAAACTCATATATATTAGTAGCTGTTGATTATGTTTCCAAATGGATCGAAGCACAAGCTTTACTTAGGTGTGATGCTAAAAGTGTTTGAAAATTTTTAATGAAAAATATTTTTACTAGATTTGGAATGCCGAGAGTGATTATCATCGACGGAGGAACTCATTTTAGAAACAAATATATTCACAAACTAAGTAGAAAAATATAATATTATGCATAAGATATCAATCGCTTATCATCCACAAACTAGTGGATTAAGTGAAGTTTATAATCGAGAGATTAAGCGTATATTAGAAAAGTACTGAAACCATAATAGATCGGGCCGGTCATAAGACTAGATACTTGCATTATGGGCATACAAGATCGCTTATAAAACTCCAATCGGAATGACTCCTTATAAGCTTATATATGGAAAAACTTGTCACTTACCGAGTTGAATTAGAACATAAAGCATATTGGGTGATTAAAGAATTTAATTATAATATGAAAGAAGTTCTAGTGAGAAGAGATTGTTATAATTAAATGAATTGGAATAACTAAGGAATGAATCATATGATAATAATAGGATTTATAAAGAAATGATGAAATTATGGCATAATCGGAAGATTAATCAAAGAATTTTGAACGAGACGAAGTTTTACTTATATAATACTAGATTAAAATTATTTCGCGAAATTGAAATCTCGATGGTTAGGACCTTTCACCATAACTCGGATATTTTCATATGTAACTATATAAATCGAAGATTCAAAAACGGGACATAGATTTAAGGTAAACGGACATAGATTAAAACCATATTTTGAAGGTAGAAGACCAAATTTTAAAGAGGTTTTAATGCTTAGTCAACTCGATTACTAACTCGAAATTAGGTTCGACTGACGACATTAAACCATGACGCTTTATGGGAGCAACCCATGTGAATCTTTTATTTTTAATTATCTACAAATTAGTGAGTCAATATTATTAAAACAAATCTTACTACTCAAATTTTTAATTAGAATCATCACAAATTCGAACCTATATGATGAGATCGGAAAATATTCGGATCGGAGCGAAAATGGGCGATTTTACAAATCTCGCCGACAACGAGCTCGCCGACGAGCGAGATCGTGTGCCATGACTTAATTCGGTTTTATAACTAGCTCGCCGACGGCGAGAACTTCCGCCGACGGCGAGGCGGATTGAAATTTTGGTTTCTTAAAGATTTTCGTGCGGTTTTGGACGGATCTAAGCCATTTCTTTAAAGGAAATTATCCCAAATCCAATTTTACATCATTTTCTTCCTTAGAAACGACAAGAGACCAATCCTTTCAATCCGAAATGGCCAACAAATTCTTAGAAACCACAAAATCTGAAGTTTTCAACCGAAAAAAATTCGTCAGTTCGGAGGCGCAGCGTATCTTCAACAAAGGCTCGATGAAGAAAAGACTTATTAAAGAAAGCGGATTTATCAACGAGTAGAGAATTCCACTACAAAATCGAAGAAATGATCGCACAGCGAGCATCGGGAGGTATTTTGTTATACACATCCGCTGTAGTTATTCCAGTAGTTAAGGAGTTTTACTCTAATTTACATGCGATCAACAATGGAAATGTCTACGTCAGAGGAAAATGGGTAACATTTACTCCTTCAAGGGTAAATGAATTGTTTTCATAGAGAATACTCGTTTGTCATTATTCCAACTTTCGTGCCTTCGAGATATAATATGAACGAGATCTATAAATACGCGACCGACGAACTCGATGATTGGGAGTTACGTGAAGACGGATATGTCGGTTTTCTCGCATCACTTCTTAACCTCGTCTCGAAGCATCTGGCATTTCTTTGTCTCATCAAAATTATTACCTACTATGAGGGTAAATAAAGTTTCAAAGGAATGCGCTATATTAAACTACCGTATTCGAATTGAACTACCTATCGATGTTGGATCAATAATAGTAAAGTACGTATTGGGATTGATTGTGCATGGGTCGATTCATGGACTTGGACACCCATCGACTATATTTGCTTTATGCGAGTAAGTCACAAGTTTCTTATGAGGCTTGGGAAAAAGTACTTTTGCCATGGAAACCACTCGATCCTATCGATATGTTTCCAACCTCGGATAACAATGATGAGATTACTATTATTTCGACGGAGCATCACAGAACAATCCTTTAATGAGCCCCTCATCGATAAAACAAATTTCATTCGAAGAAGATTAAAGGATTGGAGAAAGAATTGCAAAATGTGATGAATTCCATCGACGATATCTCCGATATGTTCGATCACATCGACCTGGAGGATGAAGAAGCACTTTGATCATACTCGAACATTTAGAGGCCGAGCTTTATTCATTTACTAAGACGAAGGGATGGATTAATGAAGAATCTACTCGTAGAATTCCCTTTCGGACCTTTCTACAATTTATTTGTGCACTCGCGTCGCATCGGAAATATCGAGAAGATGATAGTTCGAATAATCGAAGAATAGGAAAGATTTCTATTTTATGTCATATATTTGCGTATATATGTGTTGATTTGGATTTAGGTTTTATTATGATTTGAATTTTAATTTGATCATCTCAGATTTGATGAGATTATTTGTAATTGTTATGTCTCAGCATTTAGAGTGTTGTGTGGATTGCGATGCTGAGTTTTATGGATTTGAACATTTAAGTTAAGTATGTGTTAAGTTGTTAGTGTGAAGTTTGTAAGTTTCATGGATTTTATATATAAAGTTATATTGTTTGTGTTGTGTGAACTTTTTGTGAGTATAAGTATCTAATCTTCATATTATTATTAAATTAAGTGATCGGAAGATTGATTAAGGGCAATTCGAGGTTGAAAATGATTGACGAATTTCAAAAATTTAAATTTTCTGGGATCTCGTCGACGGCGAGAATTATCTCGCCGACAGCGAGAAAACCCGCTGACAGCGAGACCGAGCTCGCCGACGGCGGATTTTTCCCGAAACTTTTGCCTTATCAAATTAATTAGCTCGCCGACAGCGAGCCCGAGCCCGCCGACAGCGAGCCCGAGCCCGCCGACAGCAAGATCGTGAAAAGACCTATATTTGACCAGTCAACCGACACTATCCATCATCCCCTTCCTCAAAACTTCGAAAAAACTGACCTAGGGCTTGAGAGATCTTGGATTTGAAGCGATTTCAACACTTTTTGACACCGGATTTCATCTTCCCTTGGTAAGAGCTTCACTCCTATGCAAAAAATTTTGATTTTCACCATCGATTTCTTCTACAATGGGAAATTTTGAAAAATTTCAAAATGTGGAGAAAATATTTGGAAGAATTTCATGGAAATTGGTTTAAATGGATTTTAGATATTGTAGGAAGCATTCTTAGTAATATTTGGAAGTTTAGTTAAAATTTTTGCAAATTTCACAGATCGAAAATGGCTCCACGACAAAAGCGACGGATAGATTACGATGAAACCCGATTCATTAACGCAAGAGCACACTCGATACTTTCAAAACATACAAGCAAGAAAATGCATTCAAGATCGAGTTTTCAAAAATCCTGGAGGAGAAGTTGAGCGAATCATTAAGGAACGAGGATGGAAAAATTTCTGTTTCGTGACCAACAGAGCCGCTGTAGAAGTGGTAAAGGAATTTTATACGAACTTAACACAGGCTGAAGATGCACTCAGTTAAGGTTAGAGGATTTTTGTGGAATTCACGTTCGTTAGAATAAACGCTTATTACGATGTTAGAGACACCTACACCGGCGAATATGAAACTTTGGAACTATGGAAGGACCACTTGGAAGAGGTGATCGACTTTCTCGGCGATGGGAAAGGCGTCCGGAAGATAAAGCGACGAGAACGGGTAAACTTCCCTCTTACATGCTAAATGCAACATCTAAAGTTCGACACTATTTTATTTGTTCTACTTTGTTACTCTACCTACACTATAGTGAGGTAACAAGAGATAGAACGATTCTGAATTTCGTATTTAGAACCAAAAAGTATTAATGTGGGAAGTGTAATTTATAAGAATATATTAGTCACCTCAAGAAATTAAAGTGGAGGAGGACTAGGACATCTACTGTCTTATCTATGCACTCGCCGATTATACTGGGGTAGAGCGAGAGATGATGAGGAATGGGTTGAACCTATGAAACCCATTACTCGAGTTAATATAAAGAAATATGAATCCCGCGAAGGATGGAGATCCGGGACAAAGGATTATGTACCTTCTTGCAGTAGAGATATACCCTCTACTTAGTTATGAACCCCCTCGAGTACACCACTCCTACCCTTCGAGATCCGATGAATGAATTAACCCTGAGTAGAAAGAGTTTTGAGTTTATTTGGAGAAAATATGAAAAGAAGATTTGAGCATATAGACCGAAAGGATTGGAGACTTGGAAAGAAGACACGATTATGATAGCGAATATCTCCGGCGATATTCGAGTACGAAATTGCATATTATGAGGCTGAACGTCGATATAGGAGTGGTGATTTAGATGTTGTCTTTCACGAGTGCCCCCAGTATACACGATGCACAGCTGCTCAGCCTTCTCGACTTTGGAGATCAGGGAGATGATATAGCATGAGATTTTGATGCAGAAGATTAGAGCCTTTGTTTAGTTTGTTTGGTTTGTTTAGATTTATTGTTATTTTGGAAACTTTATTATTCTGTGTATAATTATTATATGCTTTACGTGATGCTATGGATGTTGGTATGTTTGCTTATGTTATGATGCTAGACTTCTTATGTGTGTTAAATTAGTTTGCAATTTTTTTTTATATAGGATGTTAGTTTAAGTTTTTATAAATTATGAACGTTAATATTGTTTAGATTGTTTTAATATGTTTTTAAGTAGGTTAGTTGATTGTATGTGTAGTAATAGATTAAGTTTTCATTTGTTATGTTTGATACTTATTTTAAAATTTCATCTCTGCACTTTCTTTTAAATACTATATGTGGAAGAATCTAACGAGTACGAGTTACGTAAGTAATGAAAAGCGCAAAAAATTTGAAAGAAAGAATACCTAAAGCTTCGAAGGTATGATGAACTTTCTTATATACTTTCCTTTTCATTATTTAGTATAGATAGAAAAATTTAAGTTTGGGGGAAGGTAAAAAAATAATACAAATTTAATTATTAAATTGTTCTCGAATTTTATTTTCAAAAATTATTATCGAAATGATTTTCTATAGTAGTTTTCAATTCGATAAACATGAATTACTTTATTTAATTATTATAGAAAGTTAAATAAAATGTTTCTAGTAATTCAATTAATTAATGGAATAAGATATTTGGTTAAAAGGAATAAGAATATAGTAAACTATTTAAAGTAAGGGAAACTATATTTTAAAATTGAAATTCTTAAGTATTTAAACGAAAAAGAAAGGATTGAAACTCAATGAAGTAAAGACTATGAAATATATATAAGCAAGAAAATATTTTAAGTTTCAAATTTAGGAAGAAAAGTTGAAGTTCAAAATTATTAACGAGTTATTCGAATACTGATAATCCCGACTTGAAAAAGAAAAGGATTCAAAATCAATCCAAAAAGAAAAGAAAAGAAAAGAAAAAAAATATATATATATATATAAGTGAGGAGAAGGCTTGAAGAGATGCGCTTATCAAAATTGAGCTTGAATGGAATCAACTTAAAAAGGTAAAACTTAATTATATTTCTAAACTTATATATATGTATTAGTATTTTACTTAAATAGTGTTTCTTGAAGCTTACTATCATCTAAATATCTTAAGTAATTTACTCTTTTTAAATATAGTCATTCACGAAATAAATAGAAAATTTAGAAATCTTAAGCACGATAATCTAGATAATCTTATATCATAAAGTTATTTTAATTACTTAGAAATATTTTTATTCAACTTCACTATAATGTTATTTAAATTTAATTCAATACTATATTCGAATTGAAAAATTCTATTACGAAATTCATTATTTTTATTTAGTATTAAAATTAACGAGGACAAGTAATAATTAAGTTTGGGGGATTTTGATCGCGAGAAAAATACGTTAAGAAATTCATATCTATTTTTGATGAAATTGCACTTTAAAGAAAGGTATTTTCTTTATTTTACTGCAGGAACGAAGATTTATAAGTGATGGAAGCAAAAAAGCATGAAATGGAGCGAATTTGGATCAAAAAGGAAATAATTCATGCAAAATGAACTAAATCGCCGATGACGAGATCGAGGCCGCCGACGGCGAGATCATCGAGAGAATTTACGAAGAATTATAACTACCTCGCCGACAGCGAGCCCGAGCCCGTCGACGACGATATCGCGTGGTTTGAAGACCTTCAGAAGCCCGTCGACGGCGAGAGTCGTTTCCGCTCGACGAGCGAGACAGATTCAAAATGCATATACATTGAACACGGACGCTTTTTGAAGAGGTGTTTAAGCATCCCTTGGACCTTTACCTACCTCTATAAATAGAGGACGAATTTTAGTCTTTTGTGTCTTTTGTGTGTCATTTGTGTGTGTCTCTGGAGTCTTAAGTGAGTTATTTAGAGAGTCTTAGTGAATCTTTAGTGAGTTAGAAGTGTGTTGTACTAGAAGAAAAGTCGAAAGAGCTTGAGGTATCTGCAGGAGGAAATTAAGATAAGTATCTTTATTTATTGTTGTTAACTTTTAAATGAAATTACATGCTTTGTTTTATTCATACGTATTACGAGTAGTTTTATAGTTTTCTCCTTGTTTATGAAAATTATGCGAATTGATGAAATTAAATAAGAATCTAATATATTAAAATAAATTGTGATAATTTTTACTTAAAGCTTAATTTACTTTCAATCGTACTAATCGATTTGTTAAAATATGTTGAAGTATCAGCTATAAGTAAAAATTATATCCAATATTCGAGAGTCAAAAGCCTTGGAAGGAGGTGCGAATAAATAGGGAAATATTATTTATCGGACGTAGAATTGAACATTTTAGTGTGACGACTAAAATATTCGATTTAGTCTATTGTTTGAAGTTGAAGTGTAGATGTTAGCACTCAAGGTGAGGGAACGTGAGAGCTTCTGATAGCGACGATATCCTCTCAGCTTTTAGCATGATTCGGTAATTAAACGTAGGATTAGTCGATGTTCTTGCACACTCGACTAAAGGGTAAAGAATAGAATAAGCCTCTATTGTCACAATACAATTCGAAGAATTCATTTAGATTCATCATTCACTTAATTTTCTAAAAACAAGGAGTAATGATACTTTTTACGAATTATTTAAATCAACTTAATTTCAAGCATTAGTTTACATTAGTTGTTGTAGTTACTTTAAATTTCCGATTATTATTAGTAAGTAATTCCTTTAAATTTTAGCTGATACTAAATCGTTAAAAAAACTTCGCTGTAGGATCGATAACCGGACTCCACTAAAGCTTACGTATTACTTGATACGATACGTATACTTTGCGTAGAATCCACATTAAACGTTCGATCATAAAATCAAATATATATATATATATATATATTAAAGCGGAATCAAGTTTTTGGTGTCGTTGCTATTAGCATAATTTGCAAACATAAAAAAAGGGGGTCATTATGTGAACTGTTACCAGACCATAAATAAGTAACAGTCTTGCCCCAAACATGTCTTTTTTTTTTCCATAGAACGTGCAATATGCAATCAAGTGAAATGAATTACAGCAGAAAAGTACAGAAAGTAGCAAATACATGAGTAGCCACGTGAATTTCAGAAAATATGACAACATGAAATCAACATGGCAGGCATACAAATGCATCATACTACATCATCCATAGAAAATAAGAAACAGCTGGATAAAAATGACATTGCACCTATATAGCTCAAAACATTTTTTTGACAACTACCCCACCAATGAGGACCAAATACTTTGTCAATGGACCAGACACAAACAACGAGAAACACAACGGGATGACCGACGACACCAAAATCAACATAAATGCATCAATAAAACAATTAAAATATTAAGATAACGCCTGAGTTGTCTCCCAAGATAGCGTTTGATTTAACGTCCTCGCACCACACAAAACTACGGTGATCAAATCGTACACAGGGTTTCCAGAATCAAATTGTCATTTCAACAGTCCCCGATTACTCGCCTCAAATATTAATTGTCCCGGATAATCAACTAAATCCTCAAATGGTTCCACTCTCTCGGGCTTTTCCAAAATACACCAATCTCCTCTCACCACCTACTTGGGGTTTTGCAGTAACCGCTCATCTCCAATCAAATAATCATCAATACACACGAAGGTTAGGCTGAGGTCCCCTCCTAGTAGATTAAGGCCAAGTCTAGGTTCTCCTCTTATGGGTGGTACTACAGGCCAGTCCAGCTCCCCAGCCAATATGGGGGCATCTTCTAAATGAAGAGCAAATTTATCATTAGCCAAATTACTCAAAAACTCATCCACTATCGCTTGTTCTTAGAGGTTCAACACGTCTGATTTAACAGACTGGTTTTTCACTACCCTTGCCACCATTTCTATCTTATGGCTTTGATCCACCCTAGAGGCTTTAGGAAAATTAGGTGATTTCAGCATATTGAATGTTACTTCTAGATTATTTTCTCTCGGAATCACTTCCCCTCCTAAACATTAATAATTACCCTTCTTTTAGCTAAAAATGGTGGCCCAAAATTTAAATGAATCTCCTTATCCTCATTTATGCCCAACACTACAAAATCAGCGGGAAAGGTGAATTTGTCCACAGTAACCAGCACATTCTCAATGATTCCCTGAGGATGAGTCACATATTAGTCGGCTAATTCTTGGGTCAAAGGTGGCAGGCTTAACTTTTCTTAATCCCAGTAGCTTGAAAATGGGCAAGGCATGAGATTAACACTAACTTCTAAGTCACAGAGAGCCTTCCTATGAAATTTTTCTCTTATGGCACGGGGAATAGTAAAGCTACTTGGTCTTCCTTAGGCTTCTGAAGTCTCTAAGGAAAATAAGGTGGAAGTCTCTCATTTGGGTCAATCTTAATGGGAGAGAATTCTTCCTAGGCTAGGCTTAATAGGGTTACTCACTCCTATGGCTATTCCTCTTCTTCTCCAACTCCCACTCTAATCACCTTACGATGTTCCAGATTTTGGTCTTTTGAATTCACCTCATTGTTGCGTGGGAGTGCTCTTGGGTTCTATTATTCAATGAATTCACCAACTATCTGAATTGGGTTTTAAGGTTTCTTAATGGCTATCGCCTGACTCTGTAGTTGGTTCCCTATTTGAACTACTAATTCCTCAATAGGTGAATATTTTTGGATTGGTTAGGTACTGGTCTGAAATCATGATGGGTATGGCTGCATCTGAGAGTGGTTCCTTGGTTGTTTCAGTTACCTATAAGGTTAGCTTGAGGGTGCCCCCACTGCTAGTTATTGTTATTCCAAGAAAAATTGGGATGGTTTTTCCAGCCTGGGTTGTAGCTATTGAAATAAGGGTTATAACCTTGGCTTCCTATGACATTAACAGATTATAAAGTGTTCAGGCTAAGAACTACCACTAGTTTCATTCATCACTCCTTCACTTGGTGGAAGTACTTGCATAGAATTCACCCTCAAATTGACAAACTTTCTTTAAATGGTTGCTACTTGGGTTGTTAGGATAGTCAAGACATTAGTATCTTACGCATTAGCCACTTTCTTTGGGTTTACACTATCAGACGTTGTTGTAAGTTATTGTTTCTCATTTTTTCAATCAATGTACAAGCTTCCTCAAATGATACAGCAATATCTATAAGGAAAATTTTTCCATCAGAACTCCGACGTACCTCTACGTGCGGAGTCCAATTATACGCCGCCACGTGGCATCCCGCCACGTATGATGCCACGTGGCGCTGTGGGTCCCGCTCAGGAGAAGAAATTTTCGATTTTTTTAGGCCCGGCCCGAAACCCTAACCCATCTATTTCCCGCCTGTTCCATTCCGTCAAAATATTTTGCCGCCTGAAGGAAGATAGTACTGTTGGATTGCAGGTGGAAATTTTTTCTGGAGCTCGGGTTCTATTCGCAGCTTAGGGTCTAGGGATTCAGCAGACTTCTCCATGGACGGTGAAATGCCTGAGGATTTGAACCCATCATTCTCCCTTAACTTCGAAGCAACTGAAGTGAGTATTACTTGTTATTTTTTTGTTTTACTTTACGTTAGTTGGTTTATGGCTTTGATATAGGTTTAGAGATTTTTCTGTAGGGTTTACTTTGAAGAAGATGAATTAATATGTTGGTGTTATTACGGATGTTACGTTTGTATTATTGTTGTGTTATTTTGGTGTTATTTTAGTGTTATTTTGTGTAAGTTGAATAAAATATTGTGTTTAAGGTGTTACTAAGGTGTTGCTGTGATGTTTAGTTGGTTTATGGCTTTGATATAGGTTTTGAGATTTTTCTGTAGGGTTTACTTTGAAGAAGATGAATTAATATGTTGGTGGTATTACGGTTGTTACGTTTGTATTATTATGGTGTTATTTTGGTGTTATTTTAGTGTTAGTTTGTGTAAGTTGAATAAAATATTGTGTTTAAGGTGTTACTTAGAGTCTTCGTTGTGATGTTTACTTGGTTTATGGCTTTGATGTGAGATCTTGTTATTGTGGTGTTTAGTTGGTTTATGGCTTTGATATAAGTACTGCTTATTGTGGTTATTATGGTGTTACGCTCGTATTATTGAAGCCAGATTGTTGTTTTTGCTTGCATAATATATGGTGTTACTCTCATTTTAGGATGTAGGGATATTTGGTGGTGTCATCATGGTGTGGGAGTTGTGTTATGATGGTCCTATTATCGTGATATTGTAGTATTATTCTAGTATTATCGTGGTGTGGGAGTGGGCATATTATGGCATTATTGAAGTGTTATGCTGGTGTTATCATGACTTTTTTATGCTCTTTTGACAATGTCTAATTTTGTATAAATATATTCATCAAATATGCAGTCAGGTGAGGCTACAGAACCTTGCAATCCAGCAATTACAGAGATGTTTTTGAGAAGCAACGTCTGCAATGAGGAAGAAGCTTATGAAAGTTATTGTATCTATGCACATCACGTAGGATTCACTGTTCGGAAGGACCACACTAGCTACTGGCCCGACTCCAGGAGCGAAAGAGCAAAGATTATATATGCAGGAAAGTCGGCTACAAGAAAGAGCCTAACAACATGGAGAGCGTTAAGTACAAAAAATCGGACACGAGGACCGGTTGTAAGGCCATGGTTCGATTGGCTGTTGACCTTGAGGGCAACTGGACAGTGGCAAAATTCATTAAAAATCACAACCATCCTTTGGCTGAAAGTGGTGATAAACATCTTCTTCGTTCGAGCGGAAGGATAAGTGAGTTGAATGCAGATGTCTTGAGATCCATGACAGGTGTGGGAATCGAAGCGACGAGATGCATACGATTTCATTGCTTCGGAGGTTGGTGGTGTAGAGAATTTGGAATGCACCAAGGCGGATGCACATAATTTCATTCGATGAGAAAGAAGAGAGAAATTGAGCGAGGGAGATGTCGATGCACTAATACGATGCTGTTCATGGAAAGACGGTGGTGATAGCATGTTTGCTTGGATTTCCAAACAAATGAGTACGGAAGGCTAACAAACATTTTACGGAGTGATGGATTATCCAGGTTGGATTATGATTGTTTTGGGGATGTGATAATATTTGACACAAGCTACAGATTAAATAAATATAACTTATGCTGCGCTCCATTTGTGGGGGTTAACCACCACTGGCAGAATGTACTATTTGGAGTTAGATTTCTGTCCGATGAGACCACCTATTCATTGGTGTGGCTTTTCAAATCGTTTGCTCGAATAATGGGAGCGAAGCACCCAGTAACAATCTTTACCGATCAGGACCAAGCAATGGCAAGAGCCATTACAGAGTGCTTCCCTCAGACACGTCACAGATTATGTCAATGGCATATCCATAAAAAACTTCCTTCAAAGGTGAATTGTGGAGTTCGTACTAAGAGCATCCGTGGTCTTTTTTATAAATGCATGAGTAAGTGTGACACGGGAGGATTTCGAAGAAACTTGGTCATTAATGATTGAAGTTGGGGAACTTCAGAATAATACGTGGTTGGCTAAAATGTATCGTCACAGGCACAGATGGTCAACAACATTTAATAAGGATGTATTTGGTATGAGAATCTTATCAACACAGAGGAGTGAGTCAACCAATAATATATGTCATAATGTTACAAAACAACTAGCTCTCTATCGGATTGTTTCATTGGTCTTGAAACCATCGTGAAATCTTGGTGTCGCAACGAGAAAGATGAAGATTTCAAATGCGGTCAGTCCGTCACAACGCCCATGGTTAAAATCAATCCCGTGTTGAGGCAAGCTGCTGCATTCTATACAAGGAAGCTTTATTCAATGTTTGAACAAGAGCTACTGAATGGATTATGTGGGCTTACGAATTTGAATTATTGCGGATAGTGAGGGTAGATACAATGTAATAAGTTTGGATGAGGAGGGACATGACGGTAGTGGATCGTATTAGTCGACAAAGTCAGTGCTTGAGGTTACATGTACTTGCAAAAAATTTGAGATGATGGAACTCGCTGTGCTCCCATGCTACTATTTGTGCTCGATGTAGTGAAAATAAAGGTGATTCCGGATAAGTATTTCTTCTTTGCGGTTGTCTAAAAATGCTAAAAGGGATATCTACGATAGGCATGGATGTAGAGATATGAGAAATTCCAATGTGAACAATGTTTCATCAAGTGCATTGTTATTCAAGTCCAGTTCTCAGAAGTTTGCGTATCAACTCATAAATATGGCACAAGGACATAGATTCAGCGGAGGAGTTGTTGTGGACGACCTTTAAAAAACTATCTGTTGACCTTGGTGACGTTCTAGCAAGGAGAAAACCTGAATCTAATAGAACAACGAAGAAGAAAAAAATTCCAAAACTAGGACTTTCTGTTGACAACCCCGCAAAGATGAGGCCGAAAGGAGTTTTAACATCGAGATTGAAAGGATATTGGGAAAAAACTAAGAAATGCAAAAGTAAGAAGTCGTTGCTTGAGTAATGCTTTCATTCTAAGTATGTTGAGTTTTGTTCTCTTCTGGGATATAATTTTCAACTTTGCTTTCAGGAAAGAAACAACATGGGTCATCTAGCCGTGAAGCTATTAATATATTCGAAGAAATTTTGACAGATTGTCTTACACAGGTGCGTTCAATTTATTCAATTCAGTCGGTTCTTCGATGGAATTATGCAATTCAAGTTTACCCGGTTTTGACATTGTCTTGCAGGAATACTATGAAACGCAACCAGTCGGTACATACACTAGAATACTAATGGATTCCATAAGTTAGTGATATGTTGTTTGGGTTTCTGTATGATATAGATGTATTTATTGTTGTTTAGGTCCCTGTTTGATATAGATGTATTTATGTTTGACAAGTTGTTTAGTTTATATTTTGTTGGAGAAATAATTCAGTACATATTATGAATGACAAATAGCTATGCTTTGATGATTAAAATTTGTTCTGTAAGCTGGCAACTATAGAATAACAACCGTAAAGGAGTTCAGTAACAATAGAATAACACTTAACAATAGAATAACACGCAATAATTTACAATAACACGCAAATAATACGTCTATAATACGTTAATAACACCAGAACGACAGAACCATAAATGTCTGGTAAATAATACCATAATAACCACCGATAACACGTAAATAATACGTACATAATACGTTAATAACACTGGAATAACGAACCATAAATGTACGGTAAATAATACCGGGATAACCCCAATAACACGTAAATAATACCTCTATAATACGTTAATAACACCGGAATAACGAACGATTAATGTTCGGTAAATAATACCGAGGATAACCCCGATAACACGTAAACAATACGTCATAGTACGTTAATAACACCGAATAACGAACGATAAATTTCTGATAAATAATACCAGAATAACCACCGATAACACGTAAATAATACGTCTATAATACATTAATAACACTAAAATAACAAAACCATAAATGTCTGGTAAATAATACCAGAATAACTCCCAATAACACGTAAATAATACGTGAGTACAACCTACAAAATCCTGCTCGTGTTACCGCGCGTTTGACTCTCATATCGGACCGTGTTACCGCGGCTTTTACTCGGTAAATAATCGTGTTATTATGGAATATTTCGTCTATAAATCGGCAATTAATCGTGTTACTGTCGAAAGAATCGTAAAAAAATCGTATTACTGTCCAAAAAAACGCATTATTCTAATTTAATATATTTTTATTAGAAATATTTATAAGCATACAAATATAATATTACATACTTCCAGAATCATTATACTTATACTGATAATACTACAGATTTTATGCTTGAATATTTTTAATTTCCAAAATAAAACTAATATTTCAGAAAAAGCAAATATTTTAAACTCTAATATTTTAAGATATTTTAAACTCTAATATTTCAGAAAAAACCATATATAACATATATATATACCATTTTATGTTTCTGAGGGGCATTTAACACATTGATATTAGAAATGCGAGATTTACATATGTACCACCCATTTTCTATACATTTACAGGTTTACCAACTACACTTTCAAATTCTTCTTATATACATGCCATCATACATATTTCTAAACATAAACGACTACATCTTAAGCCTTCAGAGGTATTTGATAAATTTCACTACCCGATGGATGCATTACTGCTATATACTCGCTTGCAATAAAAAAAAGCATGAAGTCGGTAAAAAATGCCACTGCTATATCTTGTGTTCGACATTTAAAATATTAATAAATTTATGGAATACGTAAGAAAGGCTGACCATATTAATAAATTTATGCCTTGCCGGGTTGCGAAATATCGTAAGCAGATTACGTTACGAATCTTTTCATTTCGTCCTGCCAATTTAAGTATTGTTTCGATCGGAGTCTTCGGCAAGCACGAGTGTTTTCATGAACTTACACACGAACATCCCACAGTCAACGTTGTTCGATTATGTTGGTGCACCAGATACTATTGCATAAGGCCATTTGAGGATTTTTGCCTTGAAAAGATCTCCACAATATGCTGCGAACATTTCGATCTGCATGAATGATTAGAATAGTGAAGTGTAACTTGTGTGTTAATATGAGTTATTATGATATGTTATAAGTCTTAATCTGAAGTTGAAATAATATTTGAAAGAGTTGAATTAACTTACAACTTGTAGAGCATAGGCGCTTATGGGTCGGCTTTGGAAGGAGTCGTAAATTCTCCATCTAAACTTACTGATATCGTGCACCAACAAAATCCAGTGATCATTATGCACAATTTGAAACAATATTGTCTTCGTGTCACGTAAAATCTCCGCAGTTATGTGATTAACAAATTGTTGGCTGTCGTCATATTTCTTGTGCATCTGAATAACATTAGTTTTAGTTTAGCCATATTTTAAAAAAATTTCATGCAAATTCTAGTGTCTAAAAATATTACCAGATATGAAGGTGAAACATAGAGGTAAGGCCGGTATAGATCAGGTCTCCTCAATGTTCGTTCGCGCAATAGCGTGGCAAAAAGATCAATGTGTTCATTTCGAGAGACTTATGCGACGGAAGATGCGATGGGGCTATTCTGTCAATCATAATGCCTCCTTTAAACAACAAAATATCGCTATTGCATTGATAACATAACGTTTATGTTAACTCACAGTAAGTTAAAAAACAACTGCAACAATTGAAATTGAATGTTCACATTAACTTACGGTCCTGGGTGGCTTGCAATGCACTCATCGATCACTTCCTGCATTTCCTGTGGTATTAAAGATCCGTCGGGATAATCGATAGGTCCGGTTGCGGGACGGCTCGCAACATCGAACAATGTTTCTTAAAGACATGGATAATACATAAATTCTAGTTGAACCTTTATTATGTACTTACGGTAGAGGCGAGTTGGATCTCGGCGGAACTCGGATCTAGATATTTCAATGTTTTCTTCCATATCTTTGCTTCCTTGGCCATCACCCTCTTGTGCATCAATATCTTCACTGATGCCACAAGATGCGTCTGCGATACAAAATATGTTTTTAGTAAACATACAAGGAAGGTAGATCGCACCGTTAAAATAAAATCATGTAGTGCTCACTAGATATAGAATCTAACATACTCTTTATTGCTCTGTCGACTTCATCGGGTTCTTCTTGCAATGTCGAATCCCCAACAGCCTGGGTGACATCTACATCCTTATTATGCACATCTGCCTCTTGGTCGACTTCTGGAGGATCAATATGAGCACTGCCCTCTTGAGCCACTGCGGAGCATCACTCTGCAAATCGGCGTCTTTGGCCACTGCTTGGGATCATCGATACGAAGATCGGCCTCTTGGGCACTGCCGGAGTATCAATCCGAATATCGGCCTCTTTGGCCAGCTGCGGGATCCTCGGTATGCACATCGGCCTCTTGGGCCACTGTCGGATCCTCGAGATGCACATTGGCCTCTTGAGCCGCTGTCGGAGCATCAACACACGCAATCGGCCTCTTGGGCCACTTCGGATCATCCGTACGTACATAGGCCTCGATATGCACATCGGCCTCGGCGGTATGTAGTATAGTATACGTATCTCTGTCCGGGTAATGTCGGAAAGGGATCATCTATATGTACGGGATCCTCCATGTGTGTGGTGTGGTCTACATCGGCTACCACAGGTCTTCTTCTGAATTGGTACTGAGTGACCAGTGTTTCGAACGACCACTTCCAGGAACTGCTACTGGACTGCTC
This sequence comes from Papilionanthe hookeriana x Papilionanthe teres, assembly GCA_022702705.1. NCBI lineage: Eukaryota > Viridiplantae > Streptophyta > Magnoliopsida > Asparagales > Orchidaceae > Papilionanthe > Papilionanthe hookeriana x Papilionanthe teres. Next base: position 53,830,508 of record CM040438.1, on the reverse strand, counting down.
CTCCACCTCCTTATCAGCCATGTTTTCAACCAACCTATGTACAAGGCCTGTGAGGTTGGTGACGGCATCAGATATCGTATGTAGTTGTACGTCATGTGAGTCCACTTTGTCTTGAATATGTATGGTCACTTGGTGGTGATGTCTCATCAGCTCATACATAGCTTCAATATCAACATGACCACCAGTACGACCAATCACTAGGGTCATCTCACTCGACACTAGAGTACTCGCTCTCAGGTGAGGATGGTCTGCCTCGGTCTCGTCTTGTGGGCGAGGCCTTGGAGGAGTATGTGGTCTCGATCCGGATTTGAGAGCGAGTGTGCTTCGTCGTCCCTTAAATCCGAGAACGTGTCATTGACTGCACGATGAAATTAAATATGTCGTTGTATAACCATTTACAATTAATTTAATGCGATGAATGACAAATCATGTGAAGGATGAAGACCCACTAAATGCTTCATGAATGCGTTTCGCGATCCGCCCATGACTTGTTGGCCATCTCGGCATGCGTGCGTCGAGCCTCGGGGGCGGCAGGAGTAACCAGTGATGTTATCTCGTAAAATCATAACTGAAGATGTCATACACAATAACCATTAATGTAAGAGAAAAAAACAATAAAACTAAAATTCATAATGAAATCTTTTAAAGGATTACATACCGTAAGCAAAAACACGAAACCTTGGATATAGCCCAATGATTTATTATCCTTTAATTTCGTGTAAGCTGTGGTGACTTGTTCTAATAGCATTTCACATATGGCGGCGGACGATTAAAGGAGGGAAAGGCTTGTGAATCATCGATAAACGCGACGAGCTCTGCGTGCGCGTGAAAATTGCTAGAAGGAAAAAATAGGTTAGTTAACAAAAATTTTAAATACGATACTGCTCGAAAGGAGGGGTAGATGCTCCTTACGCAAAAAAATCATCGATTGTTCCTTTATTGCTTTGGCATCCTCCGCGGCTAGTCCACTTCTCTTCCATGCGACACGCTCTCCTACGTGTAGGCATGCCGAGCAACGAGGCCACGTGGTCGGCATCTAGCCTCACCTCTTTCCCACCAAATCCGAAAACCCTCCTCGTTATCCCGACATCTCAAAATATGCGAAGTCGAACATTATCTTGAGGATAGGGGGCATATCGAAAAAATTGTAGACCCTCATTTCCCTTAAGTTATTTACGATCACGCTCGGAAATGCGATCCACTAGAGTCCATCCAGATACGGCCCTCACTACAGATGGACGACATCTGCAGTTGAAAGTCCTTGCGCTCGTTATCCTGCAAAATGAACAAAGTTATGCATAAATAACAGACAAATGACTCATGAAAATTGTATAACACATAAAAATAAATCAACTTAAAACAATAATACATGAAGAACACAACCAGACAGTAGACATACATCAATATTAATAGAACAGTAATACATGAATAGCACAATAATAATACGGAAATAACACGAAATAACACATCAAAAAAATACGATAACCTAAACACTAAAGAATAACACATGAACGAGAGGATAACACATCAAAATAAATCAGACTAAAACAGTGATACATGAATAACACAACCATACAACAGAAATATATTAATAACACAGGAATAACATAAGAGGAATAACACAGGAATAACATAGGAATAACACAGGAATAACACATCAAACAACACCTACGAATAACACGTGAACACATGAGCAACATACATCAACTAAAGTAACACATTAATAATACATGAATTACACATGAATTATACACTAATAATACGTGAATAACACTGTAATAACACAACAATAACACAATAATAAAACGTCAAACCAGTGTTTCATGTATCTTATTCGTTGTATAAACAAACCGATAACCTAAAGACATAAGAATAACACATGAACACGAGAGTAACACATCAATTAAAGTAACACATCGATAATACTTGAATTACACGTACTAAAACATGAATAACACGGTAATAACACGACAATAATACAACAAAAACACATTTAACGATGTTTAATTAATGTTATTGCTTTATTTAGGATGTCGGTTATTAGTAAGAAAATTATTACATAGAATAATACAACAATACCACGAAAAAATATATGTTTTAGTCGGTTATTTCAAGTCTCATTAGTGTGTTACTTGTGTATTATTGTTGTATTATTAAATGCTTTAGAGTAATTCATGTTTCGAATTTAGTTTTAGAATGCTCCAAATAATATGCCTTAGTCTTGTTGAGGTTTACTAAACCCTCAGACTTGTTTTAGGTTTTCTAAACCCTATCCAAAACAAAAAATTTCCCATACCTTGACTTAACCGACCGCTCGGACGCCATTGTCTTCTCCTTCACTAGCGCCAGCACCGGAATTGTGTCTCGTGCGGTCGCCGGCGATAATTGGTAGCGAAATGGCCGTCGGAATTCCAAAGAAGATGAAAGGTGAAATGGCGGAGGCGTTACGGGAGAGATGAAAAGCTTTTTTTGAAAGGTGAACGTCGGAAGGCGTTACGACGATCGGTCGGGTTTCGGGCCGGGTTGAATTTATTTTCATTTAATTTAATTCTCTCCTGAGCGGGACCCACAGTGCCACGTGGCATCATACGTGGCGGGATGCCACGTGGCGGCGTATAATTGGACTCCGCACGTAGAGGTACATGCGGAGTCCTGATGGAAAAATTTTCCTATCTATAAAGGATCTAAGCAAACATACAAGTTTATTGTAAAAGGTTTGAATTATCAGCCAATCAGGTAGGGCATAGTGTGGATATTTTACTAAGCAATTCCATAAATCTTTCCTAGACTTCACAAATGGTTTCCCCCTCAATTTGGACAAATGATGCAATGTCATTCCAAAGTTTGACAGTCTTGGAGCGTGAAAAATACTTGGCTAAGAATTTTTAGGCAAATTCATTCCCGGTGGTAACTGATTCTAGAGCTGAAGAGTTTAACCACATATTGACTCTATCCCGCAACGAGAATTGTAAGAGCTGCAACCTAACAGCATCGCAAGGGACACGTACTAGGATGTGGCACACAATTCCAAAAATTTTGTAAGTGAAGGTTAGTTCCCTCAGATAGTATTCCACCAAGCTAATGCGTTTTAAACCATTTGAATAATGTCAGGTCTTAACTCAAATGTATTGACTTCAATAGTGGGGTAATTAATACTAAGGTGAATTTCTTCTACTTATGGGTTGGCATAATCCCTAAGGGGATTCATGGTGGAATCTTACGGGTTAATTATCTCTATGGGCGTGTTAGTGGATAATTGTTCTCTCCTAAGGCGTCTAAAAGTGTGGTCAATCTTGGGTCAAAAGGGATAAGTTTAGATTCAGCTCTCCTACGCATACACAAAAGATACACTCAATAGCATTCAAAAAAATAGTCACAATGACTCACAGAAGTTAGTCAACATTCACACATAAAGCAAATAACATATACAAAAATAAAGAACAAAACATACAACTTTTTTTTTCCTTTTTGTCATTTTTTTGAGCACTTTACTTTTCACAACCTGCAAGAAAACAAAGCAAAATTACAAGTGTAAGAAATATGAAATAAACGGAAAAGAAAAAAAAATGCAAAACTTAGATTTCCAACAATTCAACTACAATTCTTCTAAAATCAGAATTCTTCTTAACACATTTCCCCGGCAACGGCACCTAAAGTTTGACGGTCGGATTCTTACCGGAATGTAAGTCGATCAATCACGCAATTGTATGTGTCAAGTAATAATATGGTTAAAGAGTATTGCGTATCAATACCACAGGAAAATGGCTAAGAAATATTCTGAAGGGCGAATTTTTAGTTTACTAAACAACTAAATCTAATTCAGCGTGATCACAAATAAGAGATGGAGTTTCTAATATCCTACTCAAAAACAGAAACAAAACTAACAATGTTGAAAAACGAAGGAAAGAAATAACTGAACAAATCTTACGTTTTTTCAAGAGAAATGGGGCTCGTAACCCCTTTGATATAAGAATCATGGTGGTTTGTGATATTCCTACACTTTCTCCTACGTGATAGTTGTCAATAGGAATAAAAAATTCTCCTTATGCTTATGCTTCAGTTAAAAGAAGACTAGAACCCACGAAGTTAAGTTCTTTTAATCCCCATAACATTTCACAAGATTATTCTAATTCCCTTTTTAGGTTGCAAAATCCTGATAGAATGTCTATTTTTACCTGGATCTTGTGGTTAACTTTTTCATTCTTCTACGCATCAGGCCGAAGTCGTAGATCACAAAATATGTTAACATCCTAATTGGTTAGACCGAGAGTAAACATAATATGATAGCTAACTCAATAAAAAATAGACAAGAAAGCTCAAAAAACGTTACTAATGAAAAAAATTAGAGAAACACACGAAACCACGGTTCTTCCATCACAGAGACGGAAAAAAAAAGTTAGTCACTCATCATAGAAAGAACAATGGAAATCAAATCCATAAAAATCATTGTTGCATGTAAAACTTAAAAGTAAAAAACTAACAAAATGATTTGTTCCCTCTTTTATAGCAGCACACATCTCTCTCTCTCAGACATTCTAATCTCAAAATCAATAAGAAATAAAAAAGAACAAAGAAAGAAATAAAAGCGTTTTGGACCTCAACATCAAACAAGAAAGACCTAAGAGGGAAGATTGGATCTGTCTCCAACTGTCTCTAATGGTCCAAGCCACTCCAAGATGCTCTAAGACCCTTCTTTTATAGTCAGATTCTTCAATTTGTCAAGAAAAGTCTTTCTAAATGTATTTTTCATTGCATCGGCGTGGTCATGCCGAAATCCAGCGTGGCCATGCCAGTAATCTGGATCGAGCTGCGTGGTCACGCCTAGTCACGCTCGGATCGTCGAGCCTATGAAAGAGTGGTGTGGTAACGCCTGATTCGGGGGTGGTCACACCGCTGGCATCAATACTACGGTTCCAATTTAGGAGTGGTTACGCCCAAGTTCTGACCGTTTTTTCTTAGATTTTTCTCAATCTGAAATGCGATACAATCTCTTGTAACCTGCACATCACTAATAAAAACATTTTTCAAGTGCAAATCCATGATAAATAAGACAAAAGAGCCGGTAAAATGCAAGAATAAAGGCAGGTGAAATCACATAAAATTGACTCATGTTATGAAACAATACCCTTATGTTCATTTTATTACTTGCACGGCCATGTGCTACTGCATAAGTGTGATATTCACATCAAATTTTTAACGTTGTTGGAGATTGCACAATAATATTAATACTAGATTTATGAACTATTACTTCGACCATTTTAATGTTTCTATTAACTTTAATTTCTTTGTACTAATTTCATTTTAATTTTCTTTTTATGTTGTTTGGAGTCTCTTGCAAGCTAACTCACGTTAAATGTGTCAAACTACAGGCAAACCACTACTTTTAGCGACTCGAAATTAAAATGTTCATTGTTAGAAAGGTTACTGAATTTTGGTTCAATTTTAGGTTTCAGTTTAAGTTGCCTGAATTAGATTTACATTTTAACTAGGTTAATTTTAATTTTGGTTTCAATGAAAATCAGATTTGTATTTAAATTTACTTAATTTAAAATTTTAGATCAAGTGAAGCCCATGTCCAAGCTGACTCGAGCTCAATCCAGCCACGTAATGACACGAAAAAGAGCCCCAGTTTTAGAATTGGATATGAGCCAAGAGAGAGTTGACCAAAAAGTTGGTCAACAGTTACGTGAAAAATGGATGGTTGAATGCTTGGCCACTTAAAAGAAGGAAAATCAAGAAGAGCTTTTCAAGATTATACATTGCCAACAATACACGGAATCCTTAAGGCCATAATGAGGCCAAACATACATGCCAACAATTTTGAGATCAAGTCGGCCACCTTACAGTCAATTCAGAGGTTTGGCTTAAGGATGATTCAAGCTCACACATCATAAAATTCTTAGAGATTTGCGACGCCTTCAAGTAAAAAGGGGTATTAGACACGATGAGACTTAAGAGTATTCCCTTTACTTATTGAGCGATAAAGCTAGGAGTTGGATTAACTCCCTTCTCATCAACCCCATTACATGCTGGGATAACCTAGCGTAGAAAATCCTATCAAACTAATTTCCTCCAGCAAAGATCATATTGAAGAAAATTGAATCTCAAATTTCATCAAGATTGAAGGAGAAACACTATACATGGAAGAGATTCATGGGTTTGTTAAAGAAGTGCCCTCACCATGTGTTGCCTCTCTACATGCACCATTTTCCAATGAGCTAGCAGGGCCAATAATGCCACTCATAGATGTTGTTGCATGCGACATTTTCTCAAGCAATTTGCAAAAGGCAGCTTATGAGCTGTTGAAGGAGATAATCATAAGAAACTACCAATGGCCAAGTAAGAGAATACATTTGAAAAATCTGATTGTTACCATTCGTGACTTTGATTCAATGGCTATCGTCACATATAAGGTAGCTTCAATGAGAAAGCATATCACCTCTCTCGCATATGGTGTTCAGTTAGGTGAGACAAAGGACTGTTTTCTCTGGCTCAAAAAGGTGAAACTTCAACCTCGGAAAAAACACTTCTGGTGGAGGTTCATTAAAGATGCATTACCGATGAATATTTGGATGTCTAAGTGTGGGATCGTAAAACAACATGGGTGCCCCTAGGGTTGGCCCCAATGGGAGGAAAAGGTACACATATGTACTAGTTCCGGAGTCATCTCCTTTATTACAAACATCCTTCACAAATGAGGAGTATTCATTCCGCGATTTGCGAATTGGGAAGCCCACCATGCTTTAAGCCAACCCATCAACGACAATCCTGCTCTTAGCCGAATCTTTTGCAACATGGTGCACCAATGCCGGAGAGCTAGAAATACTTAAAAACACAATAGAACTTTCGGACACCAGCTATCAATGCAACCATAGTCGTCTTAGAAGTTGTCTCATCTTTGATGGGGCATTACTTCCCTCCTACTCGGCGGGGATCAGCATGGTCATCAGAAATGATGAGGGTGAATGCTTGCTTGCAGCGGGATGACATTGGGAGCATTGGGATTGTGCTCAGTTGCAACCCAAGGCTGCCCTCTTCATCAAGAATGGTATGGAACCATAGATGTTCGAGATGTCGGGAATCATCATGGAAGGAGATTGCCAAAATGTCATAAAATTTCTTAGACACAACATGGACAAGACCTCCTGGAGCCAACTTTAGCTGAACAATCCAGATTTAGCATTTCTTTTCAGTTTCAAAAGAATTCTTTTTCTTTTTGTTCAGAGCTGCTCATTTTTGTGCCCAACAGACCCTTCATGATAGTTTTGTGCTTAGAAATGTGCATAGCTAACATGCTATTTTTTCTATTTAGAGCAGGATAAGAGTTACACAATTTTGATGCCCCAAGGGAATCGTTTTGTAGACCCTTTTGTACTTTTTGATTTATTTAATGCAAAATGTACACTTTTAAAGTAGAATCATATCACCTCATTCACCACAAATCAAGATGTGATCACTATGGAGGATGTCACAATAGCAGTATCAAGTGAACAATCCTTCTGCCCAACTCTTCATGGAGCAGAAGAATTTTGTGCGGAATCAATGGAAGCCAAACTCGTATGCCATCACTTATAAATTGGGTGGAAAAAACATCTCATTTTCTCTTAAAAGAATCCACAGAATATGCAGCAATATCATAATTTTTAGCAAACACCAAGTTATCTCTAGTCAAGAGGATATCAGTACACTAGACACTCCCAACAGAAAACAGAAGTCGTCTATGATAGGCAAACTAGATAATTAACATAGACAATAAACCTCTATATAGCACAGATGAATGCAGCTATAGAAAGACACAATTGAGCCCTTCAGCGCCAAAATACCACCATATGGAACATTGAAATCAAGTAGCCCAAATTGCCCGGTTAATATTATAGAGACAACTAAGAGCACTCCCAAGTAATACAGGAATCAACCATTAATAGCATGTAAAGGCTATCACCCTAAGAAGTAGGAAGTAAATTGAAGATCCAAACTGAAGATAGAACCAACTGGTTGTAAAGTCCAAAATGCAGGGACAATTAAAAGGAGAGCCAAAGAAGAAAGCTGCAGGAGAGGAGAAAAAAGCCACCTCCTTATGTACCACCATTCTTGTATCCCCTCAGATTTCAAATGAAAAAACTGTACAAGCAATTTTCAAATTTTTTGAGAAATTGCAAAAGTTTAATATTAACAGTTCTTTTGCAGATGTGGTAGGCCAAATGCCTAGCTATATGAAACTCATGAGAAATGTCCAATAGAATAAAAGAAAACTAGGAGAATATGAGACAATTGCGCTAACAAGGGAATGCAGTAATATGAGACAATTGCGCTAACAAGGGAATGCAGTGCAATACTGTAGAGAAAACTTCCTACCAAGTTGAAGGATCCTAGAAGTCTCACCATTCTTTGCACCGAAGAAAGCTCGCACTTCAACAAGGCACTCTATGACTTGAGGACAAGCATAAATTTTATGTCACTGGAAGTGTGTAAAGAGCTAGGGCTAGGAGAAGTTAAGCCCACCATGTTGTTGTTACACGTCACAAACAACCATGAAAGAAGCCTGAAGGTATTATTGAGAACATATTGATCAAAAGTGGAAGAATTCACCTTCCAAAATATGTTTGTAGTATCTGATATGAGAGATCAGGATGCCAAATATCCCCACATTTGAAGGTGTGCCTTCTTAGTTATTGGGAAAGCACTGATTGATAATCAGCCGAGCGAGTTGCAGGTAAAGGCGCATAATAAAGTTGAAATTTTCAGATCTATGATGACCAGGATCAACAATCCGTTCAAGGGAGCTGCAATTCAGTTGTTACTGACAATGAGACGTTAGTAAAAATTATGGCAATAATGGGAAAGACAAGTTAAAATTAAAACAAGTACATCTGAGAAGGAGGAGCCCTGCAGCGAAAATCTAGGAGAAAGATAATTAATGGATCACTAACATATGAACCTATCAAGAGGATCATATAAGTGTGAGTGAATAAAAAATACTTAAGTGACCGCCTGATTAACATGTTTGACGAGGAATAACAACCATCTCTAGACATGACATGATCATGGAAACCAGATTGCAATGGGTTAAGGATCTTAAACTAAGGCCCCGTTTGGGGCAGCTTATATGCTGCATTTGCATTTTGAAAACGCAACTCACCAGTTGGATTTTCGCGTTTTACCTATATATCGATTTCTTTAATACAACACCGATCAGTTTCTTTAATAAATGCGGCCGCGGGATCGACCCCGCAGCCCGTGTTCTGACCTACGACGTTTACCTGCTTGCCCTTTGTTCCTCGCTCAACCCCCATTCTTTTGAAATCCGATGAAATGGGGCAACCGCGAGGAAGACTGTGGAATTTGAGGAGTTCGCTGGTAAGGAGAAAGAAGAGTTGTTTCTTCTGTCGCCGCTCAACTTAGCAGTTATTGAAACCGGTGTTTTCCGTTAAGGGCTTCCTGAAGCAGACAATTTAAATTTCCTTCAAACTCTCCGGCTTCGTTATGTTATGTGGGTGCTTCAATTTCAAATTATGTTCTAGGCATTTTATTATTTTTTTTTTTTGGACTGCTAAATGGATTACTATGGTAATTTATGGTATTTGTGTCCGGAGGAATACCTGGAGACCAACATGAAGTTTCTAAATGTAAATTGGATTAGGCTCTTCCATTTTGGAACTGAGGGGCATAATGTAATGAGTTTAATTATTTATTGATTTTGAGATGGGAGATTACTTGCTTATTTTTTGATTGATTGCATGCTTGTATAATTCAATGATTTCTATTGGTTCAAAAAATTGTTAAGGGGCAAAGCATGATTTAAAAAACATCTAAAATTGATATATTCATCATCTGATTGGAGTGGTTAGAATTCCACATTGATTTAAGCTCTGAAAATCCTCTCAAAACCTTATGGTTTGTGCATAAGTTTTTGTTTTTGTTTTTGTTGATTATATAATATGTTCTTGCCATGTAGCACTTAATATTCTTCCATCTCTTACCTCAAGACAATAGAAAGTTCTGGGATCAATTTCTAGGTTTTCAATCATGTTATAAAATGCCTTTTTTATACTAGGGATGCCGTCGATCAATGTTGTTTAACCTTTATGTTACTTTTAACTACCCAAACCAACAGCAAAGCTTTTTTTTCTTAATTGTAATTTTAATATTGTATTTTTTTTTTAGTTTTTTTGGTACTTACTGTTAATTGGGGTGTGTATCTTTTTTTTGTATTATTTTGAAATAGTTTTTTGTTTTGCATGTATCAAATATATTGTCATAACAGTTTCGTTGCAAACAGCACTACTGCATAGGAGCAGAACGGTCATTTATCCAAAAACAAACTTTTTTCCAACTGCACAAACCAAACATCCGCCAGCTTATCCAAATTAGTTGTTGATCAGCAGCTTATTTGGATCAGTTGTTTATCAACAGATTATTAATAAGCTGCAAGCTGCCCCAAACAAACCCTAAGTGTTTGTAGGAAGACAATCAATTATTTTTGCCTTTAGTCATTGTATTTCATTATCATGATTTATTTTTGGTTATTTTTTGATCTTTGAATTATCTCTTGATTGGTTAGGTGTTGGACTAAGCAAGAGTTATGGGGCAACATTAAAAAAAATCAAACCAAAACGAGGGAAAAAAACAAACTCTAGCGCTACCAAGGCGCTACACTTGTCCCTAGATGTCGTGTGACCAAGAATGTCTAGCGCTTACACACCAGATATGCTGCATGAGACTTCCACATAGACTGGAGCATTATGGAAGAATTATTGGTTGGGGGACAAAAATCAAACTCAACTCTGTGGGGACTGTGAGCAATGATGACATTTAGAGTATTTTTGGGGTAGCTGCAGCTTATTAATAAGTAACTGATAAACAGCTGAGCATGAGCTAATCCAGATAAGCTGCTGAGCAGAAGCTAATCCGGATAAGTTGGGTGGCTGCTTGATTTGTGCTGTTGGAAAACAGTTGTTTTGCAGTTGTTTCTGGATAAATGAATATTCTAGTATCAAATATGTTTGCAATCACTTTATAACAGTACAATAAACAAGATATGTTTGCAACCACTTTATAACATGCTTGCAAAAAATTAAGTATACAAACTCCACCGAACTTGTCATAACAAGAAGATAGCAGATTTTATAAAATGAAGGTTTTTGGTTGTCTTTAGCTCAATTAATACCAAGCTCGTGTGTGTCACATATGTATATCACCAAAAAAAGACTATCCATAAGTGCCTTAAAAAACCAAGCATAAAAAAAAATAGAAGAACTTGGTTGTCTTTATCAGGATTTAACATATGACACCAACCAACAGCAACCAAACATGTCATCCAGAAGTACCTAAAAACCCCAGTATCGAAAAAAAAAAGAGAAACATTGTTGTCTTTATCAAGCTTTCACATGTGACACCAACCAACAGTGACTACTAGGCCATCCAGAATAACCCACAAGGTAGAATGTCCCATCATGGGCCTCACAAACCCACAAAAAAAGAATGAAAAACAATCAAAAAGGGAGAAAAAACAATTACAAACAGCACAAAACTTCCAATATCTAAAATATCAATAATACAAGTGACATAAAATAAACAGACTTTATAAAATAAAAAAGAGTCATCCAATCAACATACAATAATGGCGTCTATAATCTGCTCTCTTAAATCAGTCATTTCAACGGCACTTTCACCATCATAGGTGTAACCTTCCTATGATTCCACTTACGAGGTGGTGTAGATTGTCCTGTAAGTGGTCATCATCAACCATGCTGAAGTCTACATCAGATCAAGAATGATAGCGTCGAATGTAGTTGTGAAGTATCATGGCCACTACAATTTACACCTGTTTTGGAAATAGACACGTCGGCACATCACATATTATGACTCATTTCTTCTTCCATACTCTAAACATTATTCCAATTACATCACTTAAGGAGAAGTGCCTTTTATTAAACATTTCCTTCCTGTCATGAGCAACACCGCTGGATCTTTCGAAATGAAGAATGTGATACCTCATACCTGGAAATGGCTTCAGATACCCCCTCTATAAAGGATATCAAGCATCGACTAAGTAATATTACCCAAACACTATAATTAGTAATAAATTAAAGAAAAACGAATGTGGTTGATAACTTTACGAACCTGGAGGTCGGTCTGAGAAGCCGTCTTTGGTTTCTTGTAGCAAAAACAAAAATACGACTATCATGTGCATTGTCTTCTCAACCAGTTCAACAAAGTAAAGCACATGTTGAAATCACATACGGCCATCATATTTTATGTGGGTGATCCACACCATTTAATATATGTGACATTCTCAGTATTGGATACTCATGCATCCATGTGGGTTCCGACAATCGCACCAATACAGTCTGTCAGATAAATAAAGCTATGATAGTCATGCAAAACATTTTGATTTCTGAATGAAATATGTTAAAAAAATTACCTTAAAGAATATTGGATCTTTGACTTAATAATCTTTGCTGATAAACCGACAAGAGCTTTCGAACCAACTAAGAAATATCTCTTAATTGTCTCCGATGAGTGTTGGAATCGCTCCATCGCTCCTCACATTGATTCATTCTGTGACAAAATGTAGAGAGTTATTACTAATACTTCTCTTGATGTCATTCTTGAGGAGTCTTTAAGTCCATGATGGCTATGTAGTTCATCAAGCAGATTTATAAATATAGGTTTTGTCATACGGAACATGTTACTGAATCTTGTGGGGTGTCCTTGTAGTAGTTCTCAAACCATTTATCACTAATATTAATGAATGTCATGCAAGGAGTTTGATAGACGTATGAGTGTAGTATTCGTACAGCAGAACTACTGCCTCCGTAATCTTTCTTCTCAGGCTCTCTTACTGTGAATCATGCTAAAGGAGTGCTCTGTTCAAGTAAGAAGTGTGCATCAAACAACGTTAAAAGAACATATAAAATCTGAAGACAGATTATAATGAGCAGAAACAAATACAAAGCAACATATAGATTGTTCGTGCTAGAAAAAAAAACATCCAAATCAAATAACCCATGAAACAAACAAACAAAAAAATAAAGCCACTAAACAATAACTCCAAAAAATCAATTGTCCGTAAAAAAACGTAAATAGTTAACCTGAAGTTCGGGAGGCATCTTCATGAATATTTGACTGCGGGTCGGGTCCTCCAGCAACTTCAAGGAGTTCAGATAAAATGGCATATCCAACCTAACTTCAAGATGTCTTCAAAACTCGAAGAAAGTCATCTATGGAGGTGTCATGTGAAGTACCAACCTGAATTGTGCACGCATACACCAGTTTTGTTATTTGGCTTCTGACGAAAGCAGCTCCTGCTTTTTCCTTTTCCCCACGCTAGGCCGCTTTGACCTGCATGTCAACTCAAGCTCCTTCTGGTTTAAGCTGGGGCCTTCACCGAACCCACTTACCTGCTCGGTCTCCAAGTCCTCTGGTATGTTTGCAAACACATACTCGATTGGGGTGAACGCATGTGTGTCCGTCGCAATAACCTCACTGAACATACGGTCCAACTTCTCCAGGTCCGGCTCATTGCCACTGAATTTGAAATTCTTGGCGGCTAGCACTGCCTGCAACATACGGGCAAGTTTATTGCTTAAAATGCTTAGAGGAATTAAAATGAAAAACCAAGTCCTCAAGAGATTGGTTATTACCTCCAATTTCTCAATCCACTATTCCTCTGAAGCTTCAATAGTCTGTTTGATTGGATCTCAACCCAAGCCCGTGGATCCCTGGTTTAGTTCCTTACATAATTTTTAGTCCCTTCAACTGACCTCAATCGTTCTTACATTGTAACCTATTGTAGTCTCTTTTTGTCATTTTCTTGAACTTCTTCGTAATATTTTGTCACTCTTATATGTTAAAGAAGGTGTTGAGTCTACTTCCAAGCTCGAACTCCTTAAGACAGAAGTTGCAAAATATGAATGTGAATTCCCTATCTCACATGGTTGATGAACCGACTTCTTTGGTATTAACCATTACGTTACAAAACAAATAAAATCGAAAACATTAATATTTCAGAACAGCTAGAGATGAGACAATAGCAACCACCCAACCCCCAACACTTTATTCCAAATGCTCTAATCCAAATGAAATTATAAAAAGATAATAGCCAACACACTAACAAACCACCATCACCATCACTCACATACATACATATCAACATCACGACAATGTAACCTATTGTAGTCTCTTTTTGTCATTTTCTTAAACTTCTCGTAATATTTTATCACTCATATCTGTTAAAGAAGGTGGTGAGTCTACTTCCAAGCTCGAACTCCTTAAGACAAAGGTTGCAAAATATGATTGTGAATTCCACGTCTCACATGGCTGATGAACCGACTTCTTTAATATTAACCATTACGTTACAAAACAAATAAAATCGAAAACATTAATATTTCAGAACAGCTAGAGATGAGACAATAGCAACCACCCAACCCCCAACACCTTATTCCAAATGCTCTAATCCAAATGAAATTATAAAAAGATAATGGCCAGCACACTAACAAACCACCACCACCATCACTCACATACATACTTATCAACATCACGACAACAACACTACCACAAACCTCCACAGTCACACATACACTCATAGCCCCAACCCCCATCACAGCCACCACTCATCCCCAACACAGACACCACAAAATTAATGTGCATGAAACATTTACCACCACATAACAAATGTGCAATCAATATATAACACCATAAAACATTTACCAGTACAACCACCACCCAGTACCCATCACAACCACCACCCAACACCATCACACCCAGCACCCAAAGCCATCAGAACCAGCACCCAACACCTAGCACAGCCAACGCTCAACCCCCACAGCCACCACCCATCCCCCATCACAACCACCACCCACCCCCCAACACAGACACCACCCATCCCCCATCACAGCCACCACCCATCCTCAACACAGCCACCACAAAATTAATGTGCATGAAACATTTACCACCACATAACAAATGTGCAATCAATATATAACACCATAAAACTAATGTGCTTAAAACCCCAAAGAGAGAGAGAATGAGATGGGGAGTGTTGCTTGGCAATTACAAAATGTCGCATCCCATATCTTTCATTTGGACCAATTACATACGGGTCACCCGAAACATTGTTATCTACAACTGAAGCATCATTTTTCATCTAATGTTCATATTCTCGTACTCAACAAATCAAACACAACCTATTCATGTGTTTCATAGTAATTAACAAAAACCGTATCCCATATTGAAATGTACTCCTATAAATTTACCTATGTAAATTTTTTCTCCATAGGTGAGCAGCTAGAGAACAATGTCGTGTACAAAACAGTCACCCTAGTTCATTTATTTTTCAATCAGAGCACCCGAGAAAGCCACAAATCGCATATCAGATAAAACTATAAACCAAAAAGTCATAGGAACGCATAACAGAGAAAGAAATTGAATACAGAAATCTCTAATCAACACATTGCAAATCAGAGAGCCGAAAATTGCATAAAACAATCAATCCATTGATAGTTACCGCAGGTAACTACAGAGCACAATAACAAGGGATCAGAGGGAGGTGGAAGAGTAGTATGGCGAAGTCGAGAGAGAAGTGCGAGAGGGAGAGAAGCGCGCGAGAGAGAGGTGGCCGAAAGATGGCCGAGAGAGATGGGCAAGAGGGAGAAAAGAGGGAGATTGAGAGTTAGGGCAGACAAGACACAGGAGAAGATCGAGAGCAGCGGTGTCAAAACAGAGAAACGGAACGCGGGCTGCAAGGTTAAACATGCAGTCGCGTTTAACATAAAAAAATTTACAGCTTATTACGATAATTCGCCTCAACGCATTTTCCAAACGCTTCATCCGGCGTTTTCAAAACGCACCTCACCTAATAAGCTGCCCCAAAAGGGATCTTAATCAATGAATTCCCTTGGAGTGACCATAAAAAAGGGTGGAGAAGGCCATCTTCATCAAAGCTCTCGTCTAACCTGGCTCAAACCTACAACCCTAGGATTTTTTTTTTTTTTTTTTTTTTTTTGGTACAAACATAGAATAGAAAGGAGTTTTGACGAGCTCAACGGCATGGTCTAAGCTATGTTAATCTCCATAGTTGAGCTTTCATTACTATTGTGTGCGAGTTTTACATAAAAGTCACGAAGAATGTAGACAAGCATAGGTTTGTGCATGTCGAATAGGTATCATTCACTGGCCACAAAATTAATGCGTTTTATTATTTGCAAGATATTCCAATGAAGATGTGCCAGGCATACTTGAACAAGGAGCTAGATTATGATGAAATCCTCCATGAGCTTATCAATCCAAACACCAAGCAGAAGATGCACGTCAATCACATCTTCAACTTTCATGCCTCTGGATGACTCATTTTCATTTTTACTCGGCTACTACTCAGTTGTTACCCAGTGGTGTGCCAAAGGAGCATGTTACACTAAACTTTGTCATTGAAAAGAACATTACAATCAACGTGAGAAAAATCAACCATAGCAATATCTTGCAAAGAAGGACCACCAGGATTGGGGGTTGGCCTACCCTTACCTAATAAATAGTCTGTGTCCAAGCTAGGGTCCTCCTGAGAGCCTCAAAGAAAGTTATCTATTTGAAGGTCGAGCTCACAAAGAAAAACTCATTCAGATGAAATCCTAACATAAGTAGCAACAACAATACAACAATAAGAGGAAGAAGAGCAGATGCCTCAAATACCTCTTGAAGATCCAACACCAGAGCAAAGGTGGTACTTGGTGTCAAGAGGCTAGCATTTTGCAGGATGAAAGGCCCATTGTAAGCACATAGATCAGATAGAACCGTGGCAACAAGTGGAATAGAGAATGAACACAAATATGCAATACCTGATGTAGATAAGCCAACAACATTACAACTATATGGGCCAATTTCAAAATTCTTTAGTGGACATGTTCAGCAACTGGCATCTCCATACTAGCCCAACAACATTTCCTTCCCGCCGTGCCATAGTATCCTGAGCCGCCAGTGTACTAGGATGAAGAAGATGACAACTAGCAGCACCCCTTGCTGGGAAGTCCTTTTCCTTGCTTTTTTTATATTTTTTTTTTATTATTTTCATGTAAGGGTTTTTTGGTTTGCTGAAAAAAATATATAATGTAATTGAAATGCAATGTATTTGAAATACTTCGTAACTGTTTGTTTCAGTTTAAAATAAATGCAGTAGTTTACATTTATGATGGGTTTGAAGAAAAATGAAATCAATATAAAACAAATCTGATGACCAATAGTAAAAAGTGGGCTACTATGGGTAGCAAGTGATGGTGACCAACGAACGGTAGTCGGCTGCGACAACAAGACGAGGGATGGGAGGCAATTAGCATCAGGCGGCTATTGGCAGTGGTAGGCGGAGAATGGCCACAACTCTACGGGTCATGGCTACCGAAAGGTGGCAGGCAGCAACCAACTGCAACCGATAGTTGGTAGCATCAGGTGGCAGTTTGTGACTAGCAATTGATGGGCATTGATTGGAGTCAAAAGGCTAGTGGTTGCCAACGGGCAGGCAACAAACAATCGGCGGTGACCAACAGAAAAGACGGGCAATCGGCGATGGCCAGCGATGGGTGGCAAGCCATGGTGGGTGATAGGATGTGGTGGGCGATGGCTACATGCAACAACAATAGTTAGTAGTTTACAATGTATTTAAAAGTTATCCAAACCCAACAAATTCAGAATAAACCAACTTTGAACAACAAGGTGAATTCCAAATTGACCAAAATTTTATTCTACATTTCATTTTATCCAACCAACCGCCATAATTTTGAAAACATCTTTTGATTTAATTTACACCAAGAATTCATTAAACTAAACAACCCCTTAGATTGCATTGTTCTGTTGTTTCAGCAATAAGTACAATGTTGGTGGAGAGTTGGTCATCAACTTGTGGTTTTTCTGAATTATTATTGCTACTCTAGAATTTTTCTGCCAATGTCCTATTAATTTTTCTTTTTTTCTTATCAATTATTAATAATCAATTAAGGAAAATTTTATAAGATGGTAGTGAGACCTGCAATGCTCTATGGTGTTGAATGTTGGTCTTTAAAGGAGAAGCATAATATTAAGTTAAGTGTTGCCGAGATGAGAATGAATAGGTGGATGAGTGGCTTTACACTTAGAGACAAAATGTAAAATGAATATTTCTGTGATAGGGTTGGTGTAGTTCCAGTGACGGACAAAATTAGAGAGTCGTCTTAGATGGTTTGGTCACATGAAACGTCGACCATCTGATGACCCGACTAGGAAAGTAGATGTTTTAGATTTGACTTATGTTAAGAAAAGCAGAGGTAGACCTAGGAAGACTTGGGCTTACTATATAAAAAATGATCTTAATTTATTAGAATTAAATGAGAAAATGACACTAAATAGGACACAATGGAGAAAAAGGATTCATGTAGCCGACCCCACTTGGTAGGATTAAGGCTTTGTTGTTGTTGTCATTGTTGTTGTTGTTGTCATTGTTGTTGTTGTTGTTGTCGTTGTTGTTGTATCAATTATTTATATTGTTGTTGATGTCGTTGTTGTTGTTGTATCAATTATTTCTATAGTTGTTTGTATTTCAACTACTTATACATTATTTTATTGCAATATCTTAAAAGGACAATTGAGTTTTTTTTTTTTTTTTTTTTTTTGCTATGAAATCAATTGAGAAACATATTCTATCAATAGTGCATTGTATGGAGTCCAATGAATAATGGTTGGAGCAATAATATACCCATTGTATTTATAATTTTTATAGTTTTCTTTATTTTTTGTGATGACCTATCACTATGACAAATAATTCACTATGCGATAGCTCTTCTCAAAGCTGGTTGCTATTACCTTGCATTGGTCAAAATGTTGTTTAAACCAAGTAGATTAAGTACAACATACCTTTTTATTCCCTTAACGTGAAGTTTGACATCCGTTTTCTTGATCATCTTGGTGATTAGTTTGAAATAGGAGGAGCCATAATTGAGAGGTAGACTGAGCTTTAAATTCCCTTGAGCATTTTGAAATAAATGAAATTTATCATTCAATAAAAAAGAAATAAAATATAATAATAATAATAATAAGGGTGAGAGTTATCATCTACAATATAGAAATAAAGCTCAGTGTAGGGAGTAGAAAATTCCTTCATAATAGTCTTAATTCTTGTCCGAACAAATGTTATGTGAGGCACATGATGTTAGGTTTACTCATTGACTATTCAAATTCTTAACAATATATGTAAGTAAGATTAAGCCCACCCATGATTGTCATACACAAAAATACATGGCACGACTACGTCTCTATTTAATAGTGTTACTCATAAGAGTGAAATAAAAGTAAGTAATTGCACATTATAATTGAAAATGAATTGAAGAAACATCCTAAAAGACCAAAACATTAATGCCACTATATTTTGGATAATCAATCAATTGATTTCATTAGTCAGGTGGTTGGTTTTGTAAACAACTACATTTGGGGACTTTATTGGAGAACGAGCAAATATTTAAGAAGAGAGGAGTTTGATAATCATGATAGACAAACATATTTAGCCCACATTTGATCTGTTAATTAAGGATTATATGCACTAAAACTAAAAAAGATACTAGAAACTAAAACAAGGTTTATTGGAAAAAAAAATTTTGCACTAATGTTTCAAATTTAAATATTACGGGTGAGCGGAAACAAATGTTCACTTGGAGCAGAGCAACACAACAACCAAATCTAAAATTAAGAATGAAAGAAAGACTACGAAAACTAAAACAAAGGTTCAATTGAAGCAAAATCAAGGTGATCGAGCTTTAGACGATGAAGTTTACATATGTTGATTAGATTAGCCGATAATCAAGTCAAAGAGTATGTTAGGTTTAACAATACTATGATCTAATAAAGGGTGGCTGCTAAAGTGCTCTCATAAGCTAGGGTTTTTTGCTCTCTCCCTCTCTTGCATAACCAAACTATCACTCACTAATAGATAATGCGAGAAACGTTGTCGACACTTCTGGGATTTCAATAAAGGCTACATGGATTCTCCGCGATTATTTATAACCTAAAGTTCATCCATCATGGTATTTTCACTCTACGATGAATCCGTCCTCTCCCTCTCAATTTCGAACAATCCTCATAAGGTATTAATATGTGTCCACATAATTAATATTTTGTTATCAAGCCAATCAAAACACACAGTACATAAAAGAAATAAAATATCAAGCAATTATCATTAACACCAACTTTAAAAACAAGACACATGCAACATCCGAGCCCAAGAAAGCGGATTTAGTTCATGTGTAAGAGAAAATAACCAACTATAACAATTATTAAACATATCTCTCGGTAAAAAAAGAGATTACAAAACTCAAGGAAATTATTTTTTTTCTAATTTTGATTTGAGTTACAAACATTTCTAATTTCATAGTTTGAGTTTTGATAGATTTGGAGAAAAAAAATAAGTGATGAAGTATAAAACCCACTAAAAATTCTTCGAGTGTGTAGTTTGTCGAGTTGACAACATTCAAGTTAGGTTTCCTAAGTGTAGGCTTATTAAGTAAAAGCTACTCGATTGTAGTAATTATATTGCTAAGTTCTTTAAAAAACTTTGTTTCTTATTTTTTTTCTATGGGGTGAGTTCTCCAAGATTAATGAATAATAATTTAATATTTTCTAAAATAATAAACTTTATGTATACAAGTACATAAAAAAACAATTTGACAAATTCATTGAATACAATAAATTGTCATATTAAAGAGAAAGGGAGAGAAAAGTGATGAATTCATTGAATTTCCTCGAGCTGAGTTATTGAGTCTAGTTAGACAAAATTGATTGTATAAATATTTTTATTTATCACGAGCATAGAGATTTCTTCTATAAGAAAAATAAGAGAAAAAATTATTGTTGCACTAATGAGTTCAATTTAAATATTGCAGTGCCCGCAAGCAACGTTTCACTTGAAGCAGAGCAATACAACCAAAAAAACCTAAAACTATGAACAAAAGAAAAGACTATAAAAAATAAAACAAGGGTTCAATTGGAGCAAAATCAGATCGAGAGAGCTTTAGAGGATAAATTTTACAATGTTAGTAATACTAGTCGTTAATCAAGTCAGAGAGTGTGTTTGGTTTAACGATGCTGTCATATGATCAAAAATAGCTGCTAAATTGCTCTTACAAGCTAGATTTTTCTACTCTCTCTCTCTCTCAAAACCTACCTATTGATCATTAATAGATAATATGAAGGATGTTGTCGACACTTTGGAATCAGCTAGATAGGTTCTCCGCAATTATCTATAACCTATAGTCCATTTATCGTGGTATTTTCACTCACGATGAGTTCGTCCTCTCCCTCTCTATTTTAAACAAACCTCATATGCCATTCATATGGATCCACATAATTAATAGTTTGTGATCAAGCCAAGCAAAACACTCAGCACATAAAAGAACCAAAATACCAAGCACTTTTTATTAACATCTTGTAAAAATAAACACATGATACATCCAAGCCCTAGAAAGGGGATTTAGTTCATGCGTAATAGAAAAATAACCCAATATAGCAGTCGCTTACAATACTTAGTAAAAAAAAGAGAGAAAAACTCAAAGAAATTATTTTTTCTAACTTTGGATTGAGTTGCAAACATTTCAAATTTCTTAGTTTGAGTTTTGATTAACTTTGAGTAAGAAAATAAGTGTTGAATTAAAGATAAAATCCACTAACAATTCTGCGAGTGTCTGGGTTATTGAGTTAATATCTTCAAGTTGGGTTTCCTAAGTGTAAGTTTATTAAGTAAAAGCTAGTTCATTACAGTGATTATGTTGCGAAGTTCTTTCAACAACATTGTTAGTTAATGAATAATAATTTGAAAATTTTCAAAATAATAAACTTCATGTATACAATTACTTAAAATATAACAAATTGACAATTTCATAAAATACAAAAATTTGTCATATTAGAGCAAGAGAGAGGTGATAAATTCATTGAACATGGCATATTATAAATTTCCTCGGGCTGAGTTTTTTGAGTTTGGTTAGACAAAATTGATTGCATAATATATATTTTGAATTCTCACAAGCATATAGAGACTTCTTCCATAAGAAAAATACGATAAAAAATTGGTTTATGTTAGGATTTTATTTTTTATTTTCATTGAGTGAAAAATTTGTTGAAAACTGATTTGTCGGGTCCCTTTCTAGATGGCTGGTCAAGTTTGCATGTTCCCTTTGTTCAAGTTTAACCACCTTTGAATTGCATGCTTTGAATAAGATGTCACAAGGGGTTTTATAGAAATGACCCTGATACATGAATTATATACGATGGGACTTGATCATTCTCCTCTATTGGCATCTTGTAGGATCTTTGCCTCAAGTTTGCATGGATGACCTCCTTCAGATTGCCAACTATAATGAGTTCTTCAATAATGCTTTGAAGGTGATGAGAGTTCTCTATAACATGCTCATAGTCTTTTAAGGAAAATGTAGTGTTTCCATTTGTAATAAGCATAAGATATTGGTAATATTGTGAAAAAATACACCTTGGCATGCACTACATCTACAATCTCTGAAAGAAACATCTGAAGAGGATTATAGGTTGAATACGTATGTTATAGAAGCAAACTTTCCTTGTTGAGGAGGCACAACTCAAAATGGTTATTTCTCATCTATTGGAATGAAAGCCTTCATGTTGGCACAACTTTAAGAATGATAAAACAGCTTCGTAACTAGCTTCTCTTTTTATTGTTCAACTTCTAAAATCTTGAAGATATTGTCTTTGGTGGTGGGTTTTTAATGGAGTTATTTGAAGATTGAAATCGAAGTGACATGAATAACAAAGTTGTTGGCAAGCTCCAATAAAGCCAACATCTTCAATAGTCCCAACTCAAGAGCATGTTAAAAGTGGCTTTTGAAGGCCCTAAATAAGTGCCGTCAAAGAGAAAAGAGAAATTAAATCTTGTATGTTTAGCATCTCATGCAGATAAAAAGTAATGAAATGATAAAGTGGCTCATAAGGTTTCTGCATCATGTTAGCCAAGGCTTGAAAACTCTTGAGCGGGTTCTAACAATATAAGCTAGCAAATCAGATAGTGCTTCCCAAAGGAAGAAAAGAAAAGCATCATTTGATAAATCACAGACTTCGAGCAGCGTAGCTAGCTGGGTTCTTCATTTTATAATAAAACAAGTGTGGCCATCAAGAACTTCTACGCCAATAGAGCTCCAATGGTCTCCACAAAAAATAATAAAAATAATAATTAAAAAAATAAAAATAAATAAAAAAATAATAGGCTAAAATAAATGCTTATTAGTATGGTATGGAAGAGGGGTTTCTCCAAGATTATACTCCGAGGAATTTGGCTCATCATCAAAAGGAGCTAATGTAGCAATTATAGGATTGAAATGGTGCAATATCCAAGAGAGATAGTTGATCGATACTCTCAAGAAGGATGAGAAAGAGAAGAAACATGAGGAAATCACCAAACTAGCTAATTTGATACTATAGGAGACTTGAGTGATCCTATAAGAGAAAACGGGTACTTTAGACTAAGGTTACAATCATTTCATAAGAGATACAAATTCTAGAGAAATTTGAAGGGGCATAGTTATAGCCGAAAACATAATGCTATAACATAGCTATGATCGGTCGTATTTGTAGGTGTAAACTAAAATTGTTAATACAAAATAAACTACAAAAAAAATAAAGTACATCACGAGATTCAGCGCAGCAGATATTTAGTGGGTGACTTTATTAATAGGCAGTTGTCCAATAAAAAAGAACTCTGACAAGTTTTGAGTTGAAGATGAGCACCCTAGATGAGTCTTGGATAAAACGCCTAGGCTTGGTTGGTACTGTAGGCAAGGAACTAAGTTTTGTGGGCGGATAGCTTTGACGAGAAGGCAAGTTCATGGATCATCTTGGATGGATTGACGAAATGCAACTTTGGGGTGACTCAAGGCCCTGAGCAACCTCAACCTTGATAAATAGCGAGTAGCCTCATGACCAACAACTTGCTGAAATGTGCTCAGGCTATTATTAACATGACTAGCCTGGACAAGACGAATATGGGTTTACAAGAGATACTTCAGAAGTCCAAATTGGCACAAAGGCAAACCTAACAGCTAAACTAACACCTCCCAATTGACCGAATCCAACAATAACCACAAAGTAACAATTTGTATTGGAAGGTAAATAGGAAAGTGCCCTACCTGGTAAGCAATTCCGTCATCTGCCCCAAAAAATACTCATTGTATTCTAGTGATTTTCCGTAACAACTTTCGTGACGATCCCACGGTGAGAGGTATAACCCAAGGCCAAGACCAAATTCCTGTACGGCGGCGGCAAGATCAGCAACGACGTCACCCTCACCAGAGCTCCAAGGGCTAGAGCGCACAGAGTAATTAGTGTACGCGGAAGGCCAGAGACAGAAGCCGTCATGGTGCTTGGCAGTGAGGACAACGCGAGAGAAGCCGGCGGCGGCGGCGACGGCGACCCACTGTCGAGTATCGAGCTTTGTAGGAAAGAAGACAGACGGATCAGCATGGCCGGAGCCCCACTCAGAGTCTGTGAAGGTATTGGGGCCGAAATGGAGAAACATGGCCATTTCTCCCTGCTGCCAAGCGAGCTGGGAGGCCGAGGGAAGAGGAAGAATGGGAAGAGGTGGGGGAGTTCTGGGGATATTCTGGGAAGTGAGCCTTGTGGCAATGGTTGCTGTGGATGTGCTAAGAAAGAGTACGGGAAGGAGATGTAGGTGCAGAGTGATGAGTTTCAGCGTTGCCATGGGGTGTGCAGGGGAGTAGAGAGAGAGAGAGAGAGAGAGAGAGAGAGAGAGAGCTATACAAACTTGATACCGCAATTCATTATTTTGAAGATGGTGCTGTTCTACTTGTTAGAAATTATGATAATAAATTCTTTCACAATTATTGTAGATTTTAAAATTCTATTTGGCTCATATAAATTTAAATTTGAAATTCCTCGACAAGAAAAAACTATGGTATTTATATACTTTCCACACAATACTTATGTTTTTGAAAATTTTACTTTTAAAATTGATATTATAAAAATTTTTATCACATCAAAAATATTATTATTTTAATATTTAAAAGGTGAAGTACATCTTTCGATACATAAAAAATAGCATATGTTATGAAAGTATAGAAGTACGATATGTAAATACAAAATAACTGAGACATATATGTAAATCTTACAAAAAATTTATGCATGCACAAATATTAAAAATTTTGATTACAAAGCTAAAGGTTTTTGTGTTTTTTCTCATTTTAAGTTAAAAATAATTTTTTAGCAATTGTTTTTTTTTTAATGGTAAAAAATAATAAATTTTATTTTAATTTCAATTTTTAAGGTTGTTATAAGACTTATTTTTAAAAATTGTTATACTCAGATTTATTCGGAAATTACACCCAATATACAAAACCTAAATAATAAGAGAAAAATATAAAGGAAAGGACCTCATGAGTATATAATTAGTGATATCACCCTGTTTCTCTCCCTAAAAAGGTCCTCTTTGCATATTATGTTCATATATTTATGGTATATATAATTCATTTTATGAAATATCGAGTGTCAATTACCACTCGGTCTTGATAACCGTCGAGATTATCATTACTAAAGCTGAATTTTTTTCTCATCGGACAATCATTTCACTCGCTCCCCAAAAGGCAAGCCGTTCATCAGCTGATTCTATCAACTCGCTCGGTTTGGCCACGTATATCATATGTTTTTTGCCTATTGTAGCGCTTTGTGCTTGACAGGATCTCTCCCAGAATGGCAAACCGTTGGTCAACTTATTCTATCGACTTTCTCGATTTAGTTGGTTGAATCATCTGTCTCGCGTCGACTGTAACTCTTTATGCTAGTTGGGATAGATTCTTCGACACTTCTCGTCTTGTCGGATACTGTTCAACACACTTTGATCATATATATTTTAGTTATCTTATTCTCACATCTATTGGAAAGTTATAAGCTGCGATAAGGACCTGAGCATTAAGTTTAAAAGAAATTTTTCTTATTAAATAATTTCATTGATTGATACTTCCATGAATTATGTGCCCATGATTGATTATACATAGGAGATAGTCTTTCCTATTTTATCTGCTCTGTACTGCCATTGTGTGCTCCATCTCTTTTTTTTATTATAGCGGCTTTCTTCAGTAGAGGTGTCTTTGTGATGGATCTGCCACTAATATTCAGGTTTGTTATTCTAATTGAAGTTCTATTGCGTGGGTTGTTTACCAAAGGGAAGAGCAAGAGACATCATGAGGGCGATCAAAAGAGGAAGCTTGCGGGGATGAAAAAAAGAAGGGCTTCCCTCCGGGTTATGTTGGTTCTTCGTAAGCAGTGCCTAGGAGCGCTCATTTATTTGTTATGGGTACTCAGCAGGCAGCTATGATCACACGATGCGGTTCACTACTTTCCCTTAATGTAGTAGTGGACCAAACCTTATCGACAACCGTTAACCCCTTCTCGCCACTGATGGCGGTGTCGTCGCCGTGTCAGAGATTTTCTGGGTGTCGATGTCGATTTGGAGTCGCCACTCTGTTTATCTATAATATTGCTCTAATCTTCAATAAATATTATTTCTTTAGATTCTGTAAAAAAATCTTTAAATAATAAGAAATTTGATAAAAATAAGGGCTAAAAATATAGAAAACAGTAGAAAAAGAGATGTCGGCGATAATCCTTAAAATAATGATTCTAGAATTGTCTTATCCTAGAAATTCTATATAAAGATAATGAAATTTTTGGTAACCAGAGATTTTTAGATATAATATTTATTCTGAGTTTTTTAAATCTCCTATAGGAGCAAGCTCCTATAGTTAATTACATCTTAGGCAATTTATAATTCTCTAAGAAAACTTCTATTAATGTTAATCACTTGTTTTCTGAAAAATTTTTATAGAAAGATGTGTCCACTATCAATTCTAAATGTCATTGTCATGTCAATTTTATCTTGTTGTCATGTCGTCTTGTTTATCATTTTTGTTTTGTTGTTTGTCATTTTTGTTTTATCGTTTATTTATTTGGTGGCTATCCTAAAAGTTTTAGTTTTATTTGTCTTAGTTTTGCTATTTTAATGTTATTTATTTTGTTTTGTTTTGTCAATGTTGTTGTTTTGATGTCGTTGTGATTTTGTTTTGTTTTGTTGTCTTTCGTCACATCTTAGGAATGTCGTTCTGCAAAACATAGTTAGCACACCATATAACATACAAAAGAAATCTAAAACGTAACTTATTTTCATCCTGCAAAGGAAAATAGTGTCAGAAAGAAATAATGTCAATTTTATTTCTTCAAACTTTTTGTTTAGTTTTATTTTTAGATAACCCGGTCAAGATGTCATTGGCTCCGTGGTTCCAGGGTCACCAGGGGCCTTAATCTACTTAGTCCGAAAGGTGTTTAAACCAGGACCGGAAGATTTATGTCAACAACCAGGATTGCGTCGTCCGAGAAATCTTCGTAGATTAAGAACACTGGGGTTCAAGTTACATTATGTGATGTTTGTTCATTAAGGTTTCATTTAAGTTTTAGTGTCTTTTTCCAATTTTAGGTTTGAAAAATTTTAGGTTTTTTACGATTTCTTAAGATTTTTATGTCATTTCATGTCAAAATCTTTAAGTTTGATGTCTTTTAAACTTAAAGTGTTAAATTTGATGTGTTTTGATTTTTAGATTTATTGTCAATTAAATCTAAATTTTTTATTAGATTTGAGAAATCATTTTGAGATTTGATTAGATCTAGAAATTTAGATTCAAATTTATTTGAATTTAAAGATATAGATCTAATGATTTTTGAAAATTAGATTCAATGTCATAAATTAGACTTTAGAATCTTAGATTTGGTGTCTTTCGAATCTAATATTAAGTCTAATTACAAAATCTAACCTAAGTTAGATTTTAAAATGTCATTTGAATCTAGAAGAAGTGTTAAGCCTAGTATGAATTAGACTTAGATAAAGTCATTTAATAATCAGATTCAATGTCGTTTGAATCTGAATATCTTTGATTTGGTCTTTAAAGTAGTCTGAATCAAAATTTGCTTTTAGTTTGATGTGGTTTGAATTTAACCTAGGTTCAATTTGGATTGAACCTGAGTTAATCTTAAGTTCATGTCTATTGGATTAGATTAACTTGAGTTCATGTCTGTTTGAACTTAAGTTAATAATGTTGATTTAGATTCAATGTAAATTGAATCTAAAGTTGAGTTAACTTAAGTCCATGTCTGTCTGAACTTAAGCTAGAATTATTTTGATTTAGATTCAATATAAATTGAATCTAAAGTTGAATTAACTTAAGTTCATGTCTGTTTGAGCTTAAGTTAAAAATGTTGATTTATGTTCGATTTAAGTCAAATTTTGATTTAGGTTGATCTTAACATTAAGTTAGATTTGTCAAACTTATTTTTATCGAAATAAGTTCAATTTTGATTGAATCTTAAGTTTGATTTTGATTAAGCTTAATGTTGAGTTGGGTTTAATTTAAATCAAGCTTGATGTCTTCATTAAAATAAGTTCAATTTAGATTGAACTTAATGTTGAATTAAGTTCGATTTGGGTCGAACTTAATGTCGAGTTGAGTTTGATTTTGATCAAACTTAATGTTTTTGTCAAAATAAGTTCAATTTAGATTGAACTTAATGTTGAATTAAGTTCGATTTTGGTTAAACTTGATGTTGAGTTATGATTGATTTAAACCAAACTTAATGTTTTTATCAAAATAAGTTCAATTTAGATTGAACATAATGTTGAATTAAGTTCAATTTGGGTCAAACTTAATGTTGAGTTATGATTGATTTAAATTAAACTTAATGTTTTTTGTCAAAATAATTTCAATTTAGATTGAATTTAATGTTGAATCAAGTTAATTTGGGTCGAACTTAATATTGAGTTATGATTAATTTAAATCAAACTTAATGTTTTTGTCAAAATAAGTTCATTTTAGATAGAACTTAATGTTAAATCAAGTTCGATTTGGGTCGAACTTAATGTTGAGTTATGACTGATTTAAATCAAAATTAATGTTTTTTGTCAAAATAAGTTTAATTTAGATTGAACTTAATGTTGAATCAAGTTCGATTTGGGTCAAACTTGATTGTTGAGTTGAGTTTGATTTAAATCAAACTTAATGTTTTTGTCAAAATAAGTTCAATTTCGATTGAACTTAATGTTGAATCAAGTTCAATTTGGGTCAAACTTGATATTCTGTCAAGTTATATTCAAGTTAGGTTGAATCTGAACTTATGGTTGATTCAAGTTTAATATGGATTGAACTCAAGTTTGATTTAGGTTTGTTTTAAGTTAGGTTCAAGTTAGATTGAACCTAAACTTAAGGTTGACTTATGTTTAATATAGGTTGAACTCAAGTTTAATTTTGGTTTGATTTAAGTTAGGTTCAAGTTAGGTTGAACCTAAACTTAAGGTTGACTTAAATTCAATATGGGTTGAACTCAAGTTTGGTTTAGGTTTGGTTTAAGTTAGGTTCAAGTTAGATTGAACCTAAACTTAAGGTTGACTTAAGTTCAATATGGGTTGAATTAAAGTTTGATTTAGGTTTGATTTAAGTTAGGTTTAAGTTAGGTTGAACCTAAACTTAAGGTTGACTTAAGTTCAATATGGCTTGAACTCAAGTTTGGTTCAATTTGGGTTGAACTAGGTTTAAGTTAAGTCTAGCTAAAATACACTTAATTAAGGTTTAAGTTTTATTTAAATAATACTCAAAGGTTAATTAAGGCTAATTAGATTAGACTTATTTAGAATTTAAAGACCATTCAAGTTTATATTATTTTTGATTGATTAATTTATATTATTTTTGGTTCAAAATTGAGTGTTTTGACCCAATTTGATGAGTGTTAACTAGGGTTAATCAGTAATGATCCAGGTTGACCTAAGTTAACTTTCGTTGATCAATTCTAGTTCAAAGATATTCAATGTGACTTTCTCAACCATGTGATGGTTGATTTGGTCATAAAATTAGTGGTTTTGTCATTTTGGGGTCTAAATTGGTCATGTTGACTAAATTTATTGTTATGGTGAACCCAAAGGTCAATGTGGTGATTTCTGGATTAATTTTTTGTAACTTTGATCAATATCAAGTTGATTATGTCAATGTCTGTTATTGAAGTCAATTTTGTGATCAAAGGGGTATGAATTAGCTATTTTTGACCAATTTTGACTATCTAGGTCAAATGTTTGACCAAAGTTGTCTTTAATGGTCATGTAATGTCTTTAGGTGGTTAAATATGTCATATTTTGACTATTTTAGTGTTTTGATTTACTTAGTAGTCAATGGTTGATCTTTGAGTCAAAAATTAATTAATTTGTCCAAAGTTGTTTTCTAGGTTAAAAGTTGGCTTTTTGGGTCAATAATTGGTCATTGGGTTAGGAATTGACCATTTTGACCAAAGTTGACTTTTTGAGTCATAGGTTGACCTGTTGGGTCAGTAATTGATCAAATCGAGGTCTGTCATTATTGATTGATCATTTAAGAATGTATTTAAAATTTATATTAAAAAGGTCTTATTAAGTTTTTACCTTGGTCATTAGGGTTCATTAACTATCATTGGGACCTTTCACAAAGTGAGGTCAACAACCACATCAAATTCATCCGCATGAGCCAATGGTGTCCAATATGCTTAGAGCTATGGGAGCATTTTCATTCTTGGATGGAATAGTTTTTAATGTTTGTTAATGATTCATTCATGGACTTAGGCATGACATATGACAAGACCCAGGCAGATCATAGCAGAGCTGGCTGAGGTTGGGTGTGGGCAGCCAAGAAAGGTAGTCATCCCACTAAAGAAGGTGGTGAAGTCAACCAACCCTGGGACCTCTTATTCCTTATCAAGATTTGAGAGGGAGAAGTGCAAGTGAACTAGGTGGATCATGTGTAATTGCTTCGTGAGTTGGCTGAGATTGATAATTTGTTAGGTCACGATGTTGGCTTATAATTGTTCGGAGATTCGTGTCATGTTAGCCTGTATGGAACAACTTGGAGAGGAGATTTCAACAATAAAGTAGATGATAGCCATTTTCTAAAAAGCATTCAAATTTGTGTGAGTTGACTTGGAATCTCTGAGCCCAGGTTGAGTCTAATAGGTTAGGTTAGTTCAGGATTGGTGAAGAGTTTTTTTTTTTTTCAGATGTTAGTTTGGTTGGGCCAAGTCTCTGCCGAGGCAGCTTCAGACCCATGTATAAACGCCTTTCTTTGTTTACTGAGTCGGAGGTCTATAAAAATTTTTCCTATAAGAAATTTTTTTAAATGAAACTATGTATTCTTGTTTTTTTGCATTTATATTTTCCATTTGAGTTTTTAGGTGGTCACATCCAATCTTGCTCCATGACGATTGATATTCACTCCGGCTCTCTAAAATGGGTGTAATGGCTATGAAGATACATTCCTTACTCTCGTAAAGTTTCTCTCGAGCTTTTCTTTATCCCCATTCACTTGAAAAATGGTTCACAGTTGCAAGGAAGTGTCCCCTTATGCTCCCTATATCCATTCTTCTCTTGATTTAATAACAACTCCGGCATATGCTTCATCGAAAATGTCTCAAGTTGAGGTGATGGGATATCAATCGTGTCACATCAATGATCCAACTATCCACGTTAGGGTCGCTTATCCATGAGAGAGAGTGAATATCATAAAAAAGAATAGTGGTATATCATGACTAGTTTCGACTCGGCCTCTAGCTCTTATTATGTGAAGAGTTACGCAACATTGGTAATTATTATGGGAGTCATTCCCACTCAAGTGATGCCAAATTCAATAGTCACGATAATGGAGCTAGTGATCTTAGCTCGTCAGAGGGGTATCATTTGGTTGATCAAACTCTTCAAACATATGATCTTTCGATTGCATGTTGGAGGATAGGTTCACTTTTCTTATATTGTTTACTTATATTTTTTTCATCTCAAAAATAGGGTAAAATATTAGAAGTTTAAGTTCTATTTAGTCGTCTTGGAGATCAATTGGCTAATCTCGATAACTCCAAACGATGTCAGCTTTTCAAAGACTAAGGCAAAGGTTTTCACCAAGGTGCACTGAGAGGCCAATAAAATCATGGTAAGAATTTTAGATATTTTCCAATAACAAGAAACTGGAACGATCAACAAGATGTTGGCTCTTAATACGTATGATAGAATGATAGAAGTGAAGTGGCAAGTTTCTGATGTCATGCAAGCTAAAAGGGAAAAGATAGATGCAGCTATGGTCATTGAGATAACAAAAGAACAACCACCCAAGACCATAAAATAGCCTCACCTTTCAATCTCCCATTCAACTGTCATTTTCTAAAAAAGGGGATGAATGACCTAATCATTATTGAGCAAACTATTTATCGAATATAAATGTTGTCTGCTCACGCTATAGATGTTTGGATGAGGAAGAAGTTGATGGTTGTGCAAGATCCTGTCAAAGTGAGACTATAGCTAAGGAGAGGCTCCGAAAGGACGTGCTAAGTAGCTTCTTAAATGTGCCATCACTGGATATCTATCCTAATTTTTGTACTTGGCACAAAGGAGTGCTGCAATTTGAGCTTTTCTAGAAGCATTACCAGTGGGAATGTTTTATGTTCTTTCTACTAAAAAGTAGTTAGCTTGTCTATTCATTGTCATATTATCTCATTTCCAATAACCTCATTCTTAAACCATCAAAATGATTCAAAGAAGGAAATACATCGGACAATAAGACAATATACTAGGAGCAGACAAACAAATTAATATAGCATGGAGAACTTATATTAGGGTGATCTTCGTATGATAGGCTAAGGATCAAAATATTTTGAAATCATGTCTACAAATAAAACCTTAATATAAGAAACCCACAAATTAAAGAAACATAATTTTTTTAATCTTTTTTCTAGGTTCAAGAGTAACACCCAATAGAATGCATCCTATTGGTTAATTACATCTCGGGGGTACCCAAGAATAACATTGATTAATTAGAAGTTTTGCTTACACTTTATGATAACTAGTGAAATGAGTAAACCAAAGGAAAAAGGTTATCTCAAGCTTGTTATCCCAATGCACCAAAGTCATACTGAGCCATAAGGTAGAGGGTGAATCACCGTATCCCAAATAGGTGATCATCAATTGGCAAATAGGGTCGATGAGAAAACCTCAACAATATCTAAAAGAATTAAAAGGGATCAACTTCGGTTATCAAAAAAATGGGAGGAAGGTATCCCAAGCAATTAGAGATAGTCGAGTTAGGACACCATGGATCATTTAACCTAAGACATTAGGACTCGAAGTTTATATGGTCGAAGGTAATCAACCCAACTCGATTAGAGATCTCTTGCCAGCAATCCATGAATTTTGTCATCCAATGTGCCTCAGTAGACTTAAAATCAAAGAATTGAAAGTCATAAGTCTTATGACCTAACCCGACCACAAATAAAGCAGTAATTTATGCTTCCAAAAATATGTTATAGCCAATACCTTGACCCAAATAATAATAGCAGCTAGTGTATATAAATATAATTTTTTAGAAAATATTTTACATACTAGAGGTACTACCCAAGTATACGTATCGTTTCAAGTAATATAGGGCTTTAAATAAAGACCCCAGTATCGATCCCATGAGGAGGTTTATAGATTTTTAAATATTTTTATTTTATTTTTATGTATTTCTTTTAAAGTTATAAATTTAATATTTAATTTACTAAATGCAGAAATAAAGCAGTACCAAAATAATGAGTGATGTAAATAATAATAAGCAAACAACTTTCTTCCTTCCAATTAATCCAAGACTTTTTAGATAATGTAATAATCGTGGAGAATGTAAATCTATGGTATTGTGCCAAATAGGAGCATTTCTTTTCTTTACCTTCGCTCGATAGTATAAAGAACATTGGCTAATCTATAGATCAGGTCTGGATGTATTGTTAGTAGAATGGGTTAATCTAGGCTCACACTACTAGATGTCCAAGGGTGGCTATGGTCGGCCCTACTAGTGACCCGTTCCTTTACATAAACCAAATTAAAAGAATTTAGTCCGTCACTCTAAAAACTTATTAATTCTACACCCATTGAATAATATTTTCGTATTTATTTGCACTTCACCTTGACTAACCCGCACAAGGCCTTCGATTACCCAAGGATTCATGTGATATCTACTAGTTAAGAATTCATCTCCTTCTAGGTCTCAAAATTCTTCAACAGATTTTAACAATTTAAATTGCCAATTTAAATAGTAAATTAAGATCCGGTATTAATATTATCACAATATTAAATCATATTTAGTTTTTAATTCTCCAACGAATTTTATATTATCTTATTTATCTTTTCATAATTGAAAGGAGAAAGTAAAGTAACTACTCAGAACACATTGAATTTAAATAACAAAACATATAAATAAAACTTTGAATCAAATTACAAAAACTTAT
Organism: Papilionanthe hookeriana x Papilionanthe teres; assembly: GCA_022702705.1. NCBI lineage: Eukaryota > Viridiplantae > Streptophyta > Magnoliopsida > Asparagales > Orchidaceae > Papilionanthe > Papilionanthe hookeriana x Papilionanthe teres. The sequence goes on along the minus strand of CM040438.1, from coordinate 53,796,164 downwards.
CTCAAGTGTTTCTCCAGTCGAACCTACGATTCCTCCCGACTCCAAAGTGAAATAGACTTCAAAAGTACCAACTCTTCCAAACTCTCAATACAAACTCTAAATAAAATAAACTCACTAATTTATGAAGGAAAGTAAACTAAAAGTGTGGCTCTATATTTAAAATTATCTCTTTGATTGAGGGCCTCTCTTTCTGTAGAATGGCCTCCTATTTATAGGCTTCAAGGGTTTCCTAAAGCATCTCTTCAAAATGTATTCAAGTTCAATGAATCTTCTAGAAACTGTGTTTACCGCCTAGGCGCCGGCATCTGGCGCCTAGGCGCCGGACTCCGCGCCCAGTTCTTCGCACCTCTTCACTTTGGATCGCACCTCTTCGCGATCCAAACCGTTTCCAAGCGTCTAAATACAATGTATCACATGTCCTATAATCTAGGAATAACTACCAATCTTCAGAAGGTCCAATCACCGCTCTAACCGTTAAAATAACTGCCCAAAGTAGTTACAAAATCGTAACTATTTTGGTATTGAGCTGGCGCTTAGGCGCCGGATTCTGGCGCCTAGGCGCCAGATTCATTATTTTGGCAATTTTGCATTTTGGCTCCATTTTTGCTCTTTTTTGCTCATTTTTCATCTTTTTTTCTTTTTGAACATTTTTACATCACCTGCATCCAAAAACATAAAAAAATACCTTTCATTAAAGTGTAATATCCTTTAAATTTTTAAAAAATCAAGGCATAAAAATAGGTTTTTTTTTTCATGGATCAAAAATCCCCCAAACTTAAACGTTACTTATATAAAATGTATAACAATTGGAATAAAAGGTAAATATTTAAGATTCCTTGTAATTTTTTATTTTATAAAGGCTTTAGTAAATCATTAACCAAATTTCACTAACTAAGTTTAATTTTAAGAATTTAAAGAATATTTAACTACCAAATCGTAAGACTTCAAAATTTTTCATTCATTTCAAAAATAATTGTAGTTTATTATATTAAGTTCACATAAGTTATTTACAAGAAAAAGATCTTCATGAAAATCTTTTCTAATAAAGATGCATGCATAAAAATTAAGTAAAATATGTAATTAGTTTTCTTTTTATAAGATAATTCAAGTGAAGCCAATTTTTGATTAGGCATCTCCTCAAGCTTCTCCTCTTTTTTTTTCACAGTGATGATTACTGTATCTGGATAGCTTATTAATGATTTTGAACTTCACTATCCTTAACTTATATTTACAAACTTATACATCTTCACTTAATTACTATAACATGAATAGTTTTCAAAAAAAATTTCAATCTTTTTCTTTTTCAAGTTATAATTCTTGATTTCTTAATACTTCTAAAATTCAATTATCTCTATCATGAATATAAAAAATTCTTAATCTTACTCTTCTTTAAGTTGAATAATTCTATTCTTAAAATCAATCAAATTTATTAAAATTTTGGTTAAGTTTACTAAATTATTTATAATTTCAAAAAAATTAAGTGATCTTAAATAGATTTTTCTTTCCTTATGTTATGTTAATATATATATATATATATATATATATATATATATATATATGTTAAAGAAAATATTAGCACTTAAGGACAAATAAAATTTAAATTTGCATGTATTTTCCCTTCCCCCAAACTTAAGTTTTGGTATATCATGAAAAATTTTAAAGTATGAGAGAAAGAAGGGCATAATTTAAAAAGAAATTTTATAAGTATGTAAAAACAGTCTACGAAGAAAAATTTACTTCTACACATGCCTTTTATGAATATCACAGAAATAATGTATAAAAGTAAGCAGGTTCAATTTTTATATCAGTAGCTAAATTAAACGGCTATACTAATCACAATAACAGAAACAGAACAACAACAATAACTAAATATTATGAAAATCATCAGTACAGCTAATATCAACAAAACGTCAAACAAACATAAACCAATCATACTACTAAGTCTAACACTCAGACAAATAAAACAAGAACATAATCTTGATAATCTAATCATCACTCACAGTCTCCTCATCATCATCATCATCGCACCAAAGGAAAAATCCTCAGTCTTCTTCGGATCATAAGGTGTGAATCTAGGACAAGTAGGGAACTGAACAGACTGTTCTCCCTTCAGGAATCTAACAAGAGCTTCATCATAATCAGCGTCATAATTGCTCTTCCTATGAGTAAAATTAGCAAGATGATCAAATTTTGCATCGATCATATCTATGCGAAAATGAGCTAAATGTAACACATTCTGCATCTCTGAATACCTCTCATCCATAGTCTCCCAAAAATTAGGTGGTGGTGTAGCAGAAGTAGAAGGTATAGAAGTAGAAGCACTACCTGGAGTAGGTACAAAAGTAGAAGGAGCAGTAGATCTCTTCCCGTGAAGACGATCATAAATACTAACACTCTCCTGCCCAATAGGCTTTATAGTCTTCAGCTTCTCCTCAGAAATATTAGCAATAACTCCATCGCTCAGGCATAAAGAATATATCAAAGATGGGAATCCTAATCCCAAAAAAGTGCTGGATCGTGCAGTTGATTCTATAGAATCATAGATAATGCTGCCAACATCAATCGACTTCCTTTCCTGAATGCAGTAGTTCGGGATAGCTCCATCTCCGGTAACTTCACTCAGGTGGCTGGAAGGAAGTAGTCTAGCTGAAATAAAATAGTGTCAGGCTTTTGAAATACCATTCAGCTTAGAAGATTTAAAGTTTACCCTTTTGTAGTTCCTGATCTTCCAAGCTCCAGTGCCGTCAGTCAGATATGCAATGATCATCTCTAAATCTCCTTCAGATGGAGATAAACCAGAATAGTAGCACTCAACAGTAGGTGGTAGACAGTAGAAAATGTTGATCCGCTCCGAAGTGAATCCCACTCTGACACCTCTAACGAAGACTTCATAGTCTTCCGCATCCATAAAGTTGGCATAAAATTCTCGTACAACAGGAATAACAGCAACGACAATGAAATAACAGAATCGCTGCCAGTTGTGTGCAACGATTGTGTTCTCGATCATCTCTCCAGGACTGTAAAAAATGAGCTTCAAGATAAATTTCCTCAATGTTGCAAATTTGTGGTAACGAAAGTGTGCTGCCGCAGTAGCGAACTTGCTGCGATCGAAATTTTCTCGTTCTTTTACGCGCTTAGACTTAGGTGTCATCTAAACGTGAAAGAAAATACAAATAAATTAAGGAATCAAATAAAATAAACTCTTTTAATCTTGAAAAACTTAAAATGAGTTTAAAAATCCATGGAAAAATTTCTAAAAATCAAATTTTTCTCCAAAATTTTGGTTTTTAGCAAAAATAGGAAAATCCATGTTAGAAATAAAAAATAAATGGATTAGAAGGTAGATCTGACCTTAAGATGAAGAAATTGAGTGATTTCGGGCTCAAAAACGTGAAGATTTGGCTTCTAGATGGATATGGGGGGTAGGTTTTTGCGAAAAAGAGGAAGGGGATAAAGCTTAGGCGTCAGCAATGGCTAATGAGGGTTTAAATCCTGATTTCGATTAGCAGGCTGAACCGGCGCCGATCTCTGGCGCCTAGGCGACAGACTCGCCTTTCACAAAAATCATTTTAAAAATTTAATTTTCCACCAAAACTCACAACTTCAACTTTCAATTACTCATATAAGAGTATTGCTTCAGTTTCCAACTTTCAAAATATTTTCCAAAAATTTTAAAAAATTATAAATTAAATCCACCAATTAAACACAAGTTTAAGTCAAATTCTTCTAATTCCATTCATAATCTTCAATTTCGGGCTCAATACATTACAGATAAGTATAATAATAAGATTCAAGTCTTAACAAACAATCAAACAACACAATTTCAAAGCAAATACAACACACATTGAACAATAAATCAAAAACACAAACAACACATTCAATTTACCAAATCGATGCAACGACACACTAGATAAAGTCTTGATCTAACCACATTTACTATCTAATCTTCAAATTTGAAATTTCCACTCTCGTCGCAATGAAGATTACTCGGCCTACTTGGGAAGAACACTAACGCCCTTGGAAAATCCACAGCCGTTTTCTCGTCGATCCATTTGTTCTTCGCATACATCTCCACTTGAGCGTCTTGATAGGCCGCTAGATGATCAAACTGAAGCTTTGCCTACCATTCCAGATGCTCGATTTGATGATACATCTCATGGATGCGATCTCCAATACTTTTGAATTCCGCTTCAAACTTATCTAGGAGACTCGAAAACTTCTCCAAACTAACAACAATGAAACCATTGAAGAAAGGTTGAGGATCCTTTGAACTCTTGTCTCTAGCCTCTTCTCCATGATTTCTTCTCTCCATTTCTTCAAAATCTTCTCTTATCTCCTCAAGAATGAAGTGTAAAGGTCGTATCTATGATTGGTTAGGGATTGTGAACGAAGTGGGGTAGTTTATAGGAGAAAATCGTGTGACAAACTGAAAATTTTTAGTTTTTACATGACCCCGTAACTGTGGCGCTTAGGCGCCTAGGCTCCGGACCCATCGATACACAGTCTACTCTGGCGCTTAGGTGCTCGGCACCTATGCTCCTGAACCATGTTAGACTCTGTTTTTCCTAACGTCAAATTTCAAAGTTTTGATCTAAAAAATAGGTAAATTAGAATGGTAAGATCAATATAAACTCAATAATTAAAATTAACTTAAATTATAAACAATCATAATGAAGGTTAACTTGATCTCCTTTTTACTCACATACAAAATGGAGTGATCCAAAGTCTAAACTTTATATACTTCGAGATAATCTTTAGCTTAAGTCAATGAAGACTTGTTAGCATCCAATTTTCTAAGGTTATATAAAATTTAGTCTAGACCGAGGCATAACCTTACATTAAAAATGTAAAAACACACAAAAAAACTATGGGTTGCCTCTCACAAAGCGCTTGGTTTAACGTCGTCAGCCCGACCTAATTAAGTCTTTATTCAGACAGACTCAACTCGTAAGCCTCTTTATAAATCATTTTTATGTCTCCCAAATAAGGCTTTAGTCTTAATCTGTTAACTTTAAATATTTTTCCCGTTTTGGGGTCTTTAATATCCACAGCTTCATAATGTTATACTTTCTCAATTATATATGGTCCCATCCATTTAGATCTTAATTTTCCAGGAAAAATTCTTAAACGAGTATTAAATAATAATATTTCTTGTCCAGGCTCGAATATTTTTCCTGAAATCTTTTTATAATGAATATCTTCATTTTCTCTTTATAAATCTTTGTATTTTCATATGACTCATTTCTTATTTCATCCATCTCATTTAATTATAATAATCATTTTTCTCCTGCAGTATTCAAATCAAAATTAAACTTTTTTATCGCCCAATAAGCTTTATGTTCAAGTTCAACAGGTAAGTGACAATGTTTACCATAAACTAACCGGTAAGGTGACATTCTGATTGGTGTCTTATAAGCTGTTCTATAAGCCCATAATGCAGAATCAAGTCTATCAACCCAATTAGTTCTTTAGGATTAACAGTTTTCTATAAAATTCTTTTAATTTCTCTATTTGATACTTCAACCATTCTACTTGTTTGTGGGTGATAAGCAGTTGCAATTCTATGTTTGATTCCAAATTTTTCCAGTAATGATTGAATTCTTATATTTCTAAAATTACTTCCACCTTCTGTGATAATTACCTTAGGCATTCCAAATCATGAAAAAATCATTTTCTTTAAAATTTTCAAAATACTTTTGGAATCACAACTAGGTAAAGCTACAGCTTCAATCCACTTTGAAACATAATCAACTGCTAATAAAATATAAATCTTTCTAGATAATGGTACAAATGGTCCCATAAAGTCTAAACCCCATATATCAAAAATTTCAACTTCCAATATATAGTTTAAAGGCATTTCATCTTTCCTAGATATATTTCTCATCCTTTGACATCGATCACATGTTTTCACATATTGTCTCACATCTTTGGATAAGGTAGGCCAATAAAATCCTGAATTTAAAATTTTAAATGCAGTTTTATCTACTCCAAAGTGTCCTCCAAATTCGAAATCATGACATTTTTGAATAATAGCAAAAGTTTCTTCAAAAGGTACACATCTTCGAATTACAGAATCTCTTCCCAATTTAAATAAATGAGGATCTTCCCAAATATAAGATTTAGCATCATTTTTAAATTTCTTAATATATTTGTTATTCAATCCATAAGGTAGAATATTGCTAACTAAATAGTTAACTATATCCGCATACCAAGGTGTTTGGCATCTTTGAATAACATATAACTGTTCATCAGGAAATTTCTCATGTATATTTTCTTTAATATTAATATCATTCTTAATTCTAGATAAATGATCAACAATTTGGTTATTAGTTCCTTTTCTATCCACTATTTGAAAATTAAATTCTTTGTAGAAGTAAAACCCATCTTATCAGTCTAGGTTTAGCATCCTTTTTTGACATTAAGTATTTAATAGCGGAATGATTAGTATGAACTATGCATTTGGTACCAAGAAGATAAGGTCTAAATTTATCAAAGGCATAGACTATAGATAAAAGCTCTTTCTCAGTAGTAGTGTAATTTCTTTGAGTTTCAGTAAGAGTTTTACTAGCATAATATATAACTTTGAAAATTTTCTCATATTTTTGTCCCAATACGGCTTCAATTGCAAAATCACTTGCATCGCACATTAATTCAAAAGGTTTATTCCAATTAGGTGCAATAATAATAGGTGTAGTTATTAATTTTTCTTTTAAAATATTGAAAGCATTAACACAGTCTTCATTAAATTCAAATTTAGCTTCTTTTTCCAATAAATGACAAAGAGGTTTAGCAATTTTAGAGAAATCCTTTATATATCTTCCATAAAATCCAGCATGTCCCAGAAAACTTCTCACATCAGTAATAATAGTAGGTGGTTGCAGTTCAGCAATAATTTTCACTTTTGCTTGATCAACTTCCATCCCTTTTTGTGAAATTTTGTGATCAAGTACAATGCCTTCTGTGACCATAAACTGACATTTTTCCAGGTTAAGAACTAAGTTTGTTTCTTCACATCTTTTCGAACTTTGGAAATATTTTCCAAACAAGATTCAAAAGAAGTTCAAAAAACTGAAAAATCGTCCATAAATATTTCAATTCCTTTGTCAATCAAATCACTAAATATTGACATCATACATCTTTGAAAAGTTGCAGGTGCATTACATAAACCTAAAGAAATTCTTCTAAACGCAAATGTTCCATAAGGACTTGTAAATATTGTTTTCTCTTGGTCCTCAGGAGCGACAGGTAATTGATGATAACCAGAATATCCATCCAGAAACGAAATATGAGTGTCCAGCTAATTTATCGAAGCATTTGATCCAAGAAAGGTAAAGGAAAATGATCCTTTCTAGTGGCATTATTTAATTTCCGATAATCAATGCAAATTCGCCATCCAAGTAACTTGTCTTGTAGGAATTAGTTCATTTTTATCATTGATGATGACGAGTTACACCTCCTTTCTTCGGAACACAATGAATAGGACTCACCCATTGACTATCCGAAATAGGATAAATAATTTCAGCATCTAACCATTTTAAAATTTCTTTTATAACAACCTCTTTCATGATATGATTTAATCTTTAAGGTTCAATAGTAGGTTTAAAATCTTCTTCCATTAAAATCCTATGCATACAGATGGAAGGGCTTATTCCTCTTATATCAGCAATAGTCCAACAAAAGCTTTCTTATAATTCTTTAACACTCCAATTAATTTTTCTTCTTAATCTAAGCATAGTTTAGAAGAAATAATAACAGGTAAAGTTAATGAATTTCCAAGAAAAACATACTTTAAATGTGCAGGTAACATTTTTAATTCTATTCAGGGGCTTTTTTAATTGAGGGTATAAGTAAATCATTTTGAGTTATGTCCAAAATTTCTCAGTTATCTCTAATATAATGAGTTTCTTTAGATAATTCTTCTTCTTTTAGTTCTTCATTTTCATCGGCTAATAATTCAATTTTTTCTTCAGAATTGACTTTACATTTTTCTTGATAATGTTTTTCAATTATACAATCAATAATATCCATTCGATAGCATTTTTCTTTGTCAGGGTATTTCATTGATTTAAGGACATTGAATTTAATCTCTTGATCAATAACTCTCATAGTTAATTCTCATTTTTGCACATCAATCATAGCCCGTCCGGTAGCTAGAAAAGGTCTCCCTAAAATAATAGGTATTTCTTTATCTTCTTTCATATCAAGTACAATGAAATCCACAGGGAAAATAAATTTATCCACTTTAACAAGAACATCCTCTATAACTCCTTTAGGGTAAGTGATAGATCTATCAGTAATCGAAGGGTTACGGTGGTGGGAGAAATCTCTCCTAAATTCAACCTTCGAAAAATAGAAAATGGCATGAGATTAATACTTACTCCTAAATTACATAAAGCTTTTCCACAAAATTTTTCTCCAATAGCACAAGGTATAGTGAAACTTCTACGATCTTTAAGTTTCTGAGGTAATTTCTTTTAAATTATTGCACTACATTCTTCACTTAATGCAACAGTTTTAAAAGCTTCAAATTTTCGTTTCTTACTTAAAATATCATTCATAAATTTTGCATAAGTTGGCATCTGTTCCAAAGCTTCAGCAAAAGGTATGTTAATGGTAAGTTTCTTAAAAATTTCAAAGAACTTAGAAAATTGTTGATCGAAGCTTCGTTGTTTTAGTCTTTGAGGAAAAGGTGGTGGTGATTTTTCAACTTCCACATTAATAGGAATAACGATCGATCTCTACTTAGGAGAAGGAGTTTCTTTAGGTTTTTTAATCTCTTGACCTCGATCTTATTTTCAATTTCATCCTAAATTCTTTCTTTTAATTCCTTTCCACTTCTAAGTTGTACGGACTTTAGCATGTTCATGTTCTTTTCCAATTTCTTTTGGGTTGATTTCAACATCACTAGGAAGTGTTCTCGGAGGTCCGTAATTAATTAAATTAGCGATTTGTCCCATTTGATTCTCAATATTACGAATAGCAGTGTTTTGATTTTGTAATTGATTACTCAGTTGTAAAATTAATTCTTCTATAGATAACATTTTCTGTTGATTATTAAATCTAGGAGGTTTATAGTTTGAATTTACTTGTTTGTTCCAATTTCCAGTTGGATGAGATTGATTATTACCCCATTGTTGTTGTGAATTATTCCAGTTAAAATTTGGGAGATTTTTCCATCCAGTATTTTAATAATTTGAATAAGGGTTATTTTTACTAGCAATAGCTTGTAACGCTTCAATAGTTTGAGAATCTTCAATATTAGCAGAGTTGTTATGTGATACATTAATAGTAAAATTATCTAATTTCTTAGATATTGCAGCCACTTGTGAAGCTAAGATAGAAAAGGCTTTGTTATCATGAATACTTGCCATTCTTTTAGGATTAACCCTTTCAGAAGGCCATTGAAAATTATTGTTAGTCATTTCTTCAATTAAAGTATAAGTTTCTTTAAATGATTTAGCCATTAAAGAACCTCCAGTAGCAGCATCAATAATTGATTTCAGTGATCCAATAAGTCCGTTATAAAATGTTTGAATAATTAACCAATCAGGTAAAGTATGATGATGACACTTTCTTAATAGTTCTTTAAATCTTTACCAAGTTTCATAAATTGTCTCCCCGTCAAATTGACTAAATGAAGTAACATCATTTCTTAATTTAGCAGTTTTAGAAGGAGGAAAATATTTAGCAAGGAATTTTTGTGCCATTTCAGCCCATGTTTTAATAGAACCTGTTGCTAATGAGTTCGACCACATCTTTGCTTTATCTCTTAAAGAGAAAGGAAAGAGTCTAAGTCTAATAGCATCATAAAAAACATTGTTATATTTAAAGGTAGCACAAAGTTCTAAAAAACTAGCAAGGTGTAAATTTCGATCCTCATTTGGTGTTCCCCAAATTGATTATTTTGAACCATTTGAATAATAGACGGTTTAAGCTCGAAAAGAATTAGCATCTATAGCAGGTATTTGAATACTAGTATGAAGTTCATCGACTTGTAGGGTTAGCATAATCCCTTAATGGTTTGTAAACATTTTGTTCATTAATTTCAATTGGATTTTGTAAATTGTTATGTAAATTAGCCATCTCTTGATATTTTTGAATTTGTTTTCCTTTTTTAATTCTTCTTACAGTTCTTTCAAATTTAGAGTCTAAAGGTAATAATCCTTCAGATCCAGAACTACGCATAAAAAGCAAATAAAAAGTAAAATAAAATAGCAAGAAATAAAATCTCTTCTTTTTTTATTTTTGTTTTTTATAGATGTTTTTTTATTTTATATTTTTGTATTTTGACAATAAAAGAAATAAATAAAATAAAATAAAAATATTTAAAATCTAAAAATTTGCCTTCCCGGTAACGGCGCAAAAAACTTAACCCGACCGCAAATAACGCAGTAATTTATGCTTCCAATAATATTTATAGCTAATACTTTGACCCAAATAATAATAGCGGCTAGTGTATATAAATATAATTTTTTGGAAAATATTTTACCCACTAGAGGTACTATGCAAGTATACGTATCGTTTCAAGTAATATAAGGCTTTAAACAAAGACCCCAGTATCGATCCCACAAGGAGGTTTATAGATTTTTAAATATTTTTATTTTATTTTTATGTATTTCTTTTAAAGTTATAAATTTAATATTTAATTTACTAAATGCGAAATAAAGCGAGTACCAAAATAATGAGTGATGTAAATAATAATAAGCAAACAACTTTCTTCCTTCCAATTAATCCAAGACTTTTTAGATAATGTAATAATCGTGGAGAATATAAATTTATGGTATTGTGCCAAATAGGAGCATTCCTATTCTTTACCTTCGCTCGATAGTATAAAGAACATTGGTTAATCTATAGATCAGGTCTGGATGTATTGTTAGTAGAATGGGTTAATCTAGGCTCACACTACTAGATGTCCAAGGGTGGCTATGGTCGGCCATACTAGTGACCCGTTCTCTTTCTATAAACCAAATTAAAAGAATTTAGTCTGTCACTCTAAAAACTTATTAATTCTACACCCATTGAATAATATTTTCCTATTTATTTGCACTTCACCTTGACTAACCTGTGCAAGGCCTTCGATTACCCAAGGATTCATGTGATATCTACTAGTTAAGAATTAGTCTCCTTCTAGGTCTCAAAATCCGTCAACAGATTTTAACAATTTTAATGGCCAATTTAAATAGTAAATTAAGATCCAGTATTAATATCATCACAATATTAAAACATATTTAGTTTTTAATTCTCCAACGAATTTTATATTATCTTATTTATTTTTTCATAATTGAAAGGAGAAAGTAAAGTAACTACTCAAAATACATTGAATTTAAATAACAAAACATATAAATAAAACTTTGAATCAAATTACAAATACTTATCTCAAGTGTTTCTCCAAGTCGAACCTACGATTCCTCCCGACTCCAAAGTGAAATAGACTTCAAAATCACCAACTCTTCCAAACTCTCAATACAAACTCTAAATAAAATAAACTCGCTAATTTATGAAGGAAAGTAAACTAAAAGTGTGGCTCTATATTTAAAATTATCTCTTTGATTGGGGGCCTCTCTTTTTGTAGAATTGGCCTCCTATTTATAGGCTTCAAGTGTTGCCTAAAGCATCTCTTCAAAATATGTCCAAGTTCAGGACTCTGCGTCCAGTTCTTTGCACCTCTTCACTTCTGATCACACCTCTTCGCGATCCAAACCATTTCCAAGTGTCTAGATACAATGTATCACATGTCCTATAATCCAAGAATAACTGCCAATCTTCTAGGTCTAATAACCGCTCTAACCTTCAAAATAGCTGCCCAATGTAGTTACAAAATAGTAACTGTTTTGGTATCGAGCTGGCGCTTAGGCGCCAGACCCATTATTTTGGCAATTTTGCATTTTGGCTACATTTTTGCTCCTTTTCATCTTTTTTTCTTTTTGAACATTTTTGCATCACCTGCATCCAAAAACATAAAAAAATACCTTTCATTAAAGCGTAAGATCCTTTAAATTTTTAAAAAATCAAGGCATAAAAATAGGTATTTTTTTCATGGATCATGACCCCCTATAGGATATTTCAGAGAAGTAGGACTTACTCTTTCTAAGCAAAGTGACAAGGATGCCTCTGAAATGAGAAAGAAAGGAATGACTGGTTACAAAGCCAAAATGTACCAAAAAGAATTTATTCACTATCTGTGTTAGGGAACCCTCTAACAGTCTAAGTGTCTAAATAACTACCATAGTAAAAAATATTATGCTTGGCTTCTCGGGATGGAGAATTACAATGACTCCTTCTTAGGATATGCAATAAGATACAATTATCTATCAAGTCCTAATATGAAGGAACTATTAGATATGATTGAGGATATGACCATGAATGCAGCCCATTTTAAAATTGGCCTTAAGGACATACAAAAAAGTAAAGTTTTGTTATTAAATATTTGTAATATTTTAATCTTAAGTTTTAATTTATCTCAAACTTTTATTATTAGTATTTTTATAAAAAGAAATATTTTAGGCCCTTAGTGAGCCTATATTTCATTTCTGATGAGCTCAGATAAAATTACAAGCAAAGGAAAAGAGAAAAAGTCAATAAGTTGCACAAGCATAAAATAGGTCAATTTAAAAACATAAAAAAGCCCAAATGTTGTTGGATCGTCAACATATCCCAGAAAAGCTAAAAATGTGGTCAAGATATATGCATGTCTGGTCATTATTTCAATACAAAATAGAAACTCTGAATTAAGGTATGAGTCATAGGTTGCATTTCTGCTTCTCGTTGCTCGGTTCCTCACATCAGGTGCCTTGGACCCATGCCATTAACTTATTTTTGGTACAGACTACATATGAAAAGTCTAAAAATAAAAAACTTGACACGCAACCAAAGATAGTTAGTAAAGAATATTTACATGCAACTTATAATGAGCCATGTTTTGTGGAAAGAGGATTTAACAGCTTGCATAAAAGGTATTAATTCAATCATTACATCCCTTCCCTTAGTGGAGATGGCTCCCTGCACAGAAGATTGACTTAATATACTAGTGCACATTTAACAAACTTAATAAACACACAAAGCATCACATAACTTTCCGACTAGGTGCAATCCATTACTTATAGCCAAACATTGAAAATTTTAACTACACCCTACCCTACACTAACAGGCATCCTACAACTAGGAGTGTGGTTTGGTGTGGGTCTAGTATATGATTTTGATGAGTTCGCCGATCCTAGCCCCATCCTAAAGATCTAATGGGTCTAGAACATGTGACCCAGTGTTCCTTCAAGTGGAACACATTGGGACCCTTAGAGCCTTAGCACATCATATAAATCCTAATTACAATGCATGAACTCACATTGCCTATTGTGATATGCTCATCAGCAATGTTGGTTCAAGCATTGTGACCAACATGGGGTCACACATCTATGAAATGATGTTTTGCTATAACAATAGATCATGTAATGATCATGCAAATATGCATATGCAATTGACATATCATAATCACTCAATTAGGTTTGAGTAATCGTATGTGATATATTAGGTGATTCTAATATGAGTGTTATGCTAGATGAACATTAATATCAGAGGGCATGTTTATAAACACATGCTTTGCGTACTCAGCTCAATCATACAAAGTAACGACAATGCTAGAGGTAAGCAGATATCCATGTGAGGCACATCCACATAAACTGAACATTTCTGCATAACACAAACATCACACCATGGTGGGGTTGTATGCTAAAAAATAAAATTTAATAAGGTGATGCTAGAGATAGACCCTAGTCATTAGGATGGCCAATTCTCCACATATGCTTATATGGGTAGGTTTCAGGGACATATGATATCATAAAACCATAATACAAATGCCTTATAAAGAATGCAAAAACATAGAAAATCAGATGATGTACATACACCATAAAGATGATTCACATATGATTTGGTTACCTCATGTACATGACACTATCAGATGCCAAATTTGGAATCTGTTGGTCGCTTTCAAAATATGACTTTATTTAATATATATATATATATAATTTTCTTAACTTAAATATAGTATTTTTAGTTTTTCAAAAGTGAGACCGAATTGATCTCATATATTTGGTAGTCTAAGTAATCGAGCCTAACACCGCGAGTAAGACACTATCTCGAGAGATGGGTATATTACTTGATAATGGACTCAATTATATAAACTACACAACTCATTGCATCTGTTTGATCTGGGAATCATTTATGTGGACCGACAAATTCCCCCATCTAATATTTAAAGATTAAGCATAGTTTATTTTACCTGAGTTTTTTTGTTTCCTATAAGGGTAAGCACCTATAGTTAATTATATCTTAAATGACTGAAATCACTTAAGAAAAATCTTGATGATGATCAGAGATATTTGTCTTCATGCATTCAATGTTTAGGGTTTCAAGGTTCGACATGCAAAAGCTAAATGGGAATGGTTTAAAATGAGAACAGTTATTTTAGAATCCAAAGGAAGAAAGTTCAGGGATGTCATGGATCCCGAGGAGAACCTCAGTGACTTCCCAGTTTATCCTATTATTTGGCTCCAATTTTGAAAAGATATTATTTAGTTTTTCATCCTGTCAATTTTATTAATTAGGGCTTACCCTTGTGTGATCCTGATCATGCATATGGCCTAGAAAGATATGAGTATTTATGTCGTACCGAACGACAACCTCAGAACTGAACAATAGATATGACTTATTTTGCACAACATAATTGTACAAAAGCCTAGAGATAAAATGAAAATTTAAGTCGTGTTAGATGAACTACCTCAAGAATCTATGGGTTATTGTTTATGCAAAGAAGATATTTGTTAATGATGATCGTGTTTGCTTCCTCGAAGATGTTTTTTCGTATGTCCTCGTCGTGCTGCCTACGGAGTTTATTCTGAGCTTTTTGTTGTGATGGCTCAAGGTTTAAGGTTTTATGGTTTTGTAGTTTATGTGCTATGTTTTGGTTTCACTTCTTATTATTGTTGTTAAAATGTTTTAGGAGAATTTTAATTTAAGTTGATTAACATCGATTAAGATCCCACGATTCTATCTTCCCGAGATCATTATTTTCTTTTGAGTTTACATAGTCTAAACAAGTTGCTAAGCTCATTTAAATCGAAGAATCCTCATTAGCAACCATATGTTACCTCATCTTAGAAATTCATGTCAAGCCAAATGAAGTGAATTAAGTGCGTTTAAGTGGTATAAAAATTCATTAATATTTTTGAAAATGTATTTTTGTTGTTTTTGTTTTGCAGGTAAAATGAAACATGCACAATAAGAAAAATACTTGTCAGCATATTTTTAGGTTAAGTGTTTAATTTATATATATATAGTTTGAAAAGTAGCATTTGATTTTGAAAATAATTTTGAGTTTTTTAAAAAATTTTAATATATGAAATCAAACCGATCTCACATCCTAAATAGTTTATATAAACGAGCAGCACACCACAAACAGTGTATCTATCCCGAAGAATAGACACACTACTTGATGATGGGGCTCGATTAAATAAACTAGAAGAGTTGTGACATCCTTTTGGTTTGCAAACCAATTTTATAAGCTAACAAGTTCCCCTTCTTAATATAAAGGAATTAAGCAGGGTTTATATTACTTAGGTTCTTAAAGTTACCTATAAGGGCAAGCCCCTATAGTTAATTACATCATAAATGATGGAAATAATTTCAAAAAACTCTCGATAATGATCAGTGGTTTTTCTCTCAAGAATTTCAAAGTTTGAGGTTTCAAACAGGGAATAGCTCAAATTTGGAACAGTTATTTCAGGGGTCCAAAGGAAGAGAAGTAGGAGATGTCACAAACCCAAAGCGAACTTCGATGACTTCCCAACTATCTTATTGTTTGGCTTCAATTTGAGAGTTTATTTAATGTTTCAATCCTACCAGTTTTAGTTAATTAGGACTTATATTTATATGACATAGTCATACAAATAGCATCGAAGATGTGAGGATTTATATCGTACCAAACAACTACCTCGGAGTCCTAAGACCGGTTAGGACTTAATTTGCATAACATGATTATGCAAATGCCTAACGTAAAGTTGAGGATTTATGTTGCACTAAGCAAACTACCTCGTATTCCTATGGCTTTGTTATTTAATTCTAAGAAAGGTTAAGTTGAAGTAGATACAAGTTTTGCTGACGAAGATGGCTGTGCTGCCCACTGTGCTCTAAGCTTCTTGTAGTTGCAGAGGTTTAGTTTTAGAAGGTGATAATCAAGAGATGAGAGAAGTGTTTTGGTTTAGAAAAGTTAAAAATTGGGATGGCTTAATGTTTTAATTAAAATAAATCTTAAAGTTGATTAAGCAGAACCAATTAAGATCCCACGGTTTCGTCATCCCTGCACCGCTATTTTCATCGAATTCACTTAGTCCAAATGAATTTGCTAAACTCAACTGAATGAATTCCACACTTTCATTTAGACCGTGGGAAATCTCTTTAGCAAAATGTGGGTACATCATCCAAGGGATTCCCAATCATCCAACGAGAAGTTTTAATTTTAGTTGTAATTACAGTTTTGTTTTTGTTGGTGATTAAATTTTGAGTTGTTTGAACATGCTGGGTTCGATCATTTTCATGCATTTGTAAGTATAGGAAAGTAAGACATTCAATAAATTGCTGAATGTAAATTGCAATAAAATTAAATGCATACCTGGTGGGCATTCCCGTCATTTTCACCTGCACTTAAAACACATGTTAAGGCATTAATATATTTGCAACAAGTACCTAGGTAAAGCTAAGGGACGGTTCTGGTTATCTACCAAAATCCTAATTCTATTGCTAGTCACTTCCTATGACGTCTAGGTTTTGGTGTTTTGTTAAGGATGATTTTCTTTATCGAAGAATAATGAAGTCTCACTATTCTTTTAAAACATCCCATCAAGTTAGAGAAGTGCTCGGAACTGGATTCTGAACATCTTCTTAAACATTTTAGGGATTATTTTGAGTTCAGTTAGTTTCATTGTGATGATGAATCAATCACCCAGATTACTCTTGCTCAGTGAATTAGGATGTTTGATTATCCTATGAATAAAGTGACAATCCATTCGATGTTTCATTTAAGAGTTATAATAATGAAAGCCTTCAGGGGCAAGTTGGTTCGTTAAAGAATTTAACCATTCTTAATTAAGGTTGGAATTAATGGTTTAAAGTGATTTAGTTATAAATTTTGGTTAATTTGTTTCAAATGTTTTAAATTATTTTAAGTTTGGAATGGTGTTCAAGTTGTTTAATTCAGTTAAGTTTGGACATGTTAGATAACCTTAATATTTTGAACTTATTTTGATTTAAGTTTTAAACAATTTCAGATTAATTTCTTTTAACATTTTAGTTTAATCATTATTTTCTTAAGACATTAGTTCCAATCATCATTTTTTAGAATTTCATTAATTGATGTGTAAATAATATTTGATCAAATTATTGATTAGGATTTAATTTAAAGAATTAGAATTCTCTTATATTACATCCCTTAATCTTAATCATTCAAGCTTTAATTGATCTTCCAAGTTTTATGTAATTTAATTAATGTTTCTTTCTTAATGTTTAAGGTGGTTTAATGAGTTTCTACCACTTAAATTTCCTATGCTTCAATCACCCAAATGGAAAGTTATGATCAAATATTTTACCCTTCCCTTTGGTTTAGTCTAAATTTTAATTAGGGTTAAAATTCCTTAATTACCATCATGCCCTTTTAAACTTGTTCATCTCATAACCCATCAAATTAAGCTCAAATGAACTTGAAAATTTTATGTCACTTCATTCACATGTCAATTAAGACATTAGAGGAGAAAATATGATTTTTTCAATTTTTAATTTAATTTATATAATTATTTTAATGAAAATAGGGATTTTTAATAAAAATGTCATAACATGATCAAGAGGAAGTTTCTATCCTTAGGAAATTATGGGAGGTTCCTATTGAGCAGAGGATCACTTGCCAATTTTGGTGTTTTTTTAATTTTATTTTATTTATTATAATTATTTTAATTTTTGAGGCATTAATTAATTATAAAATAAAATTAAAGTTAAAAAAATGGGTTTTATAATTTTTTAAAATCTCTATGATCTCAAGGAGCTCAGAGAAACAAATTTTATATTTTTCTGATTTTTCTTTGAATTTTTAGAATTATTTTATTGAAATGGTTGGAAAATTCATTTTTAACATTCAAAATTGCCTTAAGCCTTTAAAATTCAATATCTTTATTTTAGGACTTAAGAAAAATATTTGGTTGATTCCTAAATGATTAGGGGACCAAATATGACATTCTTATGAATTTTAATATTTTTGTGATTTTTATAATTTGTTAATTATTAAAATATTAAAAGTTAGGTTAAAATTGAAGTTTTTTTTAGAAAATATCCAATTTTAATTTTCTTAGACTCCTCTGATACCAGAGAGGCCTCAAAATCAATTTGGTAAATTTTTTAAATATATTTTGAGTTTTATGAATTTTTTAAATTTAATTTTGGCTATGTTATTTAGAAAATCCATTTAATGGGCTATACAATTTTTAATTAATTTCAAACTTTTTATGGGGGTTCCTCTGACCCTAAAGATCAGTAAAGAATTGATTTCAATTTATTTTGATTTTTAGTTTGTTCTAATTAATTCAAATTTGGTTTTAAGTCAAGTAAGCCATTAGGATTATTTACAATATTTTAAGCCATGCCATAATTATCCCAAGTTCCTCTGGTCATAGGGAACCTATCCTAATTTTCCTGGAATTTTCCAAACAGTATGCTAATTACTGGAATTAAAATACCAAAACAAGCATAAAAACTTGGAAAATAAATAACTTGTCATGGACATAACCTCTGGCCTTGAAAAATTCTGTGAATGTTCCCAAGATCAGAGGCTACAAAAGCCTTATGGTCTCATGCCACGGTGAATTGTGTGTGTGAGTAGAGAATTAAAATACTTAAATCAATACTAAAATCATTAAAAATTAAATACTTAACCAATTAACTTGATTTCTTTTCCACATTATTTTCCTCTGTTCACTGAGCAAGAGGGTATTTTTCTTTTAATTTTGTGACTTTTCTACACAAAGATATGGATTTTTAAAGTTTCAGGGATTTAATTAATTCAGAAAATAGGTAATTTCCTACTTATCCGATGCGGCGCTACGACATCCTATGACGGGTCGAAGCTCCATGCGTCTCCTCCTGATTCGGCGCCGCCATCTGACTCGGCAGCCACGTGGCCCGTGGTTCACGTTCCATTCCTCCATCCGGCTTGATTCTAGCCATCCGTCCGATACACGCGTGATCCGACGACATCCGTTCATAATCCTGACTGGTGTGAGCCGAGAGCCGTACCACTTCTAACCCTAATATCTCACTCGATACTTAACCAAATTGAGTGTGGTTTCTTCCTACATGCTTATCTAGACTAGAGCTACACATCTATATGGCTAATGCGCATTGAAATCAAGCAAAACAAGATGGAGAATCCATGAAAGCTTGGAATGAAGAAGAGATCAATACCTTTGCTCTGAGAAGTGAAGCTTCGGTCAGAGGTGATCGACACGTTCATTGGATTCCCAGGAGGCTTCAGATTGAAGCTCTTGCTCTGGTGAAATGCCTAGGTATGATTTCATCCAAACCTGATTTGGTGTTTTCACGTCTGGAGCAAATGGCTTGCCTTTTGAGGGGGCTTTCACTGGGGAACTTCCTCTCTACCTCTGGTGAAGGTGTGGGAGAAATTAATTTGGTTTCTGTGGAGATTCTGGGGTTGTCTTGTTTTTGGGTCTGAGATTAAACTCCAAAATTGAGCTCACTCAGTGGGAATTAGGGCAGGAAAACAGTGGGGCTCTTCTTCTCTAGGCTGGGAGAAGCTCTGGTAGTGATTTGGGGAGGTTTTGTGAGAAACTTTTTCAACACCCCTGTCATGGCCGAGTGGTGTGAGTTATATGTCCAAGGCCATAGGGCAGGGCTTGGGTTTAATTGAAGGGTGGATTCTACTTCTTAGGTGGAGGACAGTGGAGTTCCAAGGTTTAATTTGGCTGAGGTGGCCAATTAGGGAAGTTTGGGTGAGTTTAGCTAGGTGGTGGCTCTCGGTTTTGACTCCCTCTGGCGAGTAGGCCAGCGACAAGGACAGGGGAGCTGGCCTCAGGTCATGTGAGTCAGGTGGCAGGGTTTAATGGTGATTAACCAGGTATGGGGGATTTGGGGTAAGGCAAAAGAGGATTTATCCACTTAAAGGAAGAGATCCCTTAAAATAGGGGACCCTTGGTTCATGGCTCACTTAGCATGGGCTAGGTGGATCTAGGGTGGTTCCTAGGGTTCAAATGGTGGCTGTGGAAGGGTTGGTTTAGCCACATTTGGTTCAATTTGGTTAGGTTAGGCCATAGGTTCAATTTGGCTCACTTGGGTTTAGTTTGGGCTAACTTGGGTTTGGGTTTGATTTAGGTCCAAGTGTCTTGAGTAACATTGTAGAAATAATTTCCATGAAGAACTTTCTTGAAGACATGGAGTGGTTTTGAGTTCAATTGGTAGGTCAATTTGATGGGTTTTTGGATTTTGGTTAATTTGAGCAAGGTTGGATCAAGTTGGGTCCAAGTTGGGTTAAGGTGAGGTTTATACCCAATTGAAAGTTTCAAATGGTTTAGGGTAATGTATTGAAGAGTTCCCAACATTAATTGGGAGGAAATTTTAGGATTAGGCCAATCAATTTGGTAGATTTTGGGCATGGATTCAATTTGGGTTAAAATGGGGGTATTTTGGATTTCAAGTGAATTTAGGCTAGGCTTTGGGCTCAAATTAGGATAATTGAATGTTGTATGGGTTTCATAGGAGTGTCATGGAAGGTTTAGGATTGAAATTTGGGAGGAAATAGTTGGCACTAGGCTAATTGGGAGATTTTGGATTAAATAGGCAAATTTGGGGATTTTGGGTTTCAAATGGAATTTAACTCAAATGTGAATCAATTTGGACTTGAATTTAATTTAGATTGGTAGTGGGGATGTTGAATTAAATTTTAGAATTATAATTGGGCAAAATTGAGGTCAAATGGGTTGATTTGGTTTGACTGGGTCCATTTGGGTTAAAAATGGGTAAAATTGGGGGTTTTGATAAAATTGGGTTAAATTGGCAACATTAGCTTATGGTGTAGTTGAACAAAAGGAAATTGAGAATATTTGGGATTTTTTGTAATTTTCTGGGAATTTTTGGAATTTTTGGAATTTTGGGCTAAAAGGGGTATTTAGGGTATTTGGAGGTTATTTGGAGGGTATTGGGGTATTTTGGTGGATTCAAGAGGTCGGAATTATTTCAAAATAATTTTTAGGATTTTTGGGAATTTTGGGTAATTTTTAGGAAATTTTAGGAGAGTTTTGTGGTTGTAGGGTCAATTTAGGTAATTTTAGGTAGGTATAAGGACCCAATGTCAAAACCAGGAATTTTGGCAAAAATGAAATTTGATTATGGTTGGGAGGGTGGAAAAGCTTAGAGTGAGCCATGAACCAAGAAATGTCCAATTTGAACATCTCAAAGGTTGTTCTTAACCCTCTTAGCCAAGGGCTAGGGGTTTGGACTTAACCACATGAGTGCTCAAATGAGGTTTGGACTTAACCACATGAGTGCTCCAATGAACCCGGAGTCAAGATTGGGTAGGGATGATTTAGGATGGGTGTAGGAGTGCAGTGTGTGCAAACTTGACCTCACCAAGACCAGGCCACCCAGGTTGTCCTAAGGCTTGAACATCCTATAGGAATTCATCTTTATCTTCCCACACATTGGTCCCAACCTTCCAAGTGATTTGGAGGTTGATGACCATCTATGTAAGATCCCAAAGAGAACTAAGTTTTGGTTTGAATTTCTAAATGGTGGATTCCATCTCTAGTCTTCTAGGATAGTCAAGGAGAAGTCCTATGACTAGATCCTAAGCACTAAGAGAAAAGAGAAGACCTCACCAAAAATGAGGTCAACAATACTATAATGTAAAGTAGTAAAATTGTAGTACATAAACTGCAAATGAGTGCCTAGGCTCTGCTATCGCTGCATGGTTAACTTTATAAAACATACTATAGTTGCAGGAAATTTAAGTAAATTAGTGAAAACGAAAGTAAGAATAGCAAGAAAATCCAGTATGAAGAAGTCAAAAAAAAATTTGTTGGAAAATACGAGCAAGTAAA
Organism: Papilionanthe hookeriana x Papilionanthe teres; assembly: GCA_022702705.1. Taxonomy (NCBI): domain Eukaryota; kingdom Viridiplantae; phylum Streptophyta; class Magnoliopsida; order Asparagales; family Orchidaceae; genus Papilionanthe; species Papilionanthe hookeriana x Papilionanthe teres. Next base: position 53,774,022 of record CM040438.1, on the reverse strand, counting down.
ACAAAACTTGTAGTAACATTTAAAAGACTAAGATCGAGTGCAAAATTTTGGTGAAGGTGGGGCTCAAAGCTGGACAGTGTGCTTTGTAACTCCAACTTCAGATAAAATCTACCAACCAAACAATCTAACGAGGGCAATCTCTAATCTCGATCTAAGTGATTAACTGTGGACCTTTAAAAGTTTTAATCAAAATTCTTTAAATTTTCATGCTTGTAGAATTCACTTTAACAAGCTAAAGTAACCATGTTTCAAAAAGGGATATTTTGTCATCTTACATTGAAAGTATTTTTTTTTTATAAAGTAATTTGGTCTATAGGCTAATTACTCTAATCAGGCTAGGACTATTAGCAACCTAAGAGTTTTAGGGGAAAATTCTACCAAAAGCTGGTGAATAGCATCATCAATTTTATCCTCTCTCTCATAGGATTCTTGAGGTAGGAGATACTATTCCAAATCCCATTTCGTATCACTCGTTTAGACATAAGAATTATCTTCATCGCCCTCGCCACCTAGACCTCAGACTTACACTAGTTCAATGATCCATATGTGGCATTAACAAATATCTCTGGTTGCTCACAAGGATTTAAATACCTCATTCAAAACTCAAATCCTTAAGCATTGGGATATATTTTATTGGAATTGTAGATTGAAGGGTCCCATGACATATCTTGGTGGGTCCCTAGAATGTTGAGGATGATTTTCTTTAGCAAAGTATAATAGATCCGAGTGTCCTTCAAAATGTCCAAAAGATTGTAAAAGTATTCGGGGCTTAGCTCTAAACAACTTTCCAAATCTTTTGAATCATTTAGAGTTCATTTCGACTTATTATGTCGCTAAATTAGTCATCCATAGTTAATTAGAGTTTAGTCATGTGTTTTAACAGTATGTTAAGTGAACTTTAATGTTTTAATCATCCCAAGATAAACATTCAACTAAAGTTTTATTTAAGAATTATGTGGGCAAGCACCCCTTAAAGGCACATCTGGTTATTAAGGAAATCCCCCACCCCCTTCAATTGGAGTTGAGCTTGTTTTGTTTTAAACATGTTTATGATTGATTATATTTCTTTTCTAAACCTGATTAAATGGTTTTCGATCAATTCTAGTTCATTACCAAGTTCTCAAGTCTTTTATGGGCGAATTTGTAATTTTGAGAAATCTTTAAATGAAATGAACTTAATTCTTATTGAAAGATCACATTATCATGTTTATCTTGGTTTAGGGTTTCTAATTAATGAGTTATAATCTTACCAAACTAAGCCCCTCACATTAGGATCTTCCAAATTAATTAACATCCAACCCTCAACAATTTAAGAAATTAAAATTTTATCCTTTTGCAACAAATGACGTGAGTTGGTTTCTACCTTTTAACCCTTTGTGTTTCAATTACTTCAGAGAGTTAATTATGTTCAATATTACCCATTTACCCTCTCGTTTGACCAAAATCTTAATTAAAGTATGAAATTCCAAAATTATATTTTGCCCATTGGGCTTCCTACTTCATAATTCTTTAAATTTAACTCGAATAAGTTTGAAATTTTGTTGTTATCTTACTCATGGCTTAACTGAACACATTAGAGGAGATTTTACATTTCTTTGAATTTTATTTAAATTTTAATAATTATTTTAGCTTAAAAATAGGAATTTTCAAAGATTATTAATTTAACTAAGTAAAATAAAATTTCCATCCTTAAGAAAATTATTGGAGGTTTATCTAGGTTAAGGGACCACTAAGAACATTTTTTTTACGAATTTTTGAATTATATTTTAATTTTTATAATTTATAATTGATTTTAGTGAGTAAATAAATAAAAAATAAAAATTTATTTCAGCAATTTATTTTTTTAATTTTTCATTGGTCTCTCTACCTCAAAGAATTAAGAAAAAATATTATATATTTTTGTGATATATATTTATTTTGGTATTTTTAATTATTTTAAAATTAAAAAATAACTTACAATTGAAATTTTTATTTTAACCTCAATTTCATTTTACTTAGATTAACATTATCTCAAGGAACTCTCCAACCCAATTTTTAGAATTTTCTAATTTTTATTTTATTTTATATAATTATTTTAAAGCAAAATTTTTTCCTAGAAAGTATATTTTTATAATAAAGAAAAATTTTATGTCTTTTCAATTTTTACATAGACCTCCTAAGGTGATTACCCTTATCTTGGCCCATTTTGGTAATTTTTTAAATTATTTTATATTTTTCCAATTTTTAGTAATTTTTATTAATTTTAAAATTGAAAATACATTTTTGATCTTTTTTTAATTTGATTTTTATTTTTTCCTAGAGTCCTCTGACCACAGTAAACCCGTTAAACATGACTTTATATTTTTCTAAGCTTTATTTTATTTTATATAATTTTTTAATTTAAAATAATACCAAATATTTTAAAAATTAGGGCTTTTAATCATAAAAGTGCCCTCCCTGGAAAACTCAAAGAAGACTCCTAAGTTCATTAAGAGCAAACCCTCAAAATTTCACTTAATTTAAGTAAATATTTAATTAGTTATGATTTAATTACCTTCTAGAGTATTTAATTTATTTAAAATAAAATACTTAATAAGAATTTTTTTATTTTTAGTTCAATAAATCCTCCTCTGTTCATTAAGCATGGGTATTTTTCTTTTATTTTTATGATTTCTCTATACCAAGATATGAGTTTTTAAAGTTTTTTTAATTATTTAATTCCAAAATACCATAATTTTCTACTTATCCAGGCCATCCTTGGCATCTCCAAACTCACACGTGGTGACACTTGATTGGCTACGCTTTCCACTCATGCTGCTAACACGGCTCGTGCCAAACTTCACCCTAATCCGAGATCCGTCCAAATTCTAACCCAAAGATCTCACTCGATGCTTAACTAAATTAAGTGCAGTTTGTTCCTACACCTAAGTGAGACGAAAACATCCATACAGTTAAATACGTATGAAATACACATTCTTTCATAAAGGTCCAAACTGAGTACAAAAAAAAAAAAAATTGGGTTATACCTTAGCCCAAGAGGTGAGGCTTTGATTGTGTTTGTTCCTGAACTTTGCCTTGAGTCCACGAAAGTCCTCCAAGTGTTGGTTTGAGCTGAGGTTGGGTCTATGTATGAATTTGATCAAAGGGTGGCTCGGGCTTGATCATGAGCTTTGGTGGAGCAGTCAGAAGAGGGGGCTTCTGATTGGGGAAGTGGATTTAAGGAGTTGTGGAGGTTATGGAAGGATTAATTGAGGTTTTAAAGGGTTTGTTTCTAAGGCCAAAAAATGCCCTAGAATTCGGTGGTGAATTGAGCTCTGGTGGTGGGAATGGGTAGCTGAGTATGGTTGAGTTAAGCTTAAGATCACTGCAGGAATCTCTGGAAGTAATTAGGCAGAGCTTCCCTTAGATTTTGAAGCTCTCCTCTCTTGGCCATGGAGGCCATTTATAACCCAGGCCAAGGGTAAAGCCCTAAGCTTCCATTAGCTAGTGCTAGTAAGCTTAGGAGGAGAGGATAATGACACAATTGGTCAATGAGAGTGTGCCACATTGGATGGGTGAGAACCACCCATCTTGGTTTTGGGTTTCCTAGCCACTAGGGAGGCCGACCAGGCTAGGTAAATTGGCTAGCTAACTCAGGATGGTCATGGAGGTTTAATGGAGATAACCTTATCGACTTGGAAGGCTGATGACATGTGTAAGTGGGTTTAGACAAATTAGGGGGCTTTCCACATCTTGAGGGACCATTGGTCCATGGCACAAGATTTTGGTTGATTTAGTGATGTGATTATCATTCAGGGTCTAAGGATGGCTGAGCTAATATGCTTTGGTTAGATCAAATAATATTTGAGATGGATTTTGGAGTATGCTTAAAATTGTGGTTTGGGCTAGCTTTAGGTAGGCTCAAATTGGTCTTGAAAAATGTCATGATGGATTTGGAAAACAGTTTTTTTGGAATTGAATTGATCATGTGGCTTAATTTGGTGTAATTTAGACTTGGGCTCAATTTGAGGTAGTTGACTTGGGCTTGAGATTGGGGTGGGTTTGAATTTGGCTTATATTGGGCTTGAATATGATGATATTTAGTTTGGATTTGAAATTGGGTGAGTTTGAAATGAATTTAGTGGAGATTGAGGGTGATTTGGGGACTTTGGGGATTTAGGTGCATTTTAAGAATTTTGGCCAATTTTAGTGTATTTAGGGAATTTTGGGTGAAATTAAGAACATTAGATGGTTAGAATTTGTTTTGGTTAAGTTTGGAATGGATTTTGAGATTTTGGCAATTTTTGAACATTAGGAGCATTTTGGTAATTTTGGGTTGTGTAAGGGTATTTTGGTAAATTTAGGAATTTTGGTGTAAATTTGAGCAATTTGGATAATTTGAATTTGTTCAACATGATTTTTGGTGATTAATTGGGAGTTTGGATAACTTTAAGAATTTTATGGTTTTAGGGACATTTTGGTAGTTTTAGGGAAATTTAGGGGTAGAAGAACAGTTGAGAGTTCTACTGGAATTAGAATTGATTGGACATGGAGACCATGCATACCATGGAAACCCCCCTCCCCCACCTAAAGGCAATAAGACCCACATGAGAGCTCATTTTGGATACTCCACAAGTTGGTCCTACTCATCCTAGCCAAAGGCTAAACTCTTGGGACCACCCACATGAGCAGGGAAAAAAAGGTCAAGCGTAAGGGATTTCTGGGGCTTTAGGATAAGTGGGGAATTGTGGTGAGTTCAAATGTTTGTGCGTGACCAAGACCAAGCCACCCAAGGTTACCCTAAGGCTTGCATGACTCTTTGAGTTTCCTCAAGTTGGTTTCATCTTTCTATGTGCTAGAGGATAAAACCATACATGTGAAACTCCAGAGAGAGCAAAGAAGAGGTTTGGATTTATAAGGGAGGTGGGTTCCATCACCAGTCCTCTAGGATAGTCAACAGGAAGTCTTATGGCTAGATCCTAGGCTCCTAAGAGAAGAAGACTAGACATCATCAAAAGTGAGGTCAACAAATGGACCCCCAATATGTGTGGTGTGCTGGACAAGCACATTGCTTATTAGTGTTAACCAAAAAGATTAAGAAGCCAACATAATTGTCTAAGATAATATACTTAGAGCAGTGTAATGAACTGAACAAGTTTTTGAGCTTGAGCAAACTAGGCTCAAATAAGAGACGTAGGAAAGTTTCTATTGGGGAAACAACAAGAGTATTTCCAAATTGTAGTTGTGAATTCAAGTTTTCAAATATTGAGTGAGATTTGATTCAATTTTATTTTTATTTTTCAATTTCAATTTTGTTTTTTATTTCAATTTCAATTTTTTTTAGTTTTGATTTTAATTTTAATTTTTTATTTTGATTTTTGATTTTGTGAAAATTTCAAATTTTGATAAGTGAGGAGACCAGGTTGAGATGGAAAGCACAGGGACTCACATCCAACTGAAGGCTGATCTAGGAGAAGTAAACAACAATGGGAAGGAAAGCACTGGGACTCACATCTAACCCTTAGGTAGCGAGAGGTCTGTCAATTTTGGAAGGAAAGAACTAAGACTCACATGCAACCTAAGAGACGATGGGATGAACTGATTGAGAAGGAAAGCACAAGGACTCACATCCAACTTAAGTACTAATTGGGAAGAATGCTACATTGGGGAGGAAAGTTATGAAACTCACATTCAACTCAAGTGGTAGCGACAGTGCTGAGAAGAGGACTAGGATGCCTTGCTCCATTTAAAGGGATCTTACACCTATCCCATTGTCGAGTACTTAGAAGAGAATATGATGCCTCAATCCATTTAAGGTGATCTCACACCTATCTCAAATGATGAGTGCTGAGAAGAGAATAGGATGCCTTGCTTCATGTAAGATGGTCTCACACCTATCTCAAATGCTGAGTGCTGACAAGAGAATATGATGTCTTGCTCCATTTAAGGGGGTCTCACACCTGTCTCAAGTGCTGAGTGCTAAGAGAACATGATGCCTTGCGCCATTTAGGGAGGGTCTCACACCGATCTAGAATGTTGAGTATTAAAAAGAGTATAGGGTGTCTTGCTCCATTTAAGGGGTCTCACATCTATCTCGAATGCCGAGTTTACAGATTTGTAGAATGCATGAATTTATGAAATTGTGGTGATTGCGGAGTTTTGTAGAGATTTTGTGAAATGCACGAAATATTATGAGTGTGGAAGAGTTGTGGAATAGTGCAATTTTGCAAATATTTAGAGGCTTATGAGGTTACAAAAATGTTGAGATTTGTGGAAAATTTGTGCAGCTGTGGAACCCATGGAAGTAGTAGAAATTTGTGAAAATGGTGGAATTGGGCTGCAAAAAGTGTAAAATTTTGAGTGAATTTATTTATCATTTATTATTATTTTTTTAAAGATTCTCCTGATTTGATTTTCTTTTTATTCTTTTTAGTTTTAAATTTTAGTTTTATAAACATTTCATATATTTTTTTTATCGAACTTTGTTTGCTACAATATGGGACCGACGTCGAGTCAAGTGGCTTCACATTGATCAAACAATGTGGCAATTCAAAAACACAAGTGCTGAAACCATAAGGTGATGCTTGTTGATTTTTTACTAAAACCTGACACAACTGAATACATGCTAAAAATATCCAAAAATATTATGAGTACATCCATGCAAAATTTGTAATCTCCCATGTCATATCATCTCCATTTTGATGCAGTCAAAAAGTAGCAAACATCTGCCTGTCACCAGAGGCCATGCTAAGATCAAGCTAACCTCTTAAGCTATGTTTCGAAACAAAAGTTCCCTTGCATGTACTTACAGGTAGAGTAATCTCACAACTCGAGTGGTAGGAGTCCCTCCAAGTCTGGATCACGTCGAGATTCATTTGGTATTTTGTTGTCATCCATCCTTTGGAAAGTTACAAAGACTCTTCTTCGCGGTACCCCAGGAATGCAAAGCTTTGCAAGAACTGCTCCATTTCCTTTCAGTATGAGTACTGAACTGATTAATAGAGGAACCTCAACAAGTCCTCGAAACTCTCACAGACCAATAATCTATATCTCCTTTCAAAATTTGTATGTTACACTTGCTGATAAACGCGACGGTGCTGAAGGGTTTGTGAAAATCGTGGTGATCAATAGTAGGTGGAATGCAATTTACTTCTCCATAGATGTTGATAATGCACCTATTGGGAAAGCAATCTATTGGTAGTATGCACCACACTACCTTCCTCTAAACCATTTTCTTTATTACAGAAGGCATAGGATCCACCTCATCATGTCTTAAAATGTCTGGGGGATTCTTTTCTTTATCCCGTGCAAAATTGTAGTAACAGCCACATTGGATGGTAATTATGCCTTTCCTTTTCCTCCATTTCTACATCTCTGAGTACGTCCCCTTCTTGAGAAGGCCTCGACGTGTTCCATAAAAAAAAACACAGAATCCAGTATTCTTTTCATCACTCTCTGAAAATACTTCGATGTGTAACCCGAGTCCTTCTACAATGTTGACAAATTCCCCTTGAATCTCAACAAAATGCTCAAATTCCTGTTTACAGTCCCTTTGTATCTTCTCTAGCTCGTATATGGGAACAACGTGTGATCATCGAGATTTATCCTCCAGTTCATCCTCAGAAAAAATTCATGACCGTCGAGGCTCGACAAACTGTGGTACATATGACTCTACATTTGGGTGCTCTCTACTTCTAAGCACCATTGAAGCTGCTTTGTATTCTTCTAAAGTCCCGTGATGTTCCAAACAGAGAACAATACACTCTATACACTTAATGAAGGATCCTGCTAACGACGTCTATCTCCCAATATCAGTGTTGCATCTCAGACATCACGCGCAAAGCTCCTCAGTTGAGTACTCTAGTAGCACGGGCTCCATGGTAGCCTTGGGCTCATCCTCTCTAGCTAAAGGACTGGTAGAAATCTCCTATGATGGATGATCATGAATCTGCTCCTCAGTAACTGGAATAGGCTCTGTAGCTATCTCCCTGGTCTGTCTCCTCTCCAGGCAATCCAAGGCTTTGTGTTTCCAACAGTTGGCATTTCTGCTGTGTGTCTACCTCAACAACTTTTTATCCTCATACAAAATCTGTGGGGATCTTTCTGAAGAAGCACTGACTATGTTCATTAGGGGGCCCTCATACTTCATATTGACTTGTCCATAATCCATGTTAAAGCTTATGAAACCACCCCGTGCCACTTTCCTTTCATCTAGTGCAAGATCCAAGTGTCCTTAAAAGAGAAACTCAGCTTCGATCACATTTTACCTGTAGAAGATAGGAGAAACGTCAACATATTGAAAAATAAACGAATAAAAACAATAATAATTTATTATTAAGTAAAATTTAACTTATTTGTATGCACTTTGTCTAATTTAATTCGGTACGATTCGAAACTTATCAAAATTCAAAAATGACACATATTTTATTTCATAAAAAATTATTTTATTTTATAAAAAATAATCATTATTACAAATTTTTGGACCTAGTCACAGACACTGACCATATAGTAATTTCTCGTAACAAGTATCATCCTTGAAATTCAACCCTTAAAATGTCACATTGCATAGTACTTCTTCAAATATCATCCATTAATCTACAACATGGGCCTTTAGCTTTTAGAATCCACTAACTGGTATGATCCTCTAGAGTAAACCTTCTCCCCCACGAATGGTCCCTCTCAAGTCGGTTCTAACTTTCCACCTATCTTGCGATGTGCAAGAATAGGTCTCCTAAGAATGAGAATGAGGTCACCCACTTTGAATGTCCTCAAGCAGACCAGCTTGTTGTGGACTTCAATCATCTTTACCTGGTAGAGCTCCAAGTTTTACTGCGCTAGCAGTTGTTTCCCTTTGAGATTCTCTAATTGTTCAAGGCGTAGCTTGGCGTTGCCCTTTGTTGTAATCTTGTTGGTTACTGTAACTCTGAGAGAAGATAACTACACCACTAACAAAAGTACGAACTTAGACCCATACACAAGTGCATATGGTGTAGGCTGTGTCAGAGTTCTGGTTGTTATCCTGTATGCCCACAGAGCTTCCAATGATCCCTCGTGCCATCCTCTTTTGTTTTCATCCAATATTTTCTTTAAAATTTGCATGAGTTTCTTGTTGAATGTTTCTTCTAGGCCATTTACTCTAGAGTAGTAGATCTTGGAGTACCTCCAATCTATTCCATGTTTTATGCCAAAGTTGTTGATCTTCTTGCTTTTGAAGGCTGAACCGTTGTTTGAGATGATCCTGGGCAGAACACCAAAACAGTAGACAATCTGATTCTTAAAGAACTAAAGAACATGATGCGCTGTAACTTCCCGTAACAACACTGCTTCTGCTCACTTGGATAAGTAATCTATGGCTGCCAAAATAAATCAGTGTCCCTTTAATAATGGAGGGTCTATAAGACCCACTATGTCCGTATTCCAACGCTCGAATGGCCACGACTCGATCATTGGATATAGCACATTCAGAGGTTGGTGCAAGATTATCACACGTACCAGGCACTGGTGACACTTCTTAGTTGTTTACATGCAGTCAAACATCATTGTTAGCCAATAATATCCGAGTCTCTTTATTTTCATCTTAATCTTCAAACCTGACAGATGAGGACTACACATCCCGACATGCACTTCCTTAACCATATCCTACGCTTCTATTATGCTCAAACATCTCAACCACATCTGATAAAATGATCTTCTATACAAAACATTATCGATTAAGGTGTATGACATCTCCCTCTTCTTAATATGATGTGTCACTGACTTATCTTCTGGCAATGCTCCTGTCTATAGGTATTTTATAAATGACTGATGCCAATCCTCGGTATCCTCTATTTTTGTAGCTGACATTTCTTGTTTTCCTAGCTTATGTAGATTACCCATGTCGATCTGAACAAAACTTGACATCCTTATATTACGATGTCAATGGAGTCTTTTGATGGATATGTCAATTCCTTAGTGAGCTTGACTAAAGCGTCTGCATAGGCATTGTCTCATTGAGTACAGTGTTATATTGAGAATCTATTCTAAAACTTCATCATATACTAATGATAGTCATATAGAGTATGTTTGGGGGCTCGACTGGAGAGCTTCACGGCATGCCACCGCAGAAATCTACAGTTTGGAGGCGTGGTTGGAGAGCTTCACGGTCACCGCTGGGGATGTTTTCGTAGCGGGCCGCGGGATCTACCCCGTAGCTTGCTTCCGTGATTCTGTTTTTACCCATTGCTCCTTCGATCGAAGGAATCCCATGCTGCCAGTATAGCTACGAGATGATCGTGGCGTGAGGACCTCTGAAAATGCCATCTTTCTACTCCATCTTCACTCCGCTTCTACCATAGAACCATTGAGGATGGTAACTGTTGCGCTCGTCCCCGCCTTCACGCTCTTGAGCTTCTCTAAATTCGGTAAACTCCCTTTAGGCAATAAGCTTTTAGGTTTAATTTTGCCTGATGAGCTTGATGTATTTGAACTGATTGAAGTAAGCCTTGCATCTATTGGAATGCTTATGTTTTAACTTATTCCAAATAAGTGCTCCTATCACCCTCCCTTAAGCCTGCTATCCACTAACCACAATCCTTCCTATTCTTTTCTGCTGCTGCCTTCCTTGCCCGCATCTTCCACTTCCCCACCAGCAATCCTTTCTATTCATTAATGGAAACAATGGAAATGTTGTGATGTGAAAGCAAAATGCGGCTCAACTAGTTTTTTACTTTACCTTTTAAGAACAATTTATAGTCCTAATTTATTGGGGGCTCAAAGTAGATAAGATGATTTACAGCTACAATTTGAATCCTATTTTGATTTGTATTGGTTCTTCTAAATTTTAATTTGTGTGTTTGTGAAAAAAGAGTGAATGAGCTTGGGAGAAGAGTAAAGAAGAGTAAAGGCAGAGTAGAGAAGAAATTTAATATGAGCTCAATAGTTACTTTTTCTGGCTCTTTGTGTAACCCAGATTCTCCCTACCATCCCTTATATTTATAGGCGAGGATTGGGAGACTTGTGAGAAAAATTACAAAATAGTTTGCATACATGAAAAGTTCTAATAACAAAGCCAATTGGTTACTCATTTTAAAATGTAATGGATGTGTAGCTTGATAAATTGGTTTGCGTGTAATTATTTCGTTAATTAGTGCACTGTCATGGCAGTTTATATAAAATGTTCAACAAAATTGCTAATTTTGTTATCCTTCTCGAACCAAGAAGCAAAACAGCTGTGATGTTAAAGGTTCGAGTTTTATACCTGTAAATATAAAAGTTTAGGTGGTAGATATTTAAATCTGTGGTATTTATATAAATGCCCCTTTATAAAATAATTATTCATTTTTCACTTGTTTTGAGTTGATGAAACCTTTGCCTTTAAAAGATTTTGAAAGACTTCGTGGAACTTGAATTCAAATATTGCAATCTCAATTTTTTTTTTCAAAAAAAAAATTCTCCATCTTCAAGCAACTAAATTTCCAACACAAGCTAAGTTTCCCTTTTCTTTATTGATCAACTCTTCCCAATTTTTTTAAGCAAAATATAATTTACACTCACACTCTTACTCTTTGAGATTTGTACAAGCTTCAAAGCAAGTTCATTTAACTGAGGATATTTCTGGCTCCATTAGAAGGCTGAAGGTGCTCCTAAAATTTGTATAAATTAAAATTTCCAATCAATGTGATAAATTTTGAAATTTATAATCTCTTATTAATTTGTTAAAGGGCTGTTGCACCATGCAAGGGACCGTTTCAAAAGCTTGGAGAGGCGAGGCTTGCTTGTTCCAACTGCTAACGGTAACTGAAGCACTTTGAAATCTCTGTTTGAAATAAGAGTAGAGGATAAGCTTCCATGAATTTTGTTTCTGGTTATGATTTTTGTCTCTATTTATAAGGCAGAGAAGAAGAACACGATAAAGTTTACTATTTGATTCTTTAATGAAGATACAATGGAGAAATGTGCTTGGCTTTCATGGTGGATCTGAAGGCTTCTGCTTCTAATCTATGGGCGAATGCTTTAATGGATGTTGATTGGAAGCAATAACCTTTTGTTTTTCTCTTGATGCTTTATTTCTTCATGGAAGCAATGTGCTGTAAAACTCAGAACTAAAGGTAGCAGGATAGATTTTCTGCATTTGTTTTATACTGGGAATGCTCTGTAATTTAACTGTTAGTTGAATTGTGGAGAATTGTTATTTCAGATTTTGTTTCAGGTTTAACACAGATAATTTCTTCTTCACCTTCTTCATCCCTTAATTTGACTTGCTGGCGAGGCCATAATTGTTATCTATAGATAGGATTTTGTATGCATACCATTACATATTTGATCAGAAGTTCTACTATTTTAACTATTAAAATGTGAAATACATCATTACACATATGAGTAAGGTGTATGTATGAATGTATGTATGTATAAAAGTTTTGATGTTATATATGTAAATACTTCATAATTGAATGTTGTATATGTGAATATTCCTTTATTTATAGATGAGGGTGGAGGTGTATTTAGATACATACCACCCAAGTCCTATGTATTTTTATATTTCACTAGATAAGGGCAGAATGGTCATTTCTGCCCCACAGTTGTTTTCACACAGTACGCAACAAACAGACAACCAGCTTCCTCGCAGCAGCATCCTGGGGCAGTGCAGCTACAGCTAAAAAGCTGAGAAATTGCAGCTGCGCCGAACAGACCCTTAATCTTGGCTTTTTAATCTTGTACTGCCCTGTCACTTTCTGAATAACAAGTTATGAGTTTCCGTAAATGGTGAGGTTTGTTATTTCCATTAGTATTGTTAATTCTAATCCAGTTATCAAAGCTTCATACTCCGCCTCATTGTTGGTACGCGACTCTATCTTGTGGTAAGAAAATCTCAACGTTACCTTATCCGGTGTAACAAAAATTAGGCCAATTCCTGCTTTGTTGGGTATTACTATTTGTAATCCTTTGGCTTTCCTTGCTGACAATGCTCTGTCGAAGTACATCTCCCAACGTTGAGCATTAGGTTGTTCCACATACATTATATGTTCATTGGGCAGGTCGTCATAAAGAGGGGACCCAACTGGTTGTAGGTTCGCTACAAGAAAGTATGCTAAATCTATCCTTTGATAGTACGAAGGGCACAAATGTTATATTAAATTGAAACAAAATCATCGATCATCTAGGTAACCTACCGAAAAGCGTCTGACGAGTCATCAGATATTACAATGGATTAACCCTCAAAACCAGGTTGACCTTATGACAAATATAGTGTCTAAGCTTTTGAGCAGCAAAAATCAATGCCATACAATGTTTCTGTTGACCTCACTTTTTGTGAGAATCATTCACCAAACACCTTGAGAAAGGAAGTCTACCTACATTGACCTCCTAAAAACAATAAACTCTAAGACCTAGGGTAAAACCTTGACAAATCTTCTTGACCACAAAATTGACCTTAAAGACAAATGTTGACATAATCAAATTGACATTGGTCAAAATCAACAAAATTTTAATTCAAAAGTCACCACATTGACCTTTGAATTAGTCTAAACCCTAAATTGGATCAACATGACCTATGTAGATCCTAAAATGACAAAATCACAAATATTGTGATCAAATCGACCATGACAAGGTTAAAAAAGGCCAAATTAAACATCTTGAAACTAAAATTGATCAATTTAAGTTAACTTGGATCAACCTAGGTCAACATTGGTCAACCATGGTCAACACTTATCAATTTTGGTCAAAACACACAATTTTGAACAAAAAATGATAAAAAAATGATAAAAAATGACAAAAATGATAAAAATGAAATTAAAATGATAAAATTAATCAAATAATTAATTTCAAAATTATTTTTGATTAATTAATTGACCAATAATTTAATTTTTAATATTTTAATTAAAGACATAATTAATTAAAATGAAAAATTAAATTAAAAGCCATGAAAATGATAAAATGCACAATTTTGATTAAAAATAATGGAATTAATCAAATAATTAATTTCAAATTTATTTTTGATTAGTTAATTGACTAATAATTTAATTTTTATATTTTAATTAATGAAATAACTAATTAAAATAAAAATTAAATTAAAAAATCATAAAATAAGACAAAATTTCATTTTCTAATCAAAATGACATGAAATTAATTAAATAATTAATTCTAAATTTTTTTTGAATTAATAATTTAATTAATAAATTTCAAACTTTTTATTAATTAATTAATTTTAATTAATTAAAATGAAATTAAATTAAAAAGGGGGGGGGGTGTAAAATAACATTTAACCTTTTTAAATCAACTATGACATAATGATTGATTTTTCAAAAATTTTAAACCCACTTATGACATCATGATAGGTATCACATAACCTATAAGACTCATTAAGGATGAATTAACTCATAAAAAAGACTCATGATGATAATTCACATGAATGGAGATTTTTTACCTTAACCATGGTTAAAGTAAAAAATGACATTTTCATCATTAAGAGGAAATGAGGTGTCACTCCCTCATGCAATTGCAAGAGAGCTTATGGTGACTCATTCATCATCTTACCTCTTAACCAATAGGAGATAGCATAAATTTGCATCATCCTCACATCATAAGGTGACATCATAAATCAAATTTTGAAAATTTAAGGAAAATAAGGGGCATGTGTCTTCCTCTTGTGAAAATTTAAATGAGGTGGAGAAATATGAAGGCCTTAGCTTCCTTGACTCATCACTAACCTCCCCTCTAGCCAATAGGGAGGAGACAAAATAATCACATGGAATTTGGGACCCATTATAACCATTGAAAGGCAATCATTATCATGACATGGGAATGAGAGAAATCAAGCTTATGTGGCCTTCTCCCTTTAATCCTTGGAAGGTGATGAAAGATTTGCATGGGGGAGGCTGATCCAAGGCAAAATAAACCAGCTCCAATCACCTCCCAAGCTCCCCAATGGGAAAATCCAAGCTAACCACCATCTCATTTGCCATGGTTAAGTTGGCTAGTTAAGCATGGAATTACTCAATCTATCATTTTCATAGCTGAAACCCTACTCCTAAGCATCAATAGGAGAGTTGAAAACTCCCCCAAATCATCCTAAAGCTCAACCAAGCCTTCCTATAGCCATTCATGGCTATAAATAGAGCAAAACCTGAGAGGAAGTAAGGAGAGGAAAAATGACCCATAGCTCTCAAAATACTGCTCAAATCCTTTAGCTTTCAACATAAGAAACCTTGCTAAGGACCTTAGTAATCCATCCCAACCAAAATCCAGCTCTCAACTAGCCCCTAGACTCCACCAAATCAAGCCAAACAAGGCTACCCCAGAGCTTTAAGCCAAGAGAGGGAGAGGAATTTGCAAAATTCCATAAAGTGCTCCAATCCAAAAATTTCCTACATGAAATTTGTTGCTTAGGACCAGAGCAATCAAACTCAACCAAAGTTGAGCCATATAACTGACCCAATCAAGCCAGTTTGGCCCAAACTGAGCCTACATAGGAATTGAGCCATCTTGTCAAAATCTCCCACCAAGACTTGGTATAAGTCCAAATTGGAGTGACAAAAAATTTCTTTGAGACTATAAGAGGCTGAACAACAACTTCCATCAAGCTCAAACTCATTCTGGCCAAGTTATGAATTTTTTTAATTCAAAATAATTCATAAAGTTGGAAAATCGTGGACTAAACTAGTCCATAAAATCATGATCATCGTATAGATGTGATCTACATCTCCAGATGATTCCATAGGGTCAAAAATCACTCAATTCCATGGAGAAATGAGTGAGACATTAACCATAGAAGTTGGATGGCTAAAAAATATTCCAATTTATTGGGATTAAATCCCAGCCGTCTGTTCCCGTGTTTCGAAACAGACGACACAGATTGCGCCTGCCCGTGTTCGCTGTCCAGATCCGCACAGCAGATCAACTCGCTCGTTCGATGGTACGAGGACACGCTGCAGCAGCTGGATTTTCTAGAGCTATTTTAATTTCAAACAACCTTAAAATAATAAAAAATGCATATCCTTTTACACAGAGCTCCTAAAAATAAAACAAAAATACCTCTCGAAAGCTCTTGAAGAGAAGAAAATTATGAAATTAAAATTATAATTTTATTCTCTATATTTAAATTTTAATTAATTAAATACTCTCTGGAGTATTTTATTTATTAAAAATTATTTATAAATCAGAAAAATCTGAAACTTTGAGGGATTGTCTTTAGGTCTTTAGGGACCTTACACGATTTTTCCTTGGACAGAAAACTCTTTTAAGTCTACTTTTTCTAATTTTCAAGACATTATGTAATTATTGTAAAAATAATTATAAAAAAATGAAAATTAAGAAAAATAAGGTTGAAAATGACTAGAGAATATAGGGTGACTGACATGGAACCTAAAAATAAATCTCTATGCCATTAAATAACTTTAAATGACATCTTCTGAATTAAGGGTTAAAATTTATTAAAATTTAATAATTTAAACCCTTAAAAACACCTTTTTCACCTAAATTGACCTATCCTTCCATGGATCAAATCAAAATTGAAATTAAACTCTAAAAAGACATATTTTAACCATAGAAAAATTCAAAAATGACAATTTTCTCCTTTAAGGCAAAAATAATAAATTTTAAATTTACAATTCAAACCCTAAAAACATCTTAAATCCTAAACTTAGCTTCAAATGACATTTAGAGTTGACCAAATCTTAAGCTCTAGGTCTGGTTAGATCTAGGGTAAACTCAAACCCTAACTGACATAGGATTTTACTCATCACTTCAGGACTAGTGGGTCTGACCCTTATAGACCCAAAGTCAAAACCCAAAATGTTAAGTTCAAAATTACATTAAGTCTAAGATGACAAATTAGACTTAACAAAACTAAGTTAAACCTTAATCACATTAGGTTTAACCAATCAGACTCCTAATTAAGTCTAAGAAGACAAATTAGACTTAATTAATTATCTAAATCCTAATTACATTGGATTTAAGATATAAACCATCCTTAATTAAGTTTAAAAGACAAACTAGACTTAATTAATCATCTAAATCCTAATTACATTGGATTTAAGACATAAACCATCCTTAATTAAGTTTAAAAGACAAATTAGACTTAATTAATCATTTAAATCCTAATTACATTGGATTTAAGACATAAACCATCCTTAATTAAGTTTAAAAGAAAAATTAGACTTAATTAATCACTTAAATCCTAATTACATTGGATTTAATACATAAACCATCCTTAATTAAGTTTAAAAGACAAATTAAACTTAATTAATCACTTAAATCCTAATTACATTGGGTTTAAAACATAAACAACCCTTAATTAAGTTTAAAGACACATTAAACTTAATTAATTATTTAAACCCTAATCACATTGGGTTTAAGACATAAATAACCCTTAATTAGGATTAAACTTAATTAGCTAATTAAACCCTAAGGTATAATAAGGTTTAATTAAATCATAAACCCTAATTAGACTTAACCCTAATTAAGTCTAAATAATCTAATTAAACCTTACATAAC
The DNA here is from genome assembly GCA_022702705.1 of Papilionanthe hookeriana x Papilionanthe teres. Classification (NCBI taxonomy): domain Eukaryota; kingdom Viridiplantae; phylum Streptophyta; class Magnoliopsida; order Asparagales; family Orchidaceae; genus Papilionanthe; species Papilionanthe hookeriana x Papilionanthe teres. The sequence goes on along the minus strand of CM040438.1, from coordinate 53,756,595 downwards.
AAGGTTTAATTAAACCATAAACCCTAATTAGACTTAACCCCAATTAAGTTTACTTAATCTAACCTTACATAACAAGATTTAATAAACTTAAGTCTAACACACATTAGACTTAAATATTTAAGTTCAACCTGACATGAACCTAAGTCTAACATAAATCTAACTTATGTCTAACCCATATTAGACTTAATTCGAACCATACTTAGGAGGTTTAACTTGATATGAACCTAAGTCTAACCTAAACCCAACTTAAGTCTAACCCATATTAGACTTAAGTCAAACCATACTTAGGTTCAACCTGACATGAACCTAAGTCTAACCCAAACCTAACTTAAACCTAACCCATATTAGACTTAAGTCAAACCATACTTAGGTTCAACCTGACATGAACCTAAGTCTAACCTAAACCCAACTTAAGTCCAACCCATATTAGACTTAAGTCAAACCATACTTAGGTTCAACCTTGCATGAACCTAAGTCTAACCTAAACCTAACTTAAGTCTAACCCATATAAGACAAGTCAAACCATACTTAAGTTCAACCTGACATGAACCTAAGTCTAACCTAAACCTAACTTAAGTCTAACCTATATTATACTTAAGTCAAACCATACTTAGGTTCAACCTGATATGAACCTAAGTCTAACATAAACCCAACTTAAGTCTAACCCATATTAGACTTAAGTCAAACCATACTTAAGTTCAACCTGACATGAACCTAAGTCTAACCCAAACCCAACTTAAGTCCAACCCATATTAGACTTAAGTCAAACCAAACCTAGCTTTAACATGACATGAACCTAAGTCTAACCTAAATCTAACTTAAATTCAACCCACATTGAACTTAAGTCAAAACCTAAACCTTAGGTTCAACTGACAATGAACCTAACTCTACTCAACTGGACATAAATCTTAGGTTTAACATGACATGAACCTAAGTCTAACCTAAACCTAACTTAAGTTCAACCCACATTGAATTTAAGTAAACCTTAGGTTTAACTGATAATAAACCTAACTCTACTCAACTGGACATAAATCTTAGGTTTAACTGACAATGAATCTAACCCGACATGATCTAAGTTCGACTCAACTTGAACTTAACTCAACACGACTTGACATGAATCCTAAGTTTGAAGTAAATCAAACTTAACACAACTTAAATTGACATAAAACCTAATATAGAAATTTTAGGTTTGACATAAACTGAACTTGACACGAAGTTCAATTCAAATCAAACTTAACTTGACATAAAATCCAAGACCGACACAAATCCCTAAACTCAACCCCAAATTGAATTTAATTGAACCTAAACCAACACAAATCTTAATAAAATAAACCTAAAACCTCAAATCAAACCAAAATCAAATCAAACCTGAACCTAAACCAACACTTTAAACGAAGGTATTTTGCATGTTTTTGGTTTTAGATACATGGAATGGAAATTTAGCTAAAATGAGAGAAAAATGAAGAAAAATTAGGCTACTTTGTGTGGCGCTTTAGCGCCACCCTACAGGCGAAGCCGGAGCTATAGCTCTAGTAACTACCCTTCTAGAAGATACATTAAATTTGACTGAATTTTGAAGATGTTCTTGAAGCAACCCTTGATTATTTTCAGAGATCTATTAAATGGGGACGTTTTTGGCCGAAAAAAAGCCAAGATGAGAATTTTGGAGGCTTTAGAGAGGATTTTAAGGAGATTTTCAGTGTTCTTTTAAGTGTGTGTGAATGTGCGTGAGTAATTGTTGTGTAAGAGTTTGGAGATTACTGGAATGAAACTCCAGAAATTTGTTTGGGGAGAGACATAAGGTACTTTGTATTTTTGTTTAAGTTTTTGTTGTAAGAGTTGAATTTTAGTGCAACTTATGTGTTTTTGTTTAATCTCTATGAATTCTGAGTAGTTCCATTTCTTTCTCCTTGCATGTGGGAATTAATCTTGTGGGATGAGTATGATTTAAATACTACTTTTTATTCTAATAATTATGATGGTATTTTCACCGATTCTTCATTGACTTTAAAAATTGGCCACTTGTAAGGTAAAATCTGTTGAGATATATAATGATCCGGGACGGCTATGATTTTACCTAACGAGTAATACCACACTTGAACTTGGGCAGAGCTATTGCGATCACTTGAGGGGAACTTAAAATAGATAGAGAGATAAGTTTTGATGGGCGTAAAATTGATGTTTCTAGGGTGACAGATGTCGGCATATATTTAGGTTGAGTGTTGTATTTTTTAAAAGGGGTCGCCTACAGAAGTTGTCGGCGAATTTTAGATTTTAAATATAATTTAAATATATATATATAATTTAGAAAGTAGCATTTGATTTTGAAAGTAATTTTAAGTTTGAAAATTTTAAGATATGAAATCAAACCGATCTCACATCCCAAATAATTTATATAAACGAGCACTGCACTACAAACCGTGTATCTATCCCGAAGAATAGACACACTGCTTGATAATGGGGCTCGATTAAATAAACTAGAAGATTTGTGACGTTCGTTTGGTCTGCGAACCAATTTTATTTGCCGACAAGTTACCCTGCTTAATATGAAAGCATTAAACAGGGTTTATATTACCTGGGTTCTTAAAATTCCCTATAAGGGCAAGCCCCTATAGTTAATTACATCTTAAGTGACGGGGATCACCTAAGAAAACTCTCAAAAATAATCAGTAGTTCTGCTCTCAAGAATTTCAAAGTTTAAGTTTTCAAGGGATTGAATTTTGGAATTTCGATAGGGAATGGATCAAATTTGGAACATTTTATTTTGGGAATTCAAAGGAAGAAAGGTAGGAGAAATCACAGATTCGAAGCGAACTTCGATAATTTCCCGACTATCCTATTGTTTGGCTTGAATTTAGGAAAGTCCTAATGTTTATTTAATGTTTTGGTCTTGCCAATTTTAATGAATTAGGACTTATATTCGTATGATGTGATTACACAAATAGCCTCGAAGATGTGAGGGTTTATGTCGTATCGGACGACCACCTCGGAATCCTAAGACCGGTTAGGGCTTAATTTGCAATACAAATGCCTAACAAAATGTTGAGGATTTATGTTGCACTAGGCAAACTACCTCGAAGTCCTATGGTTTAGTTATTTAATTCTAAGAAATGTTTTCTTTGAAGTAGACTCGGGTTTTCTTGATGACGATGGCCGTCGTTGCCCACCATGCTCCGAGCTCCTTGTTGTTGCGAGAGGTTTAGTTTTAGAAGTCATAAATCGGGAGGTGAGAGAAGTGTTTTGATTTAGAGAAAATCTTAAAATCCAAGTGTTTTTAATATTTTAATTAAAACAAATCTTAAAGTTGATTAAACGAACCGATTAAGATCCCACGGTTACGTCATCCCGACACCGTTATTTTCATCGAATTCACTTAGTCCCAGATGAATTTGCTAAACTCAACTGAATGAGTTCCACACTTTCATTTAGACCATGGGAAATCCCGTTAGCAACACGTGGGTTACATCATCCGAGGTATTCCCGATCATTCAACGAGACGTTTTAATTTAGTTGCAATTGTAGTTTTGTGTTCTGTTTGTGATTAAATTTTGAGTTGTTTTATATTTTGAAATGTTGTGGCGGTGAATTTTATCTTGTAATGATTTTTAATTTAATTTTGGTTTTAGTTTAGGGACTATCCTAAAGGTTTTAGTTTTCATGCAACAGTTGTTTATCATGTAAGAAAGGTAATGTGCATTTGCAATAAAGTAAATTGCAATAAAATAAAAGCATACCTGAAGGGTCTTCCCGTCATCCTAAGCTGCACTTAAAACACATATCAGAGCATTTAAGTATTCCAACAAGTACCTAGGTAAAGCTAAGGTAAAGGTTTTGGTTGTCTACCAAAGTCCTAATCCTATAACTAGTCCTCTCCTATGACGTCTAGGTTCTTGTGTTTTGGTTTAAGGACGATTTTCTTCATCAAAGAACAATTAAGTTCAATTGTTCTTATAAATATCTATCATATTGAGGAAGTGCTTAAGACGAGTCTTAAACATCTTTTCAATACCTTTAGGATTGTTTTAAGTCCAAGAGAATTTAATTATACAAGTGAATTAATCATCCAGGAGTTTAAGTTTTGTTATCTTGCTCAGTGAATTAGGACATTTGAATATCCTATAAGTGAAGTAACACTTCATTTAATACTCCATTTAGGAGTTATGACAACAAGAGCTTTTGAGGGCAAATTGATGTTTAAGTGATTTGTGATTTAATTTAATTTCAATTAATGGGTTTAAGTTTGGAATAGTGTTCAAGTTGTTTTAGATTTATTTTGAATTCTTTATGTCTTTGGTGATGTTATATTTAATTCAATTTAATTTTAATTTAATTTAATTTGGTTTAGTTTTAATTTTAATTTAATTTTATTTTTTAATTTAATTTTAATTTTATTTTAACTTGATTTTATTTTTATATTTAATTTAATTTAATTTAATATGTTTTAATTTAATTTAATTTAATTTAATTTAATTTAATTTAAATTTTAATTTAATTTAATTTTATTTTTAATTTAATATTTTATTTTTTTATGTTTTAAAGATGATTTAATTTAATTGTTAAAGTATTAATTTAATTGAAATTTTGGAAGGATTTAATTTAAATGTTTTAACTTTAATTTAATTTAATGATTAAGTCTTTTAGCATTTTAAATCCTGAGTTTGGATTATCATTTTAATTAGGAATTAAATATTTTTGAGGTGATTAATTTAGGGATTCTTAAATTAAAGAACAAATCTCTTTCTAATAATATCCCTATTTTAATAATTCCAATTTTTCATTATTCTTCCAAACTTAATTAATTATTTAATTAAGGTTTATTTTAATTATTTTCAAATTGTTTGGTAGGTTTCCACCCTTTAATTACCTAAGTTTCAAACATCCAAAATCAACTTAATATCAAATATTTTACCCACCCTTTTAATTAAACCTAAAATTTTTAATTATAGGTTAAAATTTTAATTACCATTTTGCCCTTTAAACTTACTAATTTCATAACTTACTAAATTGAGCTCAAATGAATTTGAAATTTTTATGTGACTTCACTCACATATCAATCAAGACATTAGAGGAGAAAATGTGATTTTTCTGTATTTAATTTAGTTATGTAATTATTTTTGGTGGAAAATAGGGATTTTCAAGGAAAATTCAATAACATGACCAAGGGAAAGTTTCTGTCCTTAAGAAAATTATGGGACATTCCTAATGACCAGAGGACCACTTGGACTAATTTTGGTGATTCCTTGAATTATATTTTCTTTATTATAATTATTTTGAGTTTTGGAGTATTAATTAATTTAAAAATAAAATAAAAGTTGAAAAATGAATTTTATATTTTTAAAAAATCTCTCTGATATCAAGGAAACCGGAGAACCAATTTTTATAATTTTCTGATTTTTCTTTGATTTATTAGAATTATTTTAGTGGAAATGCTAGAAAATACATTTTTTAATTTTAAAATTACCTTAGGGCTTTAAAATTTAATATCTCATCATAGAGACTTAAAAAAAATATGGGGTTTGTTCCTAAGTGATTAAAATTCAAAATGTAACATTTTGGTGAATTTTATTATTTTTGTGATTTTTATTATTTCTTAATTATTAAAAATATTAAAATAATGCAAAAAATCAACTTTTTTGGAAAATTGCAATTTTAATTTTCTTAAATTCCCTTGATATCAGAGAGTCTCTAAAACCAATTTGGTGAATTTTTGAAAAGTATTTTGAAAGTTATGAATTTTTAAAGTTTAAGTTTGGCTAAATGGCTTAATCAACCCATTTGATAGGGCTAACAAAGTCCAATTGACTTCAAACTTTTATGGTGGGTTCCTCTGATCCTACGAGTCGGTGGAGAATTGATTTCAAGTCAATTTGATGTATGATTAGATCTAATTAATTAAAGCTCCATTTTGGGTGTTTAAGCCGATTAGGGTTATTCCAAGTGAGTTAACTCAAAACCTATTTTCCACTAGGGTCCTCTGAGTCATAAGAAACATCACCAAATTTTCCTAGAATTTATTTCACAACATGCTAATTATTGGAATTAAAATACTCGGAATAGTGACCTAGAATTGAAAAATCAATAACTCTTCATAGGGATGGCCTCGACTTTGGAAAATTCGGGGAATGTCCCCAAATTCGGAGGCTTGAAAGCCCTATGGTCTCATGCCATGGTGAATTGTCTACATGCATGGAGAATTGAAAATGTGCAGAGAGTAAATAAATCATTAAAAATAAAATATTCAATGAAATTAAATGATTTCTTTTCCACATTATTCTCCTCTGTTCACTGAGCAAGAGGATATTTTTATTTTATTTTTGTGATTTTTCTATACAAAGATATGAATTTTTAAAGTTTAGGGAATCAAGTAAATAAAAAAATACCCTAATTTTCTATTTAAAACGGCGGCGCTGACTCATCCTAGGCATCTCCGAAACGCCACGTGTCGCGCTGCCATTCGACGCCGCCACTTGAGTCAGCAGCCCGGGTCCCGCCTTCCGCGTATCATCCGCCGATCCGACCCGATCTGAGCCGTCCGTCCGCGCGTGTATTGAATGGACGGCATCCGCTCATCGTCCCCAGCCGTTCTCACCCGAGAGCCGTCCACACTAAAACCCTAAGAACTGACTCATTTCTCAACGGAAGTTTGTGTTCTTGTACTCTATGAATTCGTCTTGAAGAGACGAACACATCTATACGGTGATCATGCATTGAAATTAAAGCATTTGAGATAGACAATCTCCAGAGGCTCGGGATAAAGAGTTAGCTCATACCTTAGCTCAGAGAAGTGTGGCTTCAATCTAAGGGTTGTGTCACCTTTGATTGGGTCCAAGCAAGCTCCAGATGAAGTCTCTTGGCCTGGTGAATTGTCCAGGTATGATTTCGACCAAGGCCGATCTCAACCTTTGGAGTCTGGAACAGATGGGTGGCCTGGAGAGGGGACTTTCACTAGGGAACTCCTCTTGGTCTTGTGCAGGTGTGGGTGAGTTTAATTTGACTTTGGTGGAGGATTTGGGAGTGTCCTGTTATGGTCTGAGAATTGAGCTCCAAAATTGAGCTCAATTAGTGGGGATTAGGGCAAGAGAACAGTGGGGATCAAATGCTCTAAGTGTGGGGGAGAGTCTGGAGTGATTTTGGCAGAGTTTCCTTAAGGTTGGTTCAGCACCACCTCATGACCGAGAGGGGTGAGGTTTAAATAGGAGAGGCGGAGGGCCTCCCAGGGGGAGTTAGGGACTGGGATCAGCTGCTCTTGGCAAGGGAAGAACAGCTGCAATGACCACTGGGCATGGGGCAACTCAGCAAGGGAGAATTTCAATGTTTGGCTCCTTCCAAGGTCTCGGCCATGGTGTTTTCCGGCGACCCAGGCGGCTGGCCGGCAGGCATGAGTCACCATCTTGACCAGGGAGGTCAGGGCTTGGCAATGGTGAAGTCAATTGGGTTTGGACATGTGTAAAGGAGTTGGATCAAAATGGCATGGGGGCATGACTATTTTGGGTCTAAATGGGTCAAACCATCCTTTTGGGCTAGGTGCACCACCCAATGCTTGGTTTAGGCTGAAGAGAAAGTGATTTGGATCAGCTTGATTAGTGGGGTCAAGTCACAATCCAAGTAAAATTAGGATTAAACATGGTTTAGGGGAGACATGGAGATGGTTAATCACCTTAAGTGAGATTGGAAAGGATCTCCTCCTTTTGCCCAATGTGGTAAGGTCACATGTGAACAACTCACATGGCTTGCATGTGGCTTAAGAGTGGCTTCATGGCTTATATATGACTTGGGAAAAGTTGGCTTGGTTTCATGAAAGTGGGTTTAAGGAATTTTGGTATTTTAGTGGACAAATTTCATGAAGCTTGATTTGGAACTATTTGGTTATTGATTTTGGAACTTAGGAAGTGTTTTAAATTATAGGTATGATGAGAGAAATTTCATGTGGGCTTTTGGAATAAGTTTTGGGCTTTTAAATTTGTTTTGGATGGGTTTTTTTTTAGGAAGGTTTAAGAAAGTGGGCTTTTTAAGCTTGGAAATAAATTGGTGGATGGGAAATTTTGTAAAAGTTTGGGCCAAATAATTGTTGGGTTTGGTTTAGGGATGTGTCATGAGTGATTTGAAACAAATTTGAGGTGGTTTGGGTTTGAATTGGGTTGAATTTGGGCTTTTTGGTAAAGTGGCCAATGGTAGGCCAAATTGGGTTAACTTGGGCTAATGTTGGGATAATGTTGAAATTGATGTAAAATTAATGTTGAGAAATGTTTTTAGGGCTGTTTCAAAGAGGTTTCAACTTTGGTTGGGTTTGGATTTTGGGGTTTGGGCCTATTTGGGTTAGGTTTAGGTGTAGGCCCATGTAAGGAGTTTTGGCTTTGGGTTGAATTTGAGTTGGGTTTGGGTTCAAATTTTGGGCAAATCATGTTAGTGTTTTGTTTTTAGGGATGTTAGGGAAGGTTTAGAAAAGATTTGGGGTTAATTGGAGTTGAATTGGGTTAGTTTGGGGCTAAGTTTGGGTCATGGGTCCAAATTGGGCTTTAAGGTCAAAAGTGAAATTGGATTCAAATGCCAATCAAATTGGGCTTGGATTTGGTCTAGATTGATTTTGGGGATGTTGAATTGAAGTTTAGAATTGAATTGGACCAGAACATGGGTCAATTGGGTAGGTTTGGTTTGACATTGGGTTCACTTTGGGTTAAAATGGGTCAAATTGGGGATTTTGACAAAAGTGGGGTAAATTGACAAAATTGGCCCATGGTGTAGTTGGACAAAATGAAACTGGGAACATTTGGGATTTTCTGGAATTTTTTGGGAATTTTCTGAATTTTTGGATTTTTGGTTAAGAGGGGCATTTTGGGTATTTGGAGGGTATTGGGGGGTATTTTTGGAATTTTTGGTATTTCTGGCTATGGATGATCAATTTGATTGGTGAGGAAATGTTCGAGGTTAATTTTGGGGAATTTTGGGTGATTTGGAAATTTTGGAGGGTTTGGGTAATTTCGAGGGTTACGGTAGAGTTAGGCGGGTGCGGGGTCCGGGGGTCAAAAATTGAAAATTTGGAAAATTAAAGATTGATCAAATATGAGTGAAATGGAAGCACTTTGGTTGAGCCATGAAGCCATGTTAAGCCTATATGAGCGATGAGAGGACTCATTTGAGGCATTCACTATGTTGTTCCTAACCCTCTTAGCCAAGGGCTTAGGGGTTAAGGACCTTCCATGTGAATCACCTTCATGAGTCAGGAGGTCAAGTTGGGTATGGGTGTGATTTTAGGAGGTGTGTGAAAGTGTAGTGTATAAGTGTAGTGTGTGTGTAAGTCAGCCCTTCACCAGACCAGGCCACCCAGGGCAGTCCTAAGGCCAAAGAGTCTTATAGGAACTCATCCTTTAAACTTCCACATTTGATTTCAACTCTCTAGGTGATTAGGGGTCTACAATCAAGTTTGTGGAGTTTGCAGGGAGTTAAGAAGTGGTTTGAATTTCTAAGTGGTGGGCCCCAATTCTAATTCTCTAGGATAGTCAAAGGCAAAGCCTAAGACTAGATCCTAATTACTAAAAAAAAGTAAGAGAAAACCTCATAAAAAATGAGGTCAACAACAGACTAGATTCTTTTTATCAATTTGGTTTAGAGTTTGTATCGTAAAGGTCATAATAGGTCTTATACAGAGGGCAAAGTGGGTAATCTGGAGGTAAGAGACTAGAATCTACTCAGCTCTACTACACAAGCTGGTAGAACAATCTAAATTAGCTAATGTTCTTGCTAGTACCGAGAGGGAAAAAATGATAGCAATGCTCATATTTTTCACAATACCACAACTTTTATTTTTAATCATTCAAATCCTACACAGATTAACATCTCTATTGCAAGGGGAAAGATCTTTTCATAATATTTAGAATTTTTTTATAATTAATTAGTCTTCTGAATTTTAGTAAACTTTTGAATCTAGTTGTTGCTTCTTGCTTAAAATTAGTTTTTACTATTGCAAACATATCGAATTTGTTCTCAAATTATATTTATCTATAATTTAGATATAATTTTACAAGTTAATATTAAGAGTTACGGCTTTTCTCGTGGGATCGATATTGGGATTTTTAAGAAAAATCCTATATTACTTGAAACGATACGTATACTTGCATAGTAACAATAGTGTGTAACCTTATTATATAATTTCTAAATTATTACATTTCTTCACACTAGCCACCAAACATAAATTAAGAAAGTTTTTGGTAATTTTAAGAATTATAAATATTCATGTAATTACGAATCAGGTCAAGTTTTTGGCATCGTTGCCTGGCAAAAGCGACGAAACATTTTAAATTTGGAATTAAACTTGAATTGTATATTTATTTTTAGTAGAATTAAATTTAGTTTTATTTTATCTTTGAAAAACCTGAAAATAAAAAAATTTTAAAAAACAGATAATCAAAAAGTTCAAAAATATTTTAAAATTTTAGTGTGCTATTTTATTTTCTGCAATTTTACTTTGTGCATGCGTAATTCTGGGCCTGAAGGTTTAGTGCCTTACGATTACGAATTAGAATGAACATTAAGAAGAATTCAAAAACAAGGAAGACTTCATAATTTTCAAGAAATGAAAAATGTATCACAAAATAATATTGATATTCAAACTACTGAAAATGAACATCATCACTTACAAAAAGTATTAAGGGATTATGTGAACCTTACAAGATGAAATTTATATAAGTATTCAAAGTCCTGTTGTAGCGGCTAACTCATTTGAACTTAGAATGCTGTTATAAAAATGATACAAAATAATCAGTTTGGGGGAACACCATCTGAGGATCCAAATTTAGATTTAGCAAGCTTTTTAAAAATGTGTGCTGCATTTAAGTATGATAGCATATCAAACGATGTCGTCAGACTTACAGTTTTTCCTTTTCAATTAAGGGATAAAGCTAAGATACGGTTAAATTCATTAGCACCTGGATCGATTAAAACTTGGGGAGATTTATCACAAAATTTTTTGGCTAAATATTTTCCACCTTAAAAAACTGTTAAGCTTAGAAATGAAGTTACTTATTTTAATTAGTATGAAAGAGAGTCAATAAATGAAGCTTGGGAAATATTTAAGGAACTACTTAGAAAGTGTTCACATCATGCTCTACCAGATCGATTGATCATTCAAAATTTTTATAATGGGTTAGTAGGATCCCTTAAATCTATCATAGATACTGCTGCTTGAGGTTCATTAATTTCTAAACCATTTGTTAAAGCTTATTCATTAATTGAAGAGATGGCTACAAATAATTTTCAATGACCCTCTGAAAGGGTAAATCCTAAGAAATTAGTCAGTATTCATGATAATAACGCTTTTTCAATGGTTGCATCTCAAGTTGATGCATTATCTAGGAAGATAGACCAAACTGAAATTAGTTTTTCTCCAACACATCATGTGATCGAAGAAAATTCATTCGAACGAATGATTGATTCTCAAACTTCACTGGAAACTATAAATGCTATTAATATACATAATAACCCATATTCCAAATATTATAACCCGGGTTGGAAGAACCATCCTAATTTTAACTAGAACAACAATTCTAGTGGTAGAAGTCAACAATGGGGGAACACTCAAGTAAACACATTGGGAAACTAGAACAACCAGGGTAGTACTAATTATAAACCTACTTATTCTCCTGGCTTTAATAACCAACAAGTGAATGAGAAGAAGTTGTCTATAGAATAAGTGGTGTTACAAATGAGCAATCAATTACAAATTCAAAGTGCTACTATTCGACATATTGAGAATCAACTGAGACAAATTGCTAACGCAGTTAACAATAGGTCTCATGAAACACTTCCTAGTAATGTTGAGATTAATCCTAAAGACAAAAATAAAGAACTAGAACAAGTTAAAGTTGTCCAACTAAGGACTGGAAAGAAATTAAAAGTTGGAGTTCAAAAAGAGTATGAAGTTAAAAGAGAAGATAAAGAGGCTGAAAAACCTAAAGAAACTATTCCTAAATAATAATATCAATTTAGAAAGACCACTACCTTCTTTACTTCAAAGACTTAGATAGTAGAAATTGGTTCTACAATTTTTGAGATTTATTGAGATTTTTAAGAAGCTTACAACTAATATCCTTTTTGCTGAAGCTTTGGAAGAGATGCAAAGTTATGCCAAATTTATGAAAGAAGATTTTAATAAAAAGAGGAAATTTGCAGATTATGAGACTGTTTCACTTAGTGAAGAGTGTAGTGTAATAATTCAGTGAAAGCTTCCTCAAAAACTCAAAGATCCTGGTAGCTTTACCATACGTTGTGCAGTTGGAGCAAAATTTTGTGGAAAAGCTTTATATGATTTAGAAGCGAGCATTAACCTCATGTTGTTATCTATATTTAGAAGGTTAGGGTTAGGAAAAATATCTCCCACTATTGTAACCTTACAGTTATTTGATCGATCTATCACTTATTCTAAAGGGGTTATAGAGGATGTGCTGGTCAAAGGATAAATTTATCTTACCTGTTGATTTCATTGTGCTAGATATGGAATAAGATAACAAAGTTCTTATAAGTTTGGGGAGCTTTCCTTACTATCAGATGTGCAATAATAGATGTGCAAAAAGGAGAATTAACCAAGAGAGTGAATTTTCAAGAAGTTACATTTAATGTGTTAAAACAATGACGTATCTTGACGGAATATGTTACATAATGGACATCATTGATTATATGATTGTTAACACTTTTAAAAAGGATGTGAAATCATATCAGATCAGAATGATGAAGTCATATCAGATTAGGAAGAACATAAGAATGAAACTGAAAGTGATTTTGAGTATGAATCAAATGAGATAATTGCTGAAGATTCAAATTATGTTCAAGAAAATTTTGAAGTTTTAGACACTACTGAGAATAGTGTACCTCTGATTCCATCTATTGAAAGACCTCCTGAACTTGAGATTAAGGTTCCACCTACTTGTTTAAAGTACGCATTGTTGGGGAACTCATCAACATTACCAGTTATCACATCGTCTAATTTAACTGCATAACAAGAAGAAAAATTATTTGAGACATTGAAGAATCATAAGAAAGCCTTTGGATGGATGTTGACCTCACTTTTGTTGAGGTCTAATCTTTCTTTTGAATAGCCTAGGTTCTAGCCATAGGACTTTCTTAGAAGACTAGCAATGGAACCCTTACCCCATAGAAATTCAAAAAACTTCTTTACTTCATTTGGAGTTTTAAAATGTTTGAGTTCTAACCTCTAAGTATTTAGGAGGATAAGACCAAGCATAAGGAAGATCAAGAGGAGTTCTCTACAGGATGGTTAAGCCTTAGGACTCACCTGAGAGGTCTGGTCTGGGTGAGGCTCACACACACACACACACACCCACATTACACTCTCACACACTGTCTCACAACCCCCATACCAAACTTCGTTACACTTGATCCCGTACTCTTTCGGAAACTCATGTGGGTAGTTTCCCCAAGCTTTTAACTCCAGGCTAGGGTTTGGCTAGTACCATCACATGGAGGATCCAAATGGATAATTCCCATGGTTCATGGTTCAAATGGGTTATGAATCTAACTCAACCCCATTTTTACCAAAAAAAAATCCACTTTTGACTCCTTAACCCCAAACTTTACCAAATAACCAAATTACCCCTAAGAACCCTAATTTTTCCCAAAATTCCCAAAATCAACCAAAATTACTAAAATCCTCCAAAAATCATCCCAAAACATTGATAACCACTCAAAATACCCAAAGCACCTCAAATTTACCAAAATCCCCAAAATTATCAAAATACCCCTCCTAGTCTAAAAATTTTAAAAAAATTCCAAAAATTCTCAAAAATTCTCAAAACCTTCCAAATTTTCCTAATTTCAATTTTGAACTACCAACCCAATTCGACCAAATTGACCTATTTTAACCAAAAGCCCCAAATTTTCCCTTTAAGCCCCAAATCACCTCCAATGTCTACCCAATTGATCACAAATTTGCCCAATTTCAATTCCAAACTCTAATGCGTCATCCACAATACCAATCTAAACTAAATCCAAGCCCAATTTGACCCAATTAAAAGTCCAATTTGAACCTAAATAAAAAAGCCCCAATTTTTGCCATGTAACCCAATTCCCCCAATTTAAACTCCATAAGCCAATCAATTCCCCAAATTAATATCTAAAACCCTTAATGGCATTCCCCTAAACCAAATTGAACCACCAATTGACCCAAATTTCCACTTAAGCCTCACCCAAATCCAACCTAAGCCAAAGTCCCTAAATTTTCCCCAAATTGGCCAGATGACCAAGTTCCACCAAATTGAATGCCCTAACCCTAAAATTTCACCCAATTAATGTTAAGAGCTCTTTATAGCATCCCCATAGGCCATTTGGAACCATCAATTAGCCTTTGACCCAACCCTAGCATAACCTAAACTCAAGTTAATCCAAATATCCCCAAATTGACCAAATACCCAAATTAAGCCAAATTAACACCCCAAACCTATTCAAAACCCCTCCCATCCTCTCCAAAACACTTTATGACAATCATAAACACCATATTATACAATTAATTGGACCTAACCCAAGCTTGAACCCAACCTAGCCCAACTTAAACCCAAGTGACCCAAATTGAAACAATGACCCAATGTGACCAACCTAAGTCCACCACAGCCACCAAGCGAACCCTAGGAACCACCCTAGATCCACCTAGCCCACTTTACTTCAGTCATGGACCAATGGTCCCATGATTTATGGGATGTCTTTCCTAAAGTGCTTAAACCATATGGATCTTTACCAAAATTGATCACCAACATAATTACTCACTATGATGGCCTGCTCACCCGACCTCTGGCCACCTTCTGTAGGTTTAGTCACCATAGGAGACAAAACTGAGAGCCACCTCCCATGGGCAAAACTCAAATTCATCCACATAACTTGTCCTGCTCTAATTGGCCATTACAGTGCTTCATCATTCCACCTAAGCAGTTGATTCCACCCATAGTCAAGCCCAGAGCTTAGCCCAATGGCAAAGGCTATAAAAGCCATCCTTTACAGCCAAAGGGGTGTGCTGAAAATTTTCCTAAGGAAACTCTGCCAAATTGTCCTGAGAGCTTCTCTGGGACCTCCTGAGTGCAAGCCCACCATCCTTAGCCATTGAATCCCACTACTCAGAGCTAATTTCATAGTCAATTCTCAGCCAAAACCAGGACAAACTCTACCACACCTCCACACTACACCAAACAAATATTAATTGCACCCACACCATCGCCACATTGAAAGAAGAAGTTCCCCCATCAAAGCTCCATCACAGAGAGCCTTTAGCATAGAATTTTGTCAAGACCCGAAATCAAGCCTGGTCAAACTTGGGTCCAGAAATTTCACCACATCAACAGGCTTCATTTGGAGGCTCGTTACATCCAATCGAAGCTGCTACAACCATCTGATTAAGGCCTCCTCTCTCAAACAAAGGTATTGAACTTTCCCCCTCTTCCGAGCTTGTTTCGATTCTCCATTCATGTTGGGTTGATTTCAGGCTAGGTTAGCCATATAGATAGGTTCGACTGGGTTAGATGAGTCCTTAGGAACAAAACCCATGTGATTTGGTTGAGTGTAGAGGGAGATAATAAGGTTTGAGTGCGTGCGGTTCATAGTTCACACTAGTTGGGGATGAAGGCCAGGCATCGTTGGATGAAGTGTATCACTCGGACAAGTGAGATTGCGTCGAGCAGAACCACGGTATATAAAGCGCGTGGTGACCTTGAAGGCGGCGTCGAATGGGAGTCCACCATGTGTATCTTTGGAGTCGCGGTAGGATGAGTTGGCACCATGTCACTTAAGTGAGAAAATAGGATTGAAATGATTTATTTAAATCAGTGGACCTTTAAAAATCTATAACTTGGTGTAGAAAAATCATAAAAATAAAAGAAAAATACCATATTGCTCAGTGAATAGAGTAGAACAATGTGGAAATGTTTTCAAGTTTCTTTGATGGATGTTTTATTTTTAATTAATTAAATATAGTATTTGATGTTTCAATTCTCCACTTGCATGTATATTTCACCATGGCTTGAAATTTAGGGCTTTTCTTCCTCTTTCATGAGGGATTTTCCCTGCTTTTTCTAAGATCAGGGGGGATCTCTATGTGGAGATCCCTAAGTTTTAAGATAATTGCACCTATTTTGGTATAAAAATTATAAAAATTACAATATTCATAAAAAAATATAAAAATATTTTGGTAGGTTCACTGAGACCAGAGGACCATTAAGAAAATTATAACTTGGCTTAAATCACTAAACATAATCCTAATGGCATCAAACCTTAAAACTAAAAGAAAATTAAATTTGACAAAACATAAATGTAAATCACATTAAAATCATTCTCCACTATATTTTAAGGTTAAAGGAACTCCCTATAAAAATTTGAGGTCATTTGGAGTTAATTTAACCACTCAGATTGATTTTTCAAGTTAAATGACATTTTTGATATTAAAATAATTTTATTAAATAAAGTACAAGTTGAAAAATTATGAAATTGGTTTCGGGAGTTCCTTATGATCAGACCAATATAAGAAAAATAAAATTGTAATTAAAATAAGGTTTTCATTTTTAAGGCTATTTTATATATTTAAATAATTAAAAATTTTTAAAAATCACAAAAATAATAAAATTTGTGGAAATGTTTTGAATTGTCTCCTGGCCACTTAGGAACAATTGGAATAATGTTCCTAATTTTTTAAGTGAAGATATTAAATTTTAAAGGGTTAAAAATAAATTTTTAAAGCTTAAAATGGATTTTTCTTATTTTCTCACTAAAAAAATTCTAATA
This sequence comes from Papilionanthe hookeriana x Papilionanthe teres, assembly GCA_022702705.1. Lineage (NCBI taxonomy): Eukaryota > Viridiplantae > Streptophyta > Magnoliopsida > Asparagales > Orchidaceae > Papilionanthe > Papilionanthe hookeriana x Papilionanthe teres. The sequence continues at coordinate 53,739,825 of CM040438.1, read as the reverse complement.
ATTAAAATAAAAATCATAAAAATATGAAATTTATTTCTTTGGGTCGCTTAACTTTAGAGAGAATTAATAAAAATATAAAACTTAATTTTCTACATAATTAATATTTTATATTTAATTAATAACTAAAAATTAACATAATTATAGTAATTAAATTAAAATTCAAAAAATCATAAAATTTGCTCCAATTGGTCCACTGGTCTAGGTGAACCTCCAACAATTTTCTGAAGGATAAATAATTTGTTATGATTAATTCATTGAATTATCTTTGAAAATCCTTATTTTTACATTAAAATAATTATATAAATTAACTAAATTTAGAAAAATCACATTTTCTCTTCTGATGTCTTAATTGACCCATAAGTGGGGTAACATAAAAATTTCAAATTCATTTGAGTTAAGTTTGATTAATTATGAAGTATTAAGGCTTTAGGGGCAAAGTTGCAATTTTGAAGGATTTAGCCTTAATTAACATTTAGATTTTAATGAATGATCTTAATAAACATGTTGAAATGATTGAAACATGAAGGGATAAGTGGTAGAAACCCATCTCACTCTTATCATATTAAAGGATAAACTTGTAATTTCTTTAATTATATTAATTTGGAAGATAATAAAAAATTAAATGATCCTGAGTTAGGGGTTTCATGCTTGGAAAATGATACCTAATGATTCAAAACCCCTAATAAGTGGTTTAATGATAGTTCATTAATCTGATAAGAATCATAATCACATAAGTTTACTTTACATTTTCTAAAATTACATATATACTCAGCTAATGTCTTAAGGGCTTGGTAGTGAGCTATGCTTAACCAAATTTAACTAATATGGATTAGAAAAGATGAAAAAAATAATTGTAAACATATATGAAACACTAGAAGGCCAACCTTAAAAAATAAAATCGGCTAAGCTCCTTAATTAAGTTAGTTTGGCCCTAGGGGTCTTTACTCGCATAATTTATAAATGGAATATCGAGTGATAATTACCCCATATTTAGGATAATCAAAACATTAATTCACTGAGCATAAGGGTATAAAATGGATGAATCATTTAACAAGTATGATAAGTTCAAATGAACTAAAGAAAGTTCAAAAGGGTTGTGAAATATCTAGGCACTCCCTAGATCTTTTCATAAGTCTTCTGGACATCTTGTAGGACGATTAAACCTATTATACTTATTAAAGAAAGACATCTCTCAAATGAAAAAATAGAACCCACCAAGTTACGACATAAGGTTTGGGTAGGCCTGTAACGAACCTATCTATAGGCTTTTACTTTCCTGGAAACTATAAATGTTTACTGGAAAATATACTAAAGTTTCAGGTGGAGGAACGAGAAGACTTGACAGGTACGCTTTTATAGTTTACAACATCTTCTTTTCTTACACTCTCTTTATTGTACTTTTTTTCTTACAAGCTTACATGATAAATAACAATATCACCTTACATGAAAACCAAAACCTTTAGGATAACCACGAAACTGAAACAAAAAATCATATCAAGTTAAAACAAAAATAAAATTAACCGCCACAACAATCAAAATATAAGATAACTCAAAATTTAATCACAGACAAAACCAAAATCATAAGTGAAACTAAATTAAAATGTCTCCATCAGATGATCGCGAATACCTCGGAGGAGGCAATCTATGGCTACTATCGAGCTTTCTCACATTCTAAATGAAAGTACAGAACACATTAAGTTGAGTTTAGTAAGTTCATTTGGACTAAGTGAACAACAACAACAACAACAACAAAGCCTTAATCCCATTAAGTGGGGTCAGCTACATGAATCTTTTTTCTCCATTGCGTCTTATTTAGTGTCAAATTTTTGTTTAATTATAATAAATTAAGATAATTTTTTATGCAATAAGCCTAAGTTTTCCTAGGTCTACCTCTTGCCTTTCTTAACATAAGTTGTATACGAAACATCTACTCTCCTAATCGGATCGGCGGGTGGTTGACGTTTAATGTGACCAAACCATCTAAGGCAACTCTCTCTAATTTTATCCTTCACTGGTGCAACACCAGCCCTATTACAAATATATTCATTTTGCATTTTTCTATAAGTGTAAAGCCACTCATCCACCTAATCATTCTCATCTTGACAACACTTAACTTAGCATTATGCTTCTCTTTTAAAGGCCAACATTCAACACCATAGAGCATTGCAAGTCTCACCACCATCTTATAAAATTATCTTTTCAGTCTAAGCGGTACTTTTCTGTCACACAATAGGCCAGACACATTCCCCCACTTCAACCAACCAAACTGAATTCTACTATTAACATCCCCATCTATATCACCATCGCTTTAAACAAGGACCCGAGATATCTAAATCATTCATACCATTTAATCATTTGATCACCCAAAGTTACACTTCTGTCACTAGAGCTACTAATAATAATATTAAATTCCATGTATTGAGTTTTAGTTCTACTCAAATGAAGACCATTAGACTCCAATTTTGAACTCCATAATTCAAGTTTTTCCTGGGCTTTTTATCTCGTCTTACTCACGAGGAGGATATCATTAGCAAAAAGCATACACCAAGGTACATCCTCTTGTAAATGCCCATTAAGACCATCCATAAATAAAGCAAAAGGATATGGGCTTAAAGGCGATCCCTAATGTAAACCAACAGAAATAATAAAATATTGGTGAATCCGAAGAATATAGTGGTGCCGAAATGAGGGAACCGTGGGATCCTAATCGGTGTTGCTATAATCAACTTAAATATTCCCCTTATAAGACATTAACACATCTCAGTTTAAACATTTCAAAAAAACATGTTACTTCTCTCGATCTCTTCAATTTGACACTTCTATTACTAAACCTGCTATGACGAGGAGCTTGGAGCATACACAATGGGCATTACGACCATCTTCAACAACAAAACTCCTTAAAAATAAACAATAAGCAATAGGACTTCGAGGTAGTTTTTCTAATGCAGCATAAATCCCCACTTCATCTCTGTAGGCCTTTGCATAATCATGTTGTGCAATATAAACCCTAACTCGTTTTAAGTTTCGAGGTTGTCATCAGATATGACATAAATCCTCTTAATTTTCATACCATTCACATGTTTGTATTCAAGTGAATGTAAGTCCTAAATGATAAAATTGGCAAGATTGAACATTAAATAATTATCTCAACTTGAAGCCAAACAATAGGATAGTCTGAAAAACCACCAATATTCTTCTTAGAGCTATGTTTTCCCTAGCCTTTTCTTCTTTTGGATTTCTATAATAACTGTTCTGAAACTTGAGCCACTCACCTATTAGATTTTCTATTACCACATTTTCTTAAAGATCTTATCCTTTTGGAAATCATGAATAAAATATTTTCTGATATATACCAAGAGTTTTCTTAGGTGATCTCAGTTATCTAAGATGTAATTAACTATAGGGGCTTGGCCTCATAGGAAACTTAAAGACCCCATAATAATATAAATCCTATCTAATTGTTTCATATTAGATTGAGGAAGTTGTTGATCAATATAAATGGTTTGCAAACCAAACATGTGTCATAAGTCTTTAGTTTATTTAATCAAGCCTCACCACCAAGAAATGTATCCATTCTTCGGGATAGATACATGGCTTGTGATGCAGTGCTTGATTATTTAAACTATGGTTTATATGAGATCAGTTTTATTTCATATATTTTTTTTCAATTGATATAATATTTTCTATACATATATGTATTCCTAAATTAAATATACCTCAAAACATGATGACAATGGACATTAGCTGATATAAAAAAATCAATCCATCAATTTGTATGCATAGAATTTTGATGGAAAATAATTATGAGCTTAGGATCGATCCTCAAAGGGGATTGAATCCTGTCATGAATGAGGATATTAAGAAAGAAATTTTAAAGTGTTTGGATGCTAGAATTATTTATTCGATTTCAAAAAGTTCTTAGGTTAGTCATATTCATTGTATTCCTAAGAAAGGAGGAGTGACTATAGTTGTAAATGAAAGGAATGAATTATTTTTGATAAGAGAAGTTATTAGATGAAAAATTTGTATTGATTATAGAAAATTAAACCTTGCCACTAGGAAAGATCACTTTCCTTTACCTTTTCTAGATCAAATATTGGATAACTAGCTGTGCATCGCTATTTTTGCTTTTTGGATGGATATTCCAGATACTACCAAATATCTATTGCACCTAAGGATCAAGATGAGACAACATTTACTAGTCCATATGAAACTTTTGCTTATAGAAGAATGCCATTTGGATATGTGATGCGCCTGCAACTTCTTAAAGATATATGATGTTAATTTTCTGTGATTTAATTAAGAAAGGAATTAAAGTTTTTATGGATGATTTCTCATTTTTTGGAACATCTTTCAATTCATGTTTAGATCATTTAACAAGGGTTCTAAAATGCTGCGAAGAAACAAACTTTGTTCTCAATTGAGAAAAATGTCAATTTATGGTTGTAGAAGGAATTGTGTTAGGGCATAAAATTTTTTAGAAAGGCATGGAAGTAGATCCAACAAAAATTCAAGTTATTGCTGAATTATCGCCTCTTACAAATGTGAGGACATGCTGGTTTCTACAGGCATTATATTAAAGATGTTTCAAAAATTTCCAAACCTTTATGTCAACTTTTAGAAAAATGATACTAACTTTGATTTTAATGAAAAATGCGTGAATGCCTTCAACTTATTAAAAGAGAAGTTAATCACTGCACCTATTATTATTTCACCTGATTGGAAAAAAATTTCTAAATAAATATGTGATGCTAGGGATTATGCTATAGGGGTTGTTTTAGTATAGAGATACGACAGTACGTTTAAAGTGATATAATATGCCAGTGAAATCCTTAATGAAGCTCAAATTAATTACACTGCTACTGAAAAGGAATTAATAGCTACAGTGTTTGCTCTTGATAATTTTAGACTTTATCTTATTGGAGCCAAATGTATTATGCATACCGATCTTTCTGCTATAAAGTATTTGATGATGAAGAATGATGCAAAACCACAATTAATTAGATGTGTCCTTCTGATGCAATAATTTGATTTTCAAGCAGTGGATAGGAAGGGTAATGATAATCATATATTTGATCATTTATCAAGGCTTGAAGAGAAAAATAATGTCGATTTTAATGGTGAAATAGATGAAAATTTTCCTGATGAACAATTATATGCGATCAATGAATGACGAATTTTATGATATACTGATATAGTCAACTAGTTGGTTAGTAATATTTTACCATACGGATTAGATAGCTATCAAATCAAAAATTTCATTCATGATTTAAAGTTTTAATTCTTGGTTGTACAATCAATGTAAAGACTTAGTTATTCAAAGATGTGTACCGATAGAAGAAAGTCATGAGATTATACAAAAATTTCATGAATCAGATTCTGGGTAAGATTTTATAATCTGAATTTTGTTGGCCTATATTATTTAGAGATGTTAATACTTACGTAAAATCATGTGATAGATGTTAGAGTGTAGGCAATATTTTTAGAATAAATGAAATGTCCCTAAATTTTACTTTTAAGGTTGAAATTTTTTATGTTTAGGGATTAGATTTTATGAGACAATTTATACAATCTTCTAGAAAAATTTATATTTTGATAGCTGTGGATTATGTTTCAAAATGGATTAAAGCAGTTGTTTTACCTCGTTGTGATGCTAAAAGTGCTGCGAAGTTTTTACAAATAATATTTTTACAGGATTTAGAATGCCGAGAGTAATCATTCAAGATGAGGGAAGTCATTTTAAGAACATAATCATTGAAACTTTAAATCAAAGGTATGGAATAAAAAACAGAATTGCCATAACTTATCACCCTCAAACCAATGGTTTAGCAGAAGTATCCAATTATAAAATTAAAAGAATATTGGAAAAAATAGTAAATTCTAGTAGGACTGATTGGTCTGCTAGACTTGATAGTGCTTTATGGGCCTATTGGAATGCTTATAAAACTCCTATAGAAAGAAAGGATAAGTCTAACAAAGATGAAGAAGAATAACTTGCTGATTACATGGAGGAAGAATACACCAAACAAAATGTAGTTGAAACCCGAGCGTTATTATATTTATGAGAGGCCCACACACTCATAGAGGGAGATGATTTGGAGACACCACGAGGACTCCTTCGGAAAAGCAATGTGATGATTGACCATATGGAAAAGAGAATGGAGGAGTTGACGACTACCATAGCCATGCTTCAGAGCCAGCCTTAAATGCTAACAGAACTGCCTGCAGAAGTTGTCCAGATCATAGATTAAAGAAGAGAAATCACCTCCATCAATAAGGAGGAGCAACCTAAGAAGGATTTTGTCCAAAGTATAATACCAAAAAAGGATCTTAAGCTGGTAGTAGAACAACAGGTGCGAGAGGCCATATCCCAGTCTAAAAGAGGGGCATCGATTTTGAGGGTAGAACTTATCATGAAAAGTTTGATGCCATCCTATACCCTAAAGGCTTCGTACCACCTCTATTTAAGACTTTTGGCGGATAAGGAACCCCCGACAACATATCACTCACTTTCTCACAAGTTGTTGTAATGTCGTGGGTAGCGATGCTTTGTTGCTCCATCAGTTTGTTAACAGCCTTTCCGGAGTTTCCTTCGACTGGTATGTAGAGTTACCAAATGATTCAGTAAGAGAGTTTGTATAATTGGAAAACATATTTGTCAAAAGCTTTATCGGGCTCGTCACCACATCACCGTCGGTGATCTTATAACCAAGAAACAACGATCAGATGAGATGTTGGTGGACTATATTCTATGATGGAGAAATTTAAGTATGAAATGTGAACCGCAGCTTCAAGAACAACATGCCATTAAAATCCTGCTGAAGTGTATCCATGGTCCGATAGCATTTCTCCTCAAAGGTTTTACTGTTAAGATTTTCAAGAAATTGCTTTGCAAGGCCCGCAGTCTTCAGAACGAGGCTAAGCAGCTCAGTCTCCTGGAAAAGAGAGACAAGCAGAAACTAATAAATGCCTTCGAGAAGAAATATGATATTGTAATAATAGTGGATAAAGACAAGCAGTAGATGAAGATTTTGAAAGAACGACCACAACAAAGTTATCAACCGTCACAACAACATGATCAACAATCATCTCAGCAGAGGTATCATCCAATAGAAGGAAGAAACACTTTGCCAGAGCTCCTAAGTAAAGTCTATCTTTTCAAAGACGAAGTAGTTGGTAAGATATTTCACAGTATGGTGAAGAAGTCTAATTTCTAGTTTCCAGAGCCCAAAAAGCCAGAAGAAAAGGATAAGAAAGGTCATTTGTTGTATTGCCCGTACCACAGGATGCTTGGACATAAAATAAAGGACAACTTCACCTTCAAGAATTGGCTCGAGGCTAATGTCAGGAAAGGGAATATAAAAATCCTAAAAGAGTACATGAAAAAAGTTAAAAGATGTTTAATTATTGTCGTTTCAGCCGATCGTATTTTTCTGATTGATCCGTATGCAGTTGATGATGGATGGAGTACAACATGTCAAAATCCTCAAGGAAGATGCTACATCGGATTCAAATAGCTTTGGTGTATGCTTCAATACAGAGTTTAAGACTTGCTAGGCTGACACTATCAATTTCAGTTGAAGAGCCACTTCAAGAGAAGAAGATGGAGAATACCATGGAGGAAACGTAGACTGAAGACCATGATGGAATTAATGGTTTAAAGTGATTTAGTTATAAATTTTGGTTAATTTGTTTCAAATGTTTTAAATTATTTTAAGTTTGGAATGGTGTTCAAGTTGTTTAATTCAGTTAAGTTTTGACATGTTAGATAACCTTAATATTTTGAACTTATTTTGATTTAAGTTTTAAGCAATTTCAGATTAATTTCTTTTAACGTTTTAGTTTAATCATTATTTTCTTAAGATATTAGTTCCAATCATCATTTTTTAGAATTTCATTAATTGATGTGTAAATAATATTTGATCAAATTATTGATTAAGGATTTAATTTAAAGAATTAGAATTCTTCTATATTACATCCCTTAATCTTAATCATTCAAGCTTTAATTGATCTTCCAAGTTTTATGTAATTTAATTAATGTTTCTTTCTTAATGTTTAAGGTGGTTTAATGAGTTTCTACCACTAAAATTCCCTATGTTTCAATCACCCAAATGGAAAGTTATGATCAAATATTTTACCCTTCCCTTTGGTTTAGCCTAAATTTTAATTAGGGTTAAAATTCCTTAATTACCATCATGCCCTTTTAAACTTGTTCATCTCATAACTCATCAAATTAAGCTCAAATGAACTTGAAAATTTTATGTCACTTCATTCACATGTCAATTAAGACATTAGAGGAGAAAATGTGATTTTTTTCAATTTTTAATTCAATTTGTATAATTATTTTAATGAAAATAGGGATTTTTAATGAAAATTTCATAACATGATCAAGATGAAGTTTCTGTCCTTAGAAAAATTATGGAAGGTTCCTATTGACCAGAGGTTCACTTGGACCAATTTTTGTGATATTTTGAATTTTATTTTATTTATTATAATTATTTTAATATTTGAGGCATTAATTAATTATAAAATAAAATTAAAGTTAAAAAAATGGGTTATATATTTTTTCTAAATCTCTCAAACCCAAGGAGCTCGGAGAAACAAATTTTATATTTTTCTAATTTTCTTTAAATTTTTAGAATTATTATAGTGAAATGGTTGGAAGATTCATTTTTAACATTCAAAATTGCCTTAAGCCTTTAAAATTCAATATTTTTATTTTGGGACTTAAGAAAAATATTTGGTTGATTCCTAAGTGATTAGGGGACCAAATATGACATTCTTATGAATTTTAATATTTTGTGATTTTTATAATTTTTTAATTATTAAAATATTAAAAGTTAGGTTAAAAATGAAGTTTTTTCAGAAAATTTCCAATTTTAATTTTCTTAGACTCTTCTGATACCAGATAGGCCTCAATATCAATTTGGTGAATTTTTTAAATATAATTTAAGTTTTATGAATTTTTTAAGTTTAATTTTGGTTATGTTATTTAGAAAATCCATTTAATAGGTTAAACAATTTTTAATTAATTTCAAACTTTTTATGGGGGTTCCTCTGACCCTAAAGATCAATGGAGAATTGATTTCAATTTATTTTAATTTTTAGTTTGTTCTAATTAATTCAAAGTTGGTTTTAAGTCAAGTGAGCCATTAGGATTATTTACAATATTTTAAGCCATGCCATAATTATCCCAAGTTCCTCTGGTCATAGGGAACCTATCATAATTTTCCTGGAATTTTCCAAATAGTATGCTAATTACTGAAATTAAAATACCAAAACAAGGATAAAAACTTGGAAAATAGATAACTTGTGATGGACATAACCTCTGGCCTTGGAATATTCTGTGAATGTTCCCAAGATCAGAGGCTACAAAAGCCCATGGTCTCATGCCATGGTGAATTGTGTATGTGAGTGGAGAATTAAAATACTCAAATCAGTACTAAAATCATTAAAAATTAAATACTTAACTAAATAACTTGATTTCTTTTCCACATTATTCTCCTCTGTTCACTGAGCAAGTGGGTATTTTTTTTTTAATTTTGTGACTTTTCTACACAAAGATATGGATTTTTAAAGTTTCAGGGATTTAATTAATTCAGAAAATAGGTAATCTCCTACTTATCCAACGCGGCGCCACGACATCCTACGACGGGTCGAAGCTACACGCGTCTCCTCCTGATTCGGCGACGCCATCTGACTCGGTAGCCATGCGGCCTACGGTTCACGTTCCATTCCTCCATCCGGCTTGATCCTAGCCATCCGTCCGATACACGCGTGATCCGACGACATCCGTTCATCGTCCCGACTGGTGTGAGCCGAGAACCGTACCACTTCTAACCCTAATATCTCACTCGATACTCAACTAAATTGAGTGTGGTTTCTTCCTACATGCTCATCTAGACTAGAGCTACACATCTATACGACTAATGCGCATTGAAATTAAGCAAAACAAGATGGAGAATCCATGAAAGCTCGGGAAGAAGAAGAGCTTAATACCTTTGCTCTGAGAAGTGATGCTTCGATCAGAGGTGATCGGTACGTTCATTGGAGTTATTGGAGGCTACGGATTGAAGCTCTTGCTCTGGTGAAATGCCTAGGTATGATTTCGTCCAAACCCGATTTGGTGTTTTCACGTATGGAGCAAATGGCTGGCCTGGTGAGGGGGCTTTCACTGGGGAACTTCCTCTCTACCTCTGGTGAAGGTGTGGGAGAATTTAATTTGGTTTATATGGAGATTCTGGGGTTATCCTGTTTTTGGGCCTGATATTGAACTCCAAAATTGAGCTCACTCAAATGAGAATTAGGGCAAGAAAACTGTGAGGCTCTTCTTCTCTAGGCTGGGAGAAGCTCTGGTAGTGATTTGGGGAGGTTTTGTGAGAAATTTTTTCAACACCCATCTCATGGCCGAGAGGTGTGAGTTATATGGCCAGGGCCATAGGGCAGGGCTTGGGTTCAATTAAAAGGTGGATTCTACTGCTTAGGTGGAGGGCAGTGGAGCTCCAAGGTTTAATTTGGCTGAGGTGGCCAATTGGGGAAGTTTGGGTGAGTTTAGCTAGGTGGTGGCTCTCGGTTTTGACTCCCTCTGGCGACTAGGCCGGCCGACACGGACAGGGGAGCTGGCCCCAGGTCAGGTGAGTCAGGTCGCAGGGTTTAATGGTGATTAACCAGGTATGGGGAATTTGGGGTAAGGCAAAAGAGGATTTATCCACTTAAGGGAAGAGATCCCTTAAAATGGAGGACCCTTGGTCCATGGCTCACTTAGCTTGGGCTAGGTGGATCTAGGGTGGTTCATAGGGTTCAAATGGTGGCTGTGGAAGGGTTGGTTTAGCCACATTTGGTTCAATTTGGTTAGGTTAAGCCATAGGTTCAATTTTTCTCACTTGGGTTTAGGTTGGGCTAACATGGGTTTGGGTTTGATTTGGGTCCAAGTGTCTTGAGTAACATTGTAGAAATAATTACCATGAAGAACTTTTGTGAAGACATGGAGTGGTTTTGAGTTCAATTGATAGTTCAATATGATGGGTTTTGGGATTTTGGTTAATTTGAGCAAGGTTGGATCAAGTTGGGTCCAAGTTGGGTTAAGGTGGGGTTTATACCCAATTGAAAGTTTTAAATGGTTTAGGGGAATGTATTGAAGAGTTCCCAACATCGATTGGGAGGAAATTTTAAGATTAGGCCAATCAATTTGGTAGATTTTGGGCATGGATTCAATTTGGGTTAAAATGTGGGTATATTGGATTTCAAGTGAATTTAGGCTAGGCTTTGGGCTCAAATTGGGATAATTGAATATTGTATGAGTTTCATAGGAGTGTCATGGAAGGTTTAGGATTGAAATTTGGGGGGAATAGTTGGCACTGGGCTAATTGGGAGATTTTGGATTTAATAGGCAAATTTGGGGATTTTGGGTTTCAAATGGAATTGAACTCAAATGTGAATCAATTTGGACTTGAATTTAATTTATATTGGTAGTGGGGATGTTGAATTAAAGTTTATAATTGTAATTGGACAAAATTGAGGTCAAATGGGTTGATTGGGTTTGACATTGGGTCCATTTGGGTTAAAAATGGGTCAAATTGAGGGTTTTGATAAAATTGGGTTAAATTGGCAAAATTAGCTTATGGTGTAGTTGAACAAAATAAAATTGGGAATATTTTGGATATTTTGAAATTTTTTAGGAATTTTTGGAATTTTTAGAATTTTGGGCTAAAAGGGGTATTTAGGGTATTTGCAGGTTATTTGGAGGGTATTGGGGTATTTTGGTGGATTCAAGAGGTAGGAATTGTTTCAAAATGATTTTTAGGATTTTTAGGAATTTTGGGTAATTTTTGGGAAATTTTAGGAGAGTTTTGTAGTTGTAGGTACAATTTAGGTAATTTTAGATAGGTTTAAGGACTCAATGTCAAAACCAGAAATTTTGGCAAAAATGAAATTTGATTATGGTTGGGAGGGTGGAAAAGCTTAGAGTGAGCCATGGACCAAGAAATGTCCATTTTGAACATCTTCTAGGTTGTTCTTAACCCTCTTCGCCAAGGGCTAGGGGTTTGGACTTAACCACATGAGTGCTCCAATGAACCAGGAGTCAAGATTGGGTAAGGATGGTTTAGGATGGGTGTAGGAGTGCAGTATGTGCAAGCTAGACCTCACCAAGACTAGACCACCCAGGGTTGTCCTAAGCTTGAACATCCTATAGGAATTCATCTTTGCCTTCCCACACATTGGTCCCAACCTTCCAAGTGATTTGGAGGTTGATGACCATCTATGTAAGATCCCAAAGAGAATAAAGATTTGGTTTGAATTTCTAAATGGTGGATTCCATCTTTAGTCTTCTAGGATAGTCAAGGAGAAGTCCTATGGCTAGATCCTAAGCACTAAGAAGAAATAGAAGACCTCACCAAAAATGAGGTCAACAATACTATAATGTAAAGTAGTAAAATTGTAGTACATAAACTGCAAATGAGTATCTAGGCTCCTCTACCGCTGCATGGTTAACAACATAAAACATACTATAGTTGTGGGAAATTTAAGTAAATTGTTGAAAAGGAAAGTAAGAAAAGCAAGAAAATCCAGTATGAAGAAGTCAAAAAAACAAATCGTTGGAAAATATGAGCAAGTAAAACAAAACTTGTATAAAAGACCAAGACCGAGTGAAAAATATTGGTGAAGGTGGAGGCTCAGAGCTGGACAGTGTGCTTTGTAACTCCAACTTCAGATAAAATCTACCAACCAAACAATCTAACGAGGGCAATCTCTAACCTCGATCTAAGTGATTAACTGTCGACCTTTAAAAGTTTTAATCAAAATTCTTTAAATTTTCATGCAGGTAGAATTCACTTTAACAAGCTAAAGTAACCATGTTTCAAAAAGGGATATTTTGTCATCTTATATTGCAAGTATTTTTTTTATAAAGTAATATGGTCTATAGGCTAATTACTCTAATCAGTCTAGGACAATTAGCAACTGATCACAGAAAAATACGTTAAGAAATTCATATCTATTTTTGATGAAATTGCACTTTAAAGAAAGGTATTTTCTTTATTTTACTGCAGGAATGAAGATTTATAAGTGATGGAAGCAAAAAGCATGAAATGGAGCGAATTTGGATCAAAAAGGAAGAAATTCATGCAAAATGAAGTAAGTCGTCGGCGACGAGATCGAGGCCTCCGCCGGCGAGATCACGAGGAGAATTTCTGAAGGAATTATAACTACCTCACCGACAGCGAGCCCGAGCCCGCCGACAGCGAGATCACGAGGTTTGAAGATCTTCTAGAAGCCCCGCTGACGGCGAGGTCGTTTCCCGCCGACGGCGAGATAGTTCAAAATGCATATACATTGAACCTGGACACTTTTTGAATTGGTGTTTAAGCATCCCTTGGACCTTTGCCTACCTCTATAAATAGAGGACGAATTTTAGTCTTTGTATGTGTCTTTTGTGTGTCATTTGTGTGTGTATCTGGAGTATTAAGTGAGTCTTAGTGAATCTTTAGTGAGTTAGAAGTGTGCTGTACTAGAAGGAAAAGTCAAAGGAACTTGAGGAGTACTGTCAGGGAGGAAATTAAGATAAGTATCTTTATTTATTGTTGTTAACTTTAAATGAAATCCATGCTTTATTTTATTCCCATGCATTACGAGTAGTTTTCTTAGTCTTTCTCCTTGTTTATGAAAATTATGCGAATTGATGAAATTAAATAGAAGTACACTAATGTATTAAAATAATTGTGATAATTTTTTTACTTAGAACTTAATTTACTTTCAATCTGGCCAATTGATGTGTTAAAATATGTTGAAGTATCAACTATAGTAAAAATTACATCCAATATTCAGGGAAGTCAAAAGTCTTGGAAGGAGGGTGCAAATAAATAGGGAAATATTATTTATCGAACGTAGAATTGGACATTTTAGTGTGACAAACTAAAATATTCAATTTGGTCTATTGTTTGAGAGCTGAAGTGTAGATGTTAGCCCTCAGGTGAGTGGAATGTGGGAGCTACGAAGTGGCGACCGGTATCCTCCCGGCTAGCCGCAGATTCAGTAATCAAACATAGGATTAGTCAATGTTCTTTGCACCTGAACCAAAGGGTAAAGAATAGGAATGCTCCTATTTGTCACAATACAATTCAAGAATTCTATTTAGATTCATCATTCACTTAATTTTCTAAAAACAAGAAGAAGGATACTTTTTCTGAATTATTTAAATCAACTTTATTTCAAGCATTAGTTTACATTAGTTGCTGTAGTTACTTTAAATTTCTGTTTACTATATTAGTAAGTAATTCCTTTAAATTTTAGCTGATACAATTCTGTTAAAAACTTCCCTGTGGGATCGATAACCAGGACTCCACTAGAGCCCTGTATTACTTGATACGATACGTATACTTGCGTAGAATCCACATTAAAAATTCAATCATAAAATCAAATATATATATATATATATATATATATATATATATATATATATATATATATATATATATATATATATATATATATATTAAAGCGGGATCAAGTTTTTGGTGCCGTTGCTTATTAACATAATTTGCAAACATATAAAAAGAAGACTCCTAAGTTCATTAAGAACCAACCCTCAAAATTTCACTTAATTGAAGTACATATTTAATTTGTTATGATTTAATTACCTTCTGATGTATTTAATTTTTTAAAATAAAATACTTAATAAGCATTTTTTATTTTTAGTCCAATAAATCCTCCTCTCTTCTTTAAGCATGGGTATTTTTCTTTTATTTTTATGATTTCTCTATACCAAGATATGAGTTTTTAAAGTTTTTTTAATTATTTAATTCCAAAATACCATAATTTTCTACTTATCCATGCCATCCTTGGCATCTCCAAACTCACACGTGGTGTCACTTGATTGGCTACACTTTCCACTCATGCTACTAACACGGCTCGTGCCAATTGCACCCTAATCCGAGAACCGTCCAAATTCTAACCCAAAGATCTCGCTCGATGCTTAACTAAATTAAGTGCAGTTTGTTCCTACACCTTCATCTAAGTGAGACGAAAATATCCATACAGTTAAATACATATGAAATACACATTTCTTTCACAAAGGTCCAAACCGAGTACAAAAAAAAAAGTTTTTAGGTTATACCTTAGCCCAAGAGGTGAGGCTTCGATTGTGTTTGTTCCTGAAGTTTGCCTTGAGTCCACGAACGTCCTCCAAGTGTTAGTTTGAGCTGAGGTTGGGTCTATGTATGACTTTGATCAAAGGGTGGCTCGAGCTTGATCTTGAGCTTTGGTGGAGCACTCGAAAGAGGGGGCTTCTGATTGGGGAAGTGGTTTTGAGGAGTTGTGGAGGTTATGGAAGGGTTAATTGAGGTTTTAAAGGGTTTGTTTCTAAGGCTGAAAAATGACCTAAATTCAGTGGTGAATTGAGCTATGGTGGTGGGAATGGTTGGCTGAGGATGGTTGGGTTAAGCTTAAGATCACTGCAGGAATCTCTGGAAGCAATTGGATAGAGCTTCCCTTAGATTTTGAAGCTCTCCTCTCTTGGTCATGGAGGCCATTTATAACCCAGGCCAAGGGTAAGGCCCTAAGCTTCCATTAGCTAGTGCTAGTAAGCTTAGGAGGAGAGGATAACGATACAATTGGTCAATGAGAGTGTGCCACATTGGATGGGTGAGAATTTGGGTTTTCTCCATGGCCACCCATCTTAGTTTTGGGTTTCCTTGCCACTAGGGCGGCCGACCAGGCTAGGGAAAGTGGCTAGCTAACTCAGGGAGGTCATGGAGGTTTAATAGAGATAACCTTAGCAGCTTGGAAGGCTGATGACATGTGTAAGTGGGTTTAGCCAAATTAGGGGGCTTTCCACATCTTGAGGGACCATTGGTCCATGGCACAAGATTTTGGCCTATTTAGTGATGTGATTATCATTCAGGGTCTAAGGATGGCTGAGCTAATATGCTTTGGTTAGATCAAAGAGTATTTGAGATGGATTTTGGAGTAGGCTTAAAATTGAGGTTTGGGTTAGCTTTAGGTAGGCTCAAATTGGTCTTGAAAAATGTCATGATGGATTTGGAAAACAATTTTTTTCGAATTGAATTGAACATGTGGCTTAATTTGGTGTAACTTAGACTTGGGCTCAATTTGAGGTAGTTGACTTAGGCTTGAGATTTGGGTTTGGAATTGGGTGTAAGTGGGTTTGAATTTGGCTTATATTGGGCTTGAATATGATGATATTTAGTTTGGATTTGAAATTGGGTGAGTTTGAAATGAATTTAGTGGAGATTGGGGGTGATTTGGGGACTTTAGGGATTTAGGGGCATTTTAAGAATTTTGGCCAATTTTAGTGTATTTAGGGAAATTTGGGTGCAATTAAGAACATTAGATGGTTAGAATTTGTTTTGGTTAAGTTTGGAATGGATTTTGAGATTTTGGCAATTCTTGAACATTAGGGGCATTTTTGGTAATTTTGGGTTTTGTAAGGGTATTTTGATAAATTTAGGAATTTTGGGGTAAATTTGAGCAATTTGGATATTTGAATTTGATCAACATGATTTTTGGTGAGTAATTGGGAGTTTGGATAACTTTAAGAATTTTATGGTTTTATGGACATTTTGGTAGTTTTAGGGAAATTTGGGGGTAGAAGAACAATTGAGAGTTCTACTAGAATTAGAATTGATTGGACATGGTGACCATGCATACCATGGAAACCCCCCCTCCCCCACCTAAAGGCAATAAGACCCACATGAGAGCTCATTTTGGATCCTCCACAAGTTGGTCCTACTCATCCTAGCCAAAGGCTAAACTCTTGGGACCACCCACATGAGCAAGGAAAAAAAAGGTCAAGTGTAAGGGATTTCTAGGGCTTTAGGATAAGTGGGGAATTGTGGTGAGTTCAAATGTTTGTGTGTGACCAAGACCAAGCTACCCAAGGTTACCCTAAGGCTTGCATGACTCTCTTTGAGCTTCCTCAAGTTGGTTTCAGCTTTCTATGTGCTAGAGGATAAAACCATACATCTGAAACTCCAGAGAGAGCAAGAAGAGGTTGGATTTATAAGGGAGGTGGGTTCGATCACTAGTCCTCTAGGATAATCAACAGGAAAATCTTATGGCTAGATCCTAGGCTCCTAAGAGAAGAAGACTAGAAATCATCAAAAGTGAGGTCAACAAATGGACCCCCAATATGTGTGGTGTGCTCGACAAGCACATTGCTTATTGGTGTTGACCAAAAAGATTAAGAAGCCAACATAATTGTCTAAGACAATATACTTAGAGCAGTGTAATGAATTGAACAAGTTTTTGAGCTTGAGCAAACTAGGCTCAAATCGGAGACGTAGGAAAGTTTCTATTGGGGAAACAACAAGAGTATTTCCAAATTGTAGTTGTGAATTCAAGTTTTCAAATATTAAGTGAGATTTTATTCAATTTTGTTTTTGTTTTTCAATTTCAATTTTGTTTTTTATTTCAATTTAAATTTTGTTTTTTTAGTTTTGATTTTAATTTTAATTTTTTATTTTGATTTTTGATTTTGTGAAAATTTCAAATTTTGATAAGTGATGAGACCAGGTTGAGATGGAAAGCACAGGGACTCACATCCAACTGAAGGCTGATCGAGGAGAAGTAAACTGCCATGTGAAGGAAAGCACTGGGACTCACATCTAACCATAAGGTAGCGGGAGGTCTGTCAATTTTGGAAGGAAAGAACTGAGACTCACATGCAACCTAAGAGACAATGGGATGAACTTATTGAGATGGAAAGCACAAGGACTCACATCGAACTCAAGTGCTAATTAGCAAGAATGCTACATTAGGGAGGAAAGTTATGAAACTCACATTCAACTCAAGTGGTAGCGACAGTGCTGAGAAGAGGTAGGATGCCTTGCTCCATTTAAGGGGATCTTACACCTATCCCATTGTCGAGTACTTAGAAGAGAATATGATGCCGCGCTCCATTTAAGGTGATCTCACACCTATCTCGAATGTTGAGTGCTGAGAAGAGAATAGGATGCCTTGCTTCATGTAAGATGGTCTCACACCTATCTCAAATGCTGAGTGCTGACAAGAGAATATGATGTCTTGCTCCATTTAAGGGGGTCTCACACCTGTCTCAAGTGCTGAGTGCTAAGAAGGGAACATGATGCCTTGCACCATTTAGAGAGGGTCTCACACCGATCTAGAATGTTGAGTATTAAAAAGAGTATAGGGTGTCTTGCTCCATTTAAGGGGTCTCACATCTATTTCGAACGCTGAGTTTACAGATTTGTAGAATGCAAGAATTTATGAAATTGTGGTTATTGCGGAGTTTTGCAGAGATTTTGTGGAATGCACGAAATTTTATGAGTGTGGAAGAGTTGTGGAATAGTGCAGTGTTGCGGATATTTAGAGGCTTATGAGGTTACAAAAATGTTGAGATTTGTGGAAAATTTGTACAGCTGTGGAACCCATGGTAGTAGTAGAAATTTGTGAGAATGGTGGAATTGGGTTGCAAAGAGTGTAAAATTTTGAGTGAATTTATTTATCATTTATTATTATTTTTTTAAAGATTCTCTTGATTTGATTTTCTTTTTATCCTTTTTTAGTTTTAAATTTTAGTTTTATAAACATTTCATATTTTTTTCTGTATTGAACTTTGTTTGCTACAATATGGGACCGACATTGGGTCAAGTGGCTTTACATTGATTAAACAATGTGGCAATTCAAAAACACAAGTGCTGCAACCATAAGGTGATCCTGTTGATTTTTTACTGAAACCTGATACAACTAAATACATGCTAAAAATATCCAAAAGTGTTATGAGTACATCCATGCAAAAATTGTAATCTCCCATGTCATACCATCTCTGTTTTGATGCAGTCAAAAAGGAACAAACATCTGCCTGTCACCAGAGGCCATGCTAAGATCAAGCTAACCTCTTAAGCTATGTTTCGAAGCAAAAGTCCCCTTGCATATACTTACAGGTAGAGTAATCTTACAGCTCGAGCGGTAGGAGTCCCTCCAAGTCTGGATCGGGTCGAGATTCATTTGGTATTTTGTTGTCATCCATCCTTTGGAAAGTTACGAAGACTCTTCTTTGCGGTACCCCAGGAATGCAAAGTTTTGAAAGAACTGCTCCATTTCCTTTCAGTATGAGTACTGAACTGATTAACAGAGGAACCTCAACAAGTCCTCGAAACTCTCACAGACCAATAATCTATATCTCCTTTCAAAATTTGTATGTTACACTTGCTGATAAACGCGACGGTGCTGAAGGGTCTGAGAAAATCGTGGTGATCAATATGAGGTGGAATGCAATTTACTTCTCCATAGATGTTGATAATGCACCTATTGGTAAAGCAATATGTTGGTAGTATGCACCACACTACCATCCTCTTAACCATTTTCTTTATTACCGAAGGCATAGGATCCACCGCATCATGTCTTAAAATGTACGGGGATTCTTTTCTTTATCCCGTGCAAAATTGTAGTAACAGCCACATTGGATGGTAATTATGCCTTTCCTTCTCTTCCATTTCTACATCTCCGAGTACGTCCCCTTCTTGAGAAGGCTTGCTCGACGTGTTCCTTAAAAAACACAGAATCCAGTATCTTCCTTTCATCACTCTCTGAAAATACTTCGATGTGTAACCCGAGTCCTTCTAAAATGTTGACAAATTCCCCATGAATCTCAACAAGATGCTCAAATTCCTATTTGCAGTCCCTTTGTATCTTCTCTAGCTCGTATATGGGAACAACCTGTGATCATCGAGACTTATCCTCCAGTTCATCCTCAGAAAAAATTCGTGACCGTCGAGGCTCGACAAACTGTGGTACATATGGCTCTACATCTGGGTGCTCTCTACTTCTAAGCACAATTGAAGCTGCTTTGTATTCTTCTAAAGTTCCGTGATGTTCCAAACAAAGAACATTACACTCTAGACCTTGGTGAAGGATCCTGCTAATGATGTCTATCTCCCTATATCAGTGTTGCATCTCAGACATCACGTGCAAAGCTTCTCAGGTGAGTACTTTGGTAGAACGAGCTCCATGGTAGCCTTGGGCTCATCATCTCTAGCTGAAGGAATGGTAGAAATCTCCTCTGATGGCTGATCATGAATCTGCTCCTCAGTAATTAGAATAGGCTCTGTAGCTATCTCCTTGGTCTGTCTCCTCTCTAGGCGATCCAAGGCTTTGTGTTTCCATCAGTTGGCATTTCTGCTGTGTGTCCGCCTCAACAACTTTTTATCCTAATGCAAAATCTGTGGGGATCTTTCTGAAGAAGCACTGACTATGTTCATTAGGGGCCCTCATACTTCATATTGACTTGTCCATAATCCAAGTTAAAGCTTATGGAACCACCCTGTGCCACTTTCCTTTCATCTAGTGCAAGATCCAAGTGTCCTTAAAAGAGAAACTCAGCTTCGATCTCGACATTTTTCCTGCAGAAGATAGGATAAACGTCAACATGTTGAAAATTAAACGAATAAAAACAATAATAATTTATTATTAAGTAAAATTTAACTTATGTGTATGCACTTTGTCTAATTTAATTAGGTACGATTCGAAACTTATCAAAATTCAAAAATTACACATTTTATTTCATAAAAATTTATTTTATTTTATCAAAAATAATCATTATTACAAATTTTTAGACCTAGTCACAGACACTGACCATATAGTAATTTCTCGTAACAAGTATCATCCTCAAAATTCAACCCTTGAAACGTCACATTGCACAGTACTTCTTCAAATATCATCCATTAATCGACAACATGGGCCTTTAGCTTTTGGAATCCACTAATTGGTATGATCCTCTAGAGTAAACCTTCTCCCCCACGAATGGTCCCTCTCAAGTCTGTTCTAACTTTCCACCTATCTTGCGATGTGCAAGAATAGGTCTCCTAAGAATGAGAATGAGGTCACCCACTTTGAACGTCCTCAAGCAGACCTGCTTGTTGTGGACTTCAATCATCTTTGCCTGGTAGAGCTCCAAGTTCTGCTGCGCTAGCACTTGTTTCCCTTTGAGATTCTCTAATTGTTCAAGGCGTAGCTTGGCGTTGTCCTTTGTTGTAACCTTGTTGGCTACCGTAACTCTGAGAGAAGATAACTACACCACTAACAAAAGTACGAACTTAGACCCATACACAAGCGCATATGGTGTAGGCTGTGTCGGAGTTCTGCCTGTTATCCTGTATGCCCACAGAGCTTACAATTATCTCTCATGCCATCCTCTTTTGTTTTCATTCAATATTTTCTTAAAAATTTGCACGAGTTTCTTGTTGAAAGTTTCTTCTAGGCCATTTACCCTAGGGTAGTAGATCAAGGAGTAACTCCAATCTATTCCATGTTTTCTGCCAAAGTTGTTGATCTTCATGCTTTTGAAGGCTGAACCGTTGTTTGAGATGATCCTGGGGAGAAAACCAAAACAGTAGACAATCTGATTCTTAAAGAACTAAAGAACATGATGCGCTGCAACTTCCCGTAACAACACTGCCTCTGCTCACTTGGATAAGTAATCCGTAGCTGCCAAAATAAATCATTATCCCTTCAAAGATTGAGGGTCTATAAGACCTACTATGTCCGTACTCCAACGCTCGAATGGCCACGACTCGATCGTTGGATATAGCACATTCAGAGGTTGGTGCAAGATTACCCCATGCACCAGGCACTGGTGACACTTTTTAGTTGTTTACATGCAGTCAAACATCATTGCTAGCCAATAATATCTGAGTCTCTTGATTTTCATCTTAATCGTCAAACCTGACAGATGAGGACTACACATCCCAACATGCACTTCCTTAACCATATCCTACGCTTCTATTATGCTCAAACATCTCAACTACATCTGATAAAATGATCTTCTATACAAAACATTATCGATTAAGGTGTATGACATCGCCCTCTTCTTAATATGATGTGTCACTGACTTATCTTCTGGCAATGCTCCTGTCTACAGGTATTTTATAAATGGCTGATGCTAATCCTCAGTATCCTCTATTTTTGTAGCTGACATTTCTTCTTTTCCCAGTTTATGTAGATTATCCATGTCGATCTGAACAAAACTTGACATCCTTATATTACGATGTCAATGGAGTCTTTTGATGGACATGTCAATTCTTTAGTGAGCTTGACTAAAAATTTGAATGGGCATTGTCTACTTGAGGAATTCTGTACAGTGTTATATTTAGAATCTATTCTAAAAACTTCATCATATACTAATGATAGTCATTTAGAGTATGTTTGGGGGCTCGACTGGAGGGTTAATTATTCCATCCGGAGCATGTACGCAGCGCTGGGTGCGGATTTTAAAGGTACCGCGTGGGTATTGGATGGGTATTGGGATTTTAAGGGTACTGGGTGGGTATTGGATGGGTATTGGGTATTGGGTATTGGCTATTAGGTGGGTATTGGATGGGTATTGGGAGGGTATTGGATGGGTATTGGGGAGCTGCGTGCGGACTGCGTACGTTCTCCGTATGGAATAATGGCTCCGACTGGAGAGCTTCACTGCATGCCACCGCAGAAATCTACAGTTTGGGGGCGTGGTTGGAGAGCTTCACGGTCACCGCTGGGGATGTTTTCGTAGCGGGCCGCGGGATCTACCACGTAGCCTGCTTCCGTGATTCTGTTTTTACCCATTGCTCCTTCGATTGAAGGAATCCCATGCTGCCGGTATGGCTACGAGATGATCGTGGCGTGAGGACCTCCGAAAATGCCATCTTTCTACTCCATCTTCACTCCGCTTCTACCATAGAACCATTGAGGATGGTAGCTGTTGCGCTCGTCCCCGCCTTCACGCTCTTGAGCTTCTCTAAATATGATAAACTCCCTTTTGGCAATAATTTTTTAGGTTTAATTTTGCCTGATAAGCTTGATGTCTTGGAACTGATTGAAGTAAGCCTTGCATCTTTTGGAATGCTTATGTTTTAACTTATTCCAAATAAGTGCTCCTATCACCCTCCCTTAAGCCTGCTATCCACTAACCACAATCCTTCCTATTCTCTTTTGCTGTTGCCTTCCTTGCCCGCATCTTCCACTTACCCATCATCAATCCTTCCTATTCATTAATGGAAACCATGGAAATGTTGTGATGCAAAAGCAAAATGTTGGCTTAACTAGTTTTTTACTTTAGTTTTTAAGAACAATTTATAATCCTAATTTATTGGGGGCTCAAAGTAGATAAGAAGATTTACAGTTACAATTTGAATCCTATTTTGATTTGTATTGGTTCTACTAAATTTTGATTTGTGTGTTTGTGAAAAAAGAGTGGATGAGCTTGGGAGAAGAGTAAAGAAGAGTAAAGGCAGAGTAGAGAAGAAATTTAATATGAGCTCAATAGTTAGTTTTTCTGGCTCTTTGTGTAACCCAGATTCTCCCTACCATCCCTTATATTTATAGGTGAGGATTGGGAGACTTGTGAGAAAAATTACAAAATAGTTTGCATACATGAAAAGTTCTAATAACAAAGCCAATTGGTTACTCATTTTAAAATGTAATGGATGTGTAGCTTGATAAATTGGTTTTCGTGTAATTATTTGGTTAATTAGTGCACTGTCATGGCAGTTTATATAGAATGCTCAACAAAATTGCTAATATGGTTATCCTTCTCGAACCAAGAAGCAAACCAGCTGTGATGTTAAAGGTTCGAGTTTTATACTTCTAAATATAAAAGTTTAGGTGGTAGATATTTAAATCTGTGGTATTTATATAAATGCCCCTTTATAGAATAATTTTTCGTTTTTCACTTGTTTTGAGTTGATGAAACCTTTGCCTTTAAAAGATTTTGAAAGACTTCGTGGAACTTGAATTCAAATACTGCAATTTCAATTTTTTTTTCAAAAAAAATTCTCCATCTTCAAGCAACCAAATTTCCAACACAAGCTAAGTTTCCCTTTTCTTTATTGATCAACTCTGCCCAAATTTTTTAAGCAAAATATAATGTACACCCACACTCTTACTCTTTGAGATTTGTGCAAGCTTCAAAGCAAGTTCTTTTAACTGAAGATATTTCTGGCTCCATTAGAAGGCTGAAGGTGCTCCTAAAATTTGTATAAATTGAAATTTTCAATCAATGTGATAAATTTTGAAATTTATAATCTCTTATTAATTTGTTAAAGGGCTATTGAACCATGCAAGGGACCGTTTCAAAAGCTTGGAGAGGCGAGGCTTGCTTATTCCAACTGCTAACGATAACTGAAGAACTTTGAAATCTCTGTTTGAAATAAGAGTAGAGGATAAGCTTCCATGGATTTTGTTTCTGGATATGATTTTTTTCTCCATTTATAGGACATAGGAGAAGAACACGATAAAGTTTACTATTTGATTCTTTAATGAAGATACAATGGAGAAATGTGATTGGCTTTCATGGTGGATCTGAAGGCTTCTGCTTCTAATCTGTGGGCGAATGCTTTAATGGATGTTGATTGGAAGCAATAACCTTTTGCTTTTCTCTTGATGCTTTATTTCTTCATGGAAAGCAATGTGCTGCAAAACTCAGAACTAATGGTAGTAGGATAGATTTTCTGCATTTGTTTTATACTAGGAATGCTCATTAATTTAACTGTTAGTTGAATTGTGGAGAATTGTTATTTCAGATTTTGTTTCAGGTTTAACACGGATAAGTTCTTCATCTTCTCCATCCTTTAATTTGACTTGCCGGCGAGGCCATAATTGTTATCTATAGATAGGATTTTGTATGCATACCAAGCCATTCTTTTGTTTTTACAAAGCTAAAGTTTAGAACATGATATTTACATTTATTTTGTATTGACCTCATAAAGTTATGAATCAATAGTTGTATTTTAGTTTTAAAAAGTTATATACTGATATTTTTGATGTAATATCAAGATTTGAGTGCTATGCATGTAAAAATGAAAAACTTGGTTATATATGTAAATATATAAGAACTTTTGTGCTATATATATGTAAATACCCTTTTGTGATATATTGTAAATATCAAGATACTCAATATACCACCCAACACTTACTTATTTGATCAGGAGTACTACTATTTTAACCATTAAAAAGTGAAATACATCATTTTACATATGAGTAAGGTGTATGTATGTATGTAAAGAAGTTTTGATGTTGTATTTATTCAGAATTGAATGTTGTATATGTAAATATTCCTTTATTTATAGATGAGGGTGGAGGTGTATTTAGATACATACCACCAAAGTCCTATGTGTTTTTATATATCACTAAACAGGGACAGAATGGTCAATTTCTGACCCACAGCTGTTTTCACACAGCTGCAACAAACAGACAGCCAGGTTCCTCGCAGTAGCTTCCTGGGGCAGTATTAATGAAACTGAAAAGCTGAGAAGCTCCAACTGCACTAAACAGACCCTTAATCTTGGCTTTTTAATCTTGTTCTGCCCTGCCACTTGCTAAACAATGAGTTATGATTTGTCGTAAATGGTGAGGTTTGTTATTTCCATTAGTATTATCAATTCTAATCCAGTTATCAAAGCTTCATACTTCGCCACATTGTATGTGCACGACTCTGTCAGGTGGTAAGATAATCTCAACATTACCTTATCCAGTGTAACAAAAATTAGGCCAATTCCTACTTTGTTGGGTATTACTATTTGCAATCCTTTGGCTTTCCTTGCTGATAATGCTCTATTAAAGTACATCTCTCAACGCTGAGCACTGGGTTATTCCACATGCATTATATGTTCATCAGGAAGGTCTTCATTAAGAGGGGACCCAGCTGGTAGTAGGTTCGCTACAGGAAAGTATGCTAAAATCTATCCTTCGATAGTAAGAAGGGCACAAATGTTATATCAAACTGCAACAAAATCATCAATCATCTAGCTAACCTACCAGAAAGCGTCAGACGAGTCATCAGATATTGCAAAGGATTAACCCTTAAAACCATGTTGACCTTATGACAAATATAGTGTCTAAGCTTTTGAGTGGCAAAAATCAAAGCTAGACATTGTTTCTCAATAAATAGATACTTTACCTCCGCCAGTATTAGACGTTGACTAAAGTAGTAGAGTATGTTTTCCTTACTCTCATAGTTGACTTGGGCTTAACAGAGCTCCGAGGGAATCTTCTAACATTGTGGTATAGAGTATCAACGGTCGACCTGGAATAGGGCTGCCAAGGCAGGAGATTTCATTATATATTGTTTAATATCTTTGAAGCCTGCTAACATTTCTCATCCTAATTGAATTGGCATCCATTTTGATTAATGCCAAAAAGGGATGCCACCTTCCTAATATTAGATTAGATATAAAGTGTCTTAGGTATGCTAATTTTTCTTAAAAAATCATAACTGTTTCATGGTTTTGGGAGGTGCCATTTCTAAGATAGCTTTAATCTTCTCTGGATCGATTTTGATCCCCCGACGACGGACAACGAATCATAGAAATTCCCTTAAGGTAATGCTAGATGCACACTTTAAGAGATTCATCTTAAGATTATATTGTCGTAATAATTCATACACAATCCTTAAATCATATAAATGTTTATCCTTTTTTTTACTCTTAATGACTAAGTCGTCCACGTTGTACTCTACTTGATTATGAATGAAGTTACAAAAAATCTTCATCATAGCTCGCTAGTAGGTTGCTCTGGCGTTCTTCAAGTCAAATGGCCTCATCGTACAACAATAGATTCCAATCAGAGTTCTGAATGCAGTAAGCGTTGCTTCTTTTGAGGCCATCTAGATCAAACTGTACGCTGACAATCCAACTATAAGCAAAAAATTTCATGTGACGACACAATGTCCATGATCCACCTAAAAATTATCTATTTTGCACATTTTATAAGCATTTTATGTATATTTTTTGATGATATTGCACTTTAAAGGAAGGTATTTTGCATGTTTTTGGTTTCAGGTACATGAAATTGACATTTAGAGAAAATGAGAGAAAATGAAGCAAAATTAGGCTACTTTGTATGGCGCTTTAGCGCCACCCTTAGTGCCTTAGCGCCACCTTACAAGCAAAGCCAGCGCTATAGCGCCACATCCTGGTGCTATAACGCCAG
Source organism: Papilionanthe hookeriana x Papilionanthe teres (assembly GCA_022702705.1). Lineage (NCBI taxonomy): Eukaryota > Viridiplantae > Streptophyta > Magnoliopsida > Asparagales > Orchidaceae > Papilionanthe > Papilionanthe hookeriana x Papilionanthe teres. The sequence continues at coordinate 53,712,885 of CM040438.1, read as the reverse complement.
TAGTTATGCTTCTAGAAGATACATTTAATTTGGCTAAATTTTGAAGAGGTTCTTGAAGCATCAGTGATCTATTAAATGGGGACATTTTTGGCCGAAAAAGGGCCAAGAAGAGATTTTTGGAGGCTTTAGAGAGGACTTTTGGGAGATTTTCATTGTTCTTTTAAGTGTGTAAATGTGTGTGAGTAATTGTTGTGTAAGAGTTTGGAGATTGCTGGAAGGAAACTCGTTGATTGGAGAAAGACAAAAGGTACTTTATATTTTTGTTAAGTTTATGTTATAAAACTTGGATTTCAATACAACTTATGTGTTTTTATTTAATCTCTATGAATTCAGAGTAGTTCCCTTTCTTTCTCCTTGCATATGAGAATTAATCTTGTGGGATGAGTATGATTTAAATACTACTTTTTATTTAAATAATTGTGATGGTATTTTCATTGATTCTTTATTGACTTCGAAAATTAGGCACTTGTGAGGTAAAACCCGTTGAGATACATAATGATCCGGGAGGCCTATGATTTCACCTAATTAGTGAATACCACACTTCAACTTCGGTAGAGCCGTTGCAATCACTTGAGGGGAGTGAAAAATAGATAGAGAGATAAGTTTTGATAGGCGTAGAATTGATGTATCTAGGGTGACAGACTAGATTATTATATCAATTTGGTTTAGAGTTTGTATCCTAAAGGTCTTAGTAGGTCTTATATAGAGGGCAAAGTGGGCAATCTGGAGGTAAGAAGCAATAATCTACTCAACACTACTGCACAAGCTAGTGGAAACCTATAAACTAACCAATGTTCTTGCTAGTACCGAGAGGGGAATAATGATAACAATGCTCCTATTTGTCACAATACAACATCTTGTATTTTTAATCATTCAAATCCTACACTGATTAACATCTCTATTGCAAGGGGAAATATCTTTTCATAATATTTAGAACTGTTTTTATATTTAGATAGTCTTTTAAACTTTAGTAAACTTTTGAATCTTATTGTTGCTTCTTGCTTAAAATTAGTTTTTACTATTGCAAACATATCGTCTTTGTTCTCAAGTTATATTTATCTACAATTTAGATATAATCTTACAAGTTAATATTAAGAGTTACGGCTTTCCTCATGGGATCGATACTGGGATTTTTAAGGAAAATCCTATATTACTTGAGACGATACATATACTTGCGTAGTAACTATAGTGTGCAACCTTATTATATAATTTCTAAATTATTACATTTCTTCGCACTAGCCGCCAAATATAAATTGAGATAAGTTTTTGATAATTTTAAGAATTATAAATATTCATTTAAATTGCGGATCGGGTCAAGTTTTTGGCGTCGTTGCTGGGGAAAAGTAGTGAAACATTTTAACTTTGGGATTATATTTGAATTGTATATTTATTTTCAGGAGAATTAATATTATTTTTATTTTATATTAGAAAAACTTAAAAAAAATATTAAAAAACAGATAATAAAAAATTTCAAAAATATTTTTAATTTTTAGTATGTTATTTTATTTTCTGCAATTTTACTTTGTGCATGCGTAATTCTGGGCCTGAAGGTTTAGTGCCTAACAATTCTGAACTAGAATGAACTATAAGAAGAATTCGAAAATAAAGAAGACTTCATATTTTTCAAGAAATGGCAAACATATCACAAAGTCATATCGATATTCAAACTGCTGAAAATGAACATCATAACTTACAAAAACCTTTAAGGGATTATGCGAACCTTACAAGATGAAATTCATATAAGTATTCAAACTCCTACTGTAGCGGCTAACTCATTTGAACTTAGACCTGCTATTATAAAAATGATACAATATAATCAATTTGGGGGAACACCATCTGAGGATCTAAATTTAGATTTAGCAAGCTTTTTAACAATGTGTGCTACACTTAAGTATGATAGCGTATCAAACGATGTCATCAGACTTACACTTTTTCCTTTTCAATTAAGGGATAAAGCCAAGATGTGACTAAATTCATTAGCACCTGGATCTATTAAAACATGAGGAGATTTAGCACAAAATATTTTGGCTAAATATTTTCCAACTTTAAAAACTGCTACGCTTAGAAATGACGTTACTTCTTTTACTCAATATGAAGGAGAGTCAATATATGAAGCTTGGGAAATATTTAAGGAACTCCTTAGAAAGTGTCCACATCATGCTCTACCAGACTAGTTGATCATTCAAACTTTTTTATAATGGGTTAGTAGAATCCGTTAAATATATCACAGATAGTGCTACTTGAGGTTCATTAATTTCTAAACCATTTGATGAAACTTATTCATTAATTGAAGAAATGACTACTAATAATTTTCAATGGTCCTCTAAAAGGGTAAATCCTAAGAATGTAGTCAGTATTCATGATAATGACGCTTTTTCAATGGTTTCATCTCAAGTTGTTGCATTATCTTGGAAGAGAGACCAAATTTGAATGAATTTTTCTCTAACACATCATGTGATCGAAGAAAATTCATTCGAACAAATGATTGATTCTCAAACTTCACTGGAAACTACAAATGCTATTATTATACCTAATAACCCATATTCCAATTATTACAACCCAGGTTGGAAGAAACATCCTAACTTTAATAAGAATAACAATTCTAGTGGTAGAAGTCAACAATGGGGAACACTCAAGTAAACCCATTGGAAAACTAGAATAACCAGGGTAGTACTAATTATAAACCTACTTATTCTTCTAGCTTTAATAAACAACAAGTGAATGAGATGAAGTTGCCTATAGAATAAGTGGTGTTACAAATGGGCAATCAATTATAAAGTCAAAGTGCTGATATTCAACATATTGAGAATCAACTGGGACAAATTGCTAATGTAGTTAGCAATAGGCCTCATGAAACACCTTTTAGTAATGTTGAGATCAATCCTAAAGATAAAAATAAAGAGTTAAAACAAGTTAAAGCTATCCAACTAAGGAGTGGAAATAAATTAAATGTTGGAGTTCAAAAAGAGTATGAAGTTAAAAAATAAGATAAAGAGGCTGAGAAACCTAAAGAAACTATTCCTAAAGAATAATATCAATTTAGACACCACCTTCTTTTCTTCAAAGACTTAGATAGTAGTAATTGGTTCTGCAATTTTTGAGATTTATTGAGATTTTTAAAAATCTTACAATTAATATCCCTTTTGCTGAAGCTTTGGAATAAATGCTAAGTTATGCCAAATTTATGGAACAAGTTTTTAATAAAAAGAGGAAATTTGAAGATTATGAGATTGTTGCACTTAGTGAAGAGTGTAGTGTAATAATTCAGAGAAAGCTTCTTCAAAAACTTAATGATCCTGGTAGCTTTATCATATGTTGTGTAGTTGGAGAAAAATTTTGTGGAAAAGCTTTATATGATTTAGAAGCGAGCATTAACCTCATGTTGTTATCTATATTTAGAAGGTTACGAGTAGGAAAAATATCTCTCACTACTGTAACCCTACAGTTAGTTAATCCATCTATCACTTATTCCAAAGGGGTTATAGAAGTTGTGTTGGTTAAAGTGGATAAATTTATCTTCCCTGACGATTTCATTGTGCTAGATATGGAATAAGATAACAAAATTCGTATTAATTTAGGGAGCTTTCCTTACTATCGGGCATGCAATGATAGATGTGCAAAAAGGAGAATTAACCAAGAGAGTGAATTTTCAAGAAGTTACATTTAATGTGCTAAAACAATGAAGTATCTTAATGGAATATGTTACGGAATGGACATCATTGATTATATGATTGGTAACATTTTTAAGAAGAAGTCATATCAGATCAGGAAGAACATAAGAATGAAACTGAAAGTGATTTTGAGGATGAATCAAATGAGATAATTGATAAAGATTCAAATTATGTTCAAGAAAATTTGAAGTTTTAGACACTTCTGAGAATAGTGTACCTCTGATTCCATCTATTGAAAGACCTCCTGAGCTTGAGATTAAGGTTCTACATACTTATTTAAACTATGCATTGTTGGGGAACTAATCCACATTACGAGTTATCATATCATCAGATTTAGCTGCAGAACAAGAAGAAAAATTATTGGAGACATTGAAGAATCATAAGAAAGCCTTTGGATGGATGTTGACCTCACTTTTGTTGAGATCTAATCTTTCTTTGGAATAGCCTAGGGTTTAGCTATAGGACTTTCCTAGTGACTATCTCAGAAGACTAGCAATGGAGCCCTTACCCCATAGAAATTCAAAACATTTCTTTACTTCATTTGGAGTTTTAAAATGTTTGAGGTCTAACCTCTAAGTATTTAGGAGGATGAGACCAAGCATAAGGAAGCTCAAGAGGAGTTCCCTACAGGATGGTTAAGTCTTAGGACTCACCCTGAGAGGTCTGGTCTGGGTGAGGCTCACACACACACTCACACCCACATTACACTCTCACACACTGCCTCACAACCCCCATACCAAACTTCTTTACACTTGATCCCCTACTCTTTTGGAAACTCATGTGGGTGGCCTCCCCATGCTCTTAGCCCTAGGCTAAATTTTGGCTAGTACCATCACATGGAGGATCCAAATGGGGAATTGCCTTGGTCCATGGCTCAAATGGGTTATAAATCTCACTCAACCCCAATTTTACCAAAAAAAATTCCAACTTTTGACTCCTTACCCCCAAACTTTACCAAATGACCAAATTACCCTTAAAAACCCTAATTTTGCTCCAAATTCCCAAACTCAACCAAAATTACTAAAATCCTCTAAATATCATCCCAAAACATTCATCACCACTCAAAATACCCAAAGTACCTCAAATTTACCAAAATCCCCAAAAAAACCCCTTAAATACCCAAAATTACTAAAATGCCCCACCTAGCTCAAAAATTTCAAAAATTTCCAAAAATTCTTAAAACCCTTCAAATATTCCCAATTTCAATTTTGAACCACCAACCCAATTCGACCAAATTGACCCATTTTAAATAAATTCCCCAATTTTGCCCTTTAAGCCTTAAATCACCCCCAATGTCTACCCAATTGATCACAATTTTGCCCAATTTCAATTCCAAATTCTAATTAATCATTCACAATACCAATCAAAACCAAATCCAAGAACAATTTGATCCAATTTCAAGTCCAATTTGAACCCAAATAAAAAAAAAGCCCCAATTTTGGCCATATAACCCAATTCCCCCAAATTAAACTCCATAAGCCAATCAATTCCCCAAATTAATATCCAAAATCCTTAATGACATTCCCCTAAACTAAATTGAACCAAAAATTGACCCAACTTTCCACTCAAGCCTCACCCAAACCCAACCTAAGCCAAAGTCCCCAAATTTTCCCTAAATTAGCCAGATGACCAAGTTCCGCCAAATTGAATGGTGTAACCTTACCTTAAAATTTCCACCCAATTAATGTTGATAACGCTTTATAACATACCCATATGCCATTTGGAACCATCAATTGGCCTTTGACCCAAACCTAGCCTAACCTAAACTCAAGCTAATCCAAATATCCGTAAATTGACCAAATACCCAAATCAAGACAAATTAACACCCCAAACTTATTCAAAACCCCTCCAATCCTCTCTCAAACACTTTCTGACAATCATACACACAATATTAAACAAACAATTGGACCTAAACTAATCTTGCACCCAACCTAGCCCAACTTGAACCCAAGTGTCCCAAATTGAACCTATGACCCATTTTAACCAAACCAAGCAAAATGTGACCAACCTAAGTCCACCACAGCCACCAAGTGAACCCTAGGAACCACCCTAGATCCACCTAGCCCACTCTACTTGAGCCATGGACCAAGGGTCCCATGATTTAGAGGATTTCTTTCCTAAAGTGCTTAAACCATATGGATCTTTACCAAAATTGATCACCAACTTAATTACTCACCATGATGGCCTGCCTACCTGACCATCTGACCTTTGGTCACCTCCCCTAGCTTGGCCGGCCAGCCTAGTCACCGGAGGAGACAAAACCGAGAGCCACTCCCATGGGCAAAACCCAAATTCACTCACAAAACTTTTTCAGCTCTGATTGGTCATTACAGCTCTTCAGCACTCCACCTAAATTGTTGATTCCAACCATAGCCAAGCCCTGAGCTCAGCCCAATGGCCATGGCTATAAAAGCCATCCTTCACGGCCGAAGGGGTGTGTTGAAATTTTTCCTAAGGAAACTTTACCAAATTGTTCCGAGAGCTTCCTGGGACCTCCTAAGTGCAAGCCCACCATCCTTAGCCGTTGAATCCCACCTCTTAGAGCTAATTTCAGAGTCAATTCTCAGTTAAAACCAAGATAAACTCCACCACACCTCCACAATGCACCAAAATCAATTTAACTGCACCCACACTATCCCCACACTAAAAGAAGAAGTTCCCCCATCAAAGCCGCATCATAGAGAGCCTACGACATAGACTTTGATCAACACCTGAAATCGAGCCTGGTCGAACTTAGACCCAAAAATTTCACCACAGCAAGAGGCTTCATCTGGAGACTCGTTGGGTCCAATCGAAGCTGCTACAACCATCCGAGTGAGGCCTCCCCTCTCAGACAAATGTATTGAACTCTCCCCCTCTCCCGAGCTTGTTTCAATTCTTCATTCATGTTAGGTTGATTTCAGGCTAGGTTAGCTATATAGATAGGTTCTTCTAGATCAGATAAGTCCTTAGGAACGGGCCCCGTGTGATTTAGTTGAGTGTAGAGGGAGATTTTAGGGTTTGAGTGCTTGCGGTTCACAATTCACACCAGTTGGGAACAAAGGCCAGGTGCAGTTGGAGGAAGCGTGTATCACTCGGACGACTGAGATTGCACCGGACAGAACCGCAGACATAAAGTGTGTGGTGACTTGGAAGGCGGCGTCGAATGGGAGTGCGCCACGTGTATCTTCAGAGCCACCATAGGATGAGTTGGCGCTGCGTGAATTAAGTGAGAAAATATGATTAAAATGATTTATTTAAATCAGCAGACTTTTAAAAATCTATAACATGGTGTAGAAAAATCATAAAAATAAAAGAAAAATATTCTTTTGCTCAGTGAATATAGTAGAACAATGTGAAAATGTTTTCAAGTTTATTTGATGAATGTTTTATTTTTAATTAATTAAATATAGTATTTGATATTCAATTCTCCACTTGTATATATATTTCACCATGGCTTGCAATTTAGGGCTTTTGTTCTCTCTGTCATGAGGGATTTTCCCTGATTTTTCCAAGATTAGCGGAGATCTCTATGTGGAGATCCCTAATTCTCAAGATAATCACCCCTATTTTGGTATAAAAATTATAAAAATTACAATATTCATAAAAAAATATAAAAATATTTTGGTAGGTTCATTGTGACCAGAGGACAATAAGAAAATTATAACTTGATTAATTAATTAAATATAACCATAATGATCATCAAACCCTAAAACTAAAAGAAAATTAAATTGGACAAAACATAAAAGTAAATTACATAAAAATCATTCTCCACTATATTTTAAGGTTAAAGGAGCTCCCCATAAAAAAATTAAAGTTATTTGGAGTTAATTTGACCACTCAGATGGATTTTTCAAGTTAAATGACATTTTTGGTATTAAAATAATTCTAATGAATAAAGTATAAGTTGGAAAATTATGAAATTGGTTTTGGGGGTTCCCTATGATTAGAGTAACATAAGAAAAATAAAATTGGAATTAAAATAAGATTTCATTTTTAAGGCTATTTTAAATATTTAAATAATTAAAATTTCATAAAAATCACAAAAATAATAAAATTTGTGGAAATGTTGATCACTTAGAAACAATTGGAATAATTTTTCTAATTTTTTAAGCGAAGATATTAAATTTAAAAGGGTTAAAAATAAATTTCTAAAGCTTAAAATTGATTTTTCTTATTCTCTCACCAAAAAATTCTAATAATTGAAATAAAAATCACAAAATTATGAAATTTGTTTATGTGGGTCCCTTAATTTCAGAGAGATTTAATAAAAATATTAAACTTAATCGTATACCTAATTAATATTATATATGTAATTAATACTCTAAAAATTAACATAATTATAGTAATTACATTAAAATTCAAAAAATCATAAAATTTGCTCCAATTGGTCCACTAGTCTAGGTGAACCTATAAATAATTTGTTTTGACTAAGTTATTAAATTATCTTTGAAAATCACTATTTTTACATTAAAATAATTATATAAATTAATTAAATTTAGAAAAATCACATTTTCTCCTCTAATGTTTTAATTGACCCATAAGTGGGGTAACATAAAAATTTCAAAGTCATTTGAGTTAAGTTTGATTAATTATGAAGTATTAAGGCCTTAGGGGCAAAGTTGCAATTTAGAATGATTTAACCTTAAGTAACATTTAGGTCTTAATGAATGATCTTAATCAACATGTTGAAATGATTGAAACATGAAGGGATAAGTGGTAGAAACCCATCTCACCCTTGTCATATTAAAGGATAAACTTGTAATTTCTTTAATTATATTAATCCAGAAGATAACAAAAAATTAAATGATCCCGAGTTAGGGTTTTCATGCTTAGAAAATGATACCTAATGATTCAAAACCCCTAATCAGTAGTTTAATGATAGTTCATTAATCTAATTAGAATCATAATAACATAAGTCTACTTAAAATTTTCTAAAACTACAAATATACCCACCTAAAGTCTTAAGGGCTTGGTAGTGAGCTACGCTTAATTAAATTTAACTTATATGGATTAGAAAAGATGAAAAAATTAATTATAAACATATTTGAAACACTACAAGCCCAACCTTAAAAAATTAAATCTGTTAAGCTCCTTAATTAGGTTAGTTTGCCCCTATGGGTCTTTACTCGCATAATTTATAAATGGAATATCGAGTGATAATTACCCCATTTTTTGGATAATCAAAACATTAATTCACTCAGCATAAGGGTATAAAATGGATGAATCATTTAACAAGTACGATAAGTTCAAATGAAATCAAGAAAGTTCAAAAGGGTTATGAAATATCTAGGCACTCCCTAGATCTTTTCACAAGTCTTCTGGACATCTTGTAGGAAGACTGAACCTATTATACTTATTAAAGGAAGCCATCTCTCAAATGAATAAATAGAACCCACCATGTTACGAAATAGGGTTTGGGTAGGCCTGTAACAAACCTATCTATAGGCTTTTACTTTCTTGCAAATTATAAATGTTTACTACAAAAGATACTAAATTTTCAGGTGGAGGAACGAGAAGAATCAACAGGTAGGCTTCTATAGTTTATAACATCTTGTTTTCTTGCACTCTCTTTATTGTACTTTTCTTGCTTACAAGCTTGCATGATAAATAACAATGTCACCCTGCATGAAAACCAAAACCTTTAGGATAACCACAAAACTGAAACCAAAAATCAAATCAAATCAAAAGAAAAATAAAATTCACCACCACAACAATCAAAGTATAAGACAACTTAAAATTTAATCACAAACAAAACCAAATTTACAAGTGAAACTAATTTAAAACGTCTCCATCAGATGATTGGGAATAACTTGGAGGAAACCTACGGTTGCTAATGAGCTTTCCCATGGTCTAAATGAAAGTAAGGAAGTCATTAAGTTGAGTTTAGTAAATTCATTTGGACTAAATGAATCTGAACAAAACAGTGGTGTCAGAATGAGGGAACTGCGGGGTCCTATTCGGTGTCACTATAATCAACTTAAATATTCCCCTAATAAGACATTAACACATCGTAATTTAAACATTTCAAAAACTTGTTACTTCTCTCAATATCTTCAATTTGACACTTCTATAACTAAACCTTCTACGACGAGGATCTTGTAGATTGCACAGTGGGCATCACAACCATTTTCAACAACAAAACTCCTTAGAAATAAACAACAAGCCAAAAGACTTCGAGGTAGTTTGCCTAATGCAACATAAATCCTCACTTCATCTTTGAGGCCTTTGAATAACCATGTTGTACAATATAAGCCCTAACTCATTTTAAGTTTCGAGGTTGTCATCAGATATGACATAAATCCTCCTATCTTCCAGACTATTCACATGACCAGTATCAAGTGAATGTAAGTCCTAAATAATAAAATTGACAAGAATGAACATTAAATAATTATCTCAAATTGAAGCTAAACAATAAAATAGTCTGGGAAATCACAAAGATTCTTCTTGGAGCTGTGTTTTCCCCTAGCTTTTTTTTCTTTGGATTCCTATAATAATTGTTCTGAAACTTGAGCCACTCACCTATTGGATTTCGTATTACCACATTTTCTTGAAGATCCTATCCTTTTGGAAATCATGAATAAAATATTTCCTCATCTATATCAAGAGTTTTCTTAGGTGATATCGGTTATCTAAGATGTAATTAACTAAATGGGCTTACCTTTATAGGAAACATAAAAACTCCATATTAATATAAACACTATCTAATTGTTTCATATTAGATAGGGGAAGTTGTTGGTTATCATAAATGGTTTGCAGACCAAACAGATGTCATATGTCTTTAGTTTATTTGATCAAGCCTCGCCACCAAGTGATGTATCTATTCTTCAGGATATATACATTGCTTGTGATGTATTGCTTGATTATTTAAATAATAGTTTATATGAGATTAGTTTGATTTCATATTTCTTTTAAAAATTGAAATAATATTTTTATACATATAAGTATTCCTAAATTAAATATACCTCAAAACGTGACGACAATGGACATTAGCTGATATAAAAAAATGAGTCCATGAATTTGTATGCATATAACTTTGATGGAAGACAATGATGAGCCTGGGATTGATTCTTAAAGGAGATTTAATCTTGTCATGAATGAGGATGTTAAGAAAGAAATTTTAAAGTGTGTGGATGCTAGAATTATTTATTCAATTTCAGATAGTTCTTAGGTTAGTCATATTCATTGTATTCCTAAGAAGGGAGGAGTGACTGTAGTTGTAAATGAAAGGAATGAATTAATTTTGACAAGAAAAGCTACTAGATGGAAATTTTGTATTGATTATAAGAAATTAAACCTTGCCACTAGGAAAGATCACTTTCCTTTATCTTTTCTAGATCAAATATTGGATAGACTAGCTGTGCATCAATATTTTTTGCTTTTGGATGGATATTTCGGATACTACCAAATATGTATTGCACCTAAGGATTAAGATGAGACAACATTTACTATTACATATGAAAGTTTTGCTTTTAGAAGAATGTCATTTGGAATATGTAATGCACCCGCAACTTCTCAAACATATATGATGTTAATTTTCTACGATTTAATTAAGAAGGGAATTAAAGTTTTTATGGATGATTTCTCACTTTTTGGAACCTCTTTCAATTCATGTTTAGATCATTTAACAAGGGTTCTAAAATGCTGTGAAGAAACAAAATTTGTTCTCAATTGGGAAAAATGTCAATTTATGGTTGCAGGAGGAATTGTGTTAGGGCATAAATTTTTTGAGAAAGGCATGGAAGTAGATCCAACAAAAAATCAAGTTATTGTTGAATTATCGCCTCCTACGAATGTGAGGACATGATGGTTTCTACAGGCATTATATTAAGGATTTTTCAAAAATTTCCAAACCTTGAAGTCAACTTTTGGAAAAACATACTAACTTTGATTTTAATGAAGAATGCGTGAATGCCTTCAACTTATTAAAAGAGAAATTAATCACTGCACCTATTATTATTTCACCTGATTGGAAAAAACTTTCTGAATTAATATGTGATGCTAGTATTATGTTATAGGGTCTGTTTTAGTACACAGATATGACAATATGTTTAAAGTGATATAATATGTTAGTGAAACCCTTAATGAAGCTCAAATTAATTACACTACTACCGAAAAGGAATTAACAACTATAGTGTTTGCTCTTGATAAATTTAGACCTTAACTTATTGGAACCAAATGTATTATGCATATCGATCTTTCTGCTATAAAGTATTTGATGATGAAGAATGATGCAAAACCACAATTAATTAGATGTGTCCTTCTGATGCAAGAATTTGATTTTCAAGTTGTGGATAGGAAGGGTATTGATAATAAAATAGTTGATCATTTGTCAAGGCTTGAACAAAAAATAATGTTGATTTTAATGGTGAAATAGATGAAAATTTTCCTGATGAACAATTATATGCAATCAATGAATGAAGAATTTTGTGATATGCTGATATAGTCAACTACTTGGTTAGTAATATTTTACCCTACGGATTAGATAGCTATCAAATGAAAAAGTTCATTCATGATTCAAATTTTTACTTCTTGGATGACCCTTATTTGTGCAAACAATGTAAACACTTAGTTATTTGAAGATGTGTACCAATATAAGAAACTCATGAGATTATACAAAAATGTCATGAATCAGATTCTGGGGGACATTTTAAGGTTGTTAAAACTGCATTTAAGATTTTATAATATGGATTTTATTGGCTTATATTATTTAGAGAGGTTAATACTTACATAAAATCATGTGATAGATGTCAGCGTGTAGACAATATTTTTAGAATAACTGAAATGCCCCAAAATTTTACTTTGAAGGTTAAAATTTTTTATGTTTGGGGATTAGATTTTATGAGACCATTTTAACATTCTTCTAGAAAAATTTATATTTTGATAGATGCAGATTGAAGAAGTTGTTTTACCTCGCTGTGATGCTAAAAGTGTTACAAAGTTTTTACAAAGAATATTTTTACAGGATTTGGAATGCCAAGAGTAATCATTAAAGATGAGGGAATTCATTTTAAGAACATAATCATTGAAACTTTAAATCAAAGGTATGGAATCAAAAACAAAATTGCCATAGCTTATCACCCTCAAACCAGTGGTTTAGCAGAAGTATCCAATTATGAAATAAAATAATATTAGAAAAGACAGTAAATCCTCATAGGACTGATTGGTCTGTTAGACTCTATAGTGCTTTATGGGCCTATAAGAATGCTTACAAAACTCCTATAGAAAGGAAGGATAAGTCCGACAAAGATGAAGAAGAATAACTTACTGATTACATGGAGGAAGAATACACCAAAATAAATGTAGTTGAGACCCGAGTGTCATCATATTTATGAGAGGCCCACACACTCATAGAGGGAGATGATCTGGAGACTCTACGAGGACTCCTTCAGCAAAGCAATGAGATGATTGACCATATGGACAAGAGAATGGAGGAGATGATGACTACCATAACCATGCTTCAAAGCCAGCCTAAAATGCTAAAAGAATCGCCCACAGAAGTTGTCCAGATCATGGATTAAAGAAGAGAAATCACCTCCATCGATAGGGAGGAGAAAACTAAGAAGGACTTCGTCCAAAGTCTAATACTGGAAAATGATCTTATGCTGGTATTAGAACAGCAGGTGCAAGAGGCCATAACCCAGTCTAAAAGAGGGGAATTGATTCTGAGGGTAGAACTTATCCCGAAAACTTTGATGCCATCCTATACCCTAAAGGCTTTGTACCACCTCTATTTAAGACTTTGGCGGACAGGGAACCCCCAACAGCATATCGATAACTTTCTCAAAAGTTATTGCAACGTGGTGGGTAGCGATGCTTTCTTGCTCCACTAGTTTGTTAGTAGCCTTTCTAGAGTTGCCTTCGACTGATATACAGAGTTACCAAATGGTTCAGTAAGAGCATTTGTAGAATTGTAAAACATGTTCATTAAAAGGTTTATTAGGCTCATCACCACATCACCATCGTTGATCTTGTAATCGAGAATCAATTATGGAGGAATTTAAGTATGAAATGTGAACCGCAGCTTCAAGAACAACATGCCATCAGAATTCTGCTAAAAATGCCATCAGATCCATGACCCAATAGCATTTCTCCTCAAGGGTTTTACTATTAAGACTTTCGAGAAATTGCTTTACAAGGCCACCAGTCTTCAGAAAGAGGCCAAGCAGCTCAGCTTATTGGAAAAGAGAGAGAAGCAAAAATTGATAAATGCCTTTGAGAAGAAATTTGATATTGTAACAACAGTGGATAAAGGCAAGCAGTAGATGAAGATTTTGAAAGAACAACCACAACAAAGTTATCAACTGTTACAACAACATGATCAACATTCATCTCAACAGAGGTATCATCTAAATAGAAGGAAGAAACACTTTGTCAGAGCTCCTAAGTAAAGTCTATCATTTCAAAGATGAAACAGTTGGTAAGATATTTCACAGTATAATGAAGAAGTCTGATTTCTACTTGCCAGAGCCCAAGAAGCCAGAAGAAGTAGATAAGCAAGATCATTCATTGTACTGTTCATACCACAGGATGCTTGGGCATAAAATAGATGACAACTTCACCTTCAAGAATTGGCTCGAGGCTAACGTCAGGAAAGGGAATATAACAATCTTGAAAGAGTACATGAAAACCTAAAAGATGTTTAATTAATATCATTTCGGCCGATCCTATTGTTCTGATTGACCTGTATGCAGTTGATGATGGATGGAGTACAGCATGGCAAAATCCTTAAGGAAGATGCTACATCAGATTCAAATAACTTTAGTGTATGCTTCACTACAAAGTTCATGACTTGTTAGGCCGACACTATCGATTACAGTTGAAGAGACACTTCAGGAGAAGAAGATGGAGAATACCATGAAGGAAAAAGAGACTGAAGACCCGAAGAGAAGACTAGGGGCTACTTTTCCTAGGATAGTAGTATGATTATTTGTTTACCTCCGTGGGGTACTATAATGAGAAGAGTTCTTATATTAGCTACGGTTTAACTGTTTCTAGTAATAATGCAACTAATGACAACCAACCTAATCCAGATCTTGATTTCAATTATAATAATGATTCTCAAATCATATAAAACATTAGTGATCACGATAAGGAGGAGGGTGCCGATGAAGACAATTAAGATAGTTCGGAAGTGATGTGCTTCTTTACAAATTTCAGGGACCACTTATCAAAGTTGAAGTTGAACCCTCAAACTCTGAAGCCACTATAAATGAGTCAGTTCTCCCAATTTAAGAGAAAACACATGTAGTTTCACCATAAAATTTGGAAGAGATGATATAAATCAATTTAAGAAGCGAAAAAGTTCTTTTGTCTTCAAGAGTGGGTCCGAAAGACAATGCGAAACTGATGGTTACTCAAGGAGAGCCGACCATGTTAGTGGATGAAGTGCTCGTTCAAGAAAGAATTGAGGAAACTGGTAACAACAAAGTGGAGTACAATGTGTTAGCCCATCTTCATAACTTTCCCACAAAAATAAGTATTTACAATGCTTTGATCTTGTCAAAGGAGATGAGATAATCTCTGGTTAGGGCCTTACTTGAATCAGAGATTTTCTTAGCTCAATTGGCTGATAATTCCTTGGATGAAGTTTGCATGTTAAGAGAATAATATGACATTACCTTCATGAACAATGACATGTTGCTCGATGTAGCGAACCATAACCGACCTTTGTATATTTCAGTCACCATTGGCAAGTTTACAGTCTGCAGGGTGTTAATTGATATGGGAGCAACAAGAAACATGATGAAACGTCAGACTTTAGCCTACTTAGAAATTGGTGCTCGAGATCTTAAAATGGATAGGACGATATTAAGAGGCTGCAATCAGAATGGAGAAAGAGCTACTATATTAGTAACACTACCTATGGTGATCGGTGATTTGGCAGGGACAATTAAAAATTCCACATAATTAATTATGAGACATCATTTAATGCCCTACTGGGTCGACCCTAGATCCACGAGTACCGTCCATAATCTCTACACTAATATATAAAGTACTATGAAGGCGGTTGTCGGCATATTTTTAGGGTTAAATGTTGTATTTTGAAAAGGGGTCGCCTAACAGAAATTGTCGGCGAATTTTTAATTTAATTTAAATAAATAATTTGAAAAGTAGTATTTGATTTTGAAAAATAATTTTTGAAGATTTTAAGATATGAAATCAAACTAATCTCACATCCCGAATAGTTTATATAAACGAGCACCGCACCACAAACCGTGTATCTATCCCGAAGAATAGACACACTGCTTGATGATGGGGCTCGATTAAATAAACTAGGAGATTTGTGACATCCGTTTGGTCTGCGAACCAATTTTACAAGCCGACAAATTCCCCTGTTTAATATGAAAACATTAAACAGGGTTTATATTACCTGGGTTCTTAAAATTCCCTATAAGGGCAAGCCCCTATAGTTAATTACATCTTAAGTGACGGGAATCACCTAAGAAAACTCTCGATAATAATCAGTAGTTCTGCTCTCAAGAATTTCAAAGTTTAAGTCTTCAAGTGATTGAATTTTGGAATTTCAATAGTGGAATGGATCAAATTTGGAACAGCTTTATTTTAGGAGTCCAAAGGAAGAGAAGTAGGAGAAGCTGAGGATCCAAGAGGAATCTTGGCAACTTCTCGACTATCCTATTGTTTGGCTTAGATTTGAGAAAATCCTAATATTATCTTATATTTCAATCTTGTCAATTTTAGTTAATTAGGACTTATATTCGTATGATAAAATCATACAAATAGCCTCGAAGATGTGAGGGTTTATGTCGTATCGGACGACTACCTCGGAGTCCTAAGACCGGTTAGGGCTTAATTTACATGACATGATCACGCAAATGCCTAACGAAGAGTTGAAGATTTATGTTGCACTAGTGCAAACTACCTCGAAGTCCTATGGCTTGATTATTTAATTCTAAGAAAGTTTTGTCGAAGTAGACTCGAGTTTTGCTTGATGACGATGGCCGTCGTCGCCCACCATGCTTCGAGCTCCTTGTTGTTGCAGAGGTTTAGTTTTAGAAATCATAAATCGGAGATGAGAGAAGTGTTCTGGTTTAGAGAAAGTCTTAATTTCCAAGTATTTTTTATGTTTTAATTAAAACAAATCTTAAGTTGATTATAACAACACCGGTTAAGATCCCACGGTTCCATCCTTCCGGCATCGTTATTTTTATCGGATTCACTTAGTCCAGATGAATTTTCTAAACTCAACTGAATGAGTTCCACACTTTCATTTAGACCGTGGGAAATCCCGTTAGCAACACGTAGGTTACATCATCCGAGGTATTCCCGATCATCCAACAATACGTTTTAATTTAGTTGTAGTTGTAGTTTTGTGGTTTTGTTTGTGATTAAATTTTGAGTTGTTTTATATTTTGAAATGTTGTGGCGGTGAATTTTATCTTGTAATGACTTTTAATTTAGTTTTGGTTTCAGTTTTAGGGACTATCCTAAAGGTGTGGGTTTTCATGCAACACTTGTTTATCATGCAAGAAAAGTAAGTGTGATGCGATTAAATAAATTGCAATAAGGTAAATTGCAATAAAATAAAAGCGTACCCGGAGGGTCTTCCCGTCATCCCAAGCCGCACTTAAAACACAATTAGAATATTTAAGCATTTAAAGCAGATTCCTAGGTAAAGCTAAGGGAAGGGTTATGGTTTTCTACCAAGTTCCTAATCCTATAACTAGTTATCTCCTATGACGTCTAGGTTCTTGTATTTTGATTTGAAGATGATTTTCTTCATCAAAGAACAATTAAGTTCAATTGTTCTTATAAATATCCTATCATATCGAGGAAGTGCATAAGACGAATCTTAAACATCTTTTCAATATTTCTAGGATTATTTTAAGTCCAAGAGAATTTAATTATACAAATGAATTAATCGTCCGAGAATTCAAGTTTTGTTGTTATCTTGCTCAGTGAACTAGGACATTTGAATATCCTATAAGTGAAGTAACACTTCACTTAACGTTCTGTTTAGGAGTTATGACAATAAAAGCTTTCGAGGGCAAACTGGTGTTCATATGATTTATGATTTAACTTAATTTCAATTAATGGGCTTAAGTTTGGAATAGTGTTCAAGTTGTTTTAGATTTATTTTTGAATTCTTTATGTCTTAGGTGATGTTATATTTAATTCAATTTAATTTAACTTAGTTCAATTTAATTTAATTTAATTTAATTTAATTTAATGTGGTTTAATTTAATTTAATTTAATTTAAGTTAATTTAATATAATATGATTTAATTTAATTTAATTTAATTTGATTTAATTTAATTTGATTTGATTTAATTTAATTTAATTTAATTTGTTTTAATTTAAATTAATTTAATTTAATTTAATTTAATTTAAATTAAATTAAATTTTAATTTTATTTTATTTTTAATTTTAATTTAATATTTTATTTTAAAAGGGTTTAATTTAAATAATTTAATTTTAATTCAATTTAATGCTTAAGTCTTTTAGCATTTTAAATCTTAAATTTGAATTATCATTTTAATTAGTAATTAAATATTATTGAGATGATTAATTTAGGGATTCTTAAATTAAAGAACAAATTTCTTCCTAATAACATCCCTATTTTAATAATTCCAATTTTATTATTCTTCCAAATTTAATTAATTATTTTATTAAGGTTTATTTTAATTATTTTAAAATTGTTTAGTAGGTTTCTACCCTTTAATTATTTAAATTTCAATCATCCAAATCAGATTAAGAACAAATATTTTACTCTTTAATTTCATTAAACCTAAAGTTTTACTTAAGGGTTAAAATTTTAATTACCATTTTGCCCTTCAAGCTTAATAATTTCATAACTCACTAAATTGAGCTTAAATGAACTTGAAATTTTTATGTGACTTCACTCATATGTCAATAAAGACATGAGAGGAGAAAATATGATTTTTCTGTATTTAATTTATTTATGTAATTATTTATGGTGGAAAATAGGGATTTCCAAGGAAAATTCAATAACATAACGAAGAGAAAGTTTCTGTCCTTAAGAAAATTATGGGACATTCCTAATGACCAGGGGACCACTTGAACCAATTTTGGTGATTTTTTGAATTATATTATTTTTATTATAATTATTTTGAGTTTTGGAGTATTAATTAATTTAAAAATAAAATAAAGTTTGAAAAATGAATTTTATATTTTTCAAAAATCTCTCTGATATCAAGGAAATTAGAGAATCAATTTTACAATTTTCTGATTTTTTTTTGATTTATTATAATTGTTCTAGTGAAAATGCTAAAAAAAAATACATTTTTTTTTATTTTAAAATTACCCTAGGGCTTTAAAATTTAATAACTCATCATAGGGACTCAAGAAAAATATGGGGTTTGTTCCTAAGTGATTAAAATTCAAAATGTGACATTTTGGTGAATTTTATTATTTTTGTGATTTTTATTATTTTTTAATTATTAAAATGTTAAAATAATACAAAAAAACAACTTTTTTAGAAAATTGAAATTTTAATTTTCTTAAATTCCCCTAATATCAGAGAGGCTCCAAAACCAATTTGGGAATTTTTTAAAAGTATTTTGAAAGTTGTGAATTTTTAAAGTTTAAATTGGCTAAATGGCTTAATCAACCCATTTAGTAGGGCTAACCAAGTCCAATTGACTTCAAATTTTTATGATGGGTTCCTCTAATCCTAAAGATCAGTGGAGAATTGATTTCAAGTCAATTTGGTGTATGATTAGCTCTAATTAATTAAGGACCTATTTTGGGTGTTTAAGCCAATTAGGGTTATTCCAAGTGAATTAATTCAAAACCTATTTTTCCTAGGGTCCTCTGATCATAAGAAACATCACCAAATTTTCCTAGAATTTATTTCACAACATGCTAATTATTGGATTTAAAATTCTCAAAATAGTAACATGAATTTGAAAAATCAATAAATTCTCATAGGGATGGCCTCTGACTTTGGAAAATTCAGGGAATGTTCCCAAATTCAGAGGCTTCAAAAGCCCTATGGTCTCATGCCATGGTGAATTTCCTATATGCATGGAGAATTAAAACAATGCAGAGGGTAAATAAATCATTAAAAATAAAATACTTGATGAAATTAAATGATTTCTTTTCCACATTATTCTCCTCTGTTCACTGCGCAAGAGGGTATTTTTATTTTATTTTTCTGATTTTTCTACACAAAGTTATGCATTTTTGAAGTTTAGGGAATTAAATAAATAGAAAAATATCCTAATTTTCTATTTAAAACGGCGGCGCTGACTCATCCTAGGCAGCTCCGAAGCGCCGAGTGGCGCTTTCTGATTCGACGCCGCCATCCGACTCAGCGCTCCAGGGGCCCGCTGTATCGTTCCGTCTCCTCATCCGGCGCGATCCTGGCCATCCGTCCGCGCGTGTATTAAATGAACGGTATCCGTTCATCGTCCTCAAGCCTCCTAACCCGAGAACCGTCCACACTAAATCCCTAATATCTCATTCAATACTTAACGTATTTTCGTGTTCTTGTGCTCTATGGATTCATCTTGAAGAGACGAATACATCTATACGGTGATCATGCATTGAAATTAAGGCATTTGAAATGGAGAATCTCCAGAAGCTCGGGATAAAGAGTTAGCTCATACCTTTGCTCGCAGAAGTGTGGCTTCAATCCGAGGGTTGTGTCACCTTCTATTGGATCTCAGCAAGCTCCAGATGAAGTCTCCTGGTCTGGTGAATTGCCTAGGTATGATTTCGACCAAGCTCGATCACAAAGCTTGGAGTATGGAACAGATGGGTGGCTTGGAGAGGGGGCTTTTGCTGGTGGACTTCTTCCCTTGGTCTGGTGAAGGTGTAGGACCAATCAATTTGGGGATTGATCTACTGTGGAGAAATGTCCTGGTTTTGGGTGGAATTTTGGCTGAGAAATTGGGCTCGTTGGTGGGGATTAGGGCGAATTGGCACTGGGGATCAACTGCTCTAAGTATGGAGAGTGATCTGGAGCAATTTTGGCAGAGTTTCAGTAAGGTCTGGTTCAGCACCTCTCATGGCCGAGAGGAGGTGATGTTTAAATAGGAAAGGGTGGAAGGCCTCCCAGGGGGAGTTAGGGCTTGGGATCAGCTGCTTAGGTCAAGGGAAGAACAGCCATGGTGGTCATTGGGCATGGGGCAACTCGACGAGGTGGAATTCCAAAGTTTGGCTCCTCCCAAAGTCTCGGCCATGGTGTTTTCCGGCGACCCGTGCGGCCGGCCGTGCAGCATGGGTCACCCTCGGGTCCAGTGGGTCGTGGGCTGGAGGTTTGTGCAATCAATCGGCCATGGACATGTGTAAAGGGTTTGAATCAAAGTGGAATGGGAAAGGGCTAGTTTTGGGGTCTAAATGGGTCAACCCTTGGTTTTGGGTTAGGTTCACCCTCCAAGGCCAATTTGGGCTGAAGGGAAAGTCACTTGGATCAGCTTGATTAGTGGGGTCAAGTCACAATCCAAGTACCATTAAGCTTAAGCAAGAGTTAGGGGAAACATGGGAGTGGTTAATCACTCTTAAGAGAATCATTAAAGGGTCCCCTCTTCTTGCCATTTTGGGTATGGTGAAGTGTCCAAGGCTTTCATGGCTCACATGTGGCTCATGCATGACTTCATGGCTCACCTTTGGCTTGGAAAAAGCTAAGTAACCTTTCATGAAAGAGGTTTTTAGGAATTTTGGTAATTTAGGAGTAATTTGATGGGATTTGGCACATGGCTTGATTTGGAATCATTTGATGATTGATTTGAACTTAGGGATGATTTTAATTAAGGGTATGATGAGAAGAACTTGTCATATGGGCTTTAGCATGAAGTTTGGGCTTTTAGGGAGGTTTAAGAAAGTGGGCTTTTGGTTTGAAAATATATTTATGGATGGGAATTTTGTGAAGGATTGGGCCAAACAAATGTTGGGTTCAGTTCATGGATGTGTCATGAGTGATTTGAAGCAAGTTGGGAGTGATTTGGGTTTGAATTGGGTTGAATTTGGGCTTCCTTGGTGAATGGGCCAATATAGGTCAAATTGGGCTAACTTGGGTCAATGTTGGGCTAGGGTTGAAATTGATGTAAAATAAATGTTGGGAAATGTTTATGGGAGTGTTTCAAAGAGGTTTTGGCTTTGGTTGGTTTTTGATTTTGGGGTTTGGGCTTATTTGGGTTAGGTTTGGGTTTAGGTCAAAATTGGGCCTTTTAGCTTTGGGTTGAATTTGAGTGGGGTTTGGGTCTAAATTTTGGGCAAATCATGTTAGTGTTTTGTTTGTGGGAATGTTAAGCAAGGTTTAGAAAAGATTTGGGGTTAATTGGAGTTGAATTGGGTTAGTTTGGGTTAGGTTTGGGTCATGGGTCCAAATTGGGCTTTAAGGCCAAAAGTGAAATTGGATCCAAATGTCAATCAAATTGGACTTGGATTTGGCCTAGATTGGTGTTGGGAATGTTGAATTGAAGTTTAGAATTGAATTGGACCAGAATTTGGGTCAATTGGGTAGGTTTGGTTTGACATTGGGTTCACTTAGGGTTAAAAATGGGTCAAATTGGGGATTTTGATAAAAGTGGGATAAATTGACAAAATTGGCCCATGGTGTAGTTGGACAAAATGAAATTGGGAATATTTGGAATTTTCTGGAATTTTCTGGGAATTTTCTGAATTTTTGGATTTTTGGCTAAGAGGGGTATTTTGGGTATTTGGAGGGTATTGGGAGGTATTTTTGGTATTTTTGGGTATGGATGATCAATTTGAGTAATGTGGGAATGTTTGGGATTGATTTTGAGGAATTTTGGGTAATTTAGGTGATTTTTACAAATTTTGGGTGGTTTCAAGGGTTTTGGGTAGAGCTAGCGTGTGTAGGTCCCTGGGGTCAAAAATCGAAAATTTGCAAAATTGAAGATTAGGTGAATGTAAGTGGAATGAAATCATTTTGGTTGAGCCATGAAGCCATGTTAAGCCTATATGAGCCATGAGAGGACTCATTTCGAGGCATTCACTATGTTGTTCCTAACCCTCTTGGCCTAAGGGCTTAGGGGTTAAGGACCATCCATGCGAATCACCTTCATTAGTCGGGAGGTCAAATTGGGTATGGGTGTGGTTTTAGGAGGTGTGTGAAAGTGTAGTGTATAGGTGTAGTGTGTGTGTAAGTCAGCCCCTTCACTGCGACCGAGCCACCTGTGGGCGGTCCTAAGGCCAAAGAGTCCTATAGAACTCATCCTTTAAACTTCCACATTTAATTTCAACCCTCTAGGTGATTAGGGGTCTACAATCAAGTTAGTGGAGTTTGAAGGGAGTTAAGAAGTGGTTTGAATTTCTAAGTGGTGGGTCCCAATTCTAATCCTCTAGGACAGTCAAAGGAAAAGCCTAAGGCTAGATCCTAAGTTCTAAAGAGAAGAAGAGAAGACCTCATCAAAAATGAGGTCAACAGCGGTCAAGAGGGATGCGTTAAGGGAGATTTACAACCATTTTTTGTTCATGAAATAGTAATCCATGAAGATGCTGCTTACTATGCACATTCAAAAAAGATAATTTTATCTAGAAAGGCTGCATCAGACGAAGTAAAAGAGCCGGAAGAGACATAAGATGAAGAACATCCGATTCTAGTTCAACAGCCTCTCACCACTCTCTTGCAGCAAGATGGTAAAGGTCTCCAAAGCTCGCATATGAGAACAAGGCCGAAGGCGAGGTCGAGGAAGAAACGATGGGATCGTTGAATGAATGAGGTTAGAAATCAACATTAATTGGGAAGAAAGTTTTGAGGAAGAAGAAGTCCAGAAAGAAGCAATGATGATAAATCTGAGAAAGCCCTAGTTCAAGATTTCTTTAGGAGATGAAAAGAATGAAGATTAAAAATCAATGTACAACAGAATTAAGAACTATGTGCAGACTATGGCTCTAACACCGATGCATTCAAATAAAATCAAATGTTTGGTGGTCAAGAAGGTACATGGTGTTAATGATAAAACCAATCAAGTTCTACTGGGGTTCTTCTTCTTCCAACTCTGAAGATGTAAAACAAGAAGATATTGCTTCATCTGAATTAATGGAACTTCCTTTTGAAAGGTATTCTCCTTGTGTTCAGAAATTAAATCAACGGGGTGCCATACTTAAGCAGTGGTCAAAACACCAGTCACACTTTTTTGAGAAATTATGGAGTAATAATAGTTGACTTTTCAGCTCAAAGCAAGGTATTAAATTCAACATGGTAGGGCTAATGGATGATACAAAATTTTTCCTGGTTGTTGTTGATGAGTCTGACAAAGATTGCTTGGAAGTTTCAGAAGATCTTGAAGATTCTCCAGTTGAAGATGCTCTGCCAGAATTTGAATAAGAAATTAAGTCAACAACTGGCGAGCTAAGAGAAGTTAACTTAGGGACTAGCGAGGAGCCTAGACTAACTTTTGTTAGCTCCTTCCTTAGTGAAGAAGACTCTGCGAATATAGACAAATTGTTAATGGAGTTCAAAGATTGTTTCACATGGTGTTATGAAGAGATGCCCGAATTAGCTCCAGAGGTTGAAGTTCATAAGTTGGGAGTGGATCACATTGTCATTCCAGTCAAACAAGCTTCAAGAAGAATGTGATTGGAAATTGAGCAACAAGTCATAGTAGAAGTAAAAAAACTAATAAGCTTAGTTTGTCCGTGAAGAACAGTGTCCGACCTGGCTGGCCAACATTATGTCAGTTAAAAAGAAGGATGGTTAGATTTGAATTTGCATGGACTTCGGAAGGATGATCGCTACCAATTCTAGTATTAATGATTGATATCACATTGACCCAAAAAAATTTCTCTTTTATGGATGTGTCGTCTGGATATAATCAGATAAAAATGGCACTAGAATATGAGGAGCTCACAACTTTTAGAATATCGATTGGAGTGCACTGTTACGCCCTAATATCATTTGAATTGAAGAACGCTGATACAACCTATCAATGAGCCATGACACGAAACTTTGATGATTTTATATATAATCAAGTTGAATGCTATGTGGAGGATATGGTCATCAAGAGTAAATTGAAAGATAATCAGTTGTACAATTTGAGAATTTTTTTAAGAGGTTATGACAGTTTAACCTCAAATGAATTCTTTAAAGTGCGGCTTTGGTGTTATCTCCAGAAAATTCTTAGGGTTTGTTGTTCGTCACCGGGAAATCGAAATTGATCCAGAAAAGATTAAATCTATCTTAGAAATGCCACCCTTAAGAACTTGAAACAACTAAAATCATTCCAAGAGAAATTGACATTTCTTAGGCGCTTTATTTCTAATATGTCAGGTAGGTGTCAGCCCTTTTCGGCATTAATTAAGAAGGACACCAAATTCATTTGGGATGAGAAATACCATCAGGCCTTTCAAGATATTAAGCAATATCTAATGACACCTCCTATATTATCAGCCCCTGTCTCTGGTAGAGTGTTGGTACTTTATACTACGACTTTAGATGATTTCTTGGAGCCATGCTAGCTTAGGATAATGATGAGGGTAAAGAAAATGCTCTCTACTACTTGAGCCTCCATCTAATTTTGAAGGAAGTGAAGTATCCTTCTAATAAGAAGCATTATTTTTCATTGATCTTTGCCGCCCAGAAGCTCAGGCACTACATGCTTTCTCATAAGGTGAACCTAATTTCAAAGTTTAATCCTCTACAATACTTGATGATCCGACCGACGATTTCTAGTAGTTTAGCCAGATGGTTAATGATATTATCATAGTTTGATATAAATTTCTCTCTTCTTTAGACTGTAAAGGAGCGGGTAGCAACAGATTTTCTTGCAGCGTAACCTTTACCGACAGAGTCTCCTCTCAACGATGAATTATCAAACGAGCAAATAATGAATTTAGAAGACCTTTGTGCTCAACGCTGGGAGATGTATTTTGACGGAGCATCACAATCACAAATGAACAAATATTTGTAAATGATAGTGCCCGACAGAGTCTCCGCTACACCAAAATGAGGAATGTTGAGATACTACTACCATTTAACAAAGCCGTGTACGAATGATGAAGCAGAATATGAAGCCCTCATAACCGGACTGGAGTTATCCATTTCGATGGGGATAACCGACATCAGTATTTATGGTGACTCGCAATTGATTATACAGTAGGTCGCCAAGCAGTACAAAATTTTGAAGCCCAAGTTCGAGCAGTATTTTCAGCATACGATGAAGGTATTGGGGCAGATTCCTAATGTGAAATTATACAAGATTCCCAAAAGAGAGAATGTCTTTGTAGACTCTTTGGCCTGAATCGCAAAAGAATTTACATGCCTACAGGAAATTTATGTTGATGTAATAGTCTGGGGACGTCAGGTCCTATCCCAGATCAATGAAGATTCGTTGCGCAATTTTGGGAAATAACAAAATAGTGATAGCAGTTGAAGAAAATATAGAAGAGTGGTGTCAACCGTTAATAGAATATTTGCAAACAAGAAAACTACCAAATGATAAGTCAGTTGCGCATTAGATCAAGAAAAGAGCTCTATCCTACGCCTTGATGATGCCTTGTATAAGAGGTTGTTTGATCAGATGTGGCTGAGATGTCTTAATGGGTCCGAAGCACAGAATATCATCAAGGAGGTACACGTTGGAATTTATGGCGTTCATCAATAAGATCCAAAAATGAAGATGAATATTAAGAGGTTAGGATATTACTGGCATGCAATGATGATTGTCTGCATGGAGACCACCAAACGTTGTCACCAGTGTCAAGTGCACAGAATGATTCTAAACCAACTACCAAATGTGTTGCATCTGACTATCACGTCATGGACATTTGAGTGTTGGGGCACAGATATCGTACGCCCTAAAGAACCCCCCTCTTCTAAAGGACATTGACTTAACCTCTCTGCTACCTATTACTTTTCAAAGTAGGTAGAGGCAGTACCACTCAGAGAAGTGAAGACACAACACGGTCTGTAGTTTTTCAAGAAACAAACTGTCTACCATTTCGAGGTGCCTCATAGAATCATTTGAGATAATGAGTCCACATTCATGATTACAAGAATAAAAAATTTCATTAGAAGACATGGAATATATTGGCACTACTCGATAATTTTTTACCCAGAGAAATCAGCTTGGCCGAGGCCTTTAATAAAACACTCATCCAAATCTTAAAGAAAATTTTGAATGAAAATAAATGAAATTTTGGCACAAGAAGTTATTGGAAGCCTTATGGACCTATAGAACGTGGTTAAGAACTCCTACACAGTCACACCTTACGCTCTTATGTACAGGCTTGAGGTTGTACTTCTTTACAAGTTCAACTTCTGCCTCTCAAAGTTGCCATCGCTAACAAGATCACTACCGAAGAGAATACCAAATAATGACTGGAAGAGTTGGAAAGCTTGGAAGGAAAATGACTATCAGCACAACAGAACTTAGAAATATATCAAGCCAGGATGATTCAAGCCCACAATGAATTGCTCTGCCCAAGAACTTTTAAGGTTGGTGATTTAGTACTTGTTCTTAGAAGATTTATTCTTGCACACCGCAAAATAGGAGGTAAATTTGAACCAACTTGGGAAGGACCGACCGTGGTTGAGAAAAACTACTCTGGAGGCTCCTACCAACTTGTAGATTGCCAGAGGGAACGACATATGCATCCCACTAATGGACAATACTTGAAGAAGTATTATGCGATGTGATGTTTTAAAGAACAAGCTTTAGAAATACAGTAGTGTTCCTAGATACATCAGCGTAGTAATTGTGTGTAACTGGGTCTGAACCCATTAATAGAAATTTTCCTAAATGAAATATAATTTCAAGATAATAAAATTTAGGCATATAATAAGAAAAAAATATTCTTTCCCTTCCTTTTTCACAAATAATGAATCCGATTTGTAAATAAAAATTTACGAATAATTAAAATTTTATTGTTCTTGTTCTTTGAGGTTTGGCCTTTGATTTCTTCCTTGTTCTTTGAGGAAGATGTCGAATGGGATGTTGATCCTTACCTTTAAAAATTGCGTTATTCTTACACTGGACAAAGTGAAACTTAAAGAAGGAGCTGTGATCGAGTTCAACATGAACTTTGCACAGCCAGCGTTGGAATACGAAGGAGAAGCCTTGAATACTGTGAACCAAGAAGAGCTTCATGACTGTAAGATAGTGGTGAAATTTAGGAAGAAGGGCAAGCAGGTTGCTACAAAGAAAAGGAAATTTAAAAGTACTGATGAGACAAAAGCAAGTAACAGCCGAAGCACCGAGAGCAGCAAAATGAAGTCCATGGTGATGATTACAGGAGGTGAGCCCATCAGCATTGTGCTTGCAGACATTTAGATTGAAAGAAGAGCTCTCACCCCAACTCAAAGGTAGAATCATAATCACTGAATCCACAATATGTTGACTAAGTTGGAAAAGGATAATGAGAAAGGGTCATTAAAGACAGTACGGCTGCTTTGGTAAGGACAGGTGTGATGGCTACCATGAAGCAAACTGTTCCCAAGGTAAGGGAGCAGCCTGCCGATGTCAAGCCATACATACCATAGTTTGTTACTAGACCCCGACAGTTGCAAATTATCCAAGAAAATTAATTAGAAAGAATTGAGCAAGTGCAAAAATGAGGTTTTGAGTACTTTCAATGGATACGAGGCAGATACATTAACATCTTGGAAGGCTTGGAGTTACTTATGAATATATTCTCTGAGTACGAGCAAGAGAAGATAGTGGACTTTGTATTCCACCTTAGGAACTTGGGTCGTGCAGGCCGTTTGAGGAGGAAGACATATTCAGAGCCTTGAAAATGGATGCGGGGAAAAGGAAGGATCACAATACAATGTGGACGCTGCTACAACTTTGTCGAAGATAGTAATGGAAACCTGTCAGGGATACTTTGTAATGATGACATCGATCTGATACCAACAGTAATAAGGAAGATGATCAAGCGAATGGTGGTTTGGCATATGTTACCTACTGATTGCATTCCAAATAACTGAATCATCTACATATATGAAAAAGATGACTAAATCCCGCCTCACATAGATCACTATGACTTCATGAAGCTTGTCTGCACTGTGTCATTCATTAATTAGTGCAACATATTGTTCAAGACAGACCTCCAGATAGTTGGCTCAGGAGAATTCCAAGTGCTGGTGGAAATACCATTACAGGTAGGTTCAGTGCTGGTGTTGAAGGTAAACAGTGCATATGTAGCCAAGCATTGTATTCCGATAGTTCCTTATCAAAGAATTTCAATCACTTTCTGAAGAATGAGCGAAGAGAACAGGCCATTCAAGTAGGTGTCAGGTCCAGACATAGATATAGCACACCTCTACAAAATTCTATTTTTGACGGTGGCTTAGATGGTGATGTTATTGCCATTGTAGTTTACTAGACAAACATGGATGAAAAGATGGCAGAAATTTTAGGAAATGATACGAAGATTCAGAGTGTTATCCACTTGAAGTTACAGTGTCTGGATTTGGCTTTGAAGGGATGATGTCAGATATCGTTTTGGTGTATTCCTATATGTATGGAGTCACATGATGTACTTTTCCAGCAATCAAATGGAAACAACTGTTGCATTTTAACTTCAGTTTCTGTGCAATTGACTATGAAAGCCACTAAATTGAGCTTCGCTTGATTTGAGGAATGTTGAACGAATAAACGATGCAAACATAATGACAAATAACATCAAAAGAAATCAAAAGATAAAAGGAAAATAAAATGAACAAACAAGAAATGAAATGAAAATATGAAAATAACTAAAATCTGAAAACTTAAAAGCAATGAAAATCTCACCAACTGCAAACTCACAAAGAATCTCATAAAATTTCCACAATCACTCTATGAGTCCAAATCTCATGCGATTCGATTTCTTACAAACATTCAAATTTTTATTGAATCTCCAAAATCTTTTATGAGTTGGAAGACGAGTCCTTGGCCCCTTTCCTCTCTAGTGAAACTCTTATTTCGAAGTCGGTATCTAAATTCTGATTCTCACCCTTTCGAGGTCGGTACTTAAATTGTGGTTCTCATCCTAGGATTGGTACCCAAATTCCAATTCCAATTTCAGTATTAGTAACTAAATTATGATTCCCATTCCTTTCGAGGTCCGTACCCAAATCCTGATTCCCATCCCAGAAATCATACCCAAATTCCAATTCCTATCTCGGGATCAGTACCCATATTCTGATTCCTATTCCTTTCGAGGTCGAACCAAAATTTTGTTTCTCATCTTTCTGGGATTGGTACCCAAATTTCAATTCCCATCTCGAAATCAGTACCCAAATTTTGATTTACTTCTTTTTTGAGATATGTGTAAGGCTACCTTAAATGGAGTAAGGCATCTGATTCTCATCTTTCTGGGATTGGTACCCAAATTCCAATTCTTATCTCGGGATCACTACCCAAATTCTGATTCCTATTTCTTTCAAGGTCGGTACCCAAATTCTGATTCTCATCTTTCTGAGATTGGTATCCAAATTCCAATTCCTATCTCGGGATCAATACCCAAATTCTGATTCCCCACTTTTTCTAGTTTGGTGTAAGGCCACCTTAAATGGAGTAAAGCATCTGATTCTCATGTTTCTGGGATTGGTGCACAAATTCCAATTCCGGTCTCAGGGTCAATACCCAAATTTTGATTCCCATTTGTCGAGATAGGTATAAGACAACCTTAAATGGAATAAGGCATCCTATTCGCATCTCAACACTTCGAGATTAGTTTGAGGCCACCTTAAATGGAGTAAGGAATCTGATTATCTTCCTAGCACTTCAAGGCAGGTATGAGACCACCTTAAATGGAGTAAGGCATCCTAGTCCTCTTCTCGACATCGTCGCTACTACTTAAATTGGATGTGAGTCCCATTGCTTTTCTTTCCAACGTAGCATCCTCTCTTCTTCTACCAGCTCTTGAGTCGGATGTAGGTCCTCATGCTTTCCTTCTCAACCTGGTCTTTGCACTTATCTAAATTCAAAATTTCCACAAAATCCAAAATCAAAATCTAAAAAAAAAAAAAAATTTTAGGATCCAAAATTAAAATCAAAAACTAAAATTAAAATCAACAACAAACAAGCCGCAGTCTTCAGTTTCCCTCTATAAATTCAAAAAACACCCCTTCATAAGGGTTCATGGACACAAAATCGCGACATGAATTTCAAATCCACATTTGGAATTTGTCAATTCGAAGGAACACCCGCTAATCCCTAGTGAGAGTCCTGGATTCTTTAATTTCAATCAAAGGTTCAACGAATACTCTATAGCGGAAACCTTCTTCACTCTTTCTGCATTTTGTTCTTAGTGTGTTGACTTGGAATGTCTGTGTTGGTTTTATTGATCGTTTCTTTCAATGCCAATACCTATGGTGTGCTTAGTTAGCTCACCACACCTATTGGGGGTCCATTTGTCGACTTCAATTTTGGTGAGGTCTTTCCTTCCTCTTAGTGCTTAGGATTTAACCATATGACTTCCCTTGTGACTGTCCTAGAAGACTAGAGTTGAAACCCGCCTGTATAGAAATTCAAATACTTCCTTGCTCTCTCTGGAACCCACATGAATGATCATGAACCTTCAGCACTTGGTAGGATGGGACAAATATATAGGGTTCAAAGATGAGTCCCCATAAGACTGTTGGACTTAGGATAGGGTTTGGTCTCCCACACACTTAAGCACATCAAAACTTCCACTTGTCCGAAAACTCTAAATCACACCCATTAGACCAACCTGTTTTTACCTTTTAAGAAACACACATGGATAGTTCTTAGCCTTTTGTCTTTGATTAAGATGTGTAGGATCAATATGTGAGGGGTTGCCATTTGGCTAGGTTTGGTCCCAAGGTGGTTAAGTATGGTTGAGATCCATGACCAAATACCCCCAAACCATAAATCCATCTAAAATACCCAATTTTGCCAAACTTCACCAAAATTACAAAAATCCCCCTAGAACCCCAAATTTGCCAAAGTGGCCAAATTCCTCAAATTCTCTCCAAAAATCCTGAAAAACCATTTCAAACTACCCAAATTGATCAAAATCCTACAATTTCCCCAAAATACCCTAATTTTGTAAAAATTACGAAAATGCCCTTCATATCGCAAAAAATCCCAAAATTTCCCAAATGGTCTAAATCTCCCCTAAACAAATCCAAACCACACAATGGGCCCAATTTCACCAAATTGATCAATTTGATCAAAATCCTAACCTAAAAGCTCAAAAGTCCCCAAATTACTCCCAATTTCCCATTAAATTGATGTCAAATTTCCCTAATTCCAAATCTAAATCAAAATTCAACATGTTCAAATTCAATTTCAACCAAACCTGAACTCATTTGATTAACCCATGATCAATTCAAAAAATTTAAAGTCCATCATGCATGATTAAAAGCCTAATTGCATAAATCATTTTCAAAAGCCCATGTCCCCAATTTGGAAAGCCCAATTTGAGCCCCCATGATAAAGAATTAACCCTTCATCATCTCATGGAAATTAAAGCATTTAACCATGGCATCATATTGAACCTATCCTGTTGGCCACCATGGCCATGGCTACTAGTAAGACTACCGGCCATGACCAAAGAGAAAGTGTGAACAAAACTTAACCAAACTCTGCCAAAATTTCTAGAGACCCTCCAGCAGTCCAGACAAGTTAATCCCCACAATTCTCCTGCTCTAATTCCTTCTGGTTAGCCCTAATTTCAGAACTAAAATCTAAGGATTTTCATTCCCATCCCAGGAATCCCCTAAATTGTTTGACTCTTGAGATTTACCAGAGCAAGAGAGGAAGTTCTCTAGTGAAATCCCCATCAATTGAGCTCTCTGTACCTGACTTCTATCTAAGCTGTGCCGCCTGCTGAAGGAATTCATATACAGTTCCAAACATAGCTTAATGTAACACTAGAAGAAGGTTCGCCAGAACACAACAAACATGCAGAACCATTCTAATTGAGGCTACACTTCTTGGACAAATGTATGGACTATTTTCCCTAATTTTGAGCTTTGTTTGAACCTTTGTGAAACAAAATTTGTATTTCGTACCTGATCAACTGTATAGATACGTTCATCTTGAGTAGATGATGGTGTAGGAACAAACCTACATGATTTGGTTGAGAATCTAAGGAGAAATTAGGTTTAGAAGATGAAAGGTTTACGGGTTAGGTCACTTGGGGATGAAGACCAGGAGTCATAGGATCACGCGTGTATGAGACGGACAAGCACATAATTGTGCTAGATGTGAGATCTATTTGTGAACCGTGGGATGCGTGGCAGCTGACTAAGATGGCGGTGTAAAATGAGAGCACACTACACGATCTTTCGGAGTTGCCGATGAGGGACCTGGCGATGATGTAAATTCTTTATTGATTTAAATAGTTCAGAAAATTTTCATAATTCATAACTTGATGTAGAAAAATCATAAACATAGAATAAAAATACCTCTGTGCTCAGTGAACAGAGGGGAATCATGTGGACCAAAAATCAAAATTATTTAACTTATATTTATTTTTAAATTAATTAAATACCCTAAACTTTTATTAATTCATAATTAATTAAATATTAATCAACATAATATGAAATTTTGAGGGTTTGCTCTCTCTGTCATTAGGGATGTTCTCTAATTTTTTCAAAGATAGAGAACATTTCTAACATGATAAACCCTAAACTCCAAAGTTAAGTCACTCTTTTGATTAAAATAATTATATAAATTAAAATAAAAGTCAGAAAAAAGTAAGACATAATTTGGTAGGTTCACTGTGGTAAGTGGAGTCGAAGACAAATAAAACATAAGTTTAAATGTCTCTAAAATGTAATTTCTTGTTTTAATTAATTAAGACCTATAAAAAACTTAAAATATTATTTAACAAAAATCATAAAAATTGGTTTACAGTGAAGAAAATGGATATGTTAACCCTCTACAAAAATTTGGAATTAATATGAGTTGATTTAATCATCAAAGTTGATTTTTCAAGGTAAATAGGATTTTCACACTAAAATAATTATAATAAATAAAATATAATTAAGAAAATTTTGAAAAGTGGTTTGGAGTGATCCTTGTGCTCAAGGGAACCTAAGAAAAATAAAATTGATATTAAAATAAAAAGTTTTTTAACCTATTTTTTAAATTTAAAATAGTTAAAAATAATTAAAAATAATTAAAAATCATAAACATACAAAATTGTATTAAATTTTTTCTAATTGTTCCTTGACCACTTAGGATCAATTAGAATATTTTTCCTATTTTTCTAAATAAGGTTATAAATTTTTAAATGCCTAATTATGTATTTTTTTAATTTTTCACTAAAATAATTATAAAAAATAGAATAAATATCAGAAAAATACAAAAAATTCCTCCAAGTTCTTTGAATTGAGACAGATTGAAAAATATAAAATTAATTTTTCAAAATAAATCTCAAAATAAACAAAAAATTATAATAATTAAAAAATAATTTAGAAATACATGAAATTTAACCCAATTGATCCTCTGACCAAGGTGAACCTCTAATAACTTTCTCAAAAAATAGAAACTTTAACTTATTTGATAAAATGAATTTATTTCAGAAATTCCTTATTTTGAATTAAAATAATTATAAAAAATAAAATAATATAATCAGAAAAATATGATTTCTTCTCTCAATTTCAATTTATCCTTGAGAGATGAATCAACAAATTTTCAAGCCTAAAGAAATTAATTTAAAAGATTTATGAAGGTACGAGCCTTTAGGGCAAAATTGTAATTTTCACCTTTTCACCCCTTAGTTAAAATTTAGGTAAAGCTAAGGGTTTAAAGGATAATATTTGAGCCTAAACAATGTTATAAGGTGAAACATGAGGGTAAGAGGTAGAAACAAATTAATCTCTTCTTTAGAAAAGAAGGGTAAAAATTTAATTTTTCAAATTGTTAAATATTGGAAGACAGAGTTGACTTGAATGGTTTAAATGTTTGGGACATGAGTTAGGAACTCATTAACTTACTAATCTCAAGTCCCAAACCAATGTTTGAGTCATAAGTTAATTTTTTAATTAAAACTTCTTAATGTGAATTTTCTTAAATTTACACATTCACCCCCAATGTATTAAGAGCTTTGTAGTGAGCTAATTTTAATTCAAATATACTTGAGGGTTAGTTGAAATATAAACCATAGTTAAATCCCCTTCAAATCATACAAGCTCAAAATTGCATGTCCCCTCTCTCATGGGTCAATTGAGATATAAATACTAAGCACAGGTCAAACTCAATGAACCTCGTGGCAAACTATTCAACAACATAATAAATTCAAGTGAACTCGAAATGTTTTAGAGGATTCTTAAAAGTTGTTTAGGTTTATACCTTGAACACTTTTATAATCTTCTGAATTTTTTTGAAGAGGAATCGAACTTATTATACTTTGTTAAAGATGATCACCCAAAAAACCTTTAGGGACCCACCAATTTATGAATTATTATCTCTTTTAAACTCATACCATTAGGGCTTCACTGCAACTTAGTAGTTGCTCTTACTTTACAACATATACATGTTTATGAATGCTAAGATTTCAGTGGGAGCAATGGGAAGATGACATATACACATTTACAGTTTATTTACTGTCATTTTATATCTGTAATTTATTACTGCTTCAATACATCATGCATGCTTAGTTGAGACATTTTCAAAAAAAAAAAAAACCAAAACAACAATTTTCAAAATTAAGATAAGCTTTTTTCAATATTGAACTTAAACATTTTCAAAATTATAAACAACAAAATACATTTTCAAAATTAAACATACACTTTTAACCCTAGTGAACTCCCTTAAATCACTCCTTTTCGATTATTGGAATCCCTTAGATTAGGTAACCTACGGTTGTTAACAAGATTTCCTCGGTTTAAATGAGTGTAACAACTTTTTTTGACTAAGTAAATCTGAAAGAAAAAAGTGGTGCCAGAATAAGGGAACTGTGGGATCCTTACTAGTGTATCTTTAATTAAAATAAAATTTCCCCAAATAAGATGACAACAAAAAAAAACAACAACAACAAAACCAGAACATTTACGGTAAAACCTTTTGAACCTTAGATTTTAGGGCTTCTATTTCAACGAGGAGCTTGGGGTAAACACCATGGGCAGCATGACAAGAACCTGTAGAAGGACATATTCGAGAGAGAGCTAAGTCTACAACAACAAAGTTCTTCCCATAGTATAAATAAAAAGTCATAAGACTTTGACAAGGTTCATCTAGTAAGACATAAATCTCAACTTAACTTTTAGGCCTTTATACAACCATGTTGTGCAACATAAGTCCTAACTCGTCTTAAGATTATGAGGTTGTCATTCATCATGACATAAACCCTCCTATCTTCCGGCCTATTTGTATGATTGGTATGATGCAAATGTAAGCCCTAAATAATTAAAATTAGTAGGATGAAATATCTAATATTAATCTTCAAAATTGAAGCTACACTATAAGATAGTCTGGGAAGTCATCGAGGTTCCCCTCTGATTAGTGATGTCCCATAGTTTTCACCCTTTAAATTCCTGAAAGTAATTATTCCTAATTGATATATTCCCTTTTGAATCTCCAAAGTCCAATCTTAAAAACTTAAACTTTGAAACTCTTGAATGCAAAACCACTAATATGAATCAAGAGTATTCTTAAGCTACTTCGGTCACTTAAGATGTAATTAACTATAGGGGCTCACCACTATAGGGGAATTTGGAACCCAGCTTAATATAAAACCTATTTAATCTTCTTTGTTAAATAGAGGAACCTTTCGGTAAACATAAAGGATCATAGACCAAAACGGATGTCATAAATTCTTTAGTTTATATAATCAAGCCTTACTATCAAGTAATGTGTCTACTCCTCAAGATAGATACATAACTTGTGGTGTCGTGCTCGATCATTTAAACTATTAAATATATGAGATCGGTTCAATCTCGCATTTTAAAAATTATATATATATATATATATATATATATTTAAAAAAAAAACCAAAATATTATTCAAAGAAAGTTTTACTTCTAACATGAGGGATTTCAATTAAATCCCCATGTAAAAGAGAACTAAATAAAGGAAAAGAAGAGTAATTAGCACTATAAATAACATCCCAAGATGAAGAAGCCTTAGTTGCAAGCCAATTAGCAGGTTGATTACCCTCTCTATAAGTATGACTCCAGAGAACTGCAATAGATGAAGAGAGTAAGTTAATTTTATTTATCCAGATCTGAAGAAACCAAGGCACAACAACTTGTGACAATAAGATCTGTAGTAAATTCAAAAAGTCCATTTTCGAGTGCACAAATTGATTATTCTGCATAATAGCAATTTTCAGTCCCCAAAAGGCAGCAATTGCTTCAGCTTCCAAAGCATTTAAAGCAATAATAGGTGCTGAGAAAAACCATAAACAGTGACCTTTAAAATTTCGCAAAGACCTCCAATACCAGTTGTAGAAGTTCCGAAGCTTCCATCAATATTAATCTTAAGCCATGGATTCTTAGGTGGTCTCCATATAACAAGCATAACTTTGTTTTTGGGGCCATGAGTCGAAGAATGGACAAAATTCCGTATCTTACTGAGAAAAGTAAGACAGTTTCTAATGATAAAATTAGAAGAGAACACCTTGTTATTGAAAATTAAATCATTCCTGGCTAGCCATAAAAACCAGAAAATGATAAAAGGGATGAAATAATAAGAAGTAGCTTTCCATTCTTCCCAGCAATCATTAATTGAACTCCAAGAAGAGTAATGAGTTTGCAGTCCCACAGCAAATAACACGGCTTTCCAAACCTCCTGTGCCCAGTCACAATTTAGAAAAATATGCCCAATATTCTCTTCAGTACAGTGACACAAATGACACCTGGATGGACCTCTGAGTCCCTTAAGTTTAAGTATATCGTCTGTTGGTAGCATCTTCTTAAACAACCTCCAACAAAAAAAGGACATAGAAGGGGTTATATATTTACTCCAAAGCTTAGCACCCCAGTTATTCTTTTGCCAAGTAAAACAATTTTGATAAATGAATTTAGATAAACTTTGATGATGAGGCTTTTTGATAATAAGTCTATCTTTTCTCCAAGGATGAATAGGGGTATTTAAGATCTTATTATGAATATCAGCAGGAACATAATCTTGGAATTTATGCAAATTCCAAACGCCATCACTCCAACACTCAACAATTTGTTGAATAGGAAGGTTATGATTATAGTGTGCTTGAAGGGACTCATCAAACAGCCAACTATCAAACCAGAAGTCAATTTGTCCATTACCAATTTCCCAAATAAACATCTTTTCAGCATGAAGTCTTACTTTAAGCAACTCTTTCCAAGTTTTAGAATCTCCAGGCTTAAGACTAACCTTTGATGGATGTTCATTATGACAATATTTAGCATTCATAAATCTTTCCCACAAAGACTGTTGTGATCTGAAACTGATCCATTGCTTACAGTAGAATGTAAAACTCAGATGCTGAAAGCTTTTAAAACCTAACCCACCACAATCAATTGGCTTACATAACTTCTCCCAATTGGTCCAATGCATTTGCTTATGTTGCCCTTCCCAAACAAATTTATTAAACATTATAGAAAGCATTTTCTGTGTACTCTTCTTCATTTTAATCATCTGCAGGTGTATAAAGAGGAAATGCGCTTAACACACTCCTAAGAAGTGTAATTCTTCCACCATTCGAAAGAAAAGAATTAGACCAATAGTTAATTTGAGAGGATATTTTAGAAATTATATCATCATAGTGTGAAAGTCTCCTTCTTCCTTTGATTAAAGGAAAGCCCAAATACTTAAGAGGATATTGAATCTCCTTAAAATTAGTGAAATTTGAAATCCAATTTTTCATCTGAACACTGATTTTAGAGCTTGCAAGGAACTGACATTTAGATCTATTAAAAGCCATTCCAGAAATAGCTTCAAAGTCGATCAAAACTTTCATGAGACATTTAATAGATTGTTTACTTCCATTGGAGAATACTATCACATCATCAGCATAGGCTAGATGACTGACTAATTGAGTAGATCTATGCTGATATTGAGTGTATTGATGAGTAAGCTGCATTTGGTTCAGCATTCTTGATAGATAATCAAAGATAAGGATGAAAATATAAGGAGACAATGGATCTCCTTGTCTAATGCCCCTTCCAGATTTAAAGAATCCATGGCTTCTACCATTAATTAGAACACTATGTTAATTATTGTTTAACCATCTATAAATGAGATTACAAAAATTATAACTGAAACCTCTATCTGCAAGAACTTTAAGAATAAAAGTCCAACTGATAGAATCGAATGCTTTAGCCAGATCCAATTTAAAAATAATATTAGAACCTCTGCAGCATTTATCTATATCAACTAGCAGTTCTTGTGCCAAAAGAACATTGTCACAGATGCATCTTCCCTTTATAAAAGCACTTTGATTTTCAGAAATAAGATCCCCCAATAAAGGTTGTAAACGAGCTACCATAACTTTACTTATAATTTTAGAAAAGGTGGAAGTCAGACTAATGGGTCTGAAATCCTGCCAGTTGGATTTGCTTTTGTCTTTAGGAATCAAAACAATGGTAGTGGAAGCAAAATACTTAGGAAGATCAATTCCTGAAAGAAACCTTGCATCGCTAAAACCACATCGATTTGATTATCATCCAGCTTTTGATATAGAAATTAGTCAGAATCCATCTCGCCCAAACTGCCTTACTACCATCAATTGTTTTAATAGCCTCAAAAACTTCTTTAGCATCAGGAGGTTGAACCAGGAAATCCATATTCACATTACTGAAATCAGAACTTATGAGAGCAAGAGAATAAGCAGCAGAACTAATAGGCTGATAAGAAAACAATTTATAAAAGTAAGCAATAAGCATCATCAGCAATCTCTTTAGAATCGACTAACCATGTATTATCAACGCATTTAATTTTCAATATAGCATTAACGGATCTTTTATAATAGCCGCATGAAAAAATTTGGAATTTCGTCACCATGCTTAAACCAATCGATAACTGCTTTTTGTTGTAGGAAAAGTTCTTCTTTCAATATAGCAGAGTGTAATTTACTATAAGCCTCATTAAGACTATGCTCGCAGTCCAAACCATCTTCAACAAGCTTTTCCATTTCATTTACCATAGATTCTCGCTTCAATAACTTTCCGATGAACATTCCCAAAAATGATCCAATTCCAATGCTTCAGCTTACTAGCAATCCTTTTTTGTAATTGCCAAAGTTTAGAAATAGGATCAAAATAAAGGACTTCCAAAGGAGCCTTCCAATTATCAGCAATCATTTGATTATAATCAGGATGAGTAGACCATACATTAAGATATCTGAAAACAATGATTCTTAACAGTAGGATATATATATATATATATATATTAAATAAAACATATTTTTAAGGCAACCAAAAACTTTTCTAATTTGGTGACCGACACTCAGGCACTACATGCTCTCTCATAAGGACTCTTATTATATATATACATATATTAAATTAAGCATATTTTTAA
Source organism: Papilionanthe hookeriana x Papilionanthe teres (assembly GCA_022702705.1). NCBI lineage: Eukaryota > Viridiplantae > Streptophyta > Magnoliopsida > Asparagales > Orchidaceae > Papilionanthe > Papilionanthe hookeriana x Papilionanthe teres. Next base: position 53,672,886 of record CM040438.1, on the reverse strand, counting down.
GGCAACCAAAAACTTTTCTAATTTAGCGACCGACACTCAAGCACTATATGATCTCTCATAAAGTCTCTTATTTCGAGAACAATCCTCTATAGTACCTAATGACCTGACCGACACTCTCCAGGAGATTGGTAGAGTCGGCAATGATATTGCTTTAATTTGACATAAGCTTTGCGTCCCTATGCACTGTCAAAGGATAGATACCGACAAACTTCATAGCACACACCTCTCAGTAATGATCTACCCGGTGAAAAAATATTGGAGCTCGAAAATTCCAACACTTAGAATTAGAAAACTATAATACGATGGAGTTTCGTCTGCCTATAATGATAAGAACATGCAAACAATTGTATTTGACAAGGCAGGGGTAGGGTAGGTTTTCATTGCTCCAGAATAAGCGATGCTGACATTCTCCTATCACATGACAGAGCCGTGCACAACTAATGAGGCTGAATACAAGGTGCTCCGAATCAACTTGGAACTTACAATTCTAATGGAAATCAAGGAAATCGACGTCTACAAGGATTCTCAGCCGATCATTAACCAAGTCATTGGAAAGTGGAAGACCTTGAAATCAACGCTCGAGTAATACTTCCATTACACAACTAAGCTATTGGAATAAATCTCAGGCGTTACACTTTTTAGAATTCTGAGATGAGAGAACTTATTAGTAGATGCTTTAGCAAAGCTTACAAAGGGGTTTTCCTGTTCGGAAGAGGACCATATTCCAATTTTATTACCAGGGCGACAAGTTCTCTTTCAAATAGACATGGAAAACCATCACAAGATCGGTGTCGATACAAAGGTAAAAGCTAACGAGAATGAAGAAAAAGAAGACCGGTGATAGCCATTCATTGAATATTTGCAGATTGGGAGATTATTAGAAGATAATTCTAATGTGAAACAAATCAATCAACTAGCGTTATCATATGCTTTAGTGAACAACGTCCCATGCCTTAGGTCTTTCAACCAAATGTGGCTATAGTGCATGAGCAAATCTGAAGCTCAAGTCTTCATCAAAGAAGTCCACTCAAGATTTTGAGGTGCACATCAGTCGGAGCCAAAAAAAAGAAAAAAAAAGACTTGGATATTATTGGCCGACAATGATAATAGATTGCTTAAAAATTACCAAAAAGTATCACCAATGTCAGGTGTATGGGGTGTTCTTGCACCAACCTCCAAATGTGCTACTCTCGACCATTGCATCATGATCTTCGAGTGATGGAGTGCAAACATATTAGGCTTTATAAACCCTCTATCCTCCAGAAGCCACCCGTTTATTCTGGCTGTCACGGACTACTTCTTCAAATGGGAAGAAGCAATACTGCTCAGGGAAGTTAAGGTAAACCATGTCCTTCAGTTCTTCAAGACTCAAATCATCTACAGATTTAGAGCACCTCAAAGGATAATCTCAAACAACGGGACAACCTTCAAGAATAATAAAATAAACAATTTTGTCCGGAGACACGGTATTGATTGGAGATATACGATAATCTATTGCCCCAAAGTTAATGGTTTGCCAAAGCCTTGAATAAGATTTTGTTTCAAATCTTGAAAAAGACATTAAACGGAAAAAAAACACTGGCACGAGTAGCTATCAAAAGCATTGTAGGCCTACTGAACTACATACAAAACACTAATACGGTCAACAACATTTGCTCTAGTGTACGGGTCCAAAGCCATACTCCCGCTTAAAGTGCAACTCCCATCTCTCAGAGTAACAATTGCTAACAAGATAACCAAATAGGAAAACATGAGACTGTAACTCGAGGAGCTTGACAATTTGGAAGGCAGACACCTGTAGGATAAAGATAACTTGGAACTATATCAAGTAAAAATAATACAGGCATGATACACCTAAAATATGTAGTGTTTTTATGCACATTTTATACCTATTTTGATGATATTGCACTTTAATGGAAGGTTTTTTCATGTTTTTCTTGTAGGTATGATTAAAATGAGTGATTGTGACAAAGGAGCAAAAAAAGATTAAATTTGGAGAAAAAATGAAAGGTATGCAAAATTAGCCTCTGGCGCTTAATCGCCGATGGCTGCCGCATAAGCGCGACAGTTAAAAGTGACAAATTAAATCAAATTTGGTGATATTTCCATGGGGTGTTTGAAGTGACTTTTGGTTTAAACTTTCTTAACTTCTTTTGGACGGCATATTCGAATGAAGAGATGCATATTTTGGTAGATACATTGAATCTGGATATGATTTGAAGAGACACCAAAGCACCTTTTGAAGAAATATTAAAATGAAGAAATGAAATTAGTTAGTGAGTCTTAGTTAGTCTTCTCTAGAGTTATGAGTCAAGTTTTTTAGTGTGTAGTGAGTTAAGAGTGTTTTAGAGGGGAACGATTTGGTGTTTAAGCCTTCTTCCCACCAACTTCTCTTTCAGCCTTTTATCTAGTTTTCCTTTGAGTTTGGAGTCCGTTGGAGTCTACAGAGTTGGGTGACCTACTCTGAGGAGTCTATTTAGTGGAAAGTAAAGTTTCAGAGGAACTTCAAGAGTCTTGTGAAGAGGATTTTTATATAAGTTTTTATCGTTATTTTTACATTTGGTTTTGAAGTAAGACTTGTTGTGTTTTCACTATGATTTCTACTTTCAAATCAAATTATTTTTATGTTTTCTCCATGAGTTTTGAGTAGTTTTATTTATCTTTTTCCTTTCAAATAATAAAGTAAATTATGGAAGGAGGTTGTGTGAAGTATAGATGTTTAATGTTGGAAGAAGTTGTGATGATTCCACTACCTTGCCCTTCATTCACCTCTTAATTTGGCCAATTAAGATGTTAAAATTTATTGTGAGAACATGTAAGAACCAATGCGGTATTGTCTCAAACAACAATTAGAGTGAATCACATGAAATTGTACGGGTGAGAATTTTAGTTCATATAGTTGAGTGCAAATAAATAGGGAATTATGCTTTTCAATGAGTGTAGAATTAGAGAACTTTAGTGTGACATGCTAAAGCCCCTAATTTGGTTTGATGTTTTAAGTTTTTTTATGAGATGTTATCCCCCATGTGGAGGGAAAAGAGGGAACTCTAGAGTGAGAGCTAGTATCTTTACCTCCTAACCCATCTTCAAGATTTCAAAAAATCAAATTAACCTATGTTCTTTATAGAACCAAGTAAGGGTAGAGAATAAAACTGCTCCTATTTGACACGACACATTTAGATACTTCCACAATGAAATTCCATAATTATTACTGATTCATCGAAAGAAGAAAAAAGATATTTTATTCTCATTTTCTTTCATATCATTTAATAGTCTTATTAATTTTAGTTGCTTACTTTACTTTTTCTAAAAAATTAGCAAAAAGAATTTAAACTTTTTAATTATAAAACATAACTTGCAAAATCATTTTGAAAAGTAAAAAGTAGTTTTTCTGCTTTCTTTAAATTTTTAGAACATTTCCCTATGGGTTCGATTTCTCGGGGCTTAATCAGAAAGTCCTATATTACTTGATAAACGATATGTATACTTGCGTAGAATCCTATATTAAAAATAATTAAAGTTGATTTCTTATTTGCTTCGGAATCAAGTTTTTGGTGCCGTTGTAAAAAAAGAGATATTATCATTGAGAAGAAATATAAAGTGTAAAACATAAGCATAAATATTCGGGGATCAAGTTTTTGGCGCAGTTGTCGGGGAATTAATCAAAATATATTTTAAAGAAAATTCAATAAAAACTTAATTTTTACTTTTTCCTTGCTTTTCTTAGTGTGTTTTATTTTATTTTGTTTTATAATTGTGTATACGGAGTTCAGGTTCTGAAGGACTTGTGTTTAACAATTATGAATTAGAAAGAACTATAACAAAAATCGGAAAAATTAAAAATACAGAAAAGAACAAAAATATGTAAGAAATGACAAATCAAAATGTAGAAATCCATCAATAATTCAGACATCTAAGAGATTATGCTAACCCTACAGTAGATGAACTTCATGGTAGTATTCAAAACCCTGATGTAGCGGCTAATTCATTTGAATTTAAACCGACTATTATCCAGATTATATAGAATAATCAGTTTGGGGGAGCACCAACTGAAGATCCTAATTTGCATCTTGCCAATTTTCTAGAATTATTTGTTATTTTTAAATACGATGGTGTTTCGAACGATGCTATTAGACTTAGATTTTTTCCTTTCTCACTGAGGGATAAGGCTAAGATATGGTTAAATTCGTTAACACATGGATCTATCAGAACTTTGGGCGATTTAGTGCAAAAATTCCTTGCTAAATATTTTCCTCCATCAAAGACTGCAAAGCTTAAAAATGATACTACATCTTTTTATCAGTTTAAAGGGGAATCTATTTATGAAGCATGGGAATATTTTAAAGATCTGCTAAGAAAGTGTCCACATCATTTCGATACCAGATTGGTTAATAATTCAAACGTTTTATAATGGATTAGTTGGATCTCTTAGATCTATTATCGATGCCGCTGCTGGTGGTTCATTGATGTCTAAACAGTTTTCTGACTCTTATGCTTTAATTGAAGAAATGGCTACTAATAATTTTTAATGGCATTCTGAAAGGTTAAATTCTAAAAAGGTAGCTAATATTCATGAAAATGATGCTTTTGCAATGCTAACAGATCAAGTTGCTGCAATTTTAAGGAAGATAGACCAGTTTGGAATGAGTTTTTATCAGCTAATTTCAATGATTGAAGAAAATTCATTAGGCCAAATGGTTGATTCTCAAACATCGTTAGAAACCTTGAATGCCATAAATAAGCCTAATAACCCATATTCGAATTATTATAACCCAGGTTGGAAGAACCATCCAAACTTTAACTGGAACAACAATAATCAGGGTAGTAGTAATCAACAATGGGGGAACAATCAAGTAAACCCATCAGGGAATTGGAACAACTAAGGGAATAATAATTATAGACCAACCTATCCTCCAGGTATTGACAATGCTTCACAATTTAAGTAGAAGAAGTTTTTATAGAAGAAGTGGTGTTACAAATGGGAAATCAATTGCAAAGTTAACTATCTACAATCAGAAATATTGAGAATCAATTATGACAGATTGCCAATTCATTAAGTAATAGATCCTAAGGAACACTTCTTAGTAATACAGAAGTAAATCCAAGAGACAAGAATAAAGAGCAAGTAAAAGCTAGTAAGTTAAGAAGTGGGAAGGTAAAGTTCAAAAAGAGATTGAAGAACCAAAAGAGGACCCTCTGATAGGTTTGGAAAGTCCTATTTCACCACCTAAGATTGATTTAGAAAAGCCACCACCTCCATTTCCTCAGAGACTTCAACAACAAAAGTTTGATAAACAATTTTCAAAGTTCTTGGAAATATTTAAGAAGCTTCTAATCAATATTTAATTTGCTGAAGCCTTAGAAAAAATGTCAAGCTATGTCAAATTTACAAAGGATATTCTCAATAAAAAAAAGAAGTTTGAAGATAATGAAACTGTTGCACTTAGTGAGGAGTGCAATGCAATAATTCAGAAAAAGCTTCCTGAAAAGTTTAAAGATCCTGGTATTTTCACAATTTCATGTACGATAGAAGACAGATTTAATGGGAAAGCTTTATGTGATTTAGGTGCAAGCACTAACCTTATTCCATTATCTATATTCAAAAGACTAGAATTAGGAGAAATAACCCCAACTACTATAACTGTGCAATTAGCGGATCATTCGGTCACATATCCAAAATGAGTTATAGAAGATGTTTTAATGAAGTTGGATCAATTTATCTTTCCTGTTGATTTCATTGTGCTAGATATGGAGGAAGATAAAAAGATACCCATAATTTTATTGAGACCTTTCCTAGCCACAGGCAGAGTAATGATAGATGTGCAAAAAGGGGAATTAATTATGCGCGTCAATGATCAAACTGTTACATTCAATATCTCAAAATCAATGAAATATCCTGCAAGAGGTAAAGATGATGAATGCTATAGAATGGATATTATCAGATATCTAAGTGAATGTCATTTCAAGTTAACTTTTGAAGAGAAATCTGAAAGTAAAAAATTGGAACGCGAGCAAGAAGAGGAATTACAACATTCTAAAGATTTTCAAGAGGAAGATTTAAATTATGTTCATGAAAATTTTGAATTGTTGGACATGACTGAAAAAGATGAATCTTTTAGTCCATCAATTAAAAAATCTCTTGAACTTGAATTAAAGATGCTTTCTACTCATTTAAAATATGCCTTTTAGGTGATTCCTCAACTTTGATAGTTATAATTTCCTCTCAATTGACTGAAAAAGAAGAAAAGAGTTTGCTTGAAATTCTAAAGAAATATAAGAAAGTCTTTGGATGGATAATAGCTGATATTAAAGGAATCAGTCCTTCAATTTGTATGCATAGAATCCTTTTGGAAGAGAATTGCAAACCTCGGGCTGATCCTCAAAGGAGATTAAATCCTATCATGAAAGATGTTGTTAAGAAAGAAATTTTAAAGTGGTTGGATGTTGGAATTATCTACCCTATTTCAGATAGTGCATGGGTTAGTCGTATTCACTGTGTTTCTAAGAAAGGAAGAGTTACTATGACTGCTAATGAAAAGAATAAATTATTACCAACAAGATAAGTTACAGGGTGGCGAATATGCATTGATTATAGAAAATTAAACCTTAACACAAGGAAATACCATTTTCCACTACACTTTCTAAATCAGATGTTGGATAGACTGGCTGGGTATAAATATTTTTATTTTCTGGATGGATATACTGGTTACCACCAAATACAAATTGCTCCTAAGGATCAAGAAAAGACAACATTTACCAATTCTTATGGAACATTTGCTTTTAGAAGAATGCCCTTTGGTTTATGCAATGCCCTGCTACATTTCAGAGATGTATGATGGTAATTTTCTATGATTTAATTGGAAAAGGAATTTAAGTTTTTATGGATGACTTTTCAGTGTTTGGAATTTCATTTAAATTATGTTTAGAACATCTATCAAAAGTTCTTAAGCGCTGTAAAGAAACTAATTTAGTCCTTAACTGTGAAAAATACCAATTTATGGTAGCAGGAGGAATTGCATTGGGACATCGTACATCAGAAAAGGGTATGGAGGTATATCCTGCAAAAATTCAAGTGATCGTTAATTTACCTTGCCCAACTAATGTAAGGGAAATTAGAAGTTTTTTAGGATGTGTTGGATTCTACAGGCGTTATATTAAAGACTTTTCAAAGATTTCAAAGCCTTTATGTCGTTTACTAGAAAAAGACGTGATTTTTTATTTTGATGAAGAATGCCTAGAATCTTTTGAATCATTAAAAGAATAATTAATCACAGCACCTGTTATAATTTCACCAAACTGGGAAAAACCTTTTGAATTAATGTGTGATGCAAGTGATTATGCTATTGGAGCTATTTTAGGTCAGAAATATGATAAGATTTTCAAAGTGATCTACTATGCTAGTAGAACTCTTAATGAAGCTCAAATTAATTATACCACAACTGAGAAAGAGTTACTAGCTATAGTATTTGCCTTCGATAAATTCAGATCATATTTAATTTGAACAAAATGTGTGGTGCAACTGACCATTATGCTATTAATTATTTAATGAAAAAGATGGATTCAAAACCGAGACTGATAAGATGGATTTCTTTTGTAAGAATTTGATTTTGAAATATTAGATAGGAAGGGAACTGATAATCAAATTGTTGATCATTTGTCCAGACTTGATTTTGAAAAATCTCTCTACTTTGAAAAGGAAATTAATAAATATTTGCCTGATGAAAAATTGTTCAATATCAATGAGTGGCGTGTTCCGTGGTATGCCGACATTGTAAACTTTATTGTCAGTGATATTTTACCCTATGGTTTGACATACCAAGAGATGAAGAAATTTCTATCTGAATCTAAGACTTATTTTTGGGATGAACATTTTTATATAAAAAAAGAATGGATCTAATTATTTGAAGATGTGTGTCTTCAGAAGAAACTTATGAAATTATTCAAAAATGTCACAATTCTGATTACGGGGGACATTTTGGTGTTGATAAAATTGCATATAAAATCTGATAATCTCGATTTTATTGGCCTAAAATTTTTAAGGATGTTAATGCTTATATTAAAAAATTGTGATTGAAGTCAACTTGTAGGAAATATTTCTTGAAGAAATGAGGTGCCCCTCAAATATATATTGGAAGTTGAATTATTTGACGTTTGGTGAATAGATTTCATGGGATCATTTAGACCATCATTCGGAAATATATAGATTTTAATGGTAGTAGACTATGTATCCAAATGGATTAAAGTTGTTGCTTTACCTCGATGTGATGCTCAAAGTGTTGCAAAATTTTTAAGAATGAATATATTTTGTAGATTTGCAATACCAAGAGTGATCATAACTGATGGGGGAAGTCATTTTAGAAATGCGATTATGGAAAAGCCAGTAAAGAATTATCATATTAAACACGCATTGCTACTGCTTATCATCCACAAACTAGTGATTTGGTTGAATTATCCAATCATGAAATTTTTAAAAGAATAATGGAAAAGACTATTAATCCAAATATGAAGGATTGGTCAATCAAACTGGATCATGCTTTGTGGGCCTATAGGACTGCATACAGAACTCTTATAGAAATGTCCACATATAGGCTAATTTTTGGGAAAGCTTATCATTTAGCAGTTGAACTTAAGCATAAAACATATTGAGCAATTAAAGAGTTTAATTATAATTTGGAAGATGCTGGTGAAAAGATATTGTTGCAATTAAATGAGCTTGAAGAAATAAGGAGTGAATCTTATGAAAATGCTAAGATTTATAAAGAAAAGATGAAGTTATGACATGATCAGAAGATTCTTACTAAAAATCTTGAGCCAGGAGAACAAGTTTTGTTATATAATGCTAGATTGAAAATATTTGCTAAAAATTAAGTCCAGGTGGATGAGCCCATTTATTGTGATGAAAGTTTATGCCTATGGAGCTGTGGATATTAAAGATCTTAAGACTGGAAAAATATTCAAAGTCAATAGTCCTAAACTAAAACCCTATTTTTCAGTCGATCAATCTAAATTTGATGATAATCTGATGTTGGGTCACTCAGGATAAGCTCTGAGTATGTAAGGTTGAAGACGTTAAACCAAGCGCTTTGTGGGAGGCAACCCATATTTATCGGTGTGCTTTGCTTTAAGTTTGCTTTGAGTGCTTTTGTTTGGTTTGATTTGAGAAAATGTGGTAGTATTTTGAAGTTTTTATGATATAGTGGTGTTTATTGGACTTAATTGATGACTTAGAGGAATTAAAATGAAAATTTGAACGTTTAGCAGACCTGTGCTAAAATGAGTACTAGCGCTTATGCGCCAGATGTTGGCGCTTAGGCGCCACAGTTATAAAAAATGTGATAAATGTGGTTCTAGAAGCCTAAATTATGGGTATGTGGTTTTGGGAGTTATTTAGGAGTTAAAAAATGTGTAGGGTCAGTTTTTGGAGACTTCCCAAGTTTATAAAATGGCCCAGAATTAAGAGATACTTGCCCTAGTTCTTATTTTCACTTCTGAGTCTTAAGGAAGAGAATTTTGAGAGCCAAAATGTCTTCTTGGGAGAGCAAAGTTAAGAATAAAGTGATAGCCAACAAGAAGAAGTTCATTTGTGAAAATGTGCAAGAGTTATACAATGGGTTTCTAGCCATTAGTATTCAAGAATCACAGAAAGGATATCGAAGATTGAGGCTGATGTGGCTTAATCGAAGCAAAGGTAAATGAAACTAACGCACATTTAGTGCACATTGGATGGCAACACAAAATCTAATTCTGTCATACAATTCATGTGGAAGAAGCAGATAAAGTGATGTTTCTGAAGAACAAATTGTTAGAAGAAGAAGGTGTGAGAGTTTTCAACCATCGCCCATTCTATCAGATTTACATTCCATATCATTCAAATGGAACTAATGGTGGTTCAGGATATATTCCACCTAATGGAGAATGGAATTAAATTTAAGTGTGGATTGTGATTTAGTTATCTACGTTTAGTGTTTTATGTTTGTGATTGTTGTAATGTTTGTTTAGTGTTTGTGTTTTAAGTGTATTGCATCTTAATTTTGTGGTTTTGCGTTTAGTTATATGTGTAAGGAGCTTGTATTTTGGAAAATTTCATCCAAGAATTTTGGATGGAAATTTTTAGTTAAATTAAGTGTTTTGATTTTAATGGAATATATGTTTGTGTGTGAATTTTCTGTGAATCGATTGCTATTTAAGTGAGATTTTGAAGAATTTAAGTGTGTATGGGGTAGAATAATTATTTAAATCGTTTAAGGGTGATTAACTAGGCATATTAGTGCAATTTAAATAATTTTCAAAATCTGCAAGGTTGCGCCTAAGAACCAAACCCTTGGCGCATAAGCGCCAGCACTCGTGGCTACGCGCCGAATTTTCACGCATAATCGCCCGTTCACGAAAACCAGTTTACAGGCGTTAAAATCCCGAAAATTGACATTTTTTTTACCCTAGTGTCACCTTCAACCTCCCAAAGTCGCAATAAGCATCCTGGGGCTTCACTTAATTTGATAATTTAGAGCTGATTTTGACAAAATTTGTTAGATCTCAATTCTTTAAGGTATGAGCCGATTTTGACAAAATTTGTTATATTTTTATTTTCATCATGTATTTTGAATACATTCTTGAGAAATCTGAAAATCACTATTAATAGTGAAAATTTGAGAAAAACCTTGAGAATAGCTTGGATTAAGTAGATTCTGCCTTTAGAAGTTGAGTTTAGTAAGTTTAGTTTGATTTTCGAATTTATGGTGAATATTTTTGCAATTTTTAAAAATGGCTCTAAAATTGAAGCGTTCAAAGGGGAAGGATAGATTTGATTTAGAAAAGTTCATCAGTTCTAGAGCTGAGGATCGTTACGTTATTGCACTATCATCACGTAAGTTGATTCTTAAGAGAGTTTTTAGTAAACCGGGAAGAGATATTGATGAAATGTTTTCTTGAAGAAATTGGAGAAATTATTGTTGCTTCTTCATTGTTGCTGTTGTTTCTGTGGTAAGAGAGTTCTATGCTAACTTGCCAGCAACAGAGGAAAATTTGGTGATAGTTCGAGGACAACAAGTTGATTTTTCTCCTGCAGTAATCAATACCTTTTACCTACTGCCTCCTGAAATATATTGTTATTATGCAAATTAGCGTCCTACAGAAGGGGAATTAGATGAGATTATGTCTTTTCTGGCTAATGGAAGAGGTCTGTGGAAAATCACAAATGACAGAAGAGTGAATTTCCAAGCGTCAAAGTTAAATGCCACCTCCAAGGTTTTGCATTATTTTATCTCATCTAAGTTATTACGGCCGAATCATGTTAGCGATGTTACGAGAGAAAGAGCTATTCTCAATTATTGTATTCAGCAGGGAAAGCCGATAGAAATTAGAGCTATTATCTTTTATTATATCATCAACTGTGCCAGAGCTGTTACTACTACAAGTATAGGATTCCTTCCCTGATTCATTCAATTTGTGAGCAGTCTGGTGTTAAGTTTGAAACTTGGAAAGAGGTCCTTCAGCCACTTAGACTTATTACCAGTATAAATGTGACACTTACATTGTGCATTTAGAATTTGCAGGAAAGGAGGATCTGTTAGAGCTCCTAGTTTTGCTGCTTCTACTTCTCATGCTTCTACTTCGCAAGCATCATCATCTAGGGGTGAGTTTTCTGGTTCACAGACTGGATTGTTATAGAAGATTTTGAAGAAAGTAAGTCAAACCAAAGAACATATTAATGATATAGATGGGAAGGTGAAAAAAATTGAGAGAACATTCAGAAATACGATGAGTATGAGAAGAATTATTAGCAATATATGGACAGACTGGTTATAGGAGATCACAGTGCTGAGATGCCTCCTCATCCTTATTATATTTCATATGTGCCTTCCAGAGATTGGAATGAGGGAGATGATGATGATGGGGATGATGATTAGGATTGATATTTGCTGAGTCTGTGGGGTTTTTATTTGTGTTTTTATTTTTATTGTTTGATGTATTTTGTTGTGGACTCTGATATGTGTGGTTTATAGTTGGATTATTTATGTTATGCATATTCAGATATATCTGTGTTGGATTGATTTTTTGTGATAGTTATGATTTATGTGATGAATTGTTGTAATATGTTTGTGGCAGTAAATGTTTTAATGTAGTTATAGTGCATTGTGCTTTTAGTAGTGTATAATTTAATTCCAAAAACTATTAGTAAAATTTAAACACTATTAGAAACCACTATTTAAATTACATCTTTAAACTTTTCAAGATTTGCCACCATACATATTTTAGTATTGTTGTGATTTTTGTTATGTTAAGTTGGTGTGTATTTGTTTTAAAAATCTCCACTACTTTAGAAGTCCTTTGAAATTTATATTTTATGAAAATTTTAAAACCTAAATTTGATTTTTGTTTACTCCTGTTTTTAAATTGTTGTACTTACATATTTAGGTTATGAAGATTCCTATAAGCAAGTTATTTTAGTTTTTAATTCTTACCCACGTATAATTTCTTATATCTTAAATGTTTTATCTTAATTAAAATTTTAATGTTTGGGGGGAATTTAAAAATAATTTTCAAAAACTAAAATTTTATTTGTTCTCAAGAATACTATAAATAAAATTTGATTTTTAATTAAAAATAATTATATAAATGAAGTTACATTAGGGGATCAAAATTTTGAATATAAAAATTAGTAAGTTAAGTTAGTTAAAATCTATAGTAGATGAAAAATTTAAAGTTAAAATTTTCTTAGTAAAGAAATGTTAAATATAGTTAAACTATCTTTAGTAAAAAATTTTGTATTTTTGAAAAAAATAGAAGATTTGACTTTTATTTTTCAAAACTTAAATTTCTTTTATTAAAAAATAATTTTCAACACTATCATTATAATTTTTAAGTGAAGGATATATTTCAAACCTTTGATTAAACGGAAGGGTAGAATTTAAAAGCATTAAAGGCCTATCCATATCCTTGTCTGAAAAGAAAAGAAAAGAAAAGAAAAGAAAAAAAAGTAGGTTAAAAAAAGGAAGGAGAAGCTTAAGGATTTAATAGACTAATAAAAAATTGGTTCCACACCTGAATTTTTAAAATATAAGTTTCGAGAAAATTTAAAGCTTAAGAATATAATATAGTAAGTAAAATAATTTTCTAATAAAAATTTTTAAGTGAGGAAAATAAAATGTTAAAATCCTATTGTTTGAAAAATCTGCAAGTATTTCTGAATTAGATAGGGACTAATATTTTTCATGATCCTTTAGAACTTTCTAAACTTTAAGTTGATCTCATTTACTAAATTTTTTTAAAATTAAACTATTACATTTCTAGAACAAAATTTTGAAACCATCTTAAAGAAACTCATTTACATAATTTACATTTTTAATTTTTATATGATTATAGTGTCACTTGAGGACAAGTAACATTTTAAATTTGGGGGATTTTGATACACGTAAAATATATGGTATTTTTATGCACATTTTTATACCTATATTTAATGATATTACACTTTAATAGAAGATATTTTCATGTTTTTCTTACAGGTATAATTAAAATGAGTGATTGTGATGAAAGGAGCATAAAAATATCAAATTTGGAGCAAAAATGAAAAGTGTGCAAAATTAACCTCTGATGCCTAAGTACCGATGGTTGGCGCATAGGCATGACAGTTAAAAATGACGAATTAAATCAAATTTAGCGTCGTTTCCAAAGGGTGTTTGAAGCAACTTTTGGTTTAAACTTCATTAACTTCTTTTGGGCGTCTTTTGGTAGATACATTGAATCTGGACATGATTTGAAGAGACACCAAAGCACATTTTGAAGAAATATTAAAATGAAGACATGAAATCAGTTAGTGAGTCTTAGTTAATCTTCTCTAGAGTCTATGAGTCAAGTTTTTAAGTGTGTAGTGAGTTAAGAGATTTTTAGAGGGGAAAGAGTTGGTGTTGAAGCCTTCATCTCACCAATTTCTCTTTCATCCATTTTATCTAGTTTTCATTTGAGTTTGGAGCCCGTTGGAGTTTACAGAGTTGGAAAATCCACTTTAATGAGTCTATTTAGTGGGAAAAAAAGTTTTAGAGGAACTTCAAGAGTCTTGTGGAGAGGATTTTCAGATAAGTTGTTATCTTTGTTTTTTTACATTTGGTTTTAAAGTAAGACTTGTTTTGTTTTCACTATGATTTCTACTTTCAAATCAAATTGTGTTTGTGTTTTCTCCACGAGTTCTAAGTAGTTTTCTTTATCTTTTTCCTTTCAACTGATGAAGTAATTAAATTATGGAAGGAAGTTGTGTGAAGTATAGATGTTTAATGTTGGAAGAAGTTGTGATAATTCCACTAACTTGCACTTCATTTACCTCTTGATTTGGATAATTGAGATGTTAAAATTTATTGTGAGAACATGTAAGAACGAACTAATGCGTTATTGTCTCAAACAATAATTGGAGTGAATAACATGAAATTGTATGGGTGAGAATTGTAGTTCATATAGTTGAGTGCAAATAAATAGGGAGATATGCTTTTTAATGGGTGTAGAATTAGAGGACTTTAGTGTGACAGGTTAAAGCCGCCAATTTGGTTTGATGTTTTAAGTTTTGTTATGAGATGTTAACCCTCAGGTGGAAGGAAAAGAGGGAACTCTAGAGTGAGAGCTAGTATCTTCCCTACCTAACCCATCTTCAAGATTTCAAAATATCAAATTAATCTATGTTCTTAATAGAACCAAGTAAGGGTAAAGAATATAACTGCTCCTATTTGGCACAACACATTTAGATACTTCCACAACAAAATTTCATAATTATTACTGATTCATTAAAAGGAAAAAATGATATTTTATTCTCATTTGCTTTCATATCTTTTAATAATCTTGTTAATTTTAGTTGCTTACTTTACTTTTTCTAAAAAATTAGCAAAAAGAATTTAAACCTTTTAATTATAAAATTTAACTTGCAAAATCTTTTCGAGAAGTAAAAGGTAGTTTTTTTGTTTTTTTAAATTTTTAGAACATTTCCCTGTGGGTTCGATATCTTAGAGCTTAACCAGAAAGTCATATATTACTTGATAAACGATACGTATACTTGCTTAGAATCCCATATTATAAATAATTAAAGTTGATTTCTTATTTGCTTCGGAATCAAGTTTTTGAGGTTGTTGTAAAGAAAGAGTTATTATCATTTAGAATAAATATAAAGTGTAAAACGTAAGCATAAATATTTGGGGATCAGGGCACACGATAAATTGATTCGTCCAAGAGCATTCTGAATCAGCGATTTGGTTTTAGTACTTCGAAGAATATTCTTGCTCATCGCATGATAGGCAGGAAGTTTGAACCGAAATGAGAATGCCAATACAATGTCAAAAAGATATACTCGAGAGGATCCTACCAACAGATCAATTACCGAGGGAAAAGTTTTATACCCCCAGTCAATGGGCGTTATTTGAAAAAAATACTATGCTACATGGAAATGACTTGTTTGTAAACCGAGATAATTCAAAAAAAACTAATGAAACATGAAATGAATTTTGTCTCTCTTTTGATCGTGTTCCGTTTGCAGATTCAAGCCTTTTGCTTTCGAGAATCTCTCTTACTCATTGGATTAGTGTCTATAAGCTTCTTTTCTTAATGACAAACAAAACTCGCTAAACTAAACCCGAAAAATGGTTCATAAACTACAAATGAAATAAAACTAAACATACAAATACACAAACAAATGACAACTAATGTGATATGAAAAACTATGATGGGTTTGAAGTTAGCACACTGACGTTCTCCCTATTTTTCGCATCAAAATGTCAAGGGGAAAACTCATCATTATTTTTCACAATGGTGTGTTTTTTACCTCACTTTTAGTTAAGGTCTAGTCTTTCTTTGAAATAGCCTAAGGTCTAGCAATAGGACTCTCCTTGTGACTTTCTTAGAAGACTGGTCTTGGAACCCTCCCCTTAGAAATTAAAACACTTCTTTGCTTCACTGTGAGTTTTCATACGCTTAAGGCCTAACCTCCATCTTTTGGGAGAAAGAGAACAAGCATAAGGAAGCCCAGGGGAAGTTTCCCTATAGGTGGTCAGACCCTAGGATCTACCCTGGGGAAGGTTTAGAGTTCACACCAACACACACTTCACATTCCCAACCCTAAACGATGTACATCCCATTTGATCCCCTGCTCTTTCGGGAACTCATGTAAATGGTTTTCCCAAGCTCTTAAAATCAGACTAGGGTATGGCTAGTACCAACACATGGAGGATCCAAATAGGGAGTTCCCTTGGTCCATGGCCTAACTGAGTTAAAATCCTCAATCAATATCCTAATTCCATCAAACTTCGATACTTTGGTTCATTGCCCCAAAACTCCACCTAAAATACCAAATTGCCCCTAAATACCCAAGATTCCCCAAACTTACCAAAATCCTTCAAAAATCATCCCAAAATATTCCTTACTACTCAAAATACCCAAACCATCCTAAATTTGCCAAATTCCCAAATAACCCCCCAAAGTCTCCAAATAACCAAAATACCCCTCTTAGCCCAAGAATCCAAAAATTCTAAAAATTCCCAAAAAATTTCCAAAACCTTCCAAATATTCCCAGTTTCCTTTTTCTCAACTACCACATGACCCAATTTGATCAATTTAGCCCAATTTGACCCATCTAACCTAAAAGTGCCCAAATTGAACCCAATGGCCACCTAATTGACCCTAATCTTGCCTAAATTCAATCCAAAACCAAAATTCAATATCTCCAATGCCAATCGAAACTAAATCCAAGCTCAATTTGACCCACATTTGAGTTCAAATTCAACATAAACTTAAAATCCCCAATTTTGACCAAGTAACCCATTTCACCCAAATTGACATAATGCCATTCAATTTCCCCTCAATTTGAATTCTAAACCTTTCATGAAACTCCCTTAAACCAAATGCAACATTCAGTGGCCCCCAATTTAAGCCCAAGTCTCACACAAACCCACTTAAAGTCCAAAACCCCAAATTTTGACCTAAACATGCCATAGGCCCAAAATTCCCCAAATTAAGTGCCCTAACCCTAAAATTGGCACCCAGTTTATGTTGAAAACTCTTTATAACATCCCCATAGACCATTTAGAACCTTCAATTGGCCTTGGACCCAATCCTACCCTAACCTAAACTCAAGGTAACCCAACTTGCCCCAAATTGGCCAAATGTCCAAATCAAGCCACGTTGAACCCCCAAACCTATTCAAAACCACTCCAATCCTTCTCTAAACTATTCACGACAATCATACACACTATATTACTCAATCAATTGAGCTCAAATCAAGTTTAAACCTAAGCTAGCCAAACATTGACCCAAGTGACCCAAAATTGAACCTATGAGTCAAATTAACCAAACCTAGCCAAAATTGACCAAACCAAGCTCACCATAGCTAGCCTTGGCACCCTAGGGACTGAACTAGATGCCCTTAGCCTAACCTAATAGGGCCATAGACAAAATCTCCCCTAATTTAGGGGATTACCTTCTTAAAATGACAAAACCTTGGGAGATATCTTACCCAAAGCCATCAAAACCCAATTGATCACCATTAAGGCCTATCCACTAGCTCACCAGCCCTCAAGCACCCTCCCTTGTCCTTGCCAGCTGGCTTAGTTGCCTGAGCACCCCAAAATTGAGAGCCACTTTACACCTAGCCAAGCCCAAACTCCACCCCATGGCCAGCTCAGCTCTGAATAACCATCACAGCTCTTCAGCACTCCACCTAAGCGTACTCATTGCACCTGAATTGATGCCCTGACAGCCAACCCATCCATGGTTATTTAAACCACCACCCTTCACTACAAAAAAGTTTGGTTGAATAAAACCTTAACAAAACTCTGCCAAAATCACTCCAAATCCTCCACATAGCACAGAGAACTTAATCCCCACTGCATTTCTGCCCTGAGACTCAGCTCAATTTTGGAGTCCAATCTCAGGACAGAAATAAGACATTCTTCAAAGCTCACCAAAGTCAAATAAAACACACCCACTCCATCCCCACAGTAAGAGAAGGAGTTCCCCACTGAAAGCCCCATCACCAGGCCACTCTAGCAAGGACTTCAACCAAAGCTTCAAATCGGGTCTGGTCACTTTCATACCTAGGCAATTCACCAAGGCAAGAGGCTTCATCCCTGAGCTCCTGGGACCCCCATGAAGTTGTAGAGCATCTCTGATTGAAGCTTCACTTCTCAGAGCTAAGGTATTAAACTCTTCTTCTTCTCGAGCTTCTCTGAATTCTCCATGTAATTAGGATTAATTTAAATCATGATTAGCCGTATGGATTTGTTTCATGCTTAGATGAGTCTATAGGATCAAACTCGAGGTTATTTGGTTGAATCTAGGCTGAGAAATTATGGTTTTAGTATGGACGGTTGCAGGTTCATACCAATTTGGGACGAAGCTGGGCAGTCGGTGGATCGCGCGGTTCATTAATTGAGGGCTCTGATGGAATCAGACGGATGGATGGTCTGTGGATGCGCCACCAAACCAAATCGTGCTGGCTAATTTCGTAGCGCCGCGTGGCCACTTTGATGTCGTCGAGGATGACGTGGTTAAGTAGAAAAATCTTGATTTTTTGAATTATTTAAATTAGTTAAAATTTAAACAAACATAACTTGGTGTAGAAAAATCATAAAAATAATAGAACAATACCCTCTTGCTCGGTGAACAGAGGAGAACAACGTGGAAATAGTTTGGGAGTTATTGATGCATGTTTTATTTTTAATAAATTAAATACTATCTAGAGTATTTTAATTCTCCATACATGTAGAAATTTCACCATGGCATGTCTCTAGGGTCATTTGTAGCCTCTATCATGAGGGATCTTCCCTGATTTTTCCATGGTCAGAGGAGACCTCTATGAAGAGATCTCTATTTTTTAACTTTTTGCACCTGCTTTAGTAAAATAATCATGATAATTAGCATGTTGGTTAGAAAAATCCAAGAAAATCATGGTAGGTTCCCTGTGACCAGAGAACTCTATGATAAAATTTTCATGAGCCAAATCACCAGGAAATGTTCTAATTATCAACTTGAATTAAAACTGAATTTAAATTAATTTAAGTAAACTAAATGTGTAAATGACTTAAAAATAATTCTCCATTTTATTTTAAAGGTCATAGAACTCTCATAAGAAATTTCAAGACATTTGGAGTTCATTTAACCACTTAAATAATTTTTTAAGTGAAAATGACAAATTTAAAGTTTGAAATAAACATAACAATTAAAATATAATTCAAAAAATTATCAAATTGATTTTGAGAGGTCTCTGTGATCAGAGGAATTTCATAAAAATAAAATTGGAATTTTATTAAAATTATCATTTTGAACCATATTTTAAATATTTAAATAAATAAAAAATAATAAAAATCAGAAAATTAATAAAATTCATGGAAATGTTTCAAATGGCTTCCTAAGCATTTTGGAACAATTAAAATATTTTTCCTAGTTTTCTAAAAAAAGATATTGAAATTCAAAGGCTTAAATTAATTTTTAAAGGCTAAAAAATGAATTTCCTTAACTTTTCACTAAAATAATTCTAAAAATTAAACTAAAAATCAGAAAAAGTATGAAATTTGTTTCTCTGAGTTCTCTGACTTCAGAGGGATTTTTGAAAAGTTTAAAACTTAATTTTCAACGTAAGTTTTTTTTTATATTAATTAATTCTCCATAAATGGAAATAATTTTAATAAATAATTCAAAATTCCAAAAATATGAAATTTGAAGTCTGGTCTAGGTTTACCTCCAAGAAAATTTCAAAGGATTAGGCTTTGCCTTGGTCATGATATTGAATTTTCTTTAAAAATTCCAATTTTTGCATGCAAATAATTATATAAATTAAATTAAATTAAATATTAAAAATTCACATTTTCCACCTCTGGTGTCTTAATTGACCTATAAGTGAGGTAGGATAAAATTCTAAAGCCATTTGAATTAAATTTAGTGAATTATGAGGTGATAAAGCTTTAGGGGCAAAGTTGTGATTTTAAGTTTTTAGCCTTAATTAATATTTAGGGTTAATTAAATAGTAAAATGGGCAATTGATA
The DNA here is from genome assembly GCA_022702705.1 of Papilionanthe hookeriana x Papilionanthe teres. Lineage (NCBI taxonomy): Eukaryota > Viridiplantae > Streptophyta > Magnoliopsida > Asparagales > Orchidaceae > Papilionanthe > Papilionanthe hookeriana x Papilionanthe teres. The sequence continues at coordinate 53,652,877 of CM040438.1, read as the reverse complement.
ATCTTAAATAACATGTTTAAAAGATTAAAACATCAAGATATGAATGGTAGAAACCCACTTTAATTTTGTCACATAAAATAATAAATTAATAATTTCCTAATCATGTTAATTTGGAAGACCATCAAACTGAATGATCCTAAAGATTAGGGGTTCATTTTGGAAGTTATAAATTCACTAATTTTCACCCCTATTTGGTGTATGAATGATAATCTAATGTTTTTTATGAAAACAAAACTCACATAAAATTAATTACAAACTTATTCACTAAATCTTAAGGGCTTGGTAGTGAGCTAGGCCTAATCAAACTTTGTTAAAAGAGGTCTAGAAAAGCAAACATAATCAAGCTTCAAACATTTAAAAACACTACAAGCCCAATACTAAGAATTAATTGGCTAACTTTCCTAAGTAAATTAACTTTGCCCCAAAAGATTTCCACCCACATAACTCCTAAATGAAATGACAAATGATCATTACCTCATTTAAAGGGGAAAATTAAAACATTGTTCACTAAGCATAAGGGTATGGAATAGATGAATCATTTAATAATCATGATAATTTCAGAATGAACTCAAAGAAGCTCAAAAGAATTGTGAAATGTCTAGGTATCTCCTGGTCCTTTCTCACAAATCTTCTGGACACCTTAGAGAATAACTGAACATATCATATTTTATTAAATGAAGTAATCTTCTTAATGAATAGGACCCACCAAGTTATGACATAGGATTTGGTAAGCCTGTGGCTAACCTATTCATAAGATTTTACTTTCCTACAAAATATAAATGTTTATTGCAAAAGATACTAAAATTTCAGGTGGAGGAATGAGAAGACTCGCTAGGTACACTTTTACAAGTTTACAGAGCTTTCTTTTCAGTACTTCGTTTATTTTACTTTATTTGCTTGTGAGATTGCATGGTAAACAACAATGTCACCTTGCATGAAAACCAAAACTTTTAGGATAGCCACAAAACCAAAACCAAAATCAAAATTATAAATAAAAACAAGATAAAATTCACTGCCACAATAGTTAAAATATAAGACAACTCAAAATTTAATCACAAACAAAATAAAATTATAATTACAACTAAATTAAAACGTCTCATTGGATGATCGAGAATCCCTCAGAGGAGATAACCTACATGTTGCTAACTGGGTTTCCCACGGTCTAAATGAAAGTGTGGAACTCACTTCAGTTGAGTTTAGCAAATTCATTTGAACTAAGTGAATCCGATGAAAATAATGGTACCGGGATGATGGAACCATGGGATCTTAACCGATGTCGCTATAATCAACTTTAATATTCCCCTAATAAAATTATAAGACACCTCAAATTAAAAAATTCCAAAACATGACACTTCTCTTTTCTTACAATTGACACTTCTTTAAACCAAAACCAACTATGACGAGGAACTTGGAGCATGCAAAGTGGGCATCACGACTCTCTTCAATAGTAAAACTTGTCTACATCAGCAAAACTTTTCTTTGGTATAAACAACAAGCCATAGAACTTTGAGGTAGCTTTCTTAGTGCAGCATAAATCCTCACTTCATCTTAGGAATTTTCATTACTTTGTTGTGCAATATAAGCCCTAACTCATCTTAGGATTCTGAGGTTGTCATCAGATATGACATAAATCCTCCCATTTTTCAGGCTATTCACATGATCATTGTCAAGAGAAAATAAGTCCTAAATAATTAAACTGGTAAGATGAAACATCAAATAAATATCTCAAATTGGAATCAAACAATAGGATAGTTCAGGAAAACACCAAGATTCTTCTTGGGTCTTTGACTTTCCCCTAGTTTCCTCTTCCTTTGGATTCCTACAAAAATTAATCTAAAATTTGAGCCATTCACCTAGTGGATTTCATACTATCACATTTTCTTGAAGCACTTTACCCTTTTGGAATTCATGATTATAAAAATTTCCTGATCTATATCAAGAGTTTTCTTAGGTAACTTCAGTTATCTAAGATATAATTAACTATAGGGGCTTGCCCTTATAGGAAACTTAAAGACCCCAGATTAATATAAACCATATCTGATACCTTCATATTTGATAGGGGAAATTATTGGTCAATAATGGTTTGCAAAACAAATAGATGTCTTGAATTCTTTGGTTTTTTTTTAACAAACCTCACCCCCAAGACATGCACCTATTCTTCGGGATAGTTACATGCCTTGTGGTGAAGTGCTTGATTATTTTAAACTATCGATTATATGAGATCGATTTGATTTCATATTTTTGAAATAATATTTTCAAAAATACATATATATTAAATCAAAATTATATTTTTATAAAACTATATTTTAAACATTTCAAAAAAAATTTCAATTTCAAATTTAACGACTGACAGTTTTCTAGCGACTCCGCTGGGGATTTGTCTCTCTCTTCATTAAGATCAGGAAATGTTATATTAATACATCAGTAATGAGTTCATGTCTCTCATGAACCAGATTACCATTCTTCTATTGATATACCTCACTCATTTCTTTCTTGAGGAAGTATGACCAACTTTCCTCGATTTCAGAACCATCTAATTAACCATCCTTAAACAGAGGGGTTCAGGGATCTTTAGGTGCCTTATTAATTTTTATGGGGTCGGACCCCTGACAGATGTGTTGGCGGACAAGTCTCGCCAGGGAAATGTACGTCGTGAAAGGGATCCTGGACGGGGTCCCATACTTCACTTCTTCTTGATGCCTCCCGGACTCAATCCTACCCTCGGCAGATTGACCCATCCCTCCATAAAATCTTAAGACTCTTTTTTTTAAACACACATATCTAAAAGAAAGATAATGAGAAAATATTAAGGTGAAATGAAATTGTGCCCAGTTCACAAAATGATTTTTCCTTTTCATAGTGTTCGCACTATGATTCAAGGGTTTGAGCCCTCGCTAACTTTCGTAATTCCTTTTTCTTCGACAGTCAATACATCAACCCCTATGCTGACTTTCTTCAACAACTTGCCCTCCTCTCGCGAGGCCATCTTGCAGCTCTGATGATTCAATTCAAGACCGGCTTCAATGAGTTCAAAGTTGTACTCAGAAAAGCCCCCTTTGTGGTCATAAAAGTTGCCACCCCGGAAGTTCAAGAGCCATCTGCTGAGTTCGACTTGAACTCCCACAAAGATTTCCCTTCTCCTTAGAAGGTGAAAGTTTCTTCTGCTCTCATCAATTCAATCATCTTCGTACCTAGGAGAGTCGTCACTCCTACCACTACTGGTTTTGCTGTCACCGCACTTACTTTCTCGTCAGCCAAAGGGAAAGAGCTTCTGCATGAAGAAGACTCCGACAACACCTTTCTTGCCCCGCCGTCAGTTTTTTAGATTGGATCTAGTTCCAGGTTTCCCCCTTTAACCAAATCTCAAAGAAGGAACCGCAATAGAAGAAGTCTTAAAGCCACCAGAGCACAAATTACGAACCTGCCAGTGATTGATAAGATTCCTCAACAGAAGGAACTCGATTTACCACATACCTCTCCTCTCCTTCGAGGGAGTAGGTTCCATCCATTAATCAATACTACCAGAAATGAAAGCTTTCACAGGATTGCCGCTATGCTACCGTTACCACCTGGTCGTGATGAGGTGAGGGAGAGACCCACACCCATCACCCGGGCTTATACCCTTCTCCGAAGATTGGCTGAAAATAAAGGATGATCTGTTGCTAAGCCTCTCAAGAGGATGGAATGTGCAATATTCCCCAAAATAAAGTATGAAATTCTTAAAATGGAGAGGTCTGTCCGAGTATCCGTCAAACACTGTTTGGGAAGACATGTTGATGCTACTACAAATTATACTGCTGCCATTCCGACACTTGCAGTACGCAGATCAGTAAAGTCCCAGTTGGGCCTGAAAGTACCAGTTATCGATGGTCATAAGGAACCTAGAAAGAGAAAGAATAAGAGAGGGCTATTCTCCTCTGTGAATGGTCTACACCTTAGAGGGCACACTTCCTCCCACTACTCTAATATCCCTGCCAAGACACCTCGTCTCAAGGCTTCAACTTGTAAGAGGAAAGTGTGGTTACCGAAGATCGTTGCACTGTCGACCACAAGATAGATCATGAGTCCAATGATCCTATTTCCACTATCGCCATTGTTTCTGAATCAGTTGCAGAGAAAAGTGACAGTCAAGAGAAGCCTATGGATTTGAAACTTATAAAAGAGAAAACAGTTGATGAGAAAGTTCGAAGGCTCTGACCAGAAATTTCAGAATTAGCCAAACAATGAGGGTTGGATATCAATGATGAGGATTGCTTCCTGTAGGATTACATTGACGAAGAGTTCATGGAAATTAATATGGTTGAATCTCAATCCACTTTATCTGCACGCGATGCTCCTAGTAAGGAGAACACCGCAGATGAGCTTCGAAGGACCATACTGACAAGAGACAAGAATATTATTTGTCTAGAAAAGAGAATGGAGGAGATGACCGCTGCCATGACCACCATGGCTACACTCCACGGACAGTCACGGTCACGATCCACAGAATCTCCGGAAGTCAACCAACCTGAAATCATACACATAACAGATGAAAGAAGAGAAATTGCTTCTGCCAATGAAGACGAACCACCGAGAAAAGATCAAATTCCAAGTTCATCAGAGAAGGATATTAAACAGATGGTAGAACAGTAAGTTCAGGAGGCCTTGGCTCAGTCCAAAGGTGGAGCAATATTTTCAAAGAGTAGACCCTACCTGGAGGAGTTCGATGCCATGCCTTACCCCAAAGGCTTCATGCCCCCGACTTTCAAGATATTTGACGGGACGAGAAATCTTTGCCAGCATGTGGTACACTTCAAAGCCAGTTGTTGCAATACAGGAGGAAGTGAAGCATTTTTGTTCTAAGAATTTGTTAGTAGTTTTTCAGGGATAGCATTCGATTGATATGCCGAGCTTCCCAATGGATCGGTGAAGACCTTTGTAGAGATAGAAGACATGTTCGTGAAGAGATTCGTCGGTGCCCGACACCATGTTATTATAGGAGATCTCGTAGTGGAGCGGCAAAAACTCGATGAGACTCTGGTTGAATATGTTCTACGATGGAGAAACTTAAGCATGAAGTGTGAACCTCAGCTACAAGAACAGCACACGATCGAGATACTACTCAAGATTATCCACGATCTAGTGGCTTTCATGCTTAAGGGTCCCACCATCAAGTCCTTCGAGAAGCTACTCAGCAAGGCGAGCAGTTTACAAGAAGAAGTCAAGCATATGGAGCCTACAGAGAAAGTAGAGAAAACAAGGCCCGCCAAAGAGTATGAAAAGAGATCCGGCATAGTGGCAATGATAGATAAAGGAAAGCAACCGATGAGAGGCTAATCAGTCGCTGGAGCAGCACAGTCAGTCGCCTCAGTACAGTCAGTCTCAGCAATATAGTCAGCCTCGTGCACAATAGAACAGCCAGTCTGGCCAGCAACTATAGGAATACAGGATAGATGGATGACAAGGTCCGACAATGTCGGAGTGGCTACGTAGGAACTACTCCTTCAAAGACGGCGTTGTAGCAAAGATGTTAAAGAATTTAATGAAGAAGCCTGAGTTCAGATTGCCCTAGCCAAAGAAGTTGGAAGAGATGGACAAGAAGGATCAACCAAACTTTTGTCCCTAACACTGGATGCTTGGCCACACCATAAACAGCTGCTTCGGTTTTAAGGATTAGCTCAAAAGAAATTACAAAGAAGGGAATATAACAATACCAAAGGAATATTTGAAAGAACATGAAAGAGGTTCTATCAATGTGATTTCAGTCGAGCCAATCTCTCCGATCGACCCATATGCCGACAAGCGTGGCTGGAGCACGATTTGAAATGAGGTCAAGAAAGTCCTGAACAAGATCCAGTCCACTTCAAAGAAAGCCGCTGCTCAGGATTTTCCACCAACTCAGTCCAACATGAAGATTCCACCAAAGAGACCACCGCAGAAGGAAATAAGAAAGAAAGAGATTGAATGAAATTAAGGACGATAGTGCGAAGGGTACTATAGAGGCTGCCCCTGTTAGATTGGTTGTCTCAGATTCGGGGGTAAAACCCCTCGAACCCCTGACTTTGTATGTTTATCTTTTTGCCCCTCCAGGGTCTCATAATGATAATAGAAGTGATGTTAGCTACGTTCTCAGTGTCTCTAGTGATGACGTGACTAATCACAACATATCTAACCCTGATCTCGATTCCTAAAGTGATCCTCAAATTACGTTAGCTCTTGACGAGGACGTTGGCGGAAATGAAGAAGATATCGATAATACCGGTTACGACAGCATAGAAAATGAGGAGCCAATCCTCGAGTGCAAAGGAACTCCGCTTACAATCGACCTGTATCTTTCAGATACAGAAACAATACCGAAAGAGTTAATTACAACATTAGGAGAACCTCTGGGTCTAGAAGAAGAAGAAATAACAGAAGTACATTTAAGAAGTGGAAAGGTGCTATCGCCAAGAACAGCTCCAGCAGATAAAGGAAAACAGACGATTACTCAAGAAGAAATATCTGCAGCGACGTAAGAAGTACAAATTCAAAATGAGATCGAGAAGCTAAATAAAGTGGATTACAATGTACTAGCTCATCTCAGGAAGTTGCCGACCAAACTAAGCATCTACGACCTATCAAAGGAGATGAGAGACTATCTGATCAAGGCTTTACTTGATCCAGATATTTATTTAGCACAAATAGCTAGAACATCCTTGGATGGAGTTTTTACTTTGAAAGGATAGCCTGTCATAACCTTCACCTATTAAAATTTGTTACTTGGTACAACCAATCACAATCGTCTGCTTTACATTTCCGTCATCATCGGCAGGTTTGTACTTTACATAGCGTTGGTAGATCCTGGAGTGCCACTCAACATAATGAGTCTACAGATGTTAGCTTACTTGGATATTGACACACGAGAGCTCACTACGAATAAAATGATGCTAAGATGATTTAACTAGAAAGGAGAAAGAGCATTCGGATCTATAACGCTACAAATGAAAGTTAGAGATCTAGTAAAAACCATAAAATTCCATGTCATCGACACAGATACTTTGTTCAATATCCTGCTCGGTCGATCGTGCCTTCACGAGTATAACATGGTCCCGTCGTCACTTCATCAATGCATCGATTACTACAAGGATGGACAATAACATTGCATTAAAAGGAGACTTACAACCATTCTCAATACATGAAGTAGTCATCCACGAAGACACCGCCTACTATGCTCCTCCGAAGAAAATAGTCTTTTCAAGAGAAGTCGTAACAAGTAAAGTTGAAGATTCAAAATGATCACGAGAACGGGACCATACACCTCCACTTCAACAATCTCCCACCACTCCTTTATAATGAGTTGGTGGAGATTTTTTTAGTCCACACATCCAAGGTTGAGGCCGGGGATGCAGGCAAGGAAGAACTTACTAAATTATTGAGCTGGCGAAGCTGGCGAGTAGCATCGATGTAGAAGGAAGCTCGGAAGAGGATGAATTTAACAAAGAAACAATGATGATAAGTCATAAGAAGCCTCAGTTCGAGATTTCTACGACAACACAAAAAAGGATGAATATGAATCAATGTATGATCGGATTAATCATTATGTTCAAGCCATGATCCTAACACCGATCCATCCTTAAAAGATCGAGAGTATGGAGGTCAAGGAAGTCCATAATGATGGTTTTAAACCATTCAAGTTTTATAAAGCTTCTCGTTCTACCTCTGAACCTTATATAATTCTTGAAGAAAATGATTCTAATGAATTAATGGAATTACCTTTTGGTTACTTTTTGCCATGTGTACAAAAATTAATTCAACAAGGATATGTGTCTAAGAAAATGCTAAAGGATAAGCTACAATCATTTGAAAAATTATGGAATGCAAAAAGAAAAGACTCAACTCGAAAGAAGGTCTTGGGTTCGGTACGATTGGACCCGTCGATGACTCGGGATTTTGCATGGTTGTTACTAGTCAGCTAGTGGAAGATTGCATAGACATTCAAGAAGAACTTGAAGAACAACCAATAGAAGATGCCCCGCCAGAGTTTGAAGAAGAAATCAAATCGACAGTTGATGAGCTAAAAGAAATTTATCTCGGAACCGAGGAGCAGCACCAACCCACTTTCATAAGTTCGTTGCTCAACAACGAAGAGGATGCAAACTTGGTCAGGTTACTGTTATAATTTAAGGATTGCTTTGCTCGGAGCTTTGAAGAAATGTTTGGACTATCTCCAGAGGTTGCAATTCACTGACTAGGAGTGGATCAAAGTACAATGCTAGAAAAACAAGCTCTTAGAAGAATGCACCTCAAAATAGAACAACAGGTTACAATAGAAATAAAGAAATTAATAGACGCTAACTTTGTCTGAGAAGAACAGTATCCGACATGGTTGGCTACCGTTGTGCCGGTTAAAAAGAAGAACGGACAGATACGAGTATGTGTCGACTTCAGGGACTTGAATAAAGCATGTCCAAAAGATTAATTTCCTTTACTAACACCAGAATTAATGGTGGGCATTGCGTCGTCACATGAAATTTTCTCCTTCATGGATGGATCGTCGGGTTACAATCAAATCAAAATGGCTCCAGAAGATGTGACACTTACAGCTTTCAGAACTCTGATCGAGATTTACTGCTACACTGTAATGTCATTCAGATTGAAGAATGTCGAAGCTACTTACCAAAGAGAAATGACGAAGATCTTCGATGACCTCATTCACAACCAAGTGGAATGCTACGTGGACAATTTGGTCATCAAGAGCAAAGTGAAAGAAAACCACCTATATGAATTGAGGATCTTATTTGAATGATTACAGCAATATAATCTCAAGATGAATCCCTTAAAGTGCTTTTGGCGTTACCTCCGGGAAATTTCTAGGATTCTTTGTCTGTCATCGGGGAATCGAAATCGACCCAGAGAAGATTAAACCTATCTTAGAAATTCCTCCTCCCAGAACCTTGAAACAACTACGTTCTTTTCAAGGGAAATTGACATAATTAAGATATTTTATATCTAATTTGTCAGGAAGGTGTCTACCTTTTTTGAATTTACTTCAAAAGGATGTCACTTTCGTTTAGGGAGAGCCGTGTCAATGAAATTTAGAAGATATTAAACGATACCTAACGACACCTCCTGTTTTGGCAGCCCCTATCCCGGGTAGATGACCCTCGATCCGCAGCAATGCACCAAAAAAACTTGGTTTGCAATCGCCAAATAATGCAGTAATATATGCTATCAAAAATATGTTATGGTCAATACTTTGATTTAAATAAATAATAGCGGCTAGTGTATATAAATATATGTTTATGGAAAATATTTTACACACTAGGGGTACTACGCAAGTATACGTATCGTATCAAGTAATATAGGGCTTTAAATTAAGATCCCAGTATCAATCCCATGAGGAGGATTATAGATTTTTCTTTTAAATATTTTGATTTTAATTTTATGTATTTCTTTTAAAGTTAAAAAGTTAATATTTAATTTACTAGATGCAGAAATAAAGCAGTAATAAAGTAATGATTGATGAAAAGAAAATAAGCAAACAACTTTCTTCCTTTTAATTAATCCAAGATTTTTTAGAAAATGTAATATTTGTGGAGAATATAAATTTATGGTATTGTGCCAAATAGAAGGATTCCTATTCTTTACCATCGCTTGATAAGTATAAAGAACCTCGCTAATCTATACATCGAGTCCGGATGTATTGTTAGTAGAATGGGTTAATCTAAGCTCACACTACTAGATGTCCAAGGGTGGCTATGGTCGGCCCTACTAGTGACACTTTCCTTCTCTATAAACCAAATTACAAGAATTTAGTCTGTCACTCTAAAAACTTATCAATTCTACGCCCATTAAATATTATCTTTCTATTTATTTGCACTTCACCTTGAATAACCCGAGCAAGGCCTTCGACTATCCAAGGATTCATGTGATATCTACTAGTTAAGAATTCATCTCCTTCTAGGTCTCAAAACTCTTCAACAGATTTTAACAATTTAAATGGTCAATTTAAATAGTAAATTAAGATCCGGTATTAATATCATCACAATGTTTAAAATATATATATATATAGTTTTTAATTCTCCAACAAATGTTATATTATCTTCTTTATCTTTTCATAATTGAAGGGAGAAAGTAAAGTAACTACTCATAACACATTGAATTTAAACAACAAAACATATAAATAAAACTTTGAATCAAAATACAAATACTTATCTCAAGTGTTTCTTCAACTGAACCTCTGAATCCTTCTTACTCCAAAGTAAATAGACTTCAAAAGCAATGACTCTTCAAATACTCTCAATACAAACTCTAAATAAACTCACTAAGAAACTATAAATATGGCCCTTAAAATATTTCTCTAATCTCTCTAAATGGAACTATAGGATCTCTCTCTAATTTTAGGCTATGTGGGGCGTGGGGCTATTTTGGGCATTTTTCTCAGAAGGAGTAGCCTTCTATTTATAGGCTTCAAGGGTTGCCTTGAAGCACCTCTTCAAAATGTGTCCAAGTTCAATGAATCTTCTAGAAGGTGTGTCTGGCGCCTAGGCGCCGGAATCTGGCACCTAGGCGCCAGGCTACTCGTCCCGTTCTTCGCACCTCTTCACTTTGGATCGCACCTCTTCGCGATCATAACTGTTTCCAAGCGCCAAATACAATGTATCACATGTCCTATAATCCATGAATAACCGTCATTCTTCTAGATGGTCCAATAACCGCTCACACCGTCAAAATAACCGTCCAAAAGTTGTCAAAAATCTTAAAGAATTCTGTATCGAACTTGCGCTTAGGCGCCTAGGCGCCAGGCCAATTATTTTGACAATTTTGCATTTTAACTCCTTTTTTGCTCCTTTTTGCTCCTTTTTCATCTTTTTTTCTTTCTTGAACATTTTTGTATCACCTACATCCAAAACACAAAAATACATTTCATTAAAACAAAATATCCTTAAGAATTTGATAAAAATCAAGGCATAAAAATAAGTATTTTTTTCATGGATCAAAATCCCCCAAACTTAAACGTTACTTGTCCTCAAGTAACCCTTTTTACTATATAAAATATATAACAATTAGAATAAAAGGTAAATATTTAAGATTTCTTATAATTTTTGATTTTATAAAGGCTTTAGTAAATCATTAACCGAATTTTACTAACTAAGTTTAATTTTAAGAATTTAAAGAATATTTAACTACCAAATCATAAGATTTCAAAAAAATTTCATTCACTTCGTAAATAATTATAGTTTATTATATTAAGATCACATAAATTATTTACAAGAAAAAGATCTTCATGAAAATCTTTTCTAATAAAGGTTCATGCATAAAAATTAAGTAAAATATGTAATCAGTTTTTTTCTTATAAGCTAATTCAAGTGAAGCCAATTTTTTATTAGGCATCTCCTCAAGCTTCTCCTCTCTCTCTTTTTTTTTCTTTTTTTTTACAGAGAGGATTACTATATCTGGAAAGCCTGCTAATGGTTTTGAACTTCGCTATCCTTAACTTATATTTTCAAACTTATACATTTTCACTTAATTACTATAACATGAATAGATTTCAAAAAGAATTTCAATCTTTTCTTTTTCAAGTTATAATTTTTGTTTTCTTAATACTTCTAAAATTCAATTATTTCTACTATGAATAGAAAATTTTCTTAATCTTACTCTTCTTTTAAGTTCAATAATTCTATTCTTAAAATCAATCAAAGTTATTAAAATTTTGGTTAAGTCTACTAAATTATTTATAATTTCAAAAATTTAAATGATCTTAAATAGATTCTTCATTCCTATGTTATGTTAATACATTTTTTTTAGAAAATATTAGTTTATTAAGAACAAATAAAATTTAAATTTGCATGTATTTTCCCTTCCCCCAAACTTAAGCTTTGGTATATCATGAAAAAATTTTAAAGTATGAGAGAAAGAAATGTATAATTTAAAAAGGAATTTTTATAAGTATGTAAAAACAGTCTAAAAAAGAAAAATTTACTTCTACACGTGCTTTTTATGAATATTACTGAAATAACGAAGCATATATAAAAGTAAGCGAGCTCATATATATATATATATATATATATATATATATATTATATCAATAACTGAATTAAATGACTATACTACTCAAAGTAACGGAAACGTAACAACATTACTAACTATTAAAAATACTAAACAAGAAGGCTGAAACAGAAATAAACATTAATTCATCCAAATTTCAGTCTTCAACACAATACACTAAATATCTAAAACAGTCTCAACATCAAACAATTCACATCAAGTTTCATAAACAAATCTACACTAACAAACAACAAACAACAAACAAACAACAGTACTAGCAAACAAGAAATAAACTAACAACAGAATCATCACATCTCGTAGGTAAATCAAGCTACTAATCACTATCTGTAGCTTCGTCATCGTCATCACCAAAAGAAAACTCCACATCCTTTGGATCAACATACGGTGTAAATCTAGGACAGGTAGGAAACTGAATATCATGCTCACCCTTCAAGAATCTCACTAAAGACTTTGAATACTCAGCATCATAATCACTTTTCCTTTCGGTATAATCGTATAGATGATCGGTCTTCTTATTTATAGTATCTACTCGCAAGTGAGTTAGAAATAACTCATTCTGTCGCTCCGTAAATCGATCATGCATGGTTCCCAAAAACTAGACGGTGGCTCAGCAGTAGAAGTAGAAGGTCTAGAAGTAGAACCTCTACCTGGAGTAGGTACATAAGTAGAAAGACCAGTAGATCTCTTCCCTCGAAGACGATCATAAATGCTCACACTCTCGTGCCCAATTGGCTTCGTAGTCTTTAACTTCGCCTCTGATATATCAGCAGAAACTCCGTTGCTCATGCTTAAAGAATGAATCAAGGATGGGAATCCTAATTCCACAGAAGTGCTGGATCTAGCAATCGATTCCACTGATTCATAAATAATACTGCCAACATCTATCGGCTTCCTCTCCCGAATGCGTAGTTCGAGATAGCTCGATCTCCGGTAACTTCGCTCGGTGGTTGGAAGGTAGAAGTCTAGCAGTAAATAAAATAATGTCATGCCTTTGAAATACCATTTAGCTTGAAGATTTCAAGTTTACCCGTTTGTCGTTCCGCATCTTCCAAGTTCCAGCACCATCGCCGGATATGCAATAATCATCTCAAAATCCCCTCGGATGGAGATAAACCGTAATAGTAAGCACTCGATGGTAGGTGGCAGGCCGTAGAAAATATTGATCTGTTCCAGAGTAAATCCTACTCCGACACCTCTAACAAAGACTTCGTAGACTTCCGCATCCAAAACGTTGGCATAAACTCGCGTATAATAGGAATAACGGCAACAACAGTGAAATAACAGAATCGTTGCAGCGTTGTGTGCAACGATCATTTTCTTGATCATTTCACCAGGATTGTAAAAACAACGTTCTGAGATAAATTTTCTTGACGTAGCAAATTCGTGATAATGAAAATGCGCTGCCACAGTCGAAAACTTGCTACTGTCAAAATTTTCTCGTGTCTTTCCTCGCTTAGATTTTGGTGCCATCTAAACGTGAAAGAAAACAAAAATAAATTAAGGAATCAAAGATTTAAACTCTTTTTAAGCTTGAGAAACTTAAAATGAGTTTAAGAATCCATGGAAAAACTCTAAAAATCAAAATTTTTCTCAAAATTTCAATTTTTAGCAAAAAAAATAGGAAAAACTATGGTAAGAATAAAAAATAAATGGATTAGAAGGTAGATCTGACCTCGAGATGAAGAAATCAAGAGATTTCGGGCTTACAAACTTGATGTTTTGACCTCAAAATGGATCTAGAGAGTGGGTTTTTGCGAAAATGAGAAAGGGGATGAAGCTTAGTCGTCAACCATGGCTAATGGGGTTTAAGTGCTAATTTTCCGTAAGCAGGCCGAATCGGCGCCTAGGCGCCAGACTCTCCTTTCACAAAAATCACTTTAAAAATTGTATTATCCACCAAAACTCATAAATTTAACTTCCAATTACTCATATTAGAGTAGTGCTTCAGTTTCCAACTACCAAAATATTAAAATTTAAATCCACCAATTAAACATAAGGTTTAAATCAAACTCTTCTAATTCCATTCATAATCTTCAATTTTGGCTCAATACAATACAGATAAGTATAGTAATGTGATTCAAGTCCTAACAAACAATCAAACTACACAATTTCAAAGCAAATACAACACACATTGAACAATAAATCAAACACTCCAACAATACAATCGATTTACTAAATCGATACAACGACACACTAATAAAAGTCTAGATCACACCACAATAACTATCTAATCTTTGAATTAGAAATTTCCATTCTCTTCGAAATTAAGATTACTCGGCCTACTTGGGAAGAATACTAACGCTCTCTGAAAATCCGTAGCCGTTTTCTCGTCGATCCATTTGTTCTTCGCATACATCTCCACTTGAGCATCTTGATAAGCCGCTAGATGACCAAATTGAAGCTTCGCCTGTCATTCCAGATGTTCAATTTGATGATACATCTCATGGAGGCGATCTCCAATACTTTTGAATTCTGCTTTAAACTTATGTAGAAGACTTGAAATTTTCTTCAAACTTACAACGATAAAACCATCAAGTAGGGTCGAGGATCCTTTGAACCTTTGTCTCTAGCCTCTTCTCCAAGATTTCTTCTCTCCATTTCTTCAAATATCCTCTCTAATCTCTCAAGAATGAAGTGTCTAGGTCGTAATTTTGGTCGCTTAGGGATCGTGGACGAAGATGGGGTGATTTAAAGGAGAAAATCATGTGAAAAACTCGAAAATTTTCGGTTTTTACATGATCCAAAGAATCGTGGTGCTTAGGCGCCAAATCTGGCGCCTAGGCGCCGGACCCATCGATACACAGTTTATTCTGGCGCTTAGGCGCCGAATTCTGGCGCCTAGGCGCCGGAACCATGTTCGACTCTGTTTCGCCTATCATCAAATTTCAAAATTTCGTTCTCCAAAATAGGTAAATTAGAATGGTAAGATCAATATAGACTTAGTAACACAAATTATAAACAATCATTATGAAGGTTAACTTGATCTCCTTTTTACTCACATATGAAATGGAGTGATCCAATGTCTAAACTTATATACTTCGAGATAATTTTTAGCTTAAGTCAATGAAGACTTGTTAGCATCCAATTTTCTAAAGTTATATAAAATTAGTCAAGACCGAGGCATAACCTTACATTGAAAATGTAAAAACACACAAAAAATAACTATGGGTTGCCTCCGACAAAGCGCTTGGTTTAATGTCGTCAGTCCGACCTGAATAAATCTTTAATCAGGTTGACTTAACTCGTAAGCCTCTTTATAAATCATTTTAATGTCTCTCAAATAAGGCTTCAGTCTTAATCCGTTAACTTTAAATATTTTTCCTGTTTTGGGGTCTTTATTATCCACAGCTCCATAATGGTATACTTTCTCAATTATATAAGGTCCTATCCATTTAGATCTTTATTTTAAAGGAAAAAGTCTTAAATGAGTATTAAATAATAATACTTCTTGTCCAGGCTCGAATATTTTTCCTGAAATCTTTTTATCATGTAATATCTTCATTTTCTCTTTATAAATTTTTACATTTTCATATGATTCATTTCTTATTTCATCAATCTCATTTAATTGTAATAATCGTTTTTCTCCTGCAGTATTCAAATCAAAATTAAACTCATTTATCGCCCAATAAGCTTTATGTTCAAGTTTAACATGTAAGTGACAATGTTTACAATAAATTAACCGGTAAGGTGACATTGCGATTAGTGTCTTATAAGCTGTTCTATAAGCCCATAATGCAGAATCAAGTCTATCAACTCAATCAGTCCTTTTAGGATTAACAGTCTTCTCTAAAACTCTTTTAATTTCTCTGTTTGATACTTCAGCCATTCCACTTGTTTAAGGGTGATATGCAGTTGCAATTCTGTGTTTGATTCCAAATTTTTCTAGTAATGATTAAATTCTTGTATTTCCAGAATGACTTCCACCTTCTGTGATAATTACCTTAGGCATTCCAAATCTTGAAAAAATCATTTTCTTTAAAAATTTTGAAACACTTTTGGAATCACAGTTAGGTAAAGCTACAGACCTTCAATCCACTTTGAAACATAATCAATCGCTAATAAAATATAAATCTTTCCAGCATGATGGTACAAATGGTCCCAAAAAGTCTAAACCCCATATATCAAAATTTTCAACTTCCAATATATAGTTTAAAGGCATTTCATCTTTTCTAGATATATTTCCCATCCTTTGACATTGATCACATGTTTCACATAATGTCTCACATCTTTAAACAAGGTAGGCCAATAAAATCCTGAATTTAAAATTTTAAATGTAGTTTTATCTACTCCAAAGTGTCCTCTAAAATCGGAATCATGATATTTTTGAATAATAGCAAAAGTTTCTTCATAAGGTACACATCTTCGAATTACAGAATCTCTTCCTAATTTAAATAAATGAGGATCTTCCGAAATATAAGATTTAGCCTCATTTTTAAATTTCTTAATATATTTGTTATTCAATCCATAAGGTAGAACATTACTAACTAAATAGTTAACTTTATCCGCATACCAAGGTATTGCCATCCTTGAATAACATATAAATGTTCATCAGGAAATTTCTCATTTATATTTTCCTTAGTAATAACATCACTCTTAATTCTAGATAAATGATCAGCAATTTGGTTATCAGTTCCTTTTCTATCCACTATTTGAAAATCAAATTCTTGTAGAAGTAAAACCCATCTTATCAGTCTAGGCTTAGCATCTTTTTTTAACATTAAATATTTAATAGCGGAATGATTAGTATGAACTATGCCTTTGGTACCAAGAAGATAAGGTCTAAATTTATCAAAGGCATGAATTATAGCTAAAAGCTCTTTCTCGATAGTAGTGTAATTTCTTTGAGTTTCAGTAAGAGTTTTACAAGCATAATATATAACTTTGAAAATTTTCTCATATCTTTGTCCCAATACAGCTACAATTGCAAAATCACTTGCATCACACATTAATTCAAAGGGTTTATTCCAATTCGGTGCAGTTATTAATTTTTCTTTTAAAATATTAAAAGCATTAATACAGTCTTCATTAAAATCAAATTTAGCTTCTTTTTCCAATAAATGACAAAGAGGTTTAGCAATTTTAGAAAAATCCTTTATATATCTTCTATAAAATCCAAAGATGTCCCGTAAAACATCTCACATTAGTAACAAGTAGTAGGTGGTTGCAGTTCAAAGAATAATTTTCACTTTTGTTCGATCAACTTCCATCCCTTTGTGAAATTTTGTGACCAAGTACAATGCTTCGTGATCATAAATTGACATTTTTCCCAGCTTCGTAACTAAATTTATTTCTTCACATCTTTTCGTAACTTTGGAAATATTTTCCAAACAAGATTCAAAAGAAGTTCCAAAGATCGAAAAATAGTCCATAAATATTTCAATTCCTTTATCAATCAAATCACAAAATATTGACATCATACATCTTTGAAAAGTTGCAGGTGCATTACATAAACCGAAAGGCATTCTTCTAAACAAAAATGTTCCATAAGGACTTGTAAAGGTTGTTTTCTCTTGGTCCTCAGGAGCGACAGGTAATTGATGATAACCAGAACATTCATCCAAAAAATAGAAACATGAGTGTCCAGCTAATTTATCAAGCATTTGATCCAAGAAAGGTAAATGAAAATGATCCTTTCTAGTGGCGTCATTTAATTTCCGATAATCAATGCAAATTCGCTATCCAAGAATCTTGTCTTGTAGGAATTAGTTCATTTTTATCATCGACAATGACAGCTTACTCCTCCTTTCTTCGAACACAATGAATAGGACTTACCTATCGAGCTATCCAAAATAGGATAAATAATTCCAGCATCTAACCATTTTAAAATTTCTTTTTTAACAACATCTTTCATGATAGGATTTAATCTTCTTTGAGGTTCAATAGTAGGTTTAAAATCTTCTTTCGTTAAAATTTTATGCATACAGATGGAAGGGCTTATTCCTCTTATATCAGCAATAGTCCAACCAAAAGCTTTCTTATAATTCTTTAACACTCCTATTAATTTTTCTTCTTGTTCTAAACCTAGTTTAGAAGAAATAATAACAGGTAAAGTTAATGAATTTCCAAGAAAAGCATACTTTAAATGTGCAGGTAACATTTTTAATTCCAGTTCAGGAGCTTTTTTAATTGAGGGTAAAAGTATATCATTTTGAGTTATGTCCAAAATTTTCCAGTTATCTTTAATATAATGAGTTTCTTTATATAATTCTTCTTCTTTTAGTTCTTCATTTTCATCGCTTAATAATTCAATTTTTTCTTCGTAAATGACGTTACATCTTTCTTGATAATGTTTTTCAATTATAAAATCAATAATATCCATTCGATAGCATTTTTCTTTATCAAGGTATTTCATTGATTTAAGAACATTGAACTTAATGTCTTGATCATTAACTCTCATGGTTAATTTTCCATTTTGCACATCAATCATAGCTCGTCCAGTAGCTAGAAAAGGTCTCCCTAAAATAATTGGTATTTCTTTATCTTCTTCCATATCAAGTACAATGAAATCCACAGGGAAAATAAATTTATCCACTTTAACAAGAACATCCTCTATAACTCCTTTAGGGTAGGTGATAGATCTATCAGCTAACTGAAGGGTTACAGCATTGGGAGTAATCTCTCCTAAATTCAACCTTCAAAAAATAGAAAATGGCATGAGATTAATACTTGATCCTAAATCACATAAAGCTTTTCCACAAAATTTTTCTCCAATAGCACAAGGTAAAGTAAAACTTCCAGGATCTTTAAGTTTCTGAGGTAATTTCTTTTGAATTATTGCACTACATTTTTCACTTAATGCAACAATTTCAAAAGCTTCAAATTTTTGTTTCTTACTTAAAATATCCTTCATAAATTTTGCATAAGTTGGCATCTGTTCCAAAGCTTCAAGAAAAGGTATGTTAATGGTAAGTTTCTTAAAAATTTCAAAGAATTTAGAAAATCGATGATCAAGCTTCGTTGTTTTAGTCTTTGAGGAAAAGGTGGTGGTGGTTTTTCAACTTCCACATTAATAGGAATAACGATCTGATCTCGACTAGGAGAAGGAGTTTCTTTAGGTTTTTCAATCTCTTCAACCTCAATCTCATTTTCAATTTCATTCTGCATTCTTTCTTTTAATTCCTTTCCACTTATAAGTTGCACAGCTATAATATGTTCATGTTCTTTTCCAGTTTCTTTTGGATTGATTTCAACATTACTAGGAAGTGTTCCTCGAGGTCTGTGATTAATTAAATTAGCGATTTGTCCCATTTGATTCTCAATATTACGAATAACAGTTGTTTTGATTTTGTAATCGATTACTCATTTGTAAAATTAATTCTTCTATAGATAACTTTTTCCGTTGATTATTAAATCCAGGTGGTTTATAGTTTGAATTTACTTGATTGTTCCAATTTCCAGTTGGATGGGATCGATTATTACCCCATTGTTGTTGTGAATTATTCCAGTTAAAATTGGGGTGATTTTTCCATCCAGGATTATATTAATTGGATTAAGGGTTATTTTTACTAGCAATAGCTTGTAAAGTTTCAATAGTTTGAGAATCTTCATTATTAACAGAGTTGTTATGTGATATATTGATAGCAAAATTATCTAATTTCTTAGATATTGCAGCTACTTGTGAAGCTAAGATAGAAAAGGCTTCGTTATCATGAATACTTGTCATTCTTTTAGGATTAATCCTTTAGAAGGCCATTGAAAATTATTGTTAGCCATTTCTTCAATTAAAGCATAAGCTTCTTCAAATGATTTAGCCATTAAAGATCCTCCAGCAGCAGCATCAATAATTGATTTAAGTGATCCAATAAGTGCGTTATAAAATGTTTGAATAATTAACCAATCGAGTAAAGCATGATGAGGACATTTTCTTAATAGTTCTTTAAATCTTTCCCAAGTTTCATAAATTGTCTCCCCGTCAAATTGACTAAATGAAGTAGTATCATTTCTTAATTTAGCAGTTTTAGAAGGAGGAAAATATTTAGCAAGGAATTTTTGTACCATTTTCAGCCCATGTTTTAATAGAACCTGTTGCTAATGAGTTCAACCACATATTTGCTTTATCTCTTAAAGAAAAAGGAAAGAGTCTAAGTCTAATAGCATCATCAAAAACATTGTTATATTTAAAGGTAGCACAAAGTTCTAACAAACTAGCAAGGTGTAAATTTGGATCCTCATTTAGTGTTCCCCAAAATTGATTATTTTGAACCATTTGAATAATAGACGGTTTAAGCTCAAAAGAATTAGCATCTACAGGAGGTATTTGAATACTACTATGAAGTTCATCAACTGTAGGGTTAGCATAATCCCTTAATGGTTTGTAAATATTTTGTTCATTAATTTCAATTGGATTTTGTAAATTATTATGTAAATTAGCCATCTCTTGATATTATTGAATTTGTTTTCATTTTTTAATTCTTCTAACAGTTCTTTCTAATTCAGAATCTAAAAGTAATAATCCTTCAGATCCAGAACTACGCATAAAAAAAGTAAATAAAAAGTAATAAAATTTTATATTTTTTTATATTTTTGTTTTTATTGTTTTTTTTATTTTATAATTTAGACAATAAAAGAAATAAATAAAATAAAATATTTAAAATCTAAAATCTTTGCCTCCCCGGCAACAGCGCCAAAAACTTGACCCTCGATCCGCGGCAATGCACCAAAAAAACTTGGTTTGCAGTCGCCAAACAATGCAGTAATATATGCTATCAAAAATATGTTATGGTCAATACTTTGATTTAAATAAATAATAGCGGCTAGTGTATATAAATATAATTTTATGGAAAATATTTTACACACTAGGGGTACTACGCAAGTATACGTATCGTATCAAGTAATATAGGGCTTTAAATTAAGACCCCAAGTATCGATCCCACGAGGAGGATTATAGATTTTTCTTTTAAATGTTTTGATTTTATTTTTATGTATTTCTTTTAAAGTTAAAAAGTTAATATTTAATTTACTAGATGCAGAAATAAAGCAGTAATAAAGTAATGATTGATGAAAATAAAATAAGCAAACAACTTTCTTCCTTTCAATTAATCCAAGATTTTTTAGATAATGTATTATTTGTGGAGAATATAAATTTATGGTATTGTGCCAAAGAGAAGCATTCCTATTCTTTACCTTCGCTCGATAGTATAAAGAACCTTGGCTAATCTATAGATCAGGTCTGGATGTATTGTTAGTAGAATGGGTTAATCTAGGCTCACACTACTAGATGTCCAAGGGTAGCTATAGTCAGCCCTACTAGTGACCCTTTTCTTATCTATAAACCAAATTACAAGAATTTAGCCTGTCACTCTAAAAACTTATCAATTCTACATCTTCCTATTTATTTGCACTTCACCTTGAATAACCCGTGCAAGGCCTTCGACTACCTAAGGATTCATGTGATATCTACAAGTTAAGAATTCATCTTCTTCTAGGTCTCAAAACTGTTCAACAGATTTTAACAATTTAAATGGCCAATTTAAATAGTAAATTAAGATCTGGTATTAATATCATCACAATGTTTAAAATATATATATATAGTTTTTAATTCTCCAACAAATGTTATATTATCTTGTTTATCTTTTCATAATTGAAAGGAGAAAGTAAAGTAACTACTCAGAACATATTGAATTTAAACAACAAAACATATAAATAAAACTTTGAATTAAAATACAAATACTTATCTTTAGTGTTTCTCCAACTGAACCTTTGAATCCTTCTGACTCCAAAGTAAATAGACTTCAAAAGCAATGACTCTTCAAATACTCTCAATACAAACTCTAAATAAACTCACTAAGAAACTATAAATATGGCCCTTAAAATATTTCTCTAATCTCTCTAAATGGAACTATAGGATCTCTCTCTAATTTTAAACTATGTGGGGAGTGGGGCTAAGTTGGGCGTTTTTCTCTGAAGGAGTAGCCTTCTATTTATAGGCTTCAAGGGTTGCCTTGAAGCACCTCTTCAAAATGTGTCCAGGTTCAATGAATCTTCTAGAATGTGTATATGGCGCCTAGGCGCCGGGCTCCGCGTCCCGTTCTTCGCACCTCTTCACTTTGGATCACACCTCTTCGCGATCCTAACCGTTTCTAAGCGTCCAAATACAATGTATCACATGTCCTATAATCTAGGAATAACTGCTAATCTTCTAGATGGTCCAATAACCGCTTACACCGTCAAAATAACCGTCCAAAAGTCATCAAAAATCTTACAGAATTCTGTATCGAACTGGCGCTTAGGCGCCGGATTCTGGTACCTAGGCGCCATGCCAATTATTTTGACAATTTTGCATTTTAGCTCCATTTTTGCTCCTTTTTGCTCCTTTTTTATCTTTTTTCTTTCTTGAACATTTTTGCATCACATACATCCAAAACACAAAAATACCTTTCATTAAAGCATAATATCCTTAAGAATTTGATAAAAATCAAGGCATAAAAATATGTATTTTTTTCACGGATCAGTTGACCGTTGATACTTTATACCATGGCTTTAGACGAGTTTCTCGGGGCACTACTTGCCCAAGTCAATGAAGATAGTAAGGAGAAAGCACTCTACTACCTGATTCGATGTCTAATACCTGCGAAAGTAAAGTATCCTTCTATTGAGAAGCATTGTCTAGCTCTGGTTTTTGCAGCTCAAAAGCTTAGACATTACATGTTGTCTCATAAGGTCAACCTGACTTCAAAAGTTAATGTATTGCAATATTTGATGACTCGACCAACACTTTCCAGACGTTTAGCAAGGGGTCGATGATTTTCTTACAATTTGAAATAACTTTTGTATCCCTTCGCGCTATCAAAGGGCAGACTCTTAAGGATTTTCTTGCAGCACACCCACTGCCAGCTGGGTCCCCTCTCAACGATGACTTACCAGACAAACATATACTATAGGAAGATCAGCCCAAAGCAAAACGTAGGGAATGTACTTCGATGGGGCGTCGTCAGCCAGAAGAAACAAAGAACAATAGAAGGTAATACCCGGCAAAGAAGGAATCAGTTTGGTCTTCGTAACTCCAGATCAAGCGATGTTGAGATTCTCCTACCACTTAATAAAGTTGTGTACCAATAACGAAGCTGAGTATGAAGCTTTAATTGTTGGTTTGGAATTGGCAATTTTAATGGAAATAATAGACCTTGCCATTTATGGCTACTCTCAACTCGTCATACAGCAAGTGGCAGGACAATATAAGATTCTGAACCCGAAATTAGAAGAATACCATCGGTACAAGATGAAATTGATAGAGCAGATTCCAAATGTGATATTCTATAGGATCCCTCGAGCAGACAGTGCCCAGGCAAACACTTTAGCTAATATTGCTAAAGAATTGGCTTGTTCGCCCGAAGATTCTATAGAAATTACCGTGCAAGGACGTTAAGATTTATCACATATCGACCTCGATAGTTTACACAAGATTGGAAAAGAAGAGATGACAACTACAGTGTCAGATGATACAAAAGATTGGCATCAGGCATTGATAGATTATTTACAAACGGTAAGATTACCAGATGACAAGTCACCAGCGCATCAAATTCAGAATAGAGCTCTCGCGTACGCCTTAATCGATAATGTTCTGCACAGAAGATCCTTCGATCAGATGTGGCTCAGATATCTCAACAGAGCTGAAGCACAGAATGTCGTCAAAGAGGTACATGTCAGATTGTGTGGCGCTCTCCAGTCAAGAACAAAAATGAAGATGAAAATTAAGAGGCTCGGATATTATTGGTCAGCAATGATGACTAACTGCATGGATATAGCTAAAAAATGTCATCAGTGCCATGTACACGGAGTGGCCTTGTACCAACCTTCGAATGTTCTATACCCCATGATATCCTCATGACCATTCGAGTGTTGGGGCATAGATATAGTGGTTCCGATAGACCCTATGTCTTCAAAAGGACACAAATTTATACTCTTTGCTACAGATTACTTCTCCAAATGGGCAAAGGCAGTTCTGCTACGGGAAGTCACAACACAGCAGGTTCTACAGTTCTTCAAGAATCAGATTTTCTACAGCTTCGGTGTGCCGCGAAGGATTATTTCAGATAATGGGTCCGCTTTCAAAAGCACAAAGATCAATAACTTCATCAGAAGACATGAGATAGATTGGGGATACTCTACAATCTATTATCCCGCAAGCAAACGACTTGGCAGAAGCTTTCAACAAGACACTCGTGCAGATCTTAAAGAAGACACTCGACGACAACAAAAGAGGATGGCACGAGAAGTTACTAGAAGCTTTGTAGGCTTACATGATGAAAGTCAGAACGCCAACACATACTACACCTTACGAACTTGTGTACAGGTCCGAGGCGATTCTTCCGCTAGAAGTTCAACTATTGTCACTCTGGGTCTCCGTCGCTAATCAAATCACTGTCGGCATATTTATAGGTTATGTGTTTTGAAAAGGGGGTCGCCTACAGAAGTTGTCGAAGAATTTTAGATTTTAAATTTATTTTAAATATATATATATAATTTAGAAAGTAGCATTTGATTTTCGAAAATAATTTTGATTTTGAAAATTTTAAGATATGAAATCAAACTGATCTCACATCCCAAATAGTTTATATAAACGAGCACCACACCACAAACTGTGTCTATCCCAAAGAATAGACACACTGCTTGATGATGGGGCTCGATTAAATAAACTAAAAGACTTGTGATATCTGTTTGGTCTGTGAACCAATTTTATAAGCCGACAAGTTCCTCTGCTTAATATAAAGGAATTAAGCAGGGTCTATATTACATGTGTTCTTAAAGTTCTCTATAAGGGCAAGCCCCTATAGTTAATTACATCTTAAATGGCGGAATCATTTAAGAAGACTCTCGATAATGATCAGTGGTTTTGCTCTCAAAAATTTCAAAGTTTAAGGTTTCAAACAAATTGGATTTTGGAAATTTCAATAGGGAATAGCTCAAATTTGAAACAGTTTATTTTAGGAATCTGAAGGAAGAGAAGTAGAGGATGTCACAGACCCGAAGTGAACTTCAGTGACTTCCTAACTATCCTATGGTTTGGCTTCAATTTGAGAGAACTTATTTAGTGTTTCAACCCTACCAATTTTAGTTAATTAGGACTTATATTTATATGATATAATCATACAAATAACCTCAAAGATGTGAGGGTTTATGTCGTACCAAACGACTACCTTGGAGTCCTAAGACCGGTTATGGCTTAATCTGCATAATAGGATTATGCAAATGCCTAATGGAAAGTTGAGGATTTATGTTGTACTAGGCAAATTAACTCGAAATCCTATAGCTTAGTTGTTTAATTCTAAGAAAGGGTTAAGCTGAAGTAGACATAAGTTTTGCTGATGAAAATGGCTGTGCTGCCCACCGTGCTCCAAGTTCCTTGTTGTTGCAGATATTTGATTTTAGAGGTGGCAATCAAGAGATGAGAGAAGTGTTTTGTTTTAGAGAAGGTTGAAAGTTGAGATGGCTTAGTGTCTTAATTAAAATAAATCTTAAAGTTGATTAAGCAGAACCGATTAAGATCCCACGATTCCGTCATCCCGGCACCACTATTTTCATCGGATTCACTTAGTCCAAATGAATTTTCTAAACTCAACTGAATGAGTTCCACACTTTCATTTAGAACGTGGGAAATCTCGTTAGTAACACGTGGGTTACATCATCCGAGGGATTCCCGATCATCCAACGAGACGTTTTAATTTTAGTTATAATTGCAGTTTCATTTTTGTTGGTGATTAAATTTTGAGTTGTTTAAACATCCTGGGTTCGATCATCTTCATGCATTCATAAGTACAGGAAAGTAAGACATTTAATAAATTGCTAAATGTCAATTGCAATAAACTTAAATGTGTACCTGGTGGGCACTCCCGTCATTTCACCTGCACTTAAAACACATGTTAAGGTATTTATATATATTTGCAGCAAATACCTAGGGGAAGGTTCTGGTTGTCTACCAAAGTCCTAATCCTATTGCTAGTCACCTCCTATGAAGTCTAGGTTCTTGTGTTTTATTAAGGATGATTTTCTTCATCAAAGAACAATGAAGTTCAATTGTTCTTCTAAAACATCCCATTAGGTTGAGAAAGTGCTTAGGACGGGTCCTGAACATCTTTTCAACACCGTTGGGAATTATTCTGAGTCCAAATGAATTTCATCATATGGATGAATTGATCATCCGAGAATTTAGTTAAGTTTTGATTCTTGCTCGGTGAATTAGGATGTTTGATTATCCTGTGAGTAAGTTGACATTTCATTTGATGCTTCATTTAAGAGTTATAATAATGAAAGCCTTTAGGGGAAAGTTGGTTCATTAAAGAATTTAACTATTCTTAATTGAAGTTTAAGTTAATGGTTTGAGGTGATTTAATTTAGTCATAAAGATTTAGTTGGTCTTTTTAAATGTTTTAAATGTTTCAAATTATTTTAAGTTGGAAAATTATCTTTTGGTTCTGTTAAGTTTTAATGACTTGAGCTTGTTGTAACTTAATCATGATGTTTTTTTTTGTTGAATTAACTTTTAATTGGTTTAATTTTAATGCCTTGATTATAATTTATTTTAAAATGATCTTAATATTCCAGTTTTTGCTTCAGTCTTAGTTATGGGTGATTTCAAATTAGTTTTAATATTTTATCTTAATTTGATCTTTAAATCATTTTTTTATCTTAACTTAAGTATTCTTTAAGTTTTCAATTTAATTATAAAATTTCAAGATTATTCCTCTTTTTAATTTCAAATATCATTTGTTACAATTTTTTTTTAATAAAATTTAGGTGATGTTTGATCAATTCATTGATTAGGGATTGAATTTCAAAACATTAGAATCTTCATATACTAAATCTCTTAACCCTGATAATTCATTTTTTAATTAACTTCCAAAGTTTAATGATTTGATTAATTAAGGCTTCTCTTTTAAATGATTAAGGTCATTAATGAGTTTCTACCCCTTAACTACTTTAGTTTCAATCATCTAAATGGAAAGTTATGATCAAATTTTTTACCCCTCCCCTGGTTAAGCCTAAACATTAATTAAGGTTAAAGCCTTTTAATTACCTTAATGCTCTCTTAAGCTTATTTATTTCATAACTCATCAAATTAAGCTCAAATGAACTTGAACTTTTTATGTCGCCTTACTCATATGTCAATTAAGGCATTAGAGGAGAAAATGTGATTTTTCTATTTTTAATTTAGTTTATATAATTATTTTAATGAAAATAGGGATTTTCAATGAAAATTTTATAACATAATCAAGAGGAAGTTTCTGTCCTTAGGAAAATTATCGGAGGTTCCTATTGACTAGAGGATCACTTGGACCAATTTTGGTGATTTTTGAAATTTACTTTATTTATTATAATTATTTTAATTTTGAGGAATTAATTAATTATAAAATAAAATTAAAGTTGAAAAATGGGTTTTATATTTTTATTAAATCTTTCTGATCCCAAGGAGCTCAGAGAAATAAATTTTATATTTTTTTTTTATTTTTCTTTGAATTTTAAGAATTATTTTAGTGAAATGGATGGAAAATTCATTTTTTAATATTAAAAATTGCTTTAAGCCTTTAAAATTCAATGTCTTTATTTTTGGACTTAAGAAAAATATTTGGTTGATTCCTAAGTGATTAGGGGACCAAATATGACATTTTTATGAATTTAATATTTTGTATTTTTTATAATTTGTAAATTATTAAAGTACCCAAAATTAGGTTAAAAATGAATTTTTAGGAAAAATTCAATTTTTAATTTTTTTAGACTCCTCTAACATCAGAGAGGCCCCAAAACCGATTTGGTGAATTTTTGAAATATATTTTAAGCTTTATGAATTTTTAAAGTTTAATTTTGGCTATGTTATTTAAAAAATCTATTTAATGGGTTAAACCACTTTTAATTAATTCCAAACTTTTTATGGGGGTTCCTCTAACCCTAAAGATCAGTGGAGAATTAATTTCAAGTTATTTTGATTTTTAATTTGTTCTAATTAATTCAAAGTTGGTTTTGGGTTAAGTGAGCCATTAGGATTATTTACAACATTTTAAGCATTATCCCAAGTTCCTCTGGTCATAGGGAACCTATCATAATTTTCCTAGAATTTTCCAAACATTTTGCTAATTACTAGAATTAAAATACAAAAACAGGCATAAAAACTTGGAAAATAGATAATTTGTTGTGGGCACAGCCTCTGGCCTTGGAAAATTTAGTGAATGTCCCCAAGATCAGAGGCTACAAAAGCCCTATGGTCTCATGCCTGTTGACCTCATTTTTGATGAGGTCTTCTCTTCTTCTCTTTAGTACTTAGGATCTAGCCTTAGGCTTTTCCTTTGACTATCTTAGAGGATTAGAATTGGGACCCACCTTTTAGAAATTCAAACCACTTCTAAACTCCTCGCAAACCCCACAAACTTGACTATAGACCCCTAATCACCTGGAGGGTTGAAATCAAATGTGGAAGTTTAAAGGATGAGTTCCTATGGACTCTTTGGCACTTAGGATCGCCCTGGTGGCTCGGTCCGGTGAAGGGTCGACTCGCACATGCACTACACTTTCACACACCTCCTAAAACCACACCTATACCTAACTCGACTTCCCGACTCATGTAGGTGATTCACATGGATGGTCCTTAACCCCTAAGCCCTCGCTAAGAGGGTTAGGAACAACATAGTGAGTGCCTCAAATGAGTCCCTTCATGGCTCATATGAGCTTGATGTGGCTTCATGGCTCAGCCAAAATGATTTCATTTCACTTACATCCACCCAATCTTCAATTTTCCAAATTTTCAATTTTGACCCCCGGACCCTACACCCACCAACCCTACCAAATGCCCTTGAAACTACCCAAATTTCTCAAAAATTTCCAAATTACCCAAAATTCCTCAAAACCATTCCTAAACACTTCCACATCACTCAAATTGACCATTCCTAGCCAAAAATACCAAAAATTCCAAGAATACCCCCCAATACCTTCCAAATACCCAAAATACCCCTTTTGACCCAAAAATCCAAAAATTCAGAAAATTCCCGAAAAATCCCAAATATTCCCAATTTCATTTTGTTCAACTACACCATGGGCCAATTTTGTCAATTTACCCCACTTTTGTCAAAACCCCCAATTTGACCCATTTTAACCCAAAGTAAACCCAATGTCAAACCAAACCTACCCAATCGACCCAAATTCTGGTCCAATTCAATTCTAAACTTCAATTCAACATCCCAAACACCAATCTAGACCAAAGCCAAGCTTAATTTGATTGAAATTTGGGTCCAATTTCACTTTTGGCCTTAAAGCCCAATTTGGACCTATGACCCAAACCTAACCCAAACTCACCCAATTCAACTCCAATTAACCCCAAAACTTTTCTAAACCTTCCCTAACATCCCCACAAACAAAACACTAACATAATTTGCCCAAAATTTGGACCCAAACCCTACTCAAATTCAACCCAAACCCAAAATCCCTTAAATGGGCCTACACCCAAACCTAACCCAAATAGGCCCAAATCCCAAAATCAAAACCCAACCAAAGCCAAAACCTCTTTGAAACACTCCCAAAAACATTTCCCAACATTAATTTCACATCAACTTCAACTCTAGCCCAACTTTGGCCCATGGTAGCCCATTTTGGCCCACTTTAGCCTCTTTACCAAAAAGCCCATATCCAACCCAATTCAAACCCAAATCACCTCAAATTTGTTTCAAACCACTCATGAAGCATCCCTAAACCAAACTCAACAATTATTTGGCCCAAGCCTTTACCAAAATTTCATCCCAAAAATCCATTTTAAAATTCAAAAGCCCACTTTCCTAAACCATTTAAAAGCCCATCTAAAACCATTTCAATGAGCCCAAAATTGATTCTAAAGCCCATATGACATTTTCATTTGTCATCCATTTGATGAAAATCATTCCCTAAGTTTCAATTCCATCATCAAATAAATCTAAATCAAGCACCATGCCAAATTGCCCAAAAATACCAAAATATTCCTAAAATCCATTTTCATGAAATCGACCAAGCTTTCCCCAAGCCAAAGGTGAGCCATGAAGCCATGCATGAGCCACATGTGAGCCATGAAAGCCTTGGACACTTCACCATACCCAAAATGGCAAGAGGAGGGGACCCTTTAATGATTCTCTTAAGAGTAATTAACCACTCCCATGTCTCCCCTAACTCTTGCTTAAGCTTAATTGTACTTGGATTGTGACTTGACCCCACTAATCAAGCTGATCCAAGTGACTTTCCCTTCAGCCCAAATTGGCCTTGGAAGGTGCACCCAACCCAAACCAATGGGTTGACCAAATTGAAGCTAAAATAGCCCCTTCCCCTTTCTACTTTGATTCAACCACTTTACACATGTCAAACCTCAATTGAATACACCAAACCCCCGCCACGACCCACCCGAACAAGATGGTGACCGAGTGCTCGGCCGGCCAGCCACCGAGCCGCCGGAAAACACCATGGCCGAAACCTTGGGAGGAGCCAAACTTTGGAATTCTCCCTCGCCGAGCCGCCCCATGTCTAGTGGTCACCATGGCCGTTCTTCTCCTCACCGGAGCAGCTGATCCCAAGCCCTAACTCCCCCGGGAGGCCCTCCAGACCCATGCCTATTTAAACACTACCCCCTCTCGGCCATGAGAGGAGAGTTGCAAAAACCTTGCCAAAACTCGCCAAAATTGTTCCGGACCCCTCCTCATACACGAGCACTTGATCCCCAAGTGAGATCCCCCTGCCATTTCTTCTCTGCGAGCTCAATTTCGAGTCGAAATCCAAGCCCAAAACCAGGACACTTCCCCACGGTGAACCAATCCCCAAATTGATTGGTCCTACACCTTCACCGGACCGAGGGAAGGTGTCCACCAGCAAAGCCCCATCTCCGAGCCACCCAGCTGCTCCGGACTCCAAGCTTTGTGATCGACTGTGGTCGAAGTTCAACCTAGACAATTCACCGGACCGGGAGACTTCATCCGGAGCTTGCCGGGATCCAATCGAAGGTGCAACAACTCTCGGATCGAAGCTTCACTTCTCCGAGCAAAGGTATGAGCTAATTCTTCATCCCGAGCTTCGGAGATTCTCCATTTCAAATGCCTTAATTTCAATGCATGTTTACCGTATGGATGTGTTCGTCTCTTCAAGACGAATCCATGAGAGCATAAGAACACGAAAATCCATCGAGAATCGAGTGAGTTCTTAGGGTTAGAGTGTGGACGGTCACGGGATCACACCGGTCATGGACGATGAACGGATGCCGTCCATTTAATACACGCGCGGACGGACGGCTCGGATGGCGTCGGACCGGGGAGACGGTACGAGAACCGCGGGGCCCGGGCCGCCGACTCGGATGGCGGCGTCGAATGGGAGCGCGCCACGCGGCATTTCGGAGGCTGCCGAGGTCGACGCGGCGCCGCGTGGATAAGTAGATAAATAGGGTATTTTCTATTTATTTAATTCCCGTAACTTTAAAAATCCATATCTTTGTGTAGAAAAATCACAAAAATAAAATAAAAATACCCCCTTGCTCGAGTGAACAGAGGAGAATAATGTGAAAAGAAATTAATTAATTTTGTCCAAGTATTTTATTTTTAATTAATTATTTACTCCCTGCATTGTTTTAATTCTCCATGCATGTATACAATTCACCATGGCATGAGACTATAGGGCTTTCGAAGCCTCCGAACTTAGGGACATTCCCCGAATCTTCCAAGGTCGAGGCCATCTCTGTGAAAAGTTATTGATTTTTCAAATGCATGTTGCTGATTTAAGTATTTTAATTCCAAAAATTAGCATGTTGTGAAATAAATTCTAGGAAAATTTGGTGATGTTCCTTATGACCAGAGAACCCTAGGAAAAATAGGATTTGAGTTAATTCACTTTGATTAACCCTAATCGGCTTAAACACCCAAAATAGGTTTCTAATTAATTAGAGTTAACCATAGATCAAATTGACTTGAAATCAATTCTCCACTGACCTTTAGGATCAGAGGAACCCATCATAAAAATTTGAGGTCAATTGGACTTGGTTAGCCCCACTAATTGGGTTGATTAAGCCACTTAGCCATTTTAAACTTTAAAAATTCATAACTTTCAAAATATCTTTCAAAAATTCACCAAATTGGTTTTGGAGTCTCTCTGATATCAGGGGAGTTTAAGAAAATTAAAATTTCAATTTTCTAAAAAAGTTGATTTTTAATATTATTTTAATATTTTTAATAATTAAAAAATAATAAAAATCACAAAAATAATAAAATTCACCAAAATGTCATATTTTGAATTTTAATCACTTAGGAACAAGTCCCATATTTTTCCTAGGTCTATTTAGTGAGATATTAATTTTTTAAAGCTCTAGGGTAATTTTAAAATTAAAAAAAAATATTTTCTAGCATCTTCACCAAAATAATTATAATAAATCAAAGAAAAATCAGAAAATTGCAAAGTTTGGTTCTATGGAATCCTTGATATCAGAGAGAATTTTAAAAATTATAAAATTTATTTTTCAACATTTATTTTATTTTTTAAATTAATTAATACTCCAGAACTTAAAATAATTCTAATAAATAAAATATAATTCAAAAAATTACAAAATTTGGTCCAAGTGGTCCTCTGGTCATTAGGAATGTCCCCTAATTTTCTTAAGGACAGAAACTTTCCCTTGGTCATGTTATTGAATTTTCC
The DNA here is from genome assembly GCA_022702705.1 of Papilionanthe hookeriana x Papilionanthe teres. Classification (NCBI taxonomy): domain Eukaryota; kingdom Viridiplantae; phylum Streptophyta; class Magnoliopsida; order Asparagales; family Orchidaceae; genus Papilionanthe; species Papilionanthe hookeriana x Papilionanthe teres. The sequence continues at coordinate 53,620,231 of CM040438.1, read as the reverse complement.
TTGGAAATTTCTCTTTTCTACAAAAAATAATTATATAAATAAATTAAATACAGAAAAATCACATTTTCTCCTCTCATGTCTTTATTGACATATGAGTGAAGTCACATAAAAATTTCAAGTTCATTTTGAGTTCAATTTAGTGAGTTATGAAATTATTAGGCTTAAAGGGCAAAATGGTAATTAAAATTTTAACCCTTAATTAAAACTTTAGGTTTAATAAAAAATTAACAAGTAAAATATCTGATCCTAATCTGATTTGGATGATTGAAATTTAAATAATTGAAGGGTAGAAACCCATTAAATAATTTAAAATGATTAAACTTTAAGTAAATAATTAATTGAATTTGGAAGAATAATAAATTTGGAATTATTAAAATAGGGATATTATTAGGAAGAGATTTATTCTTTAATTTAAAAATCCCTAAATTAATCATCTCATTAATACTCAACTCTTAATTAAAATGATAACTCAAATTTAAAATATTAAAAGACTTAATCATTAAATTAAATTAAATCATTAAACTCTTTCAAAAAAAATTTTAATTAAATTAAATTAAATTAAGATTAAAAGTTGAATTAAATTAAATTAAAATTAAGTTAAATTAAATAAACAAATTAAATTAAATTAAATGAATTAAATACATTAAATTAAATAAATTAAATTAAATAAAATTAAATTAAATAAAATTAAATAAATAAATTAAATTAAATTGAATAAATTAAATTAAATAAATTAAATTAAATTAAATTAAATTAAAATTAAATTAAATTAAATTAAGAAATTAAATCAAATAAATTAAATTGAATTAAATTAAATCAAATCAAACTAAATTAAATTAAATAAATTAAATTAAATTAAAATAAATTAAATTAAATTAAGTTAAATTAAATAACCTCACTTAAGACATGAAGAAATAAATCTAAAATAACTTGAACACTATTCCAAACTTAAATCATTAATTTGAACTTAAATTTGAATCACAAATCATTAAATATCATTTTGCCCTTAGGAGCTTTAGTTATCATAACTCCTAAATAGAACATTAAAATGAAATGTTACTTCACTTACGGGACATTCAAATGTCCTAGTTCATCGAGCAAGTTAATAAAACTTGAAAACCTCGGACGATCGATTCATTTACACAATTAAATTCATTTGGACTTGAAACAATCCTAGAAATATTGAAAAGATGTTTAAGATTCTTCTTAAGCACTTCCTCAATATGATAGGATATTCTGCAAGAACAATTGAACTTAATTGTTCTTCGATGAAGAAAATCGTCTTCAAACTAAAAACACAAAGAACCTAGACGTCATAGGAAATGACTAGCTATAGGATTAGGAACTTGGTAGAAAACCATAAACCTTTCCCTTAGCTTTACCTAGGAACTTGCTTAAATATTCTAACCGTATTTTAAGTGCAGCTTGGAATGACGGGAAGACCCTCCAGGTACGCTTTTATTTTATTGCATTTTATTTTATTGCAATTTATTTAATCGCATCGCACTTATTTTTCTTGCATGATAAACAACAGTTGCATGAAAACCTACACCTTTAGGACTGAAACCAAAACTGAAACCCAAAATTAAAATAAAAGACACTACAAGATAAAATTCACCTCCACAACATTTCAAAATATAAGACAACTCAAAATTTAATCACAAACGGAACAACAAAACTACAACTACAACTAAATTAAAACGTCTCATCGAATGATCGGGAATACCTCGGATGATGTAACCCACGCGTTGCTAACGGGATTTCCACGGTCTAAATGAAAGTGCGGAACTCATTTAGTTGAGTTTAGCAAATTCATCCGGACTAAGTGAATTCGATGAAAATAACGGTGTCGGGATGACGGAACCGTGGGATCTTAATCGGTTACGTTTAATCAACTTTAAGATCTCGTTTTAATTAAAACACAAAAAACACTTGGAAATTAAGACTTCTCTAAACCAGAACACTTCTCCCATCTCTTGATTTATGATTTCTAAAACTAAACCTCTGCAACAACAAGGAGCTCGGAGCATGGTGGGCAGCACGGCTATCGTCGTCAGCAAAACTTGAACCTACTTCAGCAAAACTTTCTTAGAATTAAATAACAAAGCCATAGGACTTCGAGGTAGTTTGCCTAGTGCAACATAAATCCTCAACTCTTCGTTAGGCATTTGCATTGCAAATTAAGCCCTAACCGGTCTTAGGATTCCGAGGTAGTCGTCCGATACGACATAAACCCTCATATCTTCCAGTGCTATTTGTATGATTTTATCATATAAATATAAGCCCTAATTAATTAAAATCGGCAAGATTAAAACATTAAATAAACATTAGGACTTTCCTAAATCCAAGCCAAACAATAGGATAGTCGGGAGATTACCGAAGTCCGCTTCGAATCCGTGATCTCTCCTACTTTTCTCCCTTTGGATTCCCAAAATAAAAATGTTCTAAATTTGATCCATTCCCTATTGAAATTTCCAAAATTCAATCCTTTTGAAAACTTAAACTTTGAAATTCTTGAGAGCGAAATTATTGATTATTATCGAGAGTTTTCTTAGGTGATTCCCGTCACTTAAGATGTAATTAACTATAGGGGCTTGCCCTTATAGGGAACTTTAAGAACCTGGGTAATATAAACCCCTGTTTAATAGTTTCATATTAAGCAGGGAATTTGTCGGCTTATAAAATTGGTTCGCAGATCAAACGGATGTCACAAACCTTTCTAGTTTATTTAATCGAGCCCCATTATCAAGCAGTGTGTTTATTCTTCGGGATAGATACACGGTTTGTGGTGCGGCGCTCGTTTATATAAACTATTCGGGATGTGAGATCAGTTTGACTTCATATCTTAAAATTTTCAAATTTAAAATTATTTTCAAAATCAAATACTACTTTTCAAATTATTTATTTAAATTAAATTAAAATTCGCCGACAATTCCTGTAAGGCGACCCCCTTTTTAAAATATCACACAACCTAAAAAATATGCCGACAATGCCATGGTGAATTATGTGTGTGAATAGAGAATTAAAATACTCAAATCAGTATTAAAATCATTAAAAAATAAATATTTAACCAAATAACTTGATTTCTTTTCCACATTATTCTCCTCTGTTCACTGAGCAAGAGGGTATTTTTGTTTTAATTTTATGATTTTTCTACACAAAGATATGGATTTTTAAAGGTTCTGATATTTAAATAATTCAGAAAATACCCTATTCTCCTACTTATCCACGTGGCGCTACCTCAACATACGACGGGTCGAAGCTCCACGCGGCAAGATTTGATTCGGCGTCGCCATCTGACTCGGCAGCCACGCGACCCGTGGTTCCGTTACATCCTTCCATTCAGCTTGTTCCTTGCCATCCATCCAATACACGCGCGATCCGACGGTTGTTGGTCATCGTCCCCAACTGACTCAACCCGAGCACCGTCCACCTTCTAGACCTAATATCTCGCTTTATACTCAACCAAATCGAGTGTGGTTTCTTCCTACATTCTCGTCTAGACTAGGGCTATACATCTATGTGGCTAATGCGCATTGAAATTGAATCAAAGTAAATGGAGAATCGCTAGAAGCTCGGGAGCAAGAGAAGTTTCCATACCTTGGTCCAAGAGATGAAGCCTCGATTGGATGTGCTCGGCACGTTCGTTGGAGTCCCAAGAGGCTACGGATTGGAGCTCTTGTTCTGGTGAAATGCCTAGGTATTACTTTGTCCAAGCCCAATTTCAGACTCTGGCCGATAGAACAAATGGCTGGTCTGGTGAGGGGGCTTTCATTGGGGAACTTCCTCTCTACCTCTAGTGAAGGTGTAGAAGAAGTTAATTTGGTTTCTGTGGAGGTTTCAGAGATGTCCTGTTTCTGGCCTGATTTTGGACTGAGAAATTAAGCTCAGCCAGTGGGGTTCAGGTCAGGAGGATAGTGGAGCTGAGTTTCTCTTGTCTGGGAAGAGCTCTGGGAGTGATTTTAGGGAGGTTTTGTGAGGAAATTTGTCAACACCCTATTCATGGCTGAAAGGGGAAGCTTATATGGCCAGAGCCATAGGGCTAAGCCCGAGCTCAATTGATGGGTGTATTTAATTGCTTAGGCGGAGGGCAGAAAGGCTCCAATGGGAATTTTGGCTGAGGTGGCCAGTTTGGGAAGTTTGGGTGTACTTAGGTAGGTGGTGGCTCTCAGTTTTGACTCCCTCCAGCAACTAGACCGGTCGAGAAGGATAGGGGAGCTGGCCCCTGAGGTCAGGTGAGTCAGGGAGAGGTTTAATGGTGATTAATCAGTTGTGGGGAGATTTGGGGTAAGGCAAAAGGAGATTTAACCATTTAAGGGAAGAGATCCCCTAAAATGGGGAACCCTTGGTCCATGGCTCACTTATCTTGGGCTAGGTAGATCTAGGGTGGTTCCTAGGGTTCAAATGGTGGCTGTCGAAGAGTTGGTTTAGCCACATTTGGTTCAATTTGGTTAGGTTAGGCCATAGGTTCAATTTGGCTCACTTGGGTTTAGGTTGGGCTAACTTGAGTTTGGGTTTGACTTGGGTCCAAGTGTCTTGAGAAACATTGTAGAAATGATTGCCATGAAGAAATTTAATGAAGACATGGAGAGGTTTTGAGTTCAATTGAAAGGTCAATTTGATGGGTTTTGGGATTTTGGTTAATTTGGGCAAGGTTGGATCAAGTTGGGTCCAAGTTGGGTTAAGGTGAGGTTTAGACCCAATTGAAAGTTTCAAATGGTTTAGGCGAATGTATTGAAGAGTTCTCAACATCAATTAGGAGGAAATTTTAGGGTTAGGCCAATCAATTTGGTAGATTTTGTGCATGGATTCAAGTTAGGTTAAAATGGGGTATTTTGGATTTCAAGTGGGTTTAGGCTAAGCTTCAGGCTCAAATTGGGATAATTTAATGTTGCATGGGTTTCATGGGAGTGCCATGGAAGCTTTAGGATTGAAATTTGGAAGGAAAAATTGACATAAGGTTAATTGGGAGATCTTGGATTAAATTGACAAAATTGGGGATTTAGGTTTTCAAATGGAATTGAACTCAAATGTGAATCAATTTGGACTTGAATTTGATTTATATTGGTAGTGGGGATGTTGTATTAAAGTTTATAATTGAAATTAGTCAAAATTGAGGTCAAATGGGTTGATTTGGTTTGACATCGGGTCCATTTAGGTTAAAAATGGGTCAAATTGAGGGTTTTGATAAAATTGGGTTAAATTGGCAAAATTAGCTTATGGTGTAGTTGAACAAAATGAAATTGAAAATATTTTGGATTTTCTGGAATTTTCTGGGAATTTTTGGAACTTTGGGCTAAAATGGGTATTTAGAGTATTTGGAGGGTATTGGGGTGTTTTGGTGGATTTAAGAGGTGGGAATTGTTTTAAAATGATTTTTAGGATTTTTGGGAATTTTTGGTAATTTTTTGGGATTTTAGAAAAGTTTTGGTGGTTGTAGGGGCAATTTGGGTAATTTTATGTAGGTTTGAGGACCCAATGTCAAAACCAGGAGTTTTAGCAAAATGAAATTTGATTGTGGTCGGGTAGGGTGGAAAAGCTTAGAGTGAACCATGAACCAAGAAATGTCCATTTTGAACATCTCATAAGTTGTTCTTAACCCTCTTAGCCAAGGGCTAGGGGTTCGAACTTAACCACATGAGTGCTCCAATGAACCAGGAGTCAAGATTGGGTATGGATGGTTTAGGGGTTATGATGGGTATGAGAGTGCAGTGTGTGCAAGCTAGAACTCACCAATACCAGGCCACCCAGGGTTGTCCTAAGGCTTGAACATCCTATAGGAATTCATCCACACATTGGTCCCAACCTTCCAAGTGATTTGGAGGTTGATGATCATCTATGTAAGATTCCAAAGATAATCAAGATTTGGTTTGAATTTCTAAATGGTGAGTTCCATCTCTAGTCTTCTAGGATAGTCAATGAGAAGTCCTATGGCTAGATCCTAAGTACTAAGAGGAAAGAAAAAGACCTCACCAAAAATGAGGTCAACAATCACAACAAAAGAAAATGCCAAATTACGACTTGCAGAATTGGAAAGTCTTGAAGGGAAAAGATTACTTGCACAAAAGAATTTAGAACTCTACCAAGAAAAGATGATTCAAGCCCATGATAAACTGGTCCGCCTGATGTCGCTCAAAGTCGGTGACCTCATCCTCGTTCTTAGAAGACCTATTCTTACACACCGCAAGATAGGTGGAAAACTTGAACGGCCTAGGAAGGGCCATTCGTGGTGGAACAAGTTTACACAGGAGGGTCATACCAGTTGGTGGATTCCTAAGGGGATAAACCCATGTTGCCAATAAATTAACGATATATAAAAAAGTATTACGCGACATGATGTGTCTGAAGAGGGTGATCTTGTTGCTGCTTCAGCTGAGAGAGTCCCAGATGTGTCGTTGGCACGCACTTAAAGAAGAAATGCAAATCAACGTCCCCTCTTAGACGGGATGGAGAGGAGAGGCTAAGGAGTTATCCGTCGGGCTACCATCCATTCCAAAAGATTTTTATGACCCTGAAATGAAAGAAATTGACAACAGTGCACCACACACAGATTCTGAGCCAGAGACCGCTGAGGATCCTGGTCAGACATTGGATTCGATATAATAAATCTTTACTGGGTGTCCGACTTGCAACTCAGGTTTACCCAAACTGCCTTCAGTGATAGGAGCATTTTCAGAGTGTTTGCAGTGTCATGTTCATTAGTTAGAGGAGTATGGCACATTCGAGGCATATGCAGCCACCTTGATGCTACTCAGGAGCAGGGAGCATCCTGATGTAGAGCCATATGTACCACAGTTTGTTATGCCGCCGCCGTAGCGAGGAGTGCAAGACTACGTGATGGCAAAGATCAGAAGGATCAAAAAGAAAGAATTTCAACACTATAAAGAGATATAAGGGAAATTCATCAACATTTTAGAAGGCCTCGAGCTATACACGGACGTGTTTTCGAAGAATAATCAAGAAAAGATTCTAGATTGCGTCTTCGCTCTCCAAGACATGGGCAGAGTAGACCGTTTGAGGCTGGGGACATATACAGAGCTGACCAAATGAAAAAGAGGAAAGGGCAGAGTCATGATTTAGTGTGGCTGTTGCTACAATTTTGCTGAGGATCGACAGGGCAATCCCCCTGGGATTCTACAGCACGATGAGGTGGATTCAACGTCATCGCAGATCAGGAAGATGATAAAAAGGATGGTCTAGTGGCATGTCTTGCCTACAGACTGTATTCCAACAGCTGCATTATAAATATTTATGAGGACGGGGACTGTATCCTGCCTCATATCGACCAGCATGACTTTGTGAGACCCTTCTTCACGGTCTCATTCATAAGTGAAAGTAATATTTTGTTTGGATGAGAAATTTAGATTGTCGGACCGGGAGAGTTTCGAGGCTCTGTTGAAATCCCTCTACCAGTCGGATCAGTCTGTGGTGCTGAAAGGAAGCGGGGCAGATCTTGCAAAGTACTGCATCCCAAGACTTACAGGACAAAGGGTATCAGTTACCTTCAGAAGAATGAATGAGGACAAAGTGTCATTTTACTATGAGCCAAATCTAGAATTGGAAAACCTTCATCCCTTGTCGCTGTGACAGCAGAACCTTCGGGTGTTTGCTAAGAGACTTTTTGTCCCAGAGCATAACCTTAACAGGTTAGCTTGTTCACGGAACAGCCTCAGACAGCAGAAATCTACTACCTCTACGATGGGTTACAGCAGTCGTCCCTACTTTTGTGTCATCAGGATGTGATATGATGGATTGGTTCAACTTTGTACGCTTGATCGACTTTTGGATGCTTGTCAGCATGTGATCAGTTGTACTACTACCTTCGGTAAGAATTAATGAAGATTTCTGTTTCAGTTTGCCATATTTGTCAAAATGTCTCTTTTTGACGTGATGGTCGAGAGCCGCATGATCGTACATCGGTCCCAAATTAAAACGAACAAAGAACGATACAAAAAAAAGATAAAATAATAAAAAAATAATAACAACTCAAAAAGGTTAAGAGAAAATCTGATAAAATTAAATGAAATTAAAAGAAAATTAGATTTTAAATAAAAAATTAAAGTAAAATTAATTGAAGTTTAACAAAACAAATTGGAAGAAATGATAAACTAAAAGTAAATGATGAACTAACTCTTTCTCAAGATTCCGACTCCTTGCACTCACCCTTAAATCTTTTATTTCCGAAAGCATTCTGAGAAATTTGACAATTTCCACTGCGTCACTTCTCACAAATTCCAAATGGTACAAAATTCTGTAAATATTGTAATGGCTACCGTTCCTGGCCGAATTGCACCAAGTCTACTTTCTATGAAAGGTCAACATCAAGTTTTCTCCAAATCTTTGAAATCTCAGGGGCAGTATTTAAATTTTATTTCCCTTCTGCTACCTCTTAAGTTGGACATGAGTCTCTGAGCATTCCTCCTCAATATGGTGAAAGATTCTTTAAAATTCCCTATATTTCCATTTCCCTTCCAAGAAATGTTTTCGCCTTCCATGAAATTCTGGGATCGAAGCTCAGTCGACTGATTCCGCAAAATTCCCTATATTTCCATTTCCCTTCCGAGAAATTTTTTCCGCCTTCCATGAAATTTCTGGATTGGAGCTCAGTCGTCCGATTCCCAAAAATTTCCTATATTTCCATTTCCCTTTCGAGAAAATTTTTCCGCCTTCCATGAAATTCCGCGATCGGAACTTAGTCGTCAGATTCCCCAAAAATCCCTATATTTCCATTTCCTTTCTAAGAAATTTTCCGCCTTCCATGAAATTCCGGGTTCGAAGCTCAGTTGTTTGATTCCCCAAAATTCTCTATATGTCCATTTCCCTTCCGAGAATTTTTTCTGCCTCCCATGAAATTCTGGGATCAAAGTTCAGTCGTCTGATTCCTCAAAATTCCCTATATTTCTATTTCCCTTCCGAGAAATTTTTCCGCCTTCCATGAAATTTCAGGATCGGAGCTCAGTCGTCCGATTCTCCAAAATTCCCTATATTTTCATTTCCCTTCCGAGAAATTTTTCCGCCTTCCATGAAATTCCGGGACAGGGCTTAGTCGTCTGATTTCCCAAAATTACCTATATTTCCACCTCCTATCGGATAAATTTTCCACATCCACGAAATCTCGAGGTTGGTACCAAAATTTCGATTCTCATTTTCGAGACTGGTACCAAAATTCCAGTTCTCATCCTTCGAGATCAGTACCTAAAATTTGACTGCCACCTTATTGAAATTCTGATTTCCCCTCTGCGCTCACTTAAAACTCAAAATTAAAATTAAAATTCCATGAGATTCAAAATTCAAACTCAAATTCAAATTAAATTTGAAATTCAAATCAAATTCTAAATCCTAAACTCAAATCAATTCGAATTGGACTCTTTCAGAGTTTGGAAGCTTGAAAGTCGTGGCTTCTCTCATGAAGGTATTCCATTCTCCTTCTCCACCAGGATTTCCCGGGACTTGAAGGTTTCAACCCAATAATCTCTAGCGGAAACTTCCTCACTAAATTTTGTATTTTGTCTTAAGATTTGACTCAGACAGTTGTGTTGGTTTTATTGATCTCTTTATTCAACACCAATACGTGCAATGTGTTTGCCCAACACACCACACCTATTGGGGGTCCATTTGTTGACCTCACTTTTGGTTGAGGTCTAGTCTTTCTTTGAAATAGCCTAGAGTCTAGCCATAAGACTCTCCTGGTGACTTTCTTAGAAGACTAGTCTTGGAACCCTCCCCTTAGAAATTAAAACTCTTCTTTGCTTCACTGGTAATTTTCATATGCTCAAAGCTTAACCTCAATCTTTTGGGAGGAAGAAACCAAGCATAAGGAAGCCCAGTGGAAGTTTCCCTATAGGTGGTCAGACCCTAGGATCTACCTTGGGGAAGGTTTGGAGTTCACACCATACACACACTTCACATTCTCAACCTTAAACAATGCACATCCCATTTGATCCCTTGCTCTTTTAGAAACTCATGTTAGTGGTTTTTCCAAGCTCTTAGCATCAGGCTAAGGTTTGGCTAGTACCAATACATGGAGAATCCAAATAGAGAGTTCCCTTGATCCATGGCCTAATTGAGTTGAAATGCTCACTCACTATTCTAATTCCATCGAAATTCCATACTTTGGTTCCTTGCCCCAAAACTCCACCTAAAATACCAAATTGCCCCTAAATACCCAAGATTCCCCAAACTTACCAAAATCCTCCAAAAATCATCCCAAAACATTCCTTACCACTCAAAATACCTAAAGCACCCTAAATTTTCCAAATTTCCCAAAATGCCCCCAAAGTCTCCAAAATGACCAAAATGTCCTCTTAGCCCAAAAATCCAAAAATTCCTAAAAAATTTCCAAAACCTCCCAAATATTCCCAATTTCATTTTTCTCAACTATCACACGACACAATTTGATCAATTTAGCCCAATTTGACCAAAAGCCTCAATTTTACCCATCTGACCCAAAAGTGCCCAAATTGAACACAATGTCAACCCAATTGACCACAATCTTGCCTAAATTCAATCCCAAACCAAAATTAAATATCTTCAATACCAATCTAAACCAAATCCAAGATCAATTTGACCCACATTTGAGTTCAAATTCAACATAAACTCAAAATCCCTAATTTTGACTAAGTGAACCATTTCACCCAAGTTAACCTAATGCCAATCAAGTTCTACTCAATTTGAATTCTAAACCTTTCATGACACTCCCTTAAACCAAATGCAACATTCAGTGGCCCCCAACTTGAGCCCAAGTCTCACCCAAATCCTCACTTAAAGTCCAAAACCCCAAATTTTGACCCAAACATGACATATGCCCAAAATTCTCCAAATTGAGTGCCCTAACCCTAAAATTGGCACCCAATTTATGTTGAAAACTCTTTATAACATCCCCATAGACCATTTGGAACCTTCAATTGGCTTTTAACCCAACCCTAGCCTAACCTAAACTCAAGCTAACCCAACTTTTCCAAAATTGGCCAAATGCCAAAATCAAGCCAAATTGAACCCCCAAACTTATTCAAAACCACTCCAATCCTTCTCTAAACTCTTCATGACAATCATACACACCATATTGCTAAATCAATTGGGCTTAAATAAAGCTCAAACCTAAGCTAGCCCAACATTGACCCATGTGACTCAAAATTGAACATATGAGCCAAATTAACCAAACCTAGCCAAAATTGACTAACCCAAACTCACCATAGTCAGCCTTGACACCCTAGGGACTGACCTAGATGCCCTTAGCCCAACCTAGTAGGGCCATGGACCAAGGTTCCCCTAATTTAGGGGGTTCCCTTCTTAAAATGGCTAAACCTTGGGAGATATCTTACCCAAAGCCATCAGAACCTAATCAATAACCATTAAGGCCTGACCACTGGCTCACCTGACCCTCAACCACACTCCCTTGTCCTTGTCACCAGCCTAGTCATCGGAGCAACCTAAAACCGAGAGTCACTTTACACCTAGCCAAACCCAAACTTCACCCCATGGCCAGCTCAGCTCTGAATAACCATCACAGCTCTTCAGCACTCCACCTAAGCAGCTCCTTGTACCTGATTGAAGCCCTGGTAGCCACCCCAGCCATGGCTATTTAAACCATCACTTTTCACAACCAAAACGTTTGGCTGAATCAGACCTTAACATAACTCTGCCAAAATCACTTCAAATCCTCCACATAGCACAGAGAACTTAATTCCCACTGCATTCCTGCCCTGAAGCTCACTGGCTCAGCTTAATTTTAGAGTCCAATTTCAGGCTAGAAATAGGACATCCCTCAAAGCTCCACCAAAGTCAAATTAAATTCACCCACACCATCCTCACAGCAAGAGAAGGAGTTCCCCAGGCCACTCTAGCAGGGACTTCCACCAAAGCTTTATATCGGGCCTAGTCACTTTCATACTAGGCAATTCACCAAGGTAAGAGGCTTCATCATTAAGCTCCTGGGACACCCATGAAGGTATAGAGCATCTCTAATTGAAGCTTCACTTCTCAGAGCCAAGGTTTTGAACTCTTCTTCTTCCCGAGCTTCTCTGAATTCTCCATGTAATTAGGATTAATTTAAATCATGATTAGTTGTATGGATTTTTTTTTCTTGCTTAGAAGAGTCTATAGGATCAAACTCGAGGTGATTTGGATGAGTCTAGGCTGAGAAATTAGGGTTTTAGACGAAGCTGGGAAACAATTGGATCGCTTGGTTTGTGAACAGAGGGCTCTGATGGAGTCAGATGGATGGACGGTCTGTGAATGCGCCGCCAAACCAAACTGCGATGGCCAATCCCGTAGCGTTGTGTGGCCACTTCGACGCCGCCGAGGATGATGTGATTAGGTAGGAGAATCTTTATTTTTTGAATTATTTAAATCAGTTAAATTTTACAAATCCATAACTTGGTTTAGAAAAATTACAAAAATAAAAGAAAAATACTCTCTTACTCAGTCAACAGAGGAGAACAATGTCGAAAACGTTTGAGTGTTATTTGATGCATGGTTTATTTTTAATTAACTAAATATTGTCTAAAGTATTTTAATTCTCCGTGCATGTAGACATTTCACCATGGCATGTCCCTAGGGTCATTTGTAGCCTCTGTCATAGGGGATCTTACCTGATTTTTCTAAGGTTAGAGGAGACCTCTATGAAGAGATCTCTATTTTTCAAGTTTTTACTCCTATTTTAGTAAATTAATCATGATAATTAGCATGTTGGTTAGAAAAATCCAAGAAAATCTTGGTAGGTTCCCTATGGCCAGATGACTCTAGGATAAAATTTTCATGAACCAAATCACCAAGAAATGTCATAATCATCAACTTGAATTAAAACTGAATTTAAATTAATTTGAGTAAACTAAATGTGTAAACGACTTAAAAATAATTCTCCATTGTATTTTAAAGGTCAGAGAACTCCTATACAAAATTTTAAGACATTTGGAGTTCAATAGTCATTTAAATGAATTTTTAAGTGAAAATGACAATTTTAAAGTTTTAAATAATCATAATAATTAAAATATAAGTCAAACAATTATCAATTTGATTTTGAGAGTTCTCTGTGATCAAAGCAATTTTATTAAAATAAAATTGGATTTTTATTAAAATTATCATTTTAAATCATATTTTAAATATTTAAATAATTAAAAAATAATAAAAATCACAAAAATAATAAAATTCATGGAAATGTTCCAAATGACATCCTAAGCACTTAGGAACAATTGAAATATTTTTCTTAGTTTTCTAAATAAAGATATTGATTTTCAAAGGCCTAAATTAATTTTTAAAAGCTAAAAAATAAATTTCCTTAACTTTCCACTAAAATAATTCTAAAAATTAAAATAAAAATTAGAAAAAAGTATGAAATTCATTTCTCTGAGTTCCTTAACCTAAGATAGATTTTTGAAAAATCTAAAACTTAATTTTCAACTTAAAATTTATTTTATAGTTAATTAATACTCCATAAGTAAAAATAATTTTAATAAATAATTCAAATTTCCAAAAATCATGAAATTTGATCCAAGTGGTCCTCTGGTCTAGGGCTACCTCTAGTAAAAATTTCAAAGATTAGGCTTTGCCTTGGTCATGATATTGAATTTTCTTTTAAAAATCCAATTTTTGCATGCAAATAATTATATAAATTAAATTAAATATTAAAAATTCACATTTTCCTTCTCTGGTGTCGTAATTGACCTATAAGTGAGGTAGGATAAAATTATAAAGTTGCTTGAATTAAATTTAAGGAATTTTGAGGTGATAAAGCCTTAGGGTCAAAGTTGTGATTTTAAGGTTTTAGCCTTAATTAATATTTAGGGTTAATTAAATGATAAAATGGGCAATTGATAATCTTAAATAACATGTTTAGAAGATTGAAACATTAAGGGATGAATGGTAGAAACCCACTTTAACTTTGTCACATAAAATAATAAATTAATAATTTCCTAATTATGTGAATTTGGAAGACCATCAAACTGAATGATCCTAAAGATTAGGGGTTGATTTTGGAAGTTATAAATTCAATGATTCTCACCCTTATTTAGTGTATGAATAATATTCTAATGTTTTTGATGAAAACAAAACTCACATAAAATTAATTACAAACTTATTCACTAAATCTTAAGGGCTTGGTAGCGAGCTAGGCCAAACCAAACTTTGTTAAAATAGGTCTAAAAAAGCAAACATAATCAAGTTTCAAACATTTGAAAACACTACAAGCCCAATTCTGTGAATTAATTGGCTAACTTTCTTAAGTAAATTAACTTTCCCTAAAGGATTTCCACCCACATAAATCCTAAATGAAATAAAAAATGCTCATTACCTCATTTAAAGGGGAAAATTAAAACATTAGTTCACTAAGCATGAGGGTATGAAATAGATGAATCATTTAATAATCGTGATAAATTTAGAATGAACTCAAGGAAGCTCAAAATAGTTGTGAAATGTCTAGATATCTCTGGACCCTTTCTCACAAATCTTCTGGACACCTTGGAGAACAACTAAACCTATCATATTTTATTAAATTAAGAAATCTTCTAAATGAATAGGACCCACCAAGTTATGACATAGGATTTGGTAGGCCTGTGACGAACCTGTCCATAAGGTTTTACTTTCCTGTAAAACATAAATTTTTATTGAAAAAGATACTAAAGTTTCAGGTGGAGGAACGAGAAGATTCGCTAGGTACACTTTACAAGTTTACAACGCTTTCTTTTCAGTACTTCCTTTAATTTACTTTACTTGATTGTGAGATTGCATGTTAAACAACAATGTCACCCTGCATGAAAACCAAAACTTTTAGAATAGCCACAAAACCAAAACCAAAATCAAAATTAAAAATCAAAACAAGATAAAATTCACCACCACAATAGTCAAAATATAAGACAACTCAAAATTTAATCACAAACAAAACAAAATCATAATTGCAACTAAATTAAAACGTCTCGTTTGATGATCGGGAATCCCTCGGAGAAGGTAACATGCGTTTTGCTAGCGGGGTTTCCCACGGTCTAAATGAAAGTGTGGAACTCACTTCAGTTGAGTTTAGCAAATTCATTTGGACTAAGTGAATCAGATGAAAAATAGTGGTGTCGGGATGATGGAACCGTGAGATCTTAACCGGTGTCGCTATAATCAACTTTAATATTCCCTTAATAAAATATAAGACACCTCAAATTGAAAACTTCCAAAACATGACAGTCTCTTTCTTACAATTGACACTTCTTTAAACTAAACCCACTACGATGAGGAACTTGGAGCATGCATAATGGATAGCACGACCATCTTCAATAACAAAACTTATCTACATCAGCAAAACCTTTCTTTAGTATAAACAACAAGCCATAGGACTTTAAGGTAGCTTGCTTAGTGCAGCATAAATTCTCACTTCATCTCTTTAGGCATTTGTATACCCGTGTTGTGCAATATAAGCCCTAACTCCTCTTAGGATTCCGAGGTTGTCATCAGATATGACATAAATCCTCCCATCTTCCAAGCTATTCACATGATCGGGTCTCAAGTGAACATAAGTCCTAAATAATAAAATTGGCAAGATGAAACATCAAATAAATATGTCAAATTAGAGCCAAACAATAGGATAGTTTGGAAAAACACCGAGATTCTTCTTGGATCATTGTATTTCCCCTAGTTTCCTCTTCTTTGGATTCCTACAAAAATTATTTTAAAATTTGAGTCATTCACCTATTGGATTTCCTACTGTCACATTTCCTTGAAAAACCTTACTCTTTTGGAAGTCATGAATATAAAAATTCATGATCTATATCAAGAGTTTTTTTAGGTAACTTCGGTTATATACGATGTAATTAACTATAGAGGCTTGCCCTTATAGAAAACTTAAAGACCCCAGATTAATATAAACCTTATCTAATTCCTTCATATTATATAGAGAAAATTGTCGGTCAACAATTGTTCGCAGACCAAACGGATGTCATCAATTCTTTGGTTTATTTGATCAAGCCTCACCCCCAAGATATGCACTTATTCTTCGGGATAGATACATGTCTTGTGGTGAAGTGCTTGATTATTTTAAACTATCGATTATATGAGATCGGTTTGATTTCGTATTTTTGAAATGATATTTTCAAAAATCCATATATATTAAATCAAAATTCTATTTTTATACAACTATATTTTAAATTTTTCAAAAAAAAATTCAATTTCAAATTTAACGACCGACATATGTGCATGGCCCTAAACCGACGATGCGTAGATAGAGGAGCCATGATTCACTTTGACCTTGACATGGAGCAAGTGGAGTTGTTGTACAACAACCTGTTGCAATCTATAGTCAACTAAGTGGAGGCTAAATAAAGAGAACTCGTTCTGGAATTTCATTCCCAACAGTATAAGGCTACTAAGAGGAAGATCGAGTCAACAAAGCCAGAACAAACCAGGCAACAACGGAACATTTAAGTCTGCAATGGTCACTGCAGCGCATGGCATCGTGGATACCTCAAAGGCAGGACTCACCAAGATAAAGACCAGGTTGACCAGCACCTAGCACAAGAACATTAATAAGAGACTGAAGTGAATGGAGGAGAAGAGGGAGCAGGCACTCCCAACTCATCCTATGGATGAAGACCTACCTGAGTTCAAATTTACAATGCATGAGTATACCCAGGGAAGTGTACCCTGTACTTGAGATAGAGAACTTCTATCTAGAGGAGGATGACTTGGAGAGGCACATCTTCATGTCGAGCCCATACATCGCATAGGTTGTGGACCCTATGGCGCCAGAGGAGCTCGTCGCCAGGCAAATCATTTCGGAGGAGGAATTGGAATGCCTCTAAATGGTTAAATGTCAATTCTTCTGACACTTACATCCTACAAAATAAATTTCACATAAGAAAATATTTGATTTTGATTGTGGTCTTATCCTTTAGATAATTTTAAGTTTAGTTTTTATAATTAAACATTAAAAAAATCAAAAGAGAAAATCTAAAATGTAAAACATTTTATTTTTGGAACCCAAAAAAGAAGAGTAGAGATACTGAGAAGAATCGGTGGCATTTCAACTATCCTATTATTCTTTTTGAGTTGTTTTGAAAGAGATATATTTGATTTTCTAGTTGACATCTATTAGAAATTTAGAGCTTAAATCACATGATATATTGTCACAAGAAAGTTTATGAGATGAGAATTTATGTTGTAACTAGGCGAACGATCTCAAAATCCTAAGACTGAATTGATGTTCGGTGAAATGAATGAAACCTCAAGAACCTAGTCTAATAAACAAAAACATATAAAACTAAAAAAAGGGAATGGACATACAAACCTATTTAAATGTGTTTCTATTTAAACCACCTAACCACAAAAAAAAGTATGCATTATTGCTCTAAATGAATGCAAGATAAGTTAGATTATTATTTACTAAAAAAGTATGTCTTACAACTTGATTATAACAACAAGTTACCTAAGTAAATAATATTTTAAGACTAATACAAATAAATTTTTGTAATTTAAAATTTAGAATATTAAAGCTCACTACACTCAAGTGTTTTATTATTTTATTAATTTTTAGTCCAGAGTAAATAATGCTTGTTATGTAATAAGTATGCAAGTCTTTGATGGGAAATTTGATCATAAAGCCAAATGATATGCAAAAATAAAACTCACTATATAAGATGGCGACTCTCAAAGGACAAGTCACCTCTTTTCGTGTGTGAGGGCATGCAAAATAAGAAAAAATGTAATATGAAATGCTCACCCAAAAAGTGATATTTTCATATCAAATCCTAAATCATAAAGATTTTTCTACTCAACTTAATTAATTTAAATTTTGTTCTTTTAGATGCATGATGTTTCTAAGATGTGAATGCAATGTTTTCCTTATATTTCATTTTGGTTATGATTTTTCTTTAATTTTTTAAAAATTGCATTAAAATTATTATATTAGGATAAATGATTTAGTCCTCAATGAACCTAACAGAAATCCAGGCAAAATGAAAAAGCTAACTAATGACCAACAATTTTTCCTGACCCATCAAGAACAAACAATAAAATAACAAAGACAGTAAAGAAGGTTCCAACCAAAAACCTATTTCAGTCTCGTCAGTTAAAGATGGCATCCAAAAATTATTGTTGGTTTAGTTGAGGTTCATCTTTTCCTTTATGTTCATCTTCTCCTAAATGATTCAGATAACAATAGTTGACCGATTAAGTCAGATAAATCAACTTTATAAAGAGAGAAGACACTGTGAAAAGTAAACCTATTTTCACTATGGTAGTCTAAGTTTATTACAACAAACCTATAAAATAAAGTTATCACATCATAGGCTTACTATGACAACCAAAAAATATGTAAAGAAAATTACAACAACATAGACTAACAAGCTACAAAAGTACAGTTGATAAAAAGAATATGGCTAGTATGCCCATTCTATGTAAATTTCTAATGATTAAACATGCACAAAGCACAAATCTTAACACAATAAAGTGACCTCACTTGAGCAAATCCTAAAGCTAGGGCTAAAGCCTTATGACGTCTAAAAGGTAAATTATTAATTATTAAAAAAATAATTATAAGACTGTCAAGATCCCATAATTTCATCATCTTATGTTATCACTATCCCTGATATACTTAGTCAGAAAAGGTGATTAACTCTATCTAACAAAAAAAATTTTGGCAGTAACGTCCAAAAGATCTTTATAAATCTAAGATGGATTATTATACAAGTTGTAAGTTTTGTTTTTTTATTCGTTAGGGTTTCACTTTTAAGTTTGAATGTCTTTCAATATTTATGCATTTTCTTGATTTTTATTTCATTTGATTTTTTATTTCATTCGGAAATGCTTGGTTTCTTTGAAAAGGACCAAGACTAAGCATTAAAATGAAGTTATGAGCTTATAATTTGGTCTAAGAGGTTTGATCTAATTTGGATCAGTTTGGAAGGATTGCCTTGAGTGCACGAGGACTCCTCTAGCTCTAATTTGAGTTAGTTTTAACTCCTATGGCATTGACTAAAAGGATCGGGCCCTAGGTTTGATGTTGGAATGGGTTGGAGGAATTGAGAAGAGGGGATTTCAATGAAGAAAGTGATTTTAGGGTTTAGGGAAGCTTATGGAAATGTAAATTTTGAGGTTTAGTAGATGGGGTGAGGGATCGAGTTTGCCCTGGCTCAATTTAATGAAATCAATGGATTTTGGTAGCTAGCATTTGTGATGGTAAGGAAGAATGTCTAAGGACCAGGATTAGGGTTTGAGAGCAAATGGTCAGAGCTTTGGCAGAGGAGATGGGGAATATCTTTTTTTGGAGGCTCTCAGGTTGGGGTCTTTAATGGCTTTGGGAGGAGCTTTGAGAGCCATTGGGAGACTCGAAGGAGCTTGCTCTAGCTTTTGGGAAAGGACTAGTTGCTTTGGTTTTGGAGTTCACTTGTTCATGATATATTTGTTTTGAGTTAAGCCTTGAGCTTTTAGATTTAAGGTGGTTAAGTTGACCAAGTGGTGTCTTGGATTTGCGTGGGTGAGGTTTGGGTTTGTTAAGACTAAATATGTATATGGTCAAGGATTTGAGGTTTTGGTCACTTCAGTATTTTGATTTGGATTTGACTTGGCACAAGGTTGCTTGGTGGATTGGATTTGGCTTATAATTAGCTTGACATGAGGTGGACCTGGCCTTGGTGTGGCTTGCCTTGAAATTGAGTGGTTTCTTCTGATGGTTTGGTGGTTGGCTTGGATTTGGCTTATATTAAGCTTGTCATGAAGTGGATTCATAAATTGGGCTTGGTTTGGTGGCAGGATGAGGTTAGATTTGGGTTTCATTAAAGATGGGTTGATATTAATGTGTATGAGGTGATTATTTATTTTTTTTATTTTAGTATTTTTATTATAATGTTGGTGATTTAATTTGAATTAATTTAAATTTTGACTTTTTTAATTAATTTTACAATTTTCATTTTGGGTTTGAATGAAAATTTTGGTGATTTGATTTTCATTTAAATTTGACAGTATTTAATATGATTTTCATAGTTTTAAAGGATTCTGGATTTTGACTTTGAATTACTTTTGGTTATTTAACTTTGAAGTATTTTTTTGACTTTAATTTTGATATATCTTTGGATTTAGCAATTTTAGTATATTTCTTTATAATTTATTTAAATTTTGAATTTAGTTTGACTTGATAATTTATTTAAATTAAACGTTGGTTTCACTTGGTATCTAATGTGTTATTTCAATTCTTTTGAATTTTTGATAATTTTATAATTTTATCTTGTTATAAATTTGATTTTTTTTTTTTTTTGTGAATGTAGTTTAGTTTCAATTTGATCTTTAGTGAATTTGAACTTTTTAGTTTGGTTTCAATATTTATTTGATTTCAATTAAATTTAATTTTGATCTTGAAGTGGTAGTAGAAAATTTCACAGATTAATATTTTGACCAAATAAAATTACTCCAACTAATAGAAGGAAACTCTTCACGCATAACATTGTAAAGTAATTTATGAGCATAATAATTTGAGCCCTTCCAAAGACAAGTGATACCACCATCAATAATAGAGATGCTAAAAGTTTCTCTTAAGCAGTTTTTAGGAATATTAGAATTCCTAAATGAGACCAAGTATTGTTTTGCAAAACTTTACTGAAAGTGATAAAAGAAGGTAATACTAACAAACTGAAAATATTGCTACCAAATTTTTCGAAATAAGAAAACTTTCTAATCTAAGGATCAAAGAAAAATAGTAGATTATTGTTACAAATAATCTGAAACAAAAAAGGACTCATTTTAATTGCTACTTGTAAAAGACTTCTCCAAAAAGTTGCACAATAAATTTTATGCTTCATCCACAATAGAATGATCTAAGCTCTACTTAGCCGAAAAAATAATTTGAATTAAACTACCTCCAAATAATTTTAGTTTTATGCATCATATTGATGGTGTCAAGATTAAGAAGCCCTAATCCACCAAAATTTTTAAGGTTTGTAGTAGTAAGCAAAGCTATGTTATGAAACTTAGAATTAGTGTGATAATGATAGAGGAAGTTATTACACCAAGAAGAGAACTTTTTCATAATAACTTTGGGACTGATAACTGATTTAAACCATATATGTAAGTAACTCTAAATGGAGAACTTAATAAGATGCAATCTTCCAGCAAAAGAAATAAATTTCAGCTTCCAACATGAAAGCCAGCTTTACAATTTATCCAATAGTTTAGAGCAGTTAGTTAAAAGAAGCTAAAAATTTTAAAGGTCGCTCCTAAATAAATCTGAGGCAAAGGCTTAAAAGTGAAACCAAGCACATCACAAATTTTTTATTACATAACTTAATTCACAGATTTAGTAAGACAAATAAATGTATTATCTTGATTAAGTCTTAAATTAGTAGCTTTCTAAAAGCATTCCAAACTTTCATGACCATGCTCATAAACTTGAGGTCTGCTTTGCAAAAGATAATCAAATCAAATGCATATATAAGTTAGGATACCTTACAACTTTGTCTTAAAGAAGTAGAACTAAAATGATAATACTATTTATCCATAAGATTGAAAAAAGCATGTGTCACAACGGCCAAAAAGGAAGATAAGAGGCATACTCATCTTAGACCATAAGGATAAAAAACATTTTAATTCAAAATTAATGATAACATAGAAGTTAAAATTGGAAATACAAGAACTTATCCATTGAATGAATTTAAAAGGAATACCCAAGAAAACTTTCCTATCTAAAATTAAATTTGTTTAATTGAATCAAAAGCATTTTTAAAATCTATTTATGCACAAAACCCCTAGACAAAAGAAGCAGAATTGTAACAAAAAAAAGCTCACTTGCTAGAATTATAAGCTCATTTGTCAAAATTATGATATCAGCAATATCACAACCAGCAATAAAGGTAGCCTGAGGATTAATAATGGAAGGAAGCAAAATTTTGAGCCTATTAACTAATAAAATTGGCTTTATAAACCGTGTTGTAAAGAGAAATAGACCTAAAGTCACTGAAAGAATGAATCTGAGTATGATTGGGAATAAGTGTTATAGGTGTATGATTATGCTTATAAGGAAGCTTTAAAGTTTAAAAAGACGTCCAACACTTGCAATACTTTCAGGACAAAAAAAAAACAAGTATCTTTAAAGAATTTGGCTGTGAAACCATCAGGACCTGGACCCTTGTTAGACCAAATAGAGAAAAAAGCATGTTTTATCTCAGATCTAAAAGATCTCTAATAAGATGAGCACATTCATCATGATCAAAAGCACGCCTAATAGGAAAAGTATCCTAGTTATAAGCATAATAAAAAATAGTTATTAAGCCACTAAAAAAAGTAAGAGATGGCTTCCCTGTCAACATCTTCTTGAGATTTAAAGCATATATCATCAACAAAAATTTCGGTAGCAAAATTTCTACCTCTAGATATTTTTTTTTATTTTTATACAGAAATGTTACATCATCTTCCCCTTTAGAAAGTCAAGCACACTTGGACCATTTTTTAATTATAACCATAGAGAAAAGGTCTGATTAGCCATTTTTTGAATAGTGGTAGCCTTGACAACATAAACATTGTCTAAAGGATTAGAATCAAGAAGAGAGAATCTACCTTTTAGTTAATTTTTAAGGTCAGTAATATGACTAGAAAACTATTAGGAAGAGAGAACCAAGAAGAGAGAATCTATCTTTTAGTTAATTTTAAAGGTTAGTAATATGACTAGAAACCATTAAGAAGAGTCCCAATTCAAAATTTTCAAAGCCATTTTAACATTTTTTTTAGCTTATTACACAAAGCAAGAAGAGGATCTCCCAAAACTGCATCAGCCCAACCAGATTTAACTAGAGGAAAAAAATTAAGATAATTACTTTAATAGTTTTTATATAAAAAAATGCTAAGGTTTTAAAAAATCTTAAATTAGATAGCAATAGGAGAGTGATCAGAGGGTAAATGTTTGAAAACCTTAACAAAAGAAGGAAAGAAAATCGCCCAAAGATCATTGCATAAAGCTCTATCCAACAAGCATCTAATAGGGGAGTTGATTTGATGATTGAACCAACTAAAATATAACCTAGTGCAGAGAAAGATCAATAAGCCCGGAATTAAAATTCAGCCGTTAAAGTCAAATAACTTTCTAGGAATGGAAGAGGATCCCCCCATTTTTTTACAAGCATCCTAATGCAATCGTAATCTCCTAACACAATCTAAGGCTCTTGAATGTTACCAGCCAAATTCACAATATAAGATCATAAATCCCTCCTTTTAATAGCATGGTTATTAGCATAAACAAAAAATAGCAAACAATCTAACGGAAGAAGAAAAAAGTAATAACCATAAATATTTGGGCCGTAAGTCCATAATAGTAAAGTTAATAGTAGAGGGATTTCTTTTAACCCAATTCTGCTATTATCATCCAACTAAAAATTATCAAAGCTCATCTCATTAAGAAAATGTTAAAATGATTCTTCTAAAATGGATCAAAAAGAGAAGTATGGGCGAGTTTAGTTTCAAGAAAACACATCAGATCAAGTTTGAAATGCTTAACCAATGCCTACAATCTGAGATACGGACATCATTATTAAACCCTCTAACAATCAATGCAATAATATTAGGAAAATATATGAAAAACCAATTAATAAAAAGAAACAATTCATTTAGGTCTACCCTTCTTTCACTTGAAAGAAGAAGAAGGATATGAAGAAGCAGAAATAATAATAAACCTATCATTTTTTAGAATACATTTCTCAAATTGTAATTCTAGAGGACAAGCCTCTTGCTTTAAAAATTTTGATCGGTCACTAATCTTTTGCCAAAAAAATTTGGTGAATACTCTACAGAAGAATCAACACTATGACAAGGAGTAGAAGTGGGATATTAAGATCAGAAACTGGAAGAGAAGGAAGAGGAGGCAAGAGTGAAGAAGTAGCTTGTGATGGAGTAGAGGAGGCAAGACTGAAGAAGTAGCTTATGTCGGAGTCTTAAAAATAGTCATGTTATTCCTTCTGCTAAGTTTAGAGGAAGACCTAAAGAAACTTCTACCACACAAAGGAACATTGAAAACTGGAGGTTTATAGTTGGGATCTTTGGGGCAAGAAGCACAGTGGTGCGCATAGGTAGCACAAGCCTTACATGCACCCAACCTCCATTCATAAACAACATCTTGAAGGATATCTTTACCTTTAAAATTAAGAATGATGTTGTCGGAAATAATGGAAGTAGTATTGATATATATGTTATCCCTAATATAAGTGAGTCAACAGCTTGAAGTTGTTAAAGGATCAACCACAAGAGGAAAGTCTATTTTGTTGGCTAATTTTGAATTCCCTTTTCTGGCCATCAACATAAAAGAAAA
This sequence comes from Papilionanthe hookeriana x Papilionanthe teres, assembly GCA_022702705.1. Lineage (NCBI taxonomy): Eukaryota > Viridiplantae > Streptophyta > Magnoliopsida > Asparagales > Orchidaceae > Papilionanthe > Papilionanthe hookeriana x Papilionanthe teres. Next base: position 53,595,975 of record CM040438.1, on the reverse strand, counting down.
TTAGGAAACCTAACCCAAATTGGAACATCATGAAAATCTTCCTTCACAGGTTTGATCAGTGGTTCAAGTTTTAAAGAAGAAAGGGTGACCATTAATGTACCAAGGACCGTCCAACATAATCATATATTTGTCTTCTACGTAGCTGAATTTATAAAGAGAGAATCCTTCATGAAGAGAAATTAAATCCATAGTCCTGGATTATTCTAATATCCGAAAGAAGATTATCTTAAAATGGCCTTTTGCCTCATGCATAGCCGACCAACGCAAGATGCCACTGTAGAGAGCCTTCATCCACCACCTCATCAGAGAACGCAATTTTCTCATCAATACAGAGAATAAAAGGGAGATTAAAGCTAGATTGATATTGGAATATGAGAGGAAATCAAGCCTTTCCAATTAAGTGGAGATCCTGCACCAAAAATAGAAGGAAAAGAAGAAGATAGAGAGGGATAACAGAAAATAGTCCATATGAAGGTTCAGAGCAAAGCCCAAAGTAGAGGAAAGTACCTCCAATGAAGATTAAAAGAAAGAAATAGCAACTAGGGTCTCCAAAGAAAAAGAAATAAATAAGTGGAAAGGGAAAAAACCTAGCAGAGCATCTCTAAATTAGATGCGAGTTTGCCCATCTATACCATTCAAAACTAAATTTTTTATAGATTGATTTAAGAATTTTCTATAATCCATGTGTATTTAATTGAATTTTTCATAAACAATCACATCATTTTGTTCAAATTAATTCCAGGAATGATTATCATTTTATCAATTTTAATATATTATTTTGAATAAAACTTATAAGTTGAATTTGAATTTTGTAATTATTTCATGATGTTTGATTTACATAGATTTTAATATTATTATACTTTTTTAATATAAACCTGTTTTAATTTATGTTGATATAATTTTCTTAAATCATTTACATTAAATATTCTTTATTGCTAAATGTTGCCAGGTAATATTTTCCAATTAAGATTATCCCTTTGCATTATTTCATGTATATGTAGTTTATGTTATTATATATCTCTATATATTATTTACCACAAGTTAATTCTGGCGTGTGACCTACCTAAAATGCCATTGGCAAAAAAAATACATAACTTGAACCCTAATTCATAGCCAACTTTCACATTAAATTCATTACATCCACTAAGAATCCTTAGCGTTATGATAAATTTTAGCAACCTCATTTCCTAAGTTACTTAAATATGTGTTAGTTCATTGTTTATCATAATATTCCTATTGATTACCACACATTAAAATCTAAAAAAGTGGATTGCACTCTTTTAATCTCTAAGCATAGCTAAAATCTAGCACAATATTTTTTCTTTTTCTTTGAGTGAAATCAAAGCAATATTTCAATAATTTTGGTTAAAGCAATAAATTTGTTAAGCAAATCATTTAACTAAAGAGGCTTTCCTCTTTAGCTAGCTTAAGTAATTTAGACACGACAAATGATTTCAGTCTTTGGTCAGTTCAGTCAAATTTGCCTCAAAACCAAACCGGAAACCGAACAACAACAACAAAGCCTTAATCCCACTAAGTGGAGTCGGCTACATGAATTCTGTTCTCCATTGCATCTATTTAGTGACATATTTTCGTTTAATTCTAAAAAATTAAGATCATCCTTTATACAATAAGCCCAAGTCGTCCTAGGTCTACTTCTATCTTCTTAACATAGGTCGAATCTAAAACATTTACTCTTATAATTTGAATCATCAGATAGTCGAAGTTTAATGTGACCAAACCATCTGAGACGACTCTCTCTAATTTTGTCTGTCACTGGAGCTATACCAACCCTATCACGGATATATTAATTTCACATTTTCTCTCTAAGTGTAAAGCCACTCATCCACCTAATCATTCTCATCTCAGCAACACTCAAACTTAGTATTATGCCTCTCTTTTAAAGGCCAGCATTCAGTGCCATAGAGCATTGCAGGTCTCACCACCATCTTATAAAATTTTCATTTCAGTCTAAGCGATACTTTTCCATCACACAAAAGGGTCAAAGCATTCCTTCACTTCAACCAACCAACTTGAATTCTACTATTAACATCCCCGTCTATATCACCATCGCTTTGAACAATAGACCCGAGATATCTAAACCGTTCACACTTTTTAATAATTTGATCACCCAAAGCTACACTACTGTCACTAGAGCTATTACTATTAAAACCACATACCATGTACTCAATTTTAGTTCTACTCAAATGAAGGCCTTTAGACTTCAATGTAGACCTCCATAATTCAAGTTTCTCCTGGGCGTTTTCTCTGATCTTATCCATGAGAAGGATATCATCAGCAAAAAGAATACACCAAGGTACATTCTCTTGTGAATGTCTAGTAAGACCATCCGTAACTAATGCAAAAATATACGGGCTTAAAGTCGATCCCTGATGTATCCAACAAAAATAGGAAAAGATTTGGTCAATGCTCCTTCAGTTCGAACACAAGTACAGCTCTAGTATACATTAATGACTTGAATATAAGTCATATCAACACTTTCTTCTCAAGAACTCTCCAAAGGATATCTCTTGTAACATTATCATAAGCTTTTTCTAAATCAATAAAAATCAAATGTAGATCTTTAGACATACCCAACCAAAAGATTAAAATAAATCATGTCCTTTTGGAGCAGGGGGAAACTGATTTATGCAGCCCTACGGAGTAGTAAAATAATCACTTCGGGATTGAATCAATCGAAGAGTAGTAGAACTTTCTTCTCTCAAGGATATACTATTCATTAATGTCATATTCAATCACAAGAGATAAACTTCAAAACAATTTCTTTTGGGATTTTTACAATACCATTTGCACTATATGGTGCTTGAGGAAGCGAAGGACATCCACGACATTCACCTCTACCAAAGGTATCGCTTCCGCCCATTTAGAGAAGTAGTCAATGGCCCCTAGAAAAAACTTATGTCCCTATAATCTCAATACCCAAAGCCTCAAAGTGCCACTACTAGATGTAGGGCATTTGGGGGTTGGTGCAACAGTGGGCTGAAAAATCTCGGAATGGCGATACATTCTGAAATACTCAAGGCAATCTTGAGTCATAGAAGGCCAATAATACCAAAACCTCTTAATTTTCAGCTTCATCTCTAAGTTGGATTGATGTGAACCGCAAAATACCCTCATGCACCTCACTCGTGACCTTATGGACCTCATCGCTCTCAAGATAGTGAAAGAGCGGATCCATATTTGATCAAAAGAACATCAATATAATGTGTCATTCATGAAAGTGAATAATAGGACTCTCCTCTGGATATGCGCCGCTAAGGAGCGATCATCAGGAGCCTACCCTTGACTAAAAAATCTATTAAATCCTGACGCCAATAATAAATTTGGCTAGTAGAAGCAGCGAAAACTCTGTCGGATAACATCGTAGGTACCACTAGGAGCACTAGTGACAGGGCCCTATGATCTTGGATCAAAACTACCGTGGAGCTTCCTTCGGGATTGGACAACTCCTTGGCAAAACAAATCAGGACGTCCACCTTCCCATTTATTAATCATGAGATCCTAATAAGGGTCTCATAAAAAAATGAGCCAATAAATCTAGGGCCCCATGGTGTTAGCTTAGAAGTTTGAGTTTTAACACCTTGTAGACACCCATAACATTGTTTATCATTGGCTAAGAATCACCATATCCTCTGATCCTCTTCATGTTCATCTAAATGGAAAGCTCTAACCTAAGGATTAGTGCTTTGCACTCCACTTGGCTGTTAGTTTGAGGTTCCTTCAAGCTAAAAGTATGACGATGGATGCCACATTTGGGGCAGACAAAAATAAGACTGATCCCCACTTTAAAACAAGAGATGGCTCCTAAGGGATTCTCATTCAAAGAAGACGTTCCATCGAATTATAATTTCCACTCTAGGGCATCCAAATCTAGTACATGATCATCTAGGAAGACATCACCAAGTGTTAAATCAACTGGTATGGGATGAGCCGCTAAGAAATACATTAACACTAGACCCTTAACCACCCACTGTGATATAAAAGAAATATCCAACTGGACAAGTATCATTGCCCATTTATCCTGACACTTTGTTAGAGTGAGACGAGCCATCAGATACTGCAAAGGGTTTACCCTTGAGATCAGATGAATGTGATGAGATAGCATGTAATGTATTATCTTCTTAACCTTAAATATCAAAGCTAACCAGTGTTTTTCAATCAATGGATACATAATTTAGTGGGTATGAAATGCCAATTAAGATATTACAAAGCATTCCCCTTCCCCTTGTCATTGGTTTGAGCCAGTATTGCTTTTATTGACTAATCTAGTGTACAAGATAAGGGGCTTTCTAGGTGTGGAAGCCTCCATCACTTGAAGGTTTGAAAGGTAACGCGTGATATCATCAAACACCTTAAGACACTCACTATCCTAGTGGAAGTGGGCATCCTTCTTAAGAAGGCAACAAATAGTCTAACATCTCCTAGATCAATTGGATATGAACCTCATAAGGAATGATACATTGCCATGAAGAGAATGCAATTATGTTCAGCTCTTAGGAGGTTCCATCTCAATGATGGCATTAATCTTAGCGGGGTCTATCTCAATTCCCCTATGAGGAATGACAAAGTCAAGGAACTTTCTGGAAGAAATGCCAAAGGCACACTTCATTTTTAAGCCACAATTCCTAAAGCAAATAAAAAATAACCCTTAAGCCGATTATGTGATTTTCCTCTACTCAGCTTTTAACGGAACCTCATCAATATAACATTCGACTTGTTTATCCCTTAAATTGTTGAAGAAAAATGTCATCGTATGCTGGAAAGTAGCCTCAATTAACACCAACTGGCACAACTTTATAACAGAATACACCAGTAAGGGTGTGAAAAGATGTGTGCTTCTCGTTTTATAGGCTTATTCAAATATGATTTTATCCAAAAAAAGCCATCCATAAATGAGAAGATGGCTTTTGAAGATGCTAAATCCATCATAAGCTCAGAAATATGTAAAGGAAAAGCATTCACTAGAAAAGTCTTACAAAAATTCTAGAAATTAATGCATTTGTATTTGTCATTTTTATTATAGATTGGTACAACATTTGCTAACTAAGTGGGGTAGGGTTTCTGTTTAATGAATCCCGCCTCAACGAGCTTTTTAGTTTTGCCAATGATCATTTACTCAATATCTAGGTGCATCCTACAAGGGGACTGCTACATCGGAGTCACAATAGTGTCAATGGGTAACTTATGGACAACCATTTTGAGGGCTAAACCGGGCATCTAAGCATAGCTCCACATGAGGCAATCACAAAATTCATGAAGGACTTCCACTATATAAGAAACCATGCACTCTTAAAACAAGCTACTAATATAAGTAGAATGAGGAACTTCATCCGTACCCAAGTTCACCTCTACCAACTCATTGGTCGTCAAAGATATGTCATAATCAAACTCTTGCGAGACTTGAAGGATTTCATCTTTGATGTCAGTAGGGTCACTACAAAAAGTTATAGCGATCATCCTACACAAAGCAAAGGGTAATCTAGATTTTGTCGACCATGATTGTCAAAAATTTCCAAGACTCGCCTTATCCTGTAGCAATTTGTCATTCCACATCCGGCCACACATCAGAGATTAAACAGCTGCTACTTCATAAATAAATTATCTCTACATGAAAAATTATCAATCAAAGAAGAACAGTAATAAGAGGGCATATCCTCCAAAATCTCATTAACTGAATCAAATGAGAATACATCGTGTCGCCTCGCGGGCGCATCTACTCTATAAAACAAAATAGCCTTCTCATTTTTACCTCTCCAGGAGGTATATAGGGTACATAGCTCATCAACACTAGATGTGTCCTTCGCAACTCTCTCTCTCTCAGGTGCTGCTGAATTTAGGGGTGTGCATTTAGTCAGTTCAGATGAATCAGTTTTAAAATTGAACCAACTGATATAAACTAAAATCTAGAAACTGGACCACCAAATCAAATATAATTTTGGTGGAACCGTACCAGTCAAATTGAAGTATAATTTGGTTTGAACGGTTTGGTTTTTCATAAACCAAATTATTTGTGAAAGGTCAAATATAAGGCATAGATTCAAATGCACTACTATAGAAACTTTCAAGAATAAACTTCTCATGTATTCTTTTAGCTTTTGTTGGTTTCACTAGGAGCAATTTTTGAAGCAAACTTAAACCTTAAGTAGTCATTAAACAATTAAAACTAAGTGCTTCACCTTTTCTTGAAACATTTCTTTGTTGATACATTTCAAAGAAAGGTTATGGGAAGCTATAAAAGTACTTGATGATTGACACAGTTCAAAGAAAAATTTCAGATTTTTAATTATGCCCCCACATTCAACTTGAACTATATTCATATAAGGATAAATGATCTACCAAATGAACCGAATTGCCCTAGATGTTCACCGAAGAAGCCTGGTATTCAGCATAAACAAAGAACATAAAACTCCCAAAAGACAACACTTAAAATCCAAAATCTTAAACTAATGTTCTTTAAAATGCAAATAAAGAGGAAAACAATTAATTAAACACTCCCAAATCTCAATAGGATTTAACAAAAAAGTTTGTGTGTGTCATGTGAATGGAGACCAACATGCATGACACATCCATCATGAACGCATATCACCGTTTGTTCATGATAGGTTTTTCCTTTGCATGTTGTTAGTTTACACTATTTTCTGGTATATGATGTGACCACACATACTTCGATGATGTGGTCATGTTAGCTTCAAGACTTAGTAGACTTAGGGTCCTAATGACTTAGGATGATACATCAATAAAATCCTGACCATACTATCTCTACTTAATTAGGACTTGCTTTTTTTTATCTTTTGATATCCCCCCTTTGGCCCTTTTTGTCCATTTGACACTTCATTAATGTCATTCCATAGACCCCAATTGCGGACATGCCACTGCCCATTTGTAATACAACGATTTACCCACTACCCTTTTGATCAAATTAGAACTTGAAGCATAGTGTGTAACCCATCGAGACGACCCAATTATTTTAATAGGCCTCTTTTGCCTATGAGCTACCACCTATGTGGGATGTGAGAGACTCACTATCTACCCCTATGACTTGGCATGAGCTTTGATAGCTTCAAGATGTTCTGATAGAATAGTTATTCGTTATAACACTCATTTTTACTAGTTGTCACTTGAATGTAAGTAGGAAGTCTATTATTGAGAGTATTTTTGGGCATCCCCAAAGATGTAATTAACCAAAGAGATATATTATATTGAGAGTTGTTTTTGACCCCAGAACAAAAACGTTCTTTTTGGTTCTTTCATTATGAGTTACTTATGTAGGGATTCTCTTTATGGATATTGTATTTTGATGTACTTCAATTCAATTTTATTATGGACACGCACTCTCAATCTATCACAGCAGGATTATCTTACATAAGCTCTTTATATTACCTTTAAATTTATTTATCTATTTTCTTCGTATATTATTACCATTAATCATTTTTTTTCTAGATCATTTTTTATGATCTTGGAGACATATTTACTTGGAAAGTAGAAATCATACTACGATAAATCATACGACGATATATATATATATATATAAAGAACGCATATCAGTGAATGATCATAGCAAAACGATGAAGAAAGGATAGGCAACCCTCTCCGGCCTAAGGACCTCGCTCATAGCAAAACGATGGTAATTTGGGGAGCTTCTTAATGTATTTCCCATTGTCTTAAGAGGTAGGCATCCCTACTCTAAGCAAGAGAATTCTACCACTATTCAATCAGGATTTGTTGGACATCCTCAATAAGGGATTTGAAAAGATCAAACCTAACGAGATAATCATCAGCCTGTTTCTCAAACTGAGATTCAGGTTGAGATGCAGAACCCTCACCTTTTTGATGTTCTTCCTCATCATATACCAAAAGGATGCAATCTAAGGCAAGCATGAGAGGGAATAGATCCTCATTGTGAATTGTGCTAAGTGCGGGTAGCTTCATCCATTTCTTCAACAAGTTCTTCAAGATATTTTGGGCATAATCTTTACAAAAGAGATATTCACAGCAATCCCTCTTTTCAGAAGGAGGGGTGGCCAGCTTACAAGAAAAGGGTGAATGGGCTTGCTATGTCTGTAGTCTTACCATCTCGTGAAGTCGAGACTTGGCTCTTGTCAACCCCCACATAGGGACCAACAATATGGGGGAGTATCCTCCCCTTACCCTTATCAACTTCCTCTTTGAAGATCAAGGATCCCGGAGTGTCTTGCAACCTAGCCACTTTGCCAATAGTTTCTCAAAGATTTTGATCGAATGTAGTTTAAGGAACATAGCAGTCGAGCCTCTTAACTTATCTAGAATGAAAGAGACCGCATGATGCTCCTAGAGTGGAGGCTCATACTGCATGTTGAGGTTAGTAATAAAATCCATAGTGGACTCATTTGGCTTCTAATGGGCAGTCATTAGATCACTCATAGTGACCTGATACTACGCACCAGTAAACCTCTGAACAAAAGTGTCATCCAATTCAACAAATTTCCTAAAAGTGCCATTTGGTAGCTCAGCATACTACTCAAGGGCAAATCTAGCCAAATTGGACACGAAGAGATGTATCAGTAAGGTGTCGATGTTGCCAATATTGCAACATAGCATTCTACATTGCATGATGTGCTTATTAGGGTTCCCTTCTCCTTTAAATAGCTTGAAATGCGGGAAAAACCCCCTTAGGGTAAGGTATTGGCTTGTACTTCTATAGGTACAGTCTCTTTCTTCTAGTCATAATACTCTCCTATTGGCAGTTATAGCTTATTTGATCTTCTCGTCAAAAAAAGACCACAACAGACTATCTGAAGTAAAAAAAGAGACGGTGGAGAAGTATCCACCAAAGCAACTATAGGTGCTGATGCAGGCAAAGCATCAGACACTGTCGGGCACATTACGACTGGTGCAGCCTGCATGGCTACCAGGGGTCCAGTCTGCTCTTTTTACATCATAGAAATCTGAGTAATGATGAGGCTCATACTAGCTATAATCTATGATAGCTGCTCCAACAGTTATGCAAGGTGGTTATCTTGACTGCCCTCTATGTAGTCAATTGAGGTGATTTCCTGAGCCCAAGAATACTTAGGAGGGTCACCTGGATTAGAGCTAGTAGGGGTGTTCTAATTATGTTGGTTCCTTTTATTGTCAACCATCAGAAGGCTAAGTGGAAGGTTCTCCTCAGGGAGAGAATTATTGATAATGAGATTTTCAATGAGCAATGCATCTTCATCAAACTCATCAGGTAAGACTTAGGGAAACCACCCAGATCAATGAAGAAATCGACCTCAGGATTCATGTAGGGAAGCAAGGGGATGGAGACTTCCTCAAGTATTGGTAAGGGATGTTCTGGGATAATATTAGGTCCTCTTATCTCAAGAGGCATATGGAAAGACAATAACATAAATATTAGAATAAATAGAATTTTTTTAGTATTTCAAGAAGGTAGAGTGGTGCAGATCTAATAGCAGGTACATCATATACAAAAGAAATGATGATAACTAGTACAAGATCGACAGAAGTATCCCCTACGGGGGAAACTACCAGTTCGACCGAGGCACTCCTCAACTGTTGATCGACCTGGTTCTCCTCGAACTCTTCTTGGAATGTGGAATGGGATGGTATAGTAGCTCCAACTTTGTCTGCTCCAAGGTACAACAAAGCAAGCCAGAATTCTCCTGCCATCTATCAGGCCTCTCCCTCTGAGAGAGCAGACATCAATCTTGATTTTCCTTGTAGGGAAGCAAGGGGAATCTTCAAAAAGGCAAACTACAGTTCTAACTGGACCCAAGCTATGAATAGAAGTTACAAGCCTCAGAAAAACTAGGCTACGTAGATGAACAACGCTTCTAGGGGAAAGCCCTTCAAGACCGGGGTTGCTTCTCTAAGAGAATCAGAAACTAAAGTACAGGAGACTGATAGGCAAGCTACCCGTTGAGGGAGATGAACGGATCAATTATTCCGGACCTGAAATTTGTCCGAGCTCAAAGGAAACAAAACAATCTCAAGTGAGGGCTCCTCAATTGGAGCACTTTGAGGGGCCCTTTTGTTGGATGACCAATTGTGCTTCTGACATTTATGCTCGATCTCAGAGTAGGAGTGATAGCAAGGGGCTTGAGCGGTGATGATGGCTCGTTAAGGTTCACGCTGATAGGAGTGACCTCAGTGACTTGGGGTTTCACCGAAATGGCAGGCTAAATGATGCCTAGAGGTGCAGCCTTAACAAACCTGGAAAGTCTAGAAAAGATGGTTGACTTGTTGGATCGCCTACTGAAGACAAAAGTATGTGGGGTTGCCTCAGTTGTGGGCATAGTCCTCTTCCAAGAGGGAAGAGTAGGCCCTACTTGAGCGGCCATCATAGAGATATTCGTGCAAGCAAAACTCCCCTTTCTCTATGGAGAACACAAAGCAAACGTCCCTGCAAGGGTAAGGTTCCCTACCACAAAACAAACAGGCACGTCACCACGACCAATAGTGATTGTGCCTACATTTGCACTAAAAATAGTAACGGAAAGGAGAGAATATCCCCCTCAACACAGTCCATGGTAACCATCCTCTGTGTGGCCATAACTATGTGAAAGAGAGTCAAACAAAAGGATTCATATAGTTGCAAGAATCCTTCAAGGGATCATAATGACAGTAAGAACGTATAAAATGTGCATCTGGATTATTGAAGGAAAGCAAACCATCACAACATCGAGCATATAGCTAGGACAATGAAGAAATAAGACTACAACGATGCCAGGATGCTAGAAGTACAACTAGTGTAGCTGAGAGCTCAACGACTCAATCAACGCCTAAGACTCATAAAGGGTGCTACCGATAAATTGAGGATACAAAAAAGGGACATGATTGATGTCAGCTCACTAACACTAGCAGGCATACCAAAGGATGAAACAAATAAGAATCAAATCCAGTAAAGATTATAATTCAAATCAGCTGAACATATAAAATAAGAACAAAAGGATTAAATTAAAGCAAACACCAAACCTTAAAGCTAATGTAGTCTTAATCTCCAGCGAAGTCGCCATATTTTGTTCGTGCAAGTTGGCATCAATTTTTTATGTCGCACACATATGATGTCCATTTCAAAGAGATGAGACTTTATTTACTAATATCTAGCTTCAAATAACCTTAAGAAATCTATAAAACCCTTCCACACGCATTTTTACACCAAAAATTAGGGTATAGTCTAGCATCCCTCGCCAGAAGCTGGTGAACCAACAGCAGCCTGGCCAACCCAAAAACCAAATGCCAGGTACTAGAGCCCCAGTGCCGGAAATGTGAGAGGGTGGCGCCCCCGCGCCACTTTTGGTAGCGGTTGCGCCTCTGAATCTTTCAAATGGACTTGAAACTTGAGATTTGACTCAAAAGAAAATTGTGGTAGGAGCTCACCAAGGAAATCATTGACGAGATCAGTGGGAGAAGAGAAAGTATGGCGGAGCTCATTGGAGAATGACCAATGATACCAGCAGCACTCAAGATTGTTAGAGAGTTAAGTTCAAGACAACTTTAGCTCACAACCTATAATAAAATTAGTAGACTACCCAATTTAGATATAACTAAAAAATGTATATACATTCAATTACAAAAAGTACATCTGAAGTGAGCAAGTAAAACAAAATGAAGATTCTGAAGTAATAATAGAATTCCAGAATCACTCACATTAACAATTCTGCATATGCCCTAAACCCTAGGCTTGTGCAACATGCTCTCATCTTGTTCAGAGCCTGGCTTTCCAACTGCCTGACCCTTTCTTTAGATATCCCAAACATGTCACCTATTTGTTGAAGAGATTTTGGTTCACTGTACTGGATGCCAAATCTGAGCCTTATTAATTTCCTCTCCCTGGGACTAAGAACTCCAAGAAGACTCAGCACATGCTGTCTCATCATTTGCTTCTCAACAAAGATCTTCGGCGTTTCAATCACAGGGTCTGCGGTGATCTCCTGATAACATCAATCAAATCAGAATTGTTGGATGTTTTAGAAAATAATTTTAAGGGCATTTTCATACATAGCACACAATTCTTATCTATTTACATATCTCACCTAAACTTACATATTTACACAGCACCTTGGTGCTTTAAAACTGTGCACGGAGAGGTGTATTTCACTTTTAATGCATAGTTTTAAAGCTAAATTTGGGTGTGAGATATATAAATTTCCCATAATTTTAATGGATAGAATTAGAGCAATGGTGGAGCTAGAAAAGTATATGGAAGTTTGATTTTCTGCAGCAGGAATAAAAAGACACGTAAATTTGCTGATGAAATCAAGTACGTTTAGAAAGGGGCGAAAAAAGAATATGTTCGTTGCATTGGTTCCAACATCATCCCATTGGAGTCACAAATTAAGATGGAAGAAGAAATATTCTTTTAAAACAGTACAGACCACTGATGGCTTCGAAACCAATTCGTGGTTCAACCAGTTGGGCTGGAACCAATTTCTCCAATTTTAAATATTTCGGTAAGAAATTTTCATATACCAAAGCTGACAAGTTATTACTGATATATTAAAAACTCAACTTTTATTTTTATTATGTGAGACTATTTCTCACCCTTGTGGGTATCTCAGTAGGCACTAAAAGAGGTACTGCAGAGAAAAAAGGTAATATACATGGTTAAAATAAACTAGGAAAGGCTATCCTTTGCACTAATTAAAATCACCATCGAATAAATGAGATATCATCACAATAATAGAAAATAAACCAAATCCCTTATTTTTCTTACATAAAGATTAAGAATTAAATATTGTCATTGCCGGTCCCAAGTCCAGATATGATCAGAGGAGAGTTGCGTTATGTAGTCGACAGCTAGCGTAAAATTTATTGAAAAAATCATGACATGAATCCTTACCAATTTGGATTTATCTCGGGCAGGTCTACTATCAAAGCTATACATTTATTGAGAGGTTTGATGGAAAAGTTCAGAAATAATAAGGTTCAACATATGATTTTTATTGATTTAGAAAAAGCTTACGCTAAGGTTCCAAGAAATATCCTTTGGAGAGTTCTTGAGAAGAAATGTGTTGATATGACTTATATTCAAGTCATTAAAGATATGTATACAATAGCTGTTACTTGTGTTCGAACAGAAGGAGGATTGACTAAATATTTTCCTATTTTTATTGGTTTACATCAAGGATCGGCTTTAAGCCTATATCTTTTTGCTTTAGTTATGGATGGTCTTACTGGACATTTACAGGAAGATGCACCTTAGTATATGCTTTTTGTTGAGATATCCTTCTCGTGGATAAGACGAAAGAAAAAGCTAAAAAAAAAAACTAGAATTACAGAGGTCTACCTTTGGTTCTGAAGGTCTTCGTTTGAGTAGAACTAAAACTGAATACATGAAATGTAATTTTAGTAGTAGTAGCTCTTGTGAGAGAAATGTAACCATGGTTGATCAAATTATTAAAAGGTGTGAACGCTTTAGATATCTTGAGTCTATTGTTCAAAGTGGCGGTGATATTGATGGGGATGTTATTAGTAGAATTCAAGTTGGTTGGTTGAAGTGGATGAACGCTTCGGGCCTATTGTGTGATAGAAAAGTACAGCGTAGATTGAAAGGAAAATTATACAAGATTGTGGTGAGACCTGCAATGCTATATAGCGCTGAAAGTTGGCCTTTAAAATAGAAGTATAAAACAAAGTTAAATGTTGTCGAGATGAGAATGATTAGGTGGATGAGTGGCTTTACACTTAGAGACAAAATGCCAAAATGAATATACCTGTGATAGAGTTGGTGTAGCTCCAGTGACGGAAAAAATTAGAGAGACGTCTTAGATGGTTTGGTCACATTAAATGTCGACCATCTGATGAGCCGATTAGAAGAGTAGATGACTTCAATTCAACTAAAGTTAAGAAAGGCAAAGGTAGACCGAGAAAGACTTGGGCAAATTCTATAAAAAATAAACATAATTTATTAGAATTAAATGAAAATATGACACTAAATAGGATGCAATGGAGAAAAAAGATTCACGTAGCCGACCCCACATAGTGAGATAAAAGTTTCGTTAGTTGTTGTATAAAGATTAAGAGTTATGGTGGAAGAAAGCCAAATATAGATAAATTCTAGAAGATCATTAAAAAGGTTAAAAGAGATGCCATGTAGGTACTTCAGTCAGACTATATAGTCATCCAATTTGGCTTAAAAATAAAAAAATCTTTTGTATTCAAATTTGATCAGCACAGCAGAAAATATCATGAAAAATTATAAAAAAGAAGCGAGGAGAAAATAGAAACATGTCATAGGGTATGCGGAGAAAATTTTTTTTTTTTGCTAGAGGTGCCATTTAAGACTGAAAAAAACAGAAAAAGAATTGCAACCATAGTAAAGAGAAATAAAGGGTTTACACCATAAGTTTTGTGAAAATGAAAAAAAAAACAACTATTTGTTGTCGTCATCGACTAAATGTCTTCTCAAAATTATTTTTTGAAAACATTTTAGTTATTACATGATTCATCCCATATGCACTGTGCTGTAAAATTGATCCAGACTATGGGATGAATGAAATAATAACATATGCAGTGTGTAGTAAATTGATAAATAAAATGAAATCAAAGGAATTTTAACGGCTTGCTTTGGTCAATTCGATAAACCAACTCTTTCAAATCAGAGGGAAGAAATTGAAAGCGTGAACAAGAAATGGAGGCAAGGCAAGGGAGAAGAAAAAGAGAAGGAAGTAAGCCAGTGCTCGGGTTTGGGAAGGAAGTGGAGTCAACCATGTCCGAGTCGTGCCATGCAAGAGAAGGAAGACTCACTGGAGTCTATGGAAGGCCACTTTGCCTGTGTGCAGCGCAGGAGAGAAGGATAAGGAGGCAAGGGGCTGATGTGTAGAGTAGAGAAGATCGAGCCTTGCGCGAGCTTTGTGCGAGTTCACCAAGTGTCAAGCAGAGTTGAGCCGTGTGAAGCCAAAGGAAGAGTGTCGTGTACGCATATTTGTGAAGCCGAATCAAATGAGAAGGGCATCATTTTTACTTGCGGGCTAAGGTTGTTCAACCGAGCTGAAAACTTAAGGTTAGGATTTTATTTTGAACTAAGGTCAAGGAAATTTTATCCATTTAACTAGAAGTCCTACTAATAATATTATGATTTGCATTAGAAAGTTTGTGTTTCGCTTTGAGTAGAAAGATAAGGGTGGACCATGGCTGTGTAGTATGGGGAAGAACCGACCTAAGAAGGTAAGGGTTAGGGCTTAATTTTTTAGAAACTTTTATGTATTAACTCTATTTACAGTTAATGAGTTAAGATGGGATTATGCTAATTGAATTACAACAACAAGCTTATATCCCACTAAGTCGGGGCCAGCTACATGAATCATTTTTTCTTCATTGTCTCCTAATGAGCATCATATTTTCATTTAATTCTAATAAATTAAGATTATTATCTATACAATATGCCCAAGTCTTTCTAGGCCTATTGTTGAACTCATTTCCAGCCAACCAACTCACGTTCAACTCAACATACACTAATGGGCCCTCCCTGGATCGGCGCGTTCACGACTGGTTCAGGCATAGCCACACCCAGAAGTTCCTGAGCATGGTGAAGCCCGGAGCGGGCATAGCCATGCCTGAAAGTCTCTGGGCGTGGTCACCCCCATTTTGGGCGTAGCCACAGCAGAAAGTTTCTTAATGTAATTACGCCTAGTTCAAGAATCAAGTTGATGTTGAAGTGACCACGTCCCTGAGCCGCTAGTGATATGAGGCCTTCAACCACGGATTTGGCGGCGAATCGACGCGTCACTTCGCCAGCGGTGATCCGTGGCACTTCTAATCGTCGGAATAATCCGGACCGTCGGCTCACTACTCAATCGACGGCCACAAAGGCCTCTACCACTGTCTAAAAAACTTTTGGCCTCCCCTTCCTTTAATCTAGTGCAGAGAAGAGGGAGAAGAGGACCAAGCATTCTCCGGTGACCACCTCAGCCTCATCTCTAGTAAGCTTTCTACCCCTTTCTCTATAATTTTCTTTGGTTTATTTTTCAGTTATTTAAATTTTAAATTTAAGTCAACCCAAATCAATGGCCTTGGATTAGGCTTGGGTTTGGGTCCGACTCAGGTCGGGTTGAACCCAACCTAACCCTAACCTAAATCGTAGTTAGAACCCAACCTAACACAAATCTAACCCGAGCTGCCCAAGCTAACCTAAACCAAACCTTGACATGACCTAACCCTGGCACGAACTGATCCGACAAACGTCCAACTCAGGTCTGAGCCACGCCCGACCAAAGACAACACAAGTCCAACCCAGGTCAACTCGGTCCAACCAAGGTCAACCCAGTCCTACCCAGGTCCAACCCAGGTCCAACCCAAATCAACCCAAGTTAAACCCAGGTCCAGCCAAGTCAACCCAAGTCAAACCCAGGTCCAGCCTAGGTTAACCCAATCCAACCCAAGTCCAATTCAAGTTCAACATTGATCTAGACCAACTGATCCTATTTAAGCTCAAATTTGAGTTGATCTTAACTAGAAACCCCAATCCAAGTTTAATTCAAGCCAAAATCATATTTAATGTGTTGTTTCATAAATCACGTATCATAATCATGTTTCAAGTTTCATTACATGTATCATGTAAAGTTTTTTAAAAACAATGAAAACAACAAAAATAATGCATCTAACAAACAGAAGAATGAGAACATCTCACAAGATGGTTCTCTCCACAAACACTCAAGATTAAAAGCATAACCAAACTTAAAAACTTGGAAATCTTGATTCCACGACCGACAAACTCATAGATTGAAACAAAAAATGTATTAAATATTGAACCTTAAATAACATCTAAAATGCATAAAGATAAAGAACAGAAACCAAACCCAAGAAGATTTGACATAAACCCTAGGCCAGCTAACTTAGACAACGTGACCGAGGATCATACATTTACCCCTAGCCTAGTCCGTGAATCAAAGTTAGTCTAATAGGTACTCTAGTTATTATTAAAACTAAGATATACAAAAAAAAAAAAAAAAAAAAAAACTACCCCCTGAGATCAGAGGGAATACCTTAGGATGTTGTAATCCAAGATTACTGACGAAAGTATTTCAAATCACCTTGAACTACAAATCCTCCATATGCCACGACACTCAAGGGAATTCCTAGTTACAAGGTTGATTATAGTTGACAGATATCAATGTCCCAAGAACAACAAAAAGCTTTGGGCATCCAGGCCAAGGACGTTATTCCCAAAATCTATGTTAATCCACCTATTAGGATTCCTTGTAAAGCCTATGATTTTTACTTTCATCTAGAAATCCTTCTCACCTGAATCTATCCCTTAGAAGCTACAATTATTTTCATTAGTCAAATCAAGTATTCCTAAATCAACTTTTCGCTCTACCTGACGAATTCAAATGTGCTAACTTTCAGATCATTCCAAATTCTTTGACCAGCACTTCAAATAGACACCTTTCCTTGGAAGATTAAATTCCTTGGGTTATTTCAATGATACAACATCGTTGAACTATAAGTCCTGTCTTTTTTAGCTTAATTCTTCTAAATTGGATCATTTTTTATCTCTAATGATTCAATTATGAAAGTTCAACCTTTCGGTAATCTGACTCATTATATTAATCGAGTTTTCTATAGAGTCGGCTCTAGAGATGTAATTAACTATGGGGACTTACCCTATAAGGAACAGGACCCCATAATTAAAATAAATCTTATCTTACATCTATAAGGCAAGGGGAAAAAAATCTTGATTCAATGGACTTACGAAGATTTTCATCATCCAAGATTAAGTAACGACAAAAATTATCAACAAAAAGTTAAAGTGAGAATTTCTGTTTCTAAGTTATAATAATATTTCTTCTGAAGATATTTATGAATTCAGCTTTTCTCTTTATGTTTTATCAACAAAATTAACTACAACTCTTCATATTGATAGATATGAAATATCTTTATAGGCATTTCTACATAAATAGTGACAATAGTTTTATTTTCATAGATTTACATTAATTTATTAAATGACTATTAGATGAATGTAGAATGAAATTCGCTAGATCAATAATAAATATTTTGTAAGAAATAATACATGCTATAAAAGATGAAAATAATGTATATATGAATACTTGTGTGTGCATGCCAAGTGAAGAAGTTTACCTCTTATAGTACTAACAGTGGACATCAATGACCCGTGCACGTAGATGTTTCCTTACTACATCAAACAATTGTGATAGACCACTAACCGATGTGCCAATAAGAGAGTATCAACTAGGGGTGAGCAGACACCTTACCACAATAGATAATTATGAAATTTAGATTAGTAACCGTTGCGAGGACGAGAGTATCAGGGTAAAAGGTGAGTAGGCACATTTCCACCTTAAACAATAGTGAACATGTTATGCATCCCATTCTGACGATAGGATATGTATCGGTCAGGGGTGTGTTAAGTTATGATTAGTAAGTGCTCCTGAGACAGATATGGAAGTTAAGAGTATATAATATAATAAAATAAAAGATTAGATTTTGAAAAGTAAGAGAAAAAGTTGATGCATGTATAAATATTTAATTTCTTCCACAGCATATTTAGATTTCTTTCATGAGCATAATCATGGATTTGTGATTTAAATTATTATATAATTTTCTAGAACATATTAGAAAATACCAACATACATATTGCCTCATTTTTGTGGATCCCTGAAATTTAGAAGTGTAATTGCTCAACTAGGCTATCTTAGATAATTCATTATATTGTTTTAATATTTTTCAAGATTAAGTTTTTAAATAAAAGAAGAATACTAGATGAGAAAATATTTACAGAATGCGAGATCAGCAATCAGAAATATAAACCTTTATTGTTAATTAAATTACTTTCTTTAGTGACTTTCCAATTAATAATTGGGTAAAGCTGTTAGCGAGACAAAAGAAATATATAAAATTTTAATTTCATCATCCAACCATCCATTTCCACCTTGAAAATTGTAAGCCCCCGGGCGAAAGATGACAAATAAAAAGGTAAAATGATAATAATTTCATTTTCCTTGTATATTTGGAAGGTAGTGAGTAGGCCAAAGGCTTTGGTCAATGAAGCCAAATAAATAGATATAGATTTAGAAAATCATGAAGACTATATGTAGTTTTTAATACTCTAAAATTACCTTCTTGTGCTTTGTTGGGCTATCTTCGCTATTGAGATTGATTTATTGATAACTTTTACTCTATTGTAGTATTATGACGGTGTGTTGGTGTTGAAGGAGGTTGAAGATTTAAATGGTTGCAAAAAAGTGAGGAGGCAATGAAAGTTTGAACAAGGTATTTGCATATTTTGAAAAAAAAAGCAATTTTCATGAGAAGACCAGGAAGGCTATATGTAGTATTTACAATTCTAAAATAACTTTTTGTGCTTTATTGGCCTAACTTCTCCGATGAGATTGATTTATCGATAACTGTGGAATTACGCTCATAAATATACTTTAATACTTCCTATATTTAGTCATTATTTTAATTCCTCAATTTTAGCTATTTATGTTATTTCGTAATTATAGGAAGTACTTAATTTCTTTCCTTATTCTTGTACTTGTACTCACCTATTTATAGGTGAATTCTCTAAGGAATCAATCAGAGCATAATTCGAAATTTCACATGGTATCAGAGTCATAGGTGAAGCTCTTCTGCTTGGACGTCTGCATCCCGCTCGATCGAAGCCTCGTCCCGCTCGATCGTCTGCGTCTCGCTCGACGTCGGCGTCCCGCTCGATCGTCCGCTAGATCATCCCGCTCGATCGTCTGCTGGATCGTCCCGCTCGATCCCGTTCGATCGTCCGCTCGATCGTCCCGTTCGATCTTCCGCTCGTCTCGTTTGATCATCCCGCTCGACGTCTGCATCCCGCTCGTCTGCTTCCTATCCCGACGCTTCTTATCCCGCTCGTCGTCTGCTTCCTATCCCGCGATCATCTACGTCCGATCGCCGACGCTTCTTCCGCGACCAACCGCAAAGCACGGCCCGTTCCAGCTGTGCTCCTTGTCGACGCAGCCTCTTCTCTGATCATTCCGCTGGACTCCTTTCCTCTCCGATGACTAAGTACGGCCATGTCTGCAACTCGTCCTCCACTAGTGATGTCACTTCTAGCCACCCCTCCGCAACTGGGTCTCCGCTGCCCAGCAATTCAAACAATAACTCTGTCCTCATCACCAGCCACAAACTCACCGGCCATAATTATCTCCAATGGTCACAGTCAGTCATGATGTTTGTATACGGCAAAGGCAAAGATGACTATCTCACTGGTGATGCTCCGGTTCCGACGACGACGGATACGTACATACAAAACTTGAAAATTCGAGAATAATATGGTTATGGCCTCGGCTTGTTAACTCGATGGCCGCTTGATATTGGCGAGAATTTTCTTCTTTATAGCACGGCTAAGGATATCTGGGATGCTGCCCGTGAGACATATTCTAGTTCGGATAATACAGTCGAACTCTTTGCGGTTGAGACCCTTCTTCACGACTTTCGTCAAGGTGATCTCCCCGTCACTCAATACTTACTCAGTATTGGCAGCAACTAGATCTATTCGAGGTGTACCCTTGGAAGTGTCCCGAATACACTATTATATTTCGCCGAATCGTGGAACATAAGCGCATCTTCAAATTTCTCCTCGGCCTCAAATCTGAGTTTGACCAGACTCGCTCGTGGATTTTGAGTTCGAAACATCTCCCAACAATTCGTGAATTATTTTTTGATGTGCGTCGCGAAGAGAGTCGCCAAAAGGTCATGTTAGGTGCTTCCTCTTCCACTTTAGTCCTTGACGGATCCGCCCTTGCTGCTCACATCCCACCCACAGACAACCGCCAATGCCAGGGCCGCCCTTGGTGTGATCACTGCCGCTGTCCTGGCCATACTCCGGATACTTGTTGGCGGATTCATGGAAAACCCGCCAATGGAAAGACCAAATGTGATTCTCGGGCAGCTCCTACCATCACCACCGAAGCCTCTCCAGGAACGAGCCCGTTCAGCGAAGAACAGATTCATGCTCTCCAGAAGATGCTCGATCAGCTGTCTCCAGTCCATCCTCCTAGTGTAACATCAGGTGCCACCGGCCTTGTTCCCCAACAAGGTATTTCCTCATCTGCTTTCGTCTTGGATTCAACCTCTTCTCGCCCATGGATTGTTGACTCAGGTGCCTCTGATCATATG
This sequence comes from Papilionanthe hookeriana x Papilionanthe teres, assembly GCA_022702705.1. Taxonomy (NCBI): domain Eukaryota; kingdom Viridiplantae; phylum Streptophyta; class Magnoliopsida; order Asparagales; family Orchidaceae; genus Papilionanthe; species Papilionanthe hookeriana x Papilionanthe teres. Next base: position 53,574,861 of record CM040438.1, on the reverse strand, counting down.
GTCGAGGATATCTCCTTATTAGTGGATTACCGACCGTATAATCCAACCCACACTGTTCGGATTGCCGATGGATCGGCCTCCAAAGTTGCTGGTCTTGGTTCTGTCCGCATCTCTCCAGATCTATTCCTCACTTCTGTACTTCATGTTCCTACTTTGGATTGTAATCTAATCTCTATTAGTAAGCTCACTCATGATTGTCATTGTGTAGCTAAATTTTTTCCATATGTTTGTGAATTTCGTGATTTGAAGTCGAGGAGGATGATTAGCGATGCTTGAGTTGCGCGATGGTCTCTATCTTCTCAACAAACCCTCTCGTTAGTCTTGTTTCACCCACTCGGTTAGTGCTCCGATGCTCAGTCTGTCTTGCTTAAATCATCTTAGTACATATGTATTTCATTCCAGTGTTAATAATGATAGTGAAATCATGTTACTTCATTATCGTTTAGGTAATCACAATTTTATGTACCTTGGGAAACTGTTTCCTCATTTATTTATTAATAAAAGTCCTACCACCTTTAATTACGAATTTTGTCAACTCGCAAACACACTCGTGCTTCATTTCATCGTTTATCATACGGACTCACTCGTCCCTTTCTCTAATCCATAGTGATGTCTGGGGTCCTTCTCGTGAAAAAAATATTTCTGGGGCCCAATGGTTCCTGTCTTTTATTGATGATCACACACGCGTGACCTGGATCTATCTAATGCGTGATAAATCTGAGGTAGAACCAATATTTTGTGTCTTCTATCAAATGATACTCACTCAAAAAAAAAAAATTCAGGCTCTTAAAACAAATAATGCACGAGATTTTTTTAACACCTCCCTAGGAACTATTCTTACTCACAATGGCATCCTTCACCTTGGGACTTGTGTTGATACTCCCCAACAAAATGGGGTTGCTTGAGCAGGAAAATCGTCACTTGTTGGAGGTAGCTCGCAGTCTCATGTTCACTACATCGGTCCCTAAATGTTATTGGGGCGAGGCAACATTAACTGCTGCCTATCTCATAAACCGGATGCCCTCGTATTTTGGGTTTCCTTATTCCAATTGATGTCCTTCGCTCCTTTCCAACTACTCGTGTCCTCCCTTCGGTTATCCCTACCAAATTATTTGGTTGCTCCGTCTTTGTTCATATTCACAAACAACACCGCAGTAAATTAGACCCCGGATAAGTCAAATGCATCTTCATAGGGTATTCAGCCAATAAGAAAGGTTACAAGTGTTATTGCCCTTCAACTAAAAAGATCTATAATTCTATGGATGTCACCTTTTTTAGCATCGGTCATACTACCCGTAGTCCGTCGTTCAGGGGGAGAGTCGTAGTGAACAACAGCCCTGTGTTCTTTTAACAACTGACACGGGTCTTTCACCGGCTGTCAAACCTCCATCTCCTATTCAACCTCCTTCATCTCCTATGCCAAACTCATCCACACATCCCGCACCTCAGGATCTTCGGGTCTATACAAGACGGAACAGAACTGCTGAAAGAAAAGAAAACCACACCGCTTCCAGCTGCTGTCCAAGAATCTAATCCAGCTCCAAACCTCTCTGAAACTCACTCAGGTACGGAATCTATAGACACTAGTGATCATAAGCTTACCCCGCCTGTGAGAGATGATTCTGAATTTCCTTGCACTCAACATCATATCTCTCGATTTGTTTCATATGAGAAGTTATCTCCTCCCTATCATCTATTTGTCACTGTTATTGACAGCATAGAGATCCCGAATTCTATTCAGGAAACACTCTCACACCCAGGATGGAGAAAAGTTGTGAATGAAGAAGTTGCTACACTAGAAAATAATGGAATGTGGATTGTGTCTGATTTGCCCAATAATACGAGACCAGTAGGATGCAGGTGGTTATTTACAATCAAATGTAAGGCAGACGAAAGCATAGATCGGTTGAAAGCCCAACTGGTTGCAAAAGATTATACGCAGTCATACGGAATTGACTATCAAGAGACATTCGCCCCAGTAGTCAAACTGAACTCCATTAAAATCCTACTCTCCATTGCGAAGCAACCGAGATCGGCCGCTAATGCAACTTGATGTCAAAAATGCATTCCTTAGTGAAGATCTCGAAGAGGATGTATACATGGATTTACCTCCTGGTCTGAAGGATCCTTCCTAGTGGCAAAGTATGCAGGCTCAGTAAATCTCGCATGGTCTCAAACAATCTCCCGTGCTTGGTTTGCTCGATTCACCAATTCAAGTAATCAAATGCGATTATACTCAAAGTCGAGTCGATCATACAATGTTCACAAAATGATCCGAGAAGAAGATTGTTGTACTTATCGTAGTATGTTGATGACATCATTCTTACGAGTGATCACACTGAAGAATTGACAAAACTGAAGAAGTTTCTAGCCCATGAATTCGAAATCAAGGACTTCGGAGACTTGAAGTTCTTCTTGGGAATGGAAGTTGCAAGATCCAAAATGGGGATATTCGTAACTCAAAGAAAGTACGCATTGGACCTATTGAAAGAAACTGGTATGCTTGGATGTAAACCAATAGATACTCCAATAAACCCGTATAAAAAAATTGGAATGGAGAAGGATAGTTTACCATTCGAAAAAGGACGATATCAGCGGCTTGTTGGAAAACTTATTTACTTATCCCACACTGGACTAGCACATAAGTTTTTCGATAAAGTAAAGTGAGTCGATTCATGAATCGTCCTATCGAGGAACATATGGAGCTGTTAACCGAATCTTAAGATTCTTAAAGATGACTCCAGGGAAAGGATTATTATTCAAAAAGAATGATAGTCAAAGGGTAGAAGTTTTTACTGATGTTGACTGGGCATGAGACATATCCACTCGACAATCAACCTCTGGGTATTGCTCTTATGTAAGCGGCAATCTAGTGACATGGAGAAGCAAGAAGCAATCGGTGGTATCTCGGAGTAGTGCAGAAGCAGAATACAGAGCACTAGCACTAGGTATCTGTGAAGGAATGTGGATCAAAAGATTTCTCAAGGAGTTGGGATTATGGGAGAAAATCCTATCAGGATGCTCTGTGACAATCAAGCAGCAATCAGTATCGCAAAGAACCATGTTCATCATGACCGAACGAAACACATTGAGATTGATTGGAACTTCATTTCGGAGAAAGTGGACAATGGAATCATTGAATTGGTCTATACTCCTTCTAGAGACCAAACCGCAGACATTCTCACCAAGGCTCTCCCTAAGTCAAGCTTTGATGAGCTAAACAACAAGTTGGACATCTACAATCTGTACAACCCAACTTGAGGAGGAGTGTGGAATTACGCTCATAAATATACTTTAATACTTGCTATATTTAGTCATTATTTTAATTCCTTAATTTTAGCTATTTATGTTATTCCGTAATTATAGGAAGTACTTAATTTCTTTCCTTAGTCTTGTACTTGTACTCACCTATTTATAGGTGAATTCTCTATGGAATCAATCAGAGCATAAATCGAAATTTCACCATAACTTTTACTTTATTGTAGTATTGTGATGGTGTGGTGGTGTTGAAGAAAAAGGAAGTTGTATATCAAAATGGTTGCAAAAAAGTGGGGTAATGAAAGTTTGAACAAGTTATTTGCAGAATTATAAAAAAAAAAATCAATAGAGTAGAGGGAGAAAACATGTCAACAAAGGCTTAGAAAAAAGAATGAAAATGTTAATTTATTGTAGAAAGAGAGAGAGACCTTACCTCAAGTGATATAAGGAGTTGCCAACAAGGACTACAACAACAACAAAAACAAGCGTTTAAAGCCACTGAGTGGGGTCAGCTACATCAATCAATTTTCTCAATTATCCTATTGAGTGTCATAATTTCAATTAATTCTAATAAATTAAAATCAAATTTTATACAAACCCCGATCCTTTTATGTATATATCTCTACGTTTCTAAACGCAAGTCAAATCGAATCTAAAATGTCTACTCTCCTAACTAGGTCATCAAATAGTCAACATTTAAGATGATCAAACCATCTATGACGACTCTCTCTAATCTTGTATGCCACTAGAGCTACTCCAACCTTTTTCACGCATACATCGTTTCGCATTTCGTCTCTAAGTGTAAAACCACTCATCCACCTAAGTATTCTCCTCTCAGCAAAACTTGACATTATGCTTTTCATTTACAGGCCAACATTCTGCACCATAAAGCATTGCAAGTCTCACCACCATCTGATAAAGTTACCTTTTAAGTTTAATTGGTACTTTTCTATCACACAATAGGCCCGATGCATTCCTCCACTTCAATATCTAAAATGTTCACTACTTTAGATTACTTGATTACTGATTAGCTAGATCTACTGCTACCAAAAATAGATTCCATGTATTTGCACGAGTTTTTACACGTGATAATATATATGACAAGTCCAAAAATATTTTCCCTAACGGAGAGAAAGCATTGGGAACATGAAAAGGCAAATCAAAGGGAGTCAAATGAAGTCCAAAAAGAAATATGATGGGACGTTTAAAAATCCGAATTTCATGCCAAATTTTATATTTTTTATATTTGTTTTATTAAGTCAAATATCTTGGTAATTGCAAGATGAAATAAAAGATGAATTTTAAGATCACAAAAGAATATAATAAAGATTATTTACGGTTTGTTTGGTTGGAATGATTTATAGTGTATTGTAATTCTCTTATAGAGATTTTTAAAAGTTATGTGTTTGGTAAGAAGATTTACAAAAACAATGTAAAGTTTGAATGAATTTGAAGTTCGCGCATTATTAGATCATTTTGGTTGAATTTAGAATTCGATCGATTTAGACGAATTTGAGTTACATTGTAAAATACTATCAGAAAGCCCCATACCCACCCCGTAGTACATTGTTCCCCCCCTCGGCCGCTCAATCGTCTGCTGCCACACAGCCGCCGCTGTTGCTGCCACCGGAAGAAAATTATATTTTTAATGTACTAAAAGCAAATAAAAAATATATAAAGTTCTACATTTATTTTACAGTAAACCAAACAACTCTAAAGTATTTCCAATAGATTGTTATCAAAGTACTCTGCAAACCTTTTTTTTGAGAAAACCAAACAACCCCTTAATATTACTTTGAGACTCCTAGAGTGCACTGACGTTTAAACATCAAGGCATCTTTTGGCATAGAAGTTGAAATTTCATAATTCAAAGTCTATAACTAATATGAATGTCTAAAACTATCCTTCTTTGTTCTTTAATTGACCTACTCAATCATTAAATTTCAATTTTCTATCAATAAGTTATGATTTACAAGACCATGAAAGATTATTGTAGATGCTACGTAAAATTTATAAGTCCATAATTATATGTTCCCTAACCTGAACTGGACTACTTGATCATTAAAATTGGTCCATTTACACATAAGAATCTTCTATAATTTTGTGTAACACTGTAGACTATAAATAAATAAATAAATAAGGAGAACCAATGATCAAAATTAGATGTGGTGACCATTAGGCCACCTAAACATCTCCATCTAAGTTGAATTGTACGGTCATGTGAATAAAATTTGTGCACTTTAGCTACTCTCCCCTAAAATTGTCCCAACACTTTTTTCCTTACAATAATGTCATTTAACACCATTACTTTCAAATATTCCCAAGGTTGGATCAGGTAATTATAATATTCAAGTGCTATATAAAAAAAAAAGAAGTACACCTGTAAAGTTATTTCCTGGTCAATCCAAGTATGAGCTTGGATTGAAATGGGATTTCTTGAGATCTTCAACAAGTTCTCTAATTTTCCAACATGCATGCCAGCTCGTTTAGCCAGTTCTTCATTTGTAGGAGTCTGGCCTTCCTGTAAGCAAATTCTCTTTGCATCTTTAATTCTTTTCAACTCTGCAAACACGTTTTCCTGCCATTATATTTTAAGAGAGAGGATCAGAATTCTATAATGAATCTTGATCCAAATGAGCTGCTGTAAAAAAAGGAAATGGTTAATTCCCGTACATGAAGAGTATTATGCCTTCCAAAGAAAAAGTAAGCAAATAAAAAATAAGAACTTTTGATTTTAAACCCTAATCCTAATCATCTATTTTTCCCTCTCTTTAATGAGATAACAATTATGGAGATTCTTACGAAGGATTCTCATATTAATGAAATCTGGTGTTCAACAGCAAAAGGAAACTAAACAGGGAAAATTTCCATCGCATGAGCGAAGTATCAAAATGGTCCCGCCGATTTTGAAGCAAAAGTCAATAGATGGTGTTAACAGTAAAGGGTATTTTATAAATTTACATCTTGAATTTTTATAAAATCTATTTTTTTCCTTGCCTTATTTGGGATACAATCTATCAATAATAATTCCAAAATCACTTATTCAATTTTTAATTGCTCTCTAATGAAATTAACATATACATATATATGTGTGTGTGTGTGTGTGTTAGATTTATAAAATTTACCAAGTATTATTGATAAATTTCCTACAAAATATTTCAAAATAATAAAAAGTATTCATTTATTAAATTTTGTAACACCTTAAATATATAAATTCATAAAATACACTCATTTTTAACACTATAAATTAACTTTAACGTCGATGTCTGTTCCATTTAATGGCAAGACCATTTTGGGCCCTCTTTAAGCATCAAAGAATTAAATTAGAACTATTATCTAGTTTGGGATAAAATGACTCCCCATAAATAATCATGATACTACTTTTAATTATTTTATCCCCATCATAATAGAACATGAACTCAGACTCATAATATTAGACAGCAGTTCTAGAGCTGATTAGAATAAAGAAAATGCTTTACAAAATCATGTATTGTTGTTCCCAGAGAAAGATGGAGAAACATTGTATGTCATGAAAATAAAAGACATACTGGCAAGCGAATTGTTCGAGAATGCTGAAAAATGGCTTTCCTGATTGATTGGCGTATCCACCAATAAGCATAGGTTGAGAATCTGCAACCAATTTTGGGCTTGAACTTCTCCAAGCTCTTCATCAAGCCCATACTTCCTTCCTACATTGACACATGATTTTCTCTCATCCCGTTAAGAACAAAATAAAATATTCTTTTGAGCAGCATCAAAAAGTTAGAAATTGGCCATCCGTAATAATAACTTCAAGATGAATTGGACTATATGGTTGTTTGAAGTTAGAAAACATGTTTTAAAAAGATAAAAAATTTATCATAATGCATTGTTTGGGTGGTTGTGGTTCAAAATAAAAATTGATACTAAGTTTTGAACACTAAAAAACATCAAAACCTCTCAGATGTGATGATTTCAATTCCATGTTTAAAATGAGAGACAACAAAATCATTACTTTCTAAAATATGTTTTATATCTGCAAGTAACCAAATGAACCCTTGCATGAATGAAAATTAAGATCATTATTTGTAAAGATTAATGTAGCAAAGGCATAACATACCTAAAATAGCTACCAATACAAATAGAAAAAGAAAAGAAATTTTTTTAAAAAAATAACATGCACAACTAAACCTTTCGTAGAATAAAATAAAAATAAAATTAATTGGCAGGCCAAATGATACAAAATAGGAAAATGTATAAATTGACAATAGCAACATAACCTGGAGTAGATCTTGAATGTCAAGCCCCTTTCCTTCATACTGCTTGGCAATATGGATAACAAGGCAGAAATTAGCATAAATTACTCTATTTCGACTGTTTATTCCTGAAGAAATACAGGACTGCAAATCATGGAAGCTCATTCCAACAGCTTCAGCCCACTCCATCAGTGTTGGCTCACGGCCAAACTGCATGTGAAGCTTTTTTTTAACTGCATCTACTCCCATAAGATCCTGACAATGTAATTTCTATTTAGAACAAATTAAGACAAAGAAAGAACAAAAATAAAAATAATAATAATAATTTTGTTGTACTCATTTTTCTAAAATATGCCTGTATCCGAGCAATTAAATCCTTCTCTTCTGCGATTGTTAATAGCTTCTTTGTCTCAGGACCCCACAAAAACAATCTTAGAGGGTCTTTATTGTCAAATGTTTTCTCTATCCTCTTGACTTTATCAGTTTCCATGGCTGTGGAAGTTCCAAAGGCAGTACTGTTTGATTTTTTTAATTCTTTCCTTTTCTTAGACTTCCTCTCCAAAAACTTCTTTGATCTCACTGCTTCCTTTAACCGTACCATTCTTTCAGTGGTAGATTCACTAGGATCCAAATAAGTAAAAGAGATACAAATTTCACTCTAGGAATACAACATATTTACAGTTTAATGACAAATTGTTTATGAAGCAAACCTTGGAACCAAAGTTTTGTCTAAAAACTCGTCTACGAAGATATTAGATTTTTCTGCTAATAATGCAGCAACTTGACAAGCCATTAAAGCTCGTTTAGCCAGGTCTAGAACATCCTCTGGATTCGTAGCACTTGTAATATTCTGATTGATCACCTCTCTGGTTCTTGTTACAGGATATTCCGGATTGTATGTAGAGAGAAATCTGAAACAGTAAGGGTAGAAGAAGGTTGACAAACAAACTAAAACTTCGTCAGGAAAATTTAAATTTACTTCAAGAGATAGAAGCCTGATTTTTCTTACGAATACCATAAACCTGGAGGACAAAGAAGACAGCATTCCAGGTGTTTCAAATACAGATCAAAATGGTGTCTTTCTCTCTCTTCTAGAGAAAGAGAACTATCCTCCATGCTCTGCAAATCGAGCTTTGCCTGTAGATTAAATTAAACATATTAATTTCATCAAAAAGATCATCGGAACTATCGGATTTTAATAATTAGAAACTGGAGTTAGCTGAAAAGTATCTGTCATGTCAAATTCAACGCACAACTAGATTCATCCTTCCTAAGAGAATCAAAAATCATTTTCAGAAGGTATGGGATAATCAAGTACAGGATCACATTTAATAAAGACAAATAAGTAAATGATAATCAATGTCTCATTGACGTTGAAGTTGGTGTGAAAGGTTTAATTTTTTAATGGGTTTCAATTTGCCTGATTTGGCCCTGGTTTGCATGGGGTGTGGGATTGGTGCAGGGAATGGTAAGATCTGCTTACTGGGAGAGGGAGATTGGAAGAACTGAGTTGATACTTCGGTTTGGGAATTGATGGGGAACTCGGGTTGTGAGGGCTGTAGGGGTATTTCGGTCTGGGGGTTGGTGGGGTTACGAGGATTTGAGTGAGGAGATTGGGACATGGTGCTGGAGAGTGAATAGATAACAATAGGGGAGTCATAGTAGAGTGGGGAACGAGCAAAAGGGGGTTGGGCTGAGTAAGTAAAGCTGTGGGAGGGGTCAAGTGAGTGGATTTGAATAGAAAAACTGATTCATTGAAGATGACGTGTCTAGAGATTAAGAATTTGGTTGTTTGAGGGTCATAGCATCTATACCCCTTATTCATCGGATATCCAAGGAAAACGCATGGAATAGATCATGGTGCTAGCTTATGGGAAGTCGTAAGTTTGAGCCATGGAAAACAGCAACACCCAAACTATTTGAGGTGGGAAAAGATTTAGGTTTGTGGTAGAGACGCTCATAGGGTGAGATGAAGTGATTGAATTTGGACGGCATTCGATTGATTAAGTAGGTGGCTGATTGGAGAGCATCCACCCAGAAATTAACTGGAATAGCAACATCGTTAAGTAGAGTGCGAGTGGTTTCGAAGAGGTGGCGGAGTTTGCATTCGGCGACACCGTTTTGTTCAGGTGTGTAGGGGCATGAGAATTAGTGTAGGATACCTTCACTAGAAAGAAAGTCACAAAGAGTGGAATTATTATATTCAGCGCCGCCGTCCAAGCGAAATAGTCAAATTTGTGTCTGGAATTATATTTAATCATTTTGATGAATGATATAAATTTTGAGGTGTTTCTCATTTATTTCGCATAGAAAATAAGCAAAAAAATCTAGAGAAGTCATCAATAAACATAACACAGTAATGATATGCTTGATTAGATAAAATTGGTCCCTCCATACATCGGAGTGTACAAGTTGGAAATGTAAATACAAATGCAAAGAAGCTGAAGGGAAAGATAATATGTGGCTTTTGTTGCAGTTACAAAACACATCGAAGATATGTTAGGAATTCTAAGTGTGGGGTTAGCCATGGAGATGCGACGGATGACTTCAGGATGTGGATGACAAAGACGCTTGTGCCATAGAGTGGAAGCAAGTGTTGACATGAGGAGAGTTGTAGGGCGTGTTGTCGAGCAAGAGGTTGGTGTCAAAGTAGGAATTTGGTACAGTCCCGTAGAACTGTTTACCCAAAAGAGCACCCGAGTTGTCTTCGGATCAATGATATGCAAACCAACCAAATTAAAGATAACAGAATGATTGTTATCGTTAGTTAATTTGTTAACTGATATTATGGGTTACAAACGGGGAATGACAAATTTGAGACAGAACATGCTTAAGATCCGGTGTTGATAGAATGTCGCTGCCATAATGTTGAATCGAAATAGATTGACCGTTGCCTACGAGTACTTGTTTACCTCCTGCAGTAGGGATGGCGGTTTGTAAATGATTGAAGTCAGACGTGAGGTGAGTAGTAGTATCAGAATCAAGGACCCATGGGGGGTGTGTAATCGAGATTCTATCGGTGCCAGCAGTTAGAGGCGGAGTGAACGATTTTATGGCAGATTTGACATGTAACGAAGGTATTGGATTGGGAATGTCCACCATGTGTTTGCTGATTTGGATGGTTCTATATTCTTCCGTGACCACGAGTAGCTTGATGATTTGACGTAAGGGCTAGTTGAGGGTTAAGATTTTGATTGGTTTTGAGAAAATCATTTGCTTGACTAATTTCTTCACTGCATAGCCACAAGTAGAAATTATCGAGGTCCATGGGTTCTAATTGAGTGCAGATTGCTATTTTGAAGGCTTGGCAAGTTGTTGGTAACCCATTAAGGGTGTGAAGAATGACATCTTCATTGTCCAGATGACCTCCAACTGCTGATATATTGTCGACGATTGTCTTGATCTTAGCAAGGTACTATGCCATGGATAAATTGTCCATACAGATAGTGCGTCGCTCATTTTTTTGCTCTGAATTAGGTAAGACAGGTTGGCGGGCTAGAGGTGCTTCGCAATTGTACACACTTCCGCCATAGTGGGTAGATGCAAAACATAAGATAGAACAGCCGGGAAAATGATTGAGTAAAGAGCCGTCGTCAGATTTTGATCCACAAGGGTCCACAATATGTAGAGAGGATTGGGGGTTGGGGAATCATTATCAGAAAGAAGGAATTTGGGTGGGCATTTATTGCTGCCATCCAGGTAGCCCAGAAATCCGTTTGCTAAAACGATTTTGAGTACTTGGGCTCTCCACAACGGGTAGTTATCCACAGCGAGTTAAGTTTGAGCAATATTCTTGATACTACTCATAATAAATTTAAGGTTTGGGGGAATGGTAGCTGCCTACATAGTTTCGGCAGAGGAATGCACAGTCGAGGTGTTAACTTAAGTCTCTGATGTTTGTGATGCTTCTATGGTAAAGTTGGCAATGAATAAGTTATTCAGCCGTCAGTTGGTCGGAGGAGTCCAAGAGGGGAACAGTGGTAGCAGCATTAGAGCTCCTGCTCTGATACCATAAAAACAATAGATAAAACTGAGAAGGAAAAAGAAGAGAAGATAAGGATGGCCAATTACAGAAATTGCATCAAAGAAATTACACTGGTTACCTACTCAATTTATAATAAAAGGAGATCCTTCTAAAGGATATTACAGCAGGCAGTTAGGATATGTAATCATATCCACGGTAGAGGGAATGTGCAGGTGGTCCTCCTCAATTTATAATAAGTGGAGATCCTTCTAGAGGATATTACAGCAGGAGATAGTTAGGACATGTAATTATATACACGGTAGAGAGAATGTGCAGGTGGTCCTACAGCAACTCCATGAGCCGACTAGCATGTGCAAAACAGAAATCATTTTGAGATATTATACATGACCATGCAGACTACTTCGTGATAGAAAGTACCGCTTAGACTGAAAGAAAAATTTTATAAGATGCTGGTGAGACCTACAATGCTCTATGGCGCAGAAAGTTGGCCTTTAAAAGAGAAGCATAAAACAAACTTATGTGTTGTTGAGATGATAATGCTTAGGTGGATGAGTGGCTTGACAAATAGAGCAGAAAACAAAATGAATATATCCGTGCCAGGGCTGGTGTAGCTCCAGTGACAAACGAGATCAGAGAGAGTTGTCTTAGATTGTTTAGTCATATTAAACGTCAACAATCTGATGATCCAGTTAGGAGAGTACATGTTTTAGATTCAACTTATGTTAAGAAAAGCAGAGGTAGACCTAAAAAGACCTAGGCATATTGTATAAAATAGGATCTTAATTTATTAGAATTAAATGAAAATATGACACTCAATAGGACGTAATGGAGAAAAAGGATTCATGTAGCCGACCCCACTTAGTGGGATAAAGGCTTGTTGTTGTTGTTGTTGTTGTCGTGGTCAATATTTATAGGACTATAATTGGGAAACATTCTATTCAAAAACATTGTCACCGCAATTTCTTATTCTAAGAGAAAATTAAATCTGTTGTTAGGCCCTAACATTTTTTCTATTATTATTCGGATGATTTCTATAACCAATGGGAACGCCTTAATTATAAGATGAGTATTACAAAATGGGGTTCTTACAGAAATTGCTTCTGCATACTACCTACAGAAATAATTATAATAGTCACCCATAGATAATGTCTCAACAAAAAATTCCCAAATCACATCTTTTTCAGCAAAACCTCCTCAAAATGATGAAAAATAAATTGCTTTCCTTTATTTACCATTTCCTAAAAAACCCTTATACAACTTCCTTTAGTTTGCAGGTGTAAACGGAAAACAAGTAAAAAATAAAGAACACGTGCACACGTTCTAGTAGAAAAATGTTATTCTTCAGGTTAAATAATTTTTTTTTAAAAAAAAAAGCTATGCTCAACTAAAAGATGCAGATAATTTAAAATGTTTCTCGACAAATAACACAAACATATTGATTGCAGCAAGTAGATGTATCGTAATAGACTGAAGAGAGAAGCATATGCATCATTGTCGCAGTGGCCAAATTTTTCTTGAGTCATCTAGTTGAGAAAAATGTTGAATAAAGCCTTATACAGCTAGACATACATTTGGAATTAAATTGATTTATAACCGAAGTAACAAAAAGAAGCTGGTGTTATATGTAAGAAATAGTAAGCAGTGAAATTTCATTTCAAAATAAGATAGAGGCGTAGCTTCAATAACAGACTATCACTGGGCAAGCTAAGCTAGACATTCAATCAAAGTTACATTGAGGTAGAATTAATTAAGCAAAAGAAGTTGTGCATTTAAGCAAAGGCAAAAATTCAGGTTCATTTTTTACGCAATAATGTCAACAGCAACCTTTACCTGGGCCACTTTTTCTTCATGGATAGCATAAGAGTTGTCATAGCCATTATGCCGCACCTGTGTGAGAATGGATGTTGGGAAATGTCGAACTGTCGATTTTGTTGGAGCGCTGCTAATTGCAGGGCTTATTTGACCATGCAGCATCACAACTAGTGACTCAGAAAAGAGGAAAATTGCTTTCAACAACAACAACAACAAGATTTTATCCCACTAAGTGGGATCGGAAAGGAGAAAAATTGATTTCAATGGGGAAAAAATAGTTTGTCGCAAAGGTGCATTCATCTTTCATAATTGCATTAAAAATAAGCAAAGGAGAGAGAGTCTAATTCATACACTTCTAGGACATGCAGATATCCAGTACTATGAGGAAATTCATCCAAAATAATTGATAAATGATTGTGGGATTGTCACCACAATTTACACCAGGTTCATTCAATGATTTGAGTCCGTTTTGTGAATTATTTGCAACCCAATTTAGCATGTACTATGTTTTTGTGATTCTGGATAGTGGAATTCTGGCCAGGGTTTCAAGATGGCTTAAACAACTAGCTTTGCTCCATATAAGATAAAATATTTACAGCTACTAAGGATGTAGCAAACATAATGTTATAAGAACATATTATTTTCAATTTCAGCAACAATAACAGTTTACAAACACATAAACCTAATCTTATAAGGTTATATGGGTATAGAACCCCTGTATCCAAAGCTTATGTCCTCATTCTTGTGCACATTGTTTGATGCTTGACATGTTCAATAGCGATAAAATACAAATCCACATCAAGGATAAATGGCATACAGTTTTCTTGGATTATCAATGTACTTATTTTATTATTATTTTGAATTTTCATTTCTAATGAACGAATGTTATTTGTGTTGTAAGGATGTAAAAGGATGTAAAAAAATGTTAAGTATCAAGTGAGTTGAACTTTAGTCCAAGTGATGTGGCCACATCACTTTCCCACCTCACCTTGTCATTTCATCTTAGTCAAAGTCAATTTTTTACTTAGCTAGCAATTCAAGAGGCTCATGGAAAGTGTAAAATTGTGTTTCTTCTTCCGATGGAGCTTTTATTTATTAGATCAACAGCTCTTATTGTTTTCAAAGACTTATGAAAATTAGAGCTAGTTCACCCCTGACAACTAAGGAGGTCAGGCACATTCCCTTTTTGTTGTGATGTTTTGCATTTTTCAATGCTCATAATGCATATACCTATCAATAATGCTGTAAAAAAGGAATATTTTTGAAGAATTGAAAACAGTTTGGAATCTTTTCATCTTTGGTTGCTTGTATGGGGACAACTTCTTGGTTCCAAGCTTGGGGGTTTGGAGACTTGAAACACCCTGTTTAGTGAGAGGTTATCTATCTTTACTAGAGACAAGTAATCCGTCTTTCTTATTTAGCATTTTAATTTAGTTTATTATTGTTAACCTCTCCTCTACATTCCCCTCTACTGATTGAGTTGCTCTCTTAGTCCTGACACTCCTATAATTTATTCACTAAGTATTTAATGTTCACAATATCTATTAAAACTCAGGCACTCATCCTACCTCAACTCTACAGACAAAAACGTCCACACAACCGTCCCAAACAACTCATAACCCTCTGCTTAACATCTGAAGCACTTAAATAATACTAACAGTTATCATATCTCCCAACATAACCTCAGTTTAAGCTTGACTAAAGTCAGCTACTCAAAAATCAAATTCAACAACCCCGATTCCACCTTTTGTTGACTCTTGTTAAGAGACATTTCCAAAGTCCTCAAACCCTCAAACCATTTCCACTAAACGCTGCTGCATCCTTCACACCAAATAAAATTGCCCACTTTCATCTTCCACCACTAAGCCCGTGGCATACGCCCTACATAATTATCACAGCTCCTATGCAGCAACCATAACTGGTTGGGGAATGAGTAGAAGCAAGCAATATGTAATGACAATTCTAAGACCAACTTGACTGTCTTATCTTCTCACCACACTCAACCTCTTTCGATTGAGTTAAAAGCCATAATATTACTCCTCATTAGCTGACTTCTTATCAGCTAACTACTTGCCATCACTTCAAGCTAAAAATTTCTATCTCAATTGGCACTCCAGTAATAACTGAAATTTAAATAATAATAATAATAATAATAATAATAATAATAATATTATTATTATTATTATTATTATTATTATTATTATTATTAGGCCAAAAATCAATCCAACAGTATGTGATAACCATCTCTATGGTTAGACTTAAGAGACGAAGCACTCGTTTTCGAACCAATCATACGAATGGAGTTTGGTGGCATAGAATTAATAGGATATATTTGCGATTTTAATATATATCCAATCAAATGCAAAAAAATATGAAATAAATCAGACAATTCACTGAATCAAAATTTCTCACTCCGTCAATTTTTTGGAGTAAATCCGGATTCACTAAATCCAACTTTTAGGGGCTATTTGTAGTCCATTTTATGTTAAATCCTGCCAAACCACAAAAAACAATCGTGTAAATCCTGAGATCCCGTAAATCCTGAATTCATGCCGATTTGCGATAAATCCGGGATTTACTAAATCCCACAATTCGGCGGATTTAACTGAATTTATCAAAAGCGAACTTCTGCGCGACATCCTTAACTATTTCGATGCACCCATTTGCAGCTCCTCCGTTTTTTATTCGTTCGTGTGCGCTTCTCCTCCATCATTCACCACAATCTCCTCTACCCCGAACAACTCCTTTATTCGTTCGAGTGCTTCTATCAACTCTTTCAGCTTATTCATCAAGGTATGTGATGCCATCTGTTATAAGCTTTTTTAGTTTTTTTTAGCACGCATATAATATCTTCAATAAGCTAAGAAATTGAGGTGCAAATATTGTATAGATCATAAATTTCTTTTCGAATGCTGGATTTTTTTATCTAGTTGATTCAGATAAATTTTCTGAAAATTTGAAATTTTCAAGAATAATTTCATTTATAAATCCTAAAGTGCAAATCATAAATTTCTTTTGAAAAGTCGGCGACCAAATTTCATCCAAGAAGTGCGTAATAACTTAATGCTAATCTTTTATCCGTTTTGATCCTGGGTAATTAAGATATGTGTAGTATTCTAGTCTATGTTCATTATTTCTTTTAATCAAAACTCTTTGCTTGAATTAACTTCAAATAAACTAATTGATTGTGTCAGTTAAGGTAATGCATAGATATCCTCACCAGAGTAATTGCAAGATGTAAGGAAATAGGCACATAACCTAGTTTAAAAAATTTATTGGCTCCATGATTATGTTTCCCTTCTAGATCTCACAAAATTTAGCGTAAACATTGGAGACAGAAGGAGTTGCATGAACAAAAGTGGTAAGATAGAATTCTTATATAGAAGTTCCTTCAAGCAACCTTGAAAATAGACCGAAAAAACAAAGAAAAATGACCTCTTCGCTAGAATAATTGCTTTAAGGCAGTGCATAGATCAATTAAAATAGCGTAGGACAAAAATGAAGCATAATAATCACAGAAGAAGAGGACCACTTTTCATAACTACAAGCCTTTAAACCACTATTCAATAGTATTTGATAACCTAGGAGCATTGAAGTTGAAGTTAGAGTACTTATATGTGTGTGTGCGTATTTCTTTGTATTCCTTTATTTGATCAAGCGTGCATTATCTCTTCTCCCATATATTAAAAAATATTCAAGCAGACACTGAAAAAATAATTATTAGAGTTTACAATAAAATCTTTTCTTTGAAGATTAATTTCTTGATGGGTCGATAAAAATAAATTACTTTATGCAGCACCCTAAAGAGAATTTATGATAACAGTACCAAATACTTTTCAGGCTTTAATAATTTCATGAATGTTTTAATACAAAATGATGTAGAAGACAGAAAAATCTTCCCCCCTCTTGAGATTAGTTGTGTTTAGCTCAATTAATTTATCTTTATTATAATCACAGTGCAATAACTTGGCTTTCAAAAAATAGGGGATCACCAAGCATGACCATATCTGAAGACGTTGCTAACACTGAAACTGGCGCTATACTTGAAAAACTATCACATAAAATTATTCTCCAGATGTAGTAGAACTTTTAAGTGATCAAGGGTCATCAAACGTGTGCTAATTAACATGTGAGATGACTACAGATGAAGTAGAAAAATTTAACAAAAAAATGGTATTCTTTCCTTGCAAACATTCATGCTTTCTTATTAAAATCAATTAAATAAATATGATAGGTATAATGAGTTGTTAATTTTGCAGTGACCATGAAAGAATTTTTGAAAGGAAAATCAATTCAACGAGGTAGTTCTAACAAACTACCATCTCCCGATGAAGATATTTCAATTCAAATGGGATTGTCAAAGGCTTCGACCAGAGTTCCGAAATAGTCTGAGAAACACAATTCCTTCCTTGTTGGGTTATTGAAGAAAGAACATTGGAGTGGTATAGCTAATGCAATGAACCGACGCCTTGGTACAAATTATACAGAAGCAAAAGTGATGACATGTTTTAAGAACATGAAGACTGAAATCCGGGTGTATAATTATCTAACAGTAGTGATTAGGGTTGAGATGCTGGGTTGCATGTCCCAATCACGATTGATGAAATATGGGATGATATTATTCAAGTGCACATTTGTGAGTCAAATATTATCCAAAAATATGTATTAAAGGTTTAACAAAATTGATAACATATTTTATTGTGGAAAAATTCCAAAATGTCAAAATTTCATCACCACCATTTCCCTCAGTATGACATATTTGAGATTATCTATGTAGAAAACATTGCAGTTGATAACGGTGCTCGAGGTCCACGTAAGCCCACTGCTAAATATTCTATGGTTAAAAATGAAACTGCAGAGAAAGTTGTTAATGAATTACTATATGTGCACGGTCTAACTTTTACGACCGATGTAGGAGCAAATGAGACATTTCCAAATACGGAGATTAGTGTCGAACCAGAAATAGAACAAAGAAAACCACATAAGAGCGGAGATAGACGTTTTTGGGAGAACATGGAGACATGTTACTAAAAAATAAAAAACAACCTGACAAATCTACAATGAAAAGTTTACTAAAGAAGCAAGGTACAATGCTGCAAAAATGAAAGCGGCATTAAATCGTCATTGCCCGTACACGATGTTCGAATGCTTAGCAAAGAATTTTGAGAATATATCAACCGAAGTTATTATTGTTGTTCAAGAGGCACAGATGAAAAAACCCAAAAAATCAAGTAACATTAATGACTTAGGATAGAATATTTTTACGTTTGTGGATCAAGTATGTGCTCATTTGTCACCAACATCTCGATGCATGTCCAGTCTAACTGTAGTAGATTAAATTAATTCCCTACAATGTCATTTGAATTATTATCTTGTATTTCTTATGTTATCTATTTAGTTTGAAGTTATATTATAGTTATTTTTCATGCTTCATAGAGCTGTCTCATGTTCGAAATATACTATGAATTATTCATGTATTTTACTTTCTCTGATAAATTTTTATTAAAAGTTGAATGAACTAATTACAAAGGCAATACTGCATTTCTCAATTCATTATTTATAATTGCCTTCTATTTGT
The DNA here is from genome assembly GCA_022702705.1 of Papilionanthe hookeriana x Papilionanthe teres. NCBI lineage: Eukaryota > Viridiplantae > Streptophyta > Magnoliopsida > Asparagales > Orchidaceae > Papilionanthe > Papilionanthe hookeriana x Papilionanthe teres. The sequence continues at coordinate 53,555,993 of CM040438.1, read as the reverse complement.
CTAACTTGTTTTATATTACACTTGTTTTTAAAAATTAGCAATGGCTAGTCATTTGAGGGAAATAATTTCTGATGCAATATACAACATTGTTGAGTAGCACTTGAAAATTGGCACTGCAATAAATGAGTTGATACTATCAAAATATGGGAGGAGACGATTCATCAAATGAGAACAAATATGTTCGTCGTTCATTGTTTGACAGATCATATACAGGGTATCAATATGTCATAGATGTTCTCGCGGGACAACCTGTAAGATCTTATAATTGTTTTTACTCTCCATAAGCATTTGTGCAGCTCAGAGACTTGTTGGTTAATCGATGACTATTAAATGATGTAAAAAATATACTTGCAGCTGAGCAACTTGGGATCTTTTTAAGGGGATTTGCGCATGCGCATAGCTACAGACAACTATGTGAATTCTTCCAGCACTCCCTAGAAATCGTAAGAAGACACTTTAATAATGTATTAAATACTATAACATCATTAGCATAATAGTTTATTAAGTTATCGCCTGTCGAAGTGGAATGCCATCCATTTTTAAGGAATAACTCATAATTTTATCTATCCAAGAAAAATGTCATAGGTGTAATTGATGACACGCATATTCCGACAGTTTTTAACAGAGCTTTGTAGAAGAGGTACTCAAATAGGAAGGGTTTCACATCTCAAAATATGATGGTAGCAGTTGATCGACAATTTTTTTTTTTTTAGGTTTTGGTTGGGCGGGCTCCACAGCAGATATGAGGGTGATGTGTTGGGCAGTGGAGGAGGGACTTCAGAGTATCACAACATAAATCTTATTTAGTAGATTCCAGATATGCAAATACAAATAAACTCATGGAGCCCTTTAGAGGATACTGCTATCACTTGAGTGATTATCGTGATAGTGCCTTCAGAATATATTCAATAGAATAGGAATTGTATAATCATCAACATGTTCAATTACGAAATGTTATTGAGAATGATATTGAGATTGCATGTGCAATATTGAGATTGCATGTGTTAACATTTCGTATTAGTTTCTGGTAGACATATGTATTTTTAATACATATGCATCAGTTTAATGTATCAGTTTAGAATGACATTAAGATTGCATGTGCAGTATTGCACAATTTTATTGGTCACCACCATGGGCATAATTTGCATTTTAATATATCACAAACTGAGATTGAACATGATACACAATACGGTGAGGTGGAAAAAAATGATGAAAATCTGAATTTTCATGCACCAGTTGGTAAAAAACTACAAGGGGAATCTATAAGGGCCCGTTTTGGGCAGCTTTTAAACGCCGCCTCGCCATTTGTTTTGCATGTTTGGAGTGAGTTCCCTAAAATTGTGTTTCATAATTTAGTATCAACGCGATCGCGGGATTATACCGGCGATCCGCGTTCGCCCACACTTATTTTAACCCCCTTCCCTCGGTCACCTCTGCTGAAAGCCAAGCGAAGCCAGCGGTACATCCGTTGTGAACTCTAATATCACAAGGGTTCGGTCAAGAAGGAGGGAGAAGCGGAAGGGGAAGGCGCGGGCGAGGGTTTCACGGAGGAGAAAAGAGGGGAAAAGGTAGATGGCTTTGAACTTTAATTTAACCTTATTTTAAGTTTACTTTTTATTAATTTAATTGATTAATAATAATAAATTAAATAAATATTGTTATTGAACCTAATTATAATTAGATAAATCAATATACACCTATATAATGATTAATTAATAAAAATTTTAAATTATATACAACAACAAAGTCTTAATCCCACTAAGTGGGATCGGCTACATGAATCATTTTTCTCCATTGCGTCCTATTTAGTGTCAAATTTTCGTTTAATTCTAATAAATGAAGATCATTTTTTATGCAATAAGCCCAAGTTTTCCTAGGTCTACCTTTGCCTTTCTTAACATAAGTTGTATTTAAAACATCTACTCTCCTAATCGGATCATCAGGTGGTAGTAAAAATTTTAAATTATATATTAATTTTAATTAATTTAATAAAATTCTAGTGATTATTAATTAATATAATTAATATATAATCAACAACAACAACAACAATGCCTTAATCCCACTAAGTGGGGTCGGCTACATGAATCCTTTTCTCCATTGCGTCCTATTTAGTTTCAAATTTTCGTTTAATTCTAATAAATTAAGATCATTTTTTATGCAATAAGCCCAAGTTTTCCTAGGTCAACCTCTGCCTATAATTAATATATAATCACTTGTTAATTAATTACTATTAAACTATAAGTAAACATAATCAGTTTCATAAAATCATTATTGATGGCTAATCGATTTTATAAATAATTAATTGTTGATTAATATAATTATAAATGAAAATATTTTGTTTTTACTCGTAACATTTTGTTAAAAAGTAATTTTAATAAAAAAATAACACAAAAATTCTTTATTATGACTGTTAAGTGAGGTTTGTAGATTATTTTCTATACTATTATGAACTCCTTTTTTGCTTCTTGTTTATCAAATATATTGATTAGACAATTATGTTATAAACGGAGTTTATCGTTTTTCAGAAACGATTCTGAATTACGTATTTTCATAACTTAAAGCAAACAGATCAACTAAAGCTTATCCGGATCAGCTGTTGATCAACACCTTATCCAAATCAGCTGCTTATTAGCATATTGTCAATAAACTACAGCTGCCTCAAACAGACCCTAAGACATGCAATTGCTAGCAACATTTGGGAAGCACATGAAATACTCATTATTATGTAACATATATTTATTTCTCTTAAAAATAAAATATTTACACATGCTTAATTTCAAATTTTATTTTTCACAGGTAATGGGACGAAGTAGTCCATCTGCTCCAAAAGGTTGATCATATCCTTTGTTGCATGGAGTCATAGCAGTCTAATATTTTGTTTCATTGAAGACTACGATGGCAATTATCCTCATTGTTGCGGATTTGGTACATTTTAATAATTAGTTTTGTATTGTTCTTTATGTAATTGAGATACTATAACTTCTATTTTCTCATCCTACAATTACGTTATCCAAGATTGTGTGGAAAGTCGATTGTTTGGCAACAATTTTTAAATTTGTTTAAAATCGTGATCAAGGTACAAATCCAAGAATCCTTATTTGGTTGCAAGCACCAATCTTTTTTTCCCTTCAATTGGATCTTATATATAAAATGTTTGTTGGATATTTTGTTGCATACATTTTCTAGAGAGAGATGAATCACACTTTTGTGACTTCGCAGCACGGCGTAATTCATAATATTTCTCAAGGAAAACAACTGTTTATTATTGGACTTTTGAATTGATGAGTTGATGGGCTTCACCTTAGTATGCATTTTTTATGATGATGTGGCATTCTCAATTTAGTTTGACTCTAGTCTTGCCTCTTAAGTGAGTGACTATGGATCTCTGAACTATGATAACGAACTCACCTTTTTGGGATGTTTTGGGACAAGCCATTCAATTGTAAGACTTTTTCATACCTGCAGGATAGTTTTCTAGATTTTTGTGTGCATAAAGATGAACATTGCATGAGCATAACTAATACTCCATTTAACATATTGGATTTGGAATTTATGTCAACAGAGTTAAATTTCTATGATTCCTTCCATAAAGACCACTAGATATGTTTCTAGGATCTATTTCTAATTTAACTATTTTCCTTTGTAGAAGAAATATGACAACTCCTGAACCATCTAATTAAATTGACCACTCAATCGATTCCTAAAACGTAATGCAACAATCCACGGGAGGTAGGGGCATGCTCGACTATTTTCATTGAACAAACTTACACTTTCTAGTGTTGTGTCAAATCTTTCTTAGAAGTTTCATATAATGCTTACTTTTAATTTAATGGCTACCAATCGTTTGAAATTTAAGTTGTTTTACAACAGTATTATGCTTCGCAATTACGAGATATAAGGGAAAAGTCATATTATTTAATTGGAAGCATAATTTTAAAGTTATAGTTTGTTCCTGAAAAGTTTGAAACAGGGAATCAGGGTACAAAATGTGTTGCGCTTTGGATAGATAAGTATGAACCCAGTTCTATAGCCCGGCTTGTCATTAATAAGAGAAAGGTAATTTCTATCTCTTCAAGCTGAGTGCAAAGTTTTTCTAATGTTTATAAACAATATTATATTAAGTAATCTTTTTGAATGCTTGTCTTCCAGTCATGAAATTATTTGAAATTATTCACTGCTTCATACATGAGGACTGCTTTGTATTTTTCGTTTTTAAGTATTTTACTTATTTTTCCCGATAAGCTTTACATCATTTTGGTTCAATTCTCATGTACCACCTACACATACTCCATCATGGTTCTGAAATTATTTTATGGTTATGGAAATACTTTGCACCCAAAGCAGAACCCAAATAAGACTCCAAGCTCGTTGGATGGATGATACATTTCAAGCGTGTATAATGCCACTCAATCATATTCATTCAATAATATGAATCTTTTTTCAGGATTTTGAGTTAGGCACAATAGCAATACACTCTTAGTTGAAATAAACCATTTTAATCGGCTTAATGTTTGTTTGTCATAAATTAAAGCATTTTGATTGGGTATTTTTAGGAATGTCATTCCGTCATTCTTCATGTTATTCCAATTTAGTTACATGTTTGAAAGTATATTAGAGTTATTCAATGAAGTAATCACAAATCCTAAAACGCTGGCCCTTAAGCTTCCTTCTTTGGGGCTTAAAGTAGATCCTACAAGTGGAATTCTGCTAATAATACATGTTTTAAGAGATTTTGTGTAGAAGAAAATTAAATCTTATCTAACTCGTCCAATACATTAATATGCGGATTTAGTAAAGGATTTAACTTAAATCCAACCAAACATAAAAAATATGCACCTTAAATCCAATGCACCTTTAAACCAAATTTTATCATGTTCTGCCAATTTTTCTTGGTGTTCCGTCTTCTTCGTCATAAATCCAAATTTATTAAAGCCAAGTCACAGTCGGATTTATGACCATGGCTTCAAAGCTTTTCTCCATCAAAATGGCAAAGCTTTTCTCCATCAAAATGGCAAAGCTTTCCTCCATCAAAATGGCAAAGCTTTTCTCCATCAAAATGGACTATTTAACGTAAATCAGTTATGCAGCCAAATACCGCCTTAAGTAGATTTAATCTTAACTGGATCAAACATTATTATAGATATAGAGCATATGGATTTGATAAATCCATATTTACCGGATTTATTAAATCCTAGGTGCAGCCAAACACCCTCGAAGCAAGGAAACAAACCAGAGGCGAGAGCAAGAGTTCTCGTGTGCGAAAAAAAATTAAAGGGTTTTGTCAAAAGAGGAAGAAGAAGAAAAGAAGGTGAAGGAAAGAAGAAGAAGATAAAGGAAGGGTCTCCTTTTCAAGCCTGGTCGAGATGAGCAAAGATATCGAGCACTTACCTGGGGCTAGAAGCGTCATCATCCTGTGCGAGTGCTTGCGAGAGAAGACGACGTCGCCACTTCTGTGGATTCGCCTGAGGTTGTCAAAGCCGGCGCTGCGTTGTGTCGGCGTGCGTGAAGGAGTTGAACCGACCGACATCGAAGAGGAAGGAAAATGAGCCTCGCGTGCGACGTCACTATCGTGCCAAAACTAGCTGAAGGAAGACATGGGATGAGGCGAGCGAGAACTCTGGTTGCAAGAGGAGTTCATGCTGTCGGAAGAGATCGTCACTTGAAGAAGAAACCAAAGTGGGAGGGGTGAACTGTCTAGAGGACGAAAAGCAGATAACGCTCGTAGCGGGCGGGTTACGAGGTGTATTGTACGCGGGCGGGTTACGGGATGTACTGTAAGTGGACGGCAGCTCCTAAAGATCTGTTTGGTTGTTGCTGTACTTTCGGTTTGTAGCTATCAGCATGCTGCTTGCAGAAGAAACTAGCGGGAAGAGCTAGGTGTTGTTTGGTTGCGATTGTGGGAAAATAGGCGTGAAGCGATTTTTCGTAAAAATGACTGAATCTATCACTGTCGATTAAAAGCTGTTTGGCTAAGAAAGTTGAGCTCGGATGCGCTGTTTCGACGATGGTGCGACGAAGCAATTCATGCGGCCACAAAGAGGGATTTACGAAGTCAATTTGCGTGTTTGAGAAAGTTATTTTATTGTCGTGTATGAGAAAGTTTGATCAAATTGCTTGATTCACAAGCTAGTGAAAATTTGCTTAAGAATTGATATATTACGGAGATAGACAAGTCTTGCAAGTCAATACTTCTGAGAGTTGAAGGTGCATAACTGGAACAAAAGAGCTTAATTTGGCAGCACAGATATAGACAAAGTTATCAATATTTACCATCCAAGCTGACCTTGACATAATGTTCTGGTATTCTAATAACACTAAAGAATGAGAAACAGATTAATGCTGAATGGAGGACTATCATGCCGAAAGAAGTTCGGTATTTACAAATCAAGCATGTACGTCCATCCATTTTTCAGAAAATTAAAAATATATAACCTGAAGTTTGACATTTACATCAGATTTGTGTGGTATGTGTATGTAAATGCCCCTTTTAATAATTTTTTTCAAAGTAGGAGATATCAGGAAAATTTTAAGGTATTGAACTCCACTTACAGAGATGATTCAATGAACTTCATAGTTTGACAGATTAAATGAACTTCATTGTGTTGTAGAATATAAGATTAGTATGAATGTTGTGTTCATTAAATTTTAAATGTTACATTAATATATAAAGCACAAGAAAAGCTATCTGCTGCTTAAGATACAATAGAGTTCGAGGTGGAGCAACTAAACCAAGAAGGTTATAATACAAGATAAGCTATTTGCTAGTATGCAAATACTTTTCATTAGTAATGACAAATTATTATATATATAAATGTAAAAGTATACCTTCTCCTGAAATTAGGATGCAAAGAACCATAAAGTAGTAACAAAATACAATAGATAGAAACAAAACACCCAAAAAATAATCAAATCCTAAATTATAAAAAATGGAACAAATTTAATGCTTCACTCAGTGAGGTTGTTCCATTTCACCCCTTCTTATTGGTAGTTTGCCCTAAATCCAATATTAGTCTTTTGTATTGTTAGGCACTTTAATGCATGTGCTATTTGTTGACAGATTCCACTCCTTTTTTCCTAAAAGAGTTGATATAGGAACCTCGTAAGCCAGTTTATGCCAAAAAATGAAATGAAGAGTTTAATACCACACAATTATCTTAAACCAAAAGAAAAACAATACAATATGATTCAATAAAACCAAGAAACATAGTAACTTTCGTGAACATAAGTGTGTTATAAAGGAAGCTCTTTGAAACCAATGAATTTTGTTGCATAAATGCATGATAAACCTCTAATTTGCCACACTCCACAAATACATTCTTTAGAAACAGGAGAATTAAAAACCGAAAATGAAACAGTGTAATAGCAAAAAAATACTGATCAGTTTTGCAAGGACCATTAGATGAAGTATGTTTAAAAGATTTCTCAGTAAAATATAGGAATCATCCAATTTGCTAAATAAATAACATAACCATGGACACGACAGCAAAAATTCATGAGAAATTTCATATTAAATTAGAAAGTGTTCTTCAAACTATACTATTTAATTTGGCAATTCCTCATAGAGATACTCTCGCAAACAAACGGGGCCTCAGAATAGAAAAGCTAATATTAGTCATGTAACAAGTCTATGAAACTTCAGTCCCATGCGTATCCAGCAAACAAAACAAATATAAAAGAGCTTACTGAAGCAAGGGCCAAAATTGTGAAGAAGTTCATGTGCTGGGAGTGATTATAAAGCCATCGTTTTGTTTTCTTCAAAAATGAAGATAAAATTCCATCTTCTTTTGTTGAAACAGCATTCAAATCCTCCATCCCATCCAAACTGTTCCCTGATAGCCGTGCTGCAATACGCAAGAAAGAAATCGGAGTTAGTAAATAGCTAGTAAGACCGAAACCATTAATGGATGAAGACAGTCTCAGAAATGAGAGCTCCAGCTCGAGCGTTGAAGACAACTTTGTGAACGGATCAGTTCATCGAGGCATCGGGTTTTTGGAATCCTCTGCTTCTCTAAGAGGAATTCAGACTGAAACCGAACTAAAATTCCCTCTACAAAGGAATTAGTTCGGGACGACGAGAAGATGGCGCGGGACGACGAAGAAGATGGCGCGGGACGACGAGGGTAGGATTGCTAGAGCTGCGGGGTTCGATTCCTGGACGACGAGGCTTGGGACGAAACACTTGGAGTTCGCAGGGCAATTCTGAATATTTACGCGGTGAAAGCTGGGCCGCGGGGTCGATCCCACGGCTGGCTTTTCACCCGCTTCAGCTTCGAACTGACGCGAAGTCGTGAAACAAACAGTGCCGCGAAAAAAATTTGGCGGCAAATGGCCGTGCCGCACCCAAAAAAGCGCAAACAAACGGGGCCTTATGCTTTGTTGTCAGCTTTAAAAATGCAATTTAAAATTAGGGGCGAAAATGAACTGAATACGAATGAATAGTATTTATGTTCATGATAGGTTTATTTAAAATTAGGAGTGTTTGAAATAGTTCGTGAAACTACTGTTTGTGTTCGATTTGATTTGTTTGAAATTAATTTGAAATATTTGAATTGTTCGAATTATTCGAATTGTTTAAATTGTTTGAAATCTTTCAAATTTGTTTGTATTGTTTGAATTGTTTGAATTGTTAAAATGATAATAAATTATAAAATAAATAGCATTTAATTTTTTAAAATATAATTAAATTTTAGAGTATATAATTATTTTTAAAATATGATAAATTTTTATATACAATTATTTTAAATTATTTTATATTTCGAACAATAGCGATTCGAACACATGATTATTCGTGTTTGGTTCGTTTCTAAACCGAACGAAAAAAAAATTGTTCGTGTTCGTCTCGTTTGCTTATCGAACGAATCAAACACGAACTCTCTGACGAGCCGAAACATGAACTGCTCGCGAACAACGAGCTTTTTTTACAGCCCTACATAAATTACAATGTAAGCCATCAAGTATATTATAATTATATTGTATTATATTTTTATTGGCTGCAAGATCATCTGTAAAATAAATTTAAGGTAATTATTTTTTCTATCCGGTTACATGTATAAAGTAAGATTAAAAAATTGTGTATTCAAAATATTTGAGCTTGTATGGGTTCTTTATAAAGTACATACAAGTAAATTATTTTTTATACTTATTTAAAATTTTGTAAAAAAAAATATTTATGAATTATCATATTGACGTGTCATCAACGAATTTTTATCCTCATGCATAAATCTCAATGCATTTTTGATAAAATAAAATTTCAAATTCAAATTTTGTATCATGGGAATCTAACTCATGTCAAGCTCAGATCAAGTCTGTAAATCAAAAACATATCAACTGGAATCACAAAGACATCTCAGGGATGACGGAGGAGGTGATGTTGCCCCACGGGTCCTACCGAGAGTAAGCCCAGGATCGTGTGTTTAGTTGGCCAGTGGGCGTGTCCATCTAAATAGGTCTGCTCCGACAAACATGTCGTTCCCACAGAAAGTGAGATGGTTCCTCTGGTTCCAAGGCGGTTGATGTTGAGCTTCAGCAATTGGCCACTTAGCCTCATAACAACTCGGCTAAAGGGCCACCCAGTCTCTAAGCTACCCAACTTGAGAGTCGGTCATATCAACAACCACCCAGTCACACCTTTGAGTCCCACGGAATGAATTTATGTATGGAATAAAATGCCCCAGTCATATCTACGTACTTTAGGAGTACGATATGTAATTAAATGATGACTCATTTCTATAAATAGGAGTCCATATCATAAATAAATGATACATAAATTATTGCTCATTACTATGCTCTCTCTCTCTCTCTCCCATCCCTCGATTCTTCAATCCGTAGGCATGTCTTCCAGACAAAATTTGGATTTAACATTATAAAAAGTACAGTGACGTGGAGCCATGTCGTTGATAAGAAGAGCACAACGATCATAGAGAGAATGAAGCAACCAAAGAGTAGTAGCCAACATGGATCCCCCATGAGATGACATCAAGGAAGGTGTGTAGAGAGGAAGGCATGACGTGAGAACCCAGATTATGGAGCAGGTGTCGAACCAAGATAGTGTCGAATCCACATAGGTGGAAAAGCAACGAATAGGGCACATTGAGGTGCCAGCGCTAGAGGCTCCACCTAGCTCGACCGGATGACTGTAGTCCATGTTGTCGGGATTATCCCCGCTATCCTCGAAGGAATATATACCCATCGATGAAGCTCCTAGAAGAGGACTAGTGTGAGTGAGTTATGCAACCTCACATCCATGCAGAGGAGATGAGCTTATCCCCCATTACAATTACAAACGACGATCTACCCTAAAGGAAAAACCCATACGATGAGGCCATAGTCTTTACAGGGATAATTAGTAATTTTCAAGTCGGCAGTGTCCCAATCAACATTGGCAGCTCCATGAACATTGTGTTCAAGTTAGTTTCGATGAGCTTAATCTTTGGAGTGACCGATTGGTAGCTTTGATTGACCCGCTTTTCAGTTTTTCAAGTGAAAGGAAGAAAGCGTTAGGCTTAATGTCATTGGCGATCACCTAAGGCGAAGAGGAGAAGCAATTCACAAAGATAGAAGATTTCCTAATTATGGACTAGCCCCCAACCTACAATGCCATTTTTGGTCACCCGCTGCTAAACCACTTTAGATCGTGGTGCCCACCTACCACGTTGCAGTCAAGTTCCTGGAATACAGCGATATAATCATTGTCTTAGGAGATATGGAGGAGTATCGATTTTGCAACCTTCGGGTGGTAAGATGCATGGAACAAGACGCACTCGACTTAAAAAACTTGAGGGAGGGCATTCTTGAGACCAGTGAGACCACTCAAAAGATAATCAATGAAGACGACCCTGATAAAGCTTCTTGATATGTGAAAATTTTGATGCAAGACACCGGGAGCTCCTAATTCGAACTCTTGGGGAACACGGAGATGTCTTCTCCTGATTTACTGTATAGGTGCCTAGAATATCAACTGATGTTTCCTGCCACAAATTGAACGTGAGCTCCACAATTAATCAAGTAGAAGGCAAGGAACTCAATAACCATGCTAGTTGGGCCTATGAAAAATGAGGTGTTGAAGCTACAGGTGGCAGTGTATATCTAAGAGGTCTAGTACCCCAGCTGGCTTTCAAATGTTGTCTGGACCAGAAGGATAATGAGAAGTGTCAAATGTGCCTAAAATTCACCTATTTAAATGTCACATGCTTGCATGATTGTTATATTCTTCCAAGGATTTAAGTTTAGGTGGACGTCGTCATATGTTACTAAGTAATGATCTCCCTGGATGTTTTCTCCGGCTATCACCAAATTAGGATGCAATTGGCGAATGCTGAAAAAATTTCTTTCATTACTACTAAGAAAGTGTTATATTATGATGTAATGCCTTTTGGGCTTAAGAACAATAAGGCCACATGCCAGAGTTAATGGATGTAATTTTTAAGAATATGAAAGGAAAGAATATTGAGGTCTACGTTGATGATATCCTTATGAAAATCCAAACAACAGAATGACACATAAAAGCCCTAAAAGAAACTTTCAAAATCTTTAGAAAGTTTAATATGATGTTGAATCCTTTAAAATACATGTTCAGAGCCTCAAACAACTAGTTTTGAGGTTACCTCCTAAACCCCGAAGGCATAACAGAGACCTCAACAAAATCTAGGCGTTAATTGACATGTTGCCCTTGTGGAATACCTGGGGATTCAAAAGCGAACCGGCCAAATCGCATCTCATTTCAAGGTCAGGTGACAAGTGTCTCGTGTTCTTTAAAACTCTCCAAAAAGATGAAAATTTCTGGTAGACGTATAGTGTCAGAAGGTTTTCCAGAGCCTTAATGATTATTTAGTTTCACCACCAATCCTCCAAAGCCTGAAGCCGAACAATGAGCTCTTTCTGTACTTAGGGGTAGGAAGGGAGGTGATTAGTTCTATATTGGTTCGAGAGGAGCTGGGAAAGGAATTCTCAGTCTAATACACTAACCGCGTCCTCCGAGGAGTGTACGTCAAGCATCTGATCATGCAAAAGCTAGCCTTTGCTCCCATTATGGTAGCCTACAGGTTGCGGTCCAACTTCTAGTGCATCACATCCGGTAATCACGGATCATTTGCTAAAGTCAATGCTCACACAACTAGAGCATTTCAGTCAGCTACTCAAGTGGAGAGTTGTTGACCTCACTTTTGTGAGGGCCTCTTTCACCCTCTATTGAAGCTTAAGATTTAGCCTTAGGGTTTCCTAGTGACCTTCTTTGGTGACTAGAGATGGAACTCACCCATATAAGACTACTAACCAATCCTACACTCGCTTAGGATTTCCTGAGGTTAAGATCAAATCCTCAACTCTTGGTTGAGATGATTAAGGGTCAAGCCTAGTGGAAGCCAAAGTTGACTTCTTATAGGTGGAAGATGCCCTAGGTCACCAATGGAGCTCAAAATCCTAGGAATTCCCCTAAGGACCCATTGGATATCCCTGGGATTCTCATTGACCTAGGTAAAGCCCATCAAAGAGAAGGCTAGGCCTAGGCCAATGAGGGGTTCTTACCACAGTTACCTAACCCGACCTGTAATTACACATATATTTATATTTCTTAATATGCGAAAAACTTGACCCAAATTATATTTAGCGGCTAGTGAGAACAAATGTAATAGATAAAATTTAAAGAAATTATTTTCTCACTAGGGGTACTACTCAAGTATACATATCGTTTCAAGTAAAATAGGATTTTTTATAAAAACCCCAGTATCGATCCCACATAGAACTTGAAAAGAAAACAAAAGAAATTCAGGAATTTTAACTTTAAGGGAACTTTTCCCAAGACTGTATCAAATATCTAAAGTATTAATGATGAAATTAGTTTTACTATTTTCTACAAATGCAAGTAAAAGTAAATGCAGTGATTTAAAAAAATATATATAAAAAGACTTTTTCCTTGCAAATAATTAATAATCAGTGTAGGATTTCAAATATTTAGAAGTTTAAATGTGGTATTGTGACAAATATAAGCTTACATATTCTTTACTTCTTTCGATGTGTAAAGAATATTGACTAATCTAAAGTTGATGTCGGCATGTAATAGTAGTGCTGGGTAGGTTCTAGTCTCTCACTCATGGATTACCCACTGTGCCCTCTCTATAGGACCTATCAGTGACCCTTAGTTTCAATCTCTAGCCCAAATTGATAAAAGAATCTAGCCTGTCACTCTAGAAACATCAATTTTATGTCCATTAAATCATATCTCCATATCTATTTGCACTCCCCCTCAAACGATCTCCACTGCTCTTTCCAGGCTAAAATGTGATACTTACAAGTCAAGAAATCTTAACCCTTTTGGGTCTATAAGTTTCCTCAACAATTTAATAATATAAGTGGCCAATTTATAAAGTAAATGAAGTACCAATAAAAATATCATCACAATTTTTATGAATAAAAGAAGTTCTAAACAAAATCAAAATCACTTACTTGATTACTTCATATTGCAAGAAGAAGGAAACAAAACTACTAAAAACGCATATGGATAACAAAACAAAACATATTTATAAGACTCAAATCCAAAGTACAAGACTTAAAGACAAAGATATAAATATTTATCTGGAATGTTTTCTCAAGCATTCCTTTAAATTTCTTCGACTTCTCTCACTCCATCAAATACTTATAAGACTCAGAAACTTTAGAAGTCACAATGACTCACAAAAAAAAATTACCCACACCCTTAACACACTCACACACTATATGACTCTATATATATAAACCTCTAGCCTCGTCGAATTTATTTATATTTATAGAGCTTTGAAAATGACCAAGAGTCGCTTCAGGCATCTCTTCAAAATTCTACCTCATTTAATGAATCTTATAGAAAATAATTGTGGCGCTTAGGTGCCAAACTGTCGCGCCTAGGCGCCAGCTAAGTTCTGCATCTGGCACCTAGGCGCCTAGGTGCCAGTTCGGCTGGTTTGACAATTTTCATTAATTTAGCTTATTTTTCTCCTTATTGATGTATTATTGCTCATTTTTATTCTTAAACTCTTTTTCTTACACCTGTAACAAAAAACATAAAAATAAATTTCATTAAAGAATAATATCCTAAAAAATTGAGCATAAAATGTGCATAAAAATCGGTAATTTTAAGTTGGATCAATTCCCCCAAATTTAAACGTTACTTATTATTAAGTAACTCTTTACAATATATAAAAAGTATAACTTATGCAAGTAAGTTTTACTTAAAGAGTTTTATTGTTTTTGTTTAATAAATGCGATAGCGAAACTTTAGAAAAATTTTCAATAACTCAGGTTAAAACTAAAATATAAGAATATCTAGTAGTCAAGTTTAAGAGTTTTGATTTCCTATTTATATTAAGAATAATTGCAATTTTTCATACTAGGGATGCTTGGAAGAATCAAGAAAAAGAATCTCTTGAGAACTCTACTAGTAAGGATGTTAATATTTCAAAAATAAGTTCAGAAATGTAAATAAGTTCATTTCCTTATGATGATTCAAGTTAAACTAATTTTTGATTAGACATCTCCTCAAGCTTCTTCTCACATATAAATTTTTTTTTATAGTATCATTTTCAATCATTTGTTTTTCTTTTAAGCTATTTGAGCATTACTATATGTGGATAGACTTTAATGATTTTGAACTCTATCATCCTCTTTTTAAAGTTAAAAACTTCTCACTTTTCCTTACTGATAAATGTGTATTAGCTTTGAAAAAGTGTTTTCATAGAGTCTCGATTCTTCCTTTTTAAGAAAAAATCTAAGATCCTTAGTATTTTCAAAAATACAATTTTCTTTACTTTAAATAGTAAAATCATAATCTTATACTCTTATGCTAAATATCTTAACTCTAGAACTAACCTTTATTATTAAAAATTTTTACTTATGTCAACTATGACATTTATAAAATAAAAAATATAGTTATCTAAAGTTAACCCAACATACCACATGTTATGTTAAAATAATTTTTGAAAATATCGTTTACTTAGGACAAATAAAGTTTAGTTTTAAAATGTTTTTCTACCTTCCCACAAACTTAAATATTTAATTAATTTAAAGCTGGTCAATTTATAATAAGCATGAAGAAAGAGAAAATTTTAAAATTTATAAGCAATAGAACATTACATGTATAATAAAAATAAGTGTTGAGTAGTAGAAAATTTAAGTTAAAATAGGTATATCATGAAAGCTTGCAAATATAAAACTCTAATCTAACACATATCCAATATTAACTAAAAGAGTAGCAAAGTAGCAGTGATAAAAAAAATTGAATTACACCAAGAAATCCTACATAGTCAAACTTCAAAAGTCCAAACATAGGAAATAATAAACAAATCTACAACATAAAAGAAAGAAAGCCCGGTCATCTCCTTCAACATCATCATCATCATCAAAATTAAATGATATATCTCCATCCATAGATTTTAGGTCTACATAAGGAGTAAATCGAGGGCAAGTAGGAAAATCAACTAACTAATCTCCCTTCATAAATTTCACTAATGGCTCATCATAATCTGCATCATAATCACTCTTTCTCTGAACATAATCTGCCATGTGATCAAATTTCTTTTCCATATTTTCCATATGACACTGCATCAAAAACATATCATTCTGGTGCTCCAAATATCTCTCACTCAACACATCCCATAAACCAGATGGAGACTCAGTAACAGCAGAAGCAAAAGATCTAGAAGTAGAAGGCTTAAAAGTAGTAGTAGAAGGTGCGTCATGAACTCTATCTCTAGGTCGTTCGTACACATCTACATTGGCCTTCCCAATGGGCTTGAGTGGCTTCAATTGCACCTCCTAATGTTCAAAAGTTACTCCGGAGACATTGCAAATAACAAATATCAAAGAAGGAAAACCAAGACCTGAAGTAGTACTAGGTTTAACAGAAGAACTAATAGTCTCATAAGTAAGAGAGCCAACATCTATAGGTTTCATTTCTTGAATGTAGTAGTTTAATATGGAGTTGATCTCACTTTCGTGAGAGTATTTATGATCCATTTTGAAAAATGAAGTCTACCAATATTAACCTTCTAAAGGTTTAAGGGAAACCCCTAACAAAGCCTTTTTAACCCAAATCTTTATGACATCCTAAAATGATCAGATCAGTAATAACAAACCCTGAACTAGTCAAACCTTGACATAAATGGTTAAACTTGGTCAAAATGGTCAATCCATGACCTAATGACCACCACATTGACCACACTGGTCAAACCTTGACTTAAATGGTCAAACTACCACATTGACCACACTGGTCAACTCTTGACCTAAATGATCAAACTTGGTCAAAATGATTAATTCATGACCTAATGACCACCACATTGACCACACTGGTTAACCCATGACCTAAATGGTCAAACTTCAATTCATCGCCTAATGACCACCACATTGACCCTATGGTTAACCCAATGACCTAAATGTTCAAACTTAGTCAAAATGGTCAATCCATGACCTAATGACCACCACATTGACCACACTGGTCAACCCCTGACCTAAATGGTTAAACTTGGTCAAAATGGTCAATCTATGACCTAATGATCACCACATTGACCTCACTGGTCAACCGAAGACCTAAATGGTCAAACTTGGTCAAAATAGTCAATCCATGACCTAATAACCACCACATTGACCACATTGGTCAACCCATGATCTAAATGGTCAAACTTGTTCAAAAAGGTCAATCCATGACCTAATGACCACCACATTGACCCTATGGTCAACGCAATGAACTAAATGGTTAGACTTTGTCAAAATTATCAATCTATGACCTAATGACCACCACATTGACCACACTGGTCAAACCTTGACCTAAATGGTCAAACTTGGTCAAAATGTTCAATCCATGACCCAAAGGTCAACCCAGTTACCTAAATGGTCAAACTTGGTCAAAATGGTCAATTCATGACCTAATGGAAACCACATTGATTCAAAAGTCAACCCATTGACCATTAGGTCATCTTAGACATCAAATTGGTTAAATTTGACTTCTTTGATCAATTCAAGAAAAAATGATCAAGCATAACCATTTGCTTATCCTTGGTTAAACCCAAGTCATAACACCAAAATTAAAGAGCCCATGACTAAATTAACCATGATAGGGTTAAGTAAATCACCTGGATCAATTCTGGACCTAAACTGGTCAATCCTAGTCAACCATGATCCACCTAGGTCAACCATGGTGAACCATGATAAACTTTGGTCAACTTGGGTCAAAATACTCAATTTTAGACTAAATTAATAAAATTAGTCAAATGGTCAACACACAAAATCATTTTGACCAATTTATGGATTAATATTATGATTTCATACATTTCGATTAATTACATAATTAATTTAAAATAAAATTATAATTAGAAAACCCTAAATTAAATTTAAATAAATGACATCATACATTACATCAAAAACTCATAATTAATTTTCAAAATCAAAATTAATTTATGGGAGGTCACCAATGAGTCACCCATGACCCATAGAACGTATTATTGCCCATAACATATCATCCTTAATAAGAGACAAAAGCCATCAATGAACCATCTTGAGGGGAGGAGCTTATGTGTCATTCCTTTATAAAATCATTAGTGACATGGTAACTTAGGTGGATGAAGACTAACTAGCTTACTTTGAAGTCACCATGCATCTCATCTCTCACCCAATAAAGATGAGCCAAAGTATAGCCAAATCTATACCATTAAATGAAGACATCATCATGGCTAGCCATGGAAATGAGACAAGGATAAGCTTATGTGTTATTCTCCCTTGACCCTATTAAATGAATTTGTGAACTTATATGGGGGAGGTTAATTCAACAGATTTTAACCAGCCATAGCCACCTCATAAGATAGCCAATGGAGGGAAGCCAAAATATGAGCTAAACCTTTACCCTGGTTGAGTATACATGGATTAGCCTTACGAAACTCAGCCATGATCATCTCCTAGCTGAAATCTTATCCCTAAGCCATCATGGCACAATTACCTTCATCCCTTAGCAAGCGCAAGCTCAGCCATGGCTTCTCCAAGCCTATAAATAGGCTAACTAGAGAGCCCTAAGGGTGAAGAGAGACCCATCCACACTGCCCAATTCCAAAAACTCTCAACAACAAACTTCTTCCCCATATCCTAGGCAGTTAATCCCCCATAGAATCAAGCTTTGAAACTCATTGAGCTCTTCCAATTTAACCACCCCGAAAATAGGACATATTTTGGGTTTAACACAAACCCATTCGAAATCCCAAATTGACCATTCTTACACCTTCACTGAGGTGTACGAAGAAGTTCCTAATCGAAATTGGGTCTTCCCGTGAGCTCTAACCCAGTTCAACAACAAATTGTAAGGCCATTTCAGCTCGAATATAGCACGACCCAATTTCACTCCAAATTGAACACACCAGGAGCTTCACAAGGACCTAGCAATCATCTCTATCAAACTTGATTGAAGCTTCACTTCATCAAGACTAGGTATGGCTACTTTAACTCAATTTGTGCTCGTGTTTGGTCTTTTGTGTAACAATTTGATTCAAACATTCATAAACCTTTATGGATGTGTTCGTCTTGCCACGATGAAGCTTATGAAACAATCTCCATGAAGTTTTATTAGGATTTGAGCGAGATCTTATGCTCTGATCAATGATAGTGCACGGGTTATGACAGACGGAGGAAGACGACGGGATGCCGTCCATTTTTATGGACAGTATTGCTCTCGTCGGACCGCAGTTTCATTCATATGAAACATATAAAAGCGTCGGCCATGTGGCTGCTTGCACGGAACCTTCCTTCAATCAAGCCGTGTCGTTTGGTGTTCAACGGATCCAATGATCCAGTCAGCACTTATGTGGATAAATAAGAAAATCTGAATTTTTTAATTTAATTAAAAACATAAAACTTTAAAAATTCATATCTTTGCATAGAAAAATCACAAAAAATAAACCAAAAATATCCTCAGACTCGGAGTGATAAGGAGTGATGCGACGAACTTTATATATGCGAGAATGTATGAAATCAAATATATATATATATATATATATATATATATATATATATATATATATATATATATATATATATATAATGATTTTGTAAAGTCCGAACACTCAACGCAAGTATATGTATCGTATCGAAGTAATACAAGGCTCTAATGAAGTCCCGATTATCGATCCCACGGGGAAGTTCAAAGTATAAGAAAGTGTTTCACGATAAATAATATAACACTGAAATCTGATACTTAAATTGCACTTAAAATTTACTACTTACTTCTACTATCACTATGTAGAAAATAATAATATTAAATCAAACTACAATTACTTCTAACAAATTTGAAAACAGAATTAACTAGCAGACACACTAAACTATATATTTGAAAGGTTTTTTATATATGAGAAAGTATATTTCCTCTTGCAATGAGAATATGATGTGTGGATTGATATGAAACAATTATTTATGTTATTGTGCCAAATAGGAGCATAGATAATTCTTTACCCTTAAAAGAGTACCCCCTCTTCTAAGCATGAAAAGAACATTGACATATTCTATGTTTAGTCACTGAACCTAAGGCTAGGCTGGGAGGATACCGGCTCTCACTTCGGAGCTCCCACTTACCCTTCACCCGAAGGCTAACCTTTGATATTTAGTTACTAATCTTAGAACCAATTTAGGGATTTCGACTGTCACTACTGAAATCTCCACATTGAAGTCCATCAAAACACATTTCCCTATTTATATGCACTCAATTCCCATGAACTAAGCAATTCATCCATGGAAATTGAATGGATCTTTCATTATTGTTGTAGGACATTAAATCCTTTCAGAGTCAATGTTCAACAACATATTTTAACATTTCAATTGGCCAAATCAAAAAGTAAATTAAGTTTGAAATGAAAAACTATCACAATTTCTTCAATACGTTAAAAGCACATCAAATCCACATCAATCCATCACCACATCTTTATGCAAGAAGAAAGACAAAGGAGACTACTCAGAATTAATGAAGAAGATACAATAAAACATAGATTTTACATATAAAAGAAAAGTCATACAAACCATAAAAGAAAATATAACTTATCTCTTTCTCTTCCCCAATGCAATTCCCTTGAAGTTCCTTTGAATCAATTTTCTCTCTTCTTTACAACACTTGATTCTCTCTTTAGAATGGTAAGGAAGAAGCAATCTCTCACTTTACTGCTTCTCCTTCACTCCTTAGAGAAGAATTCCTCTCAAATCCTTACTTCTACACACTCTTCTCCTAAACCTTAACACTTAACACACACTAAACCACTAAGAGAGAGCAAGAGAAACCAAGAGAGCTGACGCGATGCGACTTTAAATATGCTTTAATGCAAGAATTTGATGCCATTTTTTAGAAGATTTAATTTCTGGCAAATGGATTCAAAAACTTGATGTGCGAGGTTTACTTTTATAATTTTATATTCAGATTTAATTATTGTAAAAGTCACAATTTTAAACGCAAGTATATGTATCGTTCAAGTAATACAGGGCTCTAGTGGAGTCCTGGTTATCGATCCCATAAGGATAGTAAAAAAAAATAATAATAAAAAAAATATAATATATAAGTAATATTTTGAAATTTTCTTATGTTAATTATATATACCTTTTTTTCTTTATATATATATATATATATAATCAACTAAAATTTTTACTAAAATAAAGAAGCGATAGTAGATAAATTAAAATAAGCAGTAATTAAAATTCTATGCAAGTGTAAAAATGACTTTCTCCTTTTTCAACTAATCCAATAATTATAGATTAATTATCTTTTGTAGGGAATTAAGATTATAGTTTTGTGCCAAATAGAAGCATTCATATTCTTTACCCTTTGGTCCAGGTGCAAAGAACATTGACTAATCTATAGTTGGGCTCGGGATGTTTTATTAGTAGAATGGGTTAATCTAGGCTCACACTACTAGATATCCAGGGGTGGCTATGGTCGGCCCTACCAGTGACCCATTACCATTCTATAAACTAAATTATTAGAATTTAGTCTGTCACTCTAAAAACTAATTAATTCTAAGCCCAATAAGTAATATCTTCTTATTTATTTGCACTTCACCTTAAACAATCTGCGTATAGCCTGCGATTACCTAAGGATTCACTGATATCTACTAGTTAAGAATTTATCTCCGGATAGATCTCAAAATTCTTCAACAGGTTTTAACAAATTAAATGGTCAATTTAAAAAGTAAATTAAGATAAAGTATTAATATCATCATAATAGTTTTAAATATTTTTTTATATTTAATTCTCCTACGAAATTTAATTAATTTATAATCTTTTCATAGTTGAAAGGAGAAAGAAAACTAACTACTCGTAACTCATTAAAATAACACAACAAAACATATTTATAATACTTTGAACCAAAAGTACAAATACTTATCTGAAGTGTTCATTCAAAAGCTTCGCTGACTTCTACTGACTCCAAAGCAATGATGAAAGACTCCAACAACAATTACACACAATAAACACTCAAAATAAACTCACTAGATATAAAATAAAGTGGCACCCTAAGTATGGAAGAGAGTAAATTAAACTAGAGATGAGAGAGAAAATTGGTATGTGTACTAAGGGTGGGTTTTGGTACTAGAAGGGGCAAATTTCTCTGTAGAATGGGCTCCTATTTATAGAGCTTTGAATTTGGCCAGGGGTTGCTTAAGGCATCTCTTCAAAATTTGTCCAAATGCAATGTATCTTCTAGAAGGTAACTGTCGCGCCTAGGCGCTGGGATCTGGCGCCTAGGAGCCGGACTCCGTGACCAGGTCTTTCGCACCTCTTCACTTTGGGTAGCACCTCTTCACTTTGGGTCGCACCCCTTCGCGATCTAGACTGTTTCCTTGTGTCTAAATACATTGTATCACATGTCCTATATATTAGAAGTAACTTCCAGTCTTCTAGAAACTCTAATAACCGCTTAGCACAGTCAAAATAACTGCCCAAAGTCATCAAAAAAACTTAACAGTGTCTGTATCGAACTGGCGCTTAGGCGCCGGACTATGGCGCCTCGGCGTTAGGCCAATAATTCCAAAAATTTCTCCATAAGCTCCATTTTTGCTCCTTCTTGCTCCTTTTTTCTTCTTTTTCTTTCTTGGACTCTTTTTAATCATCTACATCCAAAAACATGAAAATACCTTTCATTAAAGCATAATATCCTTAAGAATTGAATCATAAATAAGGCATAAAAATGGGTATTTTTTTATGTAGATCAAATTCCCCCAAACTTATACGTTACTTGTCCTCAAGTAACCCTTTTAATTACATAAAATAGATAACATTTGGAATGAAGTTAAAATATTTAGGATTTCTTATAATTTTTGGTTTTATAAATGCTTTAGCAAATCATTAACTAAATTTCACTAATTAAGTTTAATTTTAAGAATTTAAGAATATTTAACTACCAAATCATAAAATTTTTAATTTTTCATTTATTTCAAGAATAATTGTAGTTTATCATATCAAGGTCACATAGAATATTTACAAGAAAAAGATTTCCATGAAATATTTTTCTAGTAAAAATATTTGTACATAAAAATTAAGTTAAAAATGTAAACAGCTTTTTTTTTACTATAAGATAATTCAAGTGAAGCTAATTTTTTATTAGGCATTTCCTCAAGCTTCTCCTCACATTTCTTTTCTTCTTTTTCTTTTCTTTTTTTTTAAGGATATTTTTCAATCCTCCATTTTTTTTATTTGTGAGGATTACTATTTTTGGATAGCCTGTTAATGATTTTGAATTTCATTATCCTTAACTTATTTTCAAAAACTTATACATTCTTACTTAATAAATATGACATTAATAATTTATTATTTTTCAAAAATTACTTCAATCTTTTCTTTTTCAAGTAATAATCTTGATTCCTTAGTATTTTAAAAATACAATTTTATTTACTATAAATAGAAAAATTTTGATCTTATTATTCTTAAAGCTAAATGATTATATTCTTAAAATCAATCAAAATTATTGAAATTTTAGTTAAGTTTACTAAATTGTTTATAAATTCAAAAATTTAGGTAATCTTAAACAGATTTTTCATTCCTTATGTTATGTTAATATATTTTTAAAGAAAATATTAGTTCTTTAAGGACAAATAATATTTAAATTTGATAAATGTTTTCCTTGCCCCAAACTTCAGCTTTGGTATAAATATGAATTAAGAAATTTTCTAAAGCATGAGAGAAAGAAATAAACAGGAATTAATCTTAGTATAACAATGATGTAGTAAGGAAAATCTAACTTCTACTTCTACACTTGCTTCAATATGAATACAACAGAAATGATTAAGCATATATAGAAAAGTTTTACAGAGCAGAAGTTAATTTCTAAAAAAAATAAAAATAAATCTTTTTTTTTTTAATTTAAACATGCAAACTAACTATTTATAAATACTAAATAATAAGCTGAAACAAAAATAAACTTTTTATAGAAATTCATTCACATCTCAGTCTTAAACACACATGAGATAAGCTAAGAAATAGTTTTAACATAAAAAGTTAACAACAACTCTAACAAATAACATCAATATAAACAGTACAAGAAATAAGAAAACACTCTAAAAACAGAATCAATAAACTCTAGAGATAAGTCGAGCTACTAATCACTGTCTGTAGCTTCATCATCATCATCACCAAAAGAGAACTCCATATCCTTAGGATCAACATAGGGTGAAAATGCGGGACTTGTAGGAGCCGAACATCAAGCTCTCCCTTCAGAAATCTTACTAAAGACTCTGAATACTCAGCATCAAAATCACTCTTTCTTTGTGTATACTCAGAAAGGGGATCAATCTTCTTGTCTACGGTATCTACTCTACAGTGAGTTAAGAATAACTCATGCTGCTGCTCTATGAACTGATCATGCATGGTTTCCCCAAATGTAGATGATGGCTCAACAAAAGTAGATGGTCTAGAAGTATAAGCTCTACCTGAAGTAGGTAATGAACCAGCAGGTGCAGTAGAACTCTTCCCTCGCAGTCGATCATAAATGCTGACACTCTCTCTTCCTATAGGCTTCGTCGACTTGAGCTTTTCCTAAGAAAGCTCAGCAACTACTCCAACACTTTGACATAGAGAATAGATCAGTGATGGAAAACCAAGTCCAATAGATGTGCTAGAACGATCAGTAGCCTCCACAGAATCATAAATAATGCTCCCTACATCAATAGAATTCCTCTCTTGAATGCAGTAGTTTAGAATAGCTCTATCTTTGGTAACTTCACTCAGATGATTGGATGGAAGGAGACGAGCAGAAATAAAGTAGTGCCATGCCTTGGAAACACCATTAAGCTTAGAAGATGAAAAATTTACCCTTTTTACATTCCGAGTCTTCCAGGCTCAAGTACTATCAGTCAGGTAGGCAATGATCATGTCCAAATCTTCCTCGGATGGAGATAAACCTGAGTAATAACACTCAATGTTTGGCGTCAGGCCATAGAAAATATGATGCGTTCAAGAGTGAATCCTACTCCAACTCCTCGAAAGAAAATCTCATATTCCTCCACATCCATGAAATTAGCATAAAATTCTCTAACCACCGGGATAACGGCAACAGCAGTGAAATAACAAAATCATTGCTAGTTGAGTGCAACGATTGTCTCCTGAATTCTTTCTCAAGGATTATTGAAACTTCGTTCTAAGATAAACTTCCGAGTCATAGCAAAATCATTACATCGAAAATGTGCAGCAGCAGTGACGAACTTGCTACGATCAAAGTTTTCTCATTCCTTTGCTCGCTTAAATTTGGGTGCCATCTAAACGTGAAAGAAAAACGTGAAATAAATTCAACGGATCTAGAAGAATAAACTAATTTAAGTTTTTCAAACTTGAAATAGCCTAAACACCCATGGATTTAACCATAAAAAAATAAAAAATTTTCTCAAAATTTTGGTTTTTCTAGATGAGAATATAATCCACGGTGAAAATAAAAAACAATGAGTTTAGAATATAAATCTGACCTCGAGATGAAGAAATCGGGTGATTTCAAGCCCAAAAACTTGAAAATTCGGCTCTAAATGAGATCTCTAGGTAGTATTTTTGCAAAAATACTGTGAGAAGGAAGCTTAGGCGTAGCGCCGAATTCTGGCGCCTAGGTGCCAGACTCGACTTTCAAAAAATTGGATTTAAATTAAATATTTTCCACCAAATCTTATCGAATTTGACTCCTATATACTCTTATGAGAGTGTTTATCCATTTTATAACCTACAAATATTTTCACAATCAATTTAAAATGAAAGTATAGATCCACATAAATGTATCCAAATTCTTCAATTCAAAATCCTAATATTCATTCCAAATTCAACAATCTTCAGTACAAGATTTGTATCGAGGTTCAACGTTTTATCAACAAAGCAAACATTCAAATCCAACAATACACATTGAACAATTTAAGCAAATACACACATTAGATATTCAAAACACTAAAACAAGACTCGATCACACCTAAAACACATATAGAATCTATTTAACACCGATCTTCAATTTCCATCTCTTTCGCAATGAAATTCGCTAGGACCAAAGGGATAGAACACCAACGCCCTTGGAAATTCCAAAGCCGACTTTTCATCAATCCACTTATTCTTCGCGTACATTTCTACTTGAGTGTCATGATAAGCAGCCATGTGACCAGATTGAAGTTTGGTTTGTCATTCCAAGCGTTCGTATTGGTGATACATCTCATGGAGACGATTACCAATACTTTGAAGTTCCTCTTCAATCTTATCCATTCAATTAAACATCTTCTCCATACTAATAACAATAAAACCATTAAAATAAGGTTGAGGATCTTTAGGAGATTTGTCTCTTACCTCATTTCCATGATTTCCTCTATCCATGGCATCCAAATCCTTCCTGATGCCTCTAAAATGAATTGCTATGGTCGAAATTAGTGTGTCTATGGGATTGGGGACGAAAAATAGGCTATAAATAAAGAGATTTCGTGTGAAAAACTGAAGAAATTCAGTTTTTCCATGATCTATAACTGCGGCGCTTAGGTGCAGGAATCTGGCGCCTAGGCGCTGGATCATCGATATGTCAGTTATTCTGGCGCTTAGGCGCCAACTTTTGGCGCCTTGGCACCGGAACCTCGATCGACTCTGATTCGCATATCGTCAAATTTTGCAAAGTTTCAGTCATAAAAATAGGTATAATAAACAAGTGTGATCAACACACAAACACAATTATGAAAAATTCAAATCACAAACTATCACAAACGAAGGTTAACTTGATCTCCTTTTTACTCACATTTGACATGGAGTGGTCCAAGTCCAATTTCTATATACTTCAAGAAAATGTTTAGCTTAAGCCGATACGGACTTGTTACCCTTCTATTTCTAGAAGTTTTATACAAATTTAGTCGAGACCAAGGCATAACCTTACAACGATAATTAAACTCGAACTAATAAATATGGGTTAGCCTCCCACAAAGTGCTTGGTTTAACGTCGTCGGCCGACCTAATTAATTAAATTAATCGGGTAGACTCAGCTCATAAGCCTCTTTGTAATTTAATTTCATTTCTCCCATATAAGGCTTCAGTCTTAATCCGTTAACTTTAAATATTTTTCCAGTTTTGGGATCTTTAATATCCACAGCTCCATAAGAATATACTTTCTCAATTATAAACGGTCCCATCCATTTAGATTTTAATTTTCCAGGGAAAAGCTTTAAACAAACATTAAATAATAATACTTCTTGTCCAGGCTCGAATATTTTCCTTGAAATCATTTTGTCATACAATTTCTTCATTCTTTCCTTATAAATTCTTGCATTTTCATAGGACTCATTTCTAATCTCTTCCATTTCATTCAGTTGTAATAATTGTTTTTTTCCTGCAGTATTCGGTTTTCATAAGGGCAAACCCCTATAGTAAATAAACTAGAAGATTTGTGATATCCATTTGGTCTGCGAACCAATTTTATAAGCCGACAAGTTCCCCTGCTTAATATAAATGAATTAAGCAGGGTTTATATTACCTGGGTTCTAAAAGTTCCCTATAAGGGCAAACCCCTATAGTTAATTACATCCTAAGTGACGGGAATCACTTAGGAAAACTTTTGATAATGATCATTGATTTTGCTCTCAAGAATTTCAAAGTTCAAGGTTTTCAAAGGATTGAATTTTGGAATTTCAAAAGGGATTAGCTCAAATTTGGAAAAATTAATTTCAGGAGTCCAAAGGAAGAGAAGTAGGAGAAGCTGAGGATCCAAGAAGAATTTTGGCGACTTCCCAAACTATCCTATTGTTTGGCTTCAATTTGAGAGTTTATTTAATGTTGTAATCCTGCCAATTTTAATTAATTAAGACTTATATTTGTATGACATAATCTCACAAATAACCTCGAAGACTACCTCAGAATCCTAAGACTGGTTAGGGCTTAATTTGCATAATATGATTATGCAAATGCCTAATAGAAAGTTGAGGATTTATGTTGCACTAGGCAAAATACCTCAAAATCCTATGGCTTTGTTATTTAATGCTAAGAAAGGTTTTGCTGATGACGACGGCCGTGCTGCCCACTATGCTCCAAGCTCCTTGTCGTTGCAGAAGTTTAGTTTTAGAAAGTGAAAATCAAGAGATGAGAGAAATACTCTGGTTTAGAAAAGTTTTAGGGTTCAAATATCTTAGTGTTTTATTAGGGGAATCTTAAAGTTGATTATAACAATACTGGTTAAGATCCCACGGTTCCATCATTCCGGCACCGTTATTTTATCGGATTCACTAAGTCCAAATGAATTTGCTAAACTCAACTGAATGAGTTCCACACTTTCGTTTAGACCGTGGGAAATCCCGTTAGCAACACGTAGGTTACATCATCCGAGGTATTCCCGATCATCCAACGAGGTGTTTTAATTTAGTTGTAGTTGTAGTTTTGTGTTCTGTTTGTGATTAAATTTTGAGTTGTTTTATATTTTGAATGTTGTGGCGGTGAATTTTATCTTGTTGTGACTTTTAATTTAGTTTTGAGTTTCAGTTTTGTGGCTATCCTAAAGGTTTCAGTTTTCATGCAGGGTGACATTCTTGTTTAACATGCAAGTTTTGCAAGAAGGAAAATACGACGCAGGTAAATAAATTGCAATAAACATAAAAGTGTACTGGTAAGTATTCCTGTCACTTTCACCTACACTTAAAACACATGTCAGAGTATTTAAATATTTGCAACAAATACCTAGGTAAAGCTAAGGGAAGGTTTTGGTTATCTACCAAAATCCTAATCCTATCACTAGTCAATTCCTATGACGTCTAGGTTCTTGTATTTTGTTAAGGATGATTTTCTTCACCAAATAACAATTAAGTCTAATCGTTCTTCTAAAACATCCCATTGACCCGACCTGCAATTACGCAGTAAATTAACTTCCAAAAGATGGCAAAAAACTTGACCTGATTTATAAATAGCGGCTAGTGTGCAAAATCTTAAATGATATAAAAATTAGAAAATATTTTACACACTAGGGGTACTACACAAGTATACATATCGTTTCAAGTAATATAGAGTTTTCTTTAAAAACCCCAGTATCGATCCCACGAGGAAGTGAAGTAAGAGGTCTTTAGTCAAATTCTAGTCTACTACTAATAGTCCTTAGTTTGGAATGTCGATTAAAATTGTATTTTATCTAGCAACTATTCCTAAATGCAAGTGTTAAATGTAAAGATAATAACTATAACTAAATGCAAATAACAGTTCAAAATATAAACCTTTTTGGATGAGTTGGTTTGAAGAATTTTGAGATATTAAAAACTACTATTCTTATGTAATGAAATAGATAATGTATAGGAATGAGATGCATTTAATCTTGTATGTGCCAAGTAGGAGCAATCCTATTCTTTACCCTTTGGTCCAGACATAAAGAACATTGACTAATCCTATGCTTAGTTATTGAATCTGCGGCTAGGCTGGGAGAATACCGGCTCTCACTTCGGAGCTCCCACATTCCCCTCACCTGAGGGCTAACAATCTACACTTCAAGACTCCAAACGATAGGATCGAATTGAGGATTTTAGCCTGTCACTCTAAAATCTCTAATTCTACGCCCGATAATTATTTTTCCTTATTTATTTGCATTCAATCCCCATGAACTTCACCATCCATGAAATTTGAATGTGGTTTCACTTTGTTGAGAATTACACCGCCCTTTCGGGTCGATGCAATTACAATGAATTTTAACATTACAATGGGCCCTTATTGAAATGTAAATGAAGTGCAAGTAAAAGCCATCACATTTATAATTAAATTGACTTCTATCATGCATCACAAAATCCTAAACATGATTTCTACTCATTACAAAAGAAAATTAAAATGAAAATAATGCCATAATCTTCTCATGTCACTATTTTCAAAGAAGAAGAAAGAGTAAGAGAGATGCGTCACAAAGCACGAAGAAAACACAACAGAAACTTCATTTAACCAAAGCAAATCCACTAGGTAATTGTTTACAAATTTATAAGATAATGAAGAACAATACTTAGCTTTTTCCCATTTAAAGAAAGACGAAGATCTCTCCCATAAAGTCTCCCGGTGATCCATGCAATGCTAGCGAAATCCCTTACAAATTCTCTCAAAATCTCCTCTCCAATCTCTCCAAAAGGGTAGAAATCTACATTTCTACTCTTAATCTAAGAATCCTAAACATTCCTCCATGTTTTTTTTTTACTTTTCTCCTCCTTTCTCTACTTAAATTCGTCTCTTTTTAAAGAGGTAGAAAAATTCCTAAATGTTGCTTAAGCACCTCTTCAAAAGGAGTCTATGTTCGATGAATCTGTGCTTGAACCGACCTTCTTCGCCGTCGGCGGGCTTGTTGTCGCATTCGACGGGCTTCTAGAACATGTGCTAACTGCTAAGGCTCGCCATCGACGGGCTCGAGGGCGCTGTCGGCGAGCCTTTCGGTCATATTTTGGCCTTATCGGGAAAATCCCGCCGTCGGCGAGATTCCTGCGCAGCTCCACCGTTTCGCTCCGTTTCAGCTCCGTTTCGCCCCATTTCAGTTGCGTTGCGTTCGTAACTGATAGCCCTACAAAATAAACAAAAAAAACCTTTCCTTAAAGTGTAATCTCATTCAAAAATATGCAAGAAGTGTAAAAGAGATTAAGCATCAAAAGACTTATCGAAGGGTGTCAGGGCAGAATTTCATTTCTTGCTCTTTTTGCTCCAAATTGCACCGTTTTTATTTCTTTTTGCTCTAATCACCATTTTTTGTACCTAAAACCAAAAAACATACAAAATACCTTCCTTTAAAGTGTAATATCATCAAAAATGAGTAAAATGATATAGAAAAAAGAGTATATTTTAAGCGTGTCAAAATCCCCCAAACTTAACTGTTACTTATCCTCAAGTAACACTTTTACTACATAAAAATATAACTCAAGGCAATGTACTTTTCACCTGTAAGACACAAAAATTTTTCATTTAAAGAATATATTGGTTAGACTTTTAGAAAGAAATTCAGTAACTCAGGTTAACACTACAGGTATAAGAATATTCAGCAATCAAGTTTAAGGGTTCTAGTCTTCTATTTATTTCAAGATAAACCATAATTTGTTACATTAAGAGTGCCTTGAAAGATTATGTGAAAAAGGAGTTCATGTAAACTTCATCAGAATATAAGCCAATACTTTAAATATAAATTCAGAAATGAAATCAAGTTTTCCCTTTAGAGTGACTCAAGTGAAGCCAATTTTTTATTAGGCATCTCCTCAAGCTTCTCCTCATAAATATTTTTCTTTCCTTTTTTTTTCTTTTTTTTTCTTTTCTTTCGGGATTGTTTTCAATCCCCATTTTTTTCACTCTCTTTTCTTTTTCTCTTCCTAAGCCAAAATCAACATTCACTTAGCCCAAATTTTGACTCAAACCTAACCCAAACTCAAGCCCAAGTTTACCCCAAATTTAAAGGCCCAAATCAAGCCCATGAGCTAAATCACTTCAATTAGCCCAAATCCACTCAAAATCCCACATGCCAATTACCATTTCATCATCCCTTTGATTAAATGATTTGCCTAAAGTTCCAAATTTATCATTTGAATCAACCAAAAATAACCACATGACATTTTTCCATCAAATCACCCAAACGTCATAAATCCATTCTCATGCAAGCTCCCAAGCCAAATGTGAGCCATGAAGCCACTCTCAAGCCACATGTAAGCCATGGGAGCCATTTCCATGTCACCATACCATTTTGGGGAGAAGGATGAATCACTTTCCACCTCTTTTAATAAAGCATTTTAACACTTTTATGTCACACCCTTACCCATGCTTATCCTAATCACCTTGGATGGGGACTTCTCCACCTAAAGGGGGCTGACCAAATTGATCTCCCATCAGCCCAAATCAAGCCTTGGTGAGTGAACCAAGCCCAATCCATGCTTTGACCCAAATTGACCCAAAAATGGCCCTTACACTCATACCACTTAAACATATGCCTTTACACATGGCATAACCCAATTGACTTCACCAAAATCAAGTTGTGACCTCCCCTCCACCTAAGCACACATTTTAAACCCACTAGCCAACCCCAGTAGTCACCTAAGCTCCACCATAACCTTCCTTATTTAAACCTCACCTCCATGGCCATAAGACAAGAGATGAAAAATTTACCTTGGGGAGACCCTGCCAAATTGTTCTCAAAGCTTCTCCAAGCACTCCTAAGCTCAATCAAACCATTTCCAAATGAGGCCTCACCTCTTGGACAAATGTATTGAATTTTTCTACTTTAATCGAGCTTATTTTAATTTTCTGTAAATATTCACATGCTTTAAGTATATCATCACTGTATATATGTGTGCTACTCGATTAGAAGATCATTTTTTTAAAAAAATTCACTCAATTTTGTTGAGAAACGAGTGAGATATCAAGGTTTGAAGGTGGACGGTTTTAGGTGAATGGCAGTTGGAGAGAGGAGCAGCAGCCGTCTGATCCCATGTGTATCTGATGGACGGCCCTGATGGAGGAGGACATGAGCTTCATCCGTGAACAAGCCCCCAAACAGAACCACGCCAACCAGTAGCAGCGCGACACGTGTATTTTGAGCGGGAAATGGATTTTTTGATCTATTTTTGACACAAAACTTCAAAAAATCATAACTTTGCCTAGAAAACTCAAAAAAATAAAATAAAAATATCTTCTTGCTCACTAGAATGAGTAGAATAATGTGAAAGTAATTTCATATTTATTTGATGCATATTTTATTTTTAATTAATTAAATAGTATTTTCAATCTTTCAATTCTTCATGCATGTAGGAGCTTCACCATAACTTGAAATTTTAGTATGTTATTCTATGCATAATGGTGGATCTTCTCTGATTTTTCCAAAGTCAGGGAAGATCTCCATAATGAGATATCTATTTTTCAATTTTATGCATCAGTTTTGTTATAATAAATATAAAAATTATCATGTTACTTAGAAAAATCTAGAAAAATTAGGGTGTGTTCCATTTAACTAGAGGTACAGCAGAAAATTATCTCATTATTTATTTTAATCAGACAAACTCTAATTTGGCTAAAACCTCAAAATTTAATTTTAATTAATTACGAGTAACCACATATCAAAATCACATGAAATCAACTCTCCACTTTCACTTAGTATCAGGGGAACCTCAAATAAAAATTTCAAATTAATAGGAGTTAATTTGACCCATTACATGAATTAATTAAGGGACATGACTATTTTGCACATAAAAAAATTCATAAAACCCAAAATACATTTCAAAAATTCACCAAATTAATTTTGGGAGTTCTCTGTGATCAAATGAGTCTAAGAAAAATAAAAATGTATTTTTCAAAAAAATTTGATTTTTAATCATTTTTTAAATATTTAATAATTAAAAATTATAAAAAACCACAAAAATATAAAAATTCACCAAAATGTCACATTTGGTCTCCTAATCATATGGGAACCATCAAAATATTTTTCCTAAGTCTCTAAGTTAAGATATTAATTTTTGAAGGCCTAGGATAATTTTTAACATTTAAAAAATGAATTTTCTTAACCTTTCACTAAAATAATTCTAATAAATAAAAAAAATTAAAAAATATAAAATTTGTTTCTTTGGATTCCTTGACTATAGAGAGATTTTCTAAAAATATAAAATTAATTTTTCCACCTTTAAATATTTTAAAATGAATTAATACTCCAGAACTTAATATAATTCTAATAATTAAATTAAAACTAAAAAAATCCCCAACTTTGGTCCAAATTGTTCTTTGGTCAAGGGTCACTTCCAATAAAAATTTCAAAGTCATAGGTCTCTCCTTGGTCAAGTTATTGATTTTTCATTAAAGACCCATTTTTGCATTAAAATAAATATATAAATTAAATTAAATTCAGAAAAATCACATTTTCTCCTTTGATATTTTAATTGACCCATGAGTAGGGTGACATAAAAATTTCAAAGTCATTTGAGTTATATTTAATGAATTATGAAGTGAACAAGCCTAAGGGGCAAAATGGTAATTATTGAAATTTAGCCTTAATTAATATTTAGGCTTAATTATGGGTAATGGGTAAAAAACGATCCGAATTAATCTCCTTAGATGATTGAAACATGAGGAATTAAAGGGTAGGAACCCATTTATCACTTTTCCAACATAAACAAAATGATTATAATTTCTTAAATTATTAGAAATTTGAAGTTAGTTAAAAGAGAATGTATTAAGTGAAGGGGTTTAATCTTGGAAGATATTAATTTATTAATCTTAACCCCTAATTAATGATAGAAATCAAATACCACTTAATATTAATTTAATAACTCATTAATGAAAACTAAGATAAATTAAATAATCAAATTAAAATAATTTCTAAAATAAATTAAATAACCAAATTAAAACAATTTCTAAGATAATTTAATAAAAAAATAATATAATTAATTAAATTAAAAATAATTTTAAAATGACGTGATAAATTCAAAACAATTCAAATAAAATACAATTAAATTAAAGCAATTTTAAAATAATTTAATCAACTTTAAATCACAATTAAATTAATACAACTAAATTAAAATCAACTTCAAATCAACACAATTAAATTAAATATAACTAAAATTAAAGTTAAAACAATTTTAAAATAACAAAGTCAACTTTTTAAATGACTTAATCAAATTGAAATAACATAAGAAAATCATAATCAAACTAAAATATTATAATTAATTTGAAATAGTCTTAAAACATCAACCCAACTTTAGACAAATTAGCTAAATGCGTTAATGAACTAATTTACGCCTAAAGGCTTTCACCCACATAATTCTTAAGTGAAATGTCAAGTGAATGTCACCTCACTTAAGGGATAATCAAAACATCTAAATTCACTGAGCAAGAGTCAAGACTCAACTAAACCCCGGATGATCAATTCATTCGAATGATAAAATTCATTTGGACTCAAAATAATCCTAAAAGTGTTTAGGAAGATGTTCAGGGCTTAAACCCCCGAGCACTTCCCCAACCTAATGGGTGTTTTAAAAGAACAATTGAACTTCATTATTCTTTGATGAAGAAAATCATCCTTAAAGAACAACTAGGATTTCAACCTAGACGTCATAGGACTTGATAGACAACTAGGATTTCAATCTAGACGTCATAGGACTTGGTGAGCAGTTAGGGTCTGAACATAGACATCATAGGGTTGGTAGATGATCAGAATCTTCTCCTAGCCCTACCTAGGTGCTCGTCCTTAAATATTAAATATCCTAACATGCATTTTAAGTGCAGCCGGGAATGAGGAGAAGACCCACCAGGTACGCTTTTATTTTATTGCAATTTATTTACCTGCACTGTACTTTAATTCTCTTGCATGTTAAACAAAAATACCACCCTGCATGAAAAATGAAACTTTTAGGATAGCCACAAAACTAAAACCCAAAACTAAATTAAAATCAACACAAGATAAAATTCACTACCGCAACATTCAAAAGATAAAATAACTCAAAATTTAATCACAAATAGAACAACAAAACTATAACTACAACTAAATTAAAATGTCTCGTTGGATGATCTGGAATCCCTCGGATGATGTAACCCACGTGTTGTTAACGAGATTTCCTACGGTCTAAATGAAAGTGTGGAACTCATTCAGTTGAGTTTAGCAAATTCATTTGGACTAAGTGAATCCGATGAAAATAGCGGTGCCGGGATGACGGAATCGTGAGATTTTAATCGGTTCTGCTTAATCAACTTTAAGATTTATTTTAATTAAATCATTAAGCCACCTCATTTTTTTAACCTTTCTAAACCAAAACACTTCTCTCATCTCTTGATTTCCACTTTCTAAAACTAAACCTTCTGCAACAATAAGGAGCTTGGAGCACAGTAGGCAGCACAACCATCTTCATCAGCAAAACCTTTATTAGAATTAAATAACAAAGCCATAGGATTTCGATATAGTTTGCCTAGTGTAACATAAATCCTCAACTTTTCGTTAGGCATTTGCATAATCATGTTATGCAAATTAAGTCCTAACCGGTCTTAGGACTCCGAGGTAGTCGTTTGGTACAACATAAACCCTCACATCTATTTGTGTGATTATATCATACAAGCATAAGTCCTAATTAACTAAAATTGGTAGAATTGAAACATTAAATAAACTTTCAAATTGAAGCCAAACAATAGGATATTCGGGAAGCCACCGAAGTTCGCTTCGGGTCTGTGACATCCCCTACTTCTCTTCCTTTGAACCCCTAAAATAACTGTTCCAAATTTGAGCTATTCCCTATTGAAATTTCCAAAATCCAATTTGTTTGAAACCTTAAACTTTGAAATTCTTGAGAACCAAACCACTGATCATTATCAAGAGTTTTCTTAAGTGTCTTCGGACATTTAAGATGTAATTAACTATAGGGGCTTGCCCTTATAGGGACCTTTAAGAATCCAAGTAATATAAACCCTGCTTAATTCCTTTATATTAAGCAGGGGAACTTGTCTGCTTATAAAATTGGTTCACAGACCAAACGGATGTCACAAATCTTCTAGTTTATTTAATCGAGCCCCATCATCAAGCAGTGTGTCTATTCTTCGGGATAGATACATGGTTTGTGATACGGTGCTCGTTTATATAAACTATTTGGGATGTGAGATCGGTTTGATTTCATATCTTAAAATTTTCAAACATAAAATTATTTTCAAAATCAAATGCTACTTTCCAAATTATATATATTTAAATTAAACTTAAAAATCTAAAATTCACCGACAACTTCTGTACCCGGCCGCTTTTTAAAATACGACACTCAACCTAAAAATACGCCGACAGCTTAAAATATCCTTCATAAATTTTGCATAGCTTGACATTTGCTCCAAAGTTTCAACAAAATGAATGTTGATGGTAAGTTTCTTAAAAATTTCAAAGAAATTAGAAAATTGATGGTCAAGCTTCTGTTGTTTAAGTCTTTGAGGAAAAGGTGGTGATGGTCTTTCAACTTCCACTTCAGTAGGTACAACAGTATGATCTTTACTTGGAGAAAGGGTATCTTTAGGTTTTTCAATCTCTTCAATTTCTTTCTTTTTTTCAATCGCATTCCGTGTTTTCTCTTCTAATTTCTTTCCACTTCTAAGTTGTATAGCTTTTGCTTGTTCATGTTCTTTTCCAGATTCTTTAGGATTAATTTCGACATTGCTAGGCAGTGTTCCTTGAGGCCTGTAATTAATGAAATTAGCAATTTGACCCATCTGATTCTCAATATTACAAATAACGAGTTGTTTTCGACTTTGTAGTCTGTTGTTAAGTTACAAGATCAATTCTTCTGACGTACAACTTTTTCTCTGATTGCTATATCCAGGAGGATAAGTTGGTCTATAGTTCGAATTTCCTTGATTGTTCCAATTTGGATTGGTTTGATGTCCATTACCAATTAAAATTAGGATGATTTTTCCAACCAGGATTATAATAATTAGAATAAGGATTATTAGTTTTACTAGCAATAGCTTGCAAAGTTTCCATTGTTTGAGAATCATCAGTATTTGCAGCATTATCATTACTCACATGCAATATATTAAAAGTAAAATTATCTAATTTCTTAGATATCACAGCCACTTGTGAAGTTAAAATAGAAAATGCTTCATTATCATGAATATTGGCCATTCTGTTAGGATTAACCCTTTCAGAAGGCCATTGAAAATTGTTATTAGCCATTTCTTCAATTAAGATGTAGGCTTCTTTAAATGTCTTAGCCATTAAAGAACCACCAGCAGCAGCATCAATAATTGATCTAAGTGATCAAATAAGTCTATTATAAAATGTTTGAATAATTAACCAATCTGGTAAAGCATGATGAGGACATTTTCTTAGTAGTTCTTTAAATCTTTCCCAAGCTTCATAAATTGTTTCTCCATCAAATTGAGTGAATGAAGTAATATCATTTCTCAATTTAGCAGTTTTAGAAGGTGGAAAATATTTAGCAAGGAGTTTTTGTGCCATATCTACCCATGTTTTAATAGAACAATTTGCTAATGAATTAAGTCACATATTTGCTTTATCTTTTAAGGAAAAAGGAAAGAGACTAAGCCTAATAGTATCATCAAAAACATTATTATATTTAAAAGTAGCACAAAGTTCTAAAAAACTAGCAAGGTATAAATTTGGATCCTCATTAGGTGTCCTCCAAATTGATTGTTTTGAACCATTTGAATAATAGAAGGTTTAAGCTCAAAAGAATTAGCATCTGACATAGAATTGAATACTAACATGAAGTTCATCAGCTGTAGGGTTTGCATATTCCCTTAATGGTTTATAAATATTTTGTTCATTAATTTCGATTGGATTTTGATTATTATGTAAGTTAGCCATTTTTTGAAGTTTTGAAATTTGTTTTCCTTTTTTAGTTCTTTTAATTGTTCTTTCTAATTTAGAATTAAAAGGTAGTACTCCTTCAGATCCAGAACTACGCAAAAAAATTTAAAGAAAATATTTTTGTTTTTATGTTTTATTTTTACGTTTTTTTTACTTTTTACTTACTTTTTATTATTTATATTTTTTATCTTATCCCAGGTAACGGCGCCAAAAACTTGATGCGATGCGACTTTTAAAATGCTTTAAAATACAAGAATTTGATACAACTTTTTAGAAGATTTAATTTCTGGAAAATGGCTTCAAAAACTTGATGTACGAGGTTTACTTTTATAATTTTATATTTAGAATTAATTATTATAAAAGTCACAATTTTAAACGCAAGTATATGTATCGTTCAAGTAATACAGGGCTCTAGTGGAGTCCTGGTTATCGATCCCACAGGGATAGTAAAAAAAATAAAATATATAAGTAATATTTTGAAATTTTCTTACTCTAATTATATATACCTTATATATATATATATATATATATATATATATATATATATATATTCAACTAATAATTTTTACTAAAATAAATAAGCAGTTAGCAATAAATTAAAATAAGCAAGTAATTAAAATTCTATGCAACCGTAAAAATGACTTTCTCCTTTTTCAACTAATCCAAGAATTATAGATTAATTATCTTTCGTAGGAATTAAGATTATAAGTATTGTACAAATAAGCATTCATATTCTTTACCCTTTGGTCCAGGTGCAAAGAACATTGACTAATCTATAGTTAGGCTCAGGATGTTTTATTAGTAGAATGTGTTAATCTAGACTCACACTACTATATGTCCAAGGGTGGCTATGGTCGGCCCTACCAGTGATCCGTTACTTTTCTATAAACCATATTATTAGAATTTAGTCTGTCACTCTAAAACTAATTAATTCTACGCCCAATAAGTAACATCTTCCTATTTATTTGCACTTCACCTTAAACAATCCGCGTATAGCCTGTGATTACCTAAGGAGGATAGGTCTCAAAATTCTTCAACAGGTTTTAACAAATTAAATGGCCAATTAAAAAAGTAAAATAAGATCAGGTATTAATATCATCACATTAGTTTTAAATATTTTTTATATTTAATTCTCCAACGAAATTTAATTAATTTATAATCTTTTCATAGTTGAAAGGAGAAAGATAACTAATTACTTAGAACTCATTAAAATAACATAACGAAACATATTTATAAAACTTTGAACCAAAAGTACAAATACTTATCTGAAGTGTTCCTTTAAGAGCTCCGCTGACTTCTACTGACTCCAAAGCAATGATGAAAGACTCCAACAGCAATTAAACACAATAAACACTCAAAATAAACTCACTAAATACAAAATAAAGTGGCACCCTAAGTATGGAAGAGAGTAAATTAAACTAGAGATGAGAGAGAAAATGGGTATGTGTACTAAGAGGGGGTTTTGGTACTAGAAGGGGCGAATTTCTCTGTAGAATGGGCTCCTATTTATAGAGCTCTGAATTTGGCAGGGGTTTCTTAAGGCATCTCTTCAAAATTTGTTCAAATTCAATGTGTCTTCTAGAAGGTAACCATCGCGCCTAGGCGTCGGGATCTGGCGCTCAGCACCGGATCCGGCGCCAGTGCACCGGATCCGGCGCCAGGCGCCTGGACCCGCGACTGTGTCTTTCACGCCTCTTCACTTTGGGTCGCACCTCTTCTCAATCCGTACCGTTTCCTTGTGTCCAAATACATTGTATCACATGTCCTATATATTAGGAGTAACTTCCGCCTCTAGAAGCCCCGATAACCGCTTAACACCATCAAAATAACCGCACAAAGTCATCAAAAAACTTAACGAAGCATTCGTATCGAACTCGGCGCTCGAGCGCCGGACTGCGCGCCAGCGCCGAGCCAATAATTCTAAAAATTGCTCCATAAGCTCCATTTTTGCTCCTTTTACCTCCTTTTTCCTTCTTTTTCTTTCTTGGACTCTTTTTAATCATCTACATCCAAAAACATGAAAATACCTTTTATTAAAGCATAATATTCTTAAGAATTGAATTATAAATAAGGCATAAAAATGAGTATTTTTTTAGGTAGATCAAGAGCCCCCCTCTTTTCGTCCAAAACAGTTACTTATAAGTTAGGGAAGAAATCCCAAGAGTTTCCATAGACATCCCTTCAAAAAGTCTCCAAAACTCTTCAAATTTGAATTCCACCGATTTCGGACACTGGCGGCGCTCTATCCTACCATTAAATTCTGAAGTCCCTGGAAAATGGCGTCAGCGGCGCCAGAACATGTTTTCCACTATTTTGCTCCTTTTTGCTCCAAATTCGTTCCTTTTTGCTTCTTTTCACTCCAATCACCTAAAATCATCATACCTGCAACAAATCATCAAAAATACATTTCTTTACAGTGCAATATTTCAAAAAATGGGTAAAATTATATAGCAAAAACCATATATATTTTTGGTGCATCAAGGAGAAAATTATAAAATCAAAATCTTGATTTAATGATTCATATTCAATTTTTAATTAATTAAATACTATTTGGAGTAATTTAATTATTAAAAATTAATTATAACACTAAAAACTATAAAATTTTCACAGAATGATCCTTTCATCCTTAGGAACATTCTGTGATTTTTCCAAGGGTTGGAAAAATCTCTAAGACATGTTTATCTAATTTCCATAAAACTTTGTAACTATTTTTCAAAAGAATTATAAAAATCAGGAAATGGAAAAATTAAATTTAAAATTGGTTAGGAAATTTAGGTTGACAAAATTGGAACCTCAAAATGACAAATCTTAGGCTTTTTTAGAATTCAAAACGACAACTTAGCTTTAAGGGTTAAAATTATAAATTAAAAATTTATATTTAAAACCCTAAATTATCAAACTTAGCCCATTTCACATTGGGCTAAGTCAATTTTCAGTCTAACTCCAAATAGACTCGAACAAAACCTTAATTAGGTCTAACCCATCATTAAACCAAATTAAAACTAATTAAACCTAATTAAACCTAATTAAATTTTAATCAAATTAGGTTTAATACAAATCAACCCCTAATTAGTCTAACCCATTATTAGACCTGATTAGCCCTAATTAAACTTTAATCAAATTAGGTTTAATACAAATCAAACCCTGTTTAGGTCTAACCCATCATTAGACCTAATTAACCTCATTAAACCTTAATTAAATTAGGTTTAATATAAATTAAATCCTAATTAGGTCTAACCCATCAATACACCTAATTAACCCCATTAAAACTTAATCAAATTAGATTTAATACAAATCAAACCCTAATTTGGTCTAACCCATAATTAGACCTAATTTACCCTAATTAAATCTTAATCAAATTAGGTTTAATATAAATCAAACCCTAACTAGGTCTAACTTATCATTAGACCTGATTAACCCTAATTAAACCTTAATCAAATTAGGTTTAATACAAATCAAACCCTATTTAGGTCTAACCCATCATTAGACATAATTACCCTCGTTAAACCTTAATCAAATTAGGTTTAATATAAGTCAAACCCTAATTAGGTCTAACCCATCATTAAACCTGATTAATGCCAGTAAACCTTAATCAAATTAGGTTTAATATAAATCAAACCATAATTAGGTCTAACCCATCATTAGACCTGATTAACCCTAACTAAACATTAATCAAATTAGGTTTAAGACAAATCAAACCCTAATTAGGTCTAAGGCACCAATCAGACCAGATCAAACGTTATTAATCCTTAATCACATTAGGTTTAACACCATAAACTATAATTAGGTTTGACCCTTAATTAGACCTAATTAACCTAATTAAACCTTACTTAAGTTAGGTTTAACTAACCCTAAACTAATTAGACCTAATTAACCTAATTAAACCTTACTTACATTAGGTT
Organism: Papilionanthe hookeriana x Papilionanthe teres; assembly: GCA_022702705.1. Classification (NCBI taxonomy): domain Eukaryota; kingdom Viridiplantae; phylum Streptophyta; class Magnoliopsida; order Asparagales; family Orchidaceae; genus Papilionanthe; species Papilionanthe hookeriana x Papilionanthe teres. The sequence goes on along the minus strand of CM040438.1, from coordinate 53,514,356 downwards.
TAATTAACCCTAAACCATAATTAGGTCTAACCCTTAATTAGGTAATTTAATTAAACCTTACTTACATTAGGTTTAATTAACCTTAAACCATAATTAGGTCTAACTCTTAGTTAGACCTAATTAATATAATTAAACCTTACTTACATTAGGTTTAATTAACCCTAAAACATAATTAGGTCTAACCTCTAATTAGACCTAATTAATTTAATTAAACCTTACTTACATTAGATTTAATTAACCCTAAACCACAAATAGGTCTAACCCCTAATTAGACCTAATTAATTTATTTAAACCTTACTTACATTAGGTTTAATTGACCCTAAACTATAATTAAGTCTAACCCCTAATTAGACCTAATTAACTTAATTATACTTTTTTTACATTATGTTTAATTAACCTTAAACCATAATTAGACTTATTCCTAATTAAGTCTAATTAATCAATTAAGCCTTACTTAAATTAGGTTTAGATAAACTTAAACCCTAATTAGGTCTAACCTAAATTTGACTTAAAGCCTTACTTAAATTATGCTTAAATAACCTTAAACCCTAATTAAGTCTAACCCTAATTAGACTTAATTAACCCTTAAGCCTTACTTAAATTAGGCTTAAAAAACCTTAAACCCTAATTACCCTAATTAGACTTAATTAACGCTTAAGTCTTACTTAAATTAGGCTTAAACAACCTTAAACCCTAATTAAGTCTAACCCCAATTAGACTTCATTCATCCTCAAGTCAAACCTACAACTTTGGTTCAACCTAAATTGAACCTAAGTTAACCAAAACTTAAGTTCAACTCATATTGAATTTAAGTCAAACCTTCAACCTAGGTTCAACCTAACTTAAACCTAAGTTAACCCAAACTTAAGTTCAATTCATACTAAACTTAAGTCAAACCTACAACTTGGGTTCAACCTAACATGAACCCAAGTTAACCTAAACTTAAGTTCAATTCATATTGAACTTAAGTCAAACCTACTACTTGGGTTCAACCTCACTTGAAACCAAGTTAACCCAAAATTAAGTTCAATTCATATTGAACTTAAGTCAAACCTATAAACTTAAGTTCAGTTCATATTGAACTTAAGTCAAACCTACAACTTGACATAAGTTAACCTAAACTTAAGTCAAACCTCTAGCTTAGGTTTAACCTAACTTGAACCCAAGATAACCTAAACTTAAGTTCAACCCATATTGAACTTAAGTCAAACCTACAACTTAGGTTCAACCTAACTTGAACCTAAGTTAACCTAAACTTAAGTTCAACCCATATTGAACTTAAGTCAAACCTACAACTTAGGTTCAACCTAACTTAAACCTAAGTTAACCCAAACTTAATTTCAATTCATATTAAACTTAAGTCAAACCTATAACCTTAAGTTCAACCCATATTAAACTTAATTCAAACCTCTAACTTCGGTTTAACATAACTTGAACATGAGTTAACCAAACTTTAGATTTAACCTATATTAGATCTAAGTTAAACCTAAAATTAAGTTCAACTTAAACCAAACTTCTAGGTTCAATTTACATTAAAACTAACTCAAACAAACAAACTTTAAGTTCAAATTAAACTTAAATTAAGAACCGAATCATCTTAAACCCCAGATTAAAATCTAAGTCTAATTTGTATTAGATTTAATTAAAATCATAAGATTCAATCGAATCTAAAAATCCTAAAGTCTAAATTATGTTAAATTTTACTTAATTTAAGTCTAATCTACATTAAATTTAACACCTTTTAGATTCAAATGATTTTGAATCTAAAAATCCTAAAGTCTAACTTATGTTAGATTTTACTTAATTTAGTCTAATCAACATTAGACTTAATACCTTGTAGATTCAAATGACATCAAATCTAAAAATCCTAAAGTCTAGCTTATGTTAGATTTTACTTGGATTTAATACCTTTCAGATTCAAATGACATTAAATCTAAAAATCCCAAAGTATAACTTATGTTAGATTTTACTCAAATTAATTGTAATCTACATTAGGCTTAAAACCTTTATATTCAAAAGACATCGAATATAAAATCTTAAAGTTTAACTTTGGTTAAATTCAAACCATAAACTTAATATATTAATTTAAATGACAAAAGTCACAAAAATTAATCGGTTAATAAATCATAAATAACCAAAAAATATTTCAACCTTTCAAAATCGACAAAAGACATTAAAACTTAAATGAAACATTAATCAACGAAGATCAATGAATGCAACGTAAACCCCCATTGTTCTTGATCTATGGAGACTTCTTGAACGTTGCAATCCTGGTTGTCGACATGAGTCTTCAGGTCTTGGTTTAAACACCTTTCGGACTAAGTAGATCAAGGCTTTCGATAACAGATGCACCAAAAATATATATTATTTTTGCTATATAAATTTACCCATTTTTTGTGATATTGCACTTTAAAGAAAGGTATTTTTCATGATTTGTTACAGGTATGATGATTTTAGGTGATTGGAGAGAAAATAAGCAAAAAGAAATGAATTCAAAGCGAAAAGGAGCAAAAGGGAGAAAACTAGCTTCTGGTGCCACCGTTGCCATTTTTCTGAGAGCTACAAAAAATAATGGGATGATAGAGCGCCACCGGTACCCTATCGGGCGCCGCCAGTGCCCAATGTTGGTGCAATTCAAATTTGAAGAGATTTGGCTACTTTTTGAAGGGATGCTTAAGGAAACTCTTGGGAATTCATTTCTAACATATATGTAACTATTTTTGGACGGAAGGTGGGTAGTTCTAGAGTTTTGGAGAGGGAGAGGAGTGTGTGTGAGTGTGTTGAGTGTTAGGGTTTGTAAGAGAATAGTGTAGAAGTGAGAATTTTAAAGGGATTCTTCTCTAAGGAGTGAAGGAGAAGGAGTAAAGTGAGAGATTGCTTCTTCCTTTCCATTCTAAAGAGGGAATTGAGTGTTACAAAGAAGAGAGAAAATGATTTAAAGGAACTTCAAGGTATTTGCTTGGGGAAGAGAAAGAGATAAGTTGTATTTGCTTTTGTGGTTTGTATGACTTTTATTTTATATATAAAATCCATGTTTTATTGTGTCTTCTCTATGAATTCTGAGTAGTCTCCTTTGTCTTTCTTCTTGCATAGATATGTGATGATGTGATGATGTGGATTAGAAGTGCTTTTAAAGTATTGAAGAAATTGTGATGGTTTTTCATTTTGAACTTAATTTACTTTTTGATCTGGCCAATTGAATTGTTAAAATCTGTTGTTCAACATTAACTCTGAAAGGATTTAGTGTCCTACAGTAATAATGAAGAATCCATTCAATGTCCATGAATGAATTGCGTAGTTCATGGGAATTGAGTGCAAATAAATAGGGAAATGTGTTTTGATGGGCTTCAAATTGAAGGTTTCAGGGTGACGGGCTGAGATCCCCAAATTGGTCTTAAGATTAGTAACTAAACTCTAAGGTTAGCCTTCAGGTGAAGTGTGAGTGGGTGCTCCGTAGTGACAGCCGGTATCCTCCCAGCCTAGCCTTAAATCTAGTGACTAAACTTAGGATATGTTAATATTCTTTTCATGCTTGGAAGAGAGGGTACTCTTTTGAGGGTAAAGAAATATTTATGCTCCTATTTGGCACAATACAATAAATAATCATTCTATATCATTCACACATCATATACTCATTGCAAGAGGAATGATACTTTTCATATATATCAAAACCTTTCAAATACAAAGCTTAGTGTGTGTGTTAGTTAATTCTGTTTTAAAAATATTAGAAGAAATTGTAGTTTGCTTAACTGTTACTATTTTCTGCATCTTGTTAGTAGAAGTAAACTTAAACTTTAATTGCGATTTGAGTATTGGATTTCAGTATGACACTATTTAATATAAGGAACGTGCATTCCTTATGGGATTGATAACTAGGACTCCATTAGAGCCCTGTATTACTTGATACGATACATATACTTGCGTTGAAGTTTGAACTTTACAAAATCATTATAAATATATAAATTTGGGTTCATAAGTTCTTGCAATATAAAAAGTCTGCATCAAATTTGTGGCGCTGTTGCCGGGGAAGTTATAAACGATACCTATTGATAATATGGTAACTGAAAAACTTTACTTTGTAGTGTGTAATTATGTGTTTATTTACGTTTTAGAGTATTTGTGTGATTTTATATGCGTAGTAGTGGATCTATAGGTTTAGTACCTTACGATTCGGAGTTAGAGCGTATTGTTAGAAAAATTAGAAAACAACAAAAACAAACTGAAAATCCTTGCGAAATGGCGAATAATTAAGAAAGAAAGAGAAATGATATTGGAAATTTGCTAAGACCTTTAAGAGATTATGCTAACCCAACAACAGATGAAATTCATGTGACTATTCAAAATCCTGATGTTGCTGCTAATTCATTTAAGCTTAAACCTGCTATTATCCAAATGTTACAAAATAATCAATTTGGAGGAACACCTAATGAGGATCCAAATTTACATCTCACTAGTTTTCTAGAACTGTGTGCTACTTTTAATTATGACGGTGTGTCGAGTGATGTTGTCAGACTTAGACTTTTTCTTTTTTCATTAAGGAATAAAGCTAAGGCATGGTTAAATTCGTTAGTACCTGGATCTATTAGAACTTGGGGAGAACTTTCTCAAAAGTTTCTATCAAAATATTTTCCTTCATCAAAGACTGCTAAGCTAAGAAATGATATCACATCTTTTGGTCAGTTCGAAGGGGAATCAATATATGAAGCTTGAGAAAGATTTAAAGATCTTCTTAAGAAGTTCCCACATCATGCTTTACCAGACTGGTTAATAATTCAAATATTTTACAATGGATTAGTGGGATCATTGAGATTGATTATAGATGCTACTGCTGGTGGATCTTTAATATTAAAACCTTTTGATGAAGCATACGCATTAATAGAAGAAATGACTACTAATAATTTTCAATGGCCATCTGAATAGGTAAATCCTAAGAGAGTAGCTAGTGTTCATGATTCAGATATGATGACTGTGATAGTTTCTTAAATTGCAGCCCTTTCTAAGAAAATAGATCAGTATGGAATGAATTATTCTCATCCACCCCAAGTGTTAGAAGAAAATTCATTTGGACAGATATCAGAATCTCAAACACCTTATGAGACTTTGAATGCTATTAATAGACCTAATAATCCTTATTCGAATTATTACAATCCTGGTTGGAAGAATCACCCAAATTTCAACTGGAATAATAACAATGCCGATGTTAACCCACATTGGGGGAACAGTTCTATAAATCTAGTTGGAAAATCGAACAATCAAGGAAATACTAATTTTAGACCCTCTTATTCTCCTGGATTCAATAGTAACCCAAAATTTAAGGATAAGAAGTTATCTATTGAAGAAATGATTCTGAATATGGGAAATCAATTACATGCTCAATGTGCTGCGATGAAAAATATTGAAAATCAATTGGGGCATATTTTCACTGCACTTAAAAATAGACCTTCTGGAATGTTTCCAAGTAATGTTGAGATCAATCCAAAAGATCAAAACAATGAACAACTTAAGGTTATTCAATTAAGAAGTGGAAAGGAATTGGAGACAAGAGTACAAAAAGAAGTTGAAATAGAAAAGGAGAAGGTGGATATTGAAAAATGTTCAAACAAGATTTATCCAGACATGGAATATCCTCTTGAAGCAATGAAGATTACTGTTGAACAACCACTGCCTCCATTTTCACAAAGATTGAAGCAACAAAACAGGAATTATAGATTTGGAAAATTTTTGGAGATCCTTATGAAATTAATGATAAATATTCCTTTTGTTGAAGCATTAGAACAGATATCTGACTATGCTAAGTTTATGAAGGATATTCTCAAAAAGAAAAGAAAATTCACAGATAATAAAACTGTTGCACTTAGCGAAGAGTATAGTGCAATTATTCAGAAGAAGCTTCTGAAAAAACTTAAAGATCGTGATAGTTTCACTATCCCGTGTGCTATAGGTGAAAATTTTTTCGGAAGAGCCTTATGTGATCTGGGAGCTAGTATTAATCTTATGCCTTTATCAACTTTCAAAAGATTGGGAATAGAAGAAATTTCTCCTACATCTATGACTCTTCAGTTGGTCGATCGTTCCATTACTTACCCTAAACGAGTGGTGGAAGATGTGTTAGTGAAAGTGGATAAATTTATCTTTCCTGTGGATTTTATTGTACTTGATATGGAGGAAGATAAAGAAATTCCAATCATTTTGGGAAGACCATTCCTTGCTACTGGGAGAGCAGTGATTGATGTTCAAAAAGGAGAATTAACTATGAGGGTTAATGATCAAGAGGTGACCTTTAATATTTTGAAATCTATGAAGTATCCCTCAATGGAAAAAGATGATGAATGTTTTAGGATGGAGGTCTGTGAATATTTGAGAAATGATCATTTTAAAAATATATTTGAAAAAGAAGTGGAGTATGAAAATATGTTTGAATAAGGAATTGAAAATGAAGAAAATTCAGATAATAAGAAGAATGAAGATTTGGAGTATGTTCAGGAGAGATTTGAAGCATTAGACACTATGGAAGGTGGAGATAAAAGCTTAATTACATCTATAATAAAACCTCCTGAACTTGAGATGAATATTCTCCCTAATCATTTGAATTATATGTTTTAGGAAAATCATCTACCCTACTAGTTATTGTATCTTCGGAGTCAAACAAATATCAAGAACAAAAATTGTTGGAAATTTTAAAAAGAGACAAAAAGGCTTTTGGATGGACTTTAACAGATATTAAAGGGACCAGTCCTTCAATTTGTATGCACAAGATTTTATTAGATGAAGAACATAAACCGAGAGTTGATCCGTAGAGGAGATTGAATCCAATAATAAAAGAAATAGTTAAGAAGGAGATTTTAAAATGACTGGATGCTGGAATTATTCATCCTATTTCATATAGTGCTTGGGTGAGTTCAATACATTGTGTACCAAAAAAGGGAGGAGTGACTGTTGAAGTGAATGAATGTAATGAAATTATACCCACAAGACAAATTATGAATGGCGAATTTGTATTGACTATAGGAAATTAAATGCCACCTCCCGAAAAGATCACTTTCCTCTTCCTTTTCTCGATCAAATGCTGAATAAACTTGCTGGACACAAGTACTACTGCTTTCTGGATGGATATACTGGTTATCATCAAATACCTATTGCTCCTGAGGATCAAGAAAAGACAACATTTACTAGCCCTTACGGAACCTTTGCTTTTCGAAGAATGCCTTTTAGACTGTGTAATGCACCTGCAACGTTTCAGAGATGTATGATGTCTATCTTCAGTAGTATGATAGATAATGCAATATAAGTTTTCATGGATGATTTCTCTGTATTCGGGACTTCATTTAAAATCTATTTGGAAAACTTAGCAAAAGTTTTAGAGCTTTGCGAGAAAACAAATTTAGTTTTGAATTAGGGAAAATGTCAATTTATGGTTGCAGGAGGAATTGTGTTTGGGCATAAAATTTCTAAATTTGGTATGGAGGTCGACCCTGCTAAAATTAGAGTGATTAAGAGATTGCCATCACCCACTACCGTGAGAGAGGTGAGGAGTTTCTTAGGACACGCTGGATTTTACAGGAAATATATTAAAGATTTTTCTAAAATTACCAAACCTTTGTGCCGACTTCTAGAAAATGATAGAAAATTTGATTTTAATGCTGAATGTTTGTGTGCTTTTGAATTATTGAAAGAGAAATTAATCACTGCACCTATAATTGTTTCACCTGATTAGGAGAAACCATTTAAACTTTTGTGTGATGTTAGTGATTATGCGATTGGAGTAGCGTTGGCGCAGAGGCATGATAAAGTTTTCAAAGTCATTTACTATGCTAGTAAAACTCTTAATGAAGCTCAAATTAATTATACCACTATTGAAAGAGAGTTATTAGCTATAGTATTTGCTTTTGAAAAGTTTAGACTTTATTTAATTGGAGCTAAAAGTATTGTGCATACAGACCATTCAGCTATCAAATATTTAATGCAAAAAATGGATGTCAAACCTAAACTGATTAGATGGATACTTCTTCTGCAAGAATTTGATTTTATGATAGTTGATAGGAAGGGATATGATAACCAAATAGCTGATCATTTGTCGAGATTAGAATATGATAAATTATCTGAATTTGAGAAAGATCTTACAGAAACTTTCCCTGATGAACAACTTTATACTATTGTGGGAGGAAATTTGCCTTGGTATGCTGATATTGTGAATTATATTGTGAATGATGTTGTACCACTTGATTTAATAAGGCAACAACAAAAGAAGTTTAAATATGATGCAAGATTGTATTTTTAGGATGAACCCTATTTATAAAAACAGTGTAAGGATGTGATTATTAGGAGATGTGTGCCACAGGAAGAAACTAATTTAAGTATTCAAAATGTCATGATTCTGAATTTGGAGGTCATTTCGGTGTTGATAAAACTGCTTTTAAGATTTTACAATCTGGGTTTTATTGGCCTACTCTTTTTAAGGATTTATACAAATATCTTAAATAATGTGATCGATGTCAGAGAGTAGGTAATATCTCTAGAAGAATTGAAATGCCTCTAAACTATAATTTGGAAGTTGAAATTTTTGATGTATGGGGATTAGATTTTATGGGACCATTTACTCCTTCATTTGAGAATTTATATATACTATTTGTAGTTGATTATGTCTCGAAATGGATTGAAGCTATTGCTTTACCTAGATGTGATGCTCAGAGTGTTTCAAAATTTTTAAAGAAAAATATATTTACGAGATATGGAATGCCGAGAGTTATTATAACTGATGGTGGATCCCATTTCAATAATAATCAAATTAAGAGATTGATTGAGAAATATAACATTATTCATAAAATCTATACTGCTTATCATCCCTAGACTAGTGGTTTAGCAGAAGTGTTTAATCGTGAAATTAAAAGAATTTTGGAGAAAACTGTAGATAATCACAAATTAGATTAGTCTGCTCGATTAGATACTGCATTATGAGCTTATAGGATTGCTTTTAAAGCCCTTATTGGAATGTCTCCTTATAGACTAGTGTTTGGTAAGACTTGCCATTTACCGGTTGAATTAGAGCATAAAGCATATTGGGTGATAAAGAGTTGAATTTTAATTTAAAAAATGCTGGAGAGAAGAGGTTTATGCAATTGAATGAATTGGAAGAAATTAGAAATGCATCTTATCATAATGTCAAGATCTATAAAGAGAAAATGAAATTGTGGCATGATCGGAAGATATTGAAAAAGAAATTTGAATATGGACAGAAAGTTTTGTTATACAACACAAGATTAAAATTATTTCCTGGAAAGCTCAAGTCTAGATGGTTGGGACCTTTTACAGTTGTAAAAGTTCATTCTTTTGGAGCTGTTGATATTGAGGATCCTGATACTGGAAATATTTTTAAGGTTAATGGGCATCGATTAAAGCCTTACTTTGACGGGTTTCAAGCCAACTTCAAAGAGGTTTTAATGCCGAGTCATCTCGATTAACTGAATAGTTTGTCGGGCTGAAGACGTTAAACCAAGCGCTTTATGGGAGACAACCCATATGTATCTTTGTGGTGTGTTTGCTTGTATAGTTATTTTGGAATCCTAATCTCTCCTAAATATTTTTATACGTTGATAAATATTGGATCGAATTGAGATATTGGAATATTTCGGGCCAAACAAAGTTCGGTGAGATTTTAAACCACTGGCGCCGCCGATGCCCAAATACAGAGAACATTCTGAACTTCAAGGTTTGAGCGCCGCCGGCGCCCAAATTTTGGTGACAGTTTTTAGAGTTTAAAAATTCGATTTTTGGCGGTTTTGAGCGGGATCTTCTTCCTTATAACTCCCAAAACTCTATTTTGAACCTCTAACCACCAGAAAAACGAAAACTTCCTTTCCCAATTCACATCCCATGGATTTCTACTCAATAGAAACCCCTCCATCTCGCATTTTCAACCGATAGAAGTTTATCAGTTTCGAGGCGCAGCGATTATTCAACAAGGTGATGATGAAGAGGAGGATTATCAAGGAGAAAGGCTTTATTAATCGAGGTATGGATAATCCTACTATAAGAGTTGAAGAGATAACAAAGGAAAGGCATTGGGAGGTGCTATGTTACACTACCGCTGCCATAGTCGTTCTGGTTGTGAAGGAATTCTATGCAAATCTTCACGGGATCAACCAAGGATATGTTTATGTGCGAGGTAGGTTTGTGCAATTCACTCCTGCAAGAATTAATGATCTCTTTATGATTGACAATGTACCTATCTGCCACTGTTCCAATTTTAATGCAACAAGCGATAATATAAATGTCGTGTATCGTTATTTGACGGATGAAAATGAAGATTGGGAAATAAGAGACAATGTATATATTAGTTTCCCTTCTGCATCTTTAAATCCGGTGTCAAAGCAGTGGCATTATTTTATTTTAGCGAAGTTATTTCCAACTTTGAAGATTTGTAAAGTAACCAAGAAAAGTGCTATTTTGAATTTATGTATTCAATCTGAAAGTCCGATTGATATTGGAAATATAATTGTGAAATCTATTTGGGATTGATAGTTCATGGATCTAAATATGGGCTTGGACACCCGTCCACTATATTTCTGTTGTGTAGTCAATCACAAGTTCCGTATGAGAGTTGGGAAAATGTTCTTCCCTGGAGGCCTATTGATCCAACTAATCTTTATGACTGCCAAACAGTAGGAGATGAAGGAGATATGGATCTGCTTGCTGATCAACCAACTTAGACTTCACAACCCATTCAGCTTTACTTTCTTGAAAGTTCCAGAGTGATACTGAAGAAAATCAAGCAGTTAGAAAAAGAGGTATAGAATGTTTTAAATGCCATTAATAATATTTCTGATTTATTTAATCACATAGATTGGAGGATGAAGGAACAATTTGTTCACATTGGTCGGATTAAAATGGGCCTGATTAATCTTATGAAGAAGTATGTTGTGATTACTGAGGATTCATCTAATGAATTCACATTTCATCCCTTTTACAATTTGTCCGTGCATCAGCAATCTATTGGAGATATTAGAGAGGAAGAAAGTTCTGAGACTGATGAGGAGTGACTACTGGATTCTGATTGTGTTTGATGTGTGTTCGCTTTGCTTTGCTTTGCTTAATTTTGTTTGATGTGTTTAGTATTTTTTTTGCTTTGTTTTGTATTTTGCATTTGTGTTTACTATGCTTAATTTCATTATATGTGCTTAGATTTTAGTGTTAGCTTATCATAGCGTACTTGCAACACTAAAAATCTAAGGGTTGTTGATTCAATTTGATGAACATGTTAGCTTTTATGTTGTAATGTAGATTTTATATATAGAAGTGATGTTTTGTGTTGTTTGTGTAAGAATTGTGTTAGTTATTGCTTGTGTGATGAAATAGATGCTTATTAAAGTATTAAATGTCATTGTGGAGGACGAAACGATTGAAATTATGAAAAAAATTTTGTACCCAGAAAAAATTTTGCACTGGCACCACCGGCGCCCAAATCCAGAGACTTTGGTCAATTTAAAAAAATAGAGCGCCGCCGGCACCTGAATACAGAAAAAGGCCAAAACCCTTTCACGATTTTGACCCTGGGACCCCCAATTTTTTCCCTTGCTTTTGCCTTCCTCCTCCATTTTTGTGACTTTGAAGACCTAGGGATTACTAGATCTTAGATTTGAAGCGATTTTAAGGTTTTTTGAGACCAGATCTACACTTCTCTTCGTAAGAGCTTCAATTTGAGTTAAAATTTTTTTATTTTCACCATAAGAATCTCTCACATTGCTTAGATTGGAATTTTGTGATTTTTGAAGAAATTTTGGGATTTCCTATGATGAAATTTACTCTTACATGTTTAGAATAGTATTTGGAGTTTGTACATTGTGGATTTAAAATTTATTAGAATTTTCTTGCAATTTTTAGAAATTCACATGGCTCCAAGGATGAGTAAAGGGAAGAGAAAATTGGATTTTGATGAAGAAAGATTTGTTAATGTCAAGGCGCAATTTCGTTTTAATTCTTACCTTTACAATAAGAAGTGCATTCAGGATCGAGCTTTTGACAATCCTAGTGGATCTGTTGAACAGTTAATTGCCGAGCGGAAATGGGAGAGATTTTGTTATTTTACTGCAATGTTGTTTTGGGTGTTGTTAGAGAATTCTATGTAAACGTGCCCTGGACTGAGACAGAATATGTGCTAGTTAGAGGAAAAATGGTTGAATTTACCCCTCAGCGTATCAATGCATTTTATCAGACTTGGGAACCTTTTGTATGTGAATATGAAAATTTTGATACCCGAGAGGCAAATATGAAGGAAGTGATTGATTTTCTGACAAACAGATAAGGGGAATGGAAAGTAAGTCAAAAACAGATGATTAACTTCCCTGCTTCCAAGTTAAATGTTGCATCTAAAGTCTGACACTATTTCATCTCTGCAATACTATTACCTTTTTATCACCACAATGAAGTTACAAAAGATGGAGCAATTTTGAATTATTGTATTCAGAATATGAATAAGATTTATATTGGAGCTATTTTTTCAAGAACATTCAGTCTATTGCTAGAGGAGAGACCACTGGAGGATTAGGAAATCCTGCCCTAGTTCATACCCTGTGGGTACAGTCTGGAGTTGAGTTCAATAGTTCTGAAGAGGTAGCTATACCACTGAGACCAATTACCAAGACTATTATGCGTACTTATGAGTCTCATGTGGGAGCACGAGATGAGAGTATGAGTACTGATATTCCTACTATGAGTTATGACATTTCATCTACGTCTGAGCCCCTTAATTTGTCCGATATTATGGAGTAGTTGAGATTACAGAGTGCTAGTATGGATAGACTCCATGGTAGGATGGATGTGTTTGAGGCTAAAAGTGATGTGAATGAGGATTATATGAGAAGAAGAGTTGATTTTGATATTGCATATCATGATGCCCAGGTCAGATTCATGAGGGGGGAGACTGATGTGATATTCCTAACAAAAGAAAAATATATTGAGAATTTCATACCGATTTTACATTGATTTTAATGATATTGCACTTTAAAGAAAGGTATTTTCTATGTTTTGTTGCAGGAATGAAGATTAATAGATAATGGAGTAAAAAGATGCGAAAAGGAGCGAATCTGGATAAAAAAGGACCAAAAGAGACATAAGTTGATCTTGGCTGCCGACAGCGAGGAATAGGCCGCCGACGGTGCATTTTTCCAGAGAATACAAACAATATTATAAGGGAGCCAGCCGACGGCAAGATCGAGCCCGCCGACAGCGAGCCTTAGCAGTTGGCCCATGTTCTAGAAGCCCGCCGATGGCGATAAGGTCGGTTTAGGCAAAGATTCAACGTATTTGGACACTTTTCTAAGGGGTGCTTAAGAGAACTCTTAAGAATTCGTCCATACTCTTTAAAAATGACGAATTAAGGTTAGAAAAGTGAAAATAGTAGAGAGAAACAAGAGAGGAATGTTAAGAAAATCTTGGAGAATGTTTAGGATTCTTAGATTAAGAGTAGAAATGTAGATTTCTACCCTTTTGGAGAGATTGGAGTGGAGATTTTGAGAGAATTTGTAAGGGATTTCGTTAGCATTGCATGGATCGCCAGGAGACTTTGTGGGAGAGATCTTCATCTTTCTTTCCAAGGGAAAAAGCTAAGTATTGTTCTTCATTATCGTATGATTTTGAAAACATTTATCTAGTGGATTTTCTTTGGTTTAATGAAGTTTCTGTTGTGTTTTCTTCGTGCTTTTTGATCTATCTCTCTTACTCTTTCTTCTTCTTTGGAAATAGTGGCATGAGAAGATTATGCCATTGTTTTCATTTTACTTTTCTTTTGTAATGAGTAGAATTCATGTTTAGGATTTTGTGATGCACGTTAGAAGTAAATTTAATTATAAATGTGATGATTTTTACTTGCACTTCATTTACATTACAAAAAGAGCTCGTTGTAGTGTTAAAATTCATTGTAATTGCATTGACCCGAAAGGGCGATGTAATTCTCAACAAAGTGGAACCACATTCAAATTCCATGGACGGTGAAGTTCATGGGAGTTGAGTGCAAATAAATAGGGAAGTATGTTTTATTGAGCGTTGAATTGAAGATTTTCGAGTGACAGACTAAAATCCCTAATTCTGTCCTATCGTTTGGGTGCTGAAGTGTAGATGTTAGCCCTCAGGCGAGGGGAACGTGGGAGCTCTGAAGTGAGAGCCGGTATCCTCCCAGCCTAGCCGCAGATTCAGTAACTAGCATAGGATTAATCAATGTTCTTTATGCCTGGACTAAAGGGTAAAGAATAGGATTGCTCCTATTTGGCACATACAATATTTAATGCATCTCATTCCTATACATTATCCATTTCATTACATAAGAATAGTAGTTTTTAGTATCTCGAAATTCTCCAAACCAATTCATCCAAAAAGGGTTATCTTTAGAATTATTATTTGCATTTAGTTATAGTTACTATTACATTTAACACTTACATTTAGGAGTAGTTTCTAGATAAAACACAATTTTAATCGACATTCCAAACTAAGGACTATTAGTAGCAGACTAGAATTTGTCTAAAGACCTCTTACTTCACTTCCTCGTGGGATCGATACTGGGGTTTTTAAATAAAACTCTATATTACTTGAAACAATACGTATACTTGCGTAGTACCCCTAGTGTGTAAAATATTTTCCAATTTTTATATCATTTAAGATTTTACACACTAGCCGCTATTTATAAATTGGGTCAAGTTTTTGGCCATCTGTTGACCTCATTTTTTATGAGGTCTTCTCTTCTTCTCTTTAGTACTTAGGATCTAGCCTTAGGCTTTTCCTTTGACTGTCCTAGAGGATTAGAATTAGGACCCACCACTTAGAAATTCAAACCACTTCTTAACTCCCTGCAAACCCCACAAACTTGATTGTAGACCCCTAATCACCTAGAGGGTTGAAATCGAATGTGGAAGTTTAAAGGACGAGTTCCTATAGGACTCTTTGGCCTTAGGACTACCACAGGTGGCACTAGTGCAGTGAAGGGGCTGACTTACACACACACTACACCTATACACTACATTTTCACACACACCTCCTAAAACCACACCCATACCCAATTTGACCTCCTGACTCATGCGGGTGATTCACATGGATGGTCTTTAACCCCTAAGCCCTCGGCTAAGAGGGTTAGGAACAACATAGTGAATGCCTCAAATGAGTCCTCTCATGGCTCATGTGGGCTTGATATGGCTTCATGGCTCAATCAAAATGATTTCATTCCACTTACATTTACCCAATCTTCAATTTTCCAAATTTTCAATTTTTGACCCCCGGGACCTCGCTTAGCCTTACCCAAAACCTCGAAATTACCCAAATTTTTCAAAATTTCCAAATCACCCAAAATTCCCCAAAATTAACCTTGAACATTTCCTCACCACTCAAATTGATCATCCATAGCCAAAAATACCAAAAATTCCAAAAATACCTCCCAATACACTCCAAATACCCAAAATGCCCCTCTTGACCCAAAAATCCAAAAATTCAGAAAATTCCCAGAAAATTCCAGAAAATCCCAAATATTCCTAATTTCATTTTGTTCAACTACACTATAGGACAATTTTGTCAATTTACCCCACTTTTGTCAAAATCCCAAATTTGACCCATTTTAACCCAAAAGTGAACCCAATGTCAAACCAAACCTACCCAATTGACCCAAATTCTGGTCCAATTCAATTCTAAACTTCAATTCAACATCCCCAACACCAATCTAGACCAAATCCAAGCCCAATTTGATTGACATTTGAATCCAATTTCACTTTTGACCTTAAAGCCCAATTTGGACCCATGACCCAAACTTAGCTCAAACTCACCCAATTCAACTCCAATTAACCCCAAATCTTTTCTAAACCTTCCCTAACATCCCCACAAACAAAACACTAACATGATTTGCCCAAAATTTAGACCCAAACCACACTCAAATTCAACCCAAAGCTAAAAGACCCAATTTTGACCTAAACCCAAACCTAACCCAAATAAGCTCAAACCCCAAAATCAAAACCCAACCAAAGCCAAAACCTCTTTGAAACATTCCCATAAACATTTCCCAACATTAATTTTACATCAATTTTAACTCTAGTCCAACATTGGCCCAAGTTAGCCCAATTTGACCTACATTGGCCCATTTACCAAAGAGACCCAAATCCAACCCAAATTAAACCCAAACCACCTCAAATTTATTCCAAATCACTCATGAAACATCCATAAACCAAACCCAACAATTATTTGGCCCAAGCCTTTACCAAATTTTCATCCTAAAGTCCATTTTAAAATCCAAAAGCCCACTTCCCTAAACCATTTTAAAAGCCCATCTTTATTAAATTTTAAAAGCCCAAACTCATCCTAAAGCCCACATTACAATCTCATCCCATCACCACTCAATTAATATCATCCCTTAAGTCCTAAATCAATCATCAAATGGTTCCAAATCAAGCCATATGCCAAATCACCCCTAAATGCCAAAAAATCCCTAAAATCCATTTCCATGTAAATAAGCCAAGCCATCCACTAAGCCAAATGGAGTCCTCGAAGCCATGCACAAGCCACATGAAGCCATGGGATCCACTTTAGACATCATCATACTATTAATTGCAAAAGGAGGAGCCTCTTTTAAGCCCCCTTAAAAAGGTTTTAACCCTTTTAATGCTTCACCTTAATCCATGATTAATCAAAATATTCATGGATGGTGACTTCTCTACCCTTTCCTAGGCGATTCATCGGATCCTCCCTCGGCCAAATCGGCCATGGGGAGGTGAACCAAGCCCATTTCCAATGGGTTGACCAAACCAAGTGCAAAATAAGCCACCTCCCCATGCCATTTTGATCCAAGCCCTTTACACATGTCCATGGCCAATTGATTGCACTAAACCCCAGCCCTGACCCACCTGAACAAGATGGTGACCAATGCCTGGTCGGCCAGCCACCAGGCCGCCGGAAAACGCCATGGCCGAGACATGGGGAGGAGCCAAACTTTGGAATTCCACCTTGCTGAGTTGCCCCATGCCCAATGGCCACCATGGCTGTTCTTCCCTTGACCTAAGCAGCTGATCCCAAGCCCTAACTTCCCCTGGGAGGCCCTCCAGCCTCTCCTATTTAAACCCCACCTCTCTCGGCCATGAGGAGGTGCTGAACCAACCTTAAGGAAACTCTGCCAAAATCACTCCAGACTCTCCCCATACCTAGAGCACTTGATCCCCACTGTCAATTTGCCCTAATCCCCACTAATTGAGCTCAATTTTGGAGCTCAATTCTCGAGCCGAACAGGGACATTCCCAAATCCTTCACCAAAGTCAAATTAAACTCACCTACACCTGCACAAGGTCAAGAGGAGAAGTTCCCCGGTGAAAGCCCCCTCTCCGGGCCACCCATCCGTTCCGGACTCCAAAGGTTGAAATCGGGCTTGGTCGAAGTCATACCTGGACAATTCACCGAGGCCGGGAGACTTCATCTCGGAGCTTGCTTGGACCCAATCGAAGGTGACACAACCCTCGGATCGAAGCTACACTTCTGCGAGCAAAGGTATGGTCTTACTCTTCTTTCCGAGCTTCTGAACATTCTCCATTTTTATTGAGTCAATTTCATGCCACATAAACCGTATGGATGTGTTCGTCTTCTCGAGACGAATCCATAGAGCATAAGAACGTTTAATTTGGTCAAGTATCGAGCGAGATCGTAAGCCTAGAAGATGGACGGTTCTCAGGCTAGGAGGCTTGGGGACGATGAACGGATGTCGTTCATTCAATACACGCGTGGATGGACGGCTCAGATTAGGTCGGACTAGCGGATGATACGCGGAAGGCGGGACCCGGGCTGCTGACTCTAGTGGAGGCGTCGAATGGGAGCGCGCCGCGTGGTCGTTTGGAGATGCCGAGGATGACGGGGCGCCGCGGCTGGATAAGTAGGAAAATAGGCATTTTCTTATTTATTTAATTCCCTAAACTTCAAAAATACATAACTTTGTGTAGAAAAATCGGAAAAATAAAATAAAAATACCCTCTTGCTCGGTGAACGGAGGAGAATAATGTGGAAAAGAAATCATTTAGTTTCATTGAGTATTTGATTTTTAATAATTTATTTACTCTCTGCACTATTTCAATTCTCCATGCATGTATACAATTCACCATGGCATGAGACCATAGGGCTTTTGAAGCCTCTGAATTTGGGAACATTCTCTGAATTTTCCAAAGTCAGAGGCCATCTCTATGAAGAGTTATTGATTTTTCAATTCTAGGTCACTATTCTGAGTATTTTAATTCCAATAATTAGCATGTTGTGAAATAAATCCTAGGAAAATTTGGTGATGTTTCTTGTGACCAGAGAACTCTAGGAAAAATAGGTTTTGAATTAATCCACTTGAAATAACCCTAATTGGCTTAAACACCCAAAATGGAGCTTTAATTAATTAGAGCTAATCATACATCAAATTGACTTGAAATCAATTCTCCACTGACCTTTAGGATCAGAGGAACCCACCATAAAAGTTTGAAGTCAATTGGACTTGGTTAGCCCTACCAAATGGGTTGATTAAGCCATTTAGCCAACTTAAACTTTAAAAAGTCATAACTTTCAAAATACTTTTCAAAAATTCACCAAATTGGTTTTGGAGCCTCTCTGATATCAGGGGAATTTAAGAAAAATTAAAATTGCAATTTTCTAAAAAAAGTTGATTTTTTGCATTATTTTAATATTTTTAATAATTAAAAAATAATAAAAATCACAAAAATAATAAAATTCACCAAAATGTCACATTTTGAATTTTAATCACTTAGGAACAAACCCCATATTTTTCTTAAGTCTCTATGATGAGATATTAAATTTTAAAGCCCTAGGGTAATTTTAAAATTAAAAGAATGTATTTTTTAGCATTTCCACTAAAATAATTATAATAAATCAAAGAAAAATCAGAAAATTATAAAAAGTGGTCCTCTGGTTTTCTTGATATCAGAGAGATTTTTGAAAAATATAAAATTCATTTTTCAATCTTTATTTTATTTTTAAATTAATTAATACTCCAAAACTCAAAATAATTATAATAAAAATAATATAATTCAAAAAATCACCAAAATTGGTCCAAGTGGTCCTCTAGTCATTAGGAATGTCTCATAATTTTTTTAAGGACAGAAACTTTCCCTTGGTCATATTATTAAATTTTCCTTGGAAATCCCTATTTTCCACCAAAAATAATTACATAAATAAATTAAATACAGAAAAATCACATTTTCTCCTCTAATGTCTTTATTGACATATGAGTGAAGTCACATAAAAATTTCAAATTCATTTAAGCTCAATTTAGTGAGTTATGAAATTATTAAGCTTGAAGGGCAAAATGGTAATTAAAATTTTAACCCTTAATTAAAACTTTAGGCTTAATAAAATGAAGGAGTAAAATATTTGATCCTAATCTGATTTGGATGATTGAAATTTAAATAATTAAAGGGTAGAAACCTACTAAATAATTTAAAAATAATTAAAATAAAACCTTAATTAAATAATTAATTAAATTTGGAAGAATAATGAAAAATTGGAATTATTAAAATAGGGATATTATTAGGAAAAAATTTATTCTTTAATCTAAGAATCCCTAAATTAATCACCTCAATAATATTCAATTCCTAATTAAAATGATAATCTAAATTCAAAACTTGAAATGCTTAATCATTAAATTAAATTAAAATTAAAACATTTAAATTAAATCCTTTTAAATTTTCAATTAAATTAATGCTTTAACAATTAAAATTAAAATATCTTTAAAAAATAAAAAAAAAATAAAATATTAAATTAAAATTAAAAATAAAATTAAATTTAAATTTAAATTAAATTAAACTAAATTAAATAAAATTAAATTAAAACATATTAAATTAAATCAAATTAAATTAAATCAAATTAAATTAAATGAAATTAAATTAAATTAAGTTAAATTAAATCATATTAAATTAAATTAAATTAAATTAAATTAAATTAAATCATATTAAATTAAATTAAATTAAATTAAATTAAATCAAATTAAATTAAATTAATTTAAATTAAATTAAATTAAATCAAATTAAATCAAATTAAATCAAATTAAATTAAATCAAATCAAATTAAATTAAATTAAATTAAATTAAATTAAATTAAATAATAAAATCAAGTTAAAATTAAAATTAGATTAAATTAAATAAATTAAAATTAAAACTAAATCAAATTAAATTAAATTAAAGTTAAATTAAATTGAATTAAAAATAACATCACGTAAGACATAAAGAATTCAAAAATAAATCTAAAATAACTTGAACACTATTCCAGACTTAAATCCATTAACTGAAATTAAATTAAATCATAAACCATTTGAACATCAATTTGCCCTCGAAAGCTTTTGTTGTCATAACTCCTAAACGGAGTATTAAGTGAAGTGTTACTTCATTCAAAGGATATTCAAATGTCTCAGTTCATCGAGCGAAGATAACAAAACTTGAACTCCTGGACGATTAATTCATTTGTATAATTAAATTCTCTTGGACTTAAAATAATCCTAGAAATATTGAAAAGATGTTTAAGATTCATCTTAAGCACTTCCTCGATATGATAGGATGTTTATAAGAACAATTGAACTTAATTGTTCTTTGATGAAGGAAATCGTCCCCAAACCAAAAATACCGACACCTAGACGTCATAGGAGATGACTAGCTATAGGAGTAGGACCTTGGTAGAAAACCATAACCCTTCCCTTAGCTTTACCTAGGAACTTGCTTTAAATGCTTAAATATTCTAAATTGTGTTTAAGTGCGGCTTGGGATGACGGGAAGACACTCCGAGTACGCCTTTATTTTATTGCAATTTACCTTATTGCAATTTATTTAATCGTATCGTACTTACTTTTCTTGCATGATAAACAACTGTTGCATGAAAAGCCACACCTTTAGGATAGTCCCTAAAGCTGAAACCAAAAACTAAATTAAAAGTCATTACAAGATAAAATTCACCGCTACAACATTTCAAAATATAAAACAACTCAAAATTTAATCACGAAACGAACAACAAAACTACAACTACAACTAAATTAAAACGTCTTGTTGGATGATCGGGAATACCTCGGATGATGTAACCTACGTGTTGCTAACGGGATTTCCCGCGGTCTAAATGAAAGTGTGGAACTCATTCAGTTGAGTTTAGCAAATTCATCCGGACTAAGTGAATCCGATAAAAATAACGATGCGGAAGGATGGAGCCAGTGGGATCTTAACCGGTGTTGTTATAATCAACTTTAAGATTTGTTTAATTAAAATATTAAAAAACACCCGGATTTTAAGATTTTCTCTAAACCAAAACACTTCTCTCATCTCCCGATTTATGATTTCTAAAACTAAACCTCTGCAACAACAAGGAGCTCGGAGCATGGTGGGCGACGACGGCCATCGTCATCGATGAAAACTCGAGTCTACTTCAACGAAACTTTCTTAGAATTAAATAACCAAGCCATAGGACTTCGAGGTAGCTTGCTCTAGTGCAACATAAATCCTCAACTCTTCGTTAGGCATTTGCATGATCATATCATGTAAATTAAGCCCTAACCGATCTTAGGATTCCGAGGTAGTCGTCTGATACGACATAAACCCTCACATCTTCAAGGCTATTTGTGTGATCGCATCATACAAATATAAGTCCTAATTAATTAAAATTGGCAAGATCAAAACATTAAATAAACATTAGGACTTTCCTAAATTCAAGCCAAACAATAGGATAGTAGGGAAATTACCGAAGTTCGCTTCGAATCCGTGATTTCTCCTACCTTTCTTCCTTTGAATTCCCAAAATAAAATGTTCTAAATTGATCCATCCCCTATTGAAATTCCAAAATTCAATCCCTTGAAGACTTAAACTTTAAAATTCTTGAGAGCAGAATTACTGATTATTATCGAGAGTTTTCTTAGGTGATTCCCGTCACTTAAGATGTAATTAACTATAGGGGCTTGCCCTTATAGGGAATTTTAAGAACCTGTGTAATATAAACCATGTTTAATGTTTTCATATTAAGCGAGGGAACTTGTCGGCTTATAAAATTGGTTCGCAGACCAAACGGATGTCACAAACCTTTCTAGTTTATCTAATCGAGCCCCATTATCAAGTAAGTGTGTCTATTCTTCGGGATAGATACACGGTTTGTGGTGCGGTGCTCGTTTATGTAAACTATTCGGGATGTGAGATCAGTTTGATTTCATATCTTAAAATTTTCAAATTTAAAATTATTTTCAAAAATCAAATACTACTTTTCAAATTATTTATTTAAATTAAATCTAAAATTCGCCGACAAATTCTGTAGGCGTCCCCCTTTTTTTTTCAAAATAAAACGCATAACCTAAAAATATGCCGACACCATCTTTTGGAAGTTAATTTACTGCGTAATTGCGGGTCCGGTCAATTCCCTACTTGCCCCAGCTATACACCGTATAGACCTGGTCCTGCTGACTCTGTTGATGAACCTGGTGATGAAGAGTGGTATTATGTCTGTTTCTGTTTCTGTTTTTCTTTTTATGTGTGTTGTATTTTTGTGATGTAGTAGTTATTTACCTTCCATGTGCTGTATGAACCTGTTGATGTATTGCTATGTTGTAATGAAAAGTTGAAATGGTTAAATGAACTATGTAGTGTTGTGATAGTTTGTTTAGTAGTTGTGGTGTTTTGTTGGATGTTTAGATGTTTCAAGTTGATATCTCTTTACCCTGCAAATATTTAAAAATTTTATATCACTGTTACTAACTGTTTCATACTCGCTTAGTCGTAAATTTTGACTAATACCATATAGCTTTTGAAGATTTCAAGATCCCGACACAAAAAAGTTAGTTTCTTTTACTCTCTACTGTTTCAAATTTATTAAAAAAATTTACGTTTGGGGGAGGGTAGAAGAATATTAACACTTATTTGTTCTCAATTATTATATTTTCAAAAATTATTAGCATAACTTCTGGCAGTTGAACCTCACTTTATATAACTAAAACTTTTTCTTTCAGTTGAATATTATGGAAGGATTGGATGAAAGTTTTTAGTAATAAAGGTTAATTTTATAGGGGTAAGATATTTGGTATGAAAGGATTTGATTATAGTTAACTATTTAAAGTAAATAAAACTGTATTTTTGAAATATTAAGAGATTTAAAGTATTGTGTGTTAAGAAGAGATTGTAACTTTATGATGAATAATAAAGCTTATACCTAATTATAAAGTAAGGAGGAGTTTCAAGTTTGAAATTTAGAAAGAGGAGAGTGAAGTTCAAAATCATTAAAGGCTATCCAGATATAGTAATCCTCATAAAAAAAGAGAAAAAGGAAAGAAAAGAAAAAAAAGGATTGAAAAAAAATCCCAAAAAGAAAAAAAGAAAGAAGAAAAAGAAAAGAAAAAGAAATAAAAATATATATGAGGAGAAGCTTGAGGAGATGCCTAATAAAAAATTGTCTTCACTTGAGTCACCCTAAAGGGAGAACTTGATTTCATTTCTGAATTTATATTTAAAGTATTGGCCTATATTCTGATGAAGTTTGCATGAACTCCTTTTTCATATAATCTTTCAAGTCACTCTTAATGCGACAAATTATGGTTTATCTTGAAATAAATAGAAGACTAGAACCCTTAGACTTGATTGCTGAATATTCTTACACCTGTAGTGTTGACCTGAGTTACTGAGTTTCTTTCTAAAAGTCTTACCAATATATTCCTTTGAATGAAATTTTTTAATGTCCTACAGGTGAAAATTATATTGCCTTAAGTTATATATTTATGTAGTAAAAAGATTACTTGAGGACAAGTAATAGTTAAGTTTGGAGGATTTTGATGCACCAAAAATATATACTGTTTTTCCTATGTAATATTACCCATTTTTGGTGATATTGCACTTTAAAGAGAAATATTTTTCATGATTTGTTGCAAGTATGATGATTTTAGGTGATTGGAGCAGAAAGAAGCAAAAAGGAACGAATTCGGAGCGAAAAGGAGCACAATGGAGAAAACTAGCTTCTGGCGCCATTTTCCTGAGAGCTCCAGAAAATAATGGGACGATAGAGCGCCGCCGGCGCCTAATGTCGGTGTAATTCAAATTTGAAGAGTTTTGGCGAATTTTTGAAGGGATGCTTAAGAAAACTCTTGGGAATTCATTTCTAACATATATGTAACTATTTTTGTACGAAATGTGGGTGGTTCTAGTTTTGGATAGGGAGAGAAGTGTGTGTGAGTATGATGAGTGTTAGGGTTTGTAAGAGAAGAGTGTAGAAGTGAGAATTTGAGAGAGATTCTTCTCTAAGGAGTGAAGGAGAAGGAGTAAAGTGAGAGATTGCTTCTTCCTTTCCATTCTAAAGAGGGAATTGAGTGTTGCAAAGAAGAGAGAAAAGAATTCAAAGGAACTTCAAGGGATTTGCTTGGGGAAGAGAAAGAGATAAGTTGTATTTGCTTTTGTGGTTTGTATGACTTTTCTTTTATATATAAAATCCATATTTTATTGTGTCTTCTCTATGAATTCTGAGTAGTCTCCTTTGTCTTTCTTCTTGCATAGAGATGTGATGAAGTGATGATGTGGATTAGAAGTGCTTTTAAAGTATTGAAGAAATTGAGATGGTTTTTCATTTCGAACTTAATTACTTTCTATCTGGCCAATTGAATTGTTAAAATCTGTTGTTAAACATTAACTTTGAAAGGATTTAGTGTCCTACAACAATAATTAAGAATCCATTCAATGTCCATGAATGAATTGTGTAGTTCATGGGAATTAAGTGCAAATAAATAGGGAAATGTGTTTTGATGGGCTTCAAATTGGAGGTTTCAGAGTGACAGGCTGAGATCCCCAATTTGGTCCTAAGATTAGTAACTAAACTCGAAGGTTAGCCTTCAGGTGAAGTGTGACTGGGAGCTCCGTAGTGATAGTCAGTATCCTTTTAGCCTAGCCTTAGATCTAGTGACTAAACTTAGGATATGCAATGTTTTTTTCATGCTTGGAAGAGGGGGTACTCTTTTGTGGGTAAAGAAACATTTATGCTCTTATTTGACACAATACAATAAATAATCATTCTATATCATTCACACATCATATACTTATTGCAAGAGGAAAGCTACTTTTCTTTTATATCAAAATCTTTCAAATAAAAAGCTTAGTGTGTGTGTTAATTAATTCTGTTTTAAAAATATTAGAAGTAATTGTAGTTTGCTTAACTGTTACTGTTTTCTGCATCTTGTTAGTAGAAGTAAACTTAAACTTTAATTGCGATTTGAGTATTGGATTTCAGTATTACACTATTTATTATAAGGAACGTGTCTTCCCTGTGGGATCAATAACCAGGACTCCATTAGAGCCCTGTATTACTTGATGCGATACTTATACTTGTATTGAAGTTTGGACTTTACAAAATCATTATAAATATATAAATTTGGGTTAATAAGTTCTTGCAATATAAAAAGTCCGCATCAATGACCCTGGGATGAGGGAGCCCTGGACATCTTAACCTGATTATCTAAAAATTAAAAACAACTAAATCAAAGAAATAAAATCGACATTATTTCTTTTGTAAGAATTAACCTGACATTATTTTCTTGCAGGATAAAGACAAGTTTCATTTTAGATTTATTTTGCATGCTATTAGGGTGCTAACTCTGTTTTGCAAAGCGACATTCTGAAGACGGGACAAACAACAACAAAAGTAAAACTGAAATGACATTAATGCAATGATAAAATGACAAAACAAAAATAACACTAAACCTAAACTTTTAGGATAGTCCCCAAACAAAAACAAAACAAAACTAAAATGATAATAAAACAAATGACAAATTACAAAATCAAAACAACAACAAAACTAAACAAAATAAAACCGACATAACAATAACGACATTGACAAAATCAGACCTTTAGGGTAGCACGTGACACTTAGAAACATGTTACCTCTACGATTGAACATTGAAGTTTCTTTCATTGATCTTAAAATTTCTCATAAAATGAATGTTTGACGTTAATCATGAGTTTTCTTAGGTAATTTTAATTATCTAAGATGTAATTAAATATAAGCACTTGCTGCTATAGGAGAATTAAAGAACTCAAAATAAAATTTGTGGTTATAAAATTTTCTAAATGATTCTCCCTATATGAAAACTTTAGTAATGACATACTCTGAAGCTTTCCTCTATAGGTTTATCATTTGATATTCTCTTTCCTCAATTTTCTATAGCCCTTCTCCTTTATTTTTCGAGTTTATTAAGTTTCTAAGGATTCTTGACAAAATCCAAATATAACAAGTTACTCAGGAATTAGGTGATAAGATAGATAAATAGAGTGGCGACTCCTCGAAGCCGATAATACACCCCTACAAGAGTTAGGACTTATGCTACAGAACATGATATTGCTAGAGCCAAAATAGTGTGTCGTGCTAGATGAACTACCTCGAAATCCCATAGTTCATGTTTGTTTAAAACTAAGGAATGGTTCAGTTGGAGTAGATCTTGTATTCAGGACTTGCTTTGATGCTTGACACCATTCTCAGTCTACTTTCTTCTCTTCACGCTACCCACAATGTTTGCTCCAAGCTCCCTATGTTGTAGCTTTAGGTTTAGGACTTTATATGTGAACATGCAGTAATGTTTAGCGAGTGGCCTACTGTAGTGTACCTCCTAACCGGTGTCCTACTGTTCTTTACCCTAGGGGCTTTGCAGGCATTGAAAGTAAATGCATAAGTAAAAGAACGGTAAAACAAAGTTAAGTGCAATAGAGAAGAGAAAATAATGTGCGTAACTACGAATCCTACCGCTACTACAAAAGGGTTAGCTTTACAGGGAAATATCATGTAGATCAAAGAAATCGAAAAAAATGGAGAGAAAACACAAACATGTAAAACCATTTATATGACACATATATAAGATCAGGATTGGGTGTAAGAATTTAGTTATGGGGAAGCTCATAATCGGGACCAGTGGCCCTAATAATTCTTCCCAAAGGGACTCCGAAGGCAACCATTCACATCATGTATGTGAGATCTAACATAGGGTATAAAGCCACCAACCAGGCAATCATAAGAGGGCAGTCCTCAACTCGGTACATGAGTTTGTCCAATGTAGCACTTAAAAAAATGAGTTTTAATTTGTCATGCAAAATAATTTGAGTTTATGTTTATTTATGGAAAACAAAATATGGGTTTGATTCAAAAGTACACTTTTACTGTTATATGTATATTTTGAAAAATTAGACTTGTCATGAGTCAGTCACACTGACGGGCTAATACTGCAAATCACTTATGAGGACAAGGGGTAACTATCTACAAAATGTTAGGGAGAATTAATGCCAATTCATGGACCTCCTCTCTTCGGGTTAGGATATGCATTACTCCTCACATACGTAGATGCTTTCTCATCATTGCTCTTACTACCAAGACCTCTGACTTACACCAGTCTGATGATATATATGTGGCCACTTTAAATGTCCCCAATTGATAGATGGAAGTGTGTAATGTTCAAGATCATATCTTGAAGTATTGGGTTTCATTGTAGGTCAAGTTGTGATGGGATGATTTTTATTTTGGTTTGAAGGATCCTGAGTCATATATTGGTGGGTCCCTACAATTTCATTTTTTTTGTTTAGTTTTTAATAATTTTTATATTTTGAGGATGATTTAGCTCAACCAGACGTCCCAAGGTTCTGTAAAGGTGTTTGGGGGTAACCTTGAACATGCTTAGAACCCCTTGGGTCGTTTCAAGTTCCTAAGACTTTGCTAAGTCGCTGAGTCAATCAACCAGGTCATGTTAAGGATCTTTTATGCTTTCACTATGCTCATTAACTTCTTGATTTCTTAATTAGTCCATGAGTAAGGCAAATGGTCAATTTAAGAGTTATTAGAGTAAACACACACCGAAGGAACTTCTACAATCTTACCTTTTAGTTAGGCTAAAGTTGATAGTGTTTCTAGATGTTTCATGTTCACTTATGTTTTCTTCTTCAGTTATTACTCAAGTGTATTCATATCAAATCTAAACCACAACCAAGCTCTTAGGGCTTAGGGGTAAACTTGTAAAATTCGAAAAGCTGCATAAAGTGTGCTTACTTTGTACCAAAAAGATTGAACTTTGTTTAGACATTGGTTAAGGGGTACAAAACAGTGATTAATTAGTCTTTCAATGCACTCCCTCTCAATTTTGAATAATCCAAATTATGATTTCTTCCAATTCACAATAATTCAAATAATTGCATTTTACCCTTTTGTGGAAAATATGTGAATGGGTTGCTACTCTATTTACCCTTTATGTTTTAATCATTTCAGAGAGTTTTTATCACATTTTCAATGTCATTTCTCTCTGATTGATCCTAAAAATTGAAGTTAGAATGTAAATGTCTAAAATTACAGTTTTGCCCCTACGGTTCTTCACACCATAACTCTTGTATTTTAGCTCAAAGGGACATGAGACCTCACTGACTTCTTACTCATGGGTCCATTAACGCATCAGAGGAGAAAAATAATTTTTCTGATATTTGTTTATTTTGTGTAATTATTTAAATTCCTAAATCTAAATTTTCAATGAAAATTAGTTTAACCACTCAAGACACTTTCCCTCTCCCTAGGAAAATTATAGGGATTACAAAAAGTTAGAGGAGACATCAGAGAAATTTTCATGATTTCTGAAATGTAATTTAATTTGTATATTTTTTAAAAGATTTGAAGGGAAAAACAAATATTAAATTTATTTTTAATTTTAAAAATGAAAATTTATTTTTCTCTCGATTCACTAACCTTAGAGAACTTAGAAAAATTGATTTCATGTTTTAACTTTTATTTTATTTTTCAAAATTATTTTGCTTGGATAGAGACAAATTCACTAAGAAATTATGGTTTACAAGGTTGGAAGTGTCCTCCTACCCTGGAAAAATCAGAGGACCTCGCTAATCTTATGAGGAATAAAATTTCGAGTTAGATTCAAATTTTTATGATTTAAAAAATCTATAAGGTATTTAAACAATTTAGAATTAAATATTAAACAAATAATTTTAATTTTAAATCCATTAAAATCTCTTATGTTCACTGAGCACAGGAATATTTTTATTTCATTTTTATGAATTTTCTACACCATGATGCAAATTTTTGAAATTAGGATGGATTTTCTGGGTTTAACTAAATAAGAAAATACTCTAAATTCCTACTTAACAATATGGTGAACACAAGGCAAATCTGAAAGGTGACACAAATAAAACTATGGAATAACTCGAACAAAATCGTAATAATACCATAATACTACGGTGAACAACGCAACACAAACCACAAAATTCTACAAAAATAACACTGGAATGTTGTGTAAATAAAACCGCGCTACGACAATAACACTGTAAAATACTACCAAAATCTAGTAGTGTACAATGCAAATAACACCAGAATATTATGGAAATAATACCACATAACTTCACAAGACCATGTAAAGCTCTTCCAATGGTTGCGCTTTCCAAGTGTCCACACTGTCAGAAATGACCTCCACTTTTGATATAAAGGCGTGAGAACGAACAACATCAAATCATCATCCCAAATTTGTCCTAACCCGAGAACTATCCAAAATAAAACCTTAAGATCTCCCTAGATTCTTAATGAAATCAAACAAGGTTTGACCCTACACCATCATCTAGGTTAAAAGCTCCTATCCATACGGCTATATGGGCAAGAAATGTTTGTTTGTTTCAAGAAAGTCCAAAATTGAGAAGACAATAGGATTTTTGTTGTTACACCTGAACCCAAGAGGAGAGGCTCGATTGGGTGGTTGTAGAAGATTCGGTTGAGTCCCACGAACATCCACAAAGTTTAGGATTCCTAAGAGATGGAGTCTAAGTATGAAGTCATACAAAAGTGGCTCGACCTTGCTCTAACATAAATTTATCATTCAATTGCAAGTATTTTTCGGTCGTGAGATAATTAAATAAAAGTTGCAAAATCACCCTACTTTTTTATACTTAATATTAGAAAATATTTCAAATTAAATTGTACTTACTCTTTACCTAAAACCATGACATATGTTGATCTCCTTATATACTTTTGCATGGATAGAAGTAATCTATGTAGGAGACTATAAACTGTGGAGTAAATTTCTCTCCCCTTGAAAGAAATGGGGCAAGGCAAAATCGGCAAAATCACATTAATGGTTTTTTAGTTTGAGAATTAATTAGCATGATAGTAGGCAAAATTAATACCAAATTCAAACAAAATATTCTACCCGCTACCTTAATTTACATATCTGCTCACATTATACAAAAATATTTATATTATTACATACATTAAACTATGTGCAAGCTAATATTTGAGCAACTCATTTTATTCTGCATTAATTTTCAAATCAAGGTAATCTTAAAAAATGTGAAAAGCTCAAGCCATTCCATAAGAATGTATTTTCAACATTATCTCTTTATATATATACATATATATATATATATTAAATATTGATCGACAATCGAAAACCGTCCATCAACCCCTATAGGTTGGACTGACCGAGGAGCGAACCCTCTTTTAGGGTGCGTTTGGGAGGGATTATTTCCCAGCGGTGGCGTTTTCAAAACTCAATCGCCTGTTTGGAAATCCCGTTCCCACAGCTTATCGTAAAATGGAGTTTTTAATTTTCTACTGCAAGCGGATCGCGGGATATTACCCGCGATGCGCGATTCATTTCGTCAAAAGACGAAAATTGCCCTCGCGTAACACTCCGTCTCCCTCCCAGTCTTCTTTCCCGATTCCGCAACGAGCGATGAACGACGAACTCCCGCGACGAGCGACGAACGACGAACTCCCGCGACGAGCGATGAGCGACGAACTCCCGCGACGAGCGACGAACTCCCGCGACGAGCGACGAGCGACAATGGCTTCGGGCAAATCTGGGAGACGGGGAAGCAGCGAGGCAGGAGATGAAGAGAGAGAAGATAATTTTATTTTAGTTATTTTTAATAGTTTAGGTGATTAATAATTAGTAATTTATATATATATATATATATATATATATATATATATAACTAATTATAATTATACAAATTTATGTGTATTAAATAATTAATATAAACATAAATATATATTAAGCTAATTAATATAAATATGAAAATGAATTACTTATAAATTTAAATAATTATATAAATAAACAAATTAAAATGAATTAACAAACACTATAACAGTTTATACGAAACGAGGGCGGAATGGTCGTTTATCCGAATCATTTGTTTTCCAAACGCTCAACCGAAACGAGACAGACAGATTATCACGATCGAGTCGCGATCGACGGATTATCAGAATAATCTGCTTATCCTGATAATCTGGATAATCTGCAGTTGCGCCAAACAGACCCTTAGTCCGGTGTGTTATTCAAATCCTCCCGTTAATATATGAGGTTCGAACCCCTGACCCGAAGGGCTTACACCAAAAGACGCAACCAATGAGCCAAGTGCGCGTGTGTGCGTGAGCCATGTTCCTGACCTGTTGGTCGCGGGGTGGTCACTACAAGTCCTTTCAGGTCAAGAGTTCGATCCCACCATGGAGCAGAGATCAGTCTGTTTAGGCACATGGCACGGGCCCTCATCATGGGGCCCAAGCGCATGGGAAACCGATATTTGAGCCTCTGCCAAATATCGGTTTCCTTTAATATATAGTCTTCCCAAGGCCTTTTTTTTCTATTTTTTATCATCATTTTGACTATAAATGTCACTAAATCGAAGATCACACACACACACACACACACACACACACACACACACACACACACACTATAAAAAGGTGTGATGAAGGACCTCCCTTCTAGCCTCATAACGGCATCTTAAGCAGGATTCCGGGAGATATTCTTTCATTACACTCATGCCGCAAGTTTTGTCAATCAGCTCTGCCCAATTTATAAAACTCGAAAAGTGAAACAATTATGCTGCAAAATCCGCACACAACCACAAATATTTTGGACAGGTTATTTAAAGGAAACCTGCACTGATTTGGCCTGAACAAACTCCGTTTTGAACCTCAGAAATAGGCTGCTCGCCAAGGAATGACGCAGAATTGCCGTGTGATCTACTGCGAACTCTCAGGACATCACTCTGTGAGCGATTCCTGATTCTTTCCTTCTTGTTTCTATGATTTCTATCTGAATGAGAATGGCAGCGCCTTAGCTTTTGAAAGGTTTCATTATCTCTCATATTCTGTTCTGAACTTGCTTCGGTCAGTGTGGTGCATGTTAGCCTATTAGAACCAGTTCTGGAGTCCTCATCGTCATCAGATGAATAGCCATCCTTCATGGCCAAGTCGTCATACTCTTCATCTGATTTGGTTGATTCCTCGTCTACAGAACCCTCCATCTGAAGAGTATAACACTAGCTTTAGAACTAAAAGTAATAAACAATAGGATCGTTTGTATTTACATATCTAAAACCTAAACTTCAATTTTTACATACATGCCACTTTCCCTATGCATGAAAAAGTGTATTTCATAAAAGTTTAAATGATGATATTTTTATGTGTATAAAAGATTTGGGTGGTATAAATGTAATTAAAGTTTAGGTGTTAGGTAAATACATACGATTTGGGTGGAATGTATGTAAATGACCCTAAACAATAAATAAGCAAGTTTACAATAATTTGAAAATGAATACTATACGGTATGAGATAATGGGATAAAGCCAGCATTCTTCTTTAAAGCTGAATATTTATTTTTTAATTGATCTACAGCTTGATGAAACCTTGGGCGTCAGAAAGCATGGCTAAACTGATTTGGATCAAATCTAAAGTTGCGCAGTTACAAAGCAATGAGACTGGATATATAAGAATAACTGCACTGAAAAATAGCTGTTCAGTAATATATAACATTGCATGTGCAGCACAAGCAATACATCTCCATAATGTCTTTCGTCAATTCAAATATTTGCTCAATCAGATTGTGGGGAAATGTCTTGAGAAAAATGTATTTGAAGGGTTTTAATTCCCAAAATTTCAGAAAAAAATGGATTTTTAACCATATTAGATGATTCCACAGCTAAAAACAGATGCTAAATAACCAGTTCATAAAGTGTATAAGCAACTACCAACGTTAAAGATTTCTTACCTCCTCGTGTATTTCCACCTCTGTGTCAGTTTGGTCATCTTCGCTATCAGCAGCAGGAGGTTCAATAGCTTCATCTTCACTTCCAGACACGGATATTTCTTCCATAGGCTGGCAAGAACAAATTCAGTCAGAAGTTGCCAGCACAATTGGGTCATTCATAATCCAGGATTAGAAACAATGCAGCATTTTCAAAAAGAAACTAATATTTCCACCTTGCTTTTGTTTCGACTTGTATCTTGTAGCTTGCTTTAATAATATAAACTTGCAACAGAAAGAATCATAATAGTTGAAACACAAAAAGAGGATACAGCTTCTCATCATGAAGAGTATGATCGTTATTGCAGCAATGGAAGAGGTGAAATTAGAATTCCCACGCAATACAACATAGAATAGGCACTTAAAAATCTCTGTTTTGTGCAAAGTTGGCAAATTTCTGACCAGATTTTTCCCACTAGAAAGGTGGAAATATGCCCTGACGTCGATGATGCTTAATTCAATGAGTTTATGCCCTGACGTCGACTCTTCTAAAGTTAAAACCTAGCATAAATATGATATAAAATTTAATTTATTTAACATTTTAAGTAACCATTAACTTTTGCTATTATTTTAGTATTAATTTTTTATTATTTTATTATATTTATTTTTCTATTCAATATATATATATATATATATATATATATATATATATTATTATTATTTTAATTATTAAATCAATTTAATATATCATACCTCCCCGAATTTTCTTTCTCATCTAGACTCTGACTTCTTCCCCTCCACGAGAGACTCGGTTGGAATGCTTCGGCACAACTTCAATTCCTCTTCGTCACTCGCTAGGGCATGGACAACTCTTTTTCATCTTCCTCTTCAACTCGGCTAGGGCAAATCGAAAGCAAGGAAGTTCCTCCTTCGCCACAATCCACACGAGATGTCGGATCTTCTCATGCGCCTCACACCGACTGCTTCCACACCGCTGCCTGCCTACTTGAACTTCCTCGTCGTCAACTAGGTATTTAAACCAACTCAACTCCTTTTCCTACATCATTCTCAGGTAAGTGGATATTCGACTTATATAGGAAACACTACTTCAACTTAACGATCTCATTCCTCTCCTCCCATTTCATTTGCCTGACCCTCCTCTTCTTATCCTTCAGCTTTTCGGTTCTTCTGCCTTCCCAGATTTATCGGTTCCTCTT
Source organism: Papilionanthe hookeriana x Papilionanthe teres (assembly GCA_022702705.1). NCBI lineage: Eukaryota > Viridiplantae > Streptophyta > Magnoliopsida > Asparagales > Orchidaceae > Papilionanthe > Papilionanthe hookeriana x Papilionanthe teres. The sequence continues at coordinate 53,480,147 of CM040438.1, read as the reverse complement.
CCATCTCTGTTCGTTTCTTCTTCTCTATTCCTTCATTTTCCCCGCTTCTTCTCCCCCGTACAAAACCATTACAATCTTCCCCACTAACAAAATTTCATTCTCGAAATTTACAAGCAAACCTTAAGTCATTTCCTATAAGTGGATCAACATTAGAAATGAAACTATAAAGGTAAATACCAAATTAAATAGACCTCATCACCATCAACAGTAATAGGTTCTTCAAGCTCACTATGAGTGAGGGAATATATTCGAGGTCAAACAAATTGTCTTAGTTAACCTTAGGTCGGAGATGAAGCCATAAACATCTTTTTATGCCTGCCAGCAAACTTTTGTGAAGGAGCACCACTTGATTTCTGATCTTCAATACTCTTTTAGCCAAGAGATGGGCAATATCTTGCTATATGACCAAGCTGATGGCACCAATAGCAAATGTTAGAGCACATCAAACATTCACCTTTATATTGTCTTCGGCATTTGCTATAGGTGACTCCAGTACCTTGTGTCGTACCTCTGCTAACTCCAACCAAATTATTCTAGGATTTCTTCTCATTGGATTCTTATGAGTGATCTACATGTTCTTCTGCAGTCTTCCTCTTATGCATCTCCTTACGCTTATAAGTTAGTTGATTGTCGATCTCCACACTTATAGCTCGCTTCACTAATATCTAGTATTCATCGATTCCTAAAGTTACTAATGGTTGTCTGATATATTCATTTAATCCTAAGTGCTACATATTAACTTGAGCCAGTTAATATAATATCATACCTCCCTGAATCTTCTTCTTCATCCTCCGCACGCAATCCAAACCGTGACTTCTTTCCTTGCACGAAAGATGCTCGGTTTGAATGCTTCGACACAATTTATATTCTTCTCCATCACTCGGTTAGGGCGCAATCAACTCTTCTCCTTCATCTTCCTCTTCGACTCGGCTAGGGCACGATCGAAAGAAAGAAAGTTCCTCCTCCAAAACCCGCACGAGACGTTGGATCTTATCATGCACCACACTATCTCCTTCCATGTCGTCGGGCTAGGTATTCACGCCTTCTTGCTCGAGCTTCCTCGTCGTCAACTAGGTACTTAAGCAAGCTCGACTCGTCGTCCCGCGTCGTTCTCAGATAAGTGGGGATGCGATCTATATAAGGTAACATTACTTCTTCAACTTCCCGATCTCTTTCCTCTCCCCCCGTTTCATTTGCCCGAACCTCCGCTTCTTCTCCTTCAGTTGTTTGTTTTCTCTCCCTTCCCCGATTTATCATTTCCTCTTCCATCTTTCTTCTTCTCCGTTCCTAAAATGTTTCAACTAACTTACTAGAAACGATGTAGGTATCAACGAATATCTATAGCTAAAAATCAATCCTAAAACTTATTAGATCAAAAATCGAACAAAATAATGAGCCATACAATAACTAGAGTTGGGTTGGCTCGAGATCGGATCATTATAAATTTAAAAATAACTACGTAAGATGAAATTCAAATATAAAACCAAGATAGTAAACTGTGGATGAAACCATACATATACCAGTATATAAAGTATAGAAAACCTTAGTAGATGAAAGATGATTTTCTTGAAGCAACTTTCTACACTATGATCAACCTCCAATCAATTGATGGGGAAATAAAGCAATAATAATAGATGAAAATTTAAACATAGGATGTCCATGCTGCAAGCAATAGAAGGACAGATCAGTGATTTTCCATTTATATCTATGTTTTTCTATCTGACTTGAAGCCTCAAAACATAGGTAATTAAGTATGAAACAGAAAAATTTATCTTTAACTAAAAAGAAAAAAAAAGGTAGAGAATCCATCATAATAAATAAGAAATGAACATTGTATCCGGTTCAAAGTAGAAGAGCATCTACATTTAACAAATGGAACAAAATTCACATAGTGTAATTAACAATTTACCTCTTTCGAAGCTCCTGCAGCCCTAGGAGAGCTAGAACAAGAAGATAGGCATCGACTACCAGAGTCAGTGCCATTAACTCTTGAGTCATCCATGCTTCCAGCATAACTGGCAGCACCAGCATCATTAGGCCAAGCACTGATGCCATAATTGCCAAACTGAAGATTAATGGGTTCTGCCTTGCCAATCTTCAAGGGACCATACATTGGGCTTCCAACACAGCTCTCACTTCCACTGTTTGACCCAGGCATCGCCTTAACATTAATGGACTGCACTGGCCAAGCCTTAGCAACAGACCCATCCGTATTAACCAGAGCTATGAGATGTCTGGAAGATCCTAGCCTCTGTATCAATTGAAACATTTTTTTTGAAGTCAGTGAGTTTGCTGCACATTGGTTTCTATACTCTTCATCAACTATGGTTGTTGTATTTGTGATTGGATCATAGAGCTGCTCTCCTGCCTCTCGCCTCCTCAGGCAGCTAAAAACTGCAGCATGAATTGCAGCCACGCTACGATCAACATTTGTGTTATTTATCTTGGGCACCAAATGTTTGTCCGCCCGGTTGCAGAGATAGTCCTGAATCCTTCTTATGTTCCGAATATATTTTACGTACTTATTTCTTGCAGGGTCCAATGTCATATATTTAGCACGCACTGCAAACCTTTCCGTATGTTTGTCCTCATTCGCAATATAAATCATGAATGGAATTATTGAAGGATGCTTTTTCATTAGCCCCATCTAGAATTAAAAAAAGAAAAAAAAAATCAACATTTAGCACATATCATTTTGAGAGCCAAAACATGCGCTAGTACCAACCACAAAATTGAGACTCAAGTGAACTCCTTCAACAATAACAGATTGCTTCCGATTTTCCCACGCTGTAATCAAACGATCAAGACTGTCAATAACCATTTCACTCTGTGCCTTGAATCCTTCAACTGCCATCTGCTTTTTGCCAATTGGGTCGACACCTGAACCTCCATCCGGTGATTGTTTCTCACACTTTTCAGATGAAGCATTATTGGGCAGCCCTTCCCTAAGAACAGAGTTGGAAACACCAGCCAGTCTTTTTGCTTTCCTTTTGGCCTTCGCTTCTGCAACTGCCACCGGATCTAAGTAATCACCAGCATGATACGTAGAAGACCACAGAAGCGGATTTTCTTTTTCATCTACAAAGCTTCTCATCATGTGACGAATTGAATCAGTTGAAAGGACAGTTGTGATACCCAATCTGCTTCCCTGCATGAAAATTCTCTAGTCAAATCACATGAATAGCACACTTCTTAGGGATATAAGAATGGAATTTTCTTTAATGAAAATTCCTTTCATTAATGAAAGCACGATGATGAAATTACACCTATTTGTAGAAATGAGAAAGAAGTGTTGATTTCTAGGAAGATACTATTTTTAGTATATTCTATTATTAGTATTTTTTATTTTAAAATTTAAATTATTAATATGTCATAATTCATTTTTCCTTCTTTTATCATGGGGAGGTTTTTCTAATATGGGAGCCACCCCCCTACACTATCCTATAATTGTTTTCTATGAGGTTGAAGAAAAATAATTAATTCCCCCCCCCCTCCCGTCCCGTCCCGTCCCGCAAGACAATCGCGATTAGAGCTAATTGGGAACGCAATGACTAGATCGTGATGTTTGGAGGCCCATTGTGATACAATCGCGATTAGAGCTAGCTGGGACAACAAAGACTGGATCGTGGCACTTAGAGATCCCTCGCAATACAATCATGATTAGAGAGAGTTGGGAAGGCAATGATGGGATTGCGACGTTCAGACGTTTAGAGACCCGATGTCACCTGATTCGCAAGCCAATCCAGTATCTTAACTAGTGCTTTTCTTTTTTTTCTCAAAGTAGCCACTGCATTGGTGCTGCTCTTCTCATATTTTGATTATATCGTGCAAATCAGCATTGGTGACGGAGTTCAAAAAAATTTGACCACATCGATCGGTTCTAATAATTTCGAAACCACCTTATCCTATAGCTCCTCTCATGACTTTTTCAGTTAAACATTTTTGTCAAAATTTACCACCTTACTTGACAGTCATAAAACTTAATGGACACAACCCTCAAGTACGCTCAATATATGGCGATCGACGAGAGGGGCAAAATTGAGATTTAAGTGGAGAAATTTCAAAACCTAATGCTAACGATCCGAATCTGGAAAAATGAAAGTTTAAAATTCTCTAGTGATGGCATGACTCATCAACTCTATGAAAACTAACATAGGAAAGCATCATCTATTCCTTTCCATTGCTCAAGATATGGAGGATATTCGAGATCTGTAATCAGGTTTGGAGAATTCTTCACAAAATTTTTAATTGAATAGTCAACTTTAGAAATTCAAATAAAATGACTGTGATGTTATTACGTATTAAAATCAATTGGTAATGTTATGGCATAAGTTTGATCAATGTTATGAGGATATTTGGTAGAATTTAAATGATTATGCACGTCACAAGAAGAGAAGAAAAAGGCCGAGTCAACATGTTCTTGGCCGGCCTTAATTGGAGTATAGACGAAGTCAAAGGTCGAATCCTTGGTAGAAAACCTCTACCCTCGATTCAAAAAGTCTTTTTTTTTTGAAGCCAGATGTGAAAATTCAAGAAGAAAAATTATATTGTGCAACACCAAAATGTCTTGTAACATTGAACAAGAGAACTAGACACTTGTGTCAAAGGGCTGATACTAACAAAGAAGGGCGTAAGAAATAATGGTGTGAGCATTATAAAAAATCATGACACACGAAGGAGACATGTTGAAAGCTCCATGATAAACTTGTAAATTGAAAATCAAAATTCAACCGTGGGTCACGCTTAAAAAGCTACTGCTGAAGAAACTTAGGAGACGTCTACTAACTCGAATGTAGTCCCTTTCACCAAGAAGCAATTAGAGAACTTGCACAAATAATTTTAATCTCCAAAACTGTCCCTGAATCTGTCTTGCTCTTTAGTACAGAAGGATAACTCTTTAGTCACTGCTTTAGTAGATGTTATTCCTATTTTTTTTTCTTTATTGCATAATTAATTTTGGCACAACTAATCACATGACTAGTTGTTCTAAAATTTTTTTTTCTTCCATAGACATTGTGCAGGCAATAAAAATATCAAAATTATTGATGGTTCTCTCTTGATAAATGCCGAAGTAGGAACTGTCAAATTCTCATCATTGTCAACCCTTTGCGATGTTCTCCATGTTCCTAATCTATCATGTAAGTTGTTGTCCATTAGTAAAATTACTATTGATCAATCAACATCAAGCCAACTTCTATTCTACTTATTGTGAGTTTCAGGAATTGACTGCAAGGAGGATGATTATTTTACTAATGATGAACTATTATATTGACGACAGACTTGAATCGAATAGACAATGTCGACAGACTCATTTAAATTTTCGTTCTAAAGACAATTAAATTATGTTATGACATTATATATTAGATCATCTTAGTTTTCAGTATATTAAATACTTGTTTCATGAAATATTTCAGAATAAAAATGTCTTCATTTCAATGTGAAGTTTTGTTATTTCACTAAAAATTATCGTGCATCGTTTTCTTCTCAAATATACAAACGAACTACACCATTTTCTTTGATTTATAGCGATATCTGAGATCTTTGTAAAACTTTTGCACATTCTGAAAAAAGTAGTTTGTTATTTTCACGAATAATCACATTAGATTAAGTTAGATTTATTTAGTGAAAAAAATTGGAAGTAAAAAAATTTTTTAAAAACTTTAGATCAAGGTACACAATTTCAAATAATGATTCAAATATTACAAAGTGATGGACGAAATTATTTCAAAGCTCTTATGTCTACATTCCACATCAAAATGACGTGGCTGAAAAAAAACACACTTATTCAAGATAGCTCGGACACTGCTATTTAACACTCAAGTGCATAAATATCTTCGGGATTAAGTCTTTCTTACTGCTGCAGTTCTCATAAATAAAATACCTACTATAATTTAAACATTGAAACACTTTTTGAAGTTTTTAATTTTTTTTTCTCGTAAGAATCAAATCTCATATTCTCTACTTCTAAAGACATTTGGGTGTACTGCATTCGTTCACACTCATCATTTTTGTTGATTATGCTTCTTACCAAAAGAGCTATAAATGATCTGATTTCAATTCTAATAACATGTTAGTTACCATGGATATCACTTTTTTTGAATTACAACATATTTTTCATCCATCTTCAAGGGAGAAAATAAAATAAAGATTTGTCTACAAAATTCCAGGGTTTTCTTCAAACTAATGACTCTCAAAATAATATATTCCTAACATTCATTGTTCAATCCAAAAACCCAAGCCATATTAAATCAAGAGAAAATCGAGTTTTCTATATACTAAAATTTCTAAACGCCATGTTGTGATGTTCATGACAAAGAAGAAGCAAGAAAAAAAACTATGATAATAGTACCATTTGATATTATTTACTTGCGATAGATGACAACTCAAAAGAAAGAGTCTACAAATTTTTTGCATTGCCCAAAGTCAGCAAACTCGCCAGATAATGTCCTCATTAATCTCTTACCCCATGTTCATTCCACTCATCTTTGAGTTTTGAATCTTTTAGTCCTTAATATGAGCCTAGTTCGAATCCTGAGTCTAATGAGCCTAGCCTTCCCATTATGGAAATGTCTTATACACCCAACATCCATTATCCCATGTGTCGTATGAAAATCTCTCATCCACTTTCAGTGCTTCTATCTCATAATTGTCAAGTATGGAGATTCCTCGTACTGTGCAAGAAGCTATGAAAGTTCCTAAGTAAAAGGATGTTATTTTTGAGGAGACGAAAATTCTTGAAAAAAATAACATTTGAGAATTGATTGATCTACTTAAAGGAAAGAAATCTGTCGAGTGTAAATGAGTGTTTAAAATCAAGAATAATTCTGACTCTAGAACGGTACAAGGCTTGACTCATAGCCAATGGATTCACCCAATCTCATGATATTGATTACGTAGAGGCAATCGGCCCAGTCATAAAACTAAACTTTGTAAAGGTTCTTCTATCACTTACAACTAATCTTTATTGGCCACTACAACAGTTGGATATAAAGAATTTCTTGCCAAATAAGAGCTTGGAATGAGTGTATATGGATACACCTCTAGGATTGAGTGAGAAGTTTGAAACAAAGACGTATAAACTTAAAATAATCTTTGCACAGGTTGAAGCAGTCATCAAGAGCATAGTTTAAAAATTTTAGACTAATTGTTAAAGGTTAGAGATATACTCAAGGGCAAGGAAATCATACAATATTGATATTCAAAAGATGGGAAGATAGTCATACTGATTCTGTGTATAGATGAAATTATTCTTACCGAAAATGATGCATATGAGATGAACCGTTTAAGACTTCCCTATCATCTATTTTTGAAATCAATGACTTGGAATCTCTGAGTTATTTTCTTGGCATAGAGGTTGCTCAATCAAAAAAAATGTGGTCTCCCAATGAAAATATGCTCTTGATCTTCTTGAGAAAACTGGGATGAATTGTTGTAGGCATGCAGACACTTCAATTAATCCCAAACAAAAATTGGGTGATGGGAAGATAATCCAATGAATACAATTAGGTATCAAAAGTTGTGGGGAAGGTGATATGCTTATCACATAACCAGATATTGACTTTATTGTGAGCTTGGTAAGTCAATTTGCGCATTCACCATATGAGAAACACCTCGAAGCAGTCAACAAAATTCAAAGATATCCAAAATGGACACCACATAAAGGCGTACTTTTTCATAAGACCGCGCAAAAGAGTATAGAGACTTCCCATGATACAGATTCGGTTGACTCCGTTATTGACAAGAGATCAACTTTGGATATGCACCTATGTGTTGGGAATCTTGGTTACATAGCGAAGTAAGAAACATAATGTGGTTGTAAGGAGTAATGTTGAGCCTTGATATAATGTCATGGCTAATGGAATAGGTGAGAACTAATTGTTGAAAAGAATTCTTAAAGAATTGCAGACCTCGATAAACATATTAATGAAGTTATATTGTGACAATAAAGCAGCCATAAGCATTGCAAAAATTCCAGGGCAGCATGATTGCACATAGCATGTGGAGATTGACAGGCTTCATAAAAGAGAAAATTGATTGTGGAGCTATTTGCATACTATTTATCTCTATTGCTCAGCAAATAGTGCATATCTTCAACAATGGACTGTCCAGGCCTAATTTTGAGTTACTTGAAAACAAGTTGGGCATGATGAATATCTATACTCTAACTTGACGGGTGGTGTTAGATTTTTAGGAAGATTTTATTTTTTGTATCATCTATTATTAGTATTTTCTATTTTTAGAATTTAGATCAGTAATATGTCATAATTCTTGTTTCCTTCTTTTATCATGAGGAGTTATGGCTGATATTATAGTTTTTCTAATGTGTGATCAACCTTTGTCTTTTGGATATCCAGCACAACGCATAATATTTTCATTTAAAATTTTGAACCAAAATTACAATGTAGAGATCTGAATTTTAATGAAATAAGTGAAAACAGAAGAATGGCACGTTATAATACTAAAAAAAAGCGGATAAATAAGCAAAAATAAATAAACAGGCTCGTTAACAAGGATAAGACTTCTACTTCATCATGGATCAAAACTGCATGAGAAAGAGAAAAAGGAAATAAGAAATAATAAGTAAGAACTATCTGCCTCCAAACCTAACTAAGTTTAAAATTATGGAAAACAACATGTTTAAAGTAAGTTTGGAAATAGTAATAATACCAGCAAACAGAATCCATATTTCCAATTTTAAACCAAAGGGCAGGACGTAGTTATTCAGGTAGGAATGTAAAAGTATCCACCAACAGCTACTACATAACATGACAGCATACAATACCTAGAGCACTGATGCATGGAAATATTCTATTCCAAAATATTATGGAATAGTTACCAGTAAGGCTGATAGGGTAGACTTCCCGCAACCACTTGTTCCACACAAAAGAATTGTAACCGATTCCTTTCTTTCTCGAATCCTACAATAAGTTTAGAAAAATAAGGAGAGCTTAACGCAAGCGAGCTTAATGTAAGTAAATGCAATTAAATTGTATAGCAATAGGCGTGCTAAAATAAACATTTAAAAGAAATGAAAAGAAGGTTATTATTACATTTAAATTCAGGCTATATTTCATATATTTCTCCCATGAAAACATGTACAAGAATAAAATGTGCGAAAGAATCCTTCCAGGTATTTCATGACAATCAATAGTTTCCTCTCAAGTTAATAATGATTCAATTCCATAATTTCTAGTTTAGGATTAGCACACATTAAGATTAAAAAGTCTTCTATGAAACATACAACGCTAAATGTCCAAAAATATATGGAAAACAAGTAGACCTAGACAGAACCATTCTGACTATAATTTTTAAAAAATAAAAAGCACTCTGAAAACTCAAAAAATCAGTATCATATGTTTAAAAAAAAAAATCATATTTCTACATTAGTTTACATACACGTTAGTGTCTAAATACTCTTCCTATAATAGTTTTAGATAAAAATAGTGTTTTAACTGCACAAGATGTCTATCTTTTCCTCATTTTTAATAATGATGAACCTAACAACAATCAATATTTAACCTTTGAATTCAATGGAACTTACTCAACGTTATTGTTCTGATGCACCAAATTCATCCTTGAGGTTAAAAATATACATAACAATAGAAACAACATCAATTTGAATTCCTCAAACACCTTCAAAAGATATCTCTGACAGAAAGATATTGATATCTTTCACAAAAACCATTTCTAATGCTGCATATGGTGGTATAAAAGCACCGCTAACAAAGAATTTTTATAGAATTCCTATCACCTGAAAAATCATCGATGTACAGTCCAAATCGTAATGCATGTTTTCTTTATACCAAAACCTTTTTTGCACGTCCAACAGTTTTTCAAATGCTATCTGGATGAAGTTGAAAAGCTCATTAAAATAAACAACTTTTGAGGAAGGACTACACTCCTACATTATTATCACTGTCAAATTTTTGCAACATGAAAACTAAACATGACACTAAAGCCTTCTATGTCAACGCCAATCATGTGTCAAACACAAATACACCTCTAAAGAAACCTAATAGATGGATAACGAGTCGAAATCATGCTTGATTATTTTCTTAAAACTGAGAGTTGGACATTTCCAAAATGCTAAGTCGAGAAAGTTGACACAAGCTATTTCTTGCCAGTAAATATTTTGATTAAACTTAAACAATCGACAGGTCAAACACTCAAGCCTCATACAATCATAAATCTGGCAATATAAACATTGGTGCTAGTGATAATGGTGATCGCAATGTCATCTATGAAGAGGTCAAATCAAACTAGTGTTGCATCAAAATATTCATGTACCACATGTCTATTTTGAAGAGAGTCTATAATTTTTGGATTTATTATTCTAGACAGTACAATGTTAATAATGTTAGCATAAAGCCCGATAATTAATGCAAATGTTGGGTGTATTGTTGACAACTACGAACACCAGATAAAACTTAATTTTTTAATTTTAATTAAATCAATAATAGTCTTTCTTTTGCTGGCCATACAATCTTTAAGAGATAAACGGTCTACTATGCTTCATTATGAGACAATTTAAGAAAATATTGGCATTTGGTACTTTCATGGCACAATTTATATTAATAATTACTAAAATAAAACATCATGTTTAGCATGTGTTGTCTCCTATATTTATAGTTACGTCACATCCCTCGTCTAATTATGTCATGTTGAGTTTCATGCTATCATTCTTGCCTCAATGCAGGGAATTTTTGGGCTAAAACTCTAATGCAAACCCTCAAAACAGAAACATCATACAGTATGTAGAGTTAAGATTAAATTTCAATCAATTCTACTTTCTATATCAGGAAAAATAAAAAAAATCATGAACCACGAGCCAAACCATATCAAGCCTCCAGTGTTTGGCTCGATTTCCAATTGGTGGGAGACCAAAGAAATACTGTCATTCTAAGCTCTAGTGTATTTCCATAGGTAACATATTTAGTCAGTGGTTAAAAAATAATCATTGACATCAAGCAGCATAATGGTATGCAAGATGAAGAACCAAAATATACCAAGTCATCAAGTAAACAAAATTGAAATTCTATGCTAAATTTATCTACTCGGGACAGTAGCACATTATCACAAAAATAAAAGAATTCCAAGGGTAATACTCAACATCTAAAAGGTTATGAAGGAAACTAAAACTATCAATATATTAATTACAGACCATCTTAGTCATCCTAATTATAGCAAGTAGAGAAATTATGCTATTCCTAAATCAGCAATATGCACATGTAAATTCTTTAAAAATAACTAACATGTCAGATTTACAAATAGATTGAATAGGATAACATACAACACATAAAATATGAGGTAAAGTTGGCCAAAAATCATATGCAATAAGGATGATTATTATACATAGTGACAAAATTTATCAACAATCAATCATATTTCTAGTATGAAGAATCTCTAAGCAGAGTTTAAGTAGAAGTACTGGCAACAAAGTTAAAGCTAGATTGAGCAGCAATGAAGTATAAGGCAATTAAATATATATTTTGATAACTCTATAATCATTATAAAATTTAAGGAAACATTTACTTCCACAACATATAATCTAGTACCACTATGCATAAAAAAAAATCAGCACACGAGCAAAGCATTGAATGCAGCTTGTGTAGTTGAGTATCATATTCAGAAAACATTGAACGAAGAGATATAATTATATCATTTATAACTTAATTAATTAGATTTAACTTGGTAAACAAAATCCTGTGCATTATGAAAAAATAAAAAAGGGCAGTCTCTTACCTGCATGCCAGAAGCAGGTCAACCCTTTGATTGGGACCCATATATTTATAAGTAGAAAGGGCGTCACAAACAACGCTTAAGAAGTTCTCTCTTGTAACAATAACAGTTGTCTGTCTTTTATATAGTTCAAACTGTATTGAGCTTCTCTCTATGTTTTCATTTATCATATTCTGGTTCAGTAGTTCATGGTGATTGTCTTTCCCAAATCTCCCTGCTGAAATATCTGAGATTGGCAAATTAGTCCCATCTTGAGTAAGACCACCTTTTTTGCATCCATTTCTCATTACATCAAATACCCTTCGACTAATCTGACAAGAATTAACATAATCCTGTTCAGTTCTAAAGCCAAAACAAGTAAATGTAATGCCAAATATAAAAATTTAACAAGGTAACTGAAAATTTAATTAGCAAATGTACACTGCGATGAAGATATTAGAACATATCATCAGAAATCATGAACATTAATAATTGATAAGTTATTCACCCAGTGAATTTTTCTTTTCTTGAAACGGTGGTAAGGAAAACGCAACCATAGTAGCCATGTAACACAGGAGTAAACGAGCTACTATTTTAGCCATTCGTAGATTGAAAGTACAAATTTCTACAGTCAAAACACAGCACCACCATAATTCGCAAACAGAAACAGCCGATTCATAAAACCAGAAAGAAGAAAGACAGAAGTAAACAAGGAAATTACTAATCTCCAAAATCAAATCAGAAGATATAGACATAAAAGCATATTGTCATGACTCTTCAAAAAGGCAGCCTAAGACAGAAAGATCACCAGCAATCAGCACTAAACATTCCAAATCAACACCGCCTAGATAAACATATCTTAAGCCAATGTTCAAACCTTGAACGCGTGACGTGCCTTGCATCCCATGAGCTGCAACGTGCTTTGCAGCACCGGGCGCGTATACCTGAAGGTACCCCCCTCCCTTCCATCCTCTCTTTTCTCTTCCTCATCCACCACCACGATGTAAATTATCTTCGGAGTATCAACCATCCCTAACAACCACAACAAGATTACGATCCACGTAACAATACTTCCACCACCAACTTTAAGTCCACCTGATTCCAACTCAAACAACAATGTAGCACTAAAAAAAAACCAAATAGAGAAATGATCGAGAGATGGGATTTAAGATTGGAACCTCGAGGTTGAAGGTGAGATTGGCCGGCAGCAATGGCTAGGGTTAGGACCCGAGTTTAAACGGTTGCAAGGGAACAATTAGCCATGGGAAGAGAAAGCACTGCCGCCTCGACGTCATCTTCTCCTTACGACTTCCTCCCACCGCTGAGATCCGGGCAGAGCTTGGTCTTTACGTCGCTTTTTCTCCACCTGGGGGTACTACAATCTGTAAATATGTTGAACTGATGAGGGTAGGAAGGTCGAGTGCGGGTATGAAAGTCAAACGTACTGCACTTCAACGGAAGCGACCAGCCTGAGCGGCAATCCGGAAAATTCATATATGTCGGTATGGGAAAAATTTTCATATGGAGCAAGCACTTAAGCTTTGTTTCTGTACTCTAAATAATCTCATAATACTCTTATAATAATTTATGAATAATATCGAAATGAAATTCAGAAAGATTATTGGGATTATTAGATTATTTGGTTATTTGAATTAATATCCAATAACCTATCAATGGCCCTCAATAACCCCGAAAAATAGAGATTATTAGGGGTTATTACTCAACGTTGCGTGTATTCTTCGTATGGAATTTTTTCTCAGTTAGCAAGTAGATGCTTCTTATTATAATTTCATCTTTATTTAATCAATTCTTTTAATTACAAATTTAATAAATAATATATGAATTAAATTTTAAAAATTAATTAATATTTAACACCTATATCATTTATAATTTAATATATGAAAACATCTTAATTAATAATTAATTAGTAATCTGTCATACTATTAAGATATAATAATTTCTATTTTATCTAATTAAATAAACTAATAAGTTTTAAAATTATTATTGTTAATTATCAAGCTTACTTTGTCTTTTAGTTAACATATATTTATTTAATTTATTTGATTGAATATTAAAAATTTTAACTAATTTTTTTATTAATTTTGATCAGGCTAGTTAAATTATAGTTAGTATAAGAAAACATCCTAATTATTCATTCATCAGCAATTTATAAAAGAATGAAATCTAATTATTTCTATATTTAATTTAATTTAATCTAGATACTATCAATGTTGATAAGTAAATATTTATATAAATAATTAAAAATGATTATTCAAATCAAATATATTGTAGTTTTATATCTAATTTTTAATTAAACCCCACTAATATTAATAATTTCATAAATTATCAAGATTTATTAAAATAAAATATATATTATTCAGGATGAGCATGTTTTGATCGGGTTAAGGGTTTCGGATGGTAAAACAATTATAAAATTATTTAAATATGCTTTAAATGATATAACGATAATATCATAATGATGTAGTAATGCAAATATTTTTAAAAATAAATAAAAATACGATCTCAAATAATATATTAAATTATTGAAAATTTAATTACTAGCATTTAAGGCCTCATTTAGGGTGTCGTTTTTTCAGTGGTGCAGCCTCTTGCAGCGAATTTGCGGTGTTTGGGGCGACATATTTGTCGTGGCTAGCCGAGTTTTTCCTAAAATGCGAGTTGCGGGTTCGACCCCAGGGCCCACGGTTCCTAATTACCAAAATACGATGTTGCCCTTCATTTTTGCAAACACCCCTGTGCCCTAGCACGTGTTCGAGCCTATTTGTCTGCGGTCTCTCGCCCTCTGTGATCTCTTGTTTCCTCTTCTCTTCTTGTTTCCTCGTCTCCTTCTTGGCATCTGTAATCTACCTACTGGTTCCACCCGTCTCTGTTCTCTTCTAGTAAGCATCAATACATAACAATCAATTCTGTTGGAGGTACATATCTTCTACCTAAATTGTGCTTTTTAATGGATGTTTACATACATACCACTTGATTCTTGTGTAGTTTGATGTCGTTTTTGCATGTTGGAATGGTGCTTGAGTAGTTGATAGTTGGAGTCATTTTATGGAAGATTACATACATACATATACACTCTTGAGCAGTATTTGATGCAGTCTTTAGGGTCTAAATCTCCGATTTTGGTGGAAGGTTTTGGTTGGTATACCAATAACCCCAAGCCACATCCACAAAAAACCTCAAACTAAATACGACTGCATATCTTCTTCCTTTGAGTCATTTTTATGGTGTTTTTTTTTTTTATGAGATGAAAGGCTTTGGTTGGTATACATGTTAAAAGTAATGTTTGGATGTTGGATATGTAAATACATACGAATTCAATAGTATGTATGTGAATCCTAATTTTTTTTTTTTACACTATTGGGACACATGTTCGTGGTTTGCTGATGATGACATGGTGGCTATGGGTTAGGGTATTTTTTATTGTGTTTTGCTGATGTGATGGTGGATGTTGATTGGGGCACAGTTTTTGGTTTGCTTGTGAGATGGTGCCTGTGGGTTGGGGCATATGGTCCGGAGAAGTGTGACTTCTTCCGATGGGCAAACAGTCCTGCAGATTCTAGTGCTAATAGTGATCGGGGTTGAATGACATCCTTGAGGGCGACGTAATTCGGGACATACGCCTGGTGGATTTTAAAATTAATATTATCATTTTTATGGATATCACTTTGTTTATATTTTTTTATTTTAGTACATATGGTACTCGCTGTTATGTGAGGTGTGTATCTTGCTTTTTCTCTACTGTTATGAAGTTGTTTTTTTCTTCTCAAGTATCAAATATATTGGTATGACAGTTTTGTTGCAAACAATATTACTACACAATAGTATAATGATCATTTATTCAGAAACAGCTGCCACACAATTTTTTTCAAACATTGAGAAACAAACAGACAGTCAACTTTCCCGTAGCAACTTCCTAAGACAGCTAAGCTGCAGTTGCCCCAAAACAAATCCTAAAATTCTAACTTCTTTTTTATATCCGTAAGCAAAATTAAGATGGTCCAAAGAAATTTAATAATTCATTCATTTAAAATTTTGATCTCCAAATTTGGAATAAAAGATTAGAATAAGTTAATATCAACTAAAAATCTAAACTGTCATGATTTAATAAACACATAAATTTAGCATATGCAATTTTGAACTGGAAGAGAAAGTGATGACACTCATGATTCATAACACAAGCAACAACTCAAATATAATTCACATTTTAGATAAAGCAAAATATTCAAGATTCCATGCACAATTATTTTATGAAACCTAGAAAAATATTTACAAATAGAAAGTATAATATTAAACTAGTCAAGTCAAGAAATGAAATATATTATAAATTTACCCATTATTTATCTTTGTAAAATATGCTCCCCTACAATTATCTTCACAATAGTTCCCTCTTCGAAGGTCTCTGATTCGTCATATTCAAACCTTTTAATTGTAGCATCATTAATGTCACATTCGTCTAAAAATTCAATAATTTTATTTTTCAGCATGTAATAAAATAAATTAAACCTTCAAATTATAAAATAAAAAAAAAACTGTGTTCTTGTTGAATTTGAATATTCGATGTCATGTTTGTCTTTTTAGTGGATATAACCACATCATCTCTAGAGATAGCATACCTTTGAGCATTATAATCAAGTTCAAGAGTAGGTTCTTTATTAAAAATCCAAAAACTTGCTATCTCAATACTTATATAATCCAAATGACCATAATTTTCTTAGTTGTAATTTTAAAAATAAATATGTGATCTATGTGTGATCATTTATTAATTCTAATCTTATGGATAAACAAAGAAAGGCAATACATGTTTATCAAATTGAGGTTATATCATATATATATACAAGATCATTTAGTCTTTGATACGGTATATGATTCTCTGTTTTGTGAAAATTTATTCAAAGCACTCCGATTTCTTTCACATCTAAAGGAAGAAAAAGTTTAATTGAGAATCCATATGACTAAATATAATAAATTTAGAGCATTGAGCTAAATGCTTTTCACCATTCATCTAAAATATAATAATTACTAGGAAACTTAAAGAACATGCAACTAAAATACATATAATTGTATAATATTTAAAATATCTAGACTTATTAGGTTACATTTTCTTTTTATATTGTTAGAGCTATTGGCTTTCTAAAATTTTATAATTTGTTACAATAATATATAACCTCAATTGTCTCCATTTTGTGTTTAGAGCTTATATATTTTTTTTCTTCCAATATTCTCAACAAAATATTGCATAATTTTAGGTTCATTATAGTAGTTTTTTTATCATATTAAAAAAAAGGATTCATGAAATAAGAAAGTTGGAAGGATATTTTGTTGAAGTTGACTATCATATCTTCTGTTTTTTATGCTAATATATGATTTGCATAATCTTGTTATATTTCTAAACATAAGCTAATAAATGATTAAAAACCTACACTCGTTTAGAAACTATCAAGTAATAGAAAGTATCGAGTTCTCAATATTTTATGATATAAAATATAATTATATAAATAAAAAACACTAATTTTATCAAATTCCTTACTAGCTTTGACATTATGAAGTAAACTTCTATTTTATTTTGTACAGTATAACTATCAATGGTACGTTATATCATTCGAGTTAAAAAGTCTCTTTAGTGAATTATCATAATTTTGTCTTATTTATGTAGATGTTATTCTAATATTAAGTCAAACTATCACCCAACACAAACCATTTAGCTTTATTCTCACAAAAAGCTAAAAAACATGGAATAACCTTGAGAAAAAAAAAAGCTCTCTTCATAACTAATACAATCAAATTCCTATGACTTATTATTAAAAAAGGAGCTATCGAATTACAAGATCATAGTTTAACAAAAATAGATTATTTTAAGCATATTACTAATCAGAAAGATATACAGTGCTTTCTGGGTTGTATTAATTACGCTGAAGCTTTATTAAAAACCTTGCAGAATTACGAGCCCCATTACAAAAGAAATCATGAAAAAATATAGTTTAGATTTGGAAAGAAAATGATTGAAATATTTTACTACAGATTAAAGATCTATGTAAAATCTTCCAAATTACATTTATCTATTCCTGGTGATTATTTAATTATAGAAACTAACAGTTTTGAATTAGCATGGGGAGCAATTCTAAAATCTTGACGTGATGGTAGTGCATATACAACTCAAGTATGTACACTACTACAGAACAAATTTATCATATCAACGAAAAAAACTTATTAGTAATTAAAATAATAATTAAAAAATTTGAAATATTTTAAAGTGGGACTTTTTAATTAGAACAAATAACAAGACAACTTTTTCTTTTATCAAAGGAAAATTAGCATGTTATTTGCCGAATAAGAGACAGTTAAGATGACGAATGCATATGCTTTTGATATAAAATATATCAAAGAAAAAAATGCTCTTGCTGACATTCTGACATGAGAATTATGCGGGGAATTATTACATATGAAAATATGGAGATTTATGATATAGTCGGTGATGCCGACAAAGACTTGAACAGTTATTTAGAGATTCTCGAATTACAAATTTAAAAGTTAGAATGTGAGATTACTTATGACAATAATATTCTAAAAGAATTATTAAAGGCAAATATTTCCTGATCTGAGAAATCTAGGATGAAGTACCCACTTCTTCAAATTATATACCTTCATGTGCTAAGGTATTACAAAATAACTCAATTAACTCTACAAAGTGTATTATAGAAATAGCGAATAAATGACAACAATTATCCTGCTATGCGGAAAGAATTAATCCTCAGATTTACTTTCACACAGTTGGAAAAATCTAAGTTGTTTACATATATGAAAACATAGATTCCAAATTTATCTCTGAATTATATAAATGTGGTTTAATACGAATGATTTATTTAGAAGATGAAAATCATCTACAAGAATTACCAAAAGCTGTTATTGATGTCATGGAAAACTTCCACCTGGTCGTCAAGAATTAGAATATATATATATATATATATATATATATATATATATATATATATATATATATATATATATATATGAAATTATATCAAATTTATCCCAAAATATGAGAATAAGCTATTTCACTTATACAGCTCAGAATTAGTAGTGAACCTTATATTCCAAAATATAAGCCAACAGAATTATTATCTGTAAGATCTAAACCTGAAGATTTATATCAAATATAGAATGAGACAAAGAAGATAGGCTCTTCAAACATTTGGGTTTAACACTTGTTCATTTACAGTCATTGTAAACAACCTGCACTCAAGATTCACGAAGTAATGTACAAAAAATGGATCTACATTATCAGCTGAAATATAATTATTGATTAATTTATTAAAATTTCTTATTTTTAAATCAAAATTTTTTATACCATCTTCCATTATTATCAAATTCTGCTCCACTCTTCTGCCTAGCTAATTACAAAAAAGAAAGATCTACAACTCTTTCTGGTTGTATTAACTAGCCGAAGCTTTTGTTAAAAGCCTCTCAGAATTACGAGCCCATTATAAAAGATATTACGAAAAAATATAGTTTGGACTGAGAATGAAAATGCTCAAAAGATTTTACAGCAGATTAAAGATCTACGCAAAATTTTTCCAAAGTTACATTTACTGACTATTTAATTATAAAAACTACCGATTTTGAATTTACATGGGGAGCAATTTTAAAAGGTCGACGTAATGGTACCGAATATTTGTGCAGATACAGCTCAAGTACATGCACAACTACAGAACAAATTATCATATCAACAAAAAAGAGTTATTAGCAATAAAAAAAGTAATTAAATAATTTGAAATATTTCTAAGTGAGGCTTTTTTAATTAGAACAGATAACAAGACAGTTATTTCTTTTATCAAAGCAAAAATAGTAGATTTTTTGCCTAATAAAAGACTAATAAGAAAGCAAATGCATATACTTTTGATATAAAATATATCGAAGGAAATAAAAATGCTCTTGCTAACATTCTGATATGTGTATTATGCAGGAAATAAATATAGATACTGATAATATGGAGATTTGTGACATTGTTGCTGATACCGATAAAGACTTGGACGGTTTTTTAGAGATTCTCGAATTACAAATCTAGAAGTTAGAATGTAAGATTGCTTATGGCAGTAACATTCTAAAAGAATTTTTAAAGGTAAAAAATTTCCTGACTAGAGAAATCTATGATGATGAATTACCTTCTATCACCGAATTACGAAGAATACAAGATTTTGCAAATCTCAAAATTATAAATGAAGCATCTGCTTATTCAATTACAAAAGATGCATCCCTTCTTTTATTACTAAATTTTGGATCTCCAAATTTGAAAAGCGGCATCGTCCTATAAATTACAAGATTTTATAGATCTCAAAATTGCAGAATAAGCACCACTTTTTCAAAATTACATACCTTCGTATGCTAAGGTATTGCAAAATATATCAATTAACTCTATAAAGAGTATTATAGAAATAGCTAATGAATGACAACAATGATCCTCTAAGGAATAATTAATCCTCACATTTAATTTCACACGGCCGGAAAAAACCAAATCATTTTATATGGAAATACTGATTCCAAACTTATCTTTAAATTATATAAATGTGGCTTAATACAAATGATTTATTTAGAAGATGATTTTCTAAGAGAATTACCAAATTTAGTTATTGATGCCATGGAAAACTTCCACCTGGTCATCAAGCACCGGAATATATATATATATATATATATATATATATATATATATATATATATATATATATATATATATCAAACTTGTATATGTAATTATATCAAACTTATTATGTAGTGAAGGAGTTGTTTCACTTATACAACTTATAATTAATAGTAATCGGAATATAAGCCAGCATAATTATTATCTATAAGATCTAAAGCTGAATATTTATATCAAATATGAAATGAGACAAAGAATATAGACCCTTCAAACATTTGGGTTTATCATTGATCAGTACACTTATTCATTTACAGTCATTACAAACAGCCTATGCGCAAGATTCACGAGTAATGTACAAAAAATGGATCTCAATTCTCAACCGAAATACTATTGTTGCCAGCAAAGAAGTAAACGAATTATTTTGCCAGAAATTACAAAAAGAAAAAAATACATAAATGCATGTATTCTTAGAAGAGGGATACTTTACAAGGAATACGAGATAAGCTTGAAGCCAAAATTAGTGGGATACAACTATAAAACAAAATAATTAATAAAAGAATTTTTCGTACAAAGCATTTACTCTCCACCAAAGAAATTATTGGTCACATTATAATCTACTAACTATAAAAGAAACTTTTCATATCAGCATTATTGGCCACTCCAAACTCCATCGACTGAATTATTGAAGAAATCATCTGTCAAGCTGACATAAGAAGCAAATTATCGTCATCCATGATGATTAATGAAGGCCTTCCAACTCTATTTAATGCTCTATTTGTTGAAGAGGATAAAGTGAAATTAGTGAGTCTTCTTCATTTTCTTCTTTTTTCCACCTCTCCTGTTGTAATCTAATTATGTGTGCAAGCCATAGCAGCTAAATAAAGTCTTATCGACTCTTGTGTCTGTAATTATGTTATGAAATATATAAGGTTAATGTGTTGTTATTATCTTTAGCTTATAATAATTTTATGTTATTTTGTTTCTACTTCTTCTGGCTATGCTTAGTGTAGAAAACGAACTAAACCCGTGCTTTGCATCTATGAAGTGATTATATAGGGTTGTTGTCTGTTATGGAACTAAATGATCCTGTTGAGCCCTAGCTTTCTCTAGAAAGCCACAAAGAAAGGCATAATATGAACTAGATATGTTAATGTTAAATCCTAGAATAAGAAGAAACAACATAATATAATATTAAGATAAACTCTCAGTAGGAATCATGATGGACTATAGTATTGCATAACTACAATAGGCAGAAGAGTGGGGAAGAATTTGTTGATAATGGAAGAAGATGTAAAAGATTTTGAATTAAAAACAAAAATTTTTAAAAATCAATCAAATATCATGTTAGAGATATATATGAACTAGAATACAAAATACAATAGTATAATAAATATGAGATATCAGACAAATAGAAAAAAATATCGAAACCTTTGTAAGAAGAAAAAATAAGAAAAATAAAATTATCTAATGAAAAAGCTGAGACATTAAAGGCACAAAAAATGGTATCAAAGCCTAACGATCAACAGGCTAAAACTTATGAATGTTTTAAACATAACAATTTATTCTGTATACCTTCGTGGTTTTATGAATCTTTTTTTCTTTTTATGAAATCCAATCAAAAGAAGAAAAAAATTAAAAAGACGCTTGCTTTTACATGAACCTAAAGCCGATATATTTGCTGACATATCTAATAAATATGATGTTGAATAAATTCTATCTTGAACAAGAATTTAATAAGATTTGCGAATTACTACAAATAAAAATAAAGAATAGATAATTAGAAGTCTTTCCGAAAGAAAAAAATTTCAATTAAATGCTCCTTTAGAAAATTCAAATGAATGGATTATAATCAAATACAAGATCTTAAAACTACAAGTAGAGTTAGGATTATTTTTTGAAACTATACTTAACCACCAACTGGTTAATCTATGGAATTAAACCAAAATCAGTTAGAATATTTTAAACTATTTAAAAATATAATCCAATATAGATAAAAAAGAATAGCACACATAGAAGGCAATTCTAATATACATGAATTGGGCATAAGATTTATACAAAACTAAAATTTCTAAATAGTAACATAGCCACCGCAGCTATTCTTGCTAAATGTTGTAACATAGAAAGATTTTCTTCTAATCCAGACATTCTTGAATGGACTAATAAAAATAAATACAATTCTCAAGGAAATAAAAAAGAATCTCTTTATAGCAATGAAATTATTTCAGTTGAAGAATCTTCTTCAAAATTAAATGAAATAAAAGATTGAATCAATGTTTTGATAGAACATCAATTTATGAGTACTTCTGTTAAATATCCTTCATTTGATAAACCTACTCCTTCTAATAATCAATCCTTGGTAAGTCCTGGTCAATTAAATCCTAACGAAGATGGCATAAGTCATAATAATAGCTCTTATGCTAACTATCTGCGCGCAAGCATTAAACGAATTCCTACTCCAAGATCTAATTAAACAGATCAAAAATGAAAATAACATACCTGAACCCTTTAGTGAACATGGCATTTATTTAAATATGGACTATTGTAAAAATATTAATGAAGTAATAGACAAATGGGTGTTAAAAAATAGTTTAGCTATATATAAGTACAATTTAAAAGGTGAAGATGCCTATGGATTCTAAGAAAATACACTTATAGAAATTGCAAAATAATGGTTCCTCAGTTTAAAAGATAGCAAAAAATGAACTATAAGATATAGCTGTTTAGAGGAAAGAATTATCAGTACACCTCGTAGTTGGCCAAGTATCTATAGTGACTTTATAAAAAATGAGTTCTTAAGAAACAAAATTAGATATACTACAGATGCTGAAAAACAAAAATATCAATCAAACATTGTTAAACAAAAAATAATTGCATTAAATATTTGCAATATCTACTATTTAAATGAATATTCCTGGGATTATCAAAGGTTCTTTTATGATACTCGAGTGCTATATTTAGACATGTATTTTTACGAATTACCCGAACCATACATAATTTTATGTAGTCAATAATTTAGAAAATTGCATCCAAATGATACTACTCTAGGGAGTCTTATACAATATTCTTTAGACAAATTTGTTGAAGCTTTTCAGCAAATTCTTCTGCACAAAATAAATAGTATAAACAATCCTTATATTGTAAGAAAATCTGAATCAATTTCTCAACAATGGGGATGTACGCCTTCCCATAATAATTGTAATTGTTTTACAAAAACGAAAATAAAAATTTTAAGAAAATACATAAAAGATATTTTAAATGAACCTTCAGAAAAAAGAACAAAAATATAAAAAATACTACAAAAACTAAAAAATTGAGAATTAGCAAATATTGGATTTGTAAACAAGATGGACATCACACAAATAGTTTTCCGTAAAAAACTAAAATAAATCATGTAAAATTTGTAGCAATTATAAATGAAAATGCATTAGAACCCGTTTTCAATCTCTCTGATGTTGATAATGATGAAGAACTATACTATTAGATAGTAAAGAAAACCTAATAAATATAAGCTATTCAGATAATAAACTAGAACAACATCTATACTCTGGTTAATGGATGAAAACTCTGAATTCGATATAGTTAATGACAATTCTATTGAATTTTGAAAGACATATTACATTATCATAAGAAGCATATTACAAAATAAGGAAGCAAAAAATTATCTTTAGGCACGAAATATTATTTTGATATACCTATTTTCATTAGAAAAGAAGCATACATTATAGTATTTGTCAAGGAGAGCATCCCATTTATATAATAAATAAGGAAGAACGAACTCAAATACATTTTTATAACCAAAAAATAAAAAGACAAGATTTAGAAAGAACTAAGAACCCTGAAAAATATAAACATATATTCTTTAGAAGAATTCATAGTCTAATTAAAGAGTACTTCCGTAAAGGAATTGATAGCTTTATAACTATCTGTGTATACGATGACAAAATTAAACATTCTGAAAAAGATGTTTTATTAGGAGTAATATAAGAAAATTTATTTTATCAAACACTAATGTTTAACTTACATCCAAACTATACAATAAATATTAATGATTGCCGTTTAGATAAATCCCTTACACTTTGACATAAATTAGATAGAGTCAAAAAATGAGATGACAGTGTTGTCTATAGTATTACTTATCAAAGTACATATGCTTATAGTAATCAACACAATACAGCAACATTTTAAACCACATACTGATCCAATTCACTTAGATCCTCTCATTTCCCGTATAGGTCAAACTATTCAACCTGAACAAATCAGTGAATTAGAAATTACTCCACCTTCATCTAATCTTCTTCTTGATTTTGATGAAGATAGAAACTACGAAAAACAAAAGCATCTGTGACTTAGATTCACAAAAATTTATACTTCACTTGCCATACAACCATAATGATCTCTAGATACAAACACAAGTCGAGCTATCTCTCTTAGACCTTCTCCAAGTAAAAGAGGATATAATAATAATCAATTATTAGTAAAAGAATATTATATTACACCCAAAAAATGATGTACGATCTTATTAGATACAGGATCACATCATTCACATTTAGATCAAAACTTCGTACCGACAAACCTACAAGTATTAAAAGACACTCAATATATATATCAGGATTATCTTAGGCAAAAGTATACTTGTAATCATGAAGCTAACTTACTCTTTGGCTTCTAGGATATTAATAATAAAAGATTTGATTTCCAACTTTTATTTTTAACAGTTGACAAAAACTCGAATCATATCTTAGAAGGTATGGATTTCTCCAGCAACATACTATTACATTTACACATGATATTATTCATATATATAATCACACATTACAAAGAAATGCACTTTCATAACTACATCAATGTAGAATTATATATTCCTACATACGAACTTATTCCAATACACACTTTATGTGAAAACAGGTAGCGATATAACTATTTTTAAAAAAGTTATGCTTCCCAAAAATATTCCTATACATACAAAATCTTTACTACTTGAAAACTTTAATGGACTCCAAACCATCAATGAATGTCAGACCGGTCAATTTATTGATATTCAATCCACACTTCTTAAAATACTGAAATTATGATGTCTCTCTGAAAACGACCCTGATTTAATTCTCAGAAATAATTTCTTTAAAACATTTTTGTCATTCACTCAATCATCTATTGAAATCACCTTAGTTACCCCCACTCATTACTACTCATTTTTCCTTTAATAAGCACACCGAAATTTCATTCTACAGCACCCATTCCATAGCAAGCATGTGATTTAGATCACATATTAAAACTTATTCTCCCCATCTGCTTAATCTCTGATCACATCACATATAAATACAGCTTTTTCCCCTGACAATTCCAAACTTACTGAACTTCTTGTCTTTTGATATTCTCTATTTAATTCTTCTTCTCAAAAAATCCCCAACAATTCTGGTCTCATTGGATCACATGTTCTTAAAACAACAACTAGAGTTTGGATTATATTATAAAATTATACTTAACGACCGACTGCTTAATCTATGAAATTAAACCAAAATCAGTTAGAAAAATTAAACTATTTAAAAATATAATTCAATCTTGATATAAAAAATTAGCACACACAGAAAGCACTTCTAATATACATGAATTAGGCATAAGATTAATACAAAGTTAACAAGTTGTAAATAGTAACTTAGCCATCACAGCTATTCTTGTTGAATGCTGTAACATAGAAAGATTCTCTTCTAATCAAGACATTCTTGGATGGACTAATCAAAATAAATATAATTCTCAAGGAAACATACAAGGATATCTTCGTATCAATGAAATTATTTCAGTAGAAGAGTTTTCTTTGTCTAAAAATGAAATAAAAGATTTAATCAATGTTTTGACAGAACATCAATTTATG
Source organism: Papilionanthe hookeriana x Papilionanthe teres (assembly GCA_022702705.1). NCBI lineage: Eukaryota > Viridiplantae > Streptophyta > Magnoliopsida > Asparagales > Orchidaceae > Papilionanthe > Papilionanthe hookeriana x Papilionanthe teres. The sequence continues at coordinate 53,453,907 of CM040438.1, read as the reverse complement.
AATACTCCTGTTAACTATCCTTCAGTTGATACACCTACTCCTTCTAATAATCAATCCTTGGTAAGTCCTGGTCAATTAAATGATAACCAAGCCAGCACAAGGCATAATACTAGCTCAACTATCAACCCCCAAGTATTAGACGAATTCCTACTCCAAGATCTAACCAATCAGAATCTAAAATCTAAAATAACATAACTGAACCCATTAGTGGACATGAAATTTATTTAAATATCGACTAAATATTAATGAAGTAATAGACAAATGGGTAATAAAAAATAGCTTAGCCATATATAATTACAGTTTAAAAGGCGAAGATGCCTATGGATTCTTAGAGAATAAACTTACTGGAATTGCAAAGAAATGGTTCCTCAGTTTAAAAGACAACAAAAAATGAACTATAAGAGATAGTTGTTTTGAGGAAAGAATTATCAGTACACTGGGTAGATGGACAAGTATATATGGAGACTTTATAAAAGGTGAATTCTTAGGATACAAAATTAGATATACTACAAAAGCTGAAAAACAAAAATATCAATCAGAAATTACTAAACAAAAATTAAAAAGCATTAAACATTTGAAATATCTACAATTTAAATGAATATTCGTGCGATTATCAGAGGTTCTCTTATGATATTATAACAAACGAGTGAGTGCTATATTTTGACATGTTTTTTTTAAAATTAGCCAAAATATACAATATTTTATAGAGTTAAAAATTTACAAAATTACATCCAAATGATACTACTTTAGAGATTAGCTAAAGTTTTTTAGCAAATTGATCTACATAAATAAAATAAACATTATAAACAATCCTTATATGAAAAATCTGATTTAGTTGCTCAACAATAGGGATGCACGTCTTCCCATAATAATTGTAATTGGTTTGCAAAAAATAAAAAGAAAAAAACTCTTTAAGTAAATACATAAAATACATTTTAATCCTAATAAAAGAACCTTCGAAAAAAAGAACAAAAATACCAACAATACTACAAACACTAAAAATGTTAGAATTAGCAAATGTTGGATTTATAAACAAGAAGGACATTGCACAAATAATTCTCCTAAAAAAACTAAAATAAATCATGTAAAATATGTATAAATTATAAATGAAAATGAATTAGAACCCATTTTCAATCTCTCTGATATAGATAGTGATGAAGAACTATATGAACTATCATATACTGAAGAAAACCTAATAAATTTAAGCTATCATATAATGAAATAGAAGAATATCAATACTGATTAATGGATGAAAACCCTGAATCAAATTTAATTAATGACAACTCTATTGAATTTAAAAGACATAAATTATATAGAGTAAAACTACGAGGTGACAGTGCTATCTACAATATTACTTATCAAACTCCATATGCTTATAGTAATCAACATAATACAATAGCCATTAGACCACATACTGATCCAATTCACTTAGATCCTCTCTTTTCCCATATAGGTTAAACTATTCAACTTGAAGAAATCAGTAAATTAAAAATTACTCCACCTTCATCTACTCTTCTTCTTGATTTTGATGAAGATAGAAACGATGGAAGTCAAAGGCATCCAAGACTTAACTTCACAGAAAATTATAATTCACTTGCCATACAACCACGACGATCTCTAGATAAAAACACAAATCGACCTATCTCTCTTAGACCTTCTCTAAGTATAATAGAATAAAATAATAATCAATTATTAGTAAAAATATATATATATATATATATATATATATATATATATATATATATATTACAACAGAAAACTAATGTATGATCATATTAGATATAGGATTACATCGTTCACATATTTGATCAAAACTTAGTACCGACAAACCTACAAGTATAAAAAAAAACTCCATATATATATCAGGATTACCCTGAGCAAAAGTATTCTTGTACTCACAAAGCTAACTCAATGAATTGATCACATAATCTCTTGCAGTCTATTGATCTATCTAAAAATACTCATTTTTATGCCTTATTTATGATTCAATTCTTAAAGATATTATGCTTTAATGAAAGATATTTTCATATTTTTGGATGTAGATGATTAAAAAAGAGTCCAAGAAAAAAAAGAAGGAAAAAGGAGCAAAATGGAGCTTATGGAGCAAAATATTCGAATTATTGGCCTGACGCCTAGGCGCCAGATCCGGCGCCTAAGCGCCAGCTCGATACATACGCTGTTAAGATTTTTTGATGATATTAAGGAGTTATTTTGACAGAGTTAAGCGGTTATTAGAGCTTCTAGAAGACTGGAAGTTACTCCTAATATATAGGACGTGATACAATGCATTTGGACACAAGGAAACAGTTTTAAACGCGAAGAGGTGTGATCTAAAGTGAAGAGGTGAGAAAACCTGGTCACGGAGACCGGCGCCTAGGCGCCAGATCCCGACGTTTAGGCGCGACAGTTACCTTCTAGAAGATGCATTGAATTTGGACGAATTTTGAAGGGGTGCCTTAAGCAACCCCTGGTCAAATTCAGAGCTCTATAAATAGGAGCCCATTCTATAGAAAAAAGAACACCTTCTCTCCCCACTCTAGTTTTACGAAAAAGAACACCTTCTCTCCCCCCTCTAGTTTTACTTAATTTTTTTTAGTCTCTTCCACACTTAGGGTGCCACTTTACTTTGTATCTAGTGAGTTTGTTTTGAGTATTTATTGTGTGTTTTTACTGTTGGAGTCTTTCATCATTGCTTTGGAGTCAGTAGAAGTCAGCGGATCACTTGAAAGAACACTTCAGATAAGTATTTGTACCTTAGTTCAAAGTTTTATAAATATGTTTTTTTGTGTGATTTCAAAGTATTCTGAGTAGTTAGTTATCTTTTGCCTTTCAACTATGAAAAGATAATAAATTAATTAATTTTTGTAGGAGAATTAAATTTAAAATATTTAAAACATTGTGATGATATTAATACTTGATCTTAGTTTACTTTTTAAATTGGCCATTTAAATTGTTAAAACCTGTTGAAGAATTTTGAGACCTATCCGAAAATAAATTCTTAACTAGTAGATATCACATGAATCTCTTTGTAGTCGAAGGCTTTATGCGGGTTATTCAAGGTGAAGTACAAATAAATAGGAAAATATTATTTATTGGGCATAAAATTAATTAGTTTTTAGAGTGACACACTAAATTCTAATAATTTGGTTTATAGAAAGGGGACGGGTCACTAGTAGGGCCGACCATAGCCACCCTTGGACATCTAGTAGTGTGAGCCTAGATTAACACATTCTACTAATAAAACATCATGAACCGATCTATAGATTAGTCAATGTTCTTTGCACCTGGACCAAAGGGTAAAGAATAGGAATGCTTCTATTTGGCATAATACCATAATCTAAATTCCCCACAAAAGATAATTATTCTAAAAATCTTAGATTAGTTGAAAAGGAGAAAGTCGTTTTTATACTTGTATTGAATTTTAATTACTGCTTACTGCTTACTTGCTTATAGTAAAAATTATTAGTAAATTAAATTTAAAAATAATATATATATATATATATATATATATATATATATATATATATATATATATTACTTTTAATTTGAAAAATTCCAAAATATTTCTTAAATTTCTTACTTTTTATAAAAACACTATTCCTTTGGGATCGATAACCAGGACACCACTAGAGCCCTGTATTACTTGAACGATACGTATACTTGCATTTAAAATTGTGACTTTTACAATAATTATTATAAAATCTAAATATAAATTAATAAGTAAAATTAAACATCGCACATCAAGTTTTGAAGCCATTTGCCAGGAATTAAATATTCTAAAAAGTGGTATCAAATTCTTGTATTTAAAAGCATATATAAAGTCGCATCGCATCAAGTTTTTGGCGCCGTTTCCGGGGATATAATAGAATAAAAAGTAAAAAGAAAGATAAGAAAAAAAAACATAAAAACAAAACAAAAACAAAACAAAAATATTTTAAATTTTATGCGTAGTTCTGGATCTGAAGGATTACTACCTTGTGATTCTGAATTACAAAAAACAGTTAAAAGAATTAAAAAAGGAAAAAAAAAATTTTCAAAACATCAAGAAATGACTAAATTACATAACAATAATCAAAATCTAATCGAAATTAATGAACAAAATATTTATAAACCATTAAGGGAATATGCAAACCCTACAACTGATGAACTTCATGTTAGTATTCAAATACCAGCTGTAGATGCTAATTCTTTTGAGCTTAAACCTTCTGTTATTCAAATGGTTCAAAATAATCAATTTGGAGGAACACCTAATGAGGATCCAAATTTACACCTTGCTAGTTTTTTAAAACTTTGTGCTACCTTTAAATATAATAATATTTCTGATGATCCTATTAGGCTTAGACTCTTTCCTTTTTCATAAAAGATAAAGCAAAGATGTGGCTTAATTCATTAGCAACTTATTCTATTAAAACATGGTCAGATATGACACAAAAATTCCTTGCTAAATATTTTCCTTCTTCTAAAACTGCTAAATTGAAAAATGATATTACTTCATTTACGCAATTTGATAGAGAAACAATTTATGAAGCTTGAGAAAGATTTAAAGAACTATTAAGAAAATGTCCTCATCATGCTTTACCAGATTGATTAATCATTCAAACATTTTATAATGGACTTATTGGATCACATAGATCTATTATTGATGTTGCTGCTGGTGGTTCTTTAATGGCTAAGACATTTGAAGAAGTCTACACCTTAATTGAAGAAATGGCTAATAATAATTTTCAATGACCTTCTGAAAGGGTTAATCCTAAAAGAATGGCCAGTATTCATGATAATGAAGTATTTTCTATTTTAGCTTCACAAGTGGCTGCGATATCTAAGAAATTAGATAATTTTGCTATCAAGATATCACATGTAAGTAATGATAATTCTGCAAATTCTGATGATTCTCAAACAATGGAAACTTTGCAAGCTATTGCTAGTAAACCTAATAACCCTTATTCTAATTATTATAATCTTGGTTGGAAAAATCATCCTAATTTTAATTGGAGTAATGGACATCAACAATGGAATAATAATCAAGTTAATCCAAATTGGAACAATCAAGGAAATTCAAACTATAGACCAACTTACCTCTTGGTTATAACAATCAGCGAGAAAAGTTATCTGTAGAAGAATTGATCTTGCAACTAAGCAATCCGCTACAAAGTCAAAACACTGCTATTCGTAATATTGAGAATTAGATGGGTCAAATCGCTAATTTCATTAATTACAGACCTCAAGGAACACTGCCTAGCAATGTCGAAATTAATCCTAAAGAATCTGGAAAAGAACATGAACAAGCAAAAGCTGTACAACTCAGAAGTGGAAATGAATTAAAAGAGAAAACACAGAATGAGATTGAAAAAGAGAAATAAGTTGAAGAGATTGAAAAACCTAAAGATACCCTTTCTCCAAGTAAAGATCAGACTGTAGTACCTATTGAAGTGGAAGTTGAAAGACCACCACCACCTTTTCCTCAAAGACTAAAACAACAGAAGCTTGACCATCAATTTTCTAAGTTCTTTGAAATTTTTAAGAAACTTACTATCAACATTCATTTTGTTGAAGCTTTGGAGCAAATGCCAAGCTATGCAAAATTTATGAAAGATCTTTTAAGCAAGAAGAAAAAATTTGAAGCTTATGAAACTGTTGCATTAAGTGAAGAATGTAGTGCAATAATTCAGAAGAAATTACCTCAAAAACTTAAATATTCTGGAAGTTTTACTATACCATGTGCTATTGGATAAAAATTATGTGGAAAAGCCTTATGTGATTTAGGAGCAAGTATTAATCTCATGCCATTTTCAATCTTTTGAACGTTAGATTTAGGAGAGATTTTTCCTACCACTGTAACCATTCAGTTAGCTGATCGATCGATCACTTATCCTAAGGGAGTTATAGAGGATGTTCTTGTTAAGGTAGATAAATTTATCTTTCATGTGGATTTCATTGTTCTAGATATGGAAGAAGATAAATAAATACCTATCATTTTTGGGAAACCTTTTCTAGCTACCAGACGAGCTATGATTGATGTGCAAAAAGGAGAATTAACGATGAGAGTTAACGATCAAGAGATAACATTTAATGTTCTAAAATCAATGAGGTATCCTGATAAAGAAAAAAGCTATTGAATGGATATTTTTGATTATATAATTGAAAAGCATTATCAAGAAAAATGTAAGGTCATTTCTGATGATAAAGATAAAGAATCTATGTTATATAATGAGTCATTAAATGAAGAAATTGAAAAATTAAATGAAGAAAATTTATCTGAAGAAACTCATTATATTCATGAAAATTGGAAAATTTTAGACACAACTAAAAATAATATACTTTTACCATCAATTGAAAAAGCCCCTGAATTGGAATTAAAGATGTTACCTGCACATTTAAAGTATGCATTTCTTGGAAATTCATTAACTTTACCTGTAATTATATCTTCAGAATTAAGCAAAGATCAAGAAGAAAAATTAATAGGAGTTCTGAAGAATTATAAGAAAGCTTTTGGTTGGACTATTGCATATATAAAAGGAATAAGCCATTCAATCTGTATGCATAGGATTTTAATGGAAGAAAATTGTAAACTCACTATTGAACCCCAAAGAAGATTGAACCTAACTATGAAAGAGGTTGTTAAGAAAGAGATTTTGAAATGGTTAGATGCTAGAATTTTTTATCCTATTTCGGATAGCCAATGGGTAAGTCCTATTCATTGTGTTCCGAAGAAAGGAGGAATAACTGTCATTGTTAATGAAAAAAATGATTTAATCCCAATAAGACAAGTTACTGGTTGGCAAATTTGTATTGACTATTGAAAATTAAACAACGCCACTAGAAAGGAGCATTTTCCTTTACCTTTCTTGGATCAAATGCTGGATAAACTAGCTGGACACTCATATTTCTGTTTTCTGGATGAATATTCTGGTTATCATCAATTAGTCGTTGCTCCTGAGGACCAAGAGAAGACAACATTTACAAGTCATTATGGAACATTTGCCTTTAGAAGAATGCCTTTTGGTTTATGCAATGCACATGCAACTTTTCGAAGATGTATGATGTCAATATTATGTGATTTGATTGATAAAGGAATTGAAGTAATTGAAGTAATTATGGATGATTTTTCAGTTTTTGGAACTTCTTTTGAATCTTGCTTGGAAAATATAGCGAAAGTTCTAAAAAGATGTGAAGAAACAAATTTAGTTCTAAATTGGGAAAAATGTCAATTTATGGTCACAGAAGGAATTGTACTTGGATATAAAATTTCACAAATAGGGATGGGAGTTGATCAGGCAAAAGTGAAAATTATTGCTGAACTTCAGCCACCTACACCGTTACTGATGTAAGAAGTTTTCTGGGTCATGCTGGATTTTATAGAAGATATATAAAGGATTTTTCTAAAATTGCTAAACCTCTTTGCCATTTATTAGAAAAAGAAGCTAAATTTGAATTTAATGAAGATTGTCTGAATGCGTTCAATATTTTAAAAGAAAAAGTAATCACTGCACTTGTCATTGTTGTACCTGATTGAAATAAACCTTTTGAATTAATGTGTGATGCTAGTGATTATGTAATCAGAGCTGTATTAGGACAAAAATATGAAAAATTTTTCAAAGTTATATATTATGCTAGCAAAACTTTAAATGAAACTCAAATAAATTACACTACTACTGAAAAAGAGCTGTTAGCAATAGTATATGCCTTTGATAAATTTAGACCATATCTTCTTGGAACGAAATGTATCGTACATACTGATCATTCTGCAATTAAATATTTAATGTATAAAAAAGATGCTAAACCTAGATTGATTAGATGGGTTTTACTTTTACAAGAATTTGATTTTGAAATTGTAAACAGAAAAGGAACCGACGAACAAATTGCTGATCATTTATCAAGAATTAAAAATAATAAAGAAAAGAATTATGAAGAAAATATAAATGAGAAATTCCCTGATGAACAGTTATATGTCATTGACCACAGAAAAATGTATTGAGAAATTTATACCAATTTTATATGAAATTGCACTTTAAAGAAAGGTATTTTCTTTATTTTATTGCAGGAATGAAGATTTATAAGTACTGAAAGCAAAAAGCACAAAAGAAGCGGATTTGGAGCAAAAAGGACTCAATTAGATGAAAATTGAACTATCCCGCCGATGGCAAGGAAAAGGCCGCCGACGGCGAGTTTTTCCCGAAATTTTTGAATATATTATAAGGAGCCCGCTGACGGCGAGATCGAGCCCGCCGACAGCGAGATCGGCACAGTTAGCCCATCTTCTAGAAGCCCGCCGACGGCGAGATGAAGCCGCCGACGGCGAGACAGTTGAAAAGAGCCAAAATACATTGAACCTCGATGCTTTTTGAAGAGGTGCTTAAGCAACCTTTGGAGATTTGACCCCTTCTATAAATAGAGATGAATTCTAGTCAGTGGTGTGTCAGTTTTGTGTCATTTGTGTGGAAGTTAAGTGTAATTTAAGAGTCTTTTTAGTGAGTAGATAAAGTGTTTAGCGTTTTGGTGTGCTGTACTGGAAGGAAGAGTCAAAGGAACTTCAAGGAGTCTACTTGGGGAGAAGAATTGAGATAAGTATATTTGTTATTTGTTTGTTAACTTTAATGAAATCCATGCTTTGTGTTACTTTTCCCATGCATTCTGAGTAGTTTCCTTAGTCTTTCTCCTTGTTATTGAGATTTTGTGAAATGATGAATTAAAGTAGTTGTGCCTTAAAAATATAGAAATTGTGTTAATCTTTTACTTAAATCTTAATTTACTTCCAATCCGACGATTGATTTGTTAACATATGTTGAATTATCAACTATAGTAAAGATTACATCCAAGATTCAGGGAAGTCAAAAGCCTTGGAAGGAGGGTGCAAATAAATAGGGAAATATTAACTATCGGGCGTAGAATTGGGCATTTTAGTGTGATAGACTAAAATATTCAATTTGGTCTTAATGTTTGGGAGCTGAAGTGTAGATGTTAGCCCTCAGGCGAGGCGAACGTGGGAGCTCTAAAGTGACAGTCGGTATCCTCCCAGCTTAGCCGCAGATTCAGTAATCAAACATAAGACTAGTCAATGTTCTTTGCACCTAGACCAAAGGGTAAAGAATAAGAATGCTCCTATTTGGCACAATGCAATTAAAAACTCAATTAATTATTCATTCACTTAATTCTCTAAAACAAGGAGAAAGATAATTTTTCTGAAATCTTATATTCAACCTTTAAAACATTAGTTTATTTTAGTCTAAGTGTTCTTAATTTCCGTATACTAGATTAGTAAGTTTACTTTAATTTATCTTTGAAATTCTCTAACTTCCCTGTGGGATCGATATCTATGACTCCATTAGAGCCCTATATTACTTGATAACGATACGTATACTTGCGTAGTATCCATAATATAAATCATAAATCCATAACAAAATCATCAGTATCTACATATATTCAGTGCAAGATCAAGTTTTTAGTGTCGTTGCTAACTTTTAATATCATAGTTGTAAGTATAAATATCAAAAAGTGGATCAAGTTTTTAGCGCCGTTGCAGGGTAAGTAAAGTAATTATTAAGATAATTAATAGAATTATTAAAATAATTACTAGAATAACGGACTATTTTAAATATTATTTAAAAATTGTATGCGTAAATTTGGAAACGAAAATTTAATACCTTACGATTCAGAATTAGAGCGCACAACTAAAAGAATTAGAAAACAAAAGAGAGAAATTATAAATTCAACACAAATGGAAAATAATCCAGAAATTGAAAATATAAACCAACAAAGACCATTAAGAGATTATGCCAACCCTACATTAGATGAAATTCACCTAACTATTCAAAACCCTGATGTAGCTGCTAACTCATTTGAACTTAAACATGCAATTATCCAAATGGTACAAAATAATCAATTTAGTGGTTCACCTAATGAAGATCCTAATTTACATCTTGCTAGTTTTTTGGAACTATGTGCTACTTTTAAATATGAAGGAGTATCTAATGATGCTATTAGACTTAGGCTTTTTCCTTTTTCTTTAAGGGATAAGGCTAAGATGTGGTTAAATTCATTAGCTCCTGGATCTATTAAAACTTGGGGAGAATTATCACAAAAATTTCTATCCAAATATTTTCCTCCTTCAAAAACTGCAAAACTTAGAAATGATATAACATCTTTTAGTCAGTTTGATGGAGAATCCATATATGAAGCTTGGGAGAGATTTAAAGAATTTCTTAGGACATGTCCACATCATGCATTACCAGATTGGTTAAGTATACAAACTTTTTACAATGGATTAGTAGGATCTCTTAGATCAATCATTGATCTTCTTGCTTGGAGGTTCATTAATGTCAAAACCATTTGATGAAGCCTATGCATTAATTGAAGAAATGGCTACTAACAATTTTCAATGGCCCGCTGAAAGAATAAATCCTAAAAAAATAGCTAGTGTTCATGAAAATGATGCAATATCTATGTTAGCTTCTCAAATTGTTGTTATATCAAAGAAATTAGATCATTTTAGAATGAATTACTCTCCTACTATGTTAGAAGAAAACTCATCTGAACAAATTATAGATTCTCAATCTCCTTATGAAACTATAAATGCTATTAATAATAGACCCAATAATCCTTATGCGAATTATTGTAATCCTGGTTGGAAGAATCATCCAAATTTTAATTGGAATAAAAATACAGCTAATCAACAATGGATGAACAACTCTATAGGAAATCCACCTAATCAAGGAAATACAAATTATAAACCTTCTTATCTACCTGGATTTAATAACAATCAATTTAAAGAAAAGAAGTTATCTATAGAAGAATTAATATTGAGTATGGGTCAGCACTTGCAAAATCAAGGAAATCAATTACAAATTCAAGGAAATCAATTACAAAATCAAGGAACAACAATTAAAAATATTGAAACTCAACTTGGACTTATCGCTACCGCGCTTAACAATAGAATTCCTGGAACTTTTCCTAGTAATGTGGAAATAAATCCTAAAGACCAAGGGAAAGAACAAATTAAAGTGATACAATTATGAAGTGGAAAAGAGTTAGAAACTAAAATTCAGAAAGAAACAGAAAGTAAAAATGAGGAAGTGGAAATCGAAAAAGAAAAGGATCAGCAAGATAAAAACTTAGAATATCCATTGATCCCTATGAAAATATCTATAGAAAAACCACCACCACCATTTCCTCAATGACTAAAACAACATAAAAAAGATAAGCAATTTGCTAAATTCCTTGAAATTTTAAAAAATTAACAGTAAATATTCCTTTTGTAGAAGAATTAGAACAAATGCCTAATTATGTAAAATTTATGAAAGATATTTTAAATAAAAAAAGAAAATTTACAGATAATGAAAACTGTTGCACTTAGCGAAGAATGTAGTGCAATTATTCAGAAAAAGCTTCCTGAAAATTTAAAAGATCCTGATAGTTTCACTATACCTTGCGCTATTGGAGAAAAATTTTATGGAAAAGCTTTGTGTGACTTAGGAGCAATCATAAATCTAATGCCTCTATCAATTTTTAAAAGATTAGAATTAGGAGAAATTTCACCTACTTCGGTAACTCTTCGATTAGTCGATCGTTACGTGACTTATCCTAAGGGAGAGAAGACAAAGAAATTTACTCCGTAATATTTGATAGGAAGACCCTTTTGTAGCCTTTTACCGGAAAAGCTATGATTGATGTTCGAAAGGAGAATTGACTATGAGAGTAAACGATCAAAAAGTAACTTTTAACATAGTAAAATCAATGAAATATCCTGCTTTAGAAAAAGATGATGAATGTTTTCGAATGGAAATGCTTGAGCATTTGTAAAATGAACATTTTAAAGAATATTATGAAGAAAAATTAGAAAAAGAAAATACTGAATTAATTAAAAAATCAGATAATGAAAAACTGGATTATATACAGGAAAAAATTGAAATGTTGGATAATACTGAAAACGCTAAAAAGAATATAGTTCCATCAATTATTAGACCTCCTGAACTCGAATTAAAAATTTTACCTAATCATTTAAAATATGCTTACTTAGGTAACCATTCAACCCTAGTAGTTATTATATCAGCTGAATTGAATGAATCACAAGAATAAAAACTGTTAGACATATTAAAAAAATATAAGCAAACTTTTGGTTGGACTTTAGCAGATATTAAAGGAATTAGTCCTTCAATATGTATGCACAGAATTATTTTAGATAATGAACATAAGCCAAGAGTAGATCCTCAAAGAAGATTAAACCCAATAATGAAAGAAGTTGTCAAGAAAGAAATATTAAAATGGTTAGATAATGGTATTATATATCCTATTTCGGACGATGCTTGGGTAAGCCCAATTCACTGTGTTCCTAAGAAAGGAGGAGTGACCGTTAAAGCTAATGAAAATAATGATTTAATACCTATAAGACAAGTTACTGGATGGCGTATTTGTATTGACTATAGAAAATTAAATGTAGCCACCAGAAAAGATCACTTCCCATTACCATTTCTAGACCAAATGTTGGATAAATTAGCCAGACATAAATATTTTTGTTTTTTAAGATGGATATACCGGTTATCATCAGATACATATTGCTCCTGAGGATCAAGAGAAAACTACATTTACTAATCCTTATGGAACATTTGCATTTCAAAGAATGCCTTTTGGATTATGTAATGCTCCTGCAACATTCTAGAGATGTATGATGTCTATATTTAGTAAATTAATTGATGATGGAATAGAAGTATTTATGGATGATTTCTCTGTATTTGGAACGTCATTTGACACATGCTTGAATCATCTTGAAAAAGTATTAGAAGTATGCGAGAAAACTAACTTAGTTCTAAATTGGGAGAAATGTCAATTTATGGTTACGGGAGGAATTGCATTAGGGCATAAAATTTCAGAATATGGCATGGAAGTAGACCTGCAAAAATTCGAGTTATAGCTAAATTACCACCTCCAACTACGGTAAAAGGGGTAAGAAGTTTTCTTGGACATCTTTGGATTCTACAGACGCTACATAAAAGATTTTTCAAAAATTACTAAACCTCTATGCCAACTTGTAGAAAAAGACAAGAAATTTGAATTCACAACTGAATGTCTAAATGCTTTTGAATTATTAAAAGATAAATTAATCACAGCACCTCTAATAGTTTCACCTGATTGGGAGAAACCATTTGAACTTATGTGTGATGCTAGTGATTATGCTTATAGGAGCGATGCTTAGGTAGAGATATGATAAAATTTTCAAAGTTATATACTATGCTAGTAAAACTCTTAATAAAGCTGAATTGAATTATACAGTTACTGAAAAAGAGCTATTATCAATTGTTTATGCTTTTGATAAATTTAGGCCTTATCTAATTGGAAATAAATGTATTGTGCATATCGATCACTCTGCTTATTAAATATCTAATGCAAAAGAAAGATTCCGAGCCAAGATTAATTAGATGGATATTACTAATGCAAGAATTTGATTTTGAAATCATTAACAAAAAAGGAACTGATAATCAAATTGCAGATCATTTATCAAGACTAGAATATAATGAATTATCTGACACTAATAATGAAATTACTGATAGTTTTTCTGATGAACAACTATATAATATAAATGAGTGAAAAATACCATGGTATGCTGACATAGTAAATTATATTGTAAGTGATATTTTACCACCTATGTTGACTTTGCAACAACAGAAAAAATTCATTCATGATGCTAAAACATATTTTTGGGATGAACCATATTTATATAAGCAATGTAAGGATCTTATAATTAGAAGATGCGTGCCTTATGAAGAAACAGAACAAATCATTCAGAAATGTCATGATTCTGATTTTGGAGGACATTTTGGAACGGATAAAACTGCTTATAAAATTTTACAATCTGGATTTTATTGGCCTACTCTTTTTAAAGATATTTATAGATATATCAGAACTTGCGATAAATGCTAACAAGTAGGTAATATATCTAGAAGAAATGAAATGCCTCTAAATTTTATATTAGAAATTGAGATTTTTGATGTTTGGGGATTAGATTTTATGGGACCATTTGTTCCTTCATTTGGAAACTCATATATATTAGTTACGTTGATTATGTTTCTAAATGGATTGAAGCACGAAGCTTTACCTCGATGTGACGCTAAGAGTGTTTCCAAGTTTCTAATGAAAAATATTTTTACTAGATTTGGAATGCCGAGAGTGATTATCACTGACGGAGGATCTCATTTTAGAAATAAATATATTCACAAACAAGTAGAAAAATTTAACATTATTCATAAGATATCAACTGCTTATCATCCACAAAAGAGTGGATTAGCTAAAGTTTCTAATCGAGAAATTAAACGTATTTTAGAAAAGACTGTAAACCCTAATTGATTGGATTGGTCTATAAGACTAGACACTGCATTATGGGCATACAAAACTGCTTATAAAACTTCGATTGGAATGACTCCTTACAGAAAGACTTGCCACTTGCCAGTTGAATTAGAACATAAAGCTTATTGGCCAATTAAAGAATTTAATTATAATATGAAAGAAGCTGGTGAGAAGAGATTATTGCAATTAAATGAATTAGATGAATTAAGAAATGAATCTTATCATAATGACATAATTTATAAAGAAAAAATGAAATTATGGCATGATCGAAAGATTAACCTGAAGAATTTTGAGCCAGGACAAGAATTTTTACTTTATAATACAAGATTGAAATTATTTCCTGGGAAATTGAAATCTTGATGGTTAGGGCCTTTCACTATAACTCAAATATTTTCATACGGAACTATAGAAATTGAAGATCCAAAATCGGGAATAGATTTAAAGTAAACGGACACAGATTAAAACCTTATTTTGAAGGGAGAAGACCAAATTTTAAAGAGGTTTTAATGCTTAGTCAACCTGATTACTAACTAAATTAGGTCGGGCTGATGAAGTTAAACCAAGCGCTTTATGGGAGGCAACCCATAATAATTATTAATTACGATCTATTAATGTTATTGAAAATTAAAATATAGAATAAATTATACTACTCAATTTTACTTTTTAGAATCATCACAAATTTGAATCTATACGAAGAAATCAGAAAATATTCAGACCGGAGCGAAAATGGGGCAATTTACCTAATGTCGCCGACGGCGAGATCGATCCCGCTGACAGCAAGATCGATCCCGCTTACAGCGAGATCGGCGCGCCCAAATTCAGTTTAAATATATTAACTATCCCGCCGACAGCGAGATCGTTACCGCCGACAACGAGATAGTTAAAATATGGTTTTTGTGAGTTATTTTGCGGTTTTGGATGGTTCTAAGGACATTTCTATATAAAAAAACGTTTAAAACTTCATTTTTACATTATCTTCTTCCTTAGAAACGATTAGAGTCCCTCCAAAACAATCTATTATGGCCTCCAAACCACTAGAAACCACTAGATCTGACATATATGTTTCTTACATTGGATAACAATGATGAAATAGTAATTATTTCTGATCAAGCATCACAAAACAATCCTTTAGTTAAGCCCCTGACTGATAGAATAAACCTCATTTTACGGAAACTTAAAGGATTGGAGAAGGAACTACAGAATGTGATGAATTCTATTGATAATATCTCTGATTTATTTGATCACATCGATTGGAGAATGAAGGAGCACTTTGACTATACAGGACATCTGGAGGCAAGTTTTATACGACTATTGAGACAAAAATGGTGGATTGAAGAAGATTCTACTGCAGAATTCCCTTTCAGGCATTTCTATAATTTGTTTGTGCACCTGCGTTCTATTGGAAACATCGGAGAAGAGATCGGTTCGGATTCCGATGAGTAGCGAAATTTCTATTCATATTTTATGTATGTGTGTTGATCTAAATTTAGTTTTTGATTTAGTTTGAACTTTACGTAACTAATCTCAGTTTAGATGAGATTGTATGTTGTTTGTTTAGTCTCAGCATTTAGAGTATCGTGGTGTGGATTGCAATGCTGAGTTAGGTGTGTTTGGGTTAATTTGATAAGTCAATTGTAATTTTGTGGTATTTGAAGTTTGTAAGTTCATGGATTTCATTTATAAAGTTATAATGTTTGTGTTGTGTGAATTTATGTGTTAATATAGAATCTAATCTTAAAAAAATATATCAAATTAAGTGACCGGAACAATGAACAAGGCTTAATCTAAGTAGAATATAATTGAAAAGTTTAAAAATATTAAATTTTTGGAAACCTCGCCGACAGCGAGAGTAATCCCGCCGACAGTGAGATTTTCTCGAAACTTTGGCCTTGGTGAATTAATTAGCTTGCCGATGGCGAGAAATTTCTCGCCGACAGCGAGATCGCGAAATGTACTATATTTTGACTGGTCAACCGATACTATTCAGCATCCCCTTCCTCAAAACTTCGAAAAACCGACCTAGGGCTTGTGGAATCTTGGATTTGAAGCGATTTCAACACATTTTGATGCTTAATTTCATCTTCCCTTTGTAAGAGCTTCACTCCTATGTAAAAATTTTTGATTTTCACCATGAATTTCTTCTACATTGAGAATTTTGGAAAGAATTGAAATGTGAAGAAAAGACTTGGAAGAAATTCATGGACTTGATTTAAATTGATTTTAGTAACTATTGGAATCCATCTTAGGAATATTTAGAAGTTTAGTTAAGATTTTTTGTAAATTTCACAGATCGAAAAATGGCTCCACGTCAAAAGAGAAGAATGGATTACGACGAAACTCGTTTTGTGAATGCAAGGGCACAATCAAGATATTTTCACAATATTCAAGCCAGAAAATGCATTCAGGATCGAGTTTTCAAAAATCCTGGAGGTGAAGTAGAGCGAATAATTAAAAAAAGAGGATGAGAAAACTTTTGTTACATAACCAACAGAGCCGCTGTGGAAGTGGTAAAAGAATTTTATGCAAACCTAACTGTGATCGAAGATGCACCAATCAAGGTGAGAGGATTTTTGGTAGATTTCAGTGCTGCAAGGATTAATTCATTTTATGAAGTATGAGATGTATACACCAGTGAGTACGACACCTTTGTAACTATGGAAGGACCACTGGAAGAAGTGATCAACTTTCTCACTGACGGGAATGGAGTTTGGAAGCTTAAGCAGCGTGAAAGGGTAAACTTTCCTCTCTCTATGTTGAATGCATCATCTAAAGCCTGATACTATTTTATTTGTTCTACCTTGTTACCCACTTACCACCATAGTGAGGTAACGAGAGATAGAGCAGTTCTGAATTTTTGTATTCAGAACCAAAGAAGTATTAATGTGGGAAGTATAATTTATAAGAATATATTAGCCACCGCAAGAAGTGAAAGTGGAGGAGGACTAGGACACCCTGGTCTGATTTATGCACTCTACCAATTGTCTGGGGTAGAGGCAAGGGATGATGAGGAATGGGTGGAGCCTATGAAACCCATTACTTCGGCTAATATTAAGAAATATGAATACCACGAAGGATGGAGATCTGGGACTAGGAGCTATGTACCTTGTTCGAGTAGAGATATTCCCTCTACCAGTTATGACCCTCCTCCCTATAGTACTCCTACCCTTCAGGATTTGATGAATGAGATGACTCTACAGCGGAGAAGTTTTGAGAAAATAGAAGAAAAACTGGAGCATATTGATCAGAGAATTGGAGGCTTAGAGAGAAGACATGATTATGACATCGAGTATCTCCAGAGACATTCAGAGTAAGAGATAGCCTATTATGATGCTGAGAATCGTTATAGGAGAGGAGAGCTCGATGTTGTATTTCCCGAGTGCCCCGATATACTCATTACCAGCCTAATCCACCCACTGATCAAGGAAACAACGATATAGTTTGAGACTTTGATGCGGAAGATTAGATGCTATGTTTATTTGTTTAGTTATAAACTCTGATGTTGTGATTGTTTGTTTGTTGTTTTAAATTTTAGTATTAATGTTTTAGTATATGAACTTGATTATGATGTAGTGTAGATTGTTTTAATATTGTTGTTAAAGTTATATAGTTTTTAAATTTTTAATGTTTTTAGACTGCTATTGTAACCTTGGATTGAATTAGTAAATGTATGTGGATGTAGTATAATATGTTAGTATAAAATGTGTTAGTATTGTGTTAAACTTCTTTACCCAGCACTTTCTTTAATATTATTTGTGTAGAAAAATACTAACAGTAAAGGTTAATTAAGTAATGAAAAAAGCCCGCAGAATTTCAAAAAAAAGAAGAAATACCTAAAGCTCGAAGGTATGATTTAAATATTACAGTTTATTTCCTTTTTACCCTATATAGATAGATAGAAAAATTTAAGTTTGGGGGAGGGAAAAACACAAATTTAATTATTAAATTGTTCTCAATTTACATTTTCAAAATTATTATAAAAATGAATTTTTGTAGTAATTTAATTCAGTAAGCTAGAATTAATTTATTTAATTATTATAGAAAGTTAAGAGAAATACTTTTAATGATTAACTAATTTTATAGATTAAGAAATTTAGTTTAAAAGGATAAGAATATAGTTAACTATTTAAAGTAAGGAAAACTATATTTTCAAATATGAAATTCTTAAGTATTTAGTTGAGAAAGAAAAGATTGAAACTCAATGAAGTAAAAGCTTTGAAATATATATTAAGTAAGGAAATGTTTCTAGATTCAAATTTAGGAAGAGGAAAATGAAGTTCAAAATTATTAACAGGCTAACCAAAAATAGTGATCCTCACTTAAAAAAAAGTAAAGAAAAAGGGATTGAAAATCAATCTAGAAAGAAAAAAAATATATATATATATATATATATATATATATATATAAAGTGAGGAGAAACTTGAGGAGATGCCTTATCAAAAATTGGCTTCATTTGAATCAACCTAAAGGGTAAACTTCAATTACATTTCTGAACTTATATATATGGATTAGTATTTTACTAAGTTGTGCTTCCATGAAATTCCTATCATCTGAATATCTTAAGTAATTTAATATTTGAAAAGTATAGTCATTCTTAAAATAAATAGAAGACTAAAAATCTTATACTTGAAAACTAAATAGCCTTATATCTATAGAATTAGTTTAATTATTTTAAATATTTCTATTAAACTTTACTATAATACTTATTTAAATCAAATTCATAGTATTTCTGAATTAAAACTTTACTACAAATAATCATTACTTTTATGTAGTATTAAAATTACTTGAGGACAAGTATTAGCTAAGTTTGAGGGATTTTGACCACAGAAAAATGTATTGAGAAATTTATACCAATTTTATATGAAATTGCACTTTAAAGAAAAGTATTTTCTTTATTTTATTGCAGGAATGAAGATTTATAAGTACTGAAAGCAAAAAGCACAAAAGAAGCGGATTTGGAGCAAAAAGGACTCAATTAGATGAAAATTGAACTATCCTGCCGACGGCGAGGAAAAGGCTGTCGACGGTGAGTTTTTCCCGAAAGTTTTGAATATATTATAAGAAGCCCGCTGACGGTGAGATCGAGCCCGCCGACAGCAAGATCGGTGCGGTTAGCCCATCTTCTAGAAGCCCGCCGAATGCGAGATCAAGCCGCCGACGGCGAGACAGTTGAAAAGAGCCAAAATACATTGAAACCGGACGTTTTTTGAAGAGGTGCTTAAGTAACCTTTAGAGATTTGACCCCTTCTATAAATAGAGACGAATTCTAGTCAGTGGTGTGTCTGTTTTGTGTCATTTGTGTGGAAGTTAAGTGTAATTTAAGAGTCTTTTTAGTGAGTAGATAAAGTGTTTAGCGTTTTGGTGTGCTGTACTGGAAGGAAGAGTCAAAGGAACTTCAAGGAGTCTACTTGGGGAGAAGAATTGAGATACGTATATTTGTTATTTGTTTGTTAACTTTAATGAAATCCATGCTTTGTGTTACTTTTCCCATGTATTATGAGTAGTTTCCTTAGTCTTTCTCCTTGTTATTGAGATTTTGTGAAATGATGAATTAAAGTAGTTGTGCCTTAAAAATATAGAAATTGTGCTAATCTTTTACTTAAATCGTAATTTACTTTCAATCTGGCCAATTGATTTGTTAACATATGTTGAATTATCAATTATAGTAAAGATTACATCCAAGATTCAGGGAAGTCAAAAGCCTTGGAAGGAGGGTGCAAATAAATAGGGAAATATTAACTATCGGGGCGTAGAATTGGGCATTTTAGTGTGACAGACTAAAATATTCAATTCGGTCTTAATGTTTGGGAGCTGAAGTGTAGATGTTAGCCCTCAGGCGAGGGGAACGTGGGAGCTCTGAAGTGACAGTCGATATCCTCCCAGCCTAGCCGCAGATTCAGTAATCAAACATAAGACTAGTCAATGTTCTTTGCACCTGGACTAAAGGGTAAAGAATAGGAATGCTCCTATTTGGCACAATACAATTAAAAACTCAATTAATTCTTCATTCACTTAATTCTCTAAAACAAGGAGAAAGATACTTTTTCTGAAATCTTATATTCAACCTTTAAAGCATTAGTTTATTTTAGTCTAAGTGTTCTTAATTTCCGTATACTAGATTAGTAAGTAAGTTTACTTTAATTTGTCTTTGAAATTCTCTAACTTTCCTGTGGGATCGATATCTAGGACTCCATTAGAGCCCTATATTACTTGATAACGATACGTATACTTGCGTAGTATCCACAATATAAATCATAAATCCATAACAGAATCATCAGTATCTACATATATTCAGTGCGGGATCAAGTTTTTGGTATCGTTGCTAACTTTTAATATCATAGTTGTAAGTATAAATATTGAAAAGTGGATCAGTCATTCAAGGATTACAAATGCTCTGGTATGCTGATATAGTTAACTATTTGGTTAGCAATAGTTTACCTTATGGGATGAATAACAAATATATTAAGAAATTCAAGAATGATTGTAAATCATATATTTGGGAAGATCATAATTTATTTAAAATAGGAAGAGATTTTGTGATTCGAAATGTGTACCATATGAAGAAACTTTTGCAATAATTCAAAAATGTCACGATTCTGAATTTGGAGGACACTTTGGGGTGGAGAAAACTTCATTTAAAATTTTAAATTCTGGATTTTATTGGCCTACCTTATTTAAAGATGTTGGACATTATGTGAAAACTTGTGATCGATGTCAAAGAATGGGAAATATATCCAGAAAAGATGAAATGCCTCTAAACTTTATATTAAAAATCGAAATTTTCGATGTATGGGTTTTAGACTTTATGGGACCTTTTGTATCATCATCTAGAAAGATTATATTTTATTAGCAGTTGATCATGTTTCAAAGTGGATCGAAGCTGTAGCTTTACCTAACTGTGATTCCAAAAGTGTTTCGAAATTTTTAAAGAAAATGATTTTTACAAGATTTGGAATGCCCATGATAATTATCACAGATGGGGAAAGTCATTTCAGAAATATAAGAATTCAATCATTGCTGAAAAATTCAAAATTAAACATAGAATTGCAACTGCTTATCATCCTCAAACATGTGGAATGGCTGAAGTATCAAACAGAGAAATTAAAAGAATATTAGAGAAGACTGTTAATGCTAAAAGAACTGACTGGGTTGATAGACTTGGTTCTACATTATGGGCTTATAGAACAACTTATAAGACACCTATCGGAATGTCACCTTATCAATTAATTTATGGTAAACATTATCACTTACTTGTTGAACTTGAACATAAAGCTTATTGGGCGATAAAGGAGTTCAATTATAATTTGAGTACTGCAGGAGAAAAACGATTATTACAACTGAATGAAATTGAAGAGATAAGAAATGAGTCTTAAGAAAATGCAAGAATTTATAAAGAAAGAATGAAGAAATTGCATGACAAAATGATTTCAAGGAAAATATTCGAGCCTGGATAAGAAGTATTATTATTTAATGCTCGTTTAAATTTTTTTCCTGAAAAATTAAAATTTAAATGGATGGGATCATTTATAATTGAGAGAGTATACCCTTATGGAGCTGTGGATATTAAAGATCCCAAAACTGAGAAAATATTTAAAGTTAACGGATTAAGACTGAAGCCTTATATGGGAGAAATGAAATTAAAATACAAAGAGGCTTATGAGCTAAGTCTACCAGATTAATTCAATTAATTAGGTCGGATTGACGACGTTAAATCAAGCACTTTGTGGGAGGCAACCCATATTTATTAGTGTGAGTTAAATTATTGTTGTAAGGTTATGCCTTGGTCTTGACTAAATTTGTATATAACTTCTGGAAATAGAAAGCTAACAAGTCTGTATTGGCTTAAGCTAAACATTATCTTGAAGTATATAGAATTTGGACTTGGACCACTCCATGTCAAATGTGAGTAAAAAGGAGATCAAGTTAACCTTCGTTTGTGATTGTTTGTGATTTGAATTTTTCATAATTGTGTTTGTGTGTTGATCATACCCGTTTGTTAGACCTATTTTTACGACCGAAACTTACAAAATTTGTTGATAGGCGAATCAGAGTCGATCGAGGTTCCGGCGCCTAGGCGCCAAAAGTTGGCACCTAAGCGCCAGAATGGCCTGCGTATCGATGATCCGGCGCCTAAGCGCCACAGTTACAGATTGTGTAAAAATCGAAAATCTTCAGTTTTTCACACGAAATCTCTTTATATATTTCCTTATCTTCATCCCCAATCCCATAGAAACCTTAATTTCGACTAGAGCAATCCATTTTGGAGGTGTTAAGAAGGATTTAGAGGCAATGGATAGAGGAAATCATGGAAATGAGGTAAGAGACAAATCTCCTAAAGATCCTCAGCCTTATTTTAATGGTTTTATTGTTGTTAGTATGGAGAAATTGTTTAGTCGATTAGAGAAGATTGAAGCGGAACTTCAAAGTATTGGTAATTGTCTCCATGAGATGTACCACCAATACGAACACTTGGAATGGCAAACCAAACTTCAATCTGATCATATGATGGCCTATCATGACGCTCAAGTAGAAATGTACACGAAGAACAAGTGCATCGATGAAAAGACGGCTTTGAAATTTCCAAGGGCGTTGGTGTTCTATCCCTTCGGTCCTAGCAAACTTCATTGCGAAAGAGATGGTAATTGAAGATCGGTGTTAAATAGATCTTATATGTGTTTTAGGTGTGATCGAGTCATGTGTTAGTGTGTTGAATATCAAATTTGCGTATTTGCTTAATTGTTCAATGTGTGTTGTTGGATTTGAATATTTGCTTTGAATATGTTGTTGTTTGTGTTATTTATAAAACAATGAACCTTGATACAGTCTTGTACTGAAATTTATTGAATTTGGAATGGAAGTTATGGATTGGAATTGAAGAATTTGGATACGTTTTTGTGGATCTAAACTATCATTTTAAATTGATTGTGAAAATGTTTGGAGGATATAAATTGGATTAATACTCTCATAAGAGTAATTAGGAGTTAAATTTGATAAGATGTGGTGGAAAATATAAAATTTAAATCAAATTTTTAGAAAGGCGAGTCTGGCGCCAGAATTCGGCGCCTAGGCTCCAGAATTCGGCGCTAGGCGCTGGTTCGGCCTAAACCCAAAAACTCATCTTCTTTAAATCCCCCCACGCTATTTTTGATGCCTTAGCATCCTTCTCCACTGTTTTTCGTGAAAATACCCCCTATAAATCCCATTTAAAACCGGATTTTTAAGTTTTTTAGCTTGAAATCACCTGATTTCTTCATCCCGAGGTCAGATCTACATTCTAAACTCATTATTTTTTATTTTCACCATGGATTTTGCTCTTATTTAGAAAAACCAAAAATTTGAGAAAAATTTTGATTTTTAAGGTTAAATCCATGAAATTTTTAAGCTCTTTCAAGTTTGAAAAGCTTAAATTAGTTTATTTTCCTAGATTCGTTGAATTTATTTCGCGTTTTTATTTCACGTTTAGATGGCACCCAAATCTAAGCAAGGAAATGAATGAGAAAATTTTTATCGTAGCAAGTTCGTCACTGCTGCTGCACACGTCCGATACAATAATTTTGCTACGACTTGGAAATTTATCTCGGAGCGCAGTTTTTACAATCTTGGAGGAAGAATTGAGGATAAAATCGTTACGCTCAACTGCCAATGATTTCGATATTTCACTATTGTTGTCGTTATCCCGGTTGTTAGAGAGTTTTATGTTAATTACATGGATGCTGAAGAACACGAGATTTTCGTCAGAGGAGTTGGAATAGGATTCACTCCTGAACGTATCAATATTTTCTATGGCCTGCCGCCAAACATTGAGTGATATTACTCTGGATTATCTCCATCTGAGGGAGATTTGGATATGATCATTGCCTACCTGGCTGATAGTACTGGAGCCTAGAAGATTCAAAATGGAAAAAGAGTAAATTTTTCATCTTTCAAGCTTAATGGTGTTTCAAAGGCATGGCACTACTTTATTTCTGCTCGTCTCCTTCCATCCAATCATCTGAGCGAGGTTACCAAAGATAGAGCTATCCTCAACTACTGCATTCAAGAGAGGAAGCCTATTGATGTAGGGAGCATTATTTATGATTCTGTAGAGGCTACTGCTCATTCTAGCACTTCTATTAGACTTGGTTTTCCATCTCTGATCTATTCTCTATGTGAAAGTGTTGGAGTAGTCGCTGAGCTTTCTGAGGAAAAGCTCAAGTCAACAAAGCCTATCGGAAGAGAGAGTGTCAGTATCTATGATAAACTTCGAGGTAAGAGTTCTACCGCACCTTCTGGTTCATTACTTACTTCAGGTAGAGCTCCTACTTCTAGACAATCTAGTTCTGCTGAGCCACCATCTACTTTTTGGGAATCCATGAATGATAAGCTTATAAAGAAGCAGAATGAGTTATTCCTAACTCATTGTAGGGTAGATACGATCGATAAGAAGATCGATAATCTTTCTGAGTATACACAAAGAAAGAGTGATTACGATGCTGAGTATTCTGAGTCTTTAGTGAGATTTCTGAAATGTGAGCACGATGTTCAGTTCCCTACTTGTCCCAGATATTCACTATATATTGATCCGAAAGATATGGAGTTTTCTTTTGGTGATGACGATGATGAAGCTACAGATAGTGATTAGTAGCTTGACTTACCTTTGGAGATGTGTTTAGTGTGTTTCTTGTTTCTTGTGTTGTTTAGTGTGATATTATTTGTTAGTGTTGATGTGAACTTTTTATGTTGAAACTATTTTTAGATTATCTGATGTGTGTTTAAAGACTGAAATATGAATGAATTTTTTTAAAATTTTATTTCTGTTTCAGCCTACTGTTTAATGTTCATGAATAGTTAGTAATTTTGCAGGTTCAAAAATAAAAAAATAAAAAAAAAAGATTTTATAAAAATTAACTTCTGCTCTGCAAAAATTTTCTATATATGCTTAATCATTTCTGTTATATTCATATTAAAGCATGTGTAGAAGTAGAAGTTAGTTTTTCCTTACTACATCATTATTGTACTTACATTAATTCCTGTTTATTTCTTTCTCTCATACTTTAGAAAATTTCATAATTCATAGTTATACTAAAGCTGAAGTTTGGGAGAAGGGAAAACATTTATCAAATTTAAATATTGTTTGTCCTTAATGAACTAATATTTTCTTTAAAAATATATTAACATAACATAAGGAATGAAAAATTTGTTTAAGATTACCTAAAGTTTTGAATTTATAAATAATTTAGTAAACTTAACTAAAATTTCAAAAATTTTGATTGATTTTAAGAATAGAATTATTTAACTTAAAGAATAATAAGATAGAAATTTTTCTATTTATAGTAAAGAGAATTGTATTTTTGAAATACTAAGGAATTAAGATTATTGCTTGAAAAAGAAAAAATTGAAATAAGTTTTGAAAAATAATAAATTATTAAAAATGTCATATTTATTAAGTAAGAATGTATAAGTTTTTGAAAATAAGTTAAGGATAGTGAAGTTCAAAATCATTAACGTAGTTATCCAAAAATAGTAATCCGACTTGAAAAAAAAAAGAAAAAGGATTGAAAAACAATCCAAAAGAAAAAAAAGAAAAAAAAAAGAAGAAAAAAAAAAGAATGTGAGGAGAAGGTTTAGGAAATGCCTACTAAAAAATTGGCTTCACTTGAATTATCTTATAGGAAGAAAACTGATTACATTTTTAACTTAATTTCTATGTATAAATATTTTTACTAGAAAAATATTTCATGAAAATCTTTTTCTTGTAAATATTATATGTGACCTTAATATGATAAACTACAATTATTCTTAAAATAAATGAAAAATTGGAAGTCTTATGATTTGGTAGTCAAATGTTCTTTAATTCTTAAAATTAAACTTAATTAGTGAAATTTGGTTAAAGATTTGCTAAAGCATTTATAAAACCAAAAATACAAGGAATCTTAAATATTTTAACTTCATTCCAAATGTTATCTATTTTTTGTAATTAAAAGGGTTGCTTGAGGACAAGTAACGTTTAATTTTGGGAGAATTTGATCTACCTAAAAAATACCCATTTTTATGCCTTATTTATGATTTAATTCTTAAAGATATTATGCTTTAATGAAAGATATTTTCATGTTTTTGGATGTAGATGATAAAAAAGAGTCCATGAAAGAAAAAGAAGGAAAAATGAGCAAAAAAGAGCAAAATATTGGAATTATTGGCCTGGCGCCTAAGCACCAGATCCGGCGCCTAAGCGCCAGCTCGATATAGACGATGTTAAGATTTTTTGATGATCTTGGGGAGTTATTTTGACGGAGTTAAGCGGTTATTGGAGCTTCTAGAAGACTGGAAGTTACTCCTAATATATAGGACATGTGATACAATGCATTTGGACACAAGGAAACCATTTTAATTGCGAAGAGGTGTGATCCAAAGTGAAGAGGTGCGAAGACCTGGTCACGGAGTCCGGCGCCTAGGAGCCAGATTCCGGCGCCTTGGCGCGACAGTTACCTTCTAGAAGATGCATTGAATTTGGACGAATTTTGAAGGGGTGCCTTAAGCAACCCTTGGTCAAATTCAGAGCTCTATAAATAGGAGCTCATTCTACAAAAAAAGAGCACCTTCTCTCCCCCCTCTAGTTTTACTTAGTTTTTTTAGTCTCCTCCACACTTAGGGTGCCACTTTACTTTGTATCAAGTAAGTTTATTTTGAGTATTTATTGTGTGTTGTTGCTGTTGGAGCATTTCATCATTGCTTTGGAGTCAGTAGAAGTCAGCGGATCACTTGAAGGAACACTTCAGAAAAGTATTTGTACTTTGGTTCAAAATTTTATAAATATGTTTTGTTGTGTGATTTCAATGTGTTCTGAGTAGTTAGTTATCTTTCTTCTTTCAACTATGAAAAGATAATAAATTAATTAAATTTTGTAGGAGAATTAAATTTAAAATATTTAAAACATTGTGATGATATTAATACCTGATCTTAGTTTACTTTTTAAATTAGCCATTTAAATTGTTAAAACATGTTGAAGAATTTTGAGACCTATCCGGAGATAAATTCTTAACTAGTATATATCACATGAATCCTTCTGTAGTCGAAGGCTTTATGCGGGCTATTCAAGGTGAAGTGGAAATAAATA
Source organism: Papilionanthe hookeriana x Papilionanthe teres (assembly GCA_022702705.1). Lineage (NCBI taxonomy): Eukaryota > Viridiplantae > Streptophyta > Magnoliopsida > Asparagales > Orchidaceae > Papilionanthe > Papilionanthe hookeriana x Papilionanthe teres. The sequence continues at coordinate 53,426,483 of CM040438.1, read as the reverse complement.
GGAAGATATTATTTATTGGGCTTAAAATTAATTAATTTTTAGAGTGACAGACTAAATTCTAATAATTTGGTTTATAGAAAGGGAAATGGTCATCGGTAGGGCCGACCATAGCCACGCTTGGACATCTAGTAGTGTGAGCTAGATTAACCCATTCTACTATAAAACATCCTGAACGGATCTATAGATTAGTCGATGTTCTTTGCACTCAGATCAAAAGAGTAAAGAATATGAATGTTTTATTTGACACAATACTGTAATCTAAATTCGTCACGAAAGATAACTATTCTAAAAATCTTGGATTTGTTGAAAAGGAGAAAGTCATTTTTATACTTGCATTGAATTTTAATTACTGTTTATTTTACTTTATTACTGCTTACTGCTTACTTGCTTATAGTAAAAATTATTAGTAAATTAAATTTGAAAATAAAAAATATATATATATATATATATATATATATATATATATATATATATATATATATATATATATTACTTTTAATTTGAAAAATTCCAAAATATTTCTTACATTTCTTACTTTTTATAAAAATCTTATCACTTGTGGGATCGATAACTGAGGCTACTGTAGATCTCTGTATTACTTGAACGATACGTATACTTTGCGTTGAAAATTGTGATTTTTATAATAATTATTATAAAATCTAAATATAAATTAATAAGTAAAAGTAAACAGTTGCACGTCAAGTTTTTAAGTGCATTTCGTAGAAATTAAATATTCTTAAAAGTGGTATCAAATTCTTGTAATTAAAAACATATATAAAATCACATCGCATCATCTATCCTTCTCACAAACCACTTCGGTTCTCCCTTGAAAATGATATCTCACACGTATCATCGGAGTGAATGAAATGGTACGTACTGAATTCCTGCAAACACAGACACCTGGATGCTGCATGCTGGCATGCGGGCGTTGGGTCTTGGCACTAGGGCACCGAGCTTTACGCATTGGGTTGTCAACTCTCCATACAATGTGCGCGCAGGTTAGGGTTTCCAGGTACCCGGGCACTGGATAACTGGTCTGGGCGTTGCTTCTAATGCTTGGTAGCAAAAGACCTGGCTCCCACTTTCCAATCATTCCGTACTTTTTTATTTCAGCCACTCATTAAGCACCTGGTTACTAGTGTCTGACACTGGTTCCTAGCACCAGGGCGATGGTTTCTGTAGGCGCCTGGGCGTTGTTTCATGGGATTTTGCCATGTCTTCTTCAATTTGCTCCCCTATGATATCTCCGCACTTATTTCCTGCATAGCACAACAAATCCACCATCCACAAGCATAAATCTAACATAAATAAGAAATAAATGCATAATTCACATCACATTTCATTACACCTCTATTTCACATCAAAATCTTTGTATATGTACTACACTTGTCTACTCCAATACTACCATATTTAGCACTTTTATATTAAAAGGACCCCCTCTACAAAGGGAATGAACAATTGGAATACTTAAATCCAAAGCTCTAAAGATCATAGCCAGGGTCTTCTTGTTGTTAGTTTATGATTGGATATCATATTAACTATCAACATGTAACCCCTTAACTTCTCTTCCTCATTATACTTAATGTATAGAATATAATGATAAATCTTCAATAGACTCTTACATGTAGTGAACTATGGCAAAAATAACTATGAGAACTTCTTGAACAAGCTGATGTTCAAGAGGGAAAGACTTCTTGAATAAGTTGATATTCAAGAGGGAAAGAGAGTTAAACTACATTTTTGTTGAATCATTAGAGATGGCATTGAAAAATTGATATATTTTTTTTAAGGATGAGGCGGTCTCAAATATGTAAAGTGTTTAGAAGAGTAAATTAAGTGTTCTTATAGATTTCAAGCTGTGGAGCTATAAACTTTAATGAGACCAATCCCTCTTGAATCTATTATGTGAACAAATTATTAAGATCATAATCCTAACATATGGAGGCAGAGTGTCATAAGATAATAAACTATTGCACATATGTAATAAGCAAGAAGGCTGAAAAACTAATCAGCTAAAGAAACATCAACTGTTGCCCATATATCGCAATGAAGTTTTCACTTATAATCTTCTATTAATAAGAAATTTAATATGGGTAATCACTCTCTTAACCTCATCACTAATTATCATAAGTACTATGATTGCAAGCTGTAAGAATCAATTTTCGAATGGTTTATTATGCCAACTTCAGTAATTTATTAGCCTTTAAAATTCTGCTGCAAATCAATCTTATATTTACTAAATATTAGTAACAAATGATGTAAGATCCTTGGAAGTCAATAATAATTTAGAAATGGAATTTAGAAGGAAAGCGACAATGTAAAATATTCAGTATTTGAGGTTTCTTCTGACTCTGATTTCTTCCTCAATAAGCATTAGAACATAATAAAGAGGAAGCAACTTGGAAATAAGGATGCCGAAGTCATGCGCATCAACTACACGTTTCTGAGTTGACTTTGAATTTGAACGGGGCCTGGGTTGGGGTTTTCCACGTATCGTTTTCCCTTTTTAAAGTAAGAATATAGTAATCTGAACACAGAAATTATGTTCTTGGTTCCTATTCAAAGAAAATTTTGCTTTTTTTGGTTTTAAGGAATGACGAGCCCGAAGGATAATATGTGTGATTCATATCCATGATCTCACTAAAGGGCAATACACACGAGTCGAACTCATGAGCTCACTGTGAGAAATTACACTCTCAACCACTGTGCTATGAATAAATGCATATTGAAAGAAAGAATTATAAACAAAGTAAAAAACGGTTTTTTTTATTTAATAGAAGTAAATCCTTGTAGTATTTTTGCTCTTCAATATTTTCTTGTTGGAAAGGATGATTAAATATAATGGTAAATAGGAACGAAATAATAATTTTGTGGATCCAACTAGAAACACTTACTGATGAGCAAAGAAGAAAAATGGTAGAGAAGAAGAGAGTTGGTGTTGAATAGTCGGCCGTTATCCCCACCATTGTGAGGGAGACGTTGGAAATATTTTCAAAAGTCATGAAATTGAAGATTTTGTCATTTTGTAATGAACAAAAATACAAAGAACATATATCATAGAAAAATAGCGAATAGAGGTAAATAAGCAACTTTAAACTTACTTAAATCTACAAATGAGGGTGAAGGTTTTCAGCTATTTGAGTAAGGCTAAAACTCCAGATAATGGAAAACGGTGCAAAAGATGGGATCATAAACTGATAATATGTGAAAGAAGTTGGCTAATGTAATAGAAATCAATAGTTAGCGGATTGAATGAGAGAGGCAGAGATAGCACACGATGACAAGAGGCTCAACAAGAGCACCATTTTTATGAAATAATCACAAAAAATGAAGTCTAAAGCAACAAATATAGAGTTAACTAGGCAACTTTCAGCTTGTCTGAAATTTCAAGTAATAGAAGGAAAAGGTTGTCAACAAATTGAGAAAGAAATGGAGCAGCCATTAAAGCTAGTTTCATATCTTTTACATAATCTTAATTTTACTACGAAAGGGTATCATAGACTAGAAAAACACCTATTAATCAATAATGCAATTTAATATGTCTAATAATCCCAAGTTACCAATTAAAGCAGCTTAGCATATTTATGTCTGATAGATTTTTAGACGGGTAACACATTCGTTGAAGGCATGTTTAGATAAGCTTTGAAAAGGCTGTCAAACGCTTGGGGTAGTTTATATATGAGAAATTCTATTCTTCTCTTTCGATCAAAGTTCTTCATGATTGACTGAGCTTGCTCTTTTGATTCCCGTGTCATTATTTCTAAAATAACCATGTTGGATCTTAAATTGTTCTGTGGATCACACTCAAGAAATAGAGCGTTGACCAGATGAAAGAAGAAAGAAGAAAGAAAAAAGATTTAAACAATCTTAATATTTTTTTATGAGAATTCTGTTCGGAGTCCCTTTTTCTTGAAAATGATGCTCATATTTATAGTTCATAGATAGGATCAGGTAAATTACATGGTTGTATCCATTTAAAAAGAGGACACTACTATATTAATGAGTCATTACATTTACACATTTATAACTGAATAATATTTATTCTGACCCCGTAATCTTTATTGGCACCACTATGTTTCTGTAACTGCTTAAACACTATTTTTCATTCGTAACTAGCCAATTTGGTTGCTTAGAATTTGTTCTGTCAGTTGGGATTCATTCGATCGACCAAACATTCTTCGGTTGACTTAATGATCTTCAATTGCCCATTCAGTGGAGATCGAAAGTAAAGACAAATCGTCCTTGAGTAGGATTATTTCATTGGGTAGAAGGTAAATCACCATAATCTGACAAGTAGCCTTACCTTCGATCTGTGTCTATATTGAAGAACCTCATCCCAAGCAACTGCTAGTAGATAGAAAGTTTAAATTATCATTAGAGTATTTAACTACTTAAAAATTAAATATAATTTGATTATTTCTAATTTTATTTTATTATTTTCCCCTTTGTTTACTTAATTTAGAGGTATATTTATTTTATTTTACTGCTTGTTATCTCTAAAGTTATGAATTGTTTAAGTTTTATTTAAAAATTTGAATTATCTACTTAACTACGCAGCATTACATATATCCTCACATTCGTCAAAAGTCTGCACATTCCATGTGGTTGCCACATTGTACCGCGATCTGGTGCTCCCCTCCCCATGCTCTGGTGATATGATATAATCTTTGTCGTCCATTTCTAATACACGAAAATGATGACATCGGTTCATCATCCCTACGGGACAGATAACCGAGAGCCATCCGTGATCAACCTCTATGATCTCCCTCAATTCTCAACCAAATCAATCGAGGTTTGTTCCTACACATTCATCTGGTCGAGATGAAGCTATCTATACAGCTAGGTGGACATGCATTATTCATTTCTTTCATAAAAGACCAATCTCAAAGCTAAATTTATGGATTTTGACCCATACCTTGTCCCAAGAGGTGAGGCCTCAATTGGTCCTGACAGAGATGACTGCCATGATGCCACAAAGCTCCTCCTTGTCTTAATTTTACTCAAAATTGGCTCTAGCTATGAGCTAGGACAAAAGATGGCTCGGGTTGGCGTTAAAATAGGTTGGAGAGCTCGGGAAGCCTCAATTTTGATTGAGGGAGGTTCATGGAGATCTTAGGAAGCTTGTGGGAGGGTTAGATTTGAGTTTTGGATGACTTGATGTCGGGATCGAAATTTTTCCTAGGTTTTAGTGGTGAAATTAGGGTTTCATAGTGATGGAGGTGACTTAGGGATGGTGGGGATCAATTGCCTAGGTCTGGGGGAGTGTTTCTAATATTGGGAGCAAGAGATTTCAAGGGATTTCTAGGGAGCTCAGTGTACACCAAAGGCTCTCGAGTTCTTTCCTTAAGAGGATGAGGGAGCTTGACATAGCATGGTGATGCTTGGGTGGCTCCTTAGAGCATGTGGAGAGAATTTTTAGAGGCTTTTAGACAGTGGGGGGAAGCTTTTATAATTCTCCATGCCTTGGTCATGGTGGTGCCAATGGTGAAGTAGGAGGCATGGGAGAGAGCTTAGCTTGATTGGGTAGCTTTTTGGTGGGTGTCTAAGATCAGATTTAGTCTGGTCTTGGCTCCCCAAGGTCTGGTTTGGCTCTCCAAAGATAAGTCAAAGGGCCAATGAACAAAATGCCGTGTGGCCTCCCCCATTGTGAAGTGTGTGGTTTTTTCCTCTTGTGCTTGGACTTGGGTTGCCTTGTAGTGTTACTCACATGTCATGGTGGCTTGGTCTTGGGTCATAGATAACCCATTAAGAATGGGTTATGGACTTTGTAGGTCATGGGCTTCATGGGCCATCAGCTTTGGGTCATATTTTAGGGTTTTGGGTTAGGCTAATGGATTGGATCTAGCCCAAAAATTTGTCCCTAATGAAATTTTATAATTCTCCAAATTAATTAATTAATTAAGTGTATTATGGGGGTTGACCCCATGGTGCCATTTGGGTTCACCACATGGTGGGGTGTGATGATCATGTTGGGTGAGGCTCAATTGGGTGGGAATGTGGTAAATTGGTCAAGATTTGACCAAAATTGGGATAGGGCCAGTTGGTTTGATTATCCCAAGGTGCCAACAAATTTTTGGGTCAAAAGGGCATGTTAGGGTTTAGGTTTTATTTTTGGGGTTTGGTGGGACCTTTGGGGAGGCTAAGGACCAATTTAAGTAGTCCCTTCTCCCAAATTAAATTTCATGGATAAGGTGGTTCCTAAGGTTCATAGAAAGGCTCCTAGGGTCTTGGGTCGACTTGGTTTCCTTACCTGGTCAAAGGATCCATGACCAAGGTGCCATGCGACCTCCTCCAGGGTGAAGTGTGTGGTTTTTTTCCTCTAGTGCTTGGACTTGACTTGGTTTATCTTTTAGTGTCACCCACATGTCATGGTGGGTTGGCCTTGGGCCATATGTAACCCATTAAGAATGGGTTATGGGCTTCATAGGACACGAGCTTTGGGTTGGATTTTAGTTTTTTGGGCTTAGGCTAATGGGTTGGATCTAGCCCAACTTTTGCCCTACTTAAATTTCATAATCTTCCTAATTAGTTAAGTGAATTATGAGGGTTGACCCCATGATGACAATTGAGTTGACCACATGGTGTGGTGTCATGACCATGTTGGGTGAGGCTCAATTGGTTGGTATTGTGGTTAACTGTTCAAGATTTGACCAAAATTGGGTTATAAACAATTGGTTTTGACCATCTTATGGTGCCACTAACTTTGTGGTCAAAAGGGCATGATAGGGTTTATGGTTGATTTTTGGTGTTTGGTGTGGTAAGGGAGTCCATTGGTGAGGCTAGGGATAAATTTAGATAGTCCTAAGGTGAATTTCATGTTTAAGGTGGTTCCTACTGTTCATAGGTAGGCTCCTAGGGTCTAGGGTTGATTTGAGTGACCTAGGGTAAGACTTGCCCATGGGGGTCAACTTGGATTCCTCACTTGTTCAAAACCCTAAACCTATTTAACCAAAGGTTGAGGGCTTAGGCTTGATCTGATGAGGCCCAAGAAAGCACAATCCTAGTTTAGTGTCATGTGTAAGTAGCTGGGGTGAGTCCTCACAAAATTGAGGTCAACAAAAGTACCCCCAATAAATGTGTAGTGTACCGAATAGGTATGCCACACATATTGGTGTTGAATGAACCAGCTAGTAAAATCCCATAAAACTTCAACATGTCAGAAATGCTTCAAGGAGTGGTCAGATCTCAGTCAAAATTGCCACTAGGGATTCCTTGCATAGTATTACACAAGAGGGTCAGCAGCTCAAAGTGGAATGTTGTCCCTCTGTGTCCGGAGGGTCTCATATCCACATTTAGTACTTCTTGTAGAAAGAGGTGGCGTCAGTTTCATGTCCTTGTCTAATTAGAAAGGAGTACCGATGGACTACATCCTAACTAAGAGGGGAAATGTAAGCTAGAGGAAAAATGTGATCCCGTGTTAGGAGGGTCGTTGATCCTACAAGTAGAGGAAAATGGATGTCGTATTCCATTGAAAGAGGTCATATACCAATTCTCATAGAATGTTGATTGTCAAGTTCTTGTCTCATATTGGAATGAATGCTAGAGGACTTATATCCTAACTAAGAGGAAAACATGTAAGCTAGAGAAAAGCCATAAATCTGTGCCAGGAGGGCTGTAGATCCTACTAGCTAGAGAGAGATTGAATGTTGTATTTCAATAAGGGAGTTCTTATACCAATTCTAGAAGAATGTCGAATGTCGAGTTCCTATCTCGTTAAGAAGGAATGTCAGGGGACATATATCCTAACTAAGAGGATAATAGGTAAGCTAAAGGAAAGCCGTGATTCCGTGTCAAAAGATCTGTAGATCCTACTATCAAGAGAGAGAATGAATGTCGTATGCCACTGAATGAGGTCTTATACCAAATTTTGAAGAATTTTGAATGTCAAGTTCCAGTGTCGTTGGGATAGAATGTTAGTGGAATTATATCCTAACTAAGAGGAGAACAAGTAAGCTGGAGGAAGGCCGTGATTCTATGTCAGGAGGGTTGTAGATTCTAGTAGCAAGAGTGATAATGAATTTTGTATTCCATTAAAAATGGTCTTATACCAATTATTGAAAAATGTTAAATGTCGAGTTCCTATCTCGTTAGGAAGGAATGTCGGTGGACTTATATCCTAACTAAGAGGAGAAAATGTAAGTTAGAGGAAAGCTGTAATTCCATGTCAGGTGGGTTGTAGATCCTACTAGCAAGAGAGAGAATGAATATTTTATTCCATTGAAGGAGATCTTATACCAATTCTTGAAGAATGTCGAATGTCATGTTCCTGTCTCATTAGAAAGAAATGTCGTTGGACATATATCCTAACTAAAAGGAGAACTGTTAAGCTACATGAAAGTTGCCTTTCCCTTTCAGAAGGGCTGTAGATCCTACTAGCATTAGTGTGCAAAAGCTGCACAAAATAAGAATTATTAGAAATTCTTAATATTCATTGGGTACAAGACACCCGAAGGAGATTCCACCTTGTCCATATTTACATTTTAGTTTGTGATGTTGTTAGAGGCTGTTTCGAAGGTCTTAAGTTGTTTGCTGGGTTTAAACCAATCGAAGGAAATTACACCTTGCCCATAGTTATTTTTTAGCTGGTGTTGTTGTCGATAGTTGATTTTATGTCATTTTGTAGGATTTTGTCCCTTTTTGGTTAATGTCGGATTTTGTTTTGTTCACGAATGTTTGTTTTGGATACGAGATTTTATTAGTGGTTGAATACTGATTGTAGAGAAAGGATAGATAACTCCATCCTTCTCAAAAGCTTTCCCAAATACATCGATGATAATGTCATAATATCAAAGATATCCAATACTGCATCAAAGATTATGTCCTTATAACAAGGACATCAAACAACATTAAAAATCTTCTATGTGATGTCTTTAGCTATGTGCACCATATTGATTGCTTGAGCTCTTTGTTTTGTAGGGATCCCCTTATGCTGTAGGCCTACTGTGGACACCATGCACTTTAACTACATCATATATGCTAGAGTGCTCAAAGGGTTATCGTAGCTCCAGAGGTCGCAATCCTTGAAGTTTTGTCTCAGGCTGGTAGTGGACTGGGCACTACTCAGGATGCATTCTCCTAAGTGTGATTGAATTCCTTTGTCGGCTCACTCCTAGAATACAATGCTTCCCCACATCGATCATATTTCCTTAAAGAACCAAAACAGATCGAAACAGAAGGGGTATCTGAACTGGGTATGCTGTGTATCTCAGTTCTGAATAGTATGGAAAATTTTCTTAGCAGTGATATCAGGCAGAAGGGCCTCTCAATGTCATGGTGGTCAATGTGGGGCGAAATGCTGTCTCCACTTCATAGATGTTGATTATACAACTATCAGGGATGCAATATAGAAGCAGTATGCTCGATGTCACATGTCTCTTTATTATCTCAATTACTATCAAGGGCATGAGATCCACTCGATCGTACATTAGATTGCCGGTGGGATTTCCGTTTCTGTCCACGAAGAGGTTTTAGCAGCAATCATATTGTTTGGTGATCATTCCTTTTCCTCCATTCCAACGGCTGGGCTTCGAATAAGCTTTCTTTTCTAGATCTCTAGCCTGCCCCCTATTGTAGGTTTTTATCACGTGTTCAACAATAATTTATCCTTCCTTGTTGAATACTCTAGTGACTAACTACAAACCATATGGTATGTTAATCTTCTCACCATTGGCTTTCTGCGATACCAAAAGAACTGTCGGCTGATGGCTGCACACGCTCCAAATCTTCTTTGGAGATGATATGTTTGTTAATGGGTTCTTTTTGTTCCATGGGGTCGACAACTTGTGTGGTGTATGGACATAGCGCAAAGATGCGCCTCTCCATGTCATCATCCTGAAAGTTGTCTATCACAAACATGGAGTATGCTTCCCCATGGATGTATTTTGGAATCTGAAACTCAAACTAAGGAAAATCCATGGGCTGTGGCAAGAGCTCATGTTCCTTCCCTACTTCGGATCTCTTAGCCGCTTATTTAAGTTCCTTCGTTGAGTGTGGGTCAGCCCCATTTTTATCTTTGTTAGTCTCACCATGGAGGCGTCCACTATCCATTAAGTGGCAACAACCACTACTAATCTCAGTCCTCCATCACTATTTGTCCCATTGGCAGTTTTTTCAGGCTTTATTGGCTCTATCCTCCTCTTGGTGGTCTGTAGTGGTCGAGAGTGGAACTCTAAGATAGATTCTCTTCATTTGGCCTCCTCGTGACTAATGATTGTCAGCAATGGACTTTTATATAATAGTTATGTCTGTGCCATTTCAAAGTTGAAATGGATCCTTGCTCCTTTCAACATGCACTTGTGGTCCAAAGCCAAGCACTCACCACTACGAAAGGTGAAAACAAGTCAGTGGTCTTACATCTTCCTGTCGGCATATTTTTAGGTTGAGTGTTGTATTTTGAAAAGAGGTCGCCTTCAGAAGTTGTCGGCGAATTTTTAATTTAATTTACATATATATATAATTTGAAAAGTAGTGTTTTGATTTTGAAAATAATTTTAAAAAATTTTAAGATATGAAGTCGAAGCGATCTCACATCTCGAATAGTTTATATAAACGAGCACCGCACCACAAGCCGTGTATCTATCCCGAAGAATAGACACGCTTTGCTTGATGATGGGGCTCGATTAAATAAACTAGGAGATTTGTGACATCCGTTTGGTCACGCGAACCAATTTTATAAGCCGACAAATTCCCTGCTTAATATGAAAACATTAAACGGGGTTTATATTACACAGGTTCTTTAAAATTCCATATAAGGGCAAGCCCCTATAGTTAATTACATCTTAAGTGACGGGAATCACTTAAGAAAACTCTCGATAATAATCGATAATTCTGCTCTCGAGAATTTCGAAGTTTAAGTTTTCGAAAGAATTGAATTTTTGAATCTCGATAGGGAATGGATCAAGTTTGGAACATTTTATTTTGGGAATTCAAAGGAAGAAAAGTAGGAGAAATTATGGATTCGAAGTGAACTTCGATAATCTCCCGACTATCCTATTGTTTGGCTTGGATTTAGGAAAGTCCTAATGTTTATTTAATGTTTTAATCTTGCCAATTTTAATTAATTAGGGCTTATATTTATATGATAGAATCATACAAATAGTCTGGAAGATATGAGGGTTTATGTCGTATCGGACGACTACCTCGGAATCCTAAGACAGGTTAGGGCTTAATTTGCAATGCAAATGCCTAACGAAGAGTTGAGGATTTATGTTGCACTAGGCAAACTACCTCGAAGTCCTATGGCTTTGTTGTTTAATTCTAGGAAAGTTTCTTGAAGTAGGTTTCGGTTTTGCGACGACGATGGTTGTCTTTGCCCACCATGCTCAGAGCTCCTTGTTGTTGCGAGAGGTTTAGTTTTAGAAATCATAAATCTGGAGATGAGAAAAGTGTTTGGTTTAGAGAAATCTTAATTTCCAAGTGTTTTTTGTGTTTTAATTAAAACAAATCTTAAAGTTGATTATAACAACACCGGTTAAGATCCCACGGTTCCATCCTTCCGGCATCATTATATTTATCGGATTCACTTAGTCCAGATGAATTTGCTAAACTCAACTGAATGAGTTCCACACTTTCATTTAGACAGTGGGAAATCCCGTTAGCAACACGTAGGTTACATCATCAGAGGTATTCCGATCATCCAACAAGACGTTTTAATTTAGTTGTAGTTGTAGTTTTGTTGTTCGTTTGTGATTAAATTTTGAGTTGTTTTATATTTTGAAATGTTGTGGAGGTGAATTTTATCTTGTAGTGTCTTTTAATTTAGTTATGGGTTTCAGTTTTGGTTTCTTTCCTAAAGGTGTAGGTTTTCATGCAACTGTTGTTTATCACGCAAGAAAAATAAGTGCGATGCGATTAAATAAATTACCGTAAAGTAGATCGCAATAAAATAAAAACGTACCTGGAGGGTCTTCCCGTCATCCCAAGCTGCACTTAAAACACAGTTAGAATATTTAAGCAAGTTCCTAGGTAAAGCTAAGGTAAGGGTTATGGTTTTACTACCAAATTCTAATCCTATAGCTAGTCATTTCCTATGACGTCTAGGTTCCTTGTGTTTTTGATTTGAAGACGATTTTCTTCATCAAAGAACAATTAAGTTCAATTGTTCTTATAAATACCCTATCATATTGAGGAAGTGTTTAAGAAGAATCTTAAACATCTTTTCAATATTTCTAGGATTGTTTCAAGTCCAAATGAATTTAATTGTGTAAATGAATCGATCGTCCGAGGTTTTCGAGTTTTGTTAACTTGCTCGGTGAACTAGGATATTTGAATGTCCTATAAGTGAAGTAACATTTCATTTAATATTCTGTTTAGGAGTTATGATAACTAAAGCTTTTGAGGGTAAATTGGTGTTGAATGGTTTGTGATTTAGCTTAATTTCGATTGAAGGGTTTAAATTTAGAATAGTGTTCAAGTTATTTTAGATTTATTTTTTTTATGTCTTAGGTGATGTTATTTAATTCAACTTAATTTAATTTAATTTAATTTAATTTAATTTAATTTAATTTAATTTAATTCAATTTAATTCAATTTAGTTTGATTTGATGTTACATTGAATTAATTTGATTTAATTTAATTAATTTTTTTTAAATTTGATTTAATTTAATTTAATTTAATTTAATTTATTTAATTTATTTAATTTAATTTAATTTAATTTAATTTAATTTAATTTTTAATTTAATTTAATTTTTTAATTTAATTTAATCTTATTTTTAATTTAACTTTAATTAAAATTTTAAAAGAGTTCAATAATTTAATTTTAGTTTAATGATTAAGTCTTTTAATATTTTAAATTTGAATTATCATTTTAATTAGGAATTAAACATTAATGAAATGATTAATTTAGGGATTTTTTTAAATTAAAGAATAAATCTCTTTCTAATGATATCCACTATTTTAATAATTCCAATTTTATTATTCTTCCAAATTTAATCAATTATTTAATTAAAGTTTAACCATTTTAAATTGCTTAATGGGTTTCTACCCTTCAATTATTAAATTTCAATCATCCAAATCAGATTAGGATCAAATATTTTACTTGTTAATTTTATTATTAAACCTAAAGTTTTAATTAAGGATTAAAAGAAATTTAATTACCACTTTACCCTTTAAGCTTAATAATTTCATAACTCACTAAATTGAACTCAAATGAACTTGAAATTTTTATGTGACTTCACTCATATGTCAATAAAGACATGAGAGGAGAAAATGTGATTTTTCTGTATTTAATTTATTTATATAATTATTTTTGGTAGAAAATAGAGATTTCCAAGGAAAATTTAATAACATGACCAAGGGAAAGTTTCTGTCCTTAAGAAAATTAGGGGACATTCCTAATGACCAGGGGACCACTTGGACCAATTTTGGTGATTTTTTGAATTATATTATTTTTATTATGAATATTTTAAGTTCTGGAGTATTAATTAATTTAAAAATAGAATATAAGTTAAAAAATGAATTTTATAATTTTTAAAATTCTCTCTGATATCAAGGATTCTAGAGAACCAAATTTTACAATTTTCTGATTTTTCCTTAATTTATTGGAATTATTTTAGTGGAAATGCTAGAAAATGTATTTTTTAATTTTAAAAAATACCCCAAGGCTTTAAAATTTAATATCTCAACCTAGAGACATAAGAAAAATATGGGGTTTGTTCCTAAGTGATTAAATTTCAAAATATGACATTTTGGTAAATTTTATTATTTTTGTGATTTTTATTATTTTTAATTATTAAAAATATTAAAATAATATTAAAAATCAACTTTTTTAGAAAATTGAAATTTTAATTTTCTTAAATTCCCCTGATATCAGAGAGGTTCCAAAACCAATTTGGTGAATTTTTGAAAGATATTTTTGAAAGTTATGAATTTTTAAAGTTTAAAATGACTAAATGAGCTTAATCAGCCCGATTAATAGGGCTAACCAAGTCGAATTGACTTCGAACTTTTATGGTGGGTTCCTCTGATCCTAAAGGTCAGTGGAGAATTGATTTCAAGTCAATTTGATCTATGGTTAACTCTAATTAATTAAAGTCCAATTTTGGGTATTTAAGCCGATTAGGGTTATTTTGAGTGAACTAACTCAAGTCCTATTTTTCACTAGGGTTCTCTAGTCATAAGGAACATCACCAAATTTTCCTAGAATTTATTTCACAACATGCTAATTTTTGGAATTAAAACACTCAAAACGACAACATGCATTTGAAAAATAAATAACTTTTCACAGAGGTGGCCTACGACCTTGGAAAATTCGGGGAATGTTCCCGAGTTCAGAGGCTTGAAAAGCCCTATGGTCTCATGCCATGGTGAATTATATGAATGCATGGAGAATTAAAACAATGCGAGGGAGTAAATAATTAATTAAAAATAAAATACTGGACAAAATTAATTAATTTCTTTTCCACATTATTCTCCTACGTTCAGCTGAGCAAGAGGGTATTTTTATTTTATTTTTGTGATTTTTCTACACAAAGATATGAATTTTTGAAGTTTAGGGAATTAAATAAATAGAAAATACCCCTAATTTTCTATTTATCCACGCGGCGCCGCGTCATCCTCGGCATCTCCGAATGCACACGCGTCGCGATCCCATTCGACGCCGCCATCCGCGTCGGCGCTCCGGGGCCCGCTCGTATCGCTCCGTCTTCGATCCGACGCGATCCCGGCCGTCCGTCCGCGCGTGTATTAAATGGACGGCATCCGTTCATCGTCCCCAAGTGTCCTCACCCGAGAGCCGTCCACACTAAATCCCTAATATCTCACTCGATACTCAATGGATTTTCATGTTCTTATACTCTATGGATTCGTCTTGAAGAGACGGACACATCTATACGGTTATCATACATTGAAATTGAAGCATTTGAAATGGAGAATCTCCAGAAGCTCGGGATGAAGAATTAGCTCATACCTTAGCTCTGAGAGGTGAAGCCTCGATCAGAGATGCTCGGCACGTTCGTTGGAGCTGCAGGAGGCTAGGGATGAAGCACTGGGGATGTGGTGAATTGCCTGAGTGTGATTTCCACCAAGGCCGATCACAACCTTCGGAGTCCGGAACAAGCTGGGTGGCTCGGAGATGGGGCTTTCTGTGGTGGACACCTTCTCTTGGTCCGGTGAAGGTGTAGGACCAATCAATTTGAGGATTGGTCCATCGTGGAGAAGTGTCCTGGTTTTGGGCTTGGATTTCAACTACGAAATTGAGCTCGCGGAGAAGAAATGACGGGGGATTTCGGTGGGGATCAAGTGCTCGTGTATGGGGAGTAGTACGGGACAATTTTGGCGAGTTTCCTTAAGGTTTTGTTTCGGCACCTCCTTTGGCCGAGAGAGTGAGGGGTTTAAATAGGCATGGTGGAGGCTCTCCGGGGGTGTTGAGGGCTGGGATCGAGTTGCTCTGGCATGTGAAGAACGGCCACGATGGCCAGCTGGGGATGGGGCGGCTCGGCGAGTGAGAATTCCAAAGTTGGCTCACATGTGAGCTCTCGGCCATGGTGTTTTCCGGTGGCTGGGTGGCGGCCGGCAGGCAAGGGTCACCCTCGGGGTCGGAGTGGGTCGGGGGCGGGTGTTTGTGCAAGCAATTGACAATGGCCAAGTGTAAAGGAGATGGCTTGGAATGGAATGGGGAAGAGGCCATTTTGGCTAGGCTTGGGTCAACCCATCCTTTTGGGTTAGGTGCACCACCCAAGGTCTGGTTTTGGGCTGAAAAGAGTCACTTGGGTCAGCTGCCATGGAGTGGTGAAGTCTCCATCCATGGTGAGGTGGCTAAGCTTGGTTTAGTGTGTGACATGCTTAAGGTAAAAAAGGGTTTAAGAAGGATTAGGAAAGGACCCCCTCTTCTTGCCATAAATGGACTAATGACAAGTCAAAGCCCTCATGGCTTCATGTGGCTTGAGAATGGCTTGTTCATGGCTCCATTTGGCTTGGGAAAAGGTTGACTTGTTTCATGAAAAGGGTTTTAGAAATATTTGACATTTAGGGGGTAATTTGACATGTGGCTTGATTTGGAATGGTTTAATTGATGATTTTGAAACTTAGGGAATGGCTTTGATTAAATGGATGACAAATGGAAATGTCATGTGGGCTTTAGGGCCAATTTTGGGCTTTTGTATTTGGTGGAAATGGGCTTTTAGGAAGGCTTAGGGAAGTGGGCTTTTTGGATTTTAAAATGGATTTTAGAATGGAATTTTAGTAAAGGCTTGGGCCAAATAATTGTTGGGTTTAGCTCATGGATGTGTCATGAGTGATTTGAAACAAATTTGAGGTGATTTGGGTTTGAATTGGGTTGGATATGGGCCTTTTTGGTAAAGAGGCTAAGATGGGCCAAAATGGGCTACCATGGGCCAAAGTTTGGCTAGAGTTGAAATTGATGTAAAATTAATGTTGGGAAATGTTTATGGGAGTGCTTCAAAGAGGTTTTGGCTTGGGTTAGGTTTTGATTTTGGGATTTGGGCTCATTTGGGCTAGGTTTAGGTTTAGGTCAAAATTGGGCTTTTTTATTTTGGGTTGAATTTGAGTGGGGTTTGGGTCTAAATTTTGGGCAAATCATGTTAGTGTTTTGTTTATGGGGATGTTGAATTGAAGTTTAGAATTGAATTGGACCAGAATTTGGGTCAATTGGGTAGGTTAGGTTTGACATTGGGTTTACTTTGGGTTAAAATGGGTCAAATTGGGGATTTTGATAAAAGTGGGGTAAATTGACAAAATTGGCCCATGGTGTAGTTGAACAAAATGAAATTGGGAATATTTGAGATTTTCTGGAATTTTCTGGGAATTTTCTGAATTTTTGGATTTTTTTGGCTAAGAGGGGTATTTTGGGTATTTGGAGGGTATTGGGAGGTATTTTTGGAATTTTTGGTATTTTTGGTTATGGATGATCAGTTTGAGTGATGTGGAAATGTTTGGGATTGGTTTTGAGGAATTTTGGGTGATTTGGAGATTTTTGGAAAATTTGGGTAATTTCAAGGGCATTTGGTAGGCTTGGCGGGTGTAGGGTCCCGGGGTCGAAATTAAAAATTTGGAAAATGGAAGATTAGGTGAATGTAAGTGGAATAAAATCATTTTGGTTGAGCCATGAAGCCACATCAAGCCCATATGAGCCATGAAGGGACTCATTTGAGGCATTCAGCTATGTTGTTCCTAACCCTCTTAGCCGAGGGCTTAGGGGTTAAGGACCATCCATGTAAATCACCTGCATGAGTCGGGAGGTCAAATTGGGTATGGGTGTGTTTTAGGAGGTGTATGGAAGTGTAGTGTATGAGTGTAGTGTGTGTGTAAGTCGGCCCCTTCATCGGACCAGGGCCACCGGGGCGATCCTAAGGCCAAAGAGTCCTATAGGAACTCATCCTTTAAACTTCCACATTGATTTCAACCCTCTAGGTGATTAGGGGTCTACGGTCGAGTTTGTGGAGTTTGCGGGGAGTTAAGAAGTGGTTTGAAATTCTAGATGGTGGATCCCAATTCTAGTCTTCTAGGATAGTCAAAGGAAAAGCCTAAGGCTAGATCCTAAGTACTAAAGAGAAGAAGAGAAGACCTCATCAATAATGAGGTCAACACTTCCCGCAAAGAACATGAAAAATGTCAGTGTGTGTATTTCAAGTTTATCATGATGAATATTGTTTATTTATGCTTTCGTTTGATTTTATTTGTTTGTCACTTTCATTTTCACATTTTTTTATTTGAAATTTATTTTTCATTATGGAGAGGAGCTCATAAATACTAATCTAATGAGTTAGGAAGTGTTTTCTTAAAGCAAGGATTTGAATTTGCAAACAGGACATAATCGAAAAAGATAAAACTCGTTCACATTTTTCATTAATTTGTTTTAATTATTCCCTAGTTTACAAATGGGTCATTTTTTCTTTTCATGTCACATAATATTTTTTCAAATACTACCCAATGATTTGGGGTATAATTCTTTCTCCTTGGCAGTTAACTAGATGGTGGGATTCTCCTGGATATGTCTTTTCGATGACGTGCGTGCCCTCGCACGTTGGCTCGAATTTTCTACCTGCTTTGCGGTGGGAAAGAATATGTTTTCAGAGTACCAAGATCAAATCGCTGATTCAGAATGTTCTCGGACAAACAAATTGATAATGTGCATGTATCATCTTTGCTTGATACAACTCTAAGTTTTATTAAGTCTGCAAGCATTTGCCCTCTAAACAGTGTGCTCCTCGAGACACAATTTCACGTTTTCTTCTTTGGTTATTTTGTTGGCAACTACTATTCTGAGAGAGGGCTAGTTTTAAATCGAGTGGAAGTATCGTATTTGGCCTGTACACCTGAGCAAACGATGTTGATCATGTTGGGTAAAACATGCCCATAGAGCTTTCGACATTTATTCGTTGTCTTGTCTTTCTAGTCAATGTATTTTTCAAGATTTGGAACAAAAACTTATTTAAGGATTCAGCTAAATCATTAGCTTTGGAGTAATAAATTGTTGAATATCCCCAATCTATCCCATTTTGTTGGAAATTTTTTTTTATTTTTGTGATCTTGAAAGCTGTCACATTGTCTGAGATTATCCTTCGAGGCACTACGAATTTGTAGACAATTTGAGTCTTGAAGAGCTGGAGGACCTAATTTGCCTTAACTTCCCATAATGGAATTGCTTCCGCCCATTTAGAGATGTTTTTTGTAGTGGCCAGAATGAACCGTGGGGCTCTGGATGATGGAAGGTCTTTAAGACCCACTATGTTTGTGCCCCAACAATCGAACGACAATGACACAATTTTTGGGTGTAGAACTTTCGGAGGTTGGTGTAAGACCACCCCATGGACCTGGGATTGGTGACACCTTTTGGCCATTTCCATGCATTCTGCCATCAATATTGACCAATAATATTTGAGTATTTTATTTTCATTTCTATTTTTTGCCCCAACTGGTGTGCACCAAAAAAGCCTGGGTTGACTTTCTTAATGATGTCTTGAGCTTTAGATTTGCTTAAACACTGTAGCCATATCTTATCATAGATCTACGGCAGAGGAGGTTATTCATTGGAGCGTAAGACAACACTCGCTGTTTGATTTAGCTCATAGTAGAACTGTCTTTTGGTAGTCTAAAAAACTGCATATATTTAATGATCAACTGTCTTTAATCTTCTTTTTCCTCCTTCTTGGTAGCTGTTAATTTCTCATTGACATTGATCTTATGAAGTTTGTCCATGTCCATTTGCGAGAGGACCTGCCACCATTGTACCAAAATTGGAACAGGTCCTCTTCCAGGCAGGCAAACTCCTTGCAAGCTTTTCCAAAGCATATGCTTACCAGTTCTTTTGGCTTAGAATTTAGAAAATCCCAACATTTGGGATTTGCTCTAACATCTTCATCGTGTAGCGAAAGTATTGTTTGAGCCTTGGTTTTAAGGCCTTGTACTTCTTAACAACATGGTTGATGATGAGCTGAGTGTCTCCACAGATTTTAATGTCCTTAATTTCCATTAAGTTTGTTAATTTGAAGTCGGTTATAAATACATCGTATTCAGCTTCATTATTTGTATACTAATTTGTCAAGTGGTAAGAATTTCATCATCACATTGTCTGGAGTGATGAAATCTAGCTCTACCATTAATTTAATGGGCACAACTACCTATGTGTCCTTGTCTTTATAAGCAGACAAGGCTCCGTCAAAGTATAATTACCAATGCTGAGTTCTGGAACCTTTGAGCTCCAAAATTTGTTCATCAGACAGGTCATCATTGAGAGGGGACCCAGCTGGTATTGGGAGTGTTGTTAGGAAATCTGTTAGTATCTATCCATTGACGGCACATAGAGGCACCGAAGTTATGTCAAACTAGAGTACAATCATTGCCCACCTAGCTAGGCTTCTGGAGAGCATTAGTCAAGTCATTTGATTGATCCTAGAAATGATCTTGAAAGTGATTGATCCTAGAAATGAGGGTCACCATATGAGAGAGCATATAGGGCCTAAGCTTTTGAAAGACAAAGATCGGGGCTAGATGACACATCTAAAAATGTGTTACTTTTTTAAATACATTTTATGCACATTTTTAATAATATTGCACTTTAATGGAAGACATTTTGCATGTTTTTGGCTTCGAGTTCAAGAGATGGAGATTTGGAGAAAATAGAGCAAAAATAAAGCAAAAATAAAGCAATTTGGCTTAAAATGGAGCAAGGTATGATACTTTAAGCTGAGTGGAGCTGAAACAGGATGAAAATGGAGCAAATGGGGGTGCTTCCAACAGAGTGGCGCTTAGGCACTAGAAAGTAGCACCTAGGCACCAGTCCCTGCCTAGAAAACAGAAAATATGGCTCATAAGCACCATAAATAGATACAAATAATTACGACACATCCTAAGGAGTTTTTAGGCAGATTTTCAAGCTTGGATGGCATTTTTTGGCATATCAAAAGCTTAGAATCTCTAGGAATTCCTTGAGGTCATAAATAGGAGTAGGAAATGTTGATTTCTACCTTTTCTAGAGAGATTGGTGAAGGGTTTTGAGAGATATCTGTAAGGAATTGTATGAGCATTGCATGGATCAGCTAGAAACTTTGTTGGAGGGATTTTCATCTTTCTTTTATAGGAAATAAGCTAAGTAATGTGTTCTTCATGATCTTATAATTATTATAAACACTTATCTAGTAAATTTTCTTTGATTTAAATGAAGTTTTCTATTGTGTTTTCTCCAAGCTTAGTGAGTATTTTTCCTTACTCTTTCCTGTTGTTATGAAGTAGTGACACAAGTGGAAAAGATTCTTTTTTATGATAGAATAATTTAAATTTCTATTTGATGAGTAATAACTCGGTTGCTTCATTGACATAATGTAATGGCATATGTAATGTTAAATCTATTATAAGTTGAAACCAAAACTCGAAATAGCGGTGACTTCACAACTTGAGTGCACTCACATTGTCTAGTTTGCTATGGTGAAGTGGTTTAGGTGTCAATGCAACATTTGATGGAAATATACTTGATGATTGGTTTCTGTAAGAAGATTCTAGGTGACAATTGATGTAACTGAATGGGGTCATTACCATGAGTTGTAAGGCTTTTTACCTACCTTCGATCTGCTAGTTGTATAAACCTAATAGAATACTAAGCGTACATTTACACTCGGAAGAGGGTAGGTAGACATATATTCTTTGTTGGCACAAAAATTATTACATACTTCTATAAATTCTTATACTGCTTTTGCCCTTATCTTCATTTTTTTCTTTTGCAATGAATTGGATGAATCTTGAGGATTTTAGATTTGCTTGGAAATGCTCTTATTTCATAAATGTGATAGTAGTTCACTGAACTTCATTTACATTGCAATTTGAAATGTTGTAATGTTAAATTTTTTTGTAATTTCATTAGGATTTGGGAGGGCAATATGATTCTTAACTAAATGGAACCAAATTGAATTTCTAGGTAAATGATAAGTAGTCCAGAGATTCAATGCAATTGTAGTGAGATATTCATTTATGGACATAAATTGGTAGGGTGATAGGCTAGAACTTTAATCAATTTGATCTAGAGTTTGGAACTTAAGGCTAGGTTAGTCTAAAATTGAGGGCACTATGAGTAATCTAGAGTGACAGGCTAGAACATACCTAGCATAATAAAGGATTTAGGAACTTAAATCAAGGCTAGCCAATGCTCTTTATTCACTCGGAAGAGGGTAAAGAATAGTTTTACTCCTATTTTCTCTGGCCACATTAAATTCTAAACTTCATTTTCCTACACTTTATCTAGATCAACAAAAGAGAGAGGTAGTTTTTAACATCTCAAATTGACCAAGAAAATTTATCTAGTTAGGTTTATGTTTAGATTTAGGGTTGTATTCAGGTGTAGTTATTAGAAAAACACCCTTAATCACATTCCAAACTAAGACCTAATAGTAGTAGACTAGAACTTCGCCTAAGAGATTTCTTATTTCGCTTCTCTATGAGATCGACACTCTGGGTTTTAAAGAAATTCCTATATTACTTGGAACGATACGTGCCCTTGTGTAAAACTCGTAGTTTGTAGACTATAAATGCAATTCTAAACTCTATAACATATCCAATTTGCACATTAGCCCCTAAAGAATCTGGGTCAAGTTTTTAGCCTAGAAACTAAATAATTGTGTAATTGCGGGTCGGGCCAAGTTTTTGGCGCCATTGCCGGGAAAGCTATAGTAAGAACTTTAGGATAATTTTAGTTGAACCTGGAAGACTTAGGTTTGGAAATTGTACTAATATTATCTAGTGTGTTTAGTTAATATGAGTCTATTTAAAAGAAAATCCAAAATATTAAAAATAGTTTTGAGTGCTTGAAGTACTGGATATCTGTCATATCAGTTAATTATTTAGATTTGAATGTGTAGTTTAGGAGCTACAGACCTTGAACCGTACGACTCAGATCTAGAGAGAACAATTTTAGGAGGATTAGAAAACCCGAAGAAGAAAGTTGGTGAGCAACTGAAATATGTATAACCTTGGGATTTGTCAGGCTGACGATGTTAAACCAAGCACTTCATGGGAGACAACTCATAGGTTATCTATGTTAGTGTGCTTGAGGTGTTATGAGTTTGTTTTAGTGTATTGATCAGTTTGATTGATGCTGGTGGATGTAGTGGATTGATTTGATCTTTGTGGGTAATGAGGGAGGTGATTCCTTAACTTCTCATTATGGCTAGACTTGTATATGCTCTCTTGTAGTAGTTGGATTGACGAGTCCACTACGACTCGGGTTTCAAACGGACTTGAGTTTTAGATGAAACATCTTGAGTTTGGACAGTGACAGTTCCATCTAAATTTTGTTACTTCCTTTGATCTTTTTTTACTCAATATGGTTCAATAAACCAGTTGAAGAATAACTTGAAGATGATCTTACACTACCATTTTAACTGTTAGAGGTGCATAATTAAAGGGATAAGGTGATGCCTGGGGTTGGTGCACGAGAGCCAATATATCAAGGATAATTGTGTCCATGGGATTAGAATCTATTAAAGCATTTTAAAGTACCCAATTTATCAGTGTAGTGATTCTATTAGAAATTGGAAGTAAGGTAGTGAGATGTAATTAGTTAATAGAACAATTGGCCTCATTTATCAAGAGTGTTTGTGTTTGTGCTACAACAAAATAGATTACTTGGGGAACACCTAAATATATATTCCTATGTTGATATCTGTTATGCTAGTTAAACTTTACTTTAGTTCAAATTCATTCTGGCATGTTTAGTTTAGATTTGTTGTCTACTGCACACTATTCTGTCCTAAGTATATTTGCAAAGTTTAGATAGACACCCGTGGTAGATTGTACTTCTGAGCTGTCAGTTTTCTTCCTATTTATATTTTCTATACTACATGTTATACATGTTAAAAATTAATTTTGGGGGGAAGAAAAAATTTTAAAAGTTAACTTTATTTGTTCTCAGTAGACCATATTGAATTTGATATCACTTTTGAAATGACTTGTGGTATGTGGCATTACCTTTATGTTACTATAAATTTTATTTTGGGAATGTTTGAATAAAACATAGTTGGGATTCTATGTGATGAAACTACTCTAGAGCTAAGATATTTTATAGAAAATATTAGGAAAATGATTTTTTCTACTTATGGTAGGAATGATTTGAATATTTGGAAAGCTAAGATTTTAGATTTACATTTTATGAGAATTGAGCCTTTATTGGAATCTTTTTCAAACTAATACATACACTTTTAAAAATGATGGAAAGTTTTGAGTTCTAAACTTTAGAAAGAGGATAGTCAAATTCAAAACTATTAAAAACCTATCCAAATATAGTAATCCTTGCATGAAAATAGAAATGATTGAAAAAAAATCCTAAAAAATAAAAAAGTAGAAAATAAATGAAAAGTGAGGAGAATATTGTGGAGAAGCCTAATAAAAAATTAGTTTCACTTGAATCTTTTTAAATGAAAAGACCTAAAAACAATCTTAAGCTCAATCTTATTTCAAAAAACTATTGGTCAAACTGGTATATATAAGGTGCTTATATTCTGCTTTTAAACTTTCTAAGAATCTCTTGTTTAACAAATTTTAATAACTTTTGAAATAAATAGAGATTCATTATTCCTAAGTTGAATATGAGATATTTTTACACCGTAGTTCTAGGTTGATTTGCTAGAATTTCTCTTAAGTTACATTATAACATTTCTGAGACAAAATTGTAGGAAACTCTACTAAACCCTTCTACCTCAACTAAAAAGTTTTGGTTTTTAAACTTATAGCGTTACTTGAGGACAAGTAACATTTAAGTTTGAGGGAATTGACACGCTTAAAAATGTTCTAATTTTATATATATTTTTATGCTCATTTTAATGATATTGCACTTTAATGGAAGATATTTTGCGTGTTTTTGGTTTCAGATTCAAGAGATGGAGCTTTGGAGAATAAGGAGCAAAATGGAGCAATTTGGTTTTAAATGGAGCAATGTATAACACTTGGAGCAGATTGAAGCTAAAAAGGGGCAAAACAGAGCGAAACAAGAGAAAATGGGGTACTGCAAGTAGGGTGGCACCTAGGCGCCAGAAAGTGGCGTATAGGCTCCAGTCTCTACCTAGAAAACAAACAAGATGGCACCTAGGCATTGCAGACTGGCGCCTAGGTGCCAGAAACAGATACAGGAGGTTACGACACGTTCCTAGGAGTTATTAGATGAACTTGCACGCTTGGAAAGGCACCTTTTGGCATCTCAAAATCCTAGAACCTCCAGGAATGCCTAGAGGTTGTAGATAGGAGTAGGAAATGTAGATTTCTACCTTTTATAGAGGGATTGGTAAGGGATTTTGAGAGATATCTGTAAGGGATTGTATGTGCATTGCTTGGATCAGCAGGAGACTTTGTTGGAGGGATTTTCATCTTTCTTTCAGAGGGGAAAAAAATTAAGTATTGTGTTCTTCATCATCTTTTAATTGTTGTAAACACTTATCTAGTGGATTTCTTTGATTTAAATAATATTTTTATTGTTTTTTTTTCTCTATGCTTAGTGAGTAGTTTTCCTTACTCTTTCCTCTTATTATGAAATAGTGTCATAAGTGGGAAGTTATGTTTTATGATAAAATAATTTTAATTTCTATTTGATGAGTAATACCTCTATTACTTCAGTGACATAATGTAATGACATATGCTATGTTAAAATTTATTGTAAGTTGAAAATAAGACTCGGAAGAGCGGTGACTTCACAACTTGAGTGCCCTCAAATTGTCTGGTTGGTTATGGTGAAGCAGTTTAGGCGACAATGCACCATTTAAAGGAAAAATACTTGATGATCAATTTCTATTAGGAGCTTTTAGGTGACAATTGATGTAAGTGAATAGGGTCCTTACCATAAGGTGTAAGGCTTTTTACCCACCTTCGCATCTCTGCTAGTTGTGTAAACCTAATAGAATACTAAGAAAACCTATACACTCAAAAGAGAGTAGGTAGATAAATGTTCCTTGTTAGCACAAAAATTATTACATATTTCTATAAATTCTTCTGCTAGTTTTGCCATTATCTTCATTTAATATTCTTTTGCAATGAATTGGATGAATGTTTAGGAATTTAGATTTTCTTAGAAATGCTCTTATTTCATAAATGTGATGCTATTTCATTTGAACTTCATTTACATAGCAACTTGGCCTGTTGTAATGTTAAAATTTGTTGTAATTGCATTAAGATCCAAAAGGGTGATGTAATTCTCAACGAAATGGAACCACATTGAATTTATGGGCGAAGGATAAGTATTTCATAGATTCAATGCAATTTTAGGGAGATATTCGCTGATGGGCCTAAATTAGTGATTCTAGGTGACAGGCTAGAACCTTAACCAATTCGATCTAAAGTTTGGAACATAAGTCTAGTTTAGTCCAAAGTTGAGGGCACAATAGGAAATCTAGAGTGATAGGTTAGAACCTACCCAGCATAACCAAGGATTTAGGAACTTAACTCTAGGTTAGCCAATGTTCTTTATGAACTCGAAAGAGGGTAAAGAATAGGTTTGGTCCTGTTGTCTTTGGCCACATTAAATTTTAAACATTTCTTTCCTACACTTTATCTAGATCAACATAAGAGAAAGGTAGTTTTTAACATCTCAAATTCACCAAACCAATTTATCTAGTTAGGTTTATGTTTAGAGTTGGGTTGTATTTAGAAGCATTTTTGGAAATTACCCTTAATTGACATTCCAAACTAATACTTGATGGTAGTAGACTAGAAATTTGCCTAAGGGATTTCTTACCTCACTTCTCTATGGGATTGATACTCAGAGTTTTGATGAAACTCTATATTACTTGAAATGATATGTGTACTTGTGTAAAACCAGCAGTGTGTAAACTATAAATCAATTTTTAAAATCTATAACATATCCAATTTGCGCACTAGCCGCCTAAAGAAACTGGGTCAAATCTTTGGCTTGTAAACTATATAACTGCGTAATTGCAGGCCGGGTCTCTAGATAACTCTTCTCCATTGTAGGATACTAATCTTGATACAATATGTGTGTGCTTAGTGTGTAATTACTTCAATTTCAATCCCAGACAACGACGCAAACAAACATAACTTCCACTGCCTATGTGTGCTCGCACCCTTAATTCTCAACTGATTGTTATTGAACAAATAATCTCAATTTACTCCACAATTCAATTTTACTTACTAGGGATAATACATAAATGGACATATCATTTCAAGTAACAGGACTTTCTTTTAGTCCCCAAGTATCGATCCTACTGAGAAGGAAAAACTCTTTTTATCGACTTAGTAAAATTCTACTTAAACTGCAGGTAAATTATCTATGAATTAAGGCCGAAATTGTATTTGTATAAAAAAGTAACTAATACCTAAGAATTTTATTTCTTAACTTAAATAAAATGCTAAATGTTCTAAACTAGTTTTATGTAGAAGAGTTTAAATTATTTGAAAAATTTTCTTTTTACAATGAGATTATAATTAGTGTAGGAATCAAATGTTTATAAATTTAAATGTATTGTTGTGACAAATAGAAGCATAACTATTCTTTAACCTCTTCCGAGGGCATAAAGAACATTGACTAATCTAGAGTTAAGTTCCTAAATCCTTGGTTATGCTGGTTAAATTCTAGCATGTCCCCTAGAGTACCCAGGTAAGCCCTCAATTAGGTTAACCTAGCTTTAAGTTCCAAACACTAGATCAAATTGGTTAAGGTTCTAGCCTGTCACCCTAGAATCACCAATTTACACCATCAAAACTTATCTCCTTTTCTATTTGCAAATAACTATGGACTACCTTTTTCATCCACTAGATTAACGTGATTCTTACTAGTTGAGTAATCCATAGCCCTTTTGGGTCATTATGGTTCACAATAGGTTTTAACTTGACAATTTGTCAGATTGTATAAGTAAATTAAGTAAGAAGTATTGAATCATTAAAATTATGGAATAAAATAAATGTTAAACAAGTCTAACCCTAAACATGATTATTTCTCATCACAAGGAGAAAGATAAATTAAACTAATCAGATTTCATGGGGACAAAACAACAACACATGATTGATATCTATAATCAAATTTACACAATAAAATTTAATAAAACTCAAACAAAGATACAAAACACTTATCTCAAACTCCTCCTCAAGCAAATATTCTGAAGTTCCTTTGATGAATTCTCAAACTCTCTTTACACTAACACACACTAAGAGACACCTCTCAGCTCCACCAGGTACTCCCACACTACTCTCATAGGCACCTGACCCGACCCGCAATTACGCAGTAATTTTTGCTTCCAAAAGATGGCCAAAAACTTGACCCGCAATTACGCACTAGGGGTACTATACAAGTATACGTATCATTTCAAGTAATCTAGGGTTTTCTTTTATAACCCCAGTATCGATCCTATAGAGAAGCGAGGTAAGAAATTCTTTAGGCTAATTCCAGTCTATTTCTATAAGGCATAAATTTGGAATGTCGATTAAAATGGGTTTTCTAATTACTAATCCTAAATAAAGATCTTAAATAAAAAGATAACTTATCTGGATAAATTAGTTTGGAGAATTTTAAGATATTAAAAACTACATTTCTCTGCAATCACATAGATAATGTGTAGGAAAGAAATGCTTAGAATTTTATGTAGTAGTGCCACATAGAAGCATTCTTATTCTTTACCTTCGCTCGATTGTATAAAAAACATTGGCTAATCTATAGATCGGTTCAAGATGTATTATTAGTATAATGGGTTAATCTAGGCTCACACTTCTAGTTGTCCAAGGGTGGCTTTGGTCGACCCTACTATTGACCCGTTTCCTTTCTATAAACCAAATTATTAAAATTTAGTATGTCACTCTAAAAACTAATCAATTCTGCGCCCAATAAATAATATCTCCCTATTTATTTGCACTTCACCATGAATAACCCGCTCAAGGCCTTTCGATTACCCAAAGATCCATGTGATACCTACTAGTTAAGAACTCATCTCCGATTAGGTCTCAGAATTCTTCAACAGATTTTAACAATACAAGTGATCAATTTGTAAAGTAAATGAAGATCTGGTATGAATATCATCACCATAATTTAATAAGAGAATATCTAAACAAATCTTAATTCCTAAACATGCATCTATTTCATTACAAAATAAAAGTAAATGAAAATAATGGCATAAGAGGTAAAAGAATTGATAGAATTATGTAATAAAGATAATTCTATCATAAAAATGATTTTCCTACACATGCCACTACTTCATATTAAAAGAAAGAGTAAAGAAAATCACTTACGAAGCACGCATAATTCACGAAAAAAAACTTGGTTTAAAACAAAGAAAATCTATTAGAAAGTGTTTACAACAATAATAAGAGAATGAAGAACACAATACTTAGCTTTTTCCCTCTGAAGGAAAGAAGAAAATCTCTCCACCAAAGTCTCCCACCGATCCATGCGCCGCTCGTACATCCCTTATATAAATATCTCAAAATCCCTCACCAATCTCTCCATAAGATGTACAAATCAACATCTTCATACTTAAACCTAACTCTAAAATTGCTCACCCTAAAGAAAATGACTTGAAACAGGGGCCCTTTGGCTGTAAAAATGATCCATATTTATAAAGCTTCGAAAATGACCAGGGGTTGCTTAGGTCACCTCTTAAAAATTTTTCCAAGTTCAATGAATCTTCTAGAAAGTAACAGTGGCACCTAGGCGCCGGAATCTGGCGCCTAGGCGCTGAAGTCCGTGACTAAGTCTTCACACCGCTTCACTCTGGATCGCACCTCTTCGCGATTAAAACCGTTTTCTTGTGTCCAGATGCATTGTATCACATGTCCTATGTATCAAGAGTAACTTCTAGTATTCTAAAAGGTTTAATAACCGTTTAATACCGTCAAAATAACTGCCCAAAATCGTCAAAAATCTTATCTGTTTCTGTATCGAACTGGCGCTTAGGCGCTAGACTCTGGCGCCTAGTCGCCAGACCTATAAATTCGGTAAATTTTGATTTTTAGCTCTATTGTTGCTCTTTTTTGCTCCTTTTTCCTTCTTAAACTCTTTTTTTATCACCTACATCCAAAAATATAAAAATACCTTTCATTACAACATAATATCCTTAAGAATTGAATCATAAATAAGGCATGAAAATAGGTACTTTTTAAGTGGATCAGCAACACCCAAATAGTTCCTTTATGATAAACCTCGAAAGATCTAAGAGTCACAATAGATACCCCTTCAAAATTCATCCAAATATATTGCATTAAAAAAAACTGATTTTAGCGCCTAGGCACCCAACTATGTGCTTGGGTGTTAATCTTCTCCAAGCTTGAAATAACTACCTGACGCCTAGGAGCTAGATCCTGGAGCCATGGCACCGGGCTCTCTTTTCCAACTACAGGGTCTAACACTTAAGCATCAAAAGTTAGCTCCTAGACACCAGTTCACTTTGTGCTCTTTGCTCCATTTGACCCTATTTGGTCCGTTTTAGCTCCTTTTCACCAAAACTTCATCTTTTATACCTGAAACTAAAAAGATGCAAAATACCTTCCATTAAAGTGCAATATCTTTAAAAAAGATCATAAAATGTATATAAAAAGTAGCATATTTTTAGTTATGTCAATTTCTCTAAACTTCACTATTACCTATCCTTAATTAACTCTCCTATTTTAGAAAACAAATGCTTTAACTTATGACAGTCGATTTCTTTAAAGATTTCTATAGTTTTGCTCTATAAATGTGATAGTGTAACTTTATAAAAATATTTTAATAACTCAGGCTAGAACTAGAGTATAAAAATATCTAGTAATTAAGTTACAAATTTTGGTTTTTTATTCATTTAAAAAATAATTGTAATTCATAAGACTTAGGAATTTTAGAAGAATTAAAAAAAGAATTATATGAGAAATCTATTAGTAAAGATATGACTAAAACATTTAAAATTGATACTAAGCGCAGAATTGTAATTAAGTTTCGTCTCTTAAGATGATTCAAGTGAAGCCAATTTTAGTTAGACATCTCCTTAAGCTTCTCTCCACATATTAACTTTTTCTTTTATTTTTCTTTTGTTTTTATTTTTCTTTTATTTTTTTCAAGATATATTTAATCGTTACTTTTTTTATGTGGGTTTACTAGATCTGGACAGCCTTTAATGAATTTGAACTTCATTATTCTCTTGATGATGTTCATTAGTATAAAAATGATTTTCATAGAGTCTCAACATTTTTAGAGTAAATCTAAGATTCCTAGTGTTTCAAAGATACAAATTTTTTTTATTATAAATAGCAAAAGCATATCCCTATTCTTTTATGCTAAATATCGTTTTACTCTAGAACTACTCCTTATTACAAAAAAATTAACTTAAGTCTACTATAACATTCATAGAATAAAAAATATTGTTTTATAAAGATAACACCACATATGATAAGTTATTTTAAATTAAATTTAAATTATAGTATATTAAGGACAAATAATGCATAGTTTTAATAGTTTTTCTCTCTCCCCCAAACTTAAATTTTTAAAAAATTTATAATATTTAATGCAGAAATGTAGGCAAGAAGAAAATTTTTCTAAATTATTTTCTATCAAAAGTTTTAAGCATGAAAATATACATGTATAAACAGTAAAGAGAGGTGTGTAGTGGAAAGTAATTCTCAATTAAACATGTTATAACATAAAGATTTTCTAAATAAAGGACTTCTTTATTACACAAGCAGGCAAACATATGAACTATAACATAAAGCAAATAGTAGTATAATAAAAATAAAAAAATACAAAATCCACAAAGTCATAATATTAAAAAATACTAAGTCCAGTACAACAAAATTCCTAAAAGTAAAATAACAAAGTCTTAAGTAGCAAGGAAAAATAAATACACCAAACTCATAACAAACTAATACTCCTCATCATCCTCATCATCATCTTCCTCCGTAGGATTGCGATGTTCAAACATCAGATACTGTGGATAAGAAGGAAACTCCACAGTCTTATCTCCTTTAAGAAAGTTTACAAGAGAAGTATAGAAAACTTCCTTGTAGTCACCTTTTCATCTGAGATAAGAATCAAAGTGCTTAGAATGGTCATCAATGTCCCACACTTGACTATGTACGTATGAAATATCATCTTATATCTCCTGTATAGGATCAAGCACAATTTCCATGCTAGTACAAAATGATTAGAAGCATGAGGTTTAGAGACCATAGAAGTAGAAGGAATTCTGAAGATCTAGCCACAGATCCACGTACAATATGCAATCCATATAGTTCCACATTAGCCTTGCTAATAGGCTTTAGTGGTTGCAATAACTCTTCCCATTTCTAAAAACTAACTCTTGATTGTTTTCATAAAGTAAAGATGAGAGAAATGTATCCTAATCTTGTCGTATTACCTCCTTTAGAAGAACTGGTGATATCCTTATATATCGGAGAGCCAATATAAATTGGTTTTATCATTCAAATGTAATAATTTAAAGTTGTTCTCTCCTTAGTCACTTCAATGAAATGTATTGATGGAAGAAGTCTAGCAGAAATAAAGTGATGCCATGCCTTTGATTGCGCATTCAGCTTAGAAGAAGAGAAATTTACCTTCTGATCATTCTTGATTTTTCATGTGTCCTTTCCATCAATCAGAAATGAAATAGTCTCGTCGAGCTCTGAATCAGTGGGATTGTAAGAATAGTAAAGTTAGAAACATCCCCCAATGAGTATAAAGCATTGATACATGCAAGAGTGAACTAAACACTTTTCTCCCTAACTACCATAAATTCATAAGAAATCTCAGGGAGGTTAGCATTAAACACATGAATGAAAGAAATAACTACTACAATAGTAAAGTAGCAAAATTTCTCTCACTGTCGTGCCACAATCAGATACTCTAAAGCACCTCCAAGTCCGGTGAAACTTCTTTCTTTTATTATCTTCTTCGACATGAGTAGATCGTTGTATCTATCCTGAGCTTTAAAGCAGAAAAATCTTCTATGATTAAAGTCCTCTTTCCTTTTCCTTTCTTTATTTTTGGAGCCATAAAAAGTCTAATAAAAATTAAATAAAAACCCAAATAAATTCCAAATATATATTCTATAAGCTTCTACACACATTTTACAAGATAAGAAGCTTCCTATCATGGATTTCTTTCAATAATTTCTCAAAATTTCTTAAATATTTGGCATTTTCACAATGTGGAAGAAATGCATGGTGAAAGAAGAAATTTTCTTTGTAAAAGTGTAAATCTTACTCGTAGTAGAAGAAATATGGAGTTTTTGAGCCCAAAAATGTCAAAATTTGTGATTTAAGGTAAGCCCTAGGATGCACCAGTGAAGAGTTAGGGGTGGAAGAAGACGAGTCAGGCAGCAAAAATGGCATAGACCGGTTTATTTTGGTGTTTAATGGGGTAGACCGGTGGTTCAGCCGGTTCGGCTCCTAGGTGCCCAATTTTGGTGTTTGTGCTCCCTGCTCTTAGGTTAGTGATGCTTAGGCGCCAAGTTTCGGCGCCTAGGCACTAGTACTCAAGTTTTAACTTTTGAATTTTTAAAAAAGAACAACACACGAAAGGTATTGGACCCTGATTTCCTTGATACAACATTTATTTTGATAATTTATCATCTTCTGAACTTATCCTAACTTTTACGAACACTCAACACCTAAAGAGGAACAATCCCAACAAATTAATCAACCTAAACACGTTGACACATAATTATAGATAAAGCACAATAACAAAGAAAACATACTAACAAACATAGAAAAGTACACATAAACATATAATCATATTCATTAGTTCTAAACAAACAAATAATCATAGATCCTACATAAAATGATAAACAGATGCAGAAAAATAGACAATCCAAAACACATACATACAAACATGCATACACCTACAAATTAGAGTTCAACACATGATAGCCACACTCGCTTTCTTCATTAACACTATTCTCCTCTATATCTTATTCATTAATTGGTGGTTCACATACAGATTTTAAAAAAGATAATGAGGAAATTCATCTGCAGAATCATCTTCGATCCAATTATTATTCTGATACATCCTTACTTGTGCCTCCTAAAACTTTGTAACATGATCTGCTTGAAGCTTAATCTGTTAGTCCAGATGGTCAGATTGATCGGAGATGTTGTTGACTCTACCTTGAATAATAACCAATTCCTCCTCTATAATCTTATTATTTTCTACTACACATGCAATGCTGGCAACTCATCATGGCAGTGATGATGATGGAAAAGGGCTAGAAGAAGATTGATCCATATAACATTTAACACCATTCATTGCTAGAATATCAATGATGTCACACATCACAACAAATTGGTTCATGAGTTTCTAAGGCAGAAGTACATTTTGCCAGTTCTTATATGGTACTTAGGCTTGAATACACAGAGAAATAATAACGGCCTGGTGTCCTAGCCCTATAGTGGATCTATTTAATGAAAAACCAATTATGGATATAAAAAATTAGCGCCCCTACATCAATAGGTTTACCAGTCTGAATGTAGTAATTTTGGTTAGTACTTTCCTTTGTTACTTTCCTGAGTTTTGTAGTAGGAAGCAACTTGGTAGAAATGAAGAAATGCCGAGCTTTTGAGAGCATGTTTAATTTTGAAGCGGAAAAACTCACATTTAATTCATTTCTCATTCTCCAAGTTCCTTCACTACCAGTAAGGAATCTGAAAATTTAGTCCAATTTGTCTTTGCTTGGAGAAAAATTAGCATAACTGCAGATAGAAACATTTTCCAAAAGAAATAATTTGTTGATACAAGATGGACTGAATGGTACCAACCTGCCTCTATCAAAGGCTAATCTTGATGTAATTCTGGAAGTTTGGTGTAGAACTCCTGAACGACAGAAATAACTACTGCAATAGTAGTGTAATAAAACACTTTGCAGCATCATTGAGCAATTACCACTTCAACTTGACCACCAAGAGAAATAAATCCACTTTCCCTAATAAGTTTATTTGACACAAGAAATCCATTGTATTAATTTTGTGCTTCTTTGCTGATGAAATTCTTTATAATACACTATTGCTTTCTCTTCCCATTGTTCTAGATGCCATAATGTTATCCTAAATACTCCCAAGTGCCAAATTAATCACTCCATATGAACTTCATGTAATTTTATGGGAGTTTTAAAGGGAAAAAGCAGATTCAAAACTACCAGAGGCAGTTAATTAAGAGTTCTCGAACATTGGCTCTTAGGTGCCAATCAGGGTGCTGAGGCGCCAATCAGGGCGCTTAGGTGTCAATCTGGGCGCTTAAGCGCCGAACTTTCTGTAACTGGCTACTTAGGTGCTAGATTTCGGTGCCTAGGTGCCAGTGCTAAAATTAGCACCACTTCACCTTAGGTCCAATTAACACGTTCCAACCTCATCTATATAATAAAATTAGTGTTTTGTGCTTCTTTACATCATGTTGTCTCATTAACACTTAATACTTTCAATATAACCACAAAACAATAAAACTTTGCTACAATAAACAACATAAAATCAATCCACGTAAATAATCATGGGTTGCCTCCCCCATGAAGCTCTTGGTTTAATGTCGTCGTCCCGACGTATCAATGTTTACTTTAGTTAACCCAACATTAAGACTTCATCAAATATAGATTCTTTTTCACCAAAATATGATTTTAGTCTGTGTCCGATTACCTTAAATATTCTTTCAGTTTTTAGATCTTTAATATCCACAACACCATATGAATAGACTTTTTTTACAATAAGTGGCCCCGGCCACCTGGACATAAGTTTTTTGGGAAATAATTCCAATCTTATATTATATAGTAAAACTTATTGTACAAATTCAAAATATTATCTTAAAATCTTCCTATCATGCCAAAATTTCATCTTTTCCTTATAATTTTTTGCATTCTCATAAGATCCATTTTTAATTTCCTCAAGCTCATTTAATTACTATAATCATTTATTACCGGTATATTCAAATTATAATTAAATTCCTTTACAGACCAGTAAGCTTTGTATTCAAGTTCTATTAGAAAATGACACATCTTTCTAAATATGAGCCTATAAGTTGACTTTCTTATAAGATTTTTATATGCAGTCTTATAGGCCCACAATTCATAATCAAGTCAAGCTGATCAATCCGTTTTATTAGGATTAACACAATTTTACAATATGATTTTAATTTTACGATTAGAAACTTATACTAGACCACTAGTCTGAGAATGATAAGCTGTGGCAATTATATGTTTAATACCATATTTTCTATTAATGTTTCCATTTTTTTATTTTTAAAATGATTTCTCCCATCCGAAATGATTACTCTTAGCATTCCAAGCATGCTAAAATACTTTCTTTAAAAATTTTGCAATGCTATGTGCACCAAAATGGGGTAAAGAAACCACTTCTATCCATTTAGAAACATAATCCATAGTAATTAAAACATATATGTTTCCCAAAGATAGTATAAATGGTCCCATAAAATTCAAATCTCATATATCATAAATTTCAACTTCTAAAGTAAAATTTAGGGGCATTTCATTCCTTTTAGAAATTTTGCTTACTCTCCGACATTGATCACATGCTTATACATAAATATTAATAACCCTAAATAAAGTAAGCCTGTAAAATCCATATAGTAAGATCTTAACTACAGTTCTATTGACTCCAAAATATCTCCCAAACTCAGAATCATGACATTTTAAAATAATTTCTTGGGTTTCTTCAAGTGGTACACATCTCCGAATAATTTGATCCTTACATTTCTTATATGAATAAGGGACATCCCAAAATTAAGATTTGGTTCTATATATAAATTTTTTCTATTATTGATATGTTAATCCGACACGTACAGTATCACTTACTGTAAATTAACTATATCAGCATACCACGGAACACACCACTCAGTAACTACATATAATTTTTCATTAAGAAAATTTTCCCTTATTTCATCATCAAAATTACAAAAATTCTCATGTTCAAGCCTCGATAAATGGTCAGCAATTTGATTATCAGAGTCCTTTCTATCAATCACCTCAAAATCAAATTCCTACATCAGAAGGACCCATCTAATAAGTCTTGGTTTAGCATCATTCTTCAGTATAAGATATTTAATCATAGAATGATCAGAATGAACTATACATTTTGTTCCAATTAGGTATGGCCTATATTTATTAAAACCATATATTATTGCCAATAATTCCTTTTTAGTAGTAGTATAATTTTTCTGAGCTTCATTAAGTGTTTTACTAGCATAATATATAACTTTAAAAACCTTATCATATTTTTGCCATAACCCTAATAGCATAACCACTCACATCACACATTAATTCAAACAACTTTCCCCAATCAGTTGAAACAATAATAGGTTTAGTGATTAATTTATGCCTTTAATAAATGGAAGACATTTAGGCATTCTTGGTTGAAAGCAAATATTGCATCTTTCTCCAACAAATGACATATAGGCTTGGCGTTTTTTGAAAATATTTAATATATCTCCTGTAAAATCCAGCATGTATTAGAAAACTTTTAATTCCTCTCACTATAGTAGGAAGAGGTAATTTAGCAATAACTTGTATTTTAGCTGAATCTACTTCCGTACCATTTCAGAAATTTTATGCCTTAAAACATTTCCTTCTACAACCATAAATTGGCATTTTCCCAATTGAAACTAGATTTGTTTCTTCACAGTACTTTGTGACTCTCACTAAATGATTTAAACAAGAATCAAAGGATCTTCCAAAAACTGAAAAATTCATCCATAAAAACTAATCTTTTCTCAATTATATCACATAAAATGGACATCATGCACCTTTGAAAAGTTATAGGTGCATTACCTGAACCAAAGTGCATTCTTTTAAATACAAATGTTTCATAAGGACTTGAGAATTTCGTCTTTTGTTGATCCTCAATAACTATTTATCCTGAATATCCATCCAAAAAACAAAAATATCGAGGCCCAACTAGCTTATCCAACATTTGGTCCAGGAGAGGTAGAGGAAAGAGATCTTTCCTTGTGGTGAGATTTAATTTACTATAATCAGTACAAATTCATCAACCAGTGACTTTCCTTGTTGGAATTAATTCATTACATTCATTTGTAGTTACGGTCACTGCTCCTTTATTAAGAATGCAGTGAATCAGACTAACCTAAGTACTATCAGAATTACGACAGATGATTCTAGAATCTAACCACTTCAAAAAGATTTACTATTTTATGTAGTATCTAAAATATCAAACCTCGCTTGAACATAGTTTGATTCTCAGTAAAAAACATCTTCAAATCATCATGAAATTCCTTTTCAATCTCTTCTTTTAACTCATTTGCTTCAGTCTTATTTTTAAAATTTTTTATGGAAATGGTTACTACTTAAATAATCCATTATCTACATCCAGAAACATTACTCATCTTTTTCTTTAGCTGGATACTTCATAGAGTTTAGCACATTAAAAGTAACTTCCTGACCATTAACTCTCACGTTAACTTACCTTTTTATACATCTATCGTAGCCCATCCAATTGCAAGGAAAGGTCTTCCCAAAATGATTGGTATTTCTTTATGTTCCTCCATATCTAATATGATAAAATCTACAAGAAAGATAAATTTATTCACTTTAACAAGCATATCTTCTATAACACCCTTAGGATAAGTAGCTGATCGATCAGCCAATTAAAGGGTTATAGTAGTGGGAGAAATCTCTCATAAGTATAACCATCTGAACATCGACAAGGGCATGAGATTAGTGCTAGCTCCTAAATCACATAGAGCTTTTCCATGGAATCTTTCTCCTATCACACAAGAAATAGTAAAGCTACCATGATCTTTAAGTTTTTGAGGAAGATTTTTCTTAACTATTGCACTGCATTCTTCACTAAGTCCCACAGCTTCATGACCACTAAACTTCTTTCTTATTTAAGATGTTCTTCATATTCTTTACATAAATTTGCATCTATTATAAAGCTTCATTGAAAAGAATATTTATCGTTAGCTTCTTAAATATCTCTAGGAACATTAAAAATTGTTGATCCAGCTGCTCCTGTCTAAGTCTTTGAGGGAATGAATGTGGTGGTTTTTCTAAATTACTATGTGTTGGAGAAATCAATTTTTTCAAATCCTTACAAACATGTTCTTTAGATTCTTTAGTTTCCTTCTCTACTCTCGCAACATCAATCTTTTTTTTTTTGCACTTCAGTATCCAAATTTCTACCACTTCTCAGCTTGTTAACTTTAACTTGCTCTTTGTTTTTATCTTTAGAATTAATTTCAGTGTTACCAGGAAGAGTTCCCTGAGGCCTATTGCTAAGTGCGTTAGCAATCTGTCTCAGTTGATTCTCAATATTTCTAAGTGCAGCACTCTAATTTTGCCATTGATTCCCCATCTGTATCTCCACTTCTTTCATAGACAACTTCTTCTCCTTAAATTATTAGTTAGTGTTAAATTCAGGAGGATAAGAAAGTCTATAGTTAGTACTACCCTGGTTGTTCCAGCTTTTCAATGGGTTCACTTGATTGTTTCCCTATTGTTAGTTTCCACCACCGAGATTAATATTCCAGTAAAAGTTATGATGGTTCTTCCAACATGAGTTATAATAGTTAGAGTATGTATTATTGGGTCTATTATTAAATGCATTTAAAGTCTCATATGATGGTGATTGAGAATCACTTGTTTGTCCCAATGAGTTCTCTTCAACTACATTAGTTGTTTGAGGTATGTTCATCCCGAATTGTTCTAACTTCTTAGATATAACAATAATTTGAGAAGCTAAAATAGAGATCACATAAATATCATGAACACTGGCTATTACTTAGGGTTTACATTTTCATAGGGCCATTGAAATTTGTTTGTAGCCATTTCTTTGATTAAAAAATATGCATCATCAAATGGTTTTGACATCTATGAATCATTTGTAGTAGCGTCAATAATATATCTAAGGGATCCTACTAACCCATTCTAGAATATTTGAATAATCAACCAGTCTGGAAAAGCATGATATGGACACTTCCTAAAAAGTTTTTTAAATTATTCCTAAGCTTCATATATTGACTCAACCTCACAGTGAGTAAATAAGGTATTATCATCTCAAAGATTAACAATTTTTGAAGGTGGAAAATATCTAGGTAGGAATTTTTGCGCTAAATCACCCCAAGTTTTAATAGATCAAGGTGTTAAGGAGTTCAACCACATCTTAGATTTATCCCTTAAGGAAAAGGGAAAAATTCTAAGTTAAATAACATCATTTGATATGTCGTTATATTTAAATGTAGCACATAGTTCTAGAAAACAAGGTAGGTGTAAGTTTGGATCCTCCGATGGATTTACCCCAAACTAGTTGTTCTGTACCATTTAGATTATATCGGGTTTCAACTCAAATAAGTTAGCCATCACAGCAGAAGTATGTATGCTAAAGTGAATTTCATATGCTGTAGGGTTTACAAAATCCCTTAAAGGTCCTTGGATGTGATGATTTTCATTTTAGTATTTTGATAATCTAAGTTGTTCACCATTTCATTTAAATTGTGAAGTTCATTTTTTTTTTCAAAATTTTCTAATAGTTCGTTCTAACTCAGAATCGTAAGGGACTAAACTTTCAGATCTTGAATTACGCATACAAAAGTATACGTTTAGAAGAAAAATTTAAACAAAACACTAAAAAATAATTTTTTAATTATTTAATTATTTATTTAAAAATATTTTTAACACTCAAACAAGCACTTATACAGGAAAATGACACTAAATTTTTCAAAAATAATTCTACAGTTCAATTAAAATTTCTAAGTCAAATGTTCTGTCGTTTCCTAGGCAACAACACCAAAAACTTGATCCAGACACAATATGTGCGTGCTTAGTGTGTAATTACTTCAATTTCAATTTTAGACAACGATGCCAAAAACTTGAGTCCCACTACCCATGTGTGCTTGAACCCTTAATTCTCGACTGAGTGCTATTGAACAAATAATTCTCATTTTTCTCCACAATTCAATTTTATCCACGAAGGATACTACACATGTGCACGTATCATTTCAAGAAATATAGTACCTTTTTTAGTCCCCAAGTATCAATCCCATGTGGAAGGAAAAATTCTTTTATCAACTTAGTAAAATTCTACTTAAACTATAAGTAAATTATCTAGGAATTATAGTCAAAATTGTATGTGTATAAGGAATTAACTAATACCTACAAATTCTATTTCTAAACTTAAAGAAAATGCATGTTTCTAAACTAGTTTTATGTAGAAGAGTTAAAATTGTATGAAAATCTTTTTCCTTGTAATGAGATTATAATCAGTGTAGGAAACAAATGTTTAAATGAATATTTGTGAAAAATAGGAGGATACCTTTTATTTACCCTCCTTCAAGTGTATAAAGAACTTTAGCTAACCAAGAGTTAAGTTCATAAATTCTTAGTTATGCTCGGTAGATTCCAGCCTGTAACCTAGAGTACCCACATAAGCCCTCAATTAGGCTAATACAGCTTTAAGTTCCAAACACTAGATCAAATTAGTTAATGTCCTAACCAGTCACCCTAGAATCCCCAATATACTCCCATAAAAAAAATTATCTCTCTTTCTATTTGCATTAACCTATGAACTACATTTTTCATCCACTAGATTAATGTGATACTTACTAGTTGTGGAATCCATAGCCCTCTCGGGTCATTATGGTTCACAATAGGTTTTAACTTAAAAATTGGATAGATTGTATAAGTAAATTAAGTATGAAGTAATGAATTATCACAAATGATTCTTTTTCATCACAAAGAGAAAGATAAAGTAAGCTACTTAGATTTCATAGGGATAAAACAACAACACATGATTGATATCTAAAATCAAGTTTACACAATAAAATTTAATAAAACTCAAACAAAGATACAAAACACTTCTCTCAAACTCTTCCCTAGACAAATCTTATGAAGTTCCTTTGAAGAATTCTCAAACTTTCCTTACATTCACACACACACACCACAAGAGACACATCTCGACTCCCTCTAGGCACACACACACTACTCTCATAGACACCTCCCAAAAAATTTATTTATGATAAAACTTAAAATATCCAAGAGTCACAATAGATGCCCCTTCAAAATTCATCCAAATACATTACATTTTTTTTAAAAAAATTGATTCTGACACATAGGCACCCAATCGTGGTGCCTGAGCGCTAACCTTCTAGAAGCTTGAAATAACTTCCTGGCGCCTAGATGCCAGATCCCAGTGCCATAGCGCCGAGCTCTCTATTTCCATGTATATGGTCTGCGCTTAGGTGTCATAAGCTGGTGGTTAGGCGAGAGTTCACTTTGTTCTCCTTTGCTCTATTTGACCCTATTTTGCTCTGTTTTCACTTTTTTTTCTCCAAAACTCTATCTCTTGTAACTGAAACTAAAAACACACAAAATGTCTTCCATTAAAGTGTAATGTCATTAAAAATGATCATAAAATATATATAAAATGTAGCACATGTTTAAGCATGTCAGATACATCATTTCAATTAAAATCAGATGACAACATAAGTAATATAATGCATTTTACTTATCCTCGTCATTGAATTGAGATAGCAAGGCTCCGAGGGAGTCATCTAAAGCTACAGTGTAGAGGATCAGATGCCTTCTCCCAGACTAGTGTTGGTCAACTTTTCATGCAATGTTGGTGTTTATGGAATTTGTCTACTGCCGGAATGGGAATCATGTCAGTTGCTTTTGAAAAATAATTTAAAAATATATATAAATATAAATTTGACTTCTCAAAGTAGTATTTTGATTTTTTAAAATGAGAGTATATTTGTCTCATAGTTTTAATATTTTAAGTAATCGAGCATAATACCACAAGTAATACGCTATCCCGAAAGATAGGCATACAACTTGAAACTAGGCTCGATTCTATAAACTGTGTAATTTATGATTTTTGTTTGCTCTGTAAACTTTTTTGTAACCAAAAGTTCCTCTACTTAATATAGAAGATTCAGCAGGGTTTATTTTATATGGGTTCTTTAGTTTCCTATAGAGGTAAGCCACTATAATTAACTGCATCTTAAAGGGCCGAAGTTATCTAAGAATACTTTCGATAATGATTAGAGGTTCTTGTCTTGAAGAATTTCAAGGATCTAGTTTGCAAGGTTGGATACGAAAAATTCAACAGGGAATGATTCAAATAGGAGTAGTTATTGTCGAATTCCAAACGAATAAGAAGTAGGGGATGTCATAGACTTTGAAGCGAACCTAGATGACTTCCCAAACTACCATACTATTTGGCTTTGATTTTGAAGATAAAGTTATTTTAATATTTCAATCATGCCAATTTATTAATTAGAGCTTACACTTACATGATCCCAATCATGCAAATAGCCTAGAAATATAGGAGGTTTACGTCGTACCGAATGACAACCTCAAAATCCTAAAAAGAGGTAGAACTTATATTACACGACATGATTGTGCAAAAGCCTAAGGATAAGGCGAGGATTTACGTCGCACTAAGTCGATAGCCTCAAAATTTTATGGGCATGTTGTTTAAGTACTAAAGAAAGTCCTGTTGTCGAGGATCTTATTTGCTCTCTTGAAGATGTTCTTCACATGCATCCTCGTCGTGCTACCCACAAAGTCTGCTTCGATCTCCTTGCAAACAGTGGCTCCAAGCTCCTTGTTGTAGTGGCTCCTGGTTTTATGGCTTTATATCTTGTATTTTAATTATTATTGAATTAATTAGTCTTATTAAAGGGTATGTGTTTATGTGTTTTTGTGATCCACCCTAGGTAAGCTGACTACTGTTCTCTACTATAAAGGCATGGCAAGTAAAAACCCTGTAAAAGTAGTAAAAGGAATGTGGTAAATTTAAAATAAATTTGCATACCTGGGCTTCTACTACAGCTGCAAAAAGGGCAGTACAATAAGAATAATATAATAAAGTGCAAGAAATCTTAGGAAAGCCAGTGTAAAGAAACAAAACATGTCGCAAGAATACGAATGAGTAAAACAAAATTTGATGTCACATATAAGAGAGCGGGGCTAAGTGTGAGAATTTAGTAAAGGTGGGGGCTCAGAGCTGGGCTGTGTGCTTCATAATCCCAACCCTAGTAAGAGCTACCAACCGAGCAATCTATTAGAGGGCAGTTTCTAATCTTAACCAAGGTGATTAACGAGTGGACTTTTATAAGATTTCAAAAAGTTTCTCAACTTTCATGCATGTTGACTTTATTTATCAATCAAAAGTGTTGTTTGTTATGAGAATATATATATATATATATATATATATATATATATATATATATATATATATAATATTTATATATATTATTGTATTAAAATATATTTTTAGAAAATTAAGTGGTCCACAAGTTAATTTCTCAGATTAAACTAGATCTACCTGCAACCTAAGAGATCTTGGGGAAATAATCTTACTAGGAGTTGGGGAATAACATCATAGGTCCTATTCCTCTTTGCCAAAGGATCCTTGAGGTGGGAGATAGTATTCTAAATCTCACTTCGCATCCCTCGCTTAACACACATTAACATTATGGTCATTTCCCTCGCCACTTAGACCTCAAACTTACACAGGCCCGATGATCTATATGTGGCATTAAAAATATCCCCAGTTGCCCACAGGGATTTGGATACCTTATCCAAGACTGAATCCCTTGAGCATTGGGTTATTAATGTAGGATAAGTAGTTTAGGTAGTTTTATTTGGAATTGGTGAATTAATGGGTCCTGAATCATATCTTGGTGGGTCCCTATGAGTGTTGCATATGATTTTCTTCATCAAATTATAATAAGTTCGAATGTCCTCTGAAATACCCAAAATCTCGCAAAGGTGTTCGGGGCATAACCCTAAACGACTTTAGGATCTTTTGGATCATTTCCATTTCATTTGAACTCATTATATTATTGAATTAATCAGCCCTGATTAAGTTGGATCTTAATTTTGATGTTTTAATTTATTGCTTATTGAAGTTTAGTATTTTAATTAACCCATGAGTAGGGCAACTGAAATATATCTAAGAGTTATGTAAGTGAGTACCCTTAAGGGTAAGGTTAGTGATTAAGGAATCTTGTACTCTTGTGTTTGATTTGATTTGAGCTTTTAATGTTTTAAATATATTTATCTTTGGTTTATTTCTTTTCTAAACCATGTAAAATGATTTTTAGATCAAACCTAATTCACCAAGCTCTTAAGTACCTTAAGGATAGATTTATAATTTTCAAGAAGTT
This sequence comes from Papilionanthe hookeriana x Papilionanthe teres, assembly GCA_022702705.1. Classification (NCBI taxonomy): domain Eukaryota; kingdom Viridiplantae; phylum Streptophyta; class Magnoliopsida; order Asparagales; family Orchidaceae; genus Papilionanthe; species Papilionanthe hookeriana x Papilionanthe teres. The sequence goes on along the minus strand of CM040438.1, from coordinate 53,381,959 downwards.
AAGTAAGATGTGTTCAATACTCATTGAAATATTAAATTACCATTCCACCATTAGCATGGGGCTTCTAATTAGAGAATTATTATCTTCCTAACTCAAGCCCCTCACGTTAGAATCTTCCACACTTAATTACCTTCCAAACTACAACCATTTGGAAAATTACAATTTTACCCGTCTATTGAAAGTGATATGAATTGGTTTCTACCTTTTAACTCATTGTGTTTCAATCATCTTAAAGAGTTAATCATGATCAATATTACCCATTTACCCTATGATTTGACCTAAATCTTCATTGGAGTTCAAAAATCTAAAATTAACATTTTAGCCTTGGGTCCTTTACTTCATATTTCCTTCACTTTAATTTCAAAGAGTTAGAAGCTTTGTTGTTACCCTACTCATTGTTTAATTAAAATATCATAGGAGAATTTATATATATATACCTTTTTATTTAATTTTTTATAACTATTTTAGTTCAACAATATGAATGTTTAATGATAATTAATTTAACTAACTAAGAAATGTTTTCTATCCTTAGGAAAATTATTAGAGGTTCACATACATCGAAGACCAATTGGAATGATTTTGGTGAATTACTGAATTTTATTTTAATTTTTGTAAATTTTAATTGATTTAGTAAATAAATAAACAACATATTTTTACTTCAAAAATTCATTTTTTTATTTTTCGTAAATCTCTCTAACTTCAAAGAACTCAGAGAAATCTATTTTACATTTTTATATTTTTTACTTGATTTTTTGTAATTACTTATAACAAAAAAATATGGAAAAATTCATTTAAGTACCTAAAAATGTATTTTTATGTTTTTAAAATTTTACAAAAAAAACCCTTTTTAATGGTTTTCTATGATTAGGATGAAATTTGTGACATTTTGGAGTGTTTTCATGTTTTTGTGGTTTTTTTATAATTTTAATCATTTTAAAATTAGAAAAATGCCAAAAAATGAATTTTTATTTTAATTTCAATTTTAATTTTCCTAAGTTTCTCTAGTCTCAAGAAACACTTCAAATTAATTTTCATAATTTTATCATATTTTTCTTTTATTTTTTATAATTATTTGAAGCCAAAATTCTTATTTACTTAGAAAATACATTTTCATATTAAATATTATTTTTCCGACTTTTGATTTTTACAGAGACCTTATGAGACCATTTCCTTCTCTTTGGGGTAATTTGATGATTTTTTTAATTATTTTGCATTTTCTATTTTTAATATTTTAATTAAAATTTAAACAAAAATGCATTTTAAATTTTTTTAAACTTGATTTTATTTTTCCTAGATTCTTCGGACCACAGTGAACCTACATAACCAAATTTTGTATTTTTCTGATTTATCTTTTAATTTTATAATTTTTCTAATTACATATTTTTAATAATCATAGAAAATTAGGGCTTTTTGACATAGTGGTATCCTCTTAACTTAGAAAAATCAGATAAGGTTCCCCATACCATTATGAACAAGCCCTCGAAATTTTATTTAATTTGGATAATTAGTTAATTAATTATGTTTTAAATACTCTTTAGAGTATTTAATTAATTAAAAATAAAATACCTAATAAATATTTTTGTTACTTTGTTCATAAAATTCTCTTATATTCACTGAGCAAAAGATTTTTTTTTTATTTTTATGATTTTTCTACACCAAGATATGAATTTTTAAAGTTCATATAATTATTTAAATCCAAAAATTCCATATTTTTCTACTTATCCGAGTCAACCGCCACCACAACCTCAGAGCCGTTGAAGGACCACGCGTCATCGCTTGCTTCATCCACGCTTTCCATATAGCCTACTAACTCAGGCCGCTGTGTATGCCTCGCTCGCCCATCCGTCTTTATCTGCGTCGTCCAATCGATACACGCCCAAATGGAAGGCATCCGTTCATCGTCCTCGATTTTACTAAGCCGAGAACCGTCCATTTTCTAGACCTAATATCTCGCTCGATCCTTAACCAAATCACATTACACCTTCATCTCGACGAGACGAAGACATTTATACGGCTAGATACGTGTGAAATACAAATTTTCCTCAATATGTTCCAAACCAAGCACAAATTTAGGAATTTTTGTATATACCATAGCACAAGAAGTGAGGCCTCGATTGGGTTGGTTGGATATGTTCGCCTTGAGTCCATGAAGCTCCTCAAAGCACCCATTTGCTCTATGGTTGGGTCTTTGTAGGAGTTCGATCAGCAAGTGGCTCGGCTTAGGTCAAAATCAAGTTTGAAGTGCTTAGGAGAGGGGGATTTTGATTGGGACTTCTCCTTATACTCTGGCGAAGCACAGGAGCAAGTCAATTTGAGGTTTGGTTGAGTTTGGTCTGATGGCCGAAAAATGCCCTAGTTTTCAAACTCAAGATTAGGGCTGGATAGTGGGGATCAACTGATAAGAATGATTGGAATGAGCTTAGGGAGATTGCAATTGAAGTTTGAAATGATTTTGGTAGATTTTCCTTAGGGTTTGTGCATCATCCTCTCTTTGGCTGTGAGAGGTGGAGTTTATATAGAGGAGCGTGGAGTGGCCAATTGGGCTTGCTCTTGGGTGCATCAGGCTGCTTAGGTGGAGGGAAGAAGAGTGCAATAATCCAATTGGGGTGATCCACGTTGGATGGGTGAAATTGGGAGTGTTGAGCCTAATGGCTCCCCTCGGTTTTGGGTTTTCCGGCAACCCAGGTGACCGACCGGCCAGGGAAGGTTACCATCTGGTTTAGGGAGCTCAGGGCTTGATGTTGGTGCAGTCAATCGGAGTTGGCCACGTGTAAAGGTGATTAATCAAAATGGCAAAGGGTTTGAGTCAACTTGGGTTTAGGATAGGTCTAGGCTCACCAAAGTGGCTTGGGTCACTCCCAAGGTGATCAAGGCTGACGAGGAGGTCAGCTTGAAAACTCACCAATCTGAGTATCACCTTAAAGAATAAGTCAATTTAAATTGATAGACTAATACTATCGAGAGAAATCACAGCATTAAGAAATTTGCAATTTTGTTATCTAATCTCACATTTTTATGGCAACTGTTGTCTCCGACGCCAAATTGTACAGAAGTATTTAATATGAAATCCGATGGCAATTGTGCTCTTCCTCAATTTATAGCTCATAGATTGCTTTGGATTATCAGATGGATAAATAGTTTATTTGCAGTCACTGATGGCTCTTATAATGCTTAATTGTAGCACCACTATTTCTGTAATTTTTGCTTTGTTATTTTCCTTTTACAAACTGGTATTGAAAAAGTTGAAATAATTTTCGGTATGTTTATATTTTTCTAACCCTCAGAAAATATTGTCCCCAGCATGAAACGTCTCTATGCATGAACTTGATTCAAGAATGAAATCAGAAGATGGACAATTCCATCCTGTTGTATCACTGCACAATGCATGATTTACATACATACTATTTAATTCTTAAGTATATATACATATCCAACCATATATGTCACATTATTTATATATACAAAAGAATATTTCACTACTTAAAGGTTTTAATATTGATATTTTTGATGCCATAAAAATTTAGGATGACGTTAAATGGTAAAGTCCAGTGTTATAAAATAGCGTTTTAAGTCACCTTTTTTGTTGCTATTATCACCTTAAATCAATGCAAAATATTTTCCCAGTTGTTATAAAATCACGATTAAAGAGGGTTGCAATATTTTACAACTATAATAATCTCGCATCGCTTTCAAAACTGCTGCAATAACCTCATATTTTGATGGCAAATATAGCCAAATTTATCAAAGAGCCCTCAGACAATTTCTAGTTCGCTCAGAAAAGTCATTGGCCCTAGGAAAATAGTCAGCGTCTTGACGTTTGTTGAATTTTGGTAAGGTGGAAATTAATATTCTTGCCTGCCATGTTTGAAACTTGAGAATCGATTGCCAAACCGACAAATACATCTAGAATTTGACTTGAATAACCATAAGTTTGGCGTTCGAGGAGACAAATTTGATAATAGCTATCATGTTATGTTTCATTTCATATAAAGATATGGCTATTGTGTTTTAATTATGTTGTGTAAGTTAATAATACTCTTTGGAATATGTTGTACGCTCAAATATATAGTTCAGCGTAATGCAGCTTGTTAGGTGGTATATGGCTTCCAATGAGCACTCATCTAAGCTCATAGAGCACTCGTCCAACTCCGAAGTCACTCTTTCAAGGAATTAGAAAAAACTTCCCAAGCTAGAGAACAACACTATAATCTAATAGCAAATGCTTCAAAGCACTCGCTAAGACGACATTATTTTTAATAATCATCTCAACCATTTAATTATATATTTTATTAGATGTAAGCTTTATTTCCCCTACGACATCCAAAAATCTTATCAATACGGGTCAAAATGCTATTTTTATAAATGAAAAATGTAAAATTTAGAGCTTATGGTGCAAAGAGTAAAATCCATCGAAAATTTTATCCCTCTCTTCTTCTCAAATTCTTCTCTTTACTGAAGTCTATATTGAGATCTCAGGAGCTCGTAAAAAAGATTTCGGAATTATCATTGATCAATTCAGATTCAACATCTTAATAGGTGTGATGAGTGCGGAGATAGGTAAGAACCCAAAGCAACTTCTATAAACTGGAAGGGAACATTCACCATAATGAAGAAATGCAGCATGCATCTCAATCCCCTTAAATGTACCTTTAGGACTTGATTGTATAAGTTATTTGGTTTCCTTCGCACCTCAAATGACATACAAGTGAAATCCAAATAAATTGAAGGTAATTTTGTAGATGTCTTTCCTTAAAATAGTCAAGGATGTGAAACAGTTAATCGATGAGTAGTGAGGCCGAGACACTTCATCTCAAAAGCAGGGAACCTTTTTGCATCCTTCTATAAGTGCTTATGGATCGTTTCACTTTTTATGTGGTAAAAAGAATGCAAAGTTGTCATTTAATTATTGAAGCTACTTTCATCTTCACCCCTCCTATTGAGAACTCGATAGTATGAGAAGGGTCTACTATTATATCTTGAATAAGTGGAGGAAGTTATACATTTTATTATATTTTAAAAGGAGGCAACAATGCAAAAGGCAATTAATTATGTGGGTAACACCATTAGAGGATTAGATTTAAGATACCTTTTCATAAGAAAAATGGCATGAACACAAAATATCCTTATTTTTGGTACACCCAATCATTTTGAAAATTTAATACAATATAATATAGAGTAAAGTGAGTTTCATATCACTTAAACCTTTAAGTGAGTTTCATATTATTCTCTAGCTTGGCTGCCTAATCACACAACTTCTCATAATGTTGATACAACATTAATTTAGCATGACAAATCATCATATGAGAAATCATCAATATTGACGTGTGCAAGGGAATTCGCGGTGGTAGAGCCCAGATTTTTTTATGTGTAAAACTCAAAAAAGGAAAAACCTCAGGTTCTAACTCAGTCAAAAACAATCCACTATAACTTGATGAGTATAGATACATGCCCTTATCTCACATAAAGGCTCACGTAGTTACAGTATTTGTAAGTACGAGAAATTGTTGTACAATGGTCAGGAGCGGTTGTGGTTGTCGTAACTTTGGTACATTGTCTCAAAGTGCATCGTTGTGAGGTGTTCAGAATGTTGCACTACTCTACAGAATGCTCTGCTGTTCCGCTTCATTGGCCGCTACCCCCGCATAGTTTTTTGTTACTTAGTGAAGTTGGCTGGGGTGGACCCAAGAAGGTTCAAGGGGAGCAACCCCCCCCCCCCCCCTCCAAATTCAGATTTTTTACTTGTATGGAAAAGTAATTTGGCTTTTTGTTCCTAGTGAAATATAAGATTTGATCATCTTGAAATATCACTTTTTCCTTCATTACCATAGTCTCCCACATTGGTTTTAGGGGGACAATTTGCCCACCCCCTCACCTCCTCAAAAAAAGGTTGGTTCCTCCCCTTTTGTTGGTCGCTACTCCGTAGATTGCTTCGTTACCCCACAACATTTATTAATTTTTAGCAAGATGCATTGTTCTTCTATAGGATATCTCAGGATTCCATAGTGTACATCATGATTACCTGGCTTTGCAATAAGAAGGGGGTGATCAATGGTGATTGATGGGGGTTAGGAAGTGATGTTCGATGATGGTTGGCGGTAGTAGGAGCAGGAAACATTTTTCTGATCATCAGTGTGGAACATTGGAACTTTTTTCCACTTTGAGCCTATAAAAAGCCTAAGAAAATGAGAAAATTTTTGGATTGTCCTAGCCCATTTTTATCCGATCAACGAAGCTCATCTAGGCACTGATGTTGCCCAACTAGGAACCTCTCAGCCTATTTTTTGTGTAATCGACAGAGCTTCCCTGTAGTGTTTCGAGATGCTGACGCCCAAGGAAACTCGCCATGTTGAAAATAGAAGGAAGAGCCACATCTCTAAAGAAGTTATATCGAATCTGACCAAGGATGATATGATGTTGTTTTGGATGAATTTTTATTTCTTAAACAATATAGTGGTAAGGTTACCAACCTTTAATAATAGAGCCTATTCTCGTCGTTCTGAATATGTTATCATTTATGAGACAACTATGTAAGTCGGTCTATGATTTTGAGGGAGATTCTAAAGGTGGACGGAGTTTCCACTGCACAACTCTCTTATCAGATGGAAATAATCATCATTAAGTTGATCTCCTTTTTCAAGAAACATGGATAAAAATTGATGCTAAAGATTTTACCTGAATAATTCGATTTACTAGTAACGCACAGGGCCGCATATCGTTCAAGAACAAGATGATGGATCTTCGTATAAAGCATCCTATGAAGCAGTTGTTCCTAGAACTTTTCTTCGCACATAATGAATGTGAATTTTTTTAAAATCAAAGGAAATTGCGGTAGCTTCTCATCTCCCTCCAGATCATTAAGGATGAAACTATGGATGTTGGAAGTTAAAAACTTCAAAATGAAACAGTTTGATGTGCAATACATCTACGACTTTGTTAGTAAGGAATTCTTGTTCAGGTTTGGAGTCTCCGTATATCCTGAGCAATGTTTTGTGTTGATGTTAAAAAAATCTGAGAAGAGGCACCTGAGCCGGCTTTTGTGAGACCCTCATACCGGCTTCTATAGAGCAAAAAATGCTAGATGCATTCTTGAAAAATCATAAGAGGATGGAACAGGGGAGGAGGACTTTACCCAATCCTTCAAAGAATCACATCTTAAATAAATTGTTGACTCATTTGTGCATTAGATAACAAAAGGCTAAGGACTTCAAGAGTTTCTCTTAGCTTCCATTGTTACATAACTCTTTCATATGTCCGAAATCAAACTATTTTTTAAGATGGATAAAAGGATGGAACTTCATATGGGCCTTGGCCTTTCTTTAACAGTATTTATCAAGATTAAGTTCCTTTAGATTAAGTACAAGCACCAATACGATTCAAGAGTTAAGAGAGTTGCAGCTTTGGAGTCTCAAATGGAGTGCATGATAGAGTTATCCACAATGGAGACTTCCTTCTCAATACAACATTAGGATCTAGAGAGGTCTCGAGAAGAGTTGGTGGAGGCATGAGTAAACCTCAATCAGAGTAACATGAGCCTAAAGGCCCTGAGATCAAAGAAGTTAGCTCTTGAGGAGGAGGTATAGAAACCGAGGCCTGATAATAAAATCATAATCTACATATTGGAGCCGAGAGTTGTGGATTTCAAGAACTCGATTGAATTCAAGTTGACTCTTTATGATAATGTTCAGGAGGCTCGTGATTAAACGCTTAATCTTAAGATGAAAATGAAACATTGCTTTCGCCTCGCTCGGCCGCTCTGGCAGGGTCGGCATTACTTTTTCCTCGATCGACAGCTCTGGTCCAGTCGACATCAATTTTTCCTTGACCAACTACCTTGGCTCGATAGGCTTAACACTTGGGTTCGATCGCCATCCTGGCTCAGCCAACCGACCACTTTGGTTCAATTGGTCGTCCGAACACTTTGGTTCTACCGGCCATCCTTGCTTGCTCAAGTAGCACTTGGGTTCGACCGACCACCCTGGCCCTATCAACCGACCACTTTGGTTCGACCGGTTTGTCTAGCCTGGTAGAACAATCGCTTTTTGCTTCGACTGGCCGCCCCGGCCCTATCGACTTTGCACTTTGGTTCAACCGACCACCCTGGACTGGTCAACTGACCACTTTGGTTTGATTGGTCGTTGTGGCCCAGTCGACCGATTACTTTCTGCCTCGATTTTGAGAGATATGAATAAGGAAGTGTATGAGCGATGCATGGATAGGCAAGATACTTTTTTGGAGAGATTTTCATCTTTCTTTCAAAGGTAAAAGGCTAAGTATTGTGTTCTTCATTATCTCATAATTGTTGTGAAGACATTCTAGTGGATTTGATTTGGTTTAATGAATTTTTCTGTTGTGTTTTATCCATACTTCATTAGTAGTTTTCTTTATTCTTTTCTTTTAATATGAAGTAGTGGCATGTGTAGGAAAATTTGTTTTATGATAGAATAATTTTTTATTTCCATGTGATGAGTAATATCTCATTTGCTTCATTGACATAACTTAAGTGGCAATAGGTTATGTTAAAATCTATTGTAAGTGAAACTAAGACTCGGGAGAGCAGTGATCTTGCAACTTGAGTGCACTCACATTGACCGGTTGGCTATGATAAAGTAATTTAGGCGGCAATGCAACTTTTAAGGAAATATAATTTATGATATGTTTCTATTATGAGCTTCTAGGTGACAGATAATCGCATAAAACTAACAGAATCTAAGCGTACTTATACACTCGGAAGAATGTAGGTAGACATATTTTCCTTGTTGGCACATAATTTATTAAATAACTCTATCAATTCTTTTATAGCTTATGACATTATCTTCATTTTACTTTTCTTTTGCAATTAAATGAATGCATGTTTAGGAATTTAGATTTTCTTAGATCTACTCTTAGTTCATTATTATGATGGTATTTTCACCGACTCTTAATTTACTTTACAAACTGATCACTTGTAATATTAAAATCCATTGAGAAACATAATGACCTGGGAGAGCTATGATTTCACTCAACTAGTGAGTACCACACTAACCTGTAGGATGGGAGGGGACTCGATCTACTGGTTAGTGCAAATAGATAGGGAGATAAGTTTTGATAGGCTTAGAATTGGTGTTTCTAAGGTGAGAGGCTAGATCCTTTACCAATTTGATCTAGACATGGAACTTAGGTCCCTGGTTAGTCCTACAAAGAGGACACGGTGGGCAACCTAGAAGTGAGAGGCTAGAATCTACTCAGTATTTCCATACTATCGGGAACTAAGTCTAGATTAGCTAATATTCTTTATGCTTGAGAGGGATAAAGAGTAGGTATGCTCCTATTTGTCACTGGCCATATTAAACTCTAATCTTTTCATTCCTACACTTCATCTAGAACGTCGCCTGAGAAATGTAGTTTTTAATTTTGCAAAATTCTCAAAACTAATTTTTCTAGTTAGGTTCATCTTTAGATTTAGGTTTGTATTTAGGAGTCATTATTAGAAAAACTCCCTTAATCGTCATTCCAAACTAAGATCTGAAAGTTGTATACTAGAATTAGCCTAATGGATTCTTACCTCGCTTCTTTGTGGGATTGACACTTTGGTCTTAAAAGAAAACCATATACTACTTGTAAGATACATGCATTTGCGTAGTACCCCTAGTGTGTGAACTATAACTTAAATTCTAAATTCTACAACATATTTGTTTTATACATTAGCCACCGTAATTAAACTACCATGGACTTAATGTCGATCGTTAAAATAATAAAGATTTTTTGGGGGTTTTAATTTAATTTATATATATATATATATATATATATATATATATTGGAAAATATTATTTTTTTATTTTTGAATATGAAATCAAACCAATCTCATACATATAATGGTTTAAATAATCAAGCACTTCACCATAAGCCATGTATCTATCCCGAAGAATGGATACATTGCTTGGTGGTGAGGCTTGATCAAATAAATTAAAGAATCAATGACATCCGCTTGTTCTGCGAACCATTTATGTTGACCGACAACTTCCCCTATCTAATATGAAGCAACTAGATAGAGTTTATATTAATATGGGGTATTTAAGTTTCCTATAATAGAAAGCCTCTAAATTTAATTATATCTTAGATAACCGAAGTCACCTAAGTAAATTCTTGTTTTAGATCAGGAAATATTATTTTTATGACTTCCAAAAGGTAGGACCTTCAAGGTAATGTGGTAATAGAAAATCCAATAGGTGAGTGGCCAAGTTTGGAACAGTTTTTATGGGAATCCAAAGGGAGAGAAAGCTAGGGGAAGAACACAGCTCCAAGTAGAATATTGGTGATTTCCCAAACTACATTATTGTTTGGCTTAAAATTGAGAAAATTATTTACTGTTTAATCTTGCCAATTTTATTATTTAGGACTTACATTCATTTGATACCGATCAAGTGAATAGCCTAGAAGATAGGAGGATTAAGTCATATCAGATGACAACCTTAGAATCCTAAGACGAGTTAGCTTATATTGCACGAAGTGCAAAGGCATAAAGTGATAAAGGGAGGATTTATGCTACACTAGGCAAACTATCTCAAAGTTATATGATTTGTTTGTTTATTTTTAAAGAATTTTGCTGTTAAAGATGACTGTGTTGCCCACTGTGTATGCTCCAAGCTCCTCGTCGTAGCAGATTTAGTTTTAGAAGTGTCAAATGTAGGAGATTGGAAGAAGTAGCATGTTTTAGAAATGTTTAAATTGAGATGTCTTAATATCTTTATTTGTTTAATATCTTTATTTGTGGAATATTTAAGTTGATTATGGCGACACCGGTTAGGATTTCATGGTTCCCTTGTTCTGGTACCACCATTTTCTTTAGATTCACTTAGTCGAGATGAATTTACCAAATTCAACTAAATAAATTTAATACTTTCATTCAGACCGTGGGAAATCTCATTAGCGTTGTAGGTTGCCTCCTTTGAGAGATTTTCAATCATCCAAAGAGTCGTTTTAATTTAGTTTCAATTGTGATTTTATTTTGTTTATGATTAAATTTTGAGTTGTCTTATATTTTCACTGTTGTGGTGGTGAATTTTATTTTTGTTTTGTTTTAATTTTAATTTTGGTTTTGGTTTTGTGATTATCCTAAAAGTTTTGGTTTTGACATACAAGTTTTATAAGAAGGAAAGTGTAGTAAGATAAATTTAAGTGAATTGCAATAATATAAAAATGTACCTGCCGATTCTTTTCGTTCCTCCACCAGAAAGTTTAGCCTTGCAATGCATATATATAATTTTGTGGGAATTAAAGCATGTTTGTAGGAAAAAAAGAGAAAGCCTATAAATAGGTTCGTCATGGCCTACCAACTCCTATGTCATGACTTGGTGGGTCCTATTTGTTTAAGTGTATAGATAATTTCTCAAGCAAGGAATAATAAGTTTAATCGTCCTCTAAGATATCCAAAATGTTATGAGCAGGACCTAGGGGACTGGGCCCGGACGCCTCACGATCTTTTGAAAAATTCTCAAGTTCATTCAAACTTATTATGTTGCTTGATGAATTATCTCTATCATACTCTTATGCTCAATGAACTAATGTTTTGATCAACCCTAATAATGGGGTAATTATCACTTGATATTTCATTTATAAATTATGTGAGTGAAGGCGCTTAGGGGCAAATTGATTTAGCTGAGAAGCTTAGCCGATTTGATTTTGAAGTTGGTCTTGTAGTGTTTCAAATATGTTTGCAATTAATTTTATCATCTTTTCTAATCCATGTTAGTCCAATTTTATTAAACCTAACTCACTACCAAGTCTTTAAGACATAATTGGTATATTTGCAATTTTTTTGGAAAATTTGACTTATGTAATCATGATTCTTAATCATTATCAAAGTATTGAATTTATCATTAAACACCAACTAAGGGTATTAGATTGATGGATTATTAACTTCCAAAGTCAAACCCCTAACCCTGGGATCATTTAATTTTGATTATCTTCCAAATTAAGATAATTAAAGAAATTACAAGTTTATCATTTATGGGACAAAGGCGAAGTTAGTTTCTACCACTTATCCCCTTATGTTTCAATCATCCAAGAATGTCAAATAGATTGTTCATTGCCCATTTTACCATTTAATTAGTCCTAAATATTTAATTAAGGCTTAAGCTCTTTAATTGCAACTTTACCCTTTAAGGCCTATCACCTCATAATTCATTAAATTTAACTCAAATAACCTTGTAATTTTTATGTTACCCCATTCATGGGTCAATTAAAATATCAAAGGAGAAAATAAAATTATTTTAATTTTAATTTAATTTATATAATTATTTACATGCAAAATAGAGATTTCTAAAGATAATTTAATAACTTCATCAAAACACAATATTTATTATTAAGAAAATTACTGGAGCTTCACCTAAACCGAGTGGACCACTTAGACCAATTTCTCGATCTTTTGAATTTTAATTTAATTATTATAATTAATTTAAATTTTGGAGTATTAATTAAATGAAAAATATTATTTATGTTGAAAATTAAGTTTAGTATTTTTTATAAATCTCTGCGAGGTCAGGGAACCTAGAGAAACAAATTTTAGATTTTTTATATATTTTTTAATTATTAGAATTACTTTAGTGAGAAATTAGGAAAATCCATTTTTAAGCTTAAAAATTATTATGAACCATTTTAAAATTAAGATCTTCACTTAGAAAATTAGAAAAATTATTTCGCTGGTTCCCCAATGATCAGGAGACCAAAAGTGAAATTTTGGGGATTTTAATATTTTAGTGATTTTTATGATTACTAATTAATTTTAATAATTTTTAATTAATTTTAAATTTAAAAAATAAGCCTAAGAAATGAAGTGTTCATTTTAATCACTATTTTATTTTTATTAAATTATTTTGGTCATAAGGAATTTCTAAATTCAACTTTATAATATTTCAACTTATATTTTAATTATTATAATTATTTTAATGCTAAAAGTGGCATTTAACTTAGAAAATTCATTCAAGTGGTCAAATTAACTCCAAATGACTTCAAATTTTTATAGGATTCTGACCCTAATCCACAGTGAAGAACTAAAATTAAGTTATTTACATTTATATTTTGTCTATTTTTATTTTTTTTATTTTAATGTGTTAATTATAATTAGGGTGAGTTTTAATGATTTAAATCAAAATTATATTTTTCATCTGGTCATTTGGTCACAGTGAACCTACCAAAATTTACTTTTTATTTTTCTTATTAATATCTTAATTATTATAATTATTTCATGAAAATAAGGTGATTAACTTGAAAATTGGAGATTTCCTCATAGTGATCTCCCCTGACTTTAGACAAATTAGGGAAAATCCCTCATGGCAGAGAGAACAAAAGACCTAAAGCTTAAGTCATGGTGAAATGCATATGCCAAAATATATTTAAAATATGCAATAATTCATTTAATTAATTAAAAAAATAATATGCATCAATAAACACCAAACCATCTCCACATTTTTATCCTCTGTTCACTGAGCAAGAGGGTATTTTTCTTTTATTTTTAGGAATTTTCTACACCATGTTATGGATTTTTAAAAGTGGACTGATTTAATTAAATTATTTAAATCTTGTTTTTCAGCACCACGCCATCCTACGACGCTCCGAAAGCACATGAGACGTGCTCCCATTCGACGCCGCCAGCTGAGTCACTACGCACTTTTCGAACTGCGCTTCTTTCAGGCGCCATCCCATCCGTCCATCTGATACACGCGTCATCCAAAGGTTACGAGTCTTCGTCCCCAATTGGTCTATCTCGTAAGTCGTCCACTCTAAAACTCTAAGATCTCAGCCTAGACTCAACCAAATAGTATGAAGTTTGTTTTTGTGGACTCATCTGACCAAGACGAACCTATCTATATGACTAACCTTTCCTAAAATTAACCCAACATGGATGGAGAACCAAAGTAATTTTGGGAAGAAGGTGAAGTTCAATAACTCTGTCTGAGAGGGGAAGCCTCAGCCAAATGGTTGGAGAACCTTCAGAGTTGTCTATGAAGCTCACGGATGGAGCCCCTTGCTATGTTGAATTGCCTAGACCCAATTCTATCTGATCAGATTTTGGGTGTTGACCAAATTATGGGTTAGGGAAGCTCTGTGATGGGGCTTTTGTGGGGGATCTTCTTCCCTCAATGTGGGGATGGTGTGGGCACAAGCAATTGTATTTTGATTTTCTGTGGAGTTGTGATGGAGTTTGTCATAGTTTCGGCTGAAACTTGAGCTCAAAAATTGAACTCAGGCAGTGGGGTTTAAGGCTGGAGAATGGTTAGGTTACACTCAGGAGGACATGAGGAACTCTTGAGGCAATTCGACAGGGTCTCCTCAGGAAATTTCAGTAACTCCTCCTTTTGCCGTGGAGAGCCCTATTTATGGCCATGGTAATTAAGCTGAGCTCAAGCCTTGGCAATGGGTGCACTGAGCTGCTTAGGTGGAGTGCTGAACAGCTGCAGTGACCAATTCGAGCTAGACAACCAGGATGGGTGAGTTTGGGTTTGAGGGGTGGCTCTTGGTTTTGAGGTTCTTCAGCGACTAGGCCGGCCGTCCAGGCTAGGGGAGGGTGGCCAGAAGTCAGGTGGTCTAGTGATCAGTCCATCAAGGTATTGAATTGGCTTGGTAATGGGTTTTGGTCAAGATCCATATGGTTTAGCTATTTAATGAAGGGGATCCCTTAATTTAGGAGACCCTTGGTCCATGGCCCCATTAGGTTTGGATAAGACCATCTGGGTCAGCCCCTACGGTCCACGTGATGGCTGTGGGAGGCTTAGCTTGGTCAATTAGGCTAGGTTTAGTCACATTTGGGTCATGGGTTCAATTTGAGGTAACTGGGTTAAAAGTTGGGCTAATTTGGGTTTAAGCTTAGTTTGGGTCAAATATATTGAGCAATATGGTGTGGATGATTGTCATGAAGGGTTTATTAAAGGATGGGAGAGATTTTGAATTGATTTGGGGGGTGAATTTGGTAGATTTTAGTCATCTTGTTTATTTGGTCTAACATGGATTAGGCTTGGGTTTAGGTTAGGCTAGAGCTTGGCTAGGGTTCAATTGGTGGTTTAAATTGATGTAGTTGTTTGTCATGAAGTGTTTTGGATAGGAATTGGGTGGAAATTTTGGGGTTGGGGCATCCAATTTGGTGAAATTTGGGCATGTGGAACATTTGGGGCAAATTTAGGGATTTTAATGGATTTGGGGGAGGTTTGGGCTCAAATGTGGGTCCATTGGTGGATCAATTAGGTGTGTGGGAATGTTAGAAGGATTTTAGAATTCAATTTTGGGAAAATTAACTTAGCTAATGGGTTCAATTTGAAGGATTTAGGTCATATGGCCAAAATTGGGGCTTTTTTGGTTTAGATTGAAATTAAGTTTTAAATTGGGTCAAATTGGACTTGTATTTGGTTTAGAATGAGATTAGGCATGGTGAATTTGAGTTTATAATTCAAATTGGGGGAGATTGAGGTCAATTAAGTGGACATTAGGGTGATTTGGGCATTTTAGGCTTAAAGGGGAATTTGGGGCTTTTAGTCAAAAAGGGTCAATTTGGTCAAATTGAGTCAAGTAAAACAGTTTAAATTGACTTTGGGAACATTTGGGATGTTTTTGAATTTTTTGGGAATTTTTGAGTTTGGAGGGGTATTTTGGTAATTTGGATATTTTGGGAGTATTTTGGGAATTTTAGTAAATTTTATATGTTTTGGGAATTTTGAGTGGTAAGGTATGTTTTGGGATGATTTTTGGAGAAAATTGGGTAATTTTGGCATTTTTGGATTTTGGTCAAAATTAAGGTTTAGGGGCAATTTGGTAATTTAGTGGAGTTTAGTTGTAAAAGGGGTCAAAGGTTGAAATTTTTGGCAACATTGGGGTTAAATGAGAATTTCAACCTACTTGGGTCATGGACCAAGAGAGATCCCACTTTGGATCCTCCATGTGTTGGTTCTAACCCAAACCCTAGCCTAGGGCCAAGGGCTTAGGGAACCACCCACAAGAGTTTCCAAAAGAGTAGGGGGTAAGTGTGAGGAAGTTTGGTATGTTTGGTTTAGGGTTGTGAGGTAGTGAGTGTAAGTGTAAAGTGGGTGTGAGTTTGTGTGAGCCTGACCCAGGTCAGACTACCCAGGGTGAGCCCTAAGTCTTGATCATCCTATAGGGAGCTCATCTTGAGCTTCCTGATGCTTTGTCTCATCCTCCTAAGTACTTAGATGTTAGAATTTAAGCATTTGAAAACTCCAAGTGAAGCAAAGAAGTGTTTTGAATTTCTATGAGGTAAGGGTCCCATCACTAGTCTTCTAAGATAGTCACCAGGCAAGTCCTATGGCTAGACCCTAGACTAATATAAGGAAAGAGTATACCTCAACAAAAATGAGGTTAACACATAAATATCTGCGTAATTGTGGGCCAGATCAAGTATTGGTTCCACCACAAGAGATTGAAATTGATGTAAATACACATTAAAAAATGCGCACATTTAAGGGGATGTCAACAGTCTCAGTAGTATGGTCAGCAATTTGCTCAGGAGAGGCCTTATCAGACAGATGGATAGCAAATCCTAACTATGACCGCTCGATTCAACAGGGTATTCTCTTTCAAGGATGAAGCAATAGAAAAGATGTTTCAAAATCTAATCAAGAAACTCAAATTCAGGTTGCTCTAACTGAAGAAACCGGACAAAGTTGATAAGAAAGAGCACTTGAGATACTATCTGTACCACAGATTGATCAAATTGTTCAGTTTCAAAGATTGACTCGATAGAAAATTTAAGAATGGGAACATAATGATCCTGAAACAATATTTGAAAAAACCTTAAAAAGGTTTTGTTAATATGGTTTTTGCTGACCCAATTTTTCCAATTAACCCTTACACAACTGTCAATGGAAGGAATATAGTCTGAACCTGATCCTCAAAGAAAATACTAAACTGAATCAAGAATACCACAATGCAAGCTTCAAAGCAATGTCTGAAACCTGTCGAGCCTATACTATCAAATGCAATAAAGGAGCCATCTTAGAAGAAAATGATGAAGTACATGGAAGAAAATAGGACCAATGAATTGAAGAGTAGAGTAGGGGCTACTTCTCATAGATTACTTATTTCGAATTTAGGGGAGAAAGCCATCAAATCATTGATTTCGTACGATTATTTCTTTGTTCCTTCGAGATCATAAAATGCCAAGAGTTTCAATTTTGGTTGCGTTGTGACTATCTCTAGTGATGACATAATTGATAACAATAAAGTTAATTTGAATTTCAATTCAACAGTTCAAAAAGTGAGATACCAACCTTTTAGTTTCAAGGAACTCCAATCACAATTGACTTAGAGTTCTCAATTTCAGAAATGCCTCTAGAAGTAACTCTGGAAGATGAATCTTCAGATGCAACTCAAAGTTTGGAGAACATAACAGAAGTAAACATCAGAAGCGAAAAATTATTACTTCCGAGAACAGCTCTAAAAGTTAAAGCAAAACAAGTAATCATTCAAGAATAGCCAGCTCCGCCATTAGAAGAAGCACTCTCTTGGAAATAAACTGAAGAACTAAACAACAAAGTGAATTATAACGTACTAGCTCATCTTAGGAAGCGACCTACTAAGCTAATCATTTGTGATGCTTTATTGTTGTCAAAGGAGATGAGGAAAGCATTCATAAAAATTTTTCAAGATCCTAAAATTTGCTTATCTCAGCTTGCTAGCACATCCTTAGACAAGGTTTTTCCATTGAAGGAACAATCAGGAATCACCTTCACATATGAAGACTTGTTGCTCAGAACTGCCGATCAAAACCGACCTCTGTACAACTCCATCAACATCAACTGATTCATGCTTTCTATATTGTTACTGGATCCAGGAGCATCCATGAACATAATGAATCTATAGATGAATGTATACTTGGACATCAACTCTTGCAAGCTTACAATTGACAAGTTGATGCTAAGAGGCTTCAACGAGAAAGTAGAGAGATCCCTTGGATAGTTTACGTTGTTAATGAAGATCAGTGTTTAGTAACAACTGCGAAGTTCCATATGATTTACTCTGAGTCTTCATTCAAATCTCTACTGGGCTGACTATGGATTCATGAATACTAGATAGTCCCTTTGTCTCTACACCAATGTATAAATTATTATGAGGATGGATAGGAGTGTTGCATAAAGGGAGATCAACAACCATTCTCAATATACGAAGTAGGCGTTCACGAAGATGTCGTTTACTACGCTACCCTAAAGAAGACGGTCTTCTCCAGAGACATAGTGCCAAATAAAGTCAAATAACCAAAAAGATTAGAGGATTGGGACCATTGAATTCCAGTTCAACAACCTTCTTTCACTCCTTTACAATGAGATGTTTGAAACTCTTCCATCACTAGCATCGAGATCAAGGCTAGGGACGAGGTCTAGGAAGATATAACAAGATTTTTGAATGAAAGAATCTAATTATCAGCATTGACTTAGAAGATAGCTCCAAAGATGAAAAGATTGAGAAAAATGCAATTAAGATAAATTAAAGGAAGGCTCGGTTTGAGATCTCTTTGGAAAATGAAGAAAAAGTTAATATGAGTAGAGATATGAAAAAATCAACCACTATGTACAGGTCATTCCCTAACCTTGATTTCTCCTCATAGAGTTGATGGTTTGGTGGTCAAAGAAGTACAAGGCGTGGGTGTTGAGCCAATAAGATTCCATCATGGTTTTTCTCTTCTATTTTCGATGTGAATGTAAAACTAGAAAATGGAACTTCTGTTTGAATTAATGGAATTGCCTGTTGGATAGTACTCCCCATGTGCTCAAAAACTTGTTCAATGTGGTGTTGTTCCCAAACAATTGTTGAAAGACTGGTTACAACTTTTCGAGGAACTGTGAAACAATAAAAAGCAAACTTTCTATTCAAAAGGAGGAGTTGGAATCGATAGGGTGGGGCCAGTCGATGATATGGATTTGTGTTTGTGGTTTTCTCGACAATGTGTGGCTAGTCTTTTCTTCATATCTCTGTGATGAAAGGGTTGTGGTTATCGTCGTGGTTTTCTAAGCAATTTTTTCATTAGTATTATTTCTTGTGCTTTCATGTCCTAGGTTGCTGGTGTACCTCCGATTTTAATGTACTCCTAGTTTGGCCAACTAGGATGTTACAATGTTTCGTGAAATTACGACTTCCTCTCATCATGTAGTGGAAATGAAGGGTTAATCATAAAATTATAAGTGAATAGTCATATTCCAGTGAAATTCTGCAGTCATTCTAAGGATCAGAATAATCACATGGAATGTCATCGGGATTGAGTAAGACTCAACTTCATGGGTTCTAGTCTTCTTTTGACTTAGACATAGGCATAAGGAGTAACATATCACCAATTGGCAACAACTATGCTGGAAAAAATTAAGGAAATCCATGATCACCACAATCCTCGAGTCACAGAAGCATAAGCTTCATTATTTGGAAGGAACTCTCGAGCTTTTTCTCAGTTTTTATGTTTTCTCTACCTGTGATATATTCTGTTTTATTAGGATTTTAGGATTCAAATCTTCATTGTGAAATCACAAATCTTGGTTCATCAGTATTTGTGGACTAAAGATTTTTTGCTAAAATAATTGTTACACTTTCCCTGTGGGATCGAAACATGATATTCTTTAACTGCATCACTACTTAACACGCGCACTTGCATTGTATGGTTAACTTACGTCTTAGTAAGTTTTAGCGTGTCAAAGTGGTTCATCAAGGAAGGATTCATTAGGGCCTTCCTAAAAGGGGCTCAAGCAGTGCAGTGTGAACATTGAGGGACTTCCCAACAACCAGGCTTTGGAATACCCTCATTCATATTCAAATGGTGATGATATCGAAGTAAATTGAAGAAGTTAATCTCCAACTACGATGTAGTTGAGGAGAATATTAAAGTCGACTAGAGCTATTTTTCTTTATATTCTGCATTTTTATTTATGTTATGGTGTACGAGTCTGACTAATGTAGTCATCCCTCTTCTGTATACTTTTTCTTACACATTTATCTATGCTTTATTATATGAGTCAGACCGATATAGTCATTGGAAAAATTACTTAGTGAATTTTTTTTTGTCAGCTATTTGCTCCCCGAGCATTTTATATTTTTTTATCTTTACGTGTTCACGTGATGCCCAACATGATAAGGTTTTTCTTTCATTTTGTAGTGAATGTAAGTTGTTGTTTGAAGTTTTCGATCAATAAAGAAGCTAATATGGAAGAAACTATAAATAGTTTTTTACCTTTTTTTGGCTTGTGCATAAGAGTATCACTCGAAAATATTAACCTATGTGAAAATGGCTACGAACGTCAACTAAGGACATTTTACCCATTCAAGATCACTGCTTGGAGCATCATTCGCTTATCAACCTGTGTGGAAGAGGTTGAGTGCAGTCCATCAAGGACTGTTTACCTATCCATACATGAAAAATGAAGAATCTTGTTCATTTAATAAACTAAGAGTACATTGAAGCTAACTCAAGCTAAAAAATCGTAATATTTAATTATTTCAAATTCTATAGGTTTTTAATGTTCAATCTGAAGGTTTAAAAATGGAGAAGGGTATATTTGTAATTTTGGGGAAAATTAGAAATATGACTTTTTTCACTTTTCAAAAGAAGGATTTCGCTGGATTTTTATCATTATTAATTATTAATCAATTGTGATTAAGTTCTAAAAGTTTTAATTCTTAAAGTTTAAAAGTAGGAAAGAGTATATTTGTAGTTTTAGAAAATTACACATGTACCTTAGCTTACTTTCATATAAATGAAATTTTGCTAATTTTTTTTTATTTACATTTTCTTAATGATTTTTAAATAGATTTCAACAATTTCAAGGTTCCCAAATACTCAAATTAATCTTTATGGTAGAGTTAAAATTTTTAAAATTTACCCAATTTCAATTGAATATTAATTAATTTAAATTGCTGATTTTACAAAATTTTCATTAAGTTTTTTAAATAGTTAATTGAGTGATTATATAGCATTTCTTATCAATTGGAATTTTCAAGGAATGATAAAATGTAACTTTCAATATTTAAAATATTTCATTTCACATATTCAAGTGATTATATCATCAAATTTTCAAAGAATAATTCTCTGTATTGATTGGAATTTTGGAATAAAAGGTTGAAGCTACAAAAAGAAAAACTGCAAATATTTCATTATATATTGTAAGTGATCTTATTGAATTCGAGTGAGTGAAATTATCATTTTATTACATTAATTCTATGTTTAAATTGTTTTATTGAAATTTCAAATGAGTTTTATATTTTTCTGATATTTATTTTTTTATTTTAATTATTTTTTGAATTAATTGTCAAGAATTGTAATTTCTTTATTAAAGGTTGGTTGTTGACCTCAAGAAAATTAGAGGAGTTTGTTATGGTAATATTTTTTTGGTTTATATTTAATTGAGATTATTAATGATCATTTTTTCTTTTGACTTTATTTTGATTTGATTCCGTATGTTTCACTAAATCCAATGTATTTTTCCTTTTATCTTTTACTTATGATTTTTAAAAGCCTATTTTTTATTTTCCAAATTTATTTAATTTTTACATCTCTAATTTCCTTTTTAAGTGAGGTGGTCATATGTGGAAGCCAACTCAGCCAAAAATGTTAGCACTTTTCGTGTGGTGCTCTGTGGTTGGATCACCAATCATTGCCCCTGCTAGGTCAACCCCGATATGCTGTATAACACGCTTTGTATTATCATCGCGTGATCTAATCGTGTCGTCTACTTTGAATACACAAGAATGGACATCATGCATTCAACATCTCAAAGGGAGCGATAAACGCAAGCCATCTGAAGAAAAGCTCAAGATCCAAAGTATCCTATGGCCAATACTAAGTTCCTTTCAACTCGAGAAAATCTCTACATCCTTAGGGGCTTATCCTATGGTCAAGCTCTTATGATTTAAAGTTTGCCTTCAAAAGTAACCACTAACCAAGACATATTACTAAGTTTTGAGAAATTAATTTGACCCCTTGCATTTTCTTTCAGTTGAACAGTCGCTGAATGGTCATCTTGAGTCCAAGCACCATCCTCTAGCTCCAATTAAGTTGGCTTGATCGTTCTTTAAGTGCTCGACCAAGTAGGCTCATAGTTTGGTCATGAAGTGGGTTAGAAGGCTCTAGAAATTGTAAAATTGATTGGGGAAGTGCTTTGCAAGATCTATGAAGCTTTGGTGGTGTGGTTTAGGAAATTAATGGGTGGGTGTAAGGATCGGCTTCAATCCTGGTTTGGGATGGTGGAATCATTGAAGGTATAGTGGGGAATTAGGTTCTAGGCAAAGCTCGGTGCACCAATTATTGGTCCCTTGGTAATGTGGCAATGTCGAAGTTTGGCCAAAAGGAATTGGCCACTTGTTTGGTCAAGTTTGGTGTGCTACCAATGAGGAAGCTCCATTTGGACTTTGAGGTGTGCATGGATTTCAGAGAAGATTGGAGTTGGTTAGGCCAGCTTGGGTTCACCCTTGGGCTATAAAATCAGTTGAGGAGTTTGGTGGCACGAACAAATGAGGTTAGGCCCTAGGGAGAGGTTATTGGGCACAATAATTGTTGCACTTGAAATTCTTGAATAGTTTGGGAATTGTCATATGGCTTGGGCTTGGCTAGGTAGTTGGCTTGAAAATGGCTTACTTGGGCCTGCAATTGCTTTGAAGGAGTGGCTGACGGTGAGCCAATGTAGTTTGGACAGTGGTTTGAATTTGGTAAGTTTGCTTTGCTTGAACTAGTTGGACTTGGCATGGATTAAAGGTGCATTTGGTTTGGATTTAACTAAGATTCGCAAGTGGTCTTGAAGCTAAATTTGGGTGAAGCTTGGAGTGTTCAATTGGCGGCATTGAGAGAGCTCAGATTACATGGCTTTGTTTTGAAATTGCTCGGTGAATTGAAAGGTGTATGTGTGAGTGCTAACATTAGTAAAATTGATTTTATTTTAAAAATTTGTAGTTTGAAATTATGGGTGATTTATGTAGCAAGTTTGAATAATTGTGAGGAGTTTTCAGTGAGGTTTGGGCTTAAAAATTTTATTCTATATGAAAAGTGAATTTGAATAAATTTTGTGATGGAAGTCTGAGAGTACTGAGAGCGTGTGGAAATATTATTTTGTTTTATTGTTTTTTTATTGTTTTTTATTAAATTATCTTATCAATTGAAATTGGTTATTTGAAAAAAAAATTGTGTAATTTCATTTTTGATAAATTTTTCTAATTTGATTTTATTATTATTGAATTTATAATAATTGAATCTTAATTTTCATAACATTCCAAAATTTTACTATTTTTATGATTTTTATTTAATTTTATTTTATTTCGAAATGATTTTACTTGATTTTTTAAATTTTTACTCTCATTATCATTTTAAACTTTTTATTATAATTTTGAAATTATAAAAATTTTGATGAAATTAATTAACTTTAATTTTATTTTAAATTTTATTATTTTATTTTATTTTATTTCAATTTTAGTTGAATTTATAATTTTTATTACTCTTTTATTAAAAGATAAACTCTATTTATAGCTATGTGTAGCTCTGAAAAGAAAAAGAACATCACATCGAATGTCCTCTTTATGAATCAACATAAGACATCCAAAAATTTTATAAAAGTACAAAAATACCGAAAGAACAAGTAAAAGACATATACTTGACCATAATCAACTCAACAAAAAGTAAAATTTAACTCAAATATGTAGACTAAAGAGATGTTTCAAAATTCTAATTTAATATTGATTCAACTACTAATCTTCTAAAAAAAATCATTAAAAATTTTTCAAAAACTATACTCTTTAGTTCTACAAAGCGGAGAAACAACATAGATATTTACATAAATAGCACACAATTACAATATAATTACACCAACTTTCAATAAACCACATAAAACTCAAATTTTTAACATCACATAAAAAAATAACACACTTTTTTTAAAAAATAAAACTTCTTATCTATAATATATAAAAGTTTAATTGTGAGAAAAAGGGCATTTGAAAATAAAACCCATAAGAAAATAAATGCAC
Organism: Papilionanthe hookeriana x Papilionanthe teres; assembly: GCA_022702705.1. NCBI lineage: Eukaryota > Viridiplantae > Streptophyta > Magnoliopsida > Asparagales > Orchidaceae > Papilionanthe > Papilionanthe hookeriana x Papilionanthe teres. Next base: position 53,357,989 of record CM040438.1, on the reverse strand, counting down.
TAGAATGGCGACATTGTAAACTCCTAACAATAACCACATCATTTTCCAAAGAAAGATCTCAGAAACATAAATATTTAAAAATGATAGTCAACTTAAAAGGAACTACAGCACCTACAACGCCATACAAAGGCAGCTCCGCTCACTCTTCTCACAAAACTGACCCCATTTGCCTAAATGACTAGCAAACAAATTTCAAAGAAACCTGCTAAATCTGAAGAGCGCCCTCAGGTACTCCGGGTGCTGGTGCCTTCTTCTTGGCAGGTTTCTCAACCACAATGGCCTGTGTTGTGAGGACCATTCCAGCCACTGATCCAGCATTCTGCAACGCACATCTAGCCACCTTCGCCGGATCTATGACACCAGCTTCGACGAGATTCTCATACTTGTCATTCATGGCATTATAGCCAATCTCCCATTCACTCTCCTTGATCTTCTCCACCACCACCTCTCCTTCAACCCCTGCGTTGTGGGCTATCAATGCTGCAGGAGCCACCAAAGCCTGCACACCATGTGGAACCAATGCAAGCTTTTCATACTAAAGGGTTTCTATTTGGGCGTGTCAATATATAGCTCGAAGTTACCATTGAGCAGTTGAACAAAGCATAGCATAGCGTACTCATTAAAAGGTTGCAGGACTCGACCAAACTTCTTAAATCAAGCTCATTGTAATTTGGGAATTAATATAAAATATATTTCTAAATATGTAATGAACACTTACATTGACATAAATCGAGAAGTTGAAGATATAACTGATTGTCAAAAGATTTTCAGGTTTTAACATTCATGTTCAGCAAAATCTAAATCTACAACACTTAAAACAAGATCTTGCTTAAGTCTTACTTTCCACTAAAACAGCGCCTCTTTATGTCAACCATATAAGAACTGGAGCATTCCTATATGTCCAACAACAACAACAACAACAAAGCCTTTGTCCCACTTCGTGGGGTCGGCTACATGAATCCTTTTTCTCCATTGTGTCCTATTTAGTGTCATATTTTCATTTAGTTCTAATAAATTAAGATCATTTTTTATACAATAAGCTCAAGTCTTCCTAGGTCTACCTCTACCTTTCTTAACATAAGTCGAATCTAAAACATCTGCTCTCCTAATCGAATCATAAGATGGTCGATGTTTAATGTGACCAAACCATCTAAGACCTATTTTGCTGTTAAATATCATCACATCGTTTTTCCTAAAATCAAAATACTATAACTTGGATATATATTTTCTTTGAACCCTTGGTTGAACAATAAACTCAGTAAATCGTTTATCATATTATTAGAGCCATCAAACAAAGAATTATCACTAAATTTGATGATCACCAAGGATGAGGATACATCAAAATTCAAAGAACTAGACCTGATTCTTATTCAGCTTAATGGAGCCAAAACAAATCTCAATCTTGTAATCAATGAAATGCTAGATAGAAGATATCTAACCTTTTGCACAATGTCAGCACCTATGCGCTCATCAGGATCCTCAAGCTTGTCCTTTATAGAAGGAACAATTGTTGAAAGATGAACAAAGGCAGCGCCACCACCGGGAACAATGCCTTCCTCTATAGCTGCAAAGGTGGCATTTTTAGCATCCTCGATCCGCAGCTTACGGTCCTCGAGCTCTGTCTCGGTTGCAGCACCAACCTTTATCACTGCAACTCCACCTGAGAGCTTTGCAATTCTCTCAGCCAGCTTCTCAGAATCATAGACAGAGTCTGTCTCAGCAAGTTCCTTCTTTATCTGGGCAATTCTAGCTTGAATTTCATCTTTGGTAGCCGAATCTGCAATGATGGTGGTGGAGCTTGATGAGACTGTGATCTTCCTTGCAGTGCCCAATTGCTCTATTAACGTGTTCTCCACTAACAAGCCCAGATCTTTGGCTTGGAATTCAGCGCCTGGAGAAACAAAGCAGCTATAAAAGTAAGGCTTTGGGAGAGTGCAAGATGAAGAAGATAAAAAGGCAATGACTGATGACATTGTATTTCTATGCTATCATGGCAGAAAATTTAACAACATTCATGTGAGGAAAGAGGCAATATAAGGAATCTAACTCAAATTCCTAATGAATCTAGAAAACCCCAAGTAATTAGTCTCGAAATGTTATATGTAGTATTCAAAAACGTATAATTAAATGGAGACATGAATTTTATAAGAAATGGAAGTTCTATACGAAATTGGCTCCCTTAGATCCAAATAATTCCTTCTTACGACTAGAAGTATGGGAGACATGGACTAAAATGCGAAGAATCCATGGCAGGAAAAATTTTTTGGGAGCGTTGATAGAAACAGTTAAAAGATAGCAGTAGCATTAGTGTGTCCTTGAGCACAGGTCTGCAGCAGGGAGGAATCGCCCCAATTACAAATCAATATTTGAACAAACAATTTAATGCACTTCAGAATGTTCATTATGACAAAGATGATTCCTAATGCATAATCAGTTTTAAAAAGTGATTTAAATGCATAATCAATTTCAATTGAACTGACTTTATGTGGGACGGGAAAAAGATAGCACTGGATAATGAATCAGAGAGCTGTAACAAGAAAAAAGAGTAAATTTCCCTGCTCTGTATTGCATTGAATACAGACATACAAAGCACTCATTCATTAGTCTGACAACAAAAGCAATTTCTTTTGTGTGAGAAAACAAGGAAGACTAGATACAAATCAGAAACAAATAAACAAAGAAAAATAAAAAAGACAAAAGAAAAGGCATAGAGAGATTTTATACTAGTTAGCTAAGATTCATGTAACCGACCCCAGTTAGTAGGATAGAGGCTTGTTATTGTTGTAGCTAAGTTTATAGCTACTCTGCCTCATCATGGCAACAATGATGAGTGTTTTACAAGTGAGATTCGTGGCCTCTCACGTATCGGGCCTTTTTCGGGATCTCTTAACAGTAAAAAACCTAATAACAATGCTCCCTTAATAATGAAAAATAAGCGCACCTAATATTAAATGTGAAATCCCAAAATACCCTTAATGAAACAAATCAAAAAACAAAAGATCTCATGCACGGACTGCCAAAGCAACCATAAGTTGGCATAAGCAATTTCCTCATAGAGCATTAATTATGCACCACAACTTAAAAGTTAATGGAAGGAAATAGATTTCAAAAAAAGAAATGTTTCTTTCCTCGTGATTATGATGCATAAGAAATTTTACCATAGAAATTATAATATTGGCAATTTTATTTATAATTCTCTGCTTCAGCTCGATGAAAAACTAAATTAAAATTGAATAATGAGCAGCATTAAGATTTTGTTCTCTCCTAAAATTATTGGTTATTCCTGCAATCAGACAAAGAATTAAAGTTAATTTTCCACTCGTTTTCCTCGACTAAACAGATGGGTTAAACTTCATAAATTCAAGCCATTTACTATTTCCACTTCCAGTTCCTCTTCATTTCGTCCATTTCAACTCCTTCAAGCCAAAACCAGTCTTAGACTTAAAAACTTAAATGTAACAAGTAGCTCCAAACTATTACCTTATGTAAATAAAAAACATAAAGTTTCAAACAAACTACAAAAAAATTTTCAAATAGTTTCATAGAGACTAGGAATAATTCATGCATGTTCTAGCTATAGAACAAGAGCACTGCAGGAGTAATAGTGGAACTGCAGTTAAAAAAAAATAAAAATAAAAATAAAAAAATGGTACAAATGTTTAAATCTTCAAATAAAATACAACAGCATTTCCTTGTAAACTCTCAGTGGAAAACAATTGTAGCACCAGAAATATTCAATACATGGTGTTCCACATTTCTTGTTCAACAAACCATGCGATTAGCATACATAAGTGTCTTGAAAAGTTAGAACCACTAGTCATAGTATTTTCATGCATAGCTTTTCCAACAGAATAAATCAGAGAAAAAAATTCAGATAATGCCTGCATTGGCGTGGTTTTCATAAACTAGATAAACCCCCTTTTAAGACATCAAAAAATGAGGTGGCATTTCATGAGCTTGACAAATATATCATGCATACAACCAAAAAATGAAATAAAAACATACCTGTCACAATAGCAATGTCTTGCAAAAGAGCTTTGCGCCTCTCACCAAAACCAGGTGCTTTAATTGCAGCAACATTAAGAATGCCTCTTAGTTTATTCACAACAAGCGTAGCCAGTGCTTCACCAGTTACATCCTCAGCAATAATAAGTAATGGAGCTCTTAGTTGTGTAGTTTTCTCCAATAAAGGTATAATCTCCTTTATTGTGGATATCTTTTGGTCAGTCACCAGAACTTTTGCATTATCAAATTCAACAATTGACTTCTCTGGATTATTAACAAATTGTGGGGAGACATAACCTCTGTCAATCTGCATGATGAGCATTAATGCACTATTCAGGTTTTCATCAACACCACATAACAGAATTAATAACTCAAGTTAAGCAAATGTCCATATACCTCCATCCCTTCTTCAACATCTACAGTTGTCTCAAAAGACGAAGAAGACTCAATAGATAGAACACCATCAGGACCAACTTTATCAATAGCATCAGCAATCATATCTCCCACAAATTCATCATTACCAGCTGAAATAGTAGCAACAGCTGTAGAAGAAAAGATGGCATCATGAGTTTAGTTCTCTTCATAAATTAATAATAGTTGGTTCTACAATCTAAAATCTTTGTTTGATAGACTATGGTAGTTTGTGAGGGCATAGTAAAACAACATCAAGTAAAACATTAGGGGCATTTACATATATAGTACATTATTCTCATGTATTTACATATCCCACACCTGAACTTTCATTTTTAAACACATGGCAAAGCACTCAAATCATCACCATCACATAAAAAATAGAGCTATTACCACTTTTTAAAAGTGGAATACACCTTTTCAAGCATAGGTTTAAAACACCAACGTGCCATGTACATGCGTATAAAAATTTAGACGTGAGATCTGTAAACACATAAGAATTGTGTGCTACAATGTAAATTTCCAAAAAACAATACATATGGTCAAGGAATTCTCCCACTAAAATCATAAATGAAGTACCTTTAATGTCACCACTCCCCTTAACAGGCCGCGCCCTCTTCTCAAGTTCTTCCACCAATGCTGCCACAGTCTTATCAATACCCTTTTTGACAGAAACGGGATTTGCACCTGAAGTAACACTGAGCAAACCAAGCTTTATAATTTCCCTAGCAAGCACGGAAGCGGTTGTCGTCCCATCACCAGCAGAGTCATTAGTCTTACTAGCAACCTATATAATGCAGCACATGGAAAAAGCCTTTGATGATGATAAAGCTGAACCATCCCAACAGCATAAGCTAACCATAACCTATAATTAAATGAAGATGAAGAAAGAAAATACCAAATCTAATATACCTCACGGATCAATGCTGCTCCAGCATTCTCCATAGGATCAGCTAATTCTATAGCTCTAGCAATAGTAACTCCATCGTTAACCACTTTAGGACTCCCATACTCATCAAGCACGACATTCCTCCCTATGAATTGTTAAATAAGTAGTCAATAAAAAATTTTAAACACTAGCATAAAAAAAGAACAATAAACAATATTATCATTAGCCTTCCTTATCCCAATAATTGGACTGGTTTTGTATTTTATTAATCCTTATCATCCATTCATTCTTTCTAAAGCTGCATCTATTAAACTTAAATATTAAAAGAATAAATTCCACCCACAGTACCTTAGTTTTACCCTACTTCTCTTTCATAATTCTTTATTTTTCCCTTCTCTAAATTTGATCAAATAAAGAGCAAACAAGAGCATTTTTTTTACCCTTCATTCTATATATTCAAATCACCTAAAACTATTTCCGCTAAATTGACTTCAATAGATACTACTCCCACCAATCTTTGAAAATAATTATTCCATGATTCATTCTTCCTAATTTTCTTTGCATCCACCTTAACATTCTAAATTCCGCCAAATTCAAGTCTCAGCTAGACTATCAAGGACTTTTTGTTCAATACTGAATGACAATAGAGCATAAGAATAAACAAAACAAAAACAATAAGCGTTTCAAAACTTGCCTACGCACCAGTAATGAGAATAATTAGTCAAAGAAGTATATACTTCTCAAGCAAACTTGTTTCATTCTAATAGATAACTAAAACATAATTACTCGACACACAGGACTCCACACTATAGAGAGAGACTCGTGCATCAGAGTCTAAAGTATTAGGAAAGCAAATCCAAATGCAAAGACAATATGTTTGACAGATTATCCCAAAAAATCTCAATTAAAATACTTTGATGATAGTTCAAATAAGTTCCCAGGAAATAAAACAAAAAAGTCTAACATATGTGAAGAGGACAAACAACCCTTTGGTGGGTAGTTAGCCAAATTCCCCTAAATTCCCGAGTAATAAGCCATCAAATCTAACTAATACTTCTCTCCAACATATTTTGCGATTCCAGAATAATAATAAAGCCAGAGAAAGGTAGAACTTAGTAACCTCTCGGTCCGAGGGTGACGCCAACCGCGTTAGCGAGCTTCTCAACTCCCAATTGAAGCGCTGACCTGGACACCTGGTCAAAGGCGATTTCCTTTGCTTTTGCTCGCACCACTAGCACCCGCCGACCACCAGTTCTCCTTCTCAAGCTCTCATTCTACACTTCCACAAAAACAAAAGTATCAGCAAACAGTTTCAGCGGGACAGAGAGAAAGTAGAGAGACAGAGAGTGACCTGGAGAGAAGGAGATCGGAGGATTGAGGAGGATGAGATGGCGCCGACGGAAGCCATTTTGCCAAGCTAAGGAGCACAAGAAAATGGAGAGAAGGGTTTATGGAAGGGGTTGAGATTGGCGCTCTTAAGGCTGTGGATTTGTGTACTATTGTAAGTATAGATCGGTTGGATGTGAGTTGCGAAGCATCCCTGCTTCCAGAAAGTTCTAGCTGCTCCTCAAGCAGCCCACTGGGCTGGTAGGCCCAATTAACTTGTATTTTAAAAATATTATACAAATCATGAGAATTTTAAAAATATAATAAAAAAGAATTGAATTTAAATATCTTTATTAATATTAACAATATTATTAATTGAATTTCAATTTATTTGAATTTATCGTGAATAGAACTTCTTTTATAATTATAGTATTTTAGACATTTTAAAAAAAAAATCTTGCTCATAAATAGCTTAATAATTTGAACTATGAAAAATGATTTCTATGGTAAACATGGGTAAAAATAGGAAGAACATAATGGTGGCTAAAATTTAAAATAAATTATAAAAAATTTAGTAACTTATTCCCCTCAATAAATTCTTTTCATTAAACTTCACTAAAATAAAAGTATTTATGAAAAAATATTTTACATCGTAGTTTTGACCACTCTAAAAAAATGGTTGGTCTTGTCTTTGGTTGCGAAAATGAAATAGGTTATAATATTGGAGTTAGTATTAAGAAATTAGTGATGGTTAGTTCGATCGTTCAACTTATATGGGTCTTAAAGGAAATTCCTATGACCAAGAAGACTAGTACAGCCTTGATAGAGATAATGAACATGCATATTGGTTGTGTCAATGGGTGTCGATATTGGTGGTACTGGCAAACAACCACATTAGTGGTGACATAGGCACTAGGGGAGATAATAAGGTTTCAATGTTTATGTCAATGATCTGCATTGATATTAGTATTGAGTACAAATGTGTACATTGTTAGTGATGGCATGCATCCACGTTAGTGTCTACCATGATGTCATTTATTACAATAGCTTATGACAATCGTGGTGCCAACACTATATAATAGTAGTTGTTGATATTGATGATTATGATGAGTTTTTGTCATGGTGTTTATGGCGAGCTTTAAGTGCACACATGGAGCTATGAATTCTCACATTTGGAATAATTTTCATGGCCTCATCTCGCCCTTCTTAAAATGTGCTTAAATTAGTTTTAATTATAAAGTTGTATCGAGAGATATTTCAATTTTTTCAACTGAAAATTATAACACTTTATTATATTGTTTATGCTAATTTTTCTTGGTCATACATTATCCTTCAGAATTCTTAATGTATTACTCATATCCTAGTTGAGCTATCATAGGCTCCTTGGTGATTTATGTTGTAGAGACACCTTATTATAGTTAAAAGCATGCATGAATCAAAGGATATAAAGTTCATAACTATGATTTCATGTGTTTAATATAGATTTGTTTGGAATTGAATTACAACATTCTTGATATTTTGGGGTTCATCTCATCAAAATTTTATACTTTCAATAAAAGTTTATTGAAAATTTGTTTCATACGATCTTGGTGTCCATTGTTCGAGTTTTTTGGATCGAATATTTGGATACTTTGGGTCCAAAATTTTTATGATTGGATTTTTTTTTAATAACATATCAGTATCATTGAAAAAGTACTAAATTAATACTAAATCATTATATCTAAATCTCCAAAGAGAGTATATTTATATATAATTATTTTATAATGTTAAACTAAATTATTTGACCGTTAAAGAACTCATATAGAATCGATTTTTATTTCTCCATTAATTTTTTAAAATCATAATATTTTCGTGAGTTTTTATCGGCATTTAAGTACAATATTTTATTTTTAAATTACTTTACAGTTTAAAAATATATATTTTGAGAATTTTGAGTTTACATTTGGCATACATCTAATTGGTTAATATGTTCCTTATATTTTATTCGAAAATAATTATAGAAGTTCATGTTAAACAAAATCTTAACAAATTATATTGAAGATCATGCTTCAAACTTGCAATCTTGACTTCGATCTAATTTGAAATTGTTCAAAGTTTTGTATTGTTGAGTGGAAAAATACCTAAAAATTATTGAAAAAAATAATTATATTTATTTCATATTTTTCTATAATACTGCATAAATATTTATGTTTGAGCGCAGGACAATCTCTAAGGATAGATTTACGAAGATTTTGATGAATTATACCAGAGCGCCTCAGCAATGTGTTTCGGTGCCTAAGGACGTGTAGAGATCTCCCAACATTAATTTTCCTGAGAGGTCCAAGCCTAGGCACTACTCTTAGTGTTAGGGTGCAAATCCAGTGCCTCAGTGCTACCATCTAGATTATTGCAACTCCATCGATGTCAGAATGAAAGATCAAAAGATAGAGAGATCTCTAAACCTCAGTCCATTAGCGATTAGGTGTCATAACCACAGAGCCATCGTGCAACCGCCCCAACAAAAATTATTATGCATGCTGAATTTAAATTTTTGGGAGGGAAGGATTGGTGGAATGTGTGAGCTTACTTAAGTGGGATGTCTTATAGTGTAAAGGGGTGGAGGACATACTAGAACGGAGAGCGAGAGAGTGTGTGTAATAATAATGTATGAGAAGTTTGTCAGTGTGTGTTGCCTGTTTGAAACAAGAAGAGACAAGGAGAGAATTAGAGCACATGGAGAAGATAGTTTCATTACAAATTTCTTAGATTTTTTTATTCTACTTTCCTTTTATTGTATTCTCATTGTAAGTTATGTGTACATTTATAATTTGATGAAATGTAATGTTGAATTGTAAAAGCATGCTAAGCTATGGCATTTTACTTTTGAACTTGTGATTTTATAATTTAATATATGGTAGGATAATAATATCAGAAGAGTATTAATCTATACAAGGATTAATCACAAATAGAATTTAGGGAATAGATTTATTGCCCTTGAAGTTTTACAATCATAGAAAAATTTAGATTTTTTTTTTTTGAAATCATTAAGAGCATAAACATAGCGTATTGAGGTTTTTAAAATTAGGGTTTTAAGCTATTGACAGAGGCTTCAAACTAGATTTGCTCCCAATTCATATTAGAAATTGGAAATAAATTGACTACATTCATCTTACTTATGAATTACAAATTAAAAGTCTTAATTTTAAATTGGTAATTTTGATAAATTTAGAGTAAAAAGAGGACATATCTAGTACCTTTTGGTGACTGATCTATGAACCTAATGTCTTTCTATTTATGAGGTGAAAGTCGTTGTCGGTGTTACAGTATGAGTTGACGGTGTTGTGGCCTAACCTAAGTGACGTACTACCTGGATATCTCATAGCTAGATATGATCTCACTCCCCCGGTGGACTTCAAAAGGTTTACATTTTAAATAAAAGATATACATTGAAAACTAGTTCTTAAACTTAAATTGAGAATCCACCATAGATCTTCGTTGGAGCAATCTTAGTTTTAATTCATTATATTGCATGCTAACATGAGTCAATTTTACGTTATTTCACCTGCTTTTTATCCTGTATTTTTCCTGTTATTTTTACCTATTTATCAAAAGTTTATGCTTGTGGAATGTTTTTGTTGATTTTGTTTTCAACATATCGGTTGATTATGAACAAATTTTATCAACCTATGGTTTAAATTTCTCAAGACTACATGATCAAGGTTGTTATGCTCCAATAATATGAGTGGAAACTATAATGGATTGAATGTATTTGTCTTGAATGAAATAAGTCTACTAATTATATTCTTTAATGTTCACATGAGCTTTACCTAGCTTCAATATTTGTTACTAACAATTATGTTTTGTTGACCTCATTTTTGGTTGAGGTCTAGTCTCTCTTTAGAATAGCCTAGGGTCTAGCCATAGGATTTTCCTGGTGACTATCTTAGAGAACTAGCAATAGAACCCTCACTCCATAGAAATCAAAAACACTTATTTTCTTCACTTGAAGTTTTCAAATGCTTAAAATCTAACCTCTAAATGCTTAGGAGAAAGAGACCAAGCATTAGGTAACTCAAGAGGAGTTTCCTATAGGATGGTCAGGCCTTAGGATTTATCCTGGATAGTCTGGGTGAGGCTCACACACACATTTACACATCACACCCTCACACACTACCTCACAACCCTAAACCAAACTTGTCCACAATTGATTCCCCTATTCTTTTGGAAACTCATGTGAGTGGTTTCCCCAAGCTCTTAGCCCCAAGCTAGAGTTTGACTAGTACCAGCACATGGAGGATCCAAATGGAGAATTCCCTTAGTCTATGGCTCAAATGGGTTATCAATCTAACTCAACTCCAAATTTTACCAAAAATCCAACTTTTGAGCCCTTACCTCTGAAACTCTACCAAATGACCAAGTTACCCATAAAGCCCTAATTTTGCCCAAAATTTCCAAAATCAACCAAAATTACCAAAATCTCCTAAAAATCATCCAAAAAAATTCATCACTACTGAAAATACCCAAAATACCTCAAATTTACTAAAATTACCAAAATACCCCCAAAATACCCAAAATTACCAAAATGCCCCTCCTAGCCCAAAAATTCCAAAAATTCTCAAAACCCTCCAAATATTCCCAATGTCAATTTAAACCACTTTATTTGATCCAATTTAACCAAATTTGTCCAATTTGACCAAAAGCCCCAAATTGCCCTTTAAGGCCCAAAATGCCAACTCACCCCCAATGTCCATCAAATTGACCCCCATCTTGCCCATTTTTTATTCCAAAACAAAATTCATAATCCTCAATACCAATATTAACCAAATCCAAGCCCAATTTTACTCACATTTGAAATTAATTTCAACCCAAACCTAAAAAACCTCAATTTTGACCATAGGACTAATTCCCCAAATTGAACCTAATGTCAATCAATTTCCCCCAATTTTGAATTTTAAACTCTTAATAACATTCCCCTACATCCAATTGAATCACTAATTGCCCTTAATTTGAGCCCAAACCTCACCCAAGTTAAACCAAACCTAAAATCCCCAAATTTGCCCCAAATGTGTCGCATACCTAAATTCCACCAAATTGAATGCCCTAGCCCTAAAATTTCCACCCAATTAATATTGAAAATTCTTCCTAACATCCTCATAGATCATTTTAAACTTCAATTGGCATTGGATTCAACCCTAGCCTAGCCTAAACTTAAGCTAACTCAACATACCCAAAATTGACCAAATACCCAATTTAAACCAAATTAACTCCCCCAAACCAATTCAGAACTACCCAAATCCTCTTCTAAACATTTTATGACAATTATACACACCATTTTGAATAATCAATTGGATCTAACCCAAGCTTGAACCCAACCTAGCCCAATTTGAACCCAAGCAACCCAATTGAACCCATGAGCCAAATTAACCAAACCAAGTCAAATGTGACTCACCTAAGTACACCACAGCCACCAAGTGAACCCTAGGAACCACCTTAGATCCACCTAGCTCACTCTAGTGGAGCCATGGACCATGGGTCCCTTAAATTAGGGGATCCCCTTCTTTAAATGGGTAAAACATAGGGAGATTTGCCATAATTCACTTAGCCACTTAAATTCACTGCACTTATGGCCTGCCCACTGACTCACCTGACCACTGCCCACCTCCCCTGGGCTGGCTGGCCAACCTAATCACCGGAGGAACTTAAACCAAGAGCCACATCAAGCTAAATAAACCTAATTAAGCCCACCCAAGTTGTCCAGCTCTGACTGTTCAATAGGGCTGATCTGCCTTCCACCTAAGCAGACTTCCACCCACATTGGCCCCCTGAGCTCCACCAGGCAGCCATGGTCATAAATAGAGCTCCTCATAGCCGAGAGAGGGTGCTGAAATTTTCTTAAGGAAATCCTACTAAAACTTCACCTCAGCTTCCTCAAACCTCCCTGAGTGTAGTTCCACTGCCTTCAACCACTTATCTCAACTGAAATTTCAACTGGAACTAGGACATTTCAATTTCCTCTCCCTACTGCCTAAAACTCCAAACCAACACCATCACTAGAGTGAAAGAAGAAGTTCTCTCATAAAAGCCTCATCATAGAGAGCCTCTACCTCATACTTTCATCAACACCTGAAATCGACCTTGGTCGAATTCAGGTCCAAACATGTCACCAGGGCAAAATACTTCATCTGGAGGTTTGCTGGGACCAAGCGAAGCTGCTACAACCATCTGATTGAGTCCTTCCCTCTTAGACAAAGGTATTGAACTTCACCTCCTCCTGAGTTATTCTTCATTCATGTGTACTATATTTTATACCGTATAAGCTGTATAGATAGGTTTGTCTTTCTTAGATGAAGCTCTAGGATCAAACCCCATGTGATTTGGTGGAGTCTAGCTCGAGTTCTTAAGGCTAGAAGGTGGACGGTGCTCGGGATGAACCAGGTGAAGACGATGACCCACAGCCGTTGGATCACGCGTGTATTCAGTGAACTGCTGGGATCACACCATATGAGGAGATAATCCATCAAGCGTAGCTATGTGGCAACTGAGTTAGAAGGCATCGTCAAATGGTCAAACGACTCATGGGGGCTTCAGAGCTGCCGAGGTTGAGTTGGCATCGCGCGTTTAAGTGAGAAAATAGGGTTATTTTGAATTAATTAAATCAGAGAAACTTTAAAAATTTATAACTTGGTGTAGAAAAATCAGAAAAATAAAATAAAAATACTCTCTTGCTCAGTGAAAAGAGAAGAATAATGTGGAATTGGTTTAAAGTTTATTTGATGTGTATTTTATTTTTAATTAATTAAATACAGTCTGGAGTCTTTTGATTCTTCATGTGCATGCATATTTCACTATGGCTTTAAATTTAGGGTTTTTGTTCTCTTTGTCATAAGGGATCTTCCCAGATTTTTCCAAGGTCATGGGAGATCTTCATGAAGAGATCTCTATTTTTCAAGTTGTAGGTGTATGTTTTGGTATAAAAATTATAATAATTAAAATATTTATCAAAAAAATCCAAAGTAAATTTTGGTTCACTGTGACTAGAGAAACATAGGAAAAATATAAACTTATTTTAACTCACTAAGAATAATCTTAATGGTCATTAAACCATAAAAAATAAAGAAAATTAATTTGGGTTAAATATAAAATTAAATGACATAAAAACCATTATCCACTGTAAGTTAAAGTCAAAGGAACTCCCCATAAAAATTTCAAGTCAATTGGAGTTGATTTAGCCATTTAAATGAAATTTCTAATTTAAATAACAATTTTGGCACTAAAATAATTCTAATAATTAAAATACAATTTAAGAAATCACCAAATTAATTTTTTAAGTTCTCTATAATTAGAGAAGTCCGTGAAAAATAAAATTGTAATTAAAACAAAATTTTCATTTTTAAGCATTATTTTAATATTTAACTAATTAAAAATTAATAAAATTCAAAAAATTAATAAAACTGATATAAATGTTCCAAATTGCCTCCTAATCACTTAGAAACAATTGGAATAATTTTCCTAACTCTTTAACTAAAGATATTACATTTTAAAGGGTTAAAATTATTTTTAAAAGGCTAAAAAATGGAATTTCCATAATTTCTCACTAAAATAATTCCAATAATTAAAATATAAAATTTAATCCTCTGGGTTCCCTGGCCTCAGAGAGATTTTTGAAAAATATAAAACTTAATTTCACAATTAAATAATATTTATATTTAATTAATATTCCAAAAATTGAAATAATTATAATAATTAAATTAAAATTAAAAAAAATCATAAAATTGGGTCTTAATGATTCTATGGTCTATGTGAATCTCCATATTTTTCTTTGGGACATATGTTTCATTTTTACTAAGTTAGTGAATTTTCTTTGAAAATCCCTATTTTTCATAAAAATAGTTATATAGATTAATTTAAGTTAAGAAAATAGTTTTAATTGATCCATAAGCGAGGCAATATAAAATTTTGAAGTTATTTGAATTAAATTTGATTAATTATGGAGTGTTAAGACTTTAGGGGTAAAGTTGTAATTTTATAGAATTTGGCCTTAACCAATATTTAGGCTTAATTAAAATGTGAAATGGGTTATGAATGATTTTAATAAATATGCTGAAGTGATTGAAATATAAAGAGATAAATGGTAGAAACCAATCTCATGTTTGTCATATTAAAGGGTAAACTTGTAATTTCTTTAATTATATTTGTTTGAAAGATAATTAAAACCAAAAGATCCTTGAAGTTAGGGGTTGGACTTTGGAAGCCAATAATGTGTTGATCTAATATCCCTAATTGGTGTCTAATAATAATTTCAATAATTTTATAAGGATTAAAGAGAGTCATAATCACATAAGTCAATATTTTCCTAAGATTTTAAATATACCCACTAAAGTCTTAAGGGCTTATTAGTGAGCTAAGCTTAATTGAAATTTGACTAATGAGGTTTAGAAAAGCAAAACACAATTATTTGTTAAAATACATTGGAAACACTATAAGCCCATCAAAATTGGTTGAATTCTTTCATAAATTAATTTGTCCCTAAAAGCCCCACTTACATAATTCATAAATGAAATTTCAAGTGATATCTACCTCATTTTTTGGGATAATTAAAATATTAGCTCAGTAAGCATAATGGTATGAAATGGACGTATCATTTTAGTGAGTACGATAATTTCAAATGAACTCAAATAATTTTAAAAAGGTTGTGAAATATCTAGTTATTCCCTAGACCTTTTCACAAGTCTTCTGGACATCTTGTAGGAAGACTAAGCCTATCATACTTATTGAAAGAAGGCATCTCCTAAATGAAATAAATAGGGCCCACCAAGTTGTGACATAGTATTTTATAGGCCTGTAACGAACCTATATATAGATTTTTACTTTCCTGCAAACTATAAATGTTTATTGCAAAAGATACTAAAGTTTCAGATGGAGAAACGAGAAGATTCGTCAGGTACACTTTTATAAGTTTACAACATATTCTTTTCAATACTTCCTTTATTATACTTTTATGAGCTTGCATGCTAAATAATAATGTCACCCTGCATGAAAATAAAAAATTTTAGGATAGCCACAAAACTGAAACCAAAAATCAAAATTAAAATCAAAACAAGATAAAATTCACCACCACAACAATCAAAATATAAAATAACTCAAAATTTAATCAGAAGTAGAACAAAAATCACAATTACATTTAAATTAAAGTGTCTCTATCGGATGATCGGGAATACCTCAAAGGATGCAACCTACGGCTGCTAACAAGATTTCCCACAGCCTGAATGAAAGTATGAAACTTATTATGTTAAGTTTAGTAAATTCAATTGAACTAAGTGAATTCGAGGAAAATGGTGGTGCCAAAAATAAGGGAACCGTATGATCCTAACTGGTGTCACTATAATCAACGTAAATATTCCCCAAATAAGATATTAAGACATCTCAATTTAAACATTTCAAAAACATGATACTTCTCTTTTATCTCCTACAATTGACACTTATTTAAACTGAACTTGTTACGACGAGGAGCTTGGAACATGCATAGTGGGCAGCACGGCCATCTTCAAAAGCAAAACTCCTTAGCAATTAAACAACAAGCCATAGGATTTCGAGGTAGCCTACCTAGTGCAGCATAAACCCTCATCTTATCTCTTTAGGCTTTTGCACTTCGTGCAATATAAGCCTTAACTCGTCTTAGGATTCTGAGGTTGACATCAGATATGACATACATCCTCCCATCTTCCAGGCTATTCACATGATTGGCATCAAATGAATGTAAGCCCTAAATAATAAAATTGGCAGGATGAAACATTAAATAATAATCTCAAATTGAAGCCAAACCATATGATAGTTTGGGAAAGAACACCAAGATTCTTCTTGGATCTTTGTCTTTCCCCCAGCTTTCTCTTCCTTTGGATTCCTAAAATAACTGTTCCAAAACTTCAGCTATTCACCTATTGGATTTCCTATTATTACATTTTCTTGAGAAACCTACCATTTCGAAGTCATGAATACAATATTTTCTGATCTATATTAAGAGTTTTCTTAGATAACCTCAGTTATCTAAGATGTAATTAACTATAGGGGCTTACCCTTTTAGGAAACTTAAAGATCACATATTAATATAAACATTATATAGTTGCTTCATACTGGATAAGACAAATTGTCGATCAATATAAATGGTTCGCATATCAAATGAATGCCATGAATTCTTTAAATTATTTGATCAAGCCTCAACACCAAGCCATATATATATCCTTCGGGATAAATACATGTCTTTCGGCAAAGCGCTTGATTATTTAAACTATTGATCATATGAGATCGGTTTGATTTCATATTTAAAATTAAAATGATATTATATATATATATATATATATATATATATTCCTTAATTAAACAACACCTCAAAAATTTGTGCCGACATGTTTAAACTATTATGTTATTTATTATGATGTCAAATATGATGAATCTTAGCATTATCTTACATAAATATAACGAAACTTAGAAAACATAATGAGATAAATCCTTAAGAGTATTAAAAATAAAGAGCTTATTACATGATAATGATTAAATTATGTGAGTACTCCTAAACAAATAGGGGATACAATATGAGATTCACATTATGTGTTAACTTGTAAAATTTATCATAATATTTTTTTTAAATTGGTGAGATATTAAAAGTTATTGGGAAATGTGGTTTAAGTCCTCAACAAAGCGGAGAAACATGCATATTATTATAAACAATCCAAACATTTGAGTTCTCTTTTAGTTTCCATTTAATAAAAGTGATTTATGAAATCATTTTTAAAAACAAAGAAAATATCAAGATATTGTGAATATTTTGTCTTTGATTCAAGTATAGCAAAATAGACTGCAAAATATAAGAGATAATAAGTGGGATGAATAGAGCATCTTCCTTTTGTGATCAACAAAATATAACTTCTATGAATAATAAGATATATTTACCATATTTACAACCAAGAAGAAATTAAGATATAATTACCATATTATATATTTACCATATTATATATTTACCATATTATAGATAAAAATAAAATAAAAAGGAATTAATTAAAAAAAGCATCTTTTATGAAAGAGATGTAAAACAAAGGCATAAAAAATATTTATGCGAGTATTTAAATTATTTTATGAGTTTAAAACTTAATGAAATTATAATGAGAGATTAGAAATGATCGTAAATAAGTACTTATTACATAATATTATTATTAATTATTATAAGCACTTGAGAGATGAAGTCCACAACACCATGTCACAATGAGATTGGATGCAAGGGAAATCCAAGAGAAAATTTATCATTTACAAATGCTTAAATTTTTTATTTCCTAATTGAAGTTTTTTTAATTATATAATTTTGTTGATTACTTTGCAAATTCAAAAAATATTTGAAAGAACAACTTTCCTCATGTTGATTCGACCATATAATGCAAGCTACCTTTGGAAATGAAGGCAAATACATATTTCATGGATGTGCAAATAATTTATGACATTTTTACAAGCAATAAAATTCATTAAAAGTAAATATTATGTAGTTTTCTTGTTTGAACAACTCTTCATCTCTTTCTTTTCATTTGTAATGATTATAAATATCCTTGTACTCTTTTAAAATGAAATAGAAATGGACAAAATTAATTTTGGAATGGATTGGTTTGTTTAGCCAAAATTGTTAAACATTGTGCTCTCGTCGCTTATTGAGCATTGACTCTCCATAAGGAATATTACTTGGGTCATATTTAAGTTTCTACACTTGAACACATATGGTTGTTTTCTTCCACCACCCACCACTTTTTAGCAAGTAGACTAGATAAAATTTAGTTAGTATATTGTGAAAGAATAATCCATGAAATGACATTGAATTCTTAGAGTGAAGTGAGCAATAGTAGCATAAGCTCAAGTAGTAATGTGAGCCAAATATTATTAATTTTTGAACCAACATAATTTTTGTAGGTGACTTGAACACTATGATCCATAATTTTTTATGATAATGGGCTAATGGTGCTAGACTACTAGTAATGAAAAATAGATCATTTTGTGTCCCAATGGAAGATAAATTTTCATTACATGCTCTAGTGTATAAGAAAGTATAAGGTATAACTTTAGATAGGTCATGCAATGTGATGATGGAATGGGGCACGTAATCAAATAATGATAAAGACACTCTAAAACAATTTTGATAATGAAAATAATAAATGATTTTATCTTTTTTGACATTTTGATAAATATTTAGCGCGTGAGAGAGCTAGTAAGGATAAGAGACACATGCTTTTATAAGGAAAAAAACGTGTGGAATTATTTCTTAAATGTTCCATTTTGATAACACGCGCATAAAATGCAACTAATTTATATGGTAAATTATATGCTACATTTCATTAAGTATCTCATAAGTACTATTGAAACTTGTGATGGAAGCATGTCATAGAAGAGTTGAGGCCTCAAAGATGTGATGGGTGGAAGGTGACCATTAAGATTGTTGAAAATTTTTTTGGATGGGTCCTCAAGATGCAATGCCTAAAAAGCCTACCATGATATAAAATTTTAGAAAAAATTACTTACTTATTAGGTTACATCATCACATCAATCCTGGTTCATAATGGTTATTACTATGTTGTGCACATCAACAAGCATTTAATCAAATATTTAGGCTATCTTTTTAATTTATATTAGCAAATCACTTTAGAGTTGTCCCTTAATGGAGCCTACTAAAGCCTTGCTACAAATCTAATCATTCTCTAGCTACACCATAACTCAAAAACCTATTGCATCTCAACTAGATTTGTCTACTAATATTATCAACATAAAACATCAACATTCTTGCCAAAAGAAGTATATAGTATATCCACGACACAAACTCTGGAAAACAAGATGATTATGCTATTATAAGATAGTACCAATCAAGGGTTTACATAACTATCTGTACACCTATCATAAATGATTAACCTTTTTGGTTAGCAACTCTTTTTAAAATAGATACATATTAATTAATATAATAAAAAAAAGTTGTAGTATATCTTGTTGTTATTCCGTCACTAAATAAAACATACATAATTTTTCTATAATGAGCCTAAGTATAATCTTTGCTAAAATAAATAGCTCTTAAAAACAACACCTTCCTAATCTATTAAAGTGTTGGATTAATGAAATTTAGCCCATTGATTGGAAATAAATTTGTAGAATAAGTTTGTGTACAAGATGATGAAAATACTAGGTTAGATTTGTGTTACGTACCACATCATTATGCTATATTTTATGCCATTATGTATTGAAACCCAGGAGAATATTACTTTAAGAGTATAAAATTCAATGTCATATGCAAATTCAAGATCAATGATACCACTTATCATTATATGTACTTTTTTTTACTATTATGATCCTTGTATTCAACCTCAAGAAATTTCAATTTTTTGCAGATCCTAAATATTAGAATCAACCTTTACTTTTATTTCAAATTACATATAGATTTTCTTTTTCAATCTATAAGTGGATACCTTAGGAATCTATATATAGAGTATATTTTTTTCAATATTAGAAAAAAAAATTATTAAGAAAATCATTCTCTCTTTCCTCATCAACGTAGCCTCAAGCTTCCATGGGTTTAGAGGAAATTGAGGGCTTGTAGGTGAATGCGAATAAAAAAAAAAAATATTTTGTGTTAGCTAATATATTGATGTGAGATTCGTGGAATTTTTTCTTATTGCTATTCTTCTTCTGTGTGTGTGTTAATACACATGAATTGCCTGTGGGCATGCATACATCGCCATAATATTTTATATCTCTTTTTTTTATATTTTAAAGATGGTTTAATTTAATTATTAAAGTATTAATTTAATTGAAGTTTTGGAAGGATTTAATTTAAATGTTTTAACTTTAATTTAATTTAATGATTAAGTCTTTTAATATTTTAAATCTTGAATTTGGATTATCATTTTAATTAGGAATTAAATGTTATTGAGGTGATTAATTTAGGGATTTTTTTAGATTAAAGAATAAATCTCTTCCTAATAATATCCCTATTTTAATAATTCCAATTTTTTTATTAATCTTCCAAATTTAATTAATTAATTGATTAAGGTTTATTCTTAAAAATGATTGATGGGTTTCTACCCTTAATTATTTAAATTTCAATCATCCAAATCAGATTAGGATCAAATATTTTACTCTTTCATTTTGTTAAGCCTAAAGTTTAAATTAAGGGTTAAAATTTTAATTACCATTTTGCCCTTCAAGCTTACTAATTTCATAACTCACTAAATTGAGCTTAAATGAATTTGAAATTTTTATGTGACTTCACTCATATGTCAATCAAGACATTAGAGGAGAAAATGTGATTTTTCTGTATTTATTTTATTTATGTAATTATTTTTGGTGGAAAATAGGGATTTTCAAGGAAAATTTAATAATATGACCAAGGGAAAGTTTCTGTCCTTAAGAAAATTATGGGACATTCCTAATGACTAGAGGACCACTTGGACCAATTTTGGTGATTTTTTTGAATTATATTATTTTTATTATAATTATTTTGAGTTTTGGAGTATTAATTAATTTAAAAATAAAATAAAGGTTGAAAAATGAATTTTATATTTTTCAAAAATCTCTCTGATATCAAGGAAACTAGAGAACCAATTTTCATAATTTTTTGATTTTTCTTTGATTTATTAGAATTATTTTAGTGGAAATGCTAGAAAATACATTTTTTTAATTTTAAAATTACCTTAGGGCTTTAAAATTTAATATCTCATCATAGGGACTTAAGAAAAATATGGGGTTTGTTCCTAAATGATTAAAATTCAAAATGTGACATTTTGGTGAATTTTATTATTTTTGTGATTTTTATTATTTTTTAATTATTAAAAATATTAAAATAATGTAAAAAATCAACTTTTTTTGGAAAATTGTAATTTTATTTTTCTTAAATTCCCCTAATATCAGAGAGGCTCCAAAACCAATTTGGTGAATTTTTGAAAAGTATTTTGAAAGTTATGAATTTTTGAAGTTTAAGTTTGGCTAAATGGCTTAATCAGCCCATTTGATAGGGCTAACAAAGTCCAATTGACTTCAAATTTTTATGGTGGGTTCCTCTAATCCTAAAGGTCAGTGGAGAATTGATTTCAAGTCAATTTGATGTATGATTAGCTCTAATTAATTAAAGCTCCATTTTGGGTGTTTAAGCCGATTAGGGTTATTACAAGTGAGTTAACTCAAAAACCATTTTCCCTAGGGTCCTCTGGTCATAAGAAACATCACCAAATTTTCCTAGAATTTATTTCACAACATGCTAATTATTAAAATTAAAATACTCAGAATAGTGACCTAGAATTGAAAAATCAATAACTCTTCATAGGGATGTGACTTTGGAAAATTCAGGGAATGTTCCCAAATTCAGAGGCTTCAAAAGCCCTATGGTCTAATACCATGGTGAATTGTATACATGCATGGAGAATTGAAATAGTGCAGAGAGTAAATAAATAATTAAAAATAAAATACTTGATGAAATTAAATGATTTCTTTTCCACATTATTCTCCTCTGTTCACTAAGCAAGAGAGTATTTTTATTTTATTTTTTTGATTTTCCTACACAAAGTTATGCATTTTTGAAGTTTAGGGAATTAAACAAATAAGAAAATCCCTATTTTTCTACTTAAGTGACGCGTCGCCAGCTCAACCTCGGCAGCTCCGAACGCACACGCGTCGTCTTCTGATTTGGCGCCGCCATCCGACTCAGCGCTCCAGGGCCCCGCGGTTCACGTACCATCGCGCTGTCCGGCTCAATCCAGACCGTCCGCTTGATACACGCTCGATCCGACGGCTCCCAGTCATCATCTACGACTGGTGTGCACCCATGACCGTCAACCTTCTAACCCTAATTTCTCACTCGATTCTCAATGAATTTTTGTGTTCTTATGCTCTATGGATTCGTCTTGAGGAGACGAACACATCCATACGGTAAACATGTATTGAAATTAACTCAAATTAAATAGAGAATCTCTGTAAGCTCGGGAAGAAGAGTGAGTCCATACCTTTGCTCAGAGAAGTTAAGCTTCGATCTGAGAGTTGTGTCACCTTCGATTGGGTCCAAGCAAGCTCCAGATGAAGTACCTTGGGCTGGTGAATCGTCCGGGTATGATTTCGACCACGGCCGATTACAAAGCTTGGAGTCCGGAACGGATGGGTGGCCCGGAGAGGGGCTTTCACCTGGGGAACTCCATCTCTTGACCTTGTGCGGGTGTGGGTGAGTTTAATTTGAATTTGGTGGAGAGTTGGGAGATGTCCTGTTTTGGGTGGAATTTTGGTCGAGAAATTGAGCTCGTTGGTGGGGATTAGGGCAAATTGTCACCTGGGGATCAACTGCTCTAAGTATGGAGAGTGGTCTGGAGCAATTTTGGCAGGGTTTCAGTAAGGTCTGGTTCAGCACCTCTCATGGCCTAGAGGAGGTGAGGTTTAAATAGGAGAGGGTGGAGGGCCTCCTAGGGGGGTTTAAGGCTTGGGATCGACTGCTTAGGTCAAGGGAAGAACGGCCATGGTGGCCATTGGGCATGGGGCGGCTCGGCGAGTGGGAATTCCAAACTTTGGCTCCTCCCGAGGTCTCGGCCATGGTGTTTTCCGGCGATCCGAGCGGCTGGCCGGTAGGCATGGGTCACCCTCGGGTCCGAGTGGGTCGTGGCTGGGGTTTAGTGTAGGCAATTGGGCTTTGCCATGTGTCAAAAGCTTGGATTAAAATGGCATGAGGGAAGGCCAATTTTGGCTTGATTTGGTCAAGTCCACCTTTTGGACTTGGTTCACCCTTCAAGGAGGCTTTGGGTGTTGTGGGGAGTCAAAGGAATCAGCTGGTTTGGCATGGAGAAGTCCTTATCCAAATATATTTGAATTAAATTTGGGTTAAGGGGAATCATGGTTAAGGCTAATGACTTTAGGAGATTAAGGAAAGAGTCTCCTTCTTTTGCCCAAAATGGCATGGTGACATGTAAAGAGGCTCTCATGGCTTCCATGTGGCTCATGCATGGCTTCATGGCTCATCTTTGGCTTAGGAAAAGTTTGGTCAATTTCATGAAAAAGGCTTTTAAAATTTTGGTAATTTAGGGGTGATTTGATGGGATTTGGCATATGGCTTGATTTGGATTTATTTTATCATGGATTTAGAACTTAGGATATGGTTTTATCAAATGGATGATGATAGAGGATTGTCATGTGGGCTTTGGGCCTTTTGAAATTATTTTTGATGGCTTTTAGGAAGGCTAAGAGGATGGGCCTTTAGGTTTAAGAATGAATTCATGGATGGGAATTTTGTAGAAGTTTGGGCTAAATAATTGTTGGGTTTGGTTTAGGGATATGTCATGAGTGATTTGAAATGAATTTGGAGTGATTTGGGTTTGAATGGGGTTGGATTTGGGCCTCTTTGGTAAATGGGCCAATGTAGGTCAAATTGGGCTAACTTGGGCCAATGTTGGGCTAGGATTGAAATTGATGTAAAATTAATGTTGGGAAATGTTTATGGGAGTGTTTCAAAGAGGTTTTGACTTTGGTTGGGTTTTGATTTTGGGGTTTGGCTTATTTGGGTTAGGTTTGGGTTTAGGTCAAAATTGGGCCTTTTAGCTTTGGGTTGAATTTGAGTGGGGTTTGGGTCTAAATTTTGGGTAAATCATGTTATTGTTTTGTTTGTGGGGATGTTAAGGAAGGTTTAGAAAAGGTTTGGGGTTAATTGGAGTTGAATTGGGTTAGTTTGGGCTAAGTTTGGGTCATGGGTCCAAATTGGGCTTTAAGGTCAAAAGTGAAATTGGATTCAAATGCCAATCAAATTGGACTTGGATTTGGTCTAGATTGGTGTTGGGGATGTTGATTTGAAGTTTAGAATTGAATTGGACCAGAATTTGGGTCAATTGGGTAGGTTTGGTTTGACATTGGGTTCACTTTGGGTTAAAGTGGGTCAAATTGGGGATTTTGACAAAATTGGGGTAAATTGACAAAATTGGCCCATGGTGTAGTTGAACAAAATGAAATTAGGAATATTTGGGATTTTCTGGAATTTTTTGGGAATTTTCTGAATTTTTGGATTTTTTGGCTAAGAGGGGCATTTTGGGTATTTGGAGGGTATTGGGAGGTATTTTTGGAATTTTTGGTATTTTTGGCTATGAATGATCAATTTGAGTAATGTGGGAATGTTTGGGATTGGTTTTGAGGAATTTTGGGTATTTGGAGATTTTTTGAAAAATTTGGGTAATTTCAAGGGTTTTGGGTAGGCTAGGCGGGTGTAGGGTCCCGGGGGTCAAAAATTGAAAATTTAGAAAATTGAAGATTGGGTAAATTTAAGTGGAATGAAATCATTTTGGTTGAGCCATGAAGCCATATCAAGCCTAAATGAGCCATGAAGGGACTCATTTGAGGCATTCACTATGTTGTTCCTAACCTCTTGCGCGAGGCTTAGGAGTTAAGGACCATCCATGTGAATCACCTTCATGAGTCGGGAGGTCAAGTTGGGTATGGGTGTGGTTTTAGGAGGTGTGTGAAAGTGTAGTGTATAAGTGTAGTGTGTGTGTAAGTCGACCCTCACCGGACCGAGGCCACCTGTGGGCGGTCCTAAGGCCGAAGAGTCCCATAGGAACTCATCCTTTAAACTTCCACATTTGATTTCAACCCTCCAGGTGATTAGGCGTCTACAATCAAGTTTGTGGAGTCTGTAGGGAGTTAAGAAGTGGTTTGAATTTCTAGGTGGTGGGTCCCAATTCTAATCCTCTAGGATAGTCAAAAGAAAAGCCTAAGGCTAGATCCTAAGTACTAAAAAGAAGAAGAGAAGACCTCATCAAAAATGAGGTCAACACACCTGTTTGCCTCTATTCAAATTTCGTCCCTACAAGATACAATATGAATGAGATTTACCGATATTTGACTGATGAACCAGAAGATTGGGAGATACGAGAAGACGGGTACGTTAGTTTTTCTGCATCACTTCTTAACCCCGTCTTTAAGCACTGACACTTCTTTATTTCCTCAAAATCATTACCCACTATGAGGGTAAATAAATTCTCTAAGGAATGTGCGATTTTGAATTATTGTATTCAAACTGGATTACCCATCGACTTTGGAACTATTATTGTGAAGTCTGCCTTAGGCCTAATTATACATGGATCTATTCACGGGCTCGGACATCCTTCAACAATTTTTGCATTATGTAGTTAATACCAAGTTTCTTACGAAGCTTGGGAAAATGTACTATTGCCTTGGAAACCATTAGATCCGACTGATATGTTTCCTACTTTGGATAACGATAATGAGACAACTATTATTACGGATCAAGCATCTCAAAACAATCCTTCAATCAGGCCCTTGACTGATAGAACTAACATGATCTTACGAAAACTTAAAGGATTGGAGAATGAAATACAAAATGTGATGAATTCCATTGATAATATCTCTGATTTATTTGATCACATTGACTGAAGAATGAAAGAGCACTTTGATCATTCAGGACATCTGGAGGCTAGTTTTATACGACTTTTCAGAAGGAAGGGATGGATTGAAGAAGATTCTACCGAAGAATTCCCTTTCGAGCCTTTCTATAATCTGTTCGTGCATTTACGTTCTATTGGAAATATCAGAGAAGAATTAAGTTCAGATCTTGATGAGTAAAAGATATTCATTCGTACTTATTTGTGTGTGATTGCTTGAATTTAGTTTTTATTTGCATTTTTTATAGTTAATCTCAGTCTAGATATGATTTTGTATTATTTGTTTAGTCTCAGCGTTTTGAGTATAGTAATGTGGATTACGACGCTGAATTGTGTGTGTGTTAAGATTTTTCAAAGCAATTTGTTAATATAGTGTGTGTGAAATTTGTAAACTTTTGGATTTCATATATATAAAGTTATAATGTTTGTGTTATGTGAATTTATGTGTTAATATAATATCTAATCATAATGAAGTATAATCTAAAGTGACCAGACATTATTGAGGCTTAAAATGAATTGAAAACATAATAAATATTAAAAATATTAAATTTTCGGAAACCTCGCCGAAAGTGAGATCGGTCCCGCCGACGGCGAGATTTTCCCGAAAATTTTGACCCCTTTGAATTAATTAGCTCGCCGACAGCGAGATTCCGTAAAACACTATATTTTGACTGGTCAACCGTCACTATTCATCATCCCCTTCCTCAAAACTTCAAAAAACCAACCTAGGGCTTGAGAGATCTTGCATTTGGAGCAGTTTCAACACATTTTGACACCGGATTTTGTCTTCCCTTGGTAAGAGCTTCCCTCCTATGTAAAATTTTTTGATTTTCACCATGAATTTCTTCCACATTAAGGAATTTTGGAAAACTTGAAAATGTGGAGAAAAATTTTGGAAGAAGTTCATGGAACTTGATTTAGAATGATTTTAGTCATCTTTGGAAGCCATTTTAGTAATATTTTGGAGATTAGTTGAGATTTTTGTAAATTTGATAGATCAAAAAAATGGCTCTGCGACAAAAGAGGCAAATGAAATATGATGAAACACGTTTTGTAAGTGCTTGAGCGCAATCAAGATACTTCCACAATAACCAAGCAAGGAAGTGCATACAAGATCGAGTATTTAAGAATCCAGGAGGAGAAGTGGAACGACTTATAAAAGAAAGGAGGTGGGAAAATTTCTTTTACACCAAAAATAGAGCTGCAGTGGAAGTAGTGAAGGAATTTTATGCCAACTTAACTGAAATAGAAGATGCACCAATAAAGGTTAGAGGATTTTTAGTCGATTTCAATGCTGCAAGAATTAATTCTTTCTATGAAGTACGCGTCCTACACACCAACGAGTATGATACTTTTGGAACAATGGAAGGACAGCTGGAAGAAGTAATCAACTTTCTCACTGATGAGAAAGGAGTTTGGAAAATCAAGCAGCGTGAACGGGTAAACTTCCCTCTTTCTATGTTGAATGCAATATCTAAAGTTTGGCACTATTTTATTTGTTCTACCTTGTTTCCTACCTATCACCATAGTGAAGTAACAAGAGATAGAGCAGTTCTGAATTTCTGTATTCAGAACCAAAGAAGTATTAATGTGGGAAGTATTATTTACAAGAATGTATTAGCCTCTGTAAGAAGTGAAAGTGGAGGAGGACTAGGGCATCCTGGTCTAATTTATGCACTCTGCCAATTATCTGAGGTAGAGGCAAGAGATGATGAGGAATGGGTGGAGCCTATGAAACCCATTACCTAGGGTAATATAAAGACTTATGAATCCCACGAAGGATAGAGATTTGGAACTAGGAGTTAAGTACCTTCAACTAGTAGGGATATTCCCTCTACCAATTATGATCCTCCTACTTATAGTTCTCCCACCCTTCATGATTTGATGAAAGAAATGACCCTGCAGCGGAAAAGTTTTGAAAAGATTAAGGAAAAATTGGAGCATATTGATCAGAGAATTGGAGGATTAGAGCGAATGCATGATTATGACAGCTAGTATCTCCAGAGACATTCAGAGTTTGAGATAGCTTATTATGATGCTGAGAATCGTTACAGGAGAGGAGAGCTTGATGTTATATTTCCTGAGTGCCCCGCTTACGGTCATTACCGACTTATTCCACCCGCTGATCAAGGAAACGATGATATAGTTTGGGACTTTGATGCGGAAGATTAGATTCTATGTTTATTTGCTTAGTTATTTGACTTATAAACTTTGATTATTATGATGTTATGATTGATTGTATGTATTTCTTAAAACTTTAATATTAATGTTTAGTTTCTGAACTTGATTGTGATGTGGTGTAGACCTTTTTAAATATTGTTGTCAAAGTTATATAGTTTGTAAATTTTAATATTTCAGACTGTTATTGTAACCTTAAATTGAAATAGTCAATTTTGTGTGTTTAGCATTAGACTAAATATAAGTTGTGATAGTGTTTTGTACTTATTTTGAAACTTCTTTACCCAACAATTTCTTTGATATTATATATGTGTAGAAAGTTATTAACGAGTACGAGTAATTAAGTGATGAAAAGAACCCGTGAACTTCAAAAGAAGAAATACCTAAAGCACGAAGGTATGATTTAAATTTACAGTTTGTTTTTTTTTTCACCCTATATAGATAGATAGAAAAATTTAAGTTTGGGGGAGGGAAAAATACAAATTTAATTATTAAATTGTTCTCAAATTATATTTTCAAAAATTATTATAAAATGATTTTTGTAGTAATTTTAATTCAATAAACTAGAATTAATTTATTTAGTTATTATAGAAAGTTAAAAGAAATACTTTTAATAATTAACTAATTTTGTAGATTAAGATATTTAGTATAAGAGAATAAGAATATAGTTAACTATTTAAAGTAAAGAAAACTATATTTTCAAATATAAAATTCTTAGGTATTTAGTTGAGAAAGAAAAGATTGAAACTCAATGAAGTAAAAACTTTGAAATACATATAAGGGAAGTAAATGTTTCAAGTTTCAAATTTAGGAAGAGGAAAATGAAGTTCAAAATTATTAACAGACTAACCAAAAATAGTGATCCTCACTTAAAAAAAGAAAAAAAAAGGGATTGAAAATCAATCCAGAAAAAAAAGAGAAAAGAAAAAGAAAAAAATATATAAATGTGAAGAGAAGCTTAAGGAAATGCCTTATAAAAAATTGGCTTCATTTGAATCAACCTAAAGGGTAAACTTCAGTTACATTTCTTAACTTATATATATGGATTAATATTTTACTACGTAGTGCTTTCATGAAATTCCTATCATCTGAATATCTTAAATAATTAATATTGAAAAGTATAGTCATTCTTGAAATAAATAGAAGACTAGAAATCTTAAACTTAAAGACTAAATAGCCTTATATCTATAGAATTAGTTTAATTGTTTAAAAAATATTTTTAGAAAACTTTACTATAATACTTATTTAAAGTAAATTCATAGTAATTCTGAATTAAAACTTTACTACAAATAATCATTACTTTTATGTAGTATCTAGATTACTTGAGGACAAGTAATAGTTAAGTTTGAGGGATTTTGACCACAAGAAAATATAGTGCAAATTTTATACCAATTTCATATGAAATTACACTTTAAAGAAATGCATTTTCTGTGTTTTATTGCAGGAATGAAGATTTATAGGTGCTGAAAGCAAAAAGAGCAAAAAGGGGCAAATCTGGAGCAAAAAGGACTAAAAATGATGAAAATTTAACTGTCCCGCCGACGACGAGATTTAAGCCGCCGACGGCGAGATTTTCCCGAAAGTTTTTAATATATCATAATAGAGCCCGTCGACGGCGAGATCGAGCCCGCCGACAGCAAGCCTGAAAGGTTAGCCTTGCTTCTAGAAGCCTGCCGACGGCGAGATTGAGCTCGCCGACGGCGAGACAGTTGATTCAAGCCAAATACGATGAATTTGGACGCGTTTTGAAGAGGTGCTTAAGCAACTTTTGGAAATTTGACTCCTTCTATAGATATAGACGATTTTATGTATTAGTGTGTGTCAATTAAGTCATCATTAAGTGTCAGTTAGTGTCAAATTAGTGTTTCCTTTTGTAGTAAGAGTTATTGTTTAGTGTCTTGGTGAGTTCTAAGAGTGTTGTACAAGAAGGAAGAGTCAAAGGAACTTGAGGAATCTGCTTGGGAAGAAGAATTGAGATAAGTATATTTGTTTATTGTTTTATAACTTTAAATGAAATCCAAAATCTGTGTTTTTATTCCCATGCGTTCGAGTAGTTTTCTGTCTTTCTCCTCGTTGTTGAGATTTTGTGAATTGAAGAATTAAAATGAGTTGTGCCTAATAATATTAAATAGAGATTGTGATAATCTTTTACTTAAATCTTAATTTACTTTCAATTAAGCCAATTGAATTGTTAACATATGTTGAATTATCAACTATAGTAAAGATTATATCCAAGATTCAGGGAATTCAAAAGCCTTGGAAGGAGGGTGCAAATATATAGGGAAATATTAATTATCGAGCGAAGAATTGAATATTTTAGTGTGACAGACTAAAATCTTCAATTCGGCTCTATTGTTTGGGAGCCGAAGTATAGATGTTAGCCCTCGAGCAAGTGGAACGTGGGAGCTCACAGTGGCAACCGTATCCTCCCGAACTTAGCCACATATTCAGTAACCAAACATAGGATAGTCAATGTTCTTTGCAGACTGAATAGGGTAAAGAATAGAAATGCTCCTATTTGGCACAATATAATTCTAAACTCATTTAATTATTTATTCACCTAATCCTCTTAACAAGGAGAAAGATACTTTTCTAAATTGACTTATATAATCTGTCTTTTAAGTATTAGTTTTAAGTTTAAGATTAGTAATCTGCTGTTACTAAAAATTAGTCTTTAAATCTCTAACTTCCCTGTGGGATCGATATCTAGGACTCCAATAGAGCCCTTTTTATTACTTGAGCGATATGTATACTTGCGTTGATTAAAGGGGAGGGAGTACAATTGATATTTTACGTTGAAAAACATTTACAACTTATTAAACTTAATAATTATATACATCCTTCTAATTATTACCCTACTCTCCCCCGAGGCTGAATTCTTATATTTGCTGCATGGCCGGTCACCAATCAAGGGTTTATATAACTATCTGTACACCTATCATAAATGATTAATCTTTTTGGTTAGCAACTCTTTCCAAAATAGATACATATTAATTAATATATTAAAAAAAACTGTAGTATATCTTGTTGTTATTCCATCACTAAATAAAACATACATAATTTTTCTATAATGAGCCTAAGTATAATCTTTGCTAAAATAAATAGCTCTTAAAAACAACACCTTCCTAATCTATTAAAGTGTTGGATTAATGAAATTTAGCCCATTGATTGGAAAGAAATTTGTAGAATAAGTTTGTGTACAAGATGATGAAATTACTAGGTTATATTTGTGTTAAGTACCACATCATTACGCTATATTTTATGCCATTATGTATTGAAACCCAGGAGAATATTACTTTAAGAGTATAAAATTCAATGTCACATGCAAATTCAAGATCAATGATACCACTTATCATTATATGTACTTTTTTTTACTATTATGATCCTTGTATTGAACCTTAAGAAATTTCAATTTTTTGCAGATCCTAAATATTAGAAGCAACATGTTTCAAGCTTTACTTTTATTTCGAATTACATATAGATTTTCTTTCTCAATCTATAAGTGGATATCTTAGGAATCTACATATAGAGTATAAATTATTCAATATTAGAAAAAAAAAAATTATCTAGAAAATCAATATCTCGTTCCTTATCAACGTAACCTGAAGCTTCCATGTGTTTAGAGGAAATTGAGGGCTTGTCAGTGAATGCGAATAAAAAAAATATTTTTGTGTGAGCTAATCTATTGATATGAGATTCGTAGAATTTTTTCTTATTGTTATTATTCTTCTGTGTGTGTGTGTTAATACACATGGATTGCGTGTGGGCATACATACACAAGTATTATTTAAGGCAAGCATATGCTATTATTTTGTTGGTGTCATTTGTGATATATTTTTTTTAGTTAACTGATCCACCTTTCTCTCCTCTTCCAAGCATAAATGTTTAGATAAAGTGAATCACATAATACTTAATAGAGAGATTTACAGACATTTCACACAATTCTTATTAATTTACATATTTATAAGCTGAAGTTTCAAATTGTGTGTAGGGGTGTAAAGAAGCCTAGCTTTCTTGTTTTAATTTTGCTCGTGTTTGAAATGACTTGCAAATAGTCTATTCGCATTCGGATTGAGAAAATGCTGGTTTTAGTTTTCAAATCATGTTTGGCTCGAAGTGTCTTATTTAAATTAATTAGAAAAAGAAATATAGGGCGTTTAATTCAAACTTAAATCATTCATATCCAATATAAACATGCAGAATCACATGACCACATGAGCTGTGATGATTAAAATTTACATATAAATATATATAATATATATTATTATATTAATAATATAGATGATTTTTTTTTATTTTGAGCAAAAACTAACCGAACACAATTGAACAAAAGATTATTCGTGTTCAGTTCGTATCCAATTCTAACTTAAAAATTTTGTTTATATTCGCTTAACTTACTTAACAAATGATTTGAATAAGAGCTACTTAAGTAGTGTTCATGACCAACATGCTTTTTTGATAGCTCTAATTATGCATTGTCTTCATTTTTTATAACCTTCCTACGACAATATTTTATAAGGTATATAGATTTTAATGTAGGCAAGGGTGCCAAATGGGCTGATCTGGCTCATTTCAGCCCATTTAAAAAAACCTGGGCATAGGTTAAACTTAAAAATGGGCTTTAGGATTGCTGACAATGTAATATATTTCTCTAATTTTAATATGGAAATGCACCAGATACTGTTAGTTTAATAAAAATCAATTTGGACTTATTGAATCAATGTGAAGAGAGTATAAATCAACTTATTTTGTATCAATTTCAAATTTATGATGCCACTTCGAAAATTTGATTTGAGTTAATTCAAAATTAATAAATTTAATTTAATTTAATTATTTTATATGAATCACATTATAATGCCCAGTAGGATGTTATGAGACCAAATCATATCTTAGCTTGCTTTACTTTTTTATATTTGGGCCCTTTCAGCATCAAATTTGTTTTCTTTTTTCTTTTCAAATTATGTTTGGTTATATTTATTATTTTAGTTTTTAAAATAAATTATTTTATTTTTAAAAATATTCAAAACTTCTAAAAAAGAGTTTTAAGTATTTTTAAAAACTACATGTCTAAAAAATATTTTAATTTAATTCAAAACATAAAATATTAAAAAAAAATAAAAATAAAAACAAAATTAAATACCCTGTAATAATCATAAAATTAAATATTTTTTATTCTCCTCAAAGTTTAATATAAATGAGATCAAAATAGCAAAACATGAGTCAATATCAACATGATTTGCAGCTCGCGTCTGGAGGACGTCCGTAAAATTATTTTCTCACCTTATTTATGAAATATGTGATGTAATGAATATGATAAATATTAGATTAAGCTGAACAACAATTTTATTTATTTTATTTTCTGGATTTCAACTTTCAAACAAAACCTTTCTGTTCCAAGAACAAATGATGCGTCCACTTGAGTTAACATAGTCTAGCGGCCCTCGAAACTGGGAGGAGTTCGTGAGCTGCCAGAAGAAGAAGACGACAACCCACATCTCCGTCAATCTCACACAAATCTCACTCACTCGAACATCAAACACCTGAACTATTTACACTATCTCACAAGAAGTTGGCACGGATTTGATCGATCCAGCAGATTAGGGTTTGTTTCTATTCACCTTTGTTTCTTCTTCCAATACCATTTTCAGCAGGCAGCGTTCACCGTCTGAGTCTGAAGTCGTCGCTGCTCGTAGTGCGTTCTGATGAACGCTTCCGCTCGTCCGAATAGCTCTTCTCTTCCCACCGAAATTCTCCGAAACGTCTCCGACTTCCGAAACTTCTTCTCCAGTCTCACCGCCGGCGATCCCTCCAGAAGGCGGGGGCGGCCATACCTCTCCCAGGAATCGCTCTTCTTCATCCGATGATGCGCCGGAGTATCAGCCTCCTCGGCGCTCCTTTCCACGATAGCCTTCCAGGTCTGATCAATGGTGTCATGCGACTCAAGGGGGTCCGTTCCTCCCGAATTGGGTGGATCCGGGTTGGAATCCGGCGGATCTGGATCGGAATCTGGTGGAATGGCGCCGGTGATCTCCGATGGCTTCTGCGGGAATAGGATTTCTAATTCATTTTGTACTGGGGGGTGGTAGTTCAAGTTGTGATCGTGAAGCTTCCAGATGACGATGATGATGAAATGGACGGCGATGAAGAGGTAAGTTGGCGAGAGCCACGCAAAGGCGAGGGTTCTGATACGAGGAAGGGAGTAAGAGAGGAGGTCGGCTGAAAAGGGCACCGCGGTTGAAGCGAGAACGATGACGGTGGAGACTATCCCGACGAGGAGAAAGGCTGTTCTTGCCACTGCAATTACAGTTGTTCTGAACTCTGTTGTTAGAAAATTTCGGTCGGAGGTAGCCATATGAATGAGAGAGGGAGATCAGAAGAGGGAGAATGAGAAAGGGGAAGATCATAAGAAAAACGCCATTGCCGACGAAAATGAAGCTTTTAGAGCGAGAGTAGGAGGGGAGTGGAGAATATTCAGAGTTTCAAAGCCGGGTGGTTCGAATAGTGCGGTTATTATATAGAAAAGAGGAGTAAAGTTGGGGGAAATATAGGGGGATTAAAGAAGGAAGATATTTGGTGCCGCTGCAGCTTACGGCGGAGGGACCGCTGGGAGGTAGAGTAGGCGGCGGCCGATGATTTAAAAATTCGCAATGATATTGTGCAAATTTTTTAATTACTTCATTTTTTTTTCGGGTTTAGAACATTGGGAATAAGAATATAAATATGTGGTGTAAGTTTAATTATTTAATGTAAGAAATTGATAATTAATTTTTAAAATTTTCACAAGTTTGTATTTTAATTATTGAATTATAAAATAATCTAAGAGTATTTTATAAGCTCATCTTATTTTCTCGTCAAGCTTAGTTTATAGGTTATTTATCAAGTTTTTTTTATATTAACGCGTAAGGAGCCTAATAATGCTCTTTCTATTTATAAAAGAATGAGCTAGCTCACTAACTAGTTGAATTATTATTTTTTTCTATAGTTTTTGCATTAGGGAAATTGAGCGAAATTAATCACAAATGCACACACACACACGAATATGCAAGGCTTTGACCACATAGTTGAAAGACAAAGCTCTCAACTACCAAATCAAGGAGTCTTTCATAGTTGAACCTAAACAAGATTATGAGAT
Source organism: Papilionanthe hookeriana x Papilionanthe teres (assembly GCA_022702705.1). Lineage (NCBI taxonomy): Eukaryota > Viridiplantae > Streptophyta > Magnoliopsida > Asparagales > Orchidaceae > Papilionanthe > Papilionanthe hookeriana x Papilionanthe teres. The sequence goes on along the minus strand of CM040438.1, from coordinate 53,322,633 downwards.
GTGTCCTTGGATCTGTCACAAGATTATCAGACCTTTTTGATGACCCGAATGATGTGGTTAAGGATTTAAACTTAGATATAACTGGATGAAACCCATATTAACCCTACCCAGGATGATAAATATTTGATATATGATCGATTAGTGTCGGACCCAAACACAAAATGTACAATGGCCTAATTTATACATGCCTTTTGAGAAAAAAGTAATTAATAAATTGGAGTTAGTGTCGTCTTTGTATAAGAATGCTTTTTATTTTATTAGACATGTAAGATGGAGTTTTTGGTTTGGTGTGAAATGATAAGAAATAGATCCAAGATTTTTTTATGTTTAATTTTCAACATGAACTCAACCTTAGTCTATCTAAATTTAAATATTTTCAGTTATGTTAAATTTGACTTATTGTGTCGATGGAAATTTTAACACTCGCTATTATTTTTTAATAGTTAAAAAATATGAGGGAGAATTAAATCTGGTATATATTTAGTTTTGATTGATAGTGTTGTTTGAATTTGTTATGAGATTAAACAATTTTACACATACATACCAGCTGGATATCAAAAATGAATTAACTCATTTGAAGGGATGCAACATGTTTCGTCAACTTGACAACATCATCCCCAAATTTAGAAGCATATTGCCTAATATCCATGGTGACATTTTTTTAAGTTATCTTAGGTTGGCTAATGAAATAATTTTTTTCCTGTCAAGTCCGAATGTCTATTCTCAACTTCTCTGATATTTTCAAATTTGATGGCCTATTTGTAGTCTTTTGTCTTCTTAAGTGTAATATTGGCTTGAAGAGTGAGTATCATAATCTTTGTTGATTCAATAAATATGTGTAAACTTCAAATTTTATGTATTAAAATAAATTATGCTTGATTAGTTTGAATATGGTGCTTTAGTATATCCCTCAATCTTAGCTTGATTCTCTAGATTGGCTTCCTTCACTTCTCGCTTAGAATTCGTGGGGACATTAACATAGTCAACCCCTTCCACTTCTAACAAATTTTAAAATCAATAAGTTGCTCAGTTATGGTTGAAGAGTCATTGAGAAGTTTTTTTAATGACCTTGATATTGAACAACCTAACTAATAGCTTTTTTTAGTGTCATTTTAAGGAGATAAATCATAATGGTTAACTTGATAGTGACTTCCACCATCAAAGCTCTCCAAATTGTCTCTCTTTTTTTTCGTTAAAAGTGGAGAGAGAGAAAATCACATGTAGCTTTTGCACTACTACTGCCCCTTATAACTCTCAAATAATATTTCAATGGCCTTTATGTTGTTACACTTCATAAATTCTTCATATCTTTGATGTGAGAGAAAGATAAGTCAAAAACTTCAAAAGAAGTCATGAAGTAATTAATGGACTTGAATAGTTATAAGTTGAGATCTTCTTAAATTAATAATAAATCACATTTAAAACTTTAAATAGTCAATAAATTGACCACAATCAACACAATGCATTCAGTAATAATTGATTTGCAAAATGAAAAAAAAAAGTAACATAAACTCTTTTATTATAGTTGTGGATATCTTTAGAGATATAAGAGATGAAAAAACTGATGAACATTCCAATATCAACTAAGTTGAGTTTAATTAATATGAACCAACTCATGGTGAGTTGAAGTAAAAAAGGAATCAATTCATGAAATCTATTAGAGGGCACATTAAACTCACAACTAAGTACCAATTCATCCAAATGTATTTGATTAACTATATTTGACCTAAAACTCACTCAAGTACCCATGGCTAGTCTTTTTATTTGAAAAGACAATTATCCCAAAGCCTCTAAATTAGTCATTAAATCAAAGCAAATACATGGAGAATTAAAAGAAACTCAAAATTTTCAAGTGAATTTAGCACATGATATAAGCTGCTCTTTCACTTAATATTAGATATTATTATTTTTTATATTATTAAATAGCGATAACATATCGAATTTCCATATTACAGAGTATTTATCAAGCCATAAAATGTTAATTTAATTATATATCTCAAATATAAAATTTTCTTATATGGACGTTCTGTAAGATAAACTTATAAATAGAATGCTGGTAAACGAGTCTATAAAATTCTACTTTATCTTGATATGCTCTTATTAACACATATTTGGTATCATTATACTAGATCTAATTTTTATCAAGCATGGTGAATATGGATAATTCTAGGAGTAGAAGATTAAGCAAATGGGTATATTTGATAGAGAGGAAGAGTAATGCAAGAATACCATCATAATTTTGTTACACCTTAGTGACTCATCTAAATGGAAGATCAACTCATAAAAAATGATTCAATAATTTCCAATGAATTTCTAATAAAAAAAATTCCTCGGATTTTTCCTCATTAATACTGTAACATCATTGCTTCACTTAGTCATCATTAACCCAATATTTTCATTAAGCTCGCTAAAAGTTCTTAATTTCATCAAAAAAATTGAATATGAATTCATTCATCCTTGTTAACCAAATAAAATCTCTGTTATGTGAACAATTTCATTTCTTTAAACTAGTGACAAATACCCTCCACCCATATAGCTCAATATACCCATTCTTAATGCTTACAAAAGGTATTTGAACCAAACATTTTTTATTCCTCAGTTTGATTCATCCTTTTCAATACTCAATATAAAGAATATATTTAAGATTTATCTATTTAAGGAGAGATCATTGAGATTATTTTCATGAATTCCATCTCGAAGCATTACAAGCTTTGAATAAAACAAAAGAATTCTAAGTATTACATAATTTAAAGATGCACAAATGCAATTGAAAGATTCTCAAACTTTCATGAAGATTAGATGAAAATCAAATGAATTTTATTGATGATTTATTATACATTTTAAATTTTACATGTTCAATATTAAATTCTGGCCATACTCACTCGAGGTCACAAAGAGGGTCCATTTTGATATATATATATAACAACAAACAACAGCTCAAATAACAACACAACAACGACAACAACAACAACAACAACAATAATAATAATAATAATAATAATAATAATAATAATAATAACAACCACAACAACAACAAAAAAAACATCATGATAACCTTAAGAACAGAATAATTGGAAGCTATTAGAAGTTTTTATTGACATCACCAACATAGTCCAAGTAAGTATCAATGTGAATTCAACATAATAAAAATTAGAGCTCCTTACAACAATTGTTGACAACATCACCATCAAATTGATCATAAAGAATTGAATACTGTAATTTTGAACTTTAATCCAATTTACGAGTTTAGGCCTCCAAGCAGATGGTCATTCTACATTTAAAAAAGGCGCTGAACACTTAAAATAGGACTTTTATAGTGGCATAAGAAAATTTGATGAATGAAATGTATAGTATTATTGTATACTTAATAACTCATAAACACGTCAATTAAACAATTTTTAAAGCTTATTAACAAAACAACTCATTAACTCAATCAATTTCTAGTCCTAGTTTATTCAACAACCATTCATTTAATAATTTATTTTATTTTTTTCCTTAGCAAAAAATTAATGCACCATTTCGATGATTTGGATTTCTCTCAAAATCAGATGACCTATGCTTCATGATAAAATTCTAATTATTTTAATGCTAAGACTTCAAGATATAAAATTACTTTTTTTATTTTATTATCTGAATGAAATCCCTTTTAAGTAATGAGTGTAGAGATATTTTCTTCTATAGAGATGAAAGCAAAGTAGAAGCCCATTCAAGACAAGGACTCATACAAAGAAGCATAAATGAAAATGGTTGAATAGGACTCCAAAATCTAATCTCATTAAAATTTTGTGATTTTCTTATCTACTTGAGAATTTTATTAACATGATATTTCTGTTAACTAGAAAACTCTATTAATTCAGCATACTATAAAAAAAGGTTAACATAACCTATTCATTTACTCAAAATAAATCTTTTACTCTGTATAGTTTTATTATGCTCTACTTAGAGAAAATAATAAAGTAAAGATGAATAATTAAAAATAAATAATTTCATTTATAAATAGATATTGCATGCAATTTGCCTCAAGAGACTTGAACAAGTAAAAAATTTACAAAGAATCATCTTTAGATGAACTCAATACTTACTTTCCTAAAATACTCTTTCTCTAACTCTTTGTTTCATGGAATATTCAATGCTATTAAAAAGCTTTCTTATTGACTTAAATGATTAAAAAGACTTTATGATTATTAAAAATGCCTAAGCACACGATATTTCTCTCTTGATTTTTATTCTTGACATAATAATTCTATTAATCAAAATATGCAACATCATTGATGACTCTGAATTTGGAAGCTTGTATAGTTCACAAAACTTTATCTTTAAGATTTAAAAGAAGGAAGATTACCGTTATATTCATTGATTCAAAAAATTTTGAGCAATCTCTTAATTCAACTAGTCACAATTATAGGATTGTTCATATGACCAATTTTGAATATCTTATATTCCTACTTTTTTATAAATATTTTCTATGATACAAGTTAATTAAGGAATTAAATGTACATCCAAAAATTTCAAGGTTGAGTTTAGTTGATCATATTGTTCAATATTAATTGAGTTTAATGTTAAACATTCAAGTAAGAAGGATTAATTTATAAAATTCACCCGAGAGCCAAACAATTTGCCATTACGTTTAACTCATCTAACTATAACTAATTCATCATACTCAAGTCAAAGAATAGACAAAGTCACTCAAAAACCAATTCAGTTACACAATTCACTAAGTAAATTAGCCTAAAGAATTAAAGTTATCAACTTAATACAAAGTCATAGAGAATGCATCAAAATTCAGAAGTTGGCAACATTTCACTTGAACTGATCTTTTATTTAAGGCAACACATGTATTTGTAAATAATAATAGATATATAAACTAGCTAATTTTATTTCATATCAAACAATTGCAACGTCTTACAATGTGATTTTACTTGTATTGTTCAAATGTAAATTTTTAGCACTGTTGTGCTTTAACCCAAACCCCAAAAAATGGGATCAAAGGATGAGCCTAGGACATCTAATTATGTATGCTAGTCTTATGCTTTATGGTATTTATTAAAATTTTAAAGTCACTTTTATAGACATTTTTTTTCTCTCACTTTCATTTTTTTTCTACATTGTTTTGTTCTAATTAGTCAAGCACTAGTGCCACCCACATGAAACTTAGAACAAAAATGACTAAGCCAAGATGCTTCAATCTCAAACATGAGCTATTTGTTCTATGAGGGTTAAAGTTTCAATATTTATTAAAAAAAGATTTTGAGCTTATATTCATTTTATGGAAGAGTGATGCTTAATTATTTTTTGTGCTAGCAAAAGTGCAAGTCATAAGACTAGCATACATAATAGCTCGACAATATAAGATTATGATTTCTCTAAGCAATGTAAGACTATAATTTCTCTAACCAACCAACCACATTGCAGAACTTCGATTTCTCTACCACTATTGCCCAAATACTGCTCCAAGCTCCATTTCTCGACTTTTATCACCAAGTTATGATAACAACAATCATCAGATCTTTAAATCCTATCAATATGAGCTCAATAATCATCAACAAACTATGATTTCCTCACCATCACCCAATTTGAATTGTTCTATTAACATCACCTAACTAAGGTTACTCATTTTTTTATCACGAGATCCCTATAGCCCATCTTCAATTTTTGAATACAACCATTCAACTAGGATTGCTTAATTACCACCACTCATACATGGTCACTCAACCACAATTGTTCATCAATAAATTTCCATCCTTATTGCCTAATCATTAACTCCCAACCACGGTTGTTACATCATGGCTTCAATCACCCAACTACTCTCACCATATATAGAAGCTAGATCTCCATCACTCATCTATGCTCGCCCAATCAGTACTATTTTCTGACAAAAATTGCTCTGCTACTATTAGCTGACTATGATCTCTTGATTATCTTTAACCAATTATAGTACTATTGGCCCCCCAACGCCTTGACATATAACATTGATGAATATAAGTGACTCATAATTGCCTTTAAGGCCAATGCACATTGTTAATATATGCCATCACTCAAAGACTGACTCATAATTAATATGAACGCTTATGTCGAACAACTTTGTCATCTACCATTGACAATAACATTAACTCGTGCTATTGCTAATATGTGTTATGAATGTCATCCACATTAAATACACATTAAATATATATCGCGCCTCTTATCTCTTCTCCTCTCCTCAAAATAGAACTATTTAACATGCTACATTACAATCTTTTAAAACTAGTACAATTATTTAAATTAGGCTCAATCTCTTGGTATTTTTCTTTCAAAATCATTCTGATGCTTCCTATAAAATAACTTTTTCTATTTGTATATATGCAGAATTTTAATATAAAGTTAGGATGTCAACCTCTCCTTTAATCATAGGGAAAATTTTCTATATGAAACAATATATGTGTTGCAGTTTTGATGATAGATCAATATCATTTACACTATCACTGATTTGATCAGATTTAAAATAATAAAATCACTGCCTAACGCTAGAACCTACTTATAATTGTTTTCCAAGGCCATGCTCGCCAGTCCTCTGTATTAACCATGAACTTAAACATCTCCTGTCTTTTCCTACTATTGCAACACCGTTTAACTGTGCGATGAGCGTACATTTAAGTGAAAAAGAAAACAATAATTTTGAGATGACTTGAAAGCAGCACTTTAAACTTTGGCTTCTCAGCGACCTAAAATCATAGGTGCTGTAGTTTTCATCCTTATTTTGCTAACAAAGTCTCTTTAATTTTACATACAAAATTTGTCAATAACAGGAGAAATATTTTGGTATGGAGCGCGTGCGTAAGAAAGTTATTCTGAAGTTATTGGGAGATTATGTCCGTGTTATTAGAGTCAATACTCCCAATAACCTCACTATAACCCTCAAGAACCTACAAATATACGAAAACAAAACAACAGAACTTATTTGTAGGTTATTGAAGGGTTATTGTGAGATTATTGGCGGTATTGACCCCAATAAAAGGAGATAGCCTCTCAATAACTTCTGAATAGCATTCTTACGCACGCAATTCTGCGTGTGTATTCCTTACCTTAATATTTCTCAAATCCTTCTCCTTCGATAGAAAAATATTTTACTACAAAAAAAAATTATCTTATTTTTTTTTAAATAACTGTTAAATATTCAACTCAAAATTTTCATTAGACATTGCAGATAAAGAATTGAGAGAAAAGAGATTGAAAATTAATGAAATTATCATATTAACAGGCTTTGCTGTTAGCATCAAAGAGTTACCTGTAATGATTCCTATAAGAAATGTTCATGGATAGCCTGCTTTAACGGTTAGGCCACCACGCAAATAATAGCATACTTTTTTGTACATTTTAACTAATATCAGTCTAATTCATTGTTCAAATAAATTTTAGGAGCTCACTATGTATTTGAAAAATATAGCTACTTTATCATATAATGAGAAAATAATATTATAAATTATTTTTCTTTTTTCCATTTAGCTTTATCTCAGCAAAGTTCAACAATAAAGTTTTAAAAGTATTAAATGATAAGCTACTCAGAGAGAAATCATTGATATCGGTCTCAAAAATATGAAAACAATGATAAATACCTGAAAGAAAAGAAAACCAGCCATTTATACTATCGCTAACGTCCATTTTTTCAGTGGTTAGGTTTGCTTGTGGCCTTTCGGCGAGCCGAATGTGATGGACACTGGAGAAAAAAGGCCAATGGCAGTGGAAAAAACAAAGCAACCAACAACTCTGGCAACATAGCCACTAGGTCATTTGGTCATTGGAGTACTGTTGAAAGTCCACCAACTCATAGTACTCATAGTTTTCTTGCTTATTTGTCTAAGTTGTTTTACCTTTGTCAATAGAAAATATATTAGAAATATAGTTATTTATATGTATGTTTTGTTTAGTAGAAATTCATCCAAATTTTAAATATGTTTGATTGAAATTCATTAATTTAAATAAATTGACAAAGCCGTGGCATAACCCATACGTTTACGTTGTAATCGTTGGCAAAGCCTTAGACCTGTTTACGCAGTAATTGCAGCTTTTCAACTTTTCATAGTTATAGATCTGTCTACAAAAAGTCATTACATGAAGAATCATGTAGTATCGATAACTTGTTTAGTGCAATATGTGAAAACGATTAATGAAGCAATTGTTTCGGAAAATGATCATGTTGCCCCTGTTTGTTAAAACTGTTTATAAATATATTTATTTATATATTAAATTGATTAATATATGTAAATATATAAAAGTAATGATAATTATGAAATAAATTTGTATGTAAGTACATGCATCCCACTTCATTCCTACTATTTTATCAGCCACCGATTGAAGTATGGAAATGTCTATTTCACTTTTAAGAAGTTGAAATAGCAGTATAATTTCTGTAATGAAAGATTAGACAGTTTATACATAATATTTGTTGGTAAAAAAAAGAGAAAGCAAGAGAGGGCTAGGTTCATCGCAATCACAAAACTATGTAATGTATCTCCGAACACAAGCATATATGTGGTCTAAATTCGGGAACATGGATGGGGAATAACAAGTTCATCTCAAAATAAGCCGTTTGCAAATTCCAGAAAAAGAAAATCCGCATTGAAGCAACAAGTACAAAACCCCATTGATGCTAACCGGCAAGAGTAAAACAGGCCGGAGCAAAACCGCAGTGAGGTAACCAGAGCAATACCTCAGGGAAGCAACCACAGCATAACCACACTAAAAAAGATTGTTAAAAAGGCAAAATAATGAGAATTTCTTGGCCATCTTGTAGCTAACCGGCCAGAGCAAAATCGAAGTGAAGCAAGCAGAGCAAAAACCCAATGATTCTTTAATGAATGTACAAATCCACCACAGATTAGAAGGAAGAAATAAAAATGGCAGAAACGGGAAGGAGATGAGAAGGAGTAATCATCAGAGCCGAAAAAATGCTACGCTTCCTCAGATCAGCAATAGAGGAAGAAAATGGCTCATCGTACCTGAGATCGGTCGAGCGCGGGGCCACGAAAGGAGAAGACGAAGGAGAGTCGTGAGGGTAGCAGCCGGGAAGCAGTTAGGGAAGAAGGGATGGGATCAGCGGGGCCGCAGGGGGTAAGGGATAATATTTTTGGGGCGAAAGCCGGGTCGCGGGGTTATTGCCACGTCTCGCTTTTACTGAGCTTTCCCAAAACCGTGTTGCAACGCTGCGAACCAAACTGCAAAAAACGCGACGAAGCAAAAGTGGGCCACCACGCCGTGGTAAAAAAGGCGAACCAAACGGACCCTTAGTGAGTGCATTGTAAGCCTATCCTCCCACATGTTCAGCCATAAAGGATTAAGAATTGTTTTTTATTTATTTAAAACCCTAACTATTAGCATACGAAAAAATTTCGAAGTGAAGAATTTCAAGAATACACCACCGATGCATATTGTGAACCACATACATAGCTTTTTACAAACTTAACTCTAGAGCAATGTAGTCACATTCTACGACTCTCAATGTTGATTGTCATCTCTCTCTTTCTCTCTCGCCCGCTCTCTTCTATTCTTTCTTCGATATTTTGATGCCTCTATTTTTGATTTAATACAAATGAGATCATAGCCTCTGATTTTGAAATTTAGCCTCTATTTAACATATCACATCCTCGTTCCACGATTATTTGAAAGATTTCTCGTTAAAACAATGTCAAACTTGTGGATGTTTTCCAATGAAGTTCATTATAGCCCTATTTTCTCACTAATTTGTTCATCACCTCATAAATTTTATAAGACTAATCTATTCCAATTATTGGATGATAAAGTGAAGCATTTTGTTCCTTATTTACTATTTATTTTATTTTTGAAACATGAAGCTAAAATAAACACATTTTTACTCGTTTCTAAATCTTAAAGCCTATCAATGGTGGATTTTTCTTAAGTTTTATTATTTTAGCAAATTATATAACAATGATTAGTAATGTTGTTTTATGTTAAGCTAAGTTTCTTAATTTCCATTCAATAAATTTACAAAATTATGTTATCTTCTCATCCAACAACAGGATGAAATAGAAAATACATAAATTAAAGTCGATTTAATTTATGTTCATGATTTTCTTTAAAATTCTATCATAGAATCATATAATATTCATAGCTAACACTTGGTGGAAGATTTTTATTTTTTATTGATGGGCTAGGTTATCCACCATAGATCGAGGTGATTTTTATCTAAATGATCACAAGTATCATTCATAGAATAATATACTGCTCTGAATGAATGAAATATTACCTTTCAATGGATATAATCACTTTGATGAAAAAAATCTTCCAGTTTTATGGTGGTTGTGGGAATTTTTTTTATTATAGGGGCCACACCACAGACCTTTAATGACTTCTATCTAAATGATTGGAAATGACATTTGATTAATAATGTACTATATCAAAAGATATAAATATTAACTCATAATTGCTCTAATCATTCGAATGAGAAAATTCCTTAGGATTTATAGATATGTGGAACTAGAATTCTTCTCTTACCTTATGAATTTAAGATCAAGTTTATTTTAATTTTAGGCTCTGAATTTCCCTATGAGGGAGATCACTCATAGTTAATTACATTTTAAGTTGAGAAAACTTTTGATTAAATGTATGCCTTATAGCTTTCATATTCATTAATGAATGTCTATAAGTTATTAGAGATTGAGAAATTTGATAAAAGGGATAATATTGGACACATGTTGACTTCATTTGAGTTTCAAAATTTTTAACCCTTTAGTTGATCCCGACATTTGACAATTGGAGTTGTATAAAGCTTGAATCAAAATGGTTAGATTTGAGAAATAATTTTATATTGGATTGGATTTGGTTTTGAGTTTGAATAGGTTTGAATTTGATAGGGATTGAAGTTAGTTAAATTGGACTTGAGTTGGAATTGAATTAAGGTTGGGTTAGGATATGAAATTAGATTGGATCTGGATCTAATTAGAGTTGAATTTAGTTTTAAAGGGTTAGGTTAAGTTGAAGTAGATTGAATCAAGTTTAATTTAATTAGGGTGAATTGATTTAAGGAACATCCAATTTTACAGGACAACAAAGGGTAAAAGATCTCTAGATGGAGGTGAAGCCCTAACCTAAATATCTCTAAAACAGAAACTATAGGTGTCCTAACCTAAATTTGGGAGTAACATACCATGTCAAGATGTCTATGGTTTTCCATCATCTTTGGTACATTGGTGTTGACCTCACTTTTAGTTGAGGTCTAGTCTTTCTTTAGAATAGCCTAGGGTCTAGCCATAAGACTCTCCTGGTGACTTTTATAGAAAACTAGTCTTGGAACCCTCCCCTTAGAAATTAAAACACTTCTTTGCTTCACTGAGAGTTTTCATATGCTTAAGGCATAACCTTAGCTTTTGGGAGGAAGAGACCAAACATAAGGAAGCCCAGGAGAAGTATCCTATAGGTGGTTAGACCTTAAGATTTACCCTGGAGGTTTGGAGCTTACACCATACACACACTTCATATTCACAACCCTAAACAAAGCACATCCCACTTTGATCTCCTAACTCTTTGGAAACTCATGTGCGTGGTTTTCTCCAAGCCCTTAGCCCCAAGCTAAAGGTTTGATTAGTACCAACACATAGAGGACCAAATGAGGGTTGCCTTTGGTCCATGACTCAATTTAAATAATTCCATATTATTCACCTTCAACCAACCTTAATTTTTCCAAAATTTTAATTTTTGACCCCTGCCCCTAAATCTACCCAAAAAAAATCTCTAAACCCCTAAAATTTCCCAAAATTTTTCAAAATTATCCAAATTACCCATTTTTCTCCAAAAAATATTTTAGAATATTCCCTACTACTCAAATTGACCAAAATTACCCAAACTTACCAAATTTTGAAAAATAGCACCAAAATTTGCAAAATTACCAAAATGCCCCTCTTAGGCAAAAAATTCAAAAATTCCCAAAAATTCCCAAAACCTCCCAAAGTTTCCCAATTTTATTTTTCTCAACTACCACATGACCTAATTTGATCAATTTAGCCCAATTTGACCAAAAGCCCCAATTTTACCCATTTAACCCAAAAGTGCCCAAATTAAACCCAATGTCCACCCAATTGGTCCCAATCTTTCCCAAATTCAATCCCAAACCAAAACTCAATATCCCAAATACCAATCTAAACCAAATTCAAGTTCAATTTGACCCACATCAATTTCAACTTAAACACAAAATCCCTAATTTTGACCAAGTGACCCATTTCATCCAAACTGGACCCAATGTCCATCAATTTCCCCTCAATTTGAATTCAAAAACTCTCATGACGCTCCCCTAGGCCAAATGCAACATTCAGTCTCCCCCAATTTGAACCAAAACTCCACCCAAATCCATTTGAACCAAGCTCCCCCAATTTTAACCCAAATTGAATATATGACCAAATTTTACCAAATTGATTGCCCCAATCCCAAAATTGGCACCCAATTTATGTTGAAAACTCTTTATAACATCCCCCTAAACCATTTGGAACCTTCAAATAGCCTTGGACCGAACCCTACCCTAACCTAAACTCAAGCTAACTCAACTTGCCCCAAATTGGCCAAAAATCCCAAATTAAGCCAAATTGAACCTCTAAACCAATTCAAAATCACTCCAATCCTTCTCTAAACCATTCATGACAACCATATACACAATATTGCTCAATCACTTGGGCTCAATTCAAGCTCAAACCCAAGTTAGCCCAATTTGAACCCAAAGTGACCCAAATGAACCCATGACACAAATTCATCAAATTAAACCAAATGTGACCAATCCAAGCTTCCTACAGCCACCAAATGGACCCTAGGGACTGACCTAAATGTCCATAGCCCAACCTAGTGGAGCCATGGACCAAAGGTCCCCTAAATTAGGGGATTTCACACCATTTATGACTAAACATAAGGGAGATTTTCCATAATGCTTTAACCACTTAAGCTCACCCTATGATGGCCTGACCACTGACCCACCTGATCTACTGGTCACCTCCCTTGGCCTGGCTGGCCAGTCTAGTCACCGAAGGAGCTCAAACCGAGAGCTACCCCACACCAAATGAAACCCAAACTCACCCCCCAACCTGTCTAGCTCTGATTGGCCATCACAGTTCTTCATCACTCCGCCTAAGCATATAATTTCACCCACATTAGCCCCCTGAGCTCAGCCGAATTTCCATGGCCATAAATGGAGCTCTCCACTGCCAAAATAAGGTGCTGGACTTTTCTCAAGCAAATTGCTTCCAGAGCTTCCCTAAGAGGTCTGATCCACTTAAAAAGTACCTATTTTTATGCATTATTTATGATTCAATTTTTAAGGATATTATGCTTTAATGAAAGGTATTTTTATGTTTTTAGATATAGGTGATAAAAAAGAGTTCAAGAAGGAAAAAAGAGCAAAAAGGAGGAAAAATAGAGCTAAAAAGCAAAGTTGTCGAAATTATAGGTCTGGCGCCTAGGCGCCAGATTCCGACGCCTAGACGCCAGAATCCGTCGCCTAGGCGCTAGGTCGATACTAAAGTAGATAAGATTTTTAACAACTTTGGGCAGTTATTTTGAAGGTGTTAAGCGGTTATCAGATCTTCTAGAAGACTGGAAGTTACTCCTAATACATAGGACATGTGATACAATGCATCTGGACACAAGAAAATAGTTTTAATTGCGAAGAGGTGCGATCTAAAGTGAAGAGGTGCGAAGACTTGGTCACGGACTTCGGCGCCTAGGCGCCAGATCCCAGTGCCTAGGCACCACAGTTACTTTCTATAAGATTCATTGAATTTGGATAAATTTTGAAGATGTGCCTTAAGCAACCCCTGACCATTTTCGAAGCTCTATAAATGGGAGACATGTCTACAGAGAAAAGTGACCCCTAGATCTCCAGCATCCGGAGATAGATTTAGAGAGCCACCATATTTTCTTCTTAAGTATTTAGTGAGTTTATTTTAGTTATTTTGAGTGTTACTACTCAATTCCTTGAGTAGTAAGTGAGAGTTTGCAAGTATTGTTGCTGTTGAAGTGTTGTACCTTGCATTGGAGTCAGTGGGAGTCAAAGGATCACTTGAAGAAACACTCTAGATAAGTATTTGTAACTTGGTTCAAAGTTTTATAAATATGTTTTGTTGTGAGAATTCAATGTGTTCTGAGTAGTTCCTTTTCTTTCGCCTTTCAACTATGAAAAGATAATAAGATAATTTAATTTTGTTGGAGAACTTAACTTAATTTTAAAATTATTGCGATGATATTCATACCTGATCTTAATTTACTTTTTAAACTGGCCATTTGAATTGTTAAAACCTATTCTAAGACCTATCCGGAGAAGAATTTTTAACTAGTAGATATCACATGAATCCTTGGGTAATCGAAGGCCTTGAGCGGGTTATTCAAGGTGAAGTGCAAATAAATAGGAAGATATTGTTTATTGGGTGTAGAATTGATTAGTTTTTAGAGTGATAGACTAAATTCTAATAATTTGGTTTATAGAAAGGGAACGGGTCACTGGTAGGGTCGACCATAACCACCATTGGACATCTAGAAGTGTGAGCCTACATTAACCCATTCTACTAATAATACATCTTGAACCGATCTATAGATTAGCCAATGTTCTTTATACTATCGAGTGAAGGTAAATAATAATAATGCTTCTATTTTGGCGCAATACCATAATCTCAAGTTCTCCATAAATGATAATTATTCTGAAAAATCTTGGATTAGTTGAAAAGGAGAATGTTGTTTTATTTATACTTGCATTAACCTTTACTATATTGCTGCTTTACTAACATCTAGTAGAAATTTAATTAAACTTAAAATCTGAATTTTGAAAAGAAATAAAAATTATAATTTGAAAATCTAATAAATTTCTTCAATTAATTTTCACTTAATCTTCTCTGTGGGATCGATAACCAGGACTCCAATAGAGCCATGCATTACTTGAAACGATACGTATACTTGCGTTTGAAATTGTGACTTTACGAAACTATTATAAAAATATAAATATAAGCTCATAAATTCTTGCAGAAGTGTGTCGGTATCAAGTTTTTGGAACTTTGCTTTTTAGCTCTATTTTTGCTCCTTTTTGCTTTTTTTCCTTCTTGAACTCTTTTTTTATCACCTATATCCAAAAACATAAAAATATCTTTCATTAAAGCATAATATTCTTAAGAATTGAATCATAAATAAGGCAAAAATAAGTACTTTTTAAGTGGATCAAATTTATCTTCCCTGTGGATTTTATTATACTGGATATGAAAGAAGATAAAGAAATGCATATTATTTTAGGGAGACCTTTTCTAGCTACCGGACGTGCTATGATTGATGTACAAAAAGGAGAATTAACAATGAGAGTTAATGATCAAGAGATAACAATTAATGTTCTGAAATCAATGAGATATCCTGACAAAGAAAAATGTCATCGGATGGATATTTTTGATTATATAATTAAAAAGCATTATCAAGAAAAATGTAAAATCATTTCTGAAGAAAAAATGATGAATCTGTGATATATAATGAGTCATTAACTAAAGAAATTGAAGAAGCTAATGAAGAAAATTTATTTGAAGAAACTCATTATATTCATGATAATTGGGAAATTTTAGACACAACTAAAAAAGATATACTTTTACCCTCAGTTGAAAAAGCCTCTGGACTGGAATTAAAAATGTTACCTGCACATTTAAAGTATGTATTTCTTGAAAATTCATTAACTTTACCTGTGATTATATCTTCAGAACTAAGCAAAGATCAAGAAGAAAAATTAATAGGAGTTCTGAAGAATTATAAGAAAGCTTTTGGTTGGACTATTGCGGATATAAGAGGAATAAGCCCTTCAATCTGTATGCATAGGATTTTAATGGAAGAAAATTGTAAACCTACTATTGAATCTTAAAGAAGATTGAACCCAATTATGAAAGAGGTTGTTAAAAAAGAGATTTTAAAATGGTTAGATGCTAGAATTATTTATCCTATTTTGGATAGTCAATGGGTAAGTTCTTTTCATTGTGTTCTGAATAAAGGAGGAGTAACCGTCATTGTTAATGATAAAGATGAATTAATCCCTACAAGACAAGTTACTGGATGGTGGATTTGCATCGATTATCGAAAATTAAACAACGCCACTAGAAAGGAACATTTTCCTTTACCTTTCTTGGATCAGATGTTGGATAAATTAGCTGGACACTCATATTTTTGTTTTTTGGATTGATATTCTGGTTATCATCAATTACCCGTTGCTCCTGAGGATCAAGAGAAAACAACATTTTTAAGTACTTATGGAACATTTGCTTTTAGAAGAATGTCTTTCAGTTTATGTAATGCACTTTCAACTTTTCAGAGATGTATAATGTCAATATTCTGAGATTTAATTGAAAAAGGAATTGAAGTATTTATGGACGATTTTTCAATATTTGAAACTTCTTTTGAGTCTTACTTGGAAAATATAACAAAAGTTCTGAAAAGATGTGAAGAAAAAAATTTAGTTCTAAACTGGGAAAAATGTCAATTTATGGTCACAGAAGGAATGTACTTGGACATAAAATTTCACAAAAAGGAATTGAAGTTGATCAGGCAAAAGTAAAAATTATTGCTAAACTTCAACCACCTACTACTCTTACTGATGTGAGAAGTTTTCTGGGTCATGCTGGATTTTATAGAAGATATATAAAGGATTTTTCTAAGATGGCTAAACCTCTTTGTCATTTATTCGAAAAAGAAGCTAAGTTTTAATTTAATGAAGATTGTCTTAATGCTTTCAATATTCTAAAAGAAAAATTAATCACTGCACTTGTCATTGTTGCACCTGATTGGAGTAAAACTTTTAAATTGATGTGTGATGCAAGTGATTATGCAATTGGAGCTGTATTGGGACAAAAATATGAGAAAATTTTCAAAGTTATATATTATGTTAGCAAAACTCTTAATGAAACTCAAAGAAATTACACTACTACCGAGAAAGAGCTCTTAGAATTAGTATATGCCTTTGATAAATTTAGACCTTATCTTCTTGGGACCAAATGTATCGTACATACTGATCATTCAGTTATTAAGTATTTAATGTCTAAAAACGATGCTAAACCTAGATTGATAAGATGGGTTTTACTTTTACAAGAATTTGATTTTTAAATAGTGGACAGAAAGGAGCTGACAATCAAATTGCTGATCATTTATCAAGAATTAAAAAGATAGTGAGAATATTACTGAAGAAAACATAAATGAGAAATTCCCTGATGAACAGTTATATGTTATCTAAGGATTACAAACGCCTTGGTATGCAGATATAGTTAACTATTGGGTTAGCAATATTTTACCGTATGGATTGAATAACAAATATATTAAGAAATTCAAGAATGATTCTAAATCATATATTTGGGAAGATCCTCATTTATTTAAAATAAGCAGAGATTCTGTGATTCGAAGATGTGTACCTTATGAAGAAACTTTTGCAATTATTCAAAAATGTTACGATTCTGAATTTGGAGGACACTTTGGAGTAGATAAAACTGCGTTTAAAATTTTAAATTCTAGATTTTATTGGCCTACATTATTCAAAGATGTTGGATATTATGTAAAAACTTGTGATCGATGTCAAAGAATGAGGTTTAGAAAAGATGAAATGCCTCTAAGCTATATATTAGAAATTAAGATTTTTGATGTATGGGGTTTAGACTTTATGGGACATTTTATGCCATCATCTGGAAAGATTTATATTTTATTAGCAGTTGATTATGTTTTAAAGTGGATTGAAGCTGTAGCTTTACCTAACTGTGATTCCAAAAGTGTTTCAAAATTTTTAAAGAAAATGATTTTTACAAGATTTGGAATGACAAGGGTAATTATCACATATGGGGGAAGTCATTTCAGAAACATAAGAATTTAATCATTATTGGAAAAATTCGGAATTAAACGTAGAATTACAACTGCTTATCACCCACAAACAAGTGGAATGGCTGAAATATCAAACAAAGAAATTAAAAGAGTATTAGAAAAGACCCTTAATCCTAAAAGAACTGACTGGGTTGAAAGACTCGATTCTGCATTATGGGCTTATAGAACAGCTTATAAAATACCTATTGGAATGTCACCTTATCGGTTAGTTTATGGTAAACATTGTCATTTACGTGTTGAACTGGAACATAAAGCTTACTAGGCGATTAAGGAGTTCAATTATGATTTGAATGTTGCAGGAGAGAAACGACTATTCAATTGAATGAAATGAAAAAGATAAGAAATGAGTCCTATGAAAATGCAAAGATTTATAAGAAAAGAATGAAGAAATTGCTTGATAAAAAGATTTCAAGAAAAATATTTGAGCCTGGACAAGAAGTATTATTATTAAATACTCATTTAAGACTTTTTCCTAGAATATTAAGATCTAAATGGTTGGGACCATTTATAATTGAGAAAGTATACCCTTATGGATATGTGGATATCAAAGATCCCAAGACGGGAAAAATATTTAAATTTAACGAATTAAGACTGAAGCCTTATATGGGAGAAATGAAACCGATTTACATGAAGGCTTACGAACTGAGTCTACCCGATTAATATAACTGATTAGGTCGGGCTGACGAGGTTAAACCAAACATTTTGTGGGAGACAACCCATATATTATCATTGTGATTGTTTGTGATTTTAATTTATTTTAATCGATATTTGTGTGTTGATCACACCATTTTAATAGACCTATTTTAAGACCGAAACTTTGTAAATTTGACGATAGGCGAAACGGAGTCGAACGTGGTTCCGGCGCCTAGGCACCCAAACTTGGCGCCTAAGCGCCAACATAACCAATATGTATCGATTGTCCGACACTTAAGCGCCAGATTTTGGCGCCTAAGTGCCCCAGTTACTATTCGTGCAAAAACCGAAAATCTTTAGTTTTTCACACGAATTCTTCTTATAAATTGCCCTATCTTCGTCCCCAATCCCTAAGCAACCCTATTTTCGACCAAAACAATTCATTGTGGAGGAGAAAAGAGAAGTTTAGAAGCAATGGAGAGAGGAGGTAATGGCAATGCAATAAGAGATAAGTCTTCTAAAGATCCTCAACCTTATTTCAATGAATTTATTGCTGTATGTTTGGAGAAATTGTTTAGTCGCTTAGTTAAGATTGAGGCGGAATTGCTAAGTGTTGGGAATCGTCTGCATGAGATGTATCACCAAATCGAGCACTTGGAATGGCAGACGAAATTTCAATTCGATCATACGGCGGCCTATCAAGATGCTTAAGTAGTGATGTATGCGAAGAACAAATGCATTGATGAGAAGACGACTTTGGAATTTCCAAGGGCGTTGGTTTTCTATCCATGCGGGCCTAGCGAACTTCACTGCGAGAGGGATGGAAATTAAAAGTTCGGTGATGAATAGATCGTTAATGTGTTTTATGTGTGATTGAGTCATGTTCTAGTGAGTCGTATATTTTAGTTTGTGTGTTTGCTTTCATTGTTCAAAGTGTGTTGTTTGATTGTGAATTTGCTTTGAATTTGTGTTGTTTGTGTTGTTTATAGAATATTGAACCTTGTTATAGTCTTTTTCTGGAATTTCTTGAGCTTGGAATGAAAAATGTGAAATGGAATTGAAGAGTTTGATTATATCTTGTGTTTGAATATTGGATCTAATTTATCATTTTAAATTGATTGTGGAAATGTTTGGAAGTTAGAAATTGGAGTAATACTCTCACGTGAGTACTTAGAAGTCAAATTTGTTATGTTTTGGTGAAAAATATAATTTTTAAATCGAATTTTTCGAAAGGCGAGTCTGGCACCTAAGCGCCGGTTCGGCTTGCACCCGAAAATCAGGTTTTTAAACCACCCGACGCCATTAACGATGCCTAAGCTCCCTTCTTCTTCCCTTTTTCATGAAAATCGACTTTAGGGATCCATTTTTAGGCCGAATTTTTAAGTTTTTGAGCTTGGAGTCACTAGATTTCCTCATCTCGAGGTCAGATCTACCTTCTAATCCATTTATTTTTTATTTTCACCATGGAATTTTCAATTTTTGAGAAAAAATGAAAATTTTTTATTTTTGGAGTTTAATCCATGGATTTGAAGCTTTATTTAAGTTTTTATAAGCTTAAATAAGCTTATTCTTTTAATCCTTTAATTTATTTTGAGTTTTCTTTCTCTTACGTTTAGATGGCTCCAAAATCTAAGCGAGGGAAAAAATGAGAAAATTTCGATCGTAGCAAGTTTGCCACTGCCGCAGCACATATTCGTTACAACGATTTTGCTATGACAAGAAAGTTTATCTCGGAAAGGAGTTTTTACAATCCTAGTGGAAGGATTGAAGATACAATCGTTGCACTGAACTGGAAACGATTCTATTACTTCATTGTTGTTGTCGTTATCCCTATCGTCAGAGAGTTTTATGCAAATTTCTTGGATGCCGAAGATTTCTAGATCTTCATAAGAGGAGTTGAAGTAGGATTTACTCTAGAGAGAATCAACATTTTTTATGACCTGCCACCGAACATCGAGTGCTATTACTCTAGATTATCTCCATCTGAGGGAGATTTAGTGATGATTATTGCATACTTGACAGATGGTACTGGAGCTTGGAAGATCTAGAATGAAAAACGGGTAAATTTTTCATCTTCTAAGCTAAATGGTGTTTATAAAGCATGGCATTACTTTATTTCTGCTCACGTCCTTCCATCCAACCATTTGAGTGAGGTTACCAAGGACAGAGCTATCCTCAACTACTGCATACAATTGAGGAAGCCGATCGATGTTAGGAGTATTATTTATGATTATGTAGAAGCCACTGATCATTCTAGCACTTCTGTGGGATTGGATTCCTATCCCTGATTTATTCTTTGTGTGAAAGTGATGGAGTTGTTGCAGAGCTTTCAGAGGAGAAGCTCAAGTCTACAAAGCTCATTGGACGAGAAAGTGTCAGTATTTATGACCGACTCCGAGGTAAGGGTTCTACCGCACCAGCTAGTTCATTACCTACTTCTGGTAGACCTTCTACTTCTGGACCCTCTACTTCTACTGCTGAGCCACCATCTAGTTTTTGGGAGAATATGCATGAGAAATTTATAGAGCAGCATAATTAGTTACTTTTGACCCAGTGTAGAGTCGACACTATAGATTTGAAATTGGATCATCTTTCTGAGTACACCCAAAGGAAGAGTGATTTTGATGCTGAGTATTCTGAGTCTCTTGTTAGATTCTTGAAGGGTGACTAGTCAGTTCAGTTTCTGACCTACCCTAGATTCTCACCATTTGATATTCAGAAAAAGAATGTTGACTTTTCCTTTGATGACGATGAGGATGAGGAGACTGCTAATGATGATTAGATTTTTAGGATTGTGTATTCGTTTTATTTATGTTATGTTTTGTGTTAATTTTGCATGTGTGTGATCATTTGTTTGTTTCTATGTTTGATGCACTATTCTGAGACACTTATTGATGTACTGATGATTGCTGAAGATTATTTTTGTTATGAGATGTTTTATTTCTGTGTTAGTATAGTGATCAGAACACCTGTTTAGTTTAGTTATTTTTGTTTAAAATTTATAAAAATTATAAAATTTTTTGTAGAAATTGATCGTGCTTACTAAAACTTTTCTATATATGCTTAGACCTTTCTTATATATTCATAAAAAGCATGTATAGAAATAAATTTTCCTTTCTTGATTATTTTTCATATAGTTAGAAAAATTTCTGGTAGAAATATGCTATTCTTTCTCTCATACTTTAGAAAGTTTCATGATTTATGTTTATACCAAAACTGAAGTTTGGGGGAAGGGAAAATTCTTTAAATTATATATTATTTGTCCTTAATATACTAATATTTTCTTTAAAAATATTAACATAACATAAGGAATGAAAAATCTATTTAAGATTACTTAAATTTTTGAACTTATAAATAATTTAGTAAACTTAACAAAAATTTTAATAGTTTTGATTGATTTTAATAATAAAATTATTTAACTTAAAGAATAATAAGATTAAAAATTTTTCTATTTATAGTAAAGAAAATTGTGTTTTTGAAATACTAAGGAATCAATATTATTACTTGAAAAATAAAAGATTGAAATAATTTTTGAAAAATACTTATTAAGAATGTCATAATTATTAAGTAAAAATGTATAAGTTTTTAAATATAAGTTAAGGATAGTGAAGTTCAAAATCATTAACAGGCAATCCAGATATAGTAATCCTCACAAATTAAAAAAAATGGAGGATTGAAAAATATCCTTTAAAAAAAAGGAAAGGCAAAAAAAAGAGCAAAAAAAAAAAGAAGAAGAAATGTGAGGAGAAGCTTGAGGAGAGCCTAATAAAAAATTAGCTTCACTTGAATTATCTTATAGGAAGAAAACTAATTACATTTTTTTAACTTAATTTTTTTGTATAAATATCTTTACTAGAAAAATTTTTATAAAAATCTTTTTCTTGTAAATTATCTATGTGACCTTAATATGATAAATTACAATTTTTCTTGAAATAAATGAAAATTTTAATGTCTTATGATTTGGTAGTTAAGTATTCTTTAAATTCTTAAAATTAACCTTAATTAGTGAAATTTGGTTAATAATTTGTTAAAGCATTTATAAAACCAAAAATTATAAGGAATCTTAAATATTTAACTTCATTCGAGATGTTATACATTTTATGTAATAAAAAGGGTTACTTGAGGACAAGTAACGTTTAAGTTTGGGAGAATTTGATCCACTTAAAAGTACCTATTTTTATGCCTTATTTATGGTTCAATTCTTAAGGATATTATGCTTTAATGAAAGGTATTTTTATGTTTTTTGGATATAGGTGATAAAAAAAGAGTTCAAGAAGGAAAAAGGAGCAAAAAAGATAAAAAATAGAGCTAAAAAGCAAAGTTGTCGAAATTATAGGTCTGGCGCCTAGGTACCAGAATCTGGCGCTTAAGCGCCAAGTCTATACTAAAGCAGATAAGATTTTTGACAACTTTGGGCAGTTATTTTGACGGTGTTAAGCGGTTATCAGACCTTCTAGAAGACTAGAAGTTACTCCTAATACATAGGACATGTGATACAATGCATATGGACACAAGAAAACAGTTTTAATCGCGAAGAGGTGCGATCCAAAGTGAAGAGATGCGAAGACTTGGTCATGGACTCCAGCGCCTAAGCGCCAGATCCCGGCGCCTAGGTGCCACAGTTACTTTCTAGAAGATTCGTTGAATTTGGATGAATTTTTAAGAGGTGCCTTAAGCAACCCTTGGCCATTTTCGAAGCTCTATAAATAGGAGAGATTTCGACAAAGAAAAGTGCCCCCTTTGATCTCCAGCATTCGGAGATAGATTTAGAGATCCACCATATTTTCTTCTTAAGTATTTAGTGAGTTTATTTTAGTTATTTTGAGTGTTACTACTCAATTCCTTGAGTAGTAAGTGAGAGTTTGCAAGTGTTGTTGCTGTTGAAGTCTTGTACCTTGCATTGGAGTCAGTAGGAGTCAAAAGATCACTTGAAGGAACACTCAAGATAAGTATTTTTAACTTGGTTCAAAGTTTTATAAATATGTTTTGTTGTGAGAATTCAATGTGTTTTGAGTAGTTACTTTTCTTTCTCCTTTCAACTATGAAAAGATAATAAGATAATTTAATTTTGTTGGAGAACTTAACTTAATTTTAAAATTATTGCGATGATATTCATACCTGATCTTATTTTACTTTTTAAACTGGTCATTTTAATTGTTAAAACCTGTTGAAAAATTCTGAGACCTATCCGGAGATGAATTTTTAACTAGTAGATATCACATGAATCCTTGGGTAATCGAAGGCCTTGAGCTGGTTTTTCAAGGTAAAGTACAAATAAATAGGGAGATATTACTTATTGGGTGTAGAATTGATTTGTTTTTAGAGTGACAGACTAAATTCTAATAATTTGGTTTATAGAAAGGGAACGGGTCACTAGTAGGGCCGACCATAGCCACCCTTGGACATCTAGAAGTGTGAACCTAGATTAACCCATTCTACTAATAATACATCCTGAACCGATCTGTAAATTAACCAATGTTCTTTATACTATCGAGCAAAGGTAAAGAATATGAATACTTCTATTTGGTGCAATACCATAATCTCAAGTTCTCCATAAATGATAATTATTCTGAAAAATCTTGGGTTAGTTGAAAAGGAGAATGTTGTTTTATTTATATTTGTATTAACCTTTACTTTATTTTTGCTTTACTTACATTTAGTAGAAATTTCATTAAACTTAAAATTTGAATTTTGAAAATAAATAAAAATAATAATTTGAAAATCTAATAAGTTTCTTCAATTAATTTTCACTTAATCTTCCCTGTGGGATCGATGACCAGGACTCCAATAGAGCTCTGTATTACTTGAAACGATATGTATACTTGCGTTTGAAATTGTAACTTTATGAAATTATTATAAAGATATAAATATAAGTTCATAAATTCTTGTAGTCGTAAAGTGTGTTGGTATCAAGTTTTTGGAACTTTGCTTTTTAGCTCTATTTTGCTCGTTTTTGCTCCTTTTTCCTTCTTGAACTGACCTATATCCAAAAACATAAAAATACATTTCATTAAAGCATAATATCCTTAAGAATTGAATCATAAATAAGGCATAAAAAATATGTACTTTTTAAGTGGAACAAATTTATCTTCCATGTGGATTTTATTGTATAGGATATGAAAGAAGAAAAAGAAATACATATTATTTTAGGGAGACCTTTTCTAGCTATCAGACATGCTATGATTGATGTACAAAAAGGAGAATTAACAATGAGAGTTAATGATCAAGAGATAACATTTAATGTTCTAAAATCAATGAGATATCCTGACAAAGAAAAATGGTATCGGATGGATATTTTTTATTATATAATTGAAAAGCATTATCAAGAAAAATGTAAAATCATTTCTTAAGAAAAAAAATGATGAATCTGTGATATATAATGAGTCATTAACTAAAGAAATTGAAGAAGCTAATGAAGAAAATTTATTTGAAGAAACTCATTATATTCATGATAATTGGGAAATTCTTCGTCCTCCATAAGTGTATACTGTATTTCATACCGTATAAGCCATATGTATAGGTTCTTCTAGGTCAGATGAAGCCATAAGAACAAACCCCAAGTGATTTGGTTGACTCTAGCTCGAGATCTTAGGTCTAAAGTGGATGGTTTACAAGCTAGGTCAGTTGGAGACGAAGACCAGAAGCCGTTGGATCACACATGTATCTAATAGAGGGTCGAGATTGCACCGAATGAACCCTTGATGCATAAAGCACGCGGTGACTCAGATGGCAGCGCCTAACTAGAGAGAACACGTGGTCTTTCAGAGCAGCTGAGGATGACGCGACGCCAACGTGGTTAAGTAAAAAATTAGGGGATTATTTATTTATTTATATTCCCGAACTTTAAAAATTCATAACTTGGTGTAGAAAAATCACAAAAATAAAAGAAAAATACCTTAGTGCTCAGTGAACAGAGGAGAATAATGTGGAAATAGTTTGAAGTTTATTTTATGATTTTTTTTATTAATTAAATACTATCTGAAGTATTTTAATTCTCAATGCATGTAGACATTTCACCATGGCATGTCCTTAAGGCCATTTGTAGCCTCTATCATGGGGAATCTCATTTGATTTTTCCAAAGTCAGAGGAGACTTCTATGAGGAGGTATGTATTTTTTTCAAGTTTGTGCCTCTATTTTAGTAAATTAATTCCAATAATTAGCATGTTGGTTAGAAAAATCCAAGAAAATTATGGTAGGTTCCCTATGTCAAAGAACCTTAAGGAAAATTTATCCTGAGTTAAAACACTAAGAATAAACTTAATTTTCAACTTAACTCAAAACTGATTTTTAATTAATTAGAATAAGATAAATGTGTAAATGGCTTAAAAACAATTCTCCACTGTACTTTAAAGGTCAGAGAACTCCCATAAAAATTTCAAGACATTTGGAGTTCATTTAGCCACCTAAATGATTTTTTAAGTGAAAATGACAATTTTAAAGTTTGAAATAATAATTAAAATTAAAATATAAGTAAAAAAAATTATCAATTGATTTTGGGAGTTCTCTATGATCAGAGAAATTTTATAAAAATAAAATAGTAATTTTATTAAAATTTTCATTTTTAACCATAGTTTAAATATTTAAATAATTAAAAAATAATAAAAATCACAAAATTAATAAAATTCATGAAAATGTTCCAAATAGCCTCCTAAGCACTTAGGAACAATTAGAATATTTTTCCTAGCTTTATAAATAAAAATGTTGATTTTTAAAGGCTAAAAAAATGAATTTCCTTAACATTCCACTAAAATAATTCTAAAAATTAAAATAAAAATAAAAAAATATTAAATTTATTTCTTTGAGTTCCCTGACCTCAAGGAGATTTTTAAAAAATCTAAAACTTAATTTTCAACTTAAGGTTTATTTTATAATTAATTAATACTCCAGAAATAAAAATATTTTTAATGATTAATTTAAAACTCCAAAAATCATGAAATTTGGTCCAAGTGGTCCTCTGGTCTAGGGCTACCCCTAGTAAAAATTTCAAAGGAATAGGTTTTTCCTTGGTCATGGTATTGAACTTTTTTTGAAAAATTTAATTTTTGCATGCAAATATTTATATAAATTAAATTAAATATTGAAAATTCACATTTTTCTCCTTTGGTGTCTTAATTGACCTATAAGTGAGGTAAGATAAAATTCTAAAGACATTTGAATTAAATTTAGTGAATTATGAGGTGATAAAGCCCTAGGGGTAATGCTATAATTTTAAGGTTTTAGCCTTAATTAATATATATGGTTAATTAAATGGTAAAATGGGCAATTGGTAATCTTAAATAACATGTTTAGAAGATTGAAACATCAAGGGAAGAATGGTAGAAACCCACTTTAATTTTATCACATTAAAAAATATAATAAAATAATAATTTCTTAGTTATGTGAATTTGGAAGACCATCAAATGGAATGATCCTAAAGATTAGGGGTTGATTTTAAAAGTTATAAATTCGCTAATTCTCACCCCTATTTGGTGTATAAATGATAATCTAATGTTTTGATGAAAACTAAACTCACATAAGATTAATTACAAACTTATTTCACTAAATCTTAAGGGTTTGGTAGTGAGCTAGGCTTAATCAAATTTTGTTAAAAGAAGTCTAGAAAAGTAAACATAATCAAGCTTCAAATATTTGAAAACACTAGAAACACAATTCTAAAAATTAATTGGCTAACTTTCCTAAATAAATTAACTTTGCCCCAAAGGATTTCCAGCCACATAACTCCTAAATGAAATAAAAAAATGATAATTATCTCATTTAAAGGGGAAAATTAAAGCATTAGTTCACTAAGCACGAGGGTATGAAATAGATGAATCATTTAATAATCATGATAAGTTCGGAATGAACTCAAGGAAGCTCAAAAGAATTGTGAAACGTCTAGGAATCTTTTGGGCCCTTTTTTTACAAATATTCTGGACACCTCTGAGAACAACTGAACCTGTCATATTTTGTTAAATGAAGCAATCTTATAAATGAATAGGATCCACCAAGTTATGACATAGGATTTGGTAAGCCTGTGACGAACCTATTTATAAAGTTTTATTTTCCTGCAAAATATAAATATTTATTGCAAAAGATACTAAAGTTTCAGGTGGAGGGATGAGAAGACTCTCCAGGTACACTTTTACAAGTTTACATCACTTTCTTTTCCCACACTTTCTTTACCTTTTCTTACTTGTGAGCTCGCATGTTAAACAACAATATCACCCTGCATGAAAACCAAAACTTATAAGATAGCCACAAAACTAAAACCAAAATCAAAATTAAAAATCAAAACAAGATAAAATTCACCGCCATAGAAGTCAAAATATAAAACAACTCAAAATTTAATCACAAACAAAACAAAAATCATAATTGCAACTAAATTAAAACGTCTCGTTGGATGATTGGGAATCCCTCGGAAGAGGTAACCTGCGTGTTGCTAACAAGGTTTCCAACAGTTTAAATGAAAGTATGGAACTCTTTAAGTTGAGTTTAGTAAATTCATTTGGACTAAGTGAATCCGATGAAAATAGTGGTGTCGGGATGATGGAACCGTGGGATCTTAACCGGTGTCGCTATAATCAACTTTAATATTCCCCTAATAAAATATTAAGACACCTCAATTTAAATGTTTCTAAAACATGACACTTCTCTTTTCTTAAACTTGACACTTCTTTAAACTAAACCGATGTATGACGAGAAGCTTGGAGCATGCACAGTGGGCAGCATGACCATCTTCAACAGGAAAACTTGTCTACATCAGCAAAACATTTCTGTAGTCTAAATAACAAGCAATAGTACTTCGAGGTAGCTTTCCTAGTGAAACTTAAATCCTCACTTTGTCTCTTTAGGCTTTTGCATAACCATGTTGTGCAATATAAGCCCTAACTCGTCTTAGGATTCTGAGGTTGTCATCAGGAATGACATAAACCCTCCTATCTTTCTGGCTTTTCACATGATCAGTATCAAGTGAATGTAAGCCCTCAATAATAAAATTGACAGGATGAAACATTAAAAAATATCCTGAATTGAAGCCAAACCATAGAATAGTTTGGGAAAACACAGAGATCTCTCTCTCTTGGATCTATGCTTTTCTCCTAGTCTTTCTTTCCTTTAGATTCCTACAAAAATTGTTCCAAAATTTGAGTCACTCACCTATTGGATTTTCTACTATCACATTTCCTTGAAGAACCTTACCCTTTGGAAGTCATGAATATGAAAATTTTCTGATTTATATTAAGAGTTTTCTTAGGTGATTTCAGTTATCTAAGATCTAATTAACTATAGGGGCTTGCCCTTATAGGAAACTTAAAGACCGCAGATTAATATAAACCCTATCTGATTTTTTCATATTAGATAGGGGAAATTGTCAATCAACAATGGTTCACAAACTAAACGGATGTCAGGGATTATTTTGTTTATTTGATCAAGCCTCATCCCAAGCAATGTATATATTCTTCGGGATAGATACATGCCATATGGTGAAGTGCTTGTTTATTTTAAAATATCGATTATATGATATCAGTTTGATTTCATATTTTTTTAAAATAATATTTTCAAAAATCCATATACATTAAATTAAATCAAAATTCTATTTTTTTTTTATAAAATACACTTTCCAAAAAGTTATGAATCCCCCGACGACCTACTTTAACGACCGACAGTTTTCCGGCAACTCCACTAGGGAAAAAGTTTCTCTCTTCATTAAGATCAGAAAATGTTATATTCAAACATTGGTAATGTGTTCATGTACCACATGAACAGATCAGCATTCTTCCATTGATATGTACGATAAAATTTCCTCGATTTCAGGATCATCTGTTTAACCATCCTTAAACAAAGGGGTTTCAGATATCTTTAGGTTCCTTCTTGATTTTTGTGGGGTCGGACCCTCAATTGGTTTGTTGACGAACAAGTTTCGCCAGGGCAATGTGCGTCGTGAAGGGGATCCCGGACGGGGACCCATACTTCACTTCTTCTTTATGCCTCCCGGGCTCAATCCTACCCTCCTAAAAATCTTAAAACTCCTTTGTAACAAACATATCTAAAAGCAAAATAATAATAAAATATTAAGGTAAAATGAAATTGTACCCAGTTCACGGAACAATCTTTCTTTTCGTGGTGTTTTCACTATGATTAAAATGGTTTAGGCCTTTGTAACTTCTAGAATTCTTTTCCTTCAACAGTCAAGATGTCAACCCCTACACTGAATTTCTCCTGCAATTGTCCTCCTCCCGCGAGGTCTGTCTTGCAGCTCCAATGATTCAGTTCGGGACCAGCTTCAATGAGTTTGAAGTTGTCATAGAAAAGCCCTGTTCGTGGTCGTGAAAGTTGCCACCCCCGAAGTTCAAGAGCCATCTGCTGAGTTCGACTGGAACTCCCACCAAGATTTCCTTTTTGATAAAAAGGTGAAAGTTTATACTGCTCCCGTCAAGTCAGTCGTCTCCGTACCTTGGAGAGTCGTCACTTCTACTGCTATCGGTTTTGCCGTCACTGCACCTACTTTCCCGTCTACCAAAAGGAAAGAGGTTCTGCATGAAGAAGATTCCGACAATGCCTTCCTTGCACCGCTGTTAGTTTTTTAGATTTGTTCTAGTTTCAAGGTTCCCCCTCCAACCAAATCTCAAAGAAGGAATTGCAATTGAAGGAGTCTCAAGGCCGCCATGGCACAAGTTACAAGCCTGCCAGTGATTGATGAGATTCCTCAGGAGGAGGAACTCGGTTTACCGAATACCTCTCCCCTCCTTCGAGGGAGTAGGTTCCACCAGTTGGTTAACAATACCGGAAATGAAAGCCTTCAGGGGATTGCTGTTACGCTGCCGTTACCACCTGGTCGTGATGAAGTGAGGGAGAGGCCCACACCCATCACCCGAGTTCATACCCTTCTCCAAAGGTTGGCTGAAAATGAAGGACACTCTGTTGCTAAGCTCCTCAAGAGGATGGGATGTGCAATATCCCCCGAAATAAAGGACAGAATTCTGAGGATGGAGAGACCCATCCAAATACCTATCAAACACCGTTTAGGAAGATATGTTGATACTACCACATATGTTACTACTGCCGTTCCGACACCCGCAGTGCGCAGATCAGTTAAATTTCGACTAGGTCCGAGACTACCGTTTGCCGATGATTATAAGGGAAAGTTGTTTTCCTTTGTGCATGGTCTACACCCTAGGAAGTACACCCTCTTAAGTTATATTTATAAATATTAAGGGGAAATAAGGATAAAAAGAATTATTCACATTAATTATTAAGTTGCCATTTATTTTTCTTTTACACTTACTGTTGTTGTTGTATCATCAAGTATATATGATAATTGAGAAACTAAATGTACAGTTAGATACACTATGTCTAAGTTCAAAATATAGGTGCGATTTTATCTAAATATTTAATATACTTGAAATAAATATTAGAAAAAAATAAAATTTGACCAATTTGGTAGCTCAAGGCGACTGACCTTACTAGATAATATGATAGAAACCTACTTAGGCAACATGTTTACTAAATAGTTTGCTCAATCAACTCAAAAAAATAGTTTAGTAGGCTAACATAACAATAAATACGACTTCGTCAACTTTCCATATCATTGGAAAGTCTTATATTCCATATTATGCTACAAACTTAGCGCATCATTACAAGTATTTTGGTATTTTCTTTATTTTCATGTAGATATTTATGTAATTGTCCATGGGGCCAACTGAAATCTATAAATAGGAGTGACCTCCTAAGGGGTGAGTGAAATCTATCTATTCCTTTAAGATACCTAGTTAACATTTTATGGAAATTCATTTGTTATTTTACACTACAAAGAAAACTCATCTTTCCTTATGTGTGTTCCTACTCTTTCCACTTACAAGCCCTTACCCGGGTAGTGCATGACCAAAGCCAAGTCAAAATTCAAAATTTATTATATACAAATTATATTTGGGGATAAGCTTTAAATAATGATGTGAATCTAAATAAGTTGTAATGAATGAAAATCTAGAAACAAGGATGAATTTAATGATATAAACAAAAGATAACACCACAATCTAAAAAATCAATTAATCAACAATTCTCCTCAACATATGAGAAATATGATGCCTACGTAGTTTTCAATAATAACGATGACCACAATAATTTAAATATTTATTTAAGTAATTACTACTTTTGATGAAAAATATTTTTTCCTTAAAGCACATGATACTTTTCTTAAATATGACAATTCCTTGATTTATTATTACATAGATGATTAATATAAAAAATATTTACTAGATGTGTTGATAATTATTTTGTTGGGAGTGTTTCAATTGGTCACAAACCAAGATTATTTTAGCTACTTATTTATTCAATGAAAAAAATTGTTAATAAATTTTTAATGAATAAATTTTGAATGAAACTTTGCTAGAAATTCCAGTAATCATTCATCATAAAACAATGACTTTTTCATAGGAAATTGCTAATAAATTTGTAGTTGCATGATTTTCAATGATAATGAAAAACCAAATCCACTGAATTTTCTCCAAATAAAAATGATTTCTATTAGATTTTTATTATGAACAAAATATTTTCTAAGGGACCTTTTCTCTGTGGAAGGATTTTTCCAAGAAATGTACTTATGATGATAAGAATGTTTACATTTTATATCGTATAATATCCTCATTATATCTTATAAGTTGTCTTCTAATTTTTATCATTATTTTGTTTATGAACCCATGGTTAAAATTAATTTTGATTTATAGCATAACTAGAAAGGTAACAAATGTTCTTCGTGCCGTATAAATCCTCCAAAATAAAATTTTTCTTTTTCTTCCTAGATGACAGTCACACTACCATAAACTCAATATACCCTCTCATTAAGAAAATATATCCTTAAATGATTTTCAATCTTAAAGTTTTAGTAGCATTAAGGCTTTTTGGCCTTTTTTAAATGTGCATTTTTAGATAATGTTTTACTAAGTCCGTGAAACCATATTTAAATTCTTTTAGCCAAAATTTTTGTCTTGTAATATATCTCATGTATATTTAGTGCCAAACTACTCCAATAAGGCTATCATTATATTTTATTTTTTAAAAATGATTATGTAGGAACTTTGATGAACAACATATATGAATGTTCTCACAAGTCACAATGATGCAGTTGAAATATGGTATTATACATGTGGAGAGTTATATTGAAATTGTCTGGTAGGAATAGTAATTTGTATAGGTAGGAAGACATGACTACATATGAGTATCTAATTAAGAAAATCAATCATGAAAGAAATTTGATGGTGATATTAATAAGCTAAATTAGATACTATTATATTGGTGAAAATTAGAATTTCTTACTATGTAAAATTATGGAGAATAGATTACATCATAAACTTTATATAAATAAGGATATGAGAAATTTTAGAGCTCCAACGCTGTCACACCATCACCACTTACGTACTAACATAATATCAAGTCATTCTACATCATATATTGGATCACAATTGTCTATCCACTGAAATTAGTCCTAGATATTTTAATCATTTTCATAGAACAACCATAGCTTGACTATGGTTGCCTGATCATCTTCACCTTAACACCATTGCATGACTACAACCTCTTAAATATCATTATTTGATCATCATCATCCAATTATGACCTTTGAACATCAATTTTCAATCAACAATACTCAAATTATAATCCCTTGATTTCTATCCTCTAATTATGATTTCTTAATTTTTGTTACAAATTTTTTATTGCTTAAATACAATCTTTAACCATTACTGCCCAATTACCATTTCCTAACTACCATCTGTTTTCAACTGTATCACCGATAACAACAATAAGCACCATCACTTACAAAGCTAACACACGCAATCAAGGCACATCATTGCTTATAAGGTTTATGCAAGCTTTTGTCATTAGCTCCAAAGCTCAATGCTCATTAATATTGTCATATACCATCATTTTGAAAATTAATGCATGGTATCACCAATATGGTTGATGCTTGTTTCAATGCTAAGTATGACTCTTACTATTAGTATCAGGTTTATACTAAAATTAGTTATCTCTATGATTTTCTCATTAATATAGTATAGTTATGCATGTCATAAAGATCCATTGATGATGATTTTAATGTCACAAGGGAGCTCCCCCAAATTTTACGATGGAATTCATCCTCTTTAGTTCAAATCTATAACAATTATAAAACCATTCATTAATTATAAAAATCCCGCATCAATTATAACAAATCATATACATTAATAAAATATTTTCAACTGATCGCCCAAGCCTTCTCATTTTCTAGGTTTTTATAAGAAAATGTTGGCATCCATTAAAAATAAACTTTTTAAGTAATTTTACAAAATTTTCAAACAAATTTAGGACATCAAGCGTTTCCTTATTGTTGCAATTATTTTTGCACATGGTAGTTGGAGCAAAACTGGACTAGGAGTTGGAGTGAACTTTGCTCAATGATCAATATCAATGATTGCCCTGTATCAAACACCATCATTAAGTACCATCATTTACAACAAATTCACCAACATAATCAAATTACATTCTCTTGACCACCATCTCTAAATTATATTACCATATATCATTCTTTAATAATCATAATCTTACTATGTATGTAATTGACAACAACATTGATGATCACTAAGTTTGCAACCCATAATATTTGCAAACATGATCTCTTTTATAACTAATGCATGCCATTGAGAGTACCTATATTCCAACATCCTATCCTAACATTAGTTTTACGGACTAACTTTCTTACCACATCCGTCCGTAATGTGGGAACCCTTGCTTATCTAACCCTACACCCGGGCACCAATGCAGCAGCACTTGCACACTTTTCACTGTATTGAGGCCTCATAACACATCACTTCCAGGGGATGCTAGCACGTACTTAATAATCAAAATAATTCATGACATGATTTTTTCGACGAATTTTACGCTGGTTGTTGACTACTTAACGCAACCTTCCACTTTTCACATTTATACTTGGAACCGGCATTGGTAGTGTTTGAATTAAAATTAAAAATGAATAAAATATATTTATTACCATCTTAAATGGGATTTATTTAATAATATAGACTGCTACATATGATTACTACACTACGAAGTTGCAGTTGGTACAACATTCAATTTGATTAAAAAAGAGATCAAATGAACTAAAGGCAAATGCCATTAACACCTTTAACAATAATCTTTCAATTTTGAAAAAAAAATGTTATAAGAACATTTGTCTCTCCATAAGAATAGTTGATTCTAAAGAATTTTGAAAGAAAATTAGTCGAGAATTTCTTTCAACAAATTTATTTAAAATAAGTCTTATTATTACGAAATTTAACTTTCATTTGCTAAAGGTATTTTTCAACTCTTACAATTTATTTCATTTCTACCGTCTCTGCCTTAATTGCTAGCTTAAATTCAGTACTTTATCAACTATGTTTTTATTCTTCATCCCAAAAATAGATTTTACATTGGCCTTTAGGTGTTATTAAAATAACATTGAATAAGTGATGCACAACTTCTGTTATTACAGACATTTGAGTTTGATGATTTGTTGAAAATTGAGCATTTAGAGTAGCCATAATTCTTTTAGTAATTGGTAGGTTCTACATAAAGATGGGATATCTACAATTAACAAAATGTCTTAGTTAGAAAGAATACAAAAAGACCTTTAAAATATGAGTTCATGGTTTGAACTTTAAGAGTTTTATAAAAAATGATTTTAAGATGAAGCTAAGAAAAAATGTTCAGATATTACTTCATTCATTGAAGCATATTGCTCCACAATCTTAGATGCAATGGTTCTAACAACTTTAGAGTGAGTTGATCAATTTCTCCTTCCTCATCAAAAGTTCTCTTGAACTGCAATATAAAGAAAGAAATCTCATTAAATCACTTTGTCAAATAAAGTTTTTTGAATATATATTTTAATATCATATAATAATGTTCCCTTCAAAACCTTATTCAATTTGCTCAGGTATAGATAGTGCACTCATTCACTTAAATTTATCAATTGCCTACTTGGAAGATTACATTACAGTGCATTGCCAAAGTTGTCAATGGCTCTATAGTAGAAATAAATCCCAAAGCAATAAATGTTTCTACCATGACTATCACGTTAGTGAAGGATCATGGTCTTGAAATAGGTGGACAAGAAGAAGTTTCCTCCTTAAGTATCATTTCTCAATCTTTCTCTGTCTCAACACTTCACTTTTTCTCTTCTTTGAATCTTCCTCCTTTATATGTTTGCCATAAAGATAAGATCTAATATTTTGGTTTCAAACTTCAATTAATTTTATCAATTGTAATATCTTTCAGTAGTTAAAATGATCACTAAGAGAAAAATGAAGATGAAGTAACAAAGATCATTACCAATCTATCAAGGAGAAGTACACCCTCTTATGTTATATTTATAAATATTAAGGGGAAATAAGGATAAAAATAATTATATTATATTAATTATTAAGTATCCATTTATTGTTCTTTTACACTTACTGTTGTTTTTGTATCATCAAGTATATATGATAATTGAGAAACTAAATGTACAGTTAGATACACTATGACTATGTTCAAAACATAGGTGTGATTTGATCTATATATTTAATATATTTGAAAGAAACATTAGACAAAAATAAAATTTGACCAATTTAGTAGATCAACGCGACTGACCCTACTAGATAATATGATAGAAATCAACTTTGCCAACATGTTTACTAAATAGAGCACAGTCAACTCAAAAAATTAGTTTAGTGGGCTAAAATAACAAAAAATACGACTTCATCAACTTTCAATATCATTGGAAAGTCTTATATTCCATATTACGCTACAAACTTAGTGACATCATTGCCAATATTTTGGTATTTTCTTTATTTTTCATGTAGATATTTATGTAATTTTCCATGGGGCCAACTGAAATCTATAAATAGGAGTGACCTCCTAAGTGGTGAGTGAACTCTATCTATTCCTTTAAGATACTTATTAAACATTTTATGGAAATTCATTTGTTATTGTATAGTACAGAGATAATTCATCTTTTCTTATGTGTGTTCCTACTATTTCCAATTACAAGACCTTACCCGGGTAGTGCACGACTATAGCCAACTCAAAATTCAAATTTTATTATACACAACTTGTTTTTGGGAATATGCTTTAAATAATATGTGAATCCAAATAAGTTGTTATGAATGAATACCTCGAAACCAGAATGAATTTAATGATATAAACAAAAGATAACACCACAATCTAAAAAATTAATTAGATAATAATTCTCCTCAACATATGAGGAAGATGACAACTACATGGTTTTCAATGATAACGATGTCCACAATAATTTAAATATTATTTAAGTAATTACTACTTTTGATGAAAAATATTTTTTTCCTTAAAGCACGTGATATTTTTCTGAATATATGACAATTCCTTGATTTATTATTATATAGATGATTAATATAAAAAATATTTGCTGGATGTGTAGATAATTATTTTGTTGGGAGAGTGTTAAAATCAATTGGTCACAAACCAAAATTATTTTAGCTACTTATTTATTCAATGAAAAAAATTTGTTCATAAATTTTGAATGAAATTTTGTTAGAAATTCCAATAGTCTTTCATCATAAAGCATTAATGACATTTTCAGAGTCAATTGCTAATAAATTTGTAGTTACATGGTTTTCAATGATAATGAAAAACCAAATCCACTGAATGTTTTCCAAATTAAAATCATTTTTCTTAGATTTTTATTATGAACAAAATCTTTTCTAAGGGACCTTTTTTTCAGTGGAAGGATTTTTGCTAGAAATGTACTTGTCATGATAAGAATGTTTACATTTTATATTGTATAATATCCTCATGATATCTTATGAGTTGTCTTCTAATTTTTGTCATTTTTTTGTTTATGAACCCATGATTAAAATTAATTTTGATTGATAGCATAACTAGAAAGGGTAGCAAATGTTCTTCGTCCTTAATAAATCCTCCAAACTAAAAATTTTCTTCTTCTTCCTAGATGGCAGTCACACTACCATAAACTCAATATACCCTCTCATTAACAAAATATAGCCTTAAATGAATTTCAATCTTAAAATTTTAGTCCATGAAAATCTATGTACCATTCAGGCTTTTTGGCCTTTTTTAAATGTGCATTGTTAGATAATGTGTTGCTAAGTTCGTGAAACCTTATTTAAATTCTTTTAGCCAAAATTAGTGTCTTGTTGTAATAAATCTCATGTATATGTAGTGCCAAACTACTCCAATAAGGCTATCATTATATTGTACTTTTTAAAGATGGTTATGTAGGCAATTCCATGAACAACATATCTGAATGTTCTAACAAGAGTCACAATGATGTAGTTGAAATATGATATTATACATGCAGAAAGTTATATTTGAATTGACTGATAGGAATAGTAATTTGTATAGGTAGGAAGACATGACTACATATGAGTATCTAATCAAGAAAATAAATTCTAAAAGAAAATTTGATAGTAATATTTACTGAGCTAAATTAGGTACTATTACAACGGTAAAAATTAGAATTTATTATTATGTAACATTGTGAAGAATAAATTGCATTCTAAACATTATATAAATAAGGTTCTAAGGAATTTTAGAGCTCCAACACTGTCACACCATCACCCACTTACATACAAACATCATATCACAATCATTCTAAACCTTATAGTGAATCACCATTGTCTATCCACTAAAATTGGTCCGACATATTTTAATTATTTTCATAGAAGACTATAGCTTGACTATGGTTGCCTGACCACCTTCGCCTTAACACCATCGCATGACTACAGCCTCTTAAATATCATTATTTGATCACCATCATCCAATTATGACCTTTGAACTTCGATTTTGAATCAATAATACTTAATTATAATCTTTGTCTGATATCCTCTAATTAAGATTTCTTAATTTTTTTTCACAAAATTATTATTGCTTAAATACAATCTTTAACCATAATCGCCCAATTATCATTTCCTAAATACTATCTGTTTTCAACTGTATCACCAATGACATCAATGAGCACCATCACTTACAAAGCTAACACACGCAATCAAGACACATAGTTGCTTATAAGGTTTATGCAAGCTTTTGTCATTAGGTCCAAAGCTCAATGCTCATTAATATTGTCATATACCAACATTTTGAAAATTAATGCATGGTATCACCAATATGGTTGTTGCTTGTTTCAAAGCTAAGTGTGACCCTTACTATTAGTATCAAGTTTAAACTAGAAATAGTTATCTCTATGATTTTCTCATTAATATAGAATAGTTATGCATGTCATAAAGATCCATTGATGATGATTTTATTGTCACGAGGCTCCCCCATTTTATACGATTTAATTCATCCTCTTTAGTTCAAATCTATAAAAATTATAAAACCATTCATTAATTATAAAAAAGACGCATCAATTATAAGAAAGCATATACATTAATAAAATATTTTCAACTGATCGCCCATGCCTTCTTATTTTCTAGGTTTTTATAAGAAAATGTTGGCATCGTTTAAAAATAAACTTTTTTTAAGTATTTTTACAAAATTTTCAAACAAGTTAGGACGTCAAACGTTTCCTTACTGTTGCAATTATTTTTGCACATGGTAGTTGGAGCAAAATTGGACTAGGTGTTGGAGTGAACTTTACTCAATGATCAATATCAATGATTGCCCTGTAACAAACACCATCATTAAGTACCATCATTAACAACAAATTCACCATCGTAATCAGATTACATTCTCTTGACCACCATCACTTAATTACATTATCATCTATCATCCTTTAATAATCATAATCTTACTACTACCACCCACCAAGTTTGTCACTAACAAAGTCAATATACAACATTGTTTATAAGTCAGATGTATGTAATTGACAACAACATTGATCATCAATAAGTTTGCAACCCATAATATTTGCAAACATGATCTCTTTTATAACTAATGCTTGCCATTGGCACACTTTATCACCTATGATGAATGCCATCAACACATGATATTGCCTATAAGTTGATGCACACCATAGACGTTAAGGCTATCACAACAACGATATCCTTAATTCTGACTCTTGACATGTTCATTAGGTTTATGTCGGACTTCTTGCTCGTAGATCACCTATCTTTAAAAATGAATGTTCGAATAAATCACAAATAAAATCTTATGGTAACTACATTGTCTCAAAACTACTCCAATTCGAACCATGAAGTCTATCTTCCAAAAATCATATATTTAATATTGTAGAAAATTCCATCCTTGATTATATTGAAGGGCGTCATTTATAACATACGATACAAATTAGATGAATCATTTTAAATTTGGCCAAGTCTGACAATTTTCCCTCTTTATAAAATTTTTACTTGAAAATTTTGATGTTTTAGAATATATATAACTTCCTCAAATTTCTGTTATCGCATTCGTACAGTTTATTCCATTTCCCATATATTATTAAGAACTTATCCTGTGTGACTCTTTGTGCAAGAATTTATCCATAAAAATATCTCCTACAACAATTTATCATGCAATCTTGTTGTGGAGCCGAAATTAAAGACTAAAGAGAGAGAAATTGTTGCATATGGAGAACATATGCAACTCTGCTTACTCCCAATAACCCGCAATACCCCCATAATAATCTATGAATAACACCAAAATAGAACCCGCGAAGGTTATTGGAGGGTTATAGGGTTATTGGAATTAATACCCCAATAACCTGACAATAAGGCCCCCAATAACCCGGAAATGGAGGTTATTAAGGGGTTATTATGCACGCAGCGCTATGTGCGTTCTCCGTATGGAACAATTTCTCCTAAAGAGGACGACAAACAGCAAGGAATGATTCAAATAACTAAAGGGTGATGAAACTAGCTCATGAACAACTAAACTTTCAAAGGATAGAATATTAATTAGTTCCAAATGTAAAATTTGCAGGTTCGGACCAATTAGTCTGTGCTGCTATTCTTACCATACTTTTTACCCCACAGATTAAGATTAAATAAAAATTATAGGCATGCTTAATTGCTAATTAAACCAATTATTATGATTCAATCAGAATTTTTAGTAACCTTGAATGAGTATCTAATTAACTAAAATAAATTAAGCGCTAATTAATGCATTATTACTCACTAATGGAGCAATAATTAGATGCTCTTACTTGCAGGAAGGACACCTCCATTCCGGCCCAAAGAACGTTATAAATAAAACATAATGATGATTAGATTCCTTTAAGTGGTATGTGTAGGGAAAAGCATGGATTAGAAACAAAATTAGAGCCAATAAGATCCAAGTCCCGCTCAATAAATAACTTAATTAACTTAAGACTTATAATATTAAGGAATAAAATAAAGTTAGTGTCTCATTACATACAGCCATTCCGTCTACCATACAATATTTGCATTATAAAAGGTGACAAGACCACTGAATTCAAAATATTAGTATAGCCATGTTACCCTTGATCCCTCCTATTGTTTTTGCATATATATAATAATTACTTTGGAATTAAAAAAAATATAGAGGGGGCCACAAATTTTAAAAGAAAATTAACTCCCTGCTGTATATTTGCTTCATTTATCAGCTATTTTAGTTAGAAAAGTTACTAGGTAATCCCATTTTGCTTATGATTACACCTTTTTTATATCAAACAAGTCCAAACAGTCTTTGTAATAATTGAATTTTTAAAAATAAAGGTTCATTTTTTTCTTATTATAATTGACATTTCTACGTTAAAAATTAAAGAGTACTTTAGGTGATTTTCTTAAATCCGAGGCATAAAATGTTTGTTTAATCTCCCTTCCTTTTAGGATAAGATATATCGAAACATATTTGATTCCATAACTCATACCTAATATAAGCCATTTTGGCCTTCCCTCATTTCAACTGAGAAACAATATTGAGAAGGTATTTAAAATCATAGTCAATTCAACCAAATTGTTGTATAATACAAACACTATCAACACCAACATATTCCATTTAGCTCCCTTGTAGAAAATGTTCAGTATGTTTTAGGTATTTAATGACATATTCTCCATTTCCAGGGAAGGGCAACGTTTTATAATACAGAAATATAACTAGTCAAAATATGTCAATTTGATGGAACAGAGGATTTTCCATTTTTGAGATTCCATTTAACATAATCTTATGAACCTTTACATTGTATGATTCTCATATAATTAAATATGGATCCTCAATGTATGGTGACATCTCTCTCTCTCTCTCTCTCTCTCTCTCTCTCTCTCTCTCTCTCTCTCTCTCTCTCTCTCTCTCTCTATATATATATATATATATATATATATGTATATATATGTATATATATATATATGTATATATATGTATATATATATATATGTATATATATGTATATATATATATATATGTATATATATGTATATATATATACATATATATGTATATACATATATATGTATATATATATATATACATATATATACATATATATATATATACATATATATACATATATATATATATATATACTATATATATATATATATATATATATATATATATATATATATATATATATATATATATATATATATATATATATATATATATACATATAATATTTCTAGATTTATTAGTTCCAAAAAATTTTGACACCCCTTTTTAAACCCATTGTGTCATTTAATGCATGAGTCAGATTAACTCAAGTCCCTTACACAAATTAGATTCCTAATCATAGTTTATGACCCATATTCTTTATTTAGCATAAATCCTTAATACCTTCATACTTTGGCTTAGATCAACAAGTCAATTAATCAACTAGATACCTTGATCATGATATGACTATCCATAATCTCTTTTTTTTAATTAAAAATACGGAAATAAGTCAACAAAATATTTGATTATCTGTTTATAGTTTCTTTTCTAGGAAATCATATCATACGTAAATTAGGTCGATATCTAAGATACATAATAGGAGATGTTATTAGCGTATGATATTTAGATCAGATTTTTTGATGTAATTATTAAGGACAGATTTGCGGCAGTTAAGCAAAAAAAATAATAAATTTTGATATTTGCGGCATATATTGAGTTGATTTTGCGTCCAATAATTCGATTTTAAATACTAGAAACCTAGAACACATGCCCCCCCCTCTCCCTACCATTCGTTTCACTGAAAACCATCTCCTTCGCTTAAGAACCTTCACGATGAAGTTACCATTAGAGCTAACTGGGAAGGTGCGGCCTGAAGGCAGCTTGCAGAGACCACCGATACTCTTGTTTTTTTCATCCTTCCACTTCGCTCCTTTCAGAAAATATTGAGAAAAACAAGTCTATTCGTGCCACTCTTTTTCATTTTAACTTTTGAAAAGTGAAATGTAACTTCTGATAGGTAATATTTAGGTGTTAGGTATATACGAAAATCAATGGGCCTGCATGAAAATCCTCATTCATAGGTAGTGTCTTATGCATTTAAAAATTGAAGTTTATGTTTTAGGTATGGATATGCATAAGAATTAAGTGAAATTTACGAAAATCTTAGTGGATATATTGGGTATGTATGTAAAAATTGAAGTTTAGGTGCCAGGTATGTATATACATAAGAGTTGAGTGGCATGTATATATGAAAATATTCATGAATAGGTAATATGGCATATATGTAAATTTTAAGTTTAGGAGTTAGGTATGAATATATGTGTGTGTGTGTGTGGGTGCGCACGTGCATGTGCGTGCGTGTGTGCGCGTGTGCGTGTGTGTGTCTGTATGTGTGTGTGCCTCGTAAGATGTGGCATGTTGGTTGGCGGGGTTCTCTGTAAGTCCCCTCAGGTCACGGGTTCAATCTCCCATGGCGTGGGGTTCTCGAATATGTAGGCACATGGCGTCAGACCTCCAACATATGGCTGTTGCGCATAATGAAGCGGTATTTGAGCCTCTACCAAATACTAATTTCATAAAGGTGATGTTTATATATATAGTTGAGTGGTATGTATGAAAATTTTCGTAAAAATTGAAATTTAGGTGTTAGTCATGTAAATACATAAAGGTGACGTTATTAGTAAGAACTCATGTCGATTGGTTGAAGTGGAGGAATGCATCAAGTATTTTGTTAAACTGATGGGGATATAGGAACATTGTTATTTGAATAATTAGAGATGGTTGGTTGAAGCGGAGGAATGCATGCATCGATCGGATCTAATGTTCAAAGTGATGGTGTTATAGATGGCGATGTAGCTAGTAGAATTCTAGTCGGCTGATTGAAGTGGACAAGTGCATCTAGTTTTTTTCAAAGTGATAAAGTGGACAAGTGCATCTAATCTTTTTCAAAGTGATGGTGATATAGATGGGGATGTTTTTAGTAGATTTCACTTTTTTTTGTTTAAGTGAAGGAGTGCATCTGTTCATTTTCTTCGATGAGAATTGGCTCTAACGAACCACTAAGCATAATTCACTATATATTTTGATAAGTATTGACTATTTTTTTTCGCAATAGTTGGACGGATCTATAAATCTACATCTATGCTGAAAATGGATATTCATAATTTGAGAGCTTGGGCGTATAACAAATTACATTCATGACAAAATGGAATCACAGATGATTTCTTTAATGGCGTTGAGGTATTTAGTAGGTGACATCACAGTTGTCCATCTATCGTTTTAACGGTAAGTTTCGATATCCTTATTGAAGCACAAAAATCAAGTGTTTCTACCACCCAAACAAGTTAAGTGAGATCTTCACCATAAGGGATTCAAACTTAGTTATTTCTACTGTAGTGCGCACAATGTGCAAAAACCTGAGGTTCAGTTCAAAAAAGGAAGTGCCTTGACAAGTTATGCCCCTCTTGCGAAAGAATTTGATTCTAGCACATATAAAGAAATGTTTCATGATGCTCAAAAATCTCAATTTGTTGAGATCATTTACACGAACCTGAAACACTGAAAAATAAATCGTGATAGTTCTATGTCTTACTAAATGTTGCACAACATCCTTTATAGGATGGTTCCAATACACATGCACAGTTATTGGTGATGCTGAGAATATGGACCATCAAATTTATTTTAACTTTCCAAGAGAAGCTTTCAGGCAGGTAGCAACATTATTGAAAGATACAAACCCTGAAGGTAATTTAGTGTTGAATGGCTTAGACATAACTACAAAGTTAGTTTCAAAGTTAGGGTTACAATGTTAGAAGATCGATAGTTGTGTTAATGACTGCATGATATATTATAAGACCAGTGTAGCCAAGATGACTTGCAAATATTATGGTGCAGATAGATTCAAACAAAAGG
Organism: Papilionanthe hookeriana x Papilionanthe teres; assembly: GCA_022702705.1. Lineage (NCBI taxonomy): Eukaryota > Viridiplantae > Streptophyta > Magnoliopsida > Asparagales > Orchidaceae > Papilionanthe > Papilionanthe hookeriana x Papilionanthe teres. The sequence continues at coordinate 53,277,952 of CM040438.1, read as the reverse complement.
GGGCAAAAAGTAAAAATTAGAAAAATACTCCAAAAAGTCATGTCATTTATTTTTCTCTCATACCCTAGCTTCAAAGATTTTTTGGTTCCATTTGTACAACCCCTCACATGACTTTGCATAATATTGGATTAGTTGATGCTAACTCGATGAGTAATCCATCAAATGGTGAGGCCTGGGGACATTTTGATTATACTTACCCAATTTTGAAGCTCAAATAAACAGTGTTAGACTTAGGTTATATGTTGATGGCTTCAACAAGTATAGTCACGCCACAACCCGGTACTCATGCTGGTAAGTGATCATTACTCCATAAAATTTCTCCCCACCATACTCTTCTTGTTTCTGACATTGATCAAACCAGGTCCACATAGATTAAAGGGAAAAATTGATGTCTTCTTATAGCCTTTTATTAAAGAGCTTAAAATGTTACGGGTGAAAGGTTTGCTTACATATGATATTGCTACGAAGCAGAATTTCCAAATTATAGTGGCTTTTATGTGGACAATTAATGATTTCTCAACCTATGGGAAGCTAGGTGGTTGGATCACAGCCAAAAAATTAGCTTGTCATTACTAAATAGATATGTTGAAGGCATTTACTCTGAAAATTGGTAGGAAAGCAGCTAGTTCGACTGTCACCGAAGATTTCTTCACAATAATAACCCATTTGGAAGGAACTGAGATGCATTCTTCAAAAAACTTGGTTGAGAGATCAAGTCCACCCTCCAGGATTACTACAGTTGAAATCCTTCAGATTATCAATAAGTAATTAAGTTTACTGAGATACTTGAGTTAGCATCGAGTTATCTTCCTATTTTTGGTGTCACGCACAACTGAACTTAGAGCAGTATATTATGGGATCTTCTGTACTAGAAGATTAATTTGATTAGACATAATCTCAATGTTATGCACATTGAGAAGAATTTTTTTCGATAACATCTTCAATACTGCGATGGATATCTAGGGTAAAATAGAAGATAATGTGAAAGCTAGAATGGACCTGGAAGAGTGTTGTAAAAGGAGGACCTTAGAACATCGGAAGAAAAAATAATGGTGATTTAATAAAGCACAAAGTTGCATACTATTTTGCACCAGATCAATGGAGGAAATATTTGAGTGGGTTAATTCTCTGAAGTTTTTAGTGGTTGTGCTTCAAATTTGAGTTGTTGATTTAACTAGGGAATGTGCAATGTTTTTGGCATGAAGAGTCATGACTATCATATATTTTTGTAGTGCTTATTACCTATTGCACTTCATGCGCTGCCAAAGCCGGTGAAATCCCTTAATTGAAGTCAGTATATTCTTCAGAGACTTATGTGCAAAGAAGCTAAATTTTGACTCATTGAGACATCTTTATGTGAGTATTCCCATATTAATATGTAAGGTTGAGTGGTTATTTCCTCTTGGTTTATTTGACTCTATGGAGCACTTACCTATACATCTATATTACGAGCCTATACTGGTGGGTTCAATGCAGTATAAATGGATGCATCCCTTCAAGATGTATGTCTTCCTAACGCATACATTATGAGTAGATTTTTCTTTCATACTAACTAATCAACATATTCAATGTAAAATATCATTGTGCTGTAGATTTTTAAATAAACAAAAATTAATGTTAAGAATGAAGCACATCTTAAGAGATTGATCAGCGAATCATATCTGCTGCAGGAGACAGTAACTTTTCTTCTTATATTTTGAACAAGGCTATCAAATAGGTTATATTATAGGTGATGCCTTTACTGTGAGAATTATCTGTATATTAAATATCAGGTGAGTCATACACCTAAAATATATAGTATTTTTAAGCACATTTTTATACCTATTTTTGATGATATTGCACTTTAATAGAAGGTATTTTTATGTTTTTATTGCAGGTGTGATGAAAATGAGTGATTGTGATGAAAGGAGCAAAAACAGATCAAATTTGAAGAAAAAATAATTTGGCCTCTGGCGTCTATGCACCGAATGGCTGGCGCATAGGTACCACAGTTAATGTGATGAATTTAAATTAATTTTGGCGCAAATTTAAAGGGGGTTTTGAAGCATCCTTTGGTTTAAACTTCATTAACTTCCCACTAGTGCCAAAATTCATTTAAAATTAAAATTGGATGGATGCATCTCTTGGTAGATTCATTGAATTTGGACATAATTGAAGAGACACAAAAGCACCTAAAATGAAGAGTAAAAGATCAGAAAGTGGCGTCACACCCAAGAGAAGAGTTTTGAAGAAAAAATTTTGGCGGGAGAAGTTGGAGAAAAGCTTAAAGTGGTTCCAGGGAAAGAGGAAGAAAGAGAGCCTTCTTCTCACCATATTTTTCTTTACTCTTCTACTTTACTTTATCATAGTTGTATTATAATTTAAGATAGTCAATCCTTAGAGTTGGGCACCAACCTCTAAGGAGTTATGTAGTGGAAAGCAAAAGATTTAGAGGAACTTCCATAGTCTTGTGGAGAGGATTTTCATATAAGTGTTTATCTTTGTTTTTACATTTGGTTTTAAGTAAGACTTGGTGTGTTTTCAATATATTTTCTTCTTTTAAATCAAGTTGTGTTTGTGTTTTCTTCATGAGTTCTGAGTAGTTCTATTTATTTTTTTCCTTTAGAATGAAGAAGTAATTAAATTATGGAAGGAAGTTGTGTGAAGTATAGATGTTTAATGTTGGAAGAAGTTGTGATTATTCCACTACCTTGCACTTCATTTACTTCTTGATTTGGCCAATTAAGATGTTAAAATTTGTTGCGAGATCATGTAAGAACTAATGTGGTATTGTCTCAATCAACAATTGAAGTGAGTTACATGCATTTATATGGGTGAGAATTGTAGTCCATATATTTCAGTGCAAATAAATTGGGAGATATGCTTTTATTGGGGAGTAAAATTAGAGGAATTTAGAGTGACAAGCTAAAGCCCCCTAATTTGGTTTGAGGTGAAAAATTTTATTATGAGATGTTAGCCCCCAGGTGAAGGGAATAGGGGGAACTCTAGAGTGAGAGCTGGTATCTTCCCTGCCTAACCTATCTACAAAATTTCAAAGCTTCAAATTAATCAATGTTCTTTATAGATCAAAGTAAGGGTAAAAAATATAATTTCTCCTATCTGGCACAACAAATTTAGATACTTCCACAATGAAATTCCATAATTATTACTGATTCATGAAAGAGGAAAAAGATATTTGATTCTCATTTGCTTTCATACATATAGTTTTATAGTCTTGTTAATTTTAGTTGCTTGCTTTACTTTTTCTTAAAAGAAAATTTCAAAAACAATTTTCAAACTTTCTATCTTAAAACATACTTTTCAAAATCAATTAAAAAAGTAAAAAGTTATTTTTCTTATTTCTTTAAAATTTTAGACATTTTCCTGTGGGTTCGATATCTCGGGACTTAATCAAAAAGTCCTATATTACTTGATAAACGATACGTATACATGGGGAGAATCCCATATTATAAAACAATTAAAATATATTTCTTATTTGCTTCAGAGTCAAGTTTTTGGCATCCTTTGCAAAGAAAGAGATATTATCATTGAAAAGAAATATAAAGTACAAAATGTAAGCATAAATATTTGGGGATCAGTGAGTCATTAGGAAGGCATGATACATGAGATCTAAGTGATAATGATATACGAGCAACTGCATTGTATGTTCTGATGAATTGTGATGAAGCCCAACCACTTATATAGTAAGATTCACGTCACCAAACTCAATATTTTCATTTATTATTCAAAGTGTTATTTATATATTAACTAATTCAAAAATAAAAATAACAATATTTGGAGCAGATTATTTATCAATAACTTGGACATGCAAGATGAGTCTCTGATAAGCATGAAGGTCAAAGCAGAATTTTTAACATGGTTCAAATTACACGTAGGTAGAAGCAACTCTTCAAGTAACATGTGTGTAATATAACTATCACATTTAAAGTTACACTAATAGTACCTCTCAATTTGTTATGGGTTTATAATACAGCCTACTGGATCACGGATCAGAGATCACTATATCTTATTTGAGGCCTGAATAGTAGTGTTACTAAATGGAAAATATTTGACGTAAATGGTTATAGATTCCATATGAGTTCCTCGTGTAAAGAGAATACTACATATAACTACGGTGTCACAATTAATAGAAACACACACACAGATAGTGAGATTAACTATTACGATATACTTGGCCAAGTAATTCAAATTTAGTATCTAAGTATTGTCAGCTACATTGTATAATTGTTCAACTTTCAGTGGTCAATCCTGCCATGAATCGAGGAAGCTGAGCACTTACGCCTTATGGTATCACTGAAGTCAAATTGAATAGATATAAAAAAAGTTAGATCCATTTGTTCTGGCACGCTAAGCTACAGAGGTTTATTACCTTCAATATCCTGGAAGAGTAATAGGTAAATTTGAATAGGTTGTGGTTATGAAGAATAAATGAAAGGAAACTATTGAGCTATATAGTATAATAGAACCAATTCTCCTAGAGGAAGGTATGTCAATATTCTATATTCCGGGTGACACAAATGATGAAATGTTTGCATTAGAGGACACCGCAGAAATTTTTTAAGAGGTTCCTCATGGTGTGGATGAAGTTGATGATGAGATTGTAGAAAAAAAATTAGGTTCATCATCAAACGATGAGTTCCTTTAATGAAACATAATTAATAACAAGGTATGTAATTTTAAATTAGTGGTCACTACTGTTACTTTTTTATTTTACTTTTGTTTTATTGAGGCATAGTTGTTTACTCTCACTTTTCTTATTTTAAGACATAGTTGAAACTTGTGGCTTACCTTTATTGCACTTTTTCTTTCTGCTTATGATTATTTTTCAGTCAGTAATAATCTTATTAATATCATTCTTTTATTTGCAGATGGCCACAGGTGTTGCAGGTGGTTAGCCACCTTAGAGACCCCGTGTTCCCGAGACACAAGAGACGACCTACTGTAGAAGAAAGAGAATGTTGTATGCTTCTACTACTGGTTCCACTACTACCCCCCCACCTATTTTTAACACTCCTTTTGTAACACCTGCTCTTGCACCTGTTACTAGCACCCTTCTTGTGATATCTGCTCTTACACTCGTTGTTGCCACCCCTCCTATGACTCCTGCTCCAGCACCAATTACTGTCACTCCTTTTGTGACACCTGCTGCTCCCGCCCCGTTGTTGTCTCACTTCTTATGACACTTGCTGCTTTTACACCTGCTCCGCCACCTACTGCGAATACTACTGTTACTCGTACACTATCAGTCACCAAAATGAAATGTTTTGGTTTTCTTTAAAAATATATTTAATTTAATATATATATAATTTTGAAAAGTGATATTTTATTTTTAAATATGAGACCGAACCGATCTCATATCATTAATAGTTTAAATAAATGAGCACTACATCGCAAGTCATGCATCTACCCTGAGGAATAGACACATCGTTTGATAATGAGGCTTGATTAAATAAACTAAAGGAATTATGACATCTTTTTTTATCTGTAAAACCTTTATTTACCGACAAGTTCCTCTATGTAATATGGAAGCTTAGATAGGATTTATATTAAGTTAGGCTCTTAAAGTTTCCTATAAGTGCAAGCCCTTATAGTTAATTACATCTTAGACAACCGAAGTCACCTAAGAAAACTTTTGATTTAGCAAAGGAATTGTCTTCATGAATTTGAAATTGTAGGGCTTCTTTGGTCGGACATAGGAAATTCAAATGGGAAAGGATCAAATTAGAATAATTATTATGGAATTCAAGGAAGAAAAAGTAGAGGATGTCATGGATCCTGAGGAGAACCTCAGTGAATTCTCAAACTATTCTATGGTTTGGTTCAATTTCAAAGAGATATTATTTAATGTTCCATCTTGCAAATTTCATTACGCAGGGCTTACGTTCGCATGATACCGATCATACAAATAGCCTGTAAGATAGGAGAATTTATTTCATGTCAAACGATGACCTCGGAATCCTAAGACAAGTTAGGGCTTATATTGCACAATATGGTTGTACAAAAGCCTAAAAGATAAATTGAGGATTTATGTCACACTAGAAAAACCACCTCCTAAGGAAAAGATTTGTTGTTGTAGACTTGTTTTCTCTCTTGAAGATGTCTTTCTGCAGGTCCTCGTCATGTTGCCCATGGTACATGCTCCAAGCTCCTCCTTGAAGTAGCAGTCCTAAATTCTAAGGTTCAAATGGTTTTGCCGCATATATTTTTCAATATTTTGGTTTTGTTGTTGTTGAAGCGTTTTATTTGGGGGAATTTTAGTTTTAATTAAAGTGACACATGTTAGGATCCTACGATTCCCTCATTCTGACAGTACTATTTTCTTTTGATTTTACTTAGTCTTAAATGAGTTATTAGGCTCACTTAAACCGGAGAATTCCCGTTAGCACTGGTAGGTTACCTCATCTGGGGGATCCTTGTAAATCAAAAGGAGTGTATTATGTGCGTTCACTACGTTTAAAAATGCATTTAATTTTTGAAAATGTATTTTTTGTTTCGTTTTTTTTTTTTTTGTCTTATAGGCATGCATAGTAAAGTAAATTTCAGATAAATAAAAGTTGTTGAAAAATAATGTGCAGTAGAGTAAAATATTGTAAATAAACTATGAAAGGGTACATGGGCTTCTACTACAGCTGCATGGTTAGTTCATAAAGCATAATATAATTTGTAGGAAATTTAAATAATTTACAGGAAAGTAAGTAAGTGTAGCAAGAAAAATCTTGTACAAGAAAAGTAGAAAATTACAACACAAGAAACACGAGCAAGTAAAAGAAAACCCGTAGTCACATATGGAAGACCAAGTCTAAGCATAAGACGTCAGTAAAGGTGAGGGCTCAGAGCTAAACTGTGTGCTTCCCGACCTTGGGTAAAAGCTACCAACCCAACGACCTACAGAGCGTAGCCCTAACCTCAATTCAAATGACTAACCATGGATCTTTATAAATTTCCATCAAAATTCTTTAATTTTTATGCAAAAGCTGTTGTTTAAGTTTTCATGCAGATTTTGTTTTAACAAGAAAAAGAAATTTTTTTAGTTTTTTAAAGTAGTATAATCCACAAGTTAGTCACTCTAATCAAATTAGGACTACTGACAACCTAAGAATGTCGGGGGCAACAAATCCAATAAGAGTCAGTGAATAATATCACCGGTCCTTTCGTCTCCCTTATTGATGGTCCTTGAGGTAGGATACATTATTCTAAAAATTCTCACATCGTATCTCTCATTTTAGCACACATTAACATTATCGTCATCGCCCTAGCCACCTAGACCTCAGACTTATGCTAGTCTGATGATCCATATGTGGTAAAAACAAATGTCACAGGTTGCTCACAAGGTCTTAAATACCTTAGAGAAGACTCAAGTCTCTGAGCATTGTGTTGTAAATGTAAGATAAGTCGTTTAGGACAGTTCTATTGATTTAGGTGAATTAGCCGGTCCCGAGGTATAACTTTTTGGGTCCCTAAAGATTTTACGAATAATATTCTTCATCAAAATAAAATAAGTTCAATTGTCCTTCAATACATCCAGAAGACTGCAAAAGTGTTCGGGTTGTAACCCTACACAACTTATAAATCCTTCACATCATTTCGAGTTATTCTGAAATAATTATGTTGTTAAATTATTCATCTCGGATTAAGTTAGGACTTCGTGGTGATGCTTTAACATGTGCTCAATGAACCTTAATGTTTTAGTCATCTCATGAGTGGGGTAACAAATTATTCACTTGACATTTTATTTAAATATTATATGGGTGGACGCCCTTAAGGGTAATTTGAATTATTAAGAACTATCGCTCTTTCAATTAATATTGGGCTCGTGTGTTTTAAGGGTATTTATAATTAGTTATGTTTAATTTTTTAATCATCATTAAACAAGCTAGATTAAACCTAGCTCACTACTAAGCCCTTAAGATTTCATGAATATTTTCATAATTATTAGAAATGTTGAATTAAATGGGTTTAACTCTTATTAGAAGATTATACTTTATTATTTAACCACTTATTTGGGCTTCAGATTAGTGAATTATTATCTCCCTAACACAAGCCCACTTTTCTTGGATCATCCTATCAGATTAACCTCTACGTCATAATGATTCCGGAAATTATAATTTTAACCTTGTTATAAATGGTGATGGATTGGTTTCTACCAATTAAACCCTATGTGTTTCGATCATCCAAAATAGTTAATTAAGATCAATATCGCCCATTTTCCCTTTATTTTAACTTAAATTTTAATTAGATCTCAAAATTCCATAATTAACCTTTGCCCATATGACTTTCCACTTCATAATCCTTTAACTCAAATGAATTTAGTATTTCCTTGTTACCCTACTCATGGATAAATTAAAACATTAGAGGAAAAATTGTATTTTATTATTTTTTACTTTTATTTAATTTTAATAATTATTTAACTTGAAAATAGGAATTTTTAAACTAATTAAAATAATTAAGTAAAAAAAATCTTTTGTGCTTAAGAAAATTATTGGAGGTTCAATTAGATCAGAGGACTACTAGGAACAATTTTGTTGGATTATATTTTAATTTTTATAATTATTAAATGACCTTTTTAAGGAATAAATAAATAGAAAAAATACATTTTATTATTAAAATTCATTTTTATACTTTTTATTAATCTCTCTAACCTCAAGGAACTTAGAAAAAATTACCTTATATTTTTCTCATTTTTTTTATTTTTAATAATTTTTTTAAGTGAAAAAATAGGTTAAAAATAAAGTAATTATTTTAATTTAATTTTATTTTTCTTAGGTGCCCCTAGTCACAAGGAACACCGCAAACCATATTTTATATTTTTATGATTTTATTTTAATTTATATAATTATTTTAAACTAAAATTCATATTTACTTAAAAAAATAATTTTTTATATCAAAAATAATTTTAATGGCCTTACGATATTTACAGTGGCCTCATGAAGATATAAGCTTCGATTTGGCCCAATTTAGTAATTATTTGAATTTTTTATTTTTTTTTAATTTATTGTATTTTTCTTAATTTTAAAATAGAGAAATAGGTATTAATTTTTTTTTTTAAATTCAATTTTTATTTTTCTTAGGTTTCTCTGACCACAGTGAAACCTACCAAACCTATTTTTATAATTTTCTGATTTATATTTATTTTTTATAATTATTGTAAGCAAATAATGGTGATTTTCCTTGAAAATTATGACTCCTCGTTTTTGAATTGCTCTCTGACTTCGAAAAAAATTAAAGAACATTCTTAATCATGTGAGGAATGAGTCCCCCAAATTTCACATTTTTTGTGATTATTGTTTAATTTTATAAAATTAAAATAAATTTTTGAGTATTAAATTAAATTTAAAAAATATACAAAGAAAATATTTTTTATTTTTGTCCACATTTTTCTCCTCTATTGGGGGTATTTTTATTTTTTTTTTATGAATTTTCTACACCAAGTTATAAATTTTTAAAGTTTCTGAATTATTTTAAATAAAAAAGCCCTATTTTTCTACTTATCAACGCGGTTGCCACGCAATCCTATGACTGCTTTGAAGTTGTGCGTGGCGCGCTCTCATTTGACATCACCTTCAGCGTTAGTGCTGGCTCGGCCTGCGATTCACGTACCATCCTCTCATCCGGCTTGATCTGGAGCTTACAACCGATACCGAACAATCCAACGACTCCGGTTCATCGTCCCCAACTGGTGTATCCTGAGAACCGTCACCACTCAAACCCAATATTTTGCTCGATACTCAAACAAATCACGTGGATTTTATTTCTACACCTTCATCTAGTCTAGACGAACATATCCATTTGGCTAATCAAGCATGAAATTAAACATTTCTTCACAAAGGCTCAAACCGAGCCCAGATTTGGAGAAATGGTCCATACATTTGTCCAAGAGGTGTAGCGTTGACTGAAATGGTTCTAAAACATATTGTGAGCTGGTGCACCTCCTCTAATTGTTGATTCGAGTACGGGTTGATGTTGTGTAGTAGTTCAACGTGCGGCTTATGTGGAAGTATGTTACAGAGGGCTCTAGAGATGGGGTTTCAATGGGAAACTTCCTTTTTTGGTCTGTGGAATCTTAGGAGCAACTCAATTTGGAGATTGGTGAAGGTTTATGGTATGACAAAAATGTCATGGATTTCAAAGATGAAATTGGGCTTGGGCAGTGGGGATTGGTAGCTGAAAACGGTGAGGTTGAACTCAGGGAGGCTTGGAGAAGCTCTGTAAAGATTTTGGCAGTCTCCCCAAGGAATTGGATTCTGTCTCTTCTTGGTCGTGAGGTGGTGATGTTTAAATAGCCATGGAATTAGAGCTTAATTCTCCATGTTATAGGGTGCAAATGGCTGCTTAGGTGGAGGGATGAACAACGCAAGTGACCAATGTGAGTGAGCTTCATTGGATGGGTGCAATTGGGTTCAAAGCATGAGGAAGGCCTTCTCGGTTTTGGGTTTTTCATCAACTAGGCAGGACAGCTAGCTGGCTCAGGGAAGGTCAGGGGAGTTTTAAATGTGATTAGCTCCAAACTTTGATGGTTGATGGCGCGGGGTAGAGTGCTTAGCCAAATTAGGGTGAAAGGTCCTTTAATTTAGGGGAACCTTGGTCCATGACTCAAATTTATGGTTTTGGATGATGTGATTAGCATCCTATGGTGCTTAAGTATGGTAGGAATGGTTAGCCTTGGATTAATTCTAATGGGTTAAGTTAATTTTGGTTTTGGGCTCAAAATTAGGGTTTGGGCTAAATTTTGGATTTGGGCTTAGCTTGGGCTTGAATCCAAACCTATTAAAGGCTTAATTTGGTCTAGGAGAATGTCATAAAGCTTTGAGGAAAAAAATTTCATGGAATTGGATTGATTGTAATGTTTAATTTAATGAAATTTTGGCTTATGGTCAATTTGGGGCATTTGACTTGGACTTGATTTTGCGTTAAGTTTGGGTTTGGATTTGGGTCATGTGAAGGTCCAATTTGGTTTAGAACACTGTCATAAAGAATTTAGGATTTGAAATTTGACAAATTGGATTGGTCTTAGGGTTCAATTTGATGGAATTTAGGGGTAGGGTCAAATTGGGGCAATTCATTTGGACTTGGATTTAGGGTTTGGAATTGGGTTCAAATTGGGTTTGTAAATGATTAAATTTGATTTTGATTTGAAATTAAGAGAGTTTGAAATCATTTTGGTGGAAATTAGGAGTGATTTGGGGAATTTAGTCACTTAGGGGTAGTTTGGGAATATTAACAATTTTTGGTGGATTTGATAACAATTGGATTGGGGTCAATTGGTGTTTAAATTGATTTTGGGGACATTTGGAGTGAATTTGGAGATTTTAGGACTTTTTTAGGCATGAGGGGAATTTTGCCAATTTTGCTAAATTTGGGGGTATTTTGGGAATTTTGAAGATTTTGGAATATTTTGGTCAATTTGATTGGTTTGGAATGATTTAAAATGATTTTTTAAGAGAATTTGGGCAATTTTGGGAAAATTAAAGTTTCAGGAGCATTTTAGTAATTTTGAAAAAATTGGGGCTAAATGGTCAAAATTGGGGATATTGGTGGAATTGGGATCAATTAAGGATGCTAATCATAATGTTACCCTTTTTTTGAGCTATTAGACCAAGGAAGTCTCCATTTTGGATCCTCCATGTGTTGGTCCTAGCCAAACCCTAGCCTAGGGCTAAGGGTTTGGGGGACCACCCACATGAGTTTCCAAAAGAGTGGGGACCACCCACATGAGTTTCCAAAAGAGTGGGGAATCAGGCTAAAAATGCTTGGTTTACCGTTTTAGGTTGTGAGTGAAAGTGAGGGGCTTAGGTGTGTGTGTGCAAGACTGGCTAAGGCCACACCACTCAAGGACAACCCTAAGGCCAGAATGTCCTATGGGGGCCCTCCTTGAGCTCCCTTATGCTTGGCTCTATCCCACTAAGTGCTAGAGGTTAGAACCAAACATGTGGAACTCCAAGAAGAGTAAAGAAGTGTTTAGAATTTCTAATGTGATAGGGCTCCATCACAAGTCCTCTAGGATAGTCAATAAGAAAGTCCTATGGCTAAATCCCAGGCTTCTAAGGAAGAAAGACAAGACCTCAACAAAAGTGAGGTCAACACAAACCTAATACCCCCACCACTTCCATTGATAGGTTTAAGCTTAATACTACTTGGAGCTTCATCTATAGATAAGGAAACTCACCTACACATTCGTTGTCTAGAGAAAGTGTTAAAGGAGTTGATACGGGACTTCACCCCACTTTGGAGTTGAGAAGGTTATTGGTTGGGGACCTTTCAGAGCACCCCTATCTTAGATGCAAATTGCTCTGGTTTTTTTTTTTCTATTTTGCTTGTTTATATATATATATATTGGGATTGTAGTGTGAGTACTTGAAAGGATAACCTAGGTTTTGTTCGATTGTGTTGTATTTGGATATAGATGGCTCTACTTTTAAAAACATAGTATTATTTTACCAATTATCAATAAAATTCCCTAGGAATTTCCCTAACTATATATATATATATATATCATTTTTGTGTCAAGTGGGGCTTGATATATATTTTTATTTCGATACATTTTCTTTTTTGGGCATTTAGTGTTTATGTGGGCTTTGACTTGATTTGAATAGAAGTGGACTTAGCTCACTCTTTGGATAGCATTTGTTCTTTGCATGAAAATAACATTTACTCACCCATCAAGAGGATTGAGCATCATGGGGTCTTAGGTGGACAAGTCCTAATCATCGGGATTTGAGTTAAGCATGGGTTTGGGTGAGTTATTAATGTGGTTAAGCACTTTTTAGAAAATCCAGAAAGGTGGTTATCTTTAGGCTAAAAGTGGCATGGTGGCTTGCGTGAAGCTTGGTGTCTTGCATATGGCTTGTATGGCTTGCATGAAAATGAATTTTGGTGATTTTTGGATTTTTCTCTTCATTGGTCATGAGCCTAAATTTGGGCATTTTAATAATGAAACTTTAGATCTTAGGCTTGACTCATTTTTTAATGAGATGGGAGAGTTTAAATTTATGTCATGAAGTCATTTTATTTTATTTTATTTTATTTGGATTTAATTTTGGGTTAGTGGGTTTGTGCTTAGATATGGTGGATTTTGGGCTTTAGATTTATGATGATGGACTTTGGAATTAATTTTTGGCTCTTAATTTGGGCTTGATTTAGCTCATGTTTAATTCAAATCAAGCTCATAAATGAAGTGATTTAATTTTGGAATATCAATCATGAAAAGTGGCTCACCATGGTAGAGAAATTTATTTTTAATTTTGATTTGATGGTGAAGTGTATGTAAATGTGAATGTGGGTGTGGGTGATGTTAATTGTGAAGTGAGTGAGAGTGAAGTGAGTTTGGTATGAATTATACTGTGAGTGTGATGTGAATGTGATGTGAATTGTGATGATTCCTAAGCCAAAAAACTTGTCTTATGGCCTCTTCAATCCTTATAGAAACTCTATTTGTGTTTCAACATGTTGGTTTCAATCGATTCAACTAAATGCTAAGGATTTGAAATCATACATATGAGACTACAAGGAGTCGACAGGTGGTTTGAATTTCTAATTGGTGTGGATCCTATTACTAGTCCTCTAGGAGAGTCGGTAGTAGAGAAGTCATATGGCAAGATCCTAGGCTCTAGAGAGGGAAACAAACCTCACCAAAAAATACAGTCAACAAATCGACCTCCAATGGTGTGTTGTGCTAAATAAGCACACTGCATATGTTGGTGTTGATGGAAATGGTTGGCAGAATCTGAAGGGGGTGTCTAAGAAAAGATACTTAAGACAAAATACATATCGAAAATTTTGAAGGGCCATCCTTGTACCTCCACCCATCATTTCTAGATCCTATTTTCTCCAATTGGCGATCAGATTTATTATATTTTTGGTAAGGCCTATCACGATATGATCATTGGCCAACTCCAAGTATTTTACTAAACCATTGGGTGGACATAAGCTAATAATGTATTTGAATTCTGCACTCCTTAGCCCATGTGCTAATGAGACATGTGCTTCCACAAGCTCCAGATTTCACACTTCCAGCATCTCCTTCTAGAATCGAATTGCAGATGCTCAAAGGTTCTCATTCGGCCCCTGCTTGACATGTTATAGGGTCTGTGAGTCCATGTGGAGCTTTTGGGTGCTAAGAAACTACGGTGTAAATAATTTCTTGAACTCACCGAAATAACTAATAATTTATTTCACGAGGCCATTAAATCCCTCAGTGAAGTATAGAACAACTGACACTTCAGCGTGTCAAAAATTTTTAGAAGGCATATAACTGACTCAAAGGATGCTATATGATCGGCCAGATCGCTTTGGCCTTTGTAGGATTCTAAGGATGGAATCTTGAACTTCTCGGGGAGAGAGGGGGTGGCTCAGCATTGATGATCTGTCGGGAGAACAAATGCTCTGTCCGATGGAGACTTCCATTCTCCCTCTCATGGTCTAAAACTTGGTATAGACTCAGCTTTGCTTGAAATTGAGATTACTCAATTCTTTTAACTCCCTGAGCCATCTAGTAGTCTTGATGTTCGGGTTCTCCTTCATGGTTTGGTTATTACGGAGCATGTGCTCGCCCCTCAAGTATGGTCAGGGCCAGTTCTGTCATTTTTCCCATTATTTAATTTTGAAGTTCCTAACTTTGTTGTTGTACAAATTCTTGAACAAACTCCATGTTAGAGGTTTCTCTCACATTGGTCCCTTATCTGTGGTGTGCTCATCTTCTTATTGACGACATGTTTTCACGCTCATCACACCTTTCAGAATATTGAATCCAAAAATATCATGTGGCTCACACACAAGGAATAGAGCATAGGACAGATGAGAGGAAGAGAGAAAGAAAGAGTGAAATGTAGTGCACAGTAACAAAAGTTCTCAGAGAATAAGTCCAATAGTCTTTTCATTAAGGAATTATAGATCATATGGGTGTCCAATAAAGTTAAATATTTATTTTTATTTTAATAGAGATGTTACAATTAATTATTACACTATTACATCTTTTCATATTTATAACTGACAATGGGACCTTATATTTGGAACTAACGTCGGCACCTTTTCATACTTATAATTATTGAAGAGGTGCATTTCATGACATGATTTTATTGACATTTGATCGTCTGATAATCATTCGGTCGATTGGATGGTCTTCGGTCAGCAAGAAGGTCTTCGGTGAGCCTTCTCGAGTGAATCTTTAGTAAAGGCTCTTCTCGTTAGGTTGAACTTAGACCATCAAAAAACAAAGGTGTGTCATCGTAATCTAATGGGCAGTTCTCTTTTGGACAAAGGGTTTATCATAGAGGATTGGAAAGATATTCAATAGGGTGCCTTTTGGTCATTTTGTGAAGAATCCCGGAATCAGTTGAGGGAGTTGATTACAAACGGCTCTATCTCAGGTTAGGTGCGTAAGATTCTTTCACTCGGCTTTCGTTCGGGTAGCCCACAATTCCGACCAAAGGAAATAACGCTTGACGACTCCATCTTTCGACCATCCTAATGCAGTCAAATTTAAGAAGGATTATCTCTTTGGATGATTCTGTGAGTTGCTATAATTTTAATTTTTTCTGGAATTGGGTAACTCGCCCATTAAATGTCATCTTTTTTTCTTAAGATTTTGTCCTTATACAACTGAAACAATAGCATGACCTGCTTCTTTAAATATTTGTTCTAATTAAAATTATTGGCTTCCATTCTCAATAATTTGTTAACTTCATACTACTAATTCTCTATTAGGTCCAAATACCAACAAATTGATACTTCCTTAGTCTAAAATTCCAATTGTTGATTATCTAAACTAGAAACATTTTTAATGAAATGTGCAAATCTCTCACTTTTAATCCATTCCATCAAATGATGAATTGTTATAATTTCAAAATAAGCTGTAAATTTACAAAAAAAATAATAATAAAAAAAAAACTACAGGACGTTAAACTATTTATTTTTTCATTTAAATATGATAACAATTAAATAAATAATTAAATCAACATACACAAAACCAATTATTTTTCCATTTGAAGAATTACTACAAAAAAAAAAATCATAAAAGATTTAGGGTTTGGGGTTATCATACTCACTTTGCCTTTAAGTTAAAACCACCGACGAAGAAGACATAAACTATCTCAATTTCTTAGCAATAAAAGCTTCTTAAGAAAATTGCAAATACAACTTAATTTTCAGATAATGACATAAATAAGCATTCAAGTGGTCCATTTTTGAAATCTCGTAGCATCTAACAATGAACAATAAAAAATATATATACAATTTAGGGTCCTTAAAAAACATCTAGTAGTCCATTGCAAATATTTTATTACATTGATATTCAATCAGAGGAGAAATTTTTGCATACGGTGTACGTATGCAGCTCTGAATGCGTAATAACCCCTCAATAACCTCCGCAGTTTCGTATTTCGGGGTTATTGAGGGGTTATTTGTAGGCTATTGAGGTACAAGCTCCAATCATCAATATCCTTCGCGGGTTCCATATCAACGCTATTCATAGGTTATTATAGAGGTATTTAGGGGTTATTAGGAGTACGCATGCAGAGCTGCATGCGTATGCCACAATTTCTCTCAATCGAGTAGCAAATATTTATAAATGCAAAATAAAATAAAATAAGATTTATTTCAATGAGTCATGATTCTGAATTTTGGCCTTTTTCTTGTAGTGTTTTAAAAAGGGAAAGTTTATCTTAATTTTATTCAAACATTCTTTCAAAAAATAGAAGTCATAGTATATTTGCTCCACCCCTTAAGCTTCTCAATTATAATTTATTAGTTTATCTGCTTCTCTTAATTTAGCATTTAGTTTTTTATTGGATACTCATATTCCCTCTATTAAAATAATTTATAAATCTGAAGTGGAAATTTCATCATTAATATGCTGTCCTCATGATTTCAAATCTCAACCTTCCCATCAATAAATACTTTATAATCATTATAATACACAGAAATGCAAATTTCAAAAACTTCAAATCACTATTGTTTTAGGAATATTTACATCCATACCACATAAATTTTATGTATTTACATATCTAACACCTAAACTTTCATATTTACATGCATACATACCACATTGATTTTAAGTAGATGATAGCGTTATGTTTATGTGATATTAAACATTAGAGCGCTCCTCTTGTAAATACGAAATTTTGGGTGTTAGATATGTAAATATATAAGAATAATGTGGTATGTATGTAAATGCCTTTTTTAATGGGCATTGTAGACCTGTCTATTTTGCTTTTGTTGGTGGACGGCTTTATCTGGAAGGTTGAGAATACAGGCTTCGGTTGCAAGGATATACCTTTCCACAAAATGATGGCCCACCAGAAAATGCCATTATTATTATTTTTTTTTTTTAATTTTTTTTTAGTACTTAAGAATTTTGAATTATTGTGGTCCGCAATCTATTTCCATGTCAATTTTAGTTAAAATAGGACATTCACAAAGAATGGCCAATAATTTGACTGCTTGAAAATAGGACATTTTATAAGGCTCAGTATCAATTTCCAGAGCAAGTATGAGGTCATTTATAGGTAGGGCTGCCAAAAACACTCGTTGTTCAAAATAGTTCGTGTTCGGTTCGTCAGATGGTTCATGTTCGATTCGTTCGATAAGTAAACGAGACGAATACGAACAATTTTTTTTTCGTTCAGTTAGTTAACGAACCAAACACGAACAGTGATGCGTTCGTTCGTTTTTGAATCGTTATTTTTGAAATATAAAATAATTTAAAATAATTATATATAAAAATAATATGATATTTTAAGAAATTAAATTTTATAAATTATAATATATAATAAATTTATAATAATAATATATTAATATAATATGCTAATATAGATATTATATATTTATATAATATAAATTATATAATTAATATAATATATTATTTATATATATTAATATTAGGTACTGTCAAACTAGCTCATTGTTCGCGAACAGCTCGTATTCGACTCGTTCGTTAAGAAACGAACACGAACAGTGGCTTCACGAATAATTTCAAAAATGAGTTTATTTCAAATAAACTAAATTTCATATGAATCTTACACGAACACAAGCTCTGTTCGTTCGTATTCGATTCGTTTACACCTCTATTTGTAGGGAGTGCCAATATTGAAGCTGACAGTAAAATTCAACATGAAACAATTGCAGAAATTCAAGTCAATTTAAATAGACAATGGGGAGATTCAAGTCAATGTCACTTCGGATAAAAAACGCTGGAGTTATGGTTGCGTCGTCTCTAACCAACAGCAAATTCGTTTTTTTTCTTTCAAAAAAGCTCCTATAATTATGATTACTTCAGATGTCATTTCGGATTTATTAATTATCACAACTTAATTATATATATATATATATATATATATATATATATATATATATGTTATATGTATCTATGTAAGCATGTATTTAGACGTCTGTATATATGAATCTATAGATATAAATATCTCTGAATGTATATGTATGTATATGTGTATACATATGTATGTATGATATGTATGTATGTATACATATACTGACAAATATATGTATGTATTCATGCATACATATTACATACATGCATGGATGCATATATATATTAAAAGGAATGGTCAGAGGCTATTATACGAGCCCCGACCTTCCCAAACGCGCCACCCCCGCTAAGTTTGGAGAGGGGATGCAAATATTCAGGTACCACACTTTACATACGGGGAGATTCACACGGGGCCTAAGGAGACTTACGACCTTCAGAGTGGTTGTTCTACTAACAAGCTACTAAACGCGCGTGCGCGCACACACACACACTGCCGCATGTCGTGACTCTTTGGTTGGCAACTGTTTTGTCAATCGAAAGTCCCTTGGGGTCATGGGTTCGAGCCCGTATGAGTGCATCTATCTTGCAATTCAAGATCGAGTGATTAGTCACATAAGATTGGTTGAGGGCTCGTATCATAGCCTCCGACCAATTTTTTCAATTTACTATACATATATAATATTAAAATGTATACATTCGCATATTTAAATACATTAATGCAAGTAAATTAGGCAGATTTCAGAAAATAAAAAATAAATTTCAAATAATTCATGTTTTTATCGTGATCGAGCAAGACCAGGAATCATTATAAAGGGTAATACAAGTACAAACTAATATTAGATTACACCATTCAATAATCACAAAGCTCGGTCTAAGATCTAACTAATGGCTAGTCTAACCCTATTGGCACCCACACAAGTTTATCATACAAACTAAAGAACAGACTAACTCCACTCTTTTATAAAATATGGGGCTAAAATAACCAACTTCAAGGGTCGGTAGACTATTTTGACACTTCAAAGGTAACCCATATTAATAATGACTTTATCTAGCCCAGAATGATTCTGATTACCGGGTCTGGAAGATGTTCTGAATCATCTTCTTGGGACAGTCCTTCGCTACAGATTCAAGCTCAGATATCTCGTCGGAGCTCAAACGCCAGCCAAGGGAGCCCAAGTTTTCTTCTGCTTGCCTGACTGACTTCACTCCAGGAATTGGGATGGTGCCTTTGCAGATGCACCAGTTTATTGCAACCTGTAATGGAAAAGAAAAATCTTATCCCAGTTATTTAGAATTTGATTATATGAATCTTCACTCTCATTTATGATAGGGAGATTAAAGTGGAAGAGGCTTTAGAATATGCTTTGATTGTATTCCATGATGTATAATGTAGCAAATCTATCCTAATAATTACAAATATATCATAGTAATTACAAAATCAAGGGGTTATAATATCAGGGAGCTATGTATGGAAGCTTATAATTTATATGAATGATGAGTATGGTTTAGATTCATATTACTAGTAACTCATTCATACTACATGTAGAATGAAGCATTATTAAATAAATAGCAAATCTTTTGCCACTATTTCTATTCATTTTTTTTATTTGTTCAATTTATTTTCATTTCTAATCCATCCAACACTAAATTTATTAACCCACCTTATGAGCAAATTTCTACCTAAATGTGCATGTCCATGCAGCGGAATGCAGACCTGAATAGATCAAAATCAGACCCGATATATTTGTTGTTAAAACCATTTTTAACCCGAAAGTGAAGACAAACCACTTGGTATGTTCATAATAAAATAATTTCAACTATTTGATAGAGAACTGAACTCCATATTCTCCCATGCCTTAACAGTTCAAACCACCCAAACACTATTTTCTGGTAATTTATCTTAGTTTGTTCCACTCATATCATCCCTCCAATACAATCATTCCCCTAATGAAATTAAAGAGTAGACAACCTATAAGTTTGTCATGAACATAATTGGCAAACACCGCATCCATTTTAATTTTTTCAAACAATCAAAACATTTCTTTGTATACTATCAAGTTCAACTTAAAATTGAAATAAAGATTGCAAGAATTTAAAAAAAGTAAATTAGAATTGGCACTTGTGAAATTGTCTTATCCCTCCTTTGTGCAATCCCTCTAAGAGAATTGAGCAAAGGATCCAATTGTGGAAGAATCCGGCGAAATAGTATAGCTCTACAGGCGAAAATGTTGAAGGTATGAGAAAAGTCAGAGCTTAATTAATATTGGAATAAAAACTTATTCTGTTGCATGAAATAAACATAATTACCTTGGCCCACTGGGCAGCTTGGAAGCTGAGTATTTCCCAGTAAGCATACCAAGTCCCAGAGGACTATATGAAATTAATTGGATTCCTAAAGATTCACACACTGCTTTCAGTTCCATTTGATCATCACTAAAGCTAAGCAATGAAAATTGAATCTGCAATTTGGAATTTTAATGTATCTGTTACAAACTGAGAATCAAAGAGCAACAAATGGGAGAACCAAAAGATATGGTTTGCAGAAAAAATGCAAATGTAGCACCTGAGCTGAGCATAAAGGAACGCCTCGAGACTTGAGGTACTCGTAAATTTTGAGAAGCTGCTTAGGCCCATAATTGCTAACACCAACTCCACGAACTAAACCCTGCGGTACATATTTCCAATATCAACAATTGATATCCCATTGATTTATGATTATAATCTTATGGAACTCATTCATGCAAAATAGAAAACCTAAGTGCAAAATGAGATCTAGGTCCACATTATCCTCACCACCATCATTAGCCTCTTACTAAATTTTAGGGGCTTTGGCAATGTGAATTCCCATTCTCAATTCATTTCCATTGTCTTCTTCAAGAGGTCTTAACCTTGCTTAGCATGCACAACTTCTAATCACATTAACTGTAGCCTGAATATTTTTCTTCCTAATCTTTCCACATTACTTTTATTGAATAAAATAATTTTATATGCAATTGTCAAATAATTTTATGCTGACTGCAAAGAGACACAAGAATAAGTTTTCAAGGAGAAAGGGATTGCATCATGAAGGAAAAAATTATATAACATTTACTATATTTTTAGTCAATAAAAAATCATCAACTTTGAAAATAGTGAGGACACGAGATTATACTGAAACATCATATTACGTTCAGTAATGAATTTTTCTGGTTTATACGCAATATAGAACAACAAGCCTCGATCAATTAAACAATGAAGTAAGAAATTGGAAAACACAAGAAAGAAGCAAATAATGAAAATTTAAAGCAGATAACATGAAATATGAATCGATCAAGTAATCCAGCCTTCTCATAGATTGCAACAAGTCCATCCCATAAAGCTAATTCCTGCAAAGGGGCATAGTTTGCAGTTGACCAATGCAGCTGTCCTATTCCAAGTTGCTCAAGCTGCATGCGGTTTAAAGAAGACCTGTCAAAAGGCAAAAATCAAAAATATAAAACTAACAAGTAAAAAAAAAAAAATTTTGGGCATTTACATACATACCACAAAATTCTTATGCATTTACATATCTAACACCTAAACATTCATATTTACATACATAGCAAATCATTAATATCACATCAAAAATGTCATTATTATTTACTCTTTAAAAGCGAAATACACCTTTTATGCATATGTTTATGATACTAAAGTGTTATTAACGTGGATATCAAACATTAGGTGTTTGACAAGTAAACAGAAAAGAACTGTGGTATCTATGTAAATTTCCCAAGAAACCCGCGAAGAACGCTAGGCATCAGTTTAAAGAAGAGAGACCATTTTTACTAGTATGCGTACTTCTTTATTGTTTGAAAGACATTACGAAAAGGTGAATAAATGGGTATGTACTCAAGTAAAAGGTAGTCAGTAGATACTTGCAGGCTCTTAGAAACTGTCCAGATGTGAGGCGCCAAGGATATGCAGCAAATTTTGTGGCAATTACAATACTATCTCGAACTTTTTCCGCTCCTGTACAACAGTAAAAGTTAACATGAAGCACCAAGGAGAACATTACATATAAGTCAAAAAAGAAATCAAATAATCCATCAACGGAAAATTTTAAGTATTGATCACAATCATAAGTCTTATCAAATATTTAAATACTTTCAACTCTTCTTTAAATTCACAGGAAGAATTAAAAATAAGTAAACTGAAACATTCTAAACAACATGAAATCATACTGGCTCTATGTTGACACTAAGGAATTTGATTATATGAAGATTATAAGTTACAAGAATATTTTAGGCTGATGAGCTAGTTTTGAGTGGCATAGATCATGGAGAGAACTGCCTATGTGTTGTGATTTGGCTCATTTACTTGTTTAAAGTGATTAGTAGCGCTCCCCTCCTCCCCTTTAATGGCATTATAATTCCTGTTTTCTCTTAAAATAAGGGGAGGGGAGGAGAAGAAATGAATATGATGGCTTGATGTTTACCTTGCAAATGCTCTTGTGAATGGCTTGGAGATGTATGTTGGTTATGAACTTCTTCTTTATCTCTTTCTCAAAAAAAAAAATGATAAAAAAAGGGGAAGTGGAGGAAAGGAGGATTGATTCATGTTACACCTTGCAGGTCCTATAGCTCATACTTGTTTTATCTATTTAATGTGATAGTATTGCCCATGTGACATGAAAATGCAATTGTAGGATTATAGTTTGAAGGGGCATACTTCTTTATTTGAAAATTTGGAACCCTCATGCCAATGTTTGTTCCTCTCTTTTGCTTGGGTTTTAATTGTTTGAAGTACGGGAGCCTTTATGTTTTGAGAATCTGAAATTTATGAGGCATTTTAGGCCTCTATTTTGCAAAAATGTAAAGTGTCGGGATTTCATTCAAAAAACTTGAAGTGAGCGGGGTGTACCCCTCTCCGATTCATGTTAGTTTCATTTTGAGTAGTTATCTTGGAAAGATTGGGAAGCATGTTTTTAAACTCTACTTTTCTTTGTATTTACGCAAGTGTGGAATGTGATAGCTTGGTTCCCAACATCATTCATGCTAAATGGAATTTGGGGCTCAATAGGAGCTTTAGGTATTGGTTATCTCATCCATTGAGAATTTAAGCTTGGAATGTAAATTTTTGCTCCACTTCTCTTTTAATTACTGCATGCGTGAAGGAGTTGGGGGCGATTTTGGCCCATGTTGGGTCTCTCGGTTTTGCCCCTAGCTGGGCCTTTTTCTATCCTTTATGCTGCTCGGTTTTACCCCTAGCTGGGCTATTTTCCTACTCTTTGAACTGCTCGGTTTTGCCCTTTGAATGGGCTGGTTTTGCCCCTTTTGGTGCTCTCGGTTTGGCCCTTTTGGTGGGCTCGGGTTCCCTCTATGTTGGGTCTGCGCTTTAATTTGTGTTGGACTTGTATTGTAATGTTTGAGGGGTTTAAATTACAATATTTGTTGGGCTTGTATCTGCGGCATTTGTGACTACAGTTTTGGCATTTGCGTCAGAGTTTTGTGTTAGCTTTACAGAGTTGTTTTATCTGGTTGAGTCCAGCTTTCTCTAGCAGATGTTTGGAGTCCGGGGAGACCCGAGCAGTGGTCTAGAGTCTAGGGGTTTTGTTGATGACTTTACGTCCGTTTTCATTTTTTACTGCCGTTACTAGGAAAAAATGGGTGTTTTCTTTAGGAGTCTAGCCCTCATCCTCTCCGAGAGTGTAGATGTTTCTTTAGGTCTTCGTAGGTCGTGCAAGGACGGTCGGGAGTCCGGGGTGATTGACTTGTTTTGACTGGTGTTGGAAATCAGTTCACCTTTTACAAGAATTGCGTTAGGTGGGTTGCTTTCCCCTCTCTCCTTTTATTGATCCCTCGTCCCTTGATTTTCTCATTGCTTCTTGGTTCAATGTCTGCACCTATAGGGGACGTGTGGGTGTGCACATATAGCCCCTTTAGGCTATATGTGGGGCCATCAGCAGTACTGTAAGTAGAGTGGTTAGGGTTAGGACGGCGACGATAATGCTTACGTGTGCTTAAAAAGAGGGTTTAGAATAGTATCCCCTTCGCCGATGCGTAAAATCTCCGTTGGAGTCGCGACTTGGGACCGAACGATACTATTCGCCGATTCTCTGCGAGATTATTACACTTAATACTTCTTAAGTTGTTAGTAGTCCTAGTTCGATTAGGGTGATTAATCTATGGATTGTACTACTTTATAAGAATAAAAATACTTTTGCAACAAAATTTTCACCTACAACAAAATTACCTTTCACCTATAAATTTGTATGCATGCAAACTAAAATGAATGAAAACTCGTAAAGGTTCACAGTTAATTACTCGAGTCGAGGTTAGGACTGCCCTCTGTAGGGTGTCGGTCCGGTAGCTCTTGTCCAAGATTGGAAGCATTACGGTCCAAGCTCGAGTCCTCCCCGTCACCATGCTTACGGTCCTTTTCAGATACCCCACGGCTTTCTTACGGTTCGCCGTGAGTTTAGCAGGACATCTGTGAGTTTCTTCTTTTGGTGCCTTTGCGGTTTTCACTACGACTTTTTCGTGTTTGTTCGTGATTTTCTTCGAGGTTTTCCACGGAGGTTCTTTATTTTCTTTCTCGATTTTCTTTGTTTTCTTTCGCGATTTTCTTTGTTCTCCTGTCGTCTTTCTTTTTGATTTATTCCCGGATTTCGCACTTCGCTTTTCCTGCACGTACGGTAGTACCCTACTTGAGTCGGGTTTTCCTACTACGTTCACTCTTGTTTTTTGTTTTGGTCCGACACATTTTCACGCGAAACAATAAAATGAAAACAATAAATAAGTAATAATACACGCATGGATGATCGGCACTTACTGATACTTCAGTAAGATCTGTTACTTCTTTTATTTCTTGCGTCGCATGCTCTACCTTTTCGAAGATATATACGCATTAGCGTAAGCATGTTTTACTTTCTTTAGTGCCTCTTACGTTAATATAGCATGTTTACTTCCCGTAGCATATATTCATAGCTAAGCATAAAGATATTCTATTACGAGTACACTTTGTTTAGCTTAACTCTCGTTATACTTTGTTTTCCTGCTTCCTTTTATTACTGCTCCTGTCACTGTAGTGTATACTCATGTTTGCAATACAACAGTAATAAAAGGAAAATAATAAAATGAAATAAAACATCGGCATAACAATTTGCATGTCCATTTTTAATAATTTAAAATTCGAATCTGCAACTGCAACATTGCTACGACGTGGAGCACGGAGCACGACTTCGAGGGCAGCATGGTCATCTTCAACAGCAAAACTCGTGTCTACATCAGCAAAATCATCCTTTAGTTTAAATAATAAACCATAGGACTTTGAGGTAGTCCGTTTAGTGCGACATAAATCCTCACCTGTTCTTTTAGGCCTTTGCACAGCCTTGTTGTGCAATATAAGCCATAATTCGCTTAGGAATCCGAGGTCGTCGTCCGATATGGCGTAAATCCTCCTATCTTCCAGGTTATTGCATAATCAGATGATTATGTAAATGTAATTCCTATAATTAATTGGCAGGATTGAAACTTAAATAAATGCATTTCCAAAATTTAAAGCCAATATTAGGATGGTCTGGGAAGTTATCGAGGTTCTCCTCGAGATCCGTGACATCTCCTACCTCTCTTTTTTTTAACTCTGGAAATAATTGTTCCACATTGCGTCTTTCACCTATTGGATTTTCTACTACTACACTTCGTTGAAAACCCTACCTTTTGAATTCATGAAGATAGAAACCTCTGATCTAAATCGAGAGTTCTCTCGGGTGACTTCGGTCATTTGAGGGTAATTGATGCAGGGGCTGCATTCATAGTGAAGCTTTATGAACCCGAGTAATATAAACCCTATTTAATTTTTTGTATTAAATAGTGAATTTGTCGATCCACATAAAGGTTCGCGAGCTAGAACGGATGTCATGAATTCTGTAGTTTATTTGATCGAGCGATATCGTCAAGCAGTGTGTCTATTCCTCGGGATGGATGCATCGCTTGCGATATTATCTTCGTTCATTCAAACTGCTAAATGAATGAGATTCGTCCATTCTCATATTTTAAAATTTAAAGTTTTACTTTCAAAACTAATATATATATATATTAAATTTAAATCTCAAAGATGCCAACTTTCAGCGGCCGACAAGCCCCTATCCCATTGATTCGAATAAAATCCGATCCCCATCAGGAGGTTATTATTAATAGCTTTAAGAAGCAAGCAAATACTAATAAAGGCCAATTTTATCTTTGATTTGTCACATGAAGTGTTTAAATTAGTTGGCAAAAGCTAATGCATTAATTTATAAGTTTGCTTAATACTTTAAAATCTACGATGGTTGATATCCCTCAAGTCACATTTTTTATCTAACTTTTGTAAGGTCATTTACTGTCACCATGCATCAACTTTCCCACTTGAAAATTACAAAGCAATTAATAGGCCCCACATTATAGCATGATAAGTTCTCAGCTTCGGCTCTATTTAAAATGGGGAGTTAATGCATCCTTTTTCCTCCTCTTATCTTGATGTTTTAAATTTCTCCACACTCCCCCTCCCTAAATCTCCAGCGAGGCTACATGATTATAAATTATTCAGTGGATCATGCTACAAAGAACACAAGTGCTATTATCTTTGTATGCCCTTTATTGATTGGTAGGGGTAACACTTCACGGGTTTTTGGCTAGACTGAGCTGACAAAAATATAGTAAACTACTTATTCAATAAATATTTAAAATCTCAACCTAAGCCTGACTAAACATTATACAAAAAAATATTTAGCAAATTGCAATTTAATGTAAAACAGACTCGAAATCAACTCATTATTTGATTAAAATACAACAACTCAATAAAAATAACAAAAATTTATAATTATATATAAGATTTTCATTAGAACAAAATAATTGAATCATTATTTTAGGCTTGATTAGAAATGATGTGAACTCAAACTAATTTATTTTACGTCACAGGTATTATGAACCTGGCCAAATATTGGACGGGCTAACTCAACCTTATTTTTTCTTGTTTGGTCTAATATTAATACTCCTAGAGATCAAAGCCAATTCCTCCTCTAAGATGGGGATTACATTGCTACAAGATAATGGTTCACTTGACATTCATCATAATAGCTAGCCAAATACAGTTTCAATAAAGACCACCGATCAATCTTTAAAACCATTTCATTACAATTCACCACAAAATAGTTCAAACACTATACACGTGGCCTCATAAATAACTTTATATACATGAATTGATGGGCTTGGCAGGCCATCTATCTCCACTCCTTGAAGCCTAAAACCGGGGATTGGGGTTTGTATCACTTTCTCTTTTCCAATCAAATAAGGTTATTGTACAAGACATCCCGAATATAATTTAGGAGAGGCCTTGCCATCAATCTCTTTCCGAGGTGCCATCATCTCTTCCCTTAAGTCACATCCAGCCGAATCTTGAAAATGAAGGTATTTATGCTATGTCAGGGCTTGTCTAGCCAGCTTATATGTCTATGCATGTTGCGTCTTCACTAGTATATAACAGCTCAGTGGAGGTATTTATATGCTTTACAATGGGCTTTTCTATCCCTTATAGGCCTTCATAGTGAATTTACATCTTTTTCTTCTAACTTGGAAAGAATAATAATATTGAATGAGAATTTGTCTCATGTCCACCACCATCAAGCATTGCATTTTCAGTAGTAATTTATAGCTGGCTCGGATATCTTCGGCTATATCTACAAGTAATGAATTGATAAATATGTTTTTAGATACCTACGTATGAAAATAAACAATGGTACTTCACCTCTGACATTTGGGTGTCCTTATTCCGTCATGAGGTAATTAGTTAGATCGAGATAATATCGAAATCATTGCACAAAACACATTATTTTCTTACAAAATAAATGATGTGCTATAATTTAATGTAGACAAGAGAGTTTGAAGCAACACTTAAAAAAATTAGTCAATAAAAGCAGATGAGAAATGTGCAGCTATATAGTGGATGGAACAAATCTCGTGTGAGCAATATTGCCCAATGTAATTGATAAATTTATTCTTTCGCCAGTAAAAGCTTCACCTAAAAGCATATTAAAGTTCTCACCAGGGTTATATTTTTTTATTGTTCAAATTCGATCTTTTTGAATATCATATAAAAGAGGATGCCAATGGAGCTCCCCAAATCTATGAGCATGTAACTGAATCACGTTGTAGTTTACCTCATTATTCCAACACATTCTTAACTAGTAAAGTGTTCCAAGTATAAATATTATGATGATCACCCATACGATAGTGATGGAACCTGACTCGAGTGCTTGGTCTCAAGCTCTTTTTGCTCGCCTCTTTATATTATATTTGATATTTAATCAATCTAACAAACAGTAAAATAATCAAAAGAAAGAACACAGATTTTATGTGGAAAATTCGAAATGGGAAAAACCACAGATAAAGGAAGAGAATTCACTGTATCAAATCTGAAATTACAAGAGTTGGCCAACCTAAAATTAATGCAGAGAAAAGTGAGTGTCTTGTACGAAACAAAAGAGGCTATTTATAGTATTTAGCAAGACCCTTTTGATGGACGAAAACTTACCGCAAAGTAAGTCTATCAATATCATAAGTAAACGTGTCAAGTAATAATGCGGTTAAAGTGTACAGTGTATCGGTCCCATGAGAAAATGGCTAAGAAAATATTGGGCGAATCTCTAATTTATTAAGCGTTTAAACTTAGTTCAGTGTGATTACAATCAAGAGATGGAATATCTAAAATTCAACTAGAAAATAGAAATAAAAGCACAATGTTGAAGAAAAAAATAAATTCGCAAACGGATAAATCATACGATTCTTCAGAAGAGATGATTCTCGTGCCTCTTTGATGCAAGTATCATGGTGATTCGTGGTATTCCAAAACTTTCCCCTACGTGATAGTTATTAACAGGGATAAAAGGTTCATCTTATGTCTATGTCTAAGTCATGAGAAGACTAGAACCCATGAAGTTAAGTTTCCTTAATCCTCATGACAATCCGCAAGATTAATAAAATATGTTTATTCATATCCGAATTTTGTGGTTAACCATTTCATTCCTCTACGCAATGGGCAGAAGTCGTAGATCATGAAATATGTTAAAATCCTAATTAGTCAGATCAGGAGTAAATGAAATCTTATGGTTAATTCAACGACTTAGAAATAAATGCTTAACAAAAACGTTACAACAAAAAATAACCTGAGAAGACCAAAACTATGATCCTTACATCACAAAGACACGAAAAAAAAACTTGCCACGCATAGTAAAAAGAATGACAGGTATCAAATCCATAGAAACCATTATTGTAAGCAAAACTTGAAAGTAAAAACTTACAAAATAATATGTTCTCTCTTTCACAGCAACAGACCTTTCTCATACAATCTCCTCTCAAAATCACATAAGAAAAACAGAAGAGAAAAAGAAAAGGTACAGCTCTTAGGACTCAACCTTGAGTAAGGAAGAAATCCTAAGGGAAGCTCTCCAATTCTACCAAGCACAGTTGTCGGCCGTTCAAGATTCTTGATTTAGTTTAAGTATAAAAATAGATAAAATTTTGGAAAAATATCATTTTTAATTTGAAAAAATGAAATCAAACTGATCTCAAATATGCAATAGTTTAAATAATCAAACACTACACCACAAACCAAGCACCTATCCCGAGGAATGAATACATTGCTTAGCGGTGTAGCTTGATTAAATAAACTAAAGAATGCATGACATCCGTTTGGTCAACGAACCATTTATGCTGACCGATAAATTTCCATATCTAATACAAAAGAATTAGATAGAGTTTATATTAATCTGGGATCTTTAAGTTTCCTATAAGGCCAAACCTCTATAGTTAATTACATCTTAAATAACTAAAGTCACCTAAGAAAACTCGATTTAGATCAGGAAATAATATTTCATGACTTCCAAAAGGTAAGATTTTCCAAAGGAATGTTTGGTAGTAGGAATTCCAATAGATGAGTGGCTCAAGTTTCGGAACAGTTATTGTGAAAATTCAAAGGAATGAAAGTTAGGGGAAGTCATAGATCCAAGAAGAAGCTTGGTGACTTCCCAACTATCCTATGGTTTGGCTTCAATTTGAGGTAATTATTTGAAGTTTCATCCTGCCAATTTTAAGTAATTAAGACTTACATTCACTCGATACCGATCATGTGAATAGTCAGAAGATGGGAGGATTTATGTCATATCAGATGACAACCTCGGAGTCCTAAGACGAGTTTAGGGCTTATATTGAAGAGGTGCAAAGGCCTAAAAAATAAAGTGAGAGTTTATATTTGCACTAGGCAAACTACCTCGAATCCCTATGGCTTGTTAATTCCTAAGGAGTTTTGTTGTTGAAGATGGTCGTGTTGCCCACAATGTTTGCTCCAAGCTCCTCATCGTAGCAGGTTTAATTATAGAAGTGTCAATTGAAGAGAAAAGAGAAATGTCGTGTTTTGAAAATGTTTAAATTGAGGTGCATTAATGTTTTATTAAGGGGGAGTCTAAGTTGATTATAGCGAGACTGATTAGGATCCCAAGGTTCCCTCGCTCCGGCACCACTATTTTCTTCGGATTCACTTAGTCTAGATAAATTTACTAAACCCAAATGAATGAGTTCCATAAGTTCATCCGGACTATGGGAAATCTCGTTAGCAACCGTAAGTTACCTCCTCCGAGGGATTCCCGATCATCCAAAGAGACGTTTTAATTTAGTTGCAATTGAGATTTTGTTTTGTTTATGATTAAATTTTGAGTTGTCTTATATTTTGATTGTTGTGGCGGTGAATTTTATCTTTATTTTGTTTTAATTTTTTTAATTTTGGTTTTGGTTTTGTAGTTATCTTAAAGTTTTAGTTTTAACATGCAGGATGACATTGTTGTTTATCATGCAAATTTATAAGCAAGAAGTACAGTAAAGTAAATGCAGGAAAAAAAATACTGATAAAACTGTAAAAGTGTAGCAATCCTCTTCTCCCATTCCAGCTGAAAGATTAGTTTTTGTAGCAAATATAATTTTGCAGGAAATTGAAATTGCATGCCAGAAAATAGGACAAGCAAGGCTAAAGTGCACCTACCAAATCCTATGTCATAACTTAGTAGGTTCCTATCTGCTCATTTATGAGGATGATTTCATTAAGCAAATCATAATAAACTCAAGTGTCCTCTAAGGTATCTAAAGGATTATGAAAAGGCCCAGGGCAATACCTTAGACATTTCAACATCCCTTGAATCGTCTCGAGTTCATTTAAACTTATTATGTTGCTAAGTGATTCATCTAATTCATACCCTCATACTCAATGAATCTTTAATGTTTTAATATCCCTTTAAATGGTGTGATCATCACTTGATATTTCATTCATGAATTATGTGGGTGAAGACCCTTAGGGGCAATTTGACTTAATTAAAGAACTTAGCCAATTTGAATTTTTTTAAAGTTGGGTTTGTAGTATTTCAAATATGTTTAACATTGATTACCCTTCCTTTTATAATCCTCATTAATCAAATCTGGATTAAGCCTAGCTCACTACTAAGCCCTTAAAACATAATGAGTTGATCTGCAATTTTAAGAATGTTAAATATTATGATCTTAATCTCTATCAACATATTGAATTGTTATTTAAACACCAACTAGGAGTATTAGATTGATGAATTATTAACTTCAAAAGTCAAACCCCTAACCCTGAGATCATTTAATTTTGATTACTTCTAAATTAACATAATTAAAGAAATTACAAATCTCTCTCTTTTGTGATAAATGTGAGATTAGTTTCTACCACTTATCCCTTTGTGTTTCAATCATTTGGATTATCAATTTATGATCATTAAAGCATCTTTTATTCTACATAAATACCTGAGGGTCCACTGATTTGCTTTAAACTCCTTACCAAGATTAGTCATATATATGCTAGCTGCACTAACTGCACATGATAAATCTGTAAGAGAACATATCATAACATACATAAGAGATCCTACTACACTGGAATACAGAACTCATCGCAATCTCACTCATATGCCCAAGATGCAAATGCCAGTCTGGCTGTTTCATCAGTGATATGGAAGTAGTAATGGTTGCATCGCTTATCACTATAGAGTCTTACAAAACATATAGTCCATCAGTCTTGTGCCATTTCATCATAACAATGGAGTCTTTGTCGAACTTTAAAACTCCACCTTCACCAAAGTACTTGTATACATTAGCATCAGGACTACTTAAGGAAATTAAATTCATTTTCAGATATGGGACATGTTTCACATCTCCAAGTGTTCTGATGACTCCATCAAACATCTTGATTATAGGAGTTCCAACATCAATAAATTTACATTAATCATTATTGCCCATTAACACGGTACCCTGCGACAGTTTTATATATGAAAATCAGTCCTTATTGGGACACATATGAAACGTCCAGGAAAAATCAAGAACCCAATCGTCACAAAATTCCACATGTTAAAAAGTAGGCCCTATTAGGACACATGAATCATGCAGGCTGAATCAAGAACCCAATGTCATAAGGTTTACTGTCAGAGAAACTAGTTCAACTTCACTAGCAACTTCTTTAACAACGCTAGCTTCACGAAAATGAATTTATTGTTTGTTTTTTTTAAAATTGAAGGTATTTTCTACTTTTATTCTGTAACTTATAGCATTCAGTTTTGATGTAGCCCTTTTTCTTACAGTAATTACAGATATCATTATTATTTCTTGATTTGATCTACTCTTTGTATCAGCACCAAAGCTCTCTTATGTTCTATCTCGAGTGACAAGGCCTTCTCCTTGAGCATCAGATTCATCTACAAGTTGCTCATCTTCTTCTTAAAAGTTAGAGCATCATATACTTAGTCCACTTGTGTCTTTCATCCATACAAAATGGTATCTATAAATATTATACATGATAAAGGCAGAAAACACAACATGATTTATGTCAAATCTTTTTCGTTATACTTAACTTTCATGGCTTCTAAATCAGAGATGACTTCCTTAATGAAAATTAAGTAATCTATAATAGATGTGCATTGTCATCCTGTGAAAGTCCAAATACTGCTTCAAGTGTAACTTACTCGTCAGACTTTTCATCATGCAAAATTACTCTAATTTCAACCATAATGCAAAAGTGGCATTCTCCTTCCAAACATATGTAGAATTTGACTTAATAGATGAAGATAACAGCATTCGATATTTATGTTGCTTCACCTCTAGCTTCCATGATGAGATCATTTTTGTGAACCCAAGTAGCGCAGCACCTAGAACTATATGCACTAAGACAGCATGCATCTTAACCAACAAAACCAAAAATCTGGTGTTACAATCTAGAAGATGAACGTCATACTTTATTGTTGTCATCGTCGAGATCGAAACATGGCTCAGATGCTACTTTTTATAACTTGATATTGAATCAAAGTATTAAACAATAAAATAAGCAAAAGAAAGAACACATATTATACATTAAAAATTCAAGATGGGAAAAACTACAGAAACAAGAAGAGAATCACTATATCAATTTTGAAATTACAAGTTAAGAGCTTTGGCCAACATAAAACTAAAGCAGAAAAAAGTGAGTGTATTTTACAAAACAAATATATATATATATATATATTTATAGTCTTTAGCAAGACTCATTTAAAGAAAATAATTAAAATGAGTCAATAAAGCAATAACACATATTGCAATATAAAGATTATTATAAGATTGATCAAACGGTCGAATTTTTCAATCAGTGTGCTCATGATTTTCTTCTGAAGCCTCAATCTACAAGCTCAAAATTTTCTTATAAGACGAAAAGTGAGACCAACAATTTGCGCTTTTTACCTTTGCGAGAAATTCCTTTAAATTGCGTTATTCATGAATAGTGTCTATGTTGTCGTGTTATCATTGTCGAGTGGGTGTAGTCTCGATGATAAAGCCAATGTTTAAACCCATCAATCTTATATGATGATAATAAGTGTTTTGATGACTACATCAAATATTCATGGATTTATACAAACATCTAATTTCAAGTGAGCTCCATCTTAAAGGAAAATCTCCTAATAGTTCGAGAAGTTAAAAGAGCTAAGCACTTGGATGAATATGCCATAAAAAAGTCCGTAGAACCGCACAGTATGCCGCCCCCGCCCCCCCCCCCCAACCCCCCAAACAACTATATTGACCTATATTGACAATAACATATCAATGTTTCCTATTGAAAAGAAGTTATAGTTGAGTAAATAAGAAACAGACTTGGAATCTTTGGTGAAATCTTGTTTTTATCTAGTTGATTGCCTTAGCTAAAAATTCCACTATTGTTTATGATTTTATGATGGCAAGCTAAATATTACCATCTCTCAAGCTTTAGATATCTACCACATTAATAATGGAGAGTTCAAGCCGTTTACTTCAAGCACTTCCCTAATGAACCACATAATCTAGGTTCATATGGCCTCATGCTCCACTTTATGGACAACATAGAATGTTTGGCAATTCTTCTTGGCTTCTAGGAGCTCAAGAATTGGATAAGAAGTTGTCACTTATAATTTATAAGGTTTTAAGCTCCCTAAAGGTGGCTTAGAAAACTGAGCTCCCTATAGGTCGCTTGGAGAACCAAGCTAACGCCACGTCCTTCGATGTAGTAAGTAGCATGCAAAAGGTAAAGAGAATCAATTTCCACATGCAATCCCATATGGTATCGAACTCAATAGACATCATGAGCTATTAGGATCAGTTGATTCGTGGTAGAAATTTAACTGAGGAACTTTCAATTTCATTAGCAATAACACATGGCCAATTTTGCCACAAAATCTTCTTTAAAACGACTTCTATCTAGGAAACTAATGAAATTGGAATGTTGGCTAGTCGGAAAAATTTGACTCAGGCGGGTGATACTCACCCAAAATCACGAATTAGTCTAGGACAAAATTAATTCTCTCATAATGGTTGTTACCCACGTTTTTCGTTGTCTATCAATGATTTGTTCTCAAACTTTTCCTTCCCGCAACCATATTTCAACAAAAGTGCAAGCTATTAACATAAAAAATATGATATATGTTAGGACGAAAGTCAATAAAACATAAAATGAATACTAACAATGGAATGGTAGCACTTTCAGGCAAAGCCCTAACTGTTTGTTTCATCTATTTGTTTGGCTAGAATATTGTAGAAACAGCTCTTAGGCATTTGCTCCCATTCTATCTCGTGTATAGGGCTTCTTGAGTTTTCTAAGAACTCTATATCCGAGGTTACATGGAGTTTTTACAAGAGATTTGTGAATCTGTTGTGGATTGTAATCCCTTTCCAAGCTAGACCATTGGACATTCAGTATGATATTGACTAGTGATGCTCCACTTTTTCTGTTGGCTCTAGATTGGTGGAATATTGAACTGTTTCCCTACATCGTAAGCAAACAGCCGAATGTAAAGAGGAAAGAAGAAAGCTCAAAAGCTGTTTTTCCTGCTTACCATATTCACAATTAAGAACTACAGAGAATCAAAGGTTTACATTGTAGAGACACTACAAATTAGTTAAAGATGACAGCTTTTGTATCATATGAATAGCCAGGATTAATAAGGCAGCTCACAGTAAACGGCTCTGATTATTTGAAGTGGAGATGGTAACAGCACAGAAGGCATGTTACAGTTTAACATTGAGTAGGTGTTTGTTTGTATACAGCAGGAGATATAGGATTGAGTGTAGAACTAACCACTCCATGGATTAGATTCTAGCCATTTCTCAAGTGTTGAGACACCTCATGGGTGCACTACGAGGTATCTCCTACAGACTGCTCATTGAATCAAATGAGAGTGGGGGCTGAACCTCAGTTCCACACTCAGACCTAGACCTTTTCATGCCAATTAAAATCCCAGCTATGCAAATGTTGCAACTTCCTAGCAAGCATAAAATAACGTGATGTACATTGTAATGTGTGAGTTATTGACAGTGAATCGACAAAAGCCAAATGAGCTCCACTGTTAGAAACGATTATAAGTCATCAGATATTTAAACCAAACCTTCATACTCGCGAATGAATTTTCCCAGAAGAATTTCACTCCGCCCATTCAATCTTCCGGTTCCATAAGAATCCGCAGTATCAAATAATGTGATCCCATTTCTAACAGCCAGATTGAATGTCTTTTGAAGAGAAGCATCCATTTCTTCTCGATATCCCCACAGCAGCTGATTACCCCAAGCCCATGTTCCAAATCCCATGGGAGAAACAGATAATGGACCAATTTTTACCTATAATTTGAAAAAGATTTCGACTTGATGTAAACAATTTACTTCAGCGAAGGGGAAAAATGGAGGGGCTCAGGATTACCTTCTCCCAAGGCCAAAAGAGGGGCCCAAGTCGAGAGGGGAAGTGGAGAGAGCATTTTATAGTTTTATTGGAGCTGCGAGAGAAGGAGCGGCCGGTGGCGCCGCCGCCGGTAAGACAGGGGCCGCAGAACGGCGTCTTAGGCGAGGAAGAAACTGCAGCCATAAGGGCTGTTGAGGCCGGCGGACTCTGCCGAAGTGGGAAGTAGAGTAAATTAAATCCGTTATTTATAATAAACGTTTAGCCGAACCATTCATTCTGACAGTTTGGCCGAGTGGTCTAAGGCGCCAGATTTAGGCTCTGGTCCGAAAGGGCGTGGGTTCAAATCCCACAGCTGTCATTTGCAGTTGTTTTTTAAAAAAATGATTACTAAAAATATTTTTATAAAACTAACCCATGACATTTGCGCATTCCAAATATTTGTTATATTGAAATTAATAAAATTGATTATGAAAAAATCATGATTTAGACTTTATATCATGTTTAATTTTTATTATCAATTAAAAATTATATTAAATTTATTTTTTTCTTGAAATGAAATATTGAGTTAAAAATAATAATATTTATATAAATTAATTAATATAAATATAATGATTATTTATTATCTTAATATTCTATAAAAACTCAAAAACACACTCAGGTATAAAAGAAATAGTTGGATATTGAAAATCCTCGAAAGGAAAAAAAATCATGGGGCATAATTCATGATATAATTGTGAGATTACAAAGTTAATTATCGTAGATGTATAATAGTAATTCATTGATAATAGTCATAATTTGATTATAGTTCTTGGCGATAATGATAATAGCAGACTGCGAGGGTTGTAGTTGATTTTTATAGATACAGTAGTACATCGTAAAAGCTGTAGACAATGATTATAAAGTCAACTTGTCATGGAAGGCGTACTTGAATCTCATGATAGTAATTGGTCATGTAGATTGTGAACAGTTACTTCAGGAGCGTTGATTGACCACATAAGCCATAGATTGTCAGTAGACCATAGAAGTTAAAGTTAGCAGTTGTGTGAGCTATAATAATGTTTGTATGCAACAAATGCCAGTGTTGGAAGTTACAAGGGTTGTTATAATGTTCGTAGGCTGTAAGAGTTGTGATAACATCTGTAGACAGTCGGAGTTGGGAGATGTATGAGTGTTAGACCATCTAGGTCATAATTGGTCACGAAGACCGTAGTAGTGAGATGCGATGAGAGAATTTTAGGAGTCCAGAGAAGATCTTTGTATTTTGAGCATGGGGTTTGTAAGTATTTAATACGTGGAGTTACACCAAATCTAAGATGTGTAGTTGCATCTTCTTTTGGGTGATTATTGTATTGCCTTCGGTGTGTGTTGTTGTACCGTCTTAAGCATGTGTCATTGCACCTTTTTTGGTGTAAGTTGTTCCTTCGGGGTGATTGACGTGCTACAAGAGTGGGAAGTGTTTATCAAATCTCCAGTGCATGAATGAAACTATTTTTCTCCAAGTCTTTCAAGCATAGCTCTATGTCCTCCTCCATGAAGAGGATAGGGCACTATTTATAGAGTTTGGGAGAAGTCTATCTGCAAATAAAGAATTCAAACCACTCTATCGGACGACCTGGAGAGGTGCCCTCAATCGGATAATATTCTATGAACATTAAAGTGCATTAATGATGTCGGAATTGAGTGATCTTAGACTCATTATATTTGTTTTGTCCAGACGCTTGAATTACCTATAAGATTTTTAGATTTGGAATCTATTTGACCATCCAATTAAGCACTGAAAGCTTTCAAATGTGGCTTAATGGCTTAACATGCGCTTAATTTAACTCGGATTTGATCAACTTTATTATCATTATCTTCTTCGTACTGAGCTAGTCCCTTTGACTATAAGTTTGTTGAAATCATGATTCTGCATAATTTTCAATTAAAGTTTGAATCTTTCTTGCTAAAAAATTATCTCAAGATTCGTGTCATGCCTGGAGATTTGTCTCAGATAATGGAAATTTGTTGATAAAATATCTGTTGTCCCCTATTTTTTGGTGAGATCAACTACGTCATCCAAAAACTATGTGTGATGGAAGGCCTGTGGCGGTAAAGTAATGAATTATTTACTTAGCATTGCACGATAATCGAACACTTAATCAAGTAATAAAAGTGACGGGTAGAAACACCAACAGTTTGTACGTGAAAATCCAGAAAGAAAAACTACGAGGCCTAGCCAAATTGAAATGATTCATTATGAGTGGGTGATTGCATGTATAGGCTCATGTCTCATAGACGAGAAAGGGTTTAAAAAATTCTTGAGTTACAATGCTCGTGTGTAGAAGAGCTTGTTGCCTTATGATGAGTGGTTACCCCACGTTATGGAGTGGTTGCAGTGGTGAGTAATTGTTGGAGCTTCGGTACATCATATTTGATGTATGTTGTTCAAAGCAATGCACTACTTTGTAGGATACTTCATGACTCTTTGAAGTTGATTATTACTTTGCATGATGCTTCATCGCTCCATAACGCAAGTATTGACTCCACGCAGTGTATTGTTGTAACAATAGAGGACAGTTACGATGGCCACTAGGTGGTGGTCAACAGTGGTAGGTGGTGGGGAAATTTTCTGTCCACCATAAAACATTAGATGACTTCTATCTAAATGATCGAACCCAACATTTAATGATTAATATACCACCCCAAGGGGAGAGAATACTACCTTAAAATGGGTCTAATCATTTGGATGATGAAAATCTTTGTAGGTCTATAGGACCAGGGTTTTTCCCTTACCTTACGAGTATAATATTTATTTAATTATGGGGTCTAGTTTCCTACAAGAGCAAGCCCTCATAAATAATTACATCTTTGGAGCTGTATGTCCTAGTTAAAATTTTAGATTAATATAATGACTTATGTTATCATGGTTGGAAGATTGAACTTTCAAAGTTGAGGTTTTAGAGGTGAATGGAGGATCCAAATTTGAAGTTTTGGAAGAATTAAGCTCAAAGAGTTGGGGCATACAATTTGATGACAATGTGTCATGAAATAACCTAGACAAAGGGATTTAACTGTCTTGGGAGGAATATTTACCCAAAGGATTGATATTTTGGTGTTGTTGAAATTAAGAGGGATTGGACTGGTTGGATGAGTTATGTTTGAACATATTGGTTAGGAGTCCAAGTTTATTAGTCGAGATTAGTATAATAGGCTAGACAGTTTGATCATCTTATTTCAGTTTGAAGGCATTCCCGAACTGAAGGATAGAGGTATATATGAATGATTTCTAAATGGAAATGAAACCCTCGCTTTTGGAACGCTTTTAGACTCTATAAGGAATCTAAATAAGTGGACAAACCTAGATGTTGGGAATAATACCTCCAGATAAGATGCCCATGGCTTTCCATTATCTCAGATGCATTAGTATCATTCAACTACAACTAACATTATAATAAAAAATCCTCCTTGAGTTCCATGATCATGAGATATGGAAGGCTTCTTAGTTTCAAGTATGTTAAGATGTCTTCATTGGTAACCATGTGTTATTTTATGCTAAGGCATTCCCCTTCGTTTCAGGGGGTAAGGTCATTTGTTTTAAATATCATTTTCCTTAACACTAACTAGAATACCTATCAAACTAACATAGACTTTGTTTTCATTCTATTTCTCTTTTTTTTTTTTTTTTTTGAGTTGCCAACTTGTCTAAAATTGTATGATTTTATTTTTCAGATAAATCACTCTTTTGAATCATATGGATGATATGAAGAAGAGATGAATAAAAAAATAAAGAATTTACATAGAAGGTAGATAAACAAGATAAAGAACATGGAGAATTTTCATAAATTAAATGTGATAGCCAAAAAGTATATGTCTAAAATGAGATTGGATCACTTTGGAACATATCCACGAAGAAGACTTTATGAAAGCAACCCACAACCAGAGAGTCAAGTGTGTTTGCTTGTTTTGGGGTCAAGAACAACTCCCAAAAAAGCGTATCCATTTGGTTAATTACATCTTGGGGATGCCCGAAAACACTCTTGATTAAAGTAGTATTGCTTACACTTAAATAATGACTAGTAAAGGCTGCACAAAGAATGGTTATCTCACATAAGCATCTTGACAGCTTCAACGCTCTCGCTAAGCCACGGAGCAGAGAACGAGTCTCTCACATCCTAAATGGGTAGCAGCACCTCGGCAATAGAAGTCCATGAAACAAACAGGTTAACTAGAGGGTCCACACAATGCTTTCAAGGTCTGACTGAGCCATAAGGATAGAGGGTGAATTAAGGTATCACAAATGGGTGGCAGCCTATCCATAATCGAAACCTACGAGATGACATTAACGAAGCCTAAAAGGGAAGCGACAGAGCTCAAAGTGGATAATAAAGAGGAAGTAGAGTAATTCTAATTGGGTAGAGATAGCCAGGTCAGGATACAATGAATATGTCATCTCAAGCTATTAGAACCGTAAGTCTACATGGTCATGATGTTAGCCATCCCAACACAACCAGAGATCCCTATTCATCAATCCATGAATTAGGTCCTCCATAGGGAGCTCACTTCCTCTATGAACAAGAGAAGGAAAATCTAAATCCTTTGAACCTATGGAGGCAGAAAGTAAAGGTGAGGCTTATATCTGCCAAAGAAAACATAGATCCACTTACAAAGTTGAAAACACTTTTAGAAAGGATTTATTCCTCGTTTGAGTCTAGAATGCCTCTAACAGCCTAAGCATGCTAAATAATCACGTAAGTATAAAACATATGTTTAGCCAGTCAGGTTGAAGAAGCACGAAGACTTCTCCACGGAACATGCAATATGATGTGATTATCTATAGTCATAATATGGTGACCCTATTAGAATGTCTTGAGTGATATCCATACTATACAACCTATCTTAAATACGACTCGAAGGTCATATAGGAAAGTAAAAGCAATTTTGAAAAATTTAAGATGTTTTGAACCAAAATTTGAATTAATCTCAATTTTTTATTAAGCTTTTATAGAAACTTTACAATATTAGGTCCTTGAGGAGCCTTATGTGATATTCGTAGAGCTCCCAAATAAACCACAAGAAAATAATGGTGAAGTCAAGTTAATCATACTGCAGAAAGTAAAAACATGTTATATATAATAAAACATAGTTCGATGCCACTGGGTCAGCAGCATATCCCTGAAAAGGTGATCAGGCATCGCATACACAAGTCTAGTTTTAAATGAGAATTCAAAATTAAGGTATGGGACATGAGCCCGCAGTGCTTAGTTCTCATCATGTGGTTATATCCGGTAGGCGTCTTAGAACACATGACGGTACATTTATTGTAATACAAGACTCAAACCTATAGGACTTTGATAGTACATAGTAAAATTCAAAAATAAAAGAATCAACCTATAAAACAATGGGATTAGTACAGGTTATAAGCATGCAATGTAGTTAACCATGCCCAGTATCAGGGAGACTAAACAAAACATGCAGAAACTGTGTTAGAGTCGACATGGGTCCTTGAAAGAAAACCACTCTTAACATATTAGTGTGCATGTCTCACACCCAAGCAAACACACAGAAGCAACACACAAAGTGGTGCATGGCTAAGGCAATGACATGCCAAACTTACCAAAAAGTAATCTGATCGAACAATGCAAGTGCACGTGTCAAGTAGTAATGGGTTAAAGAGTACTACATATCAATCTCATATGAAAAGTGTTAAGAATTATTCTAGAGCAAGAATCTCTAGTTTACTAAACCTTTAAACCTTATTTAGCATGATCACAATAGGAGATTGTTTCCTAAAATCCTACTTAAAAAGTAAAACTAAAAGATAATGTGTTAAGAAAAGAAGAAAAACAGTTGCAGGTAAATTTTACGGTTATTCAAGGTATGTGAGGCTCACGTCTGTGATTCAATAATATAGTGATTTGTGGTTTTCCTAAACTTTCCCCTACGTCATTGTTGTCAACGAGGATTAAAAGTCCTCTTTATGTCTTTGTTTAACTCAAAATAAGACTAGAATCTATGAAGTTGAGGCTTCCTCAATCCCCATGACATAATGTGGATTTGTTCTGATCCCCTTTCTAAGTTGTAAAACTAGGATATAATATTTCTATTATTCTCTAAATTTCATGGTTAACTATTTCGTTCCTCTACGCAATAAGTAGAAGTCACAAATCACAAAATATGTTAGCAGATGGATGAGGACATTGATGATGAAGAAGATGAGGAGTAGATTATCTTCATTCTGATGTGGATGCACTAACTTTTCAATATTTTGCTATTGTTGTTGTTGTGATTGATGTATTGTTTAGATTCCTCCAATGTATTGATCAATTTGTATTTGTTGTTATTATTACTGATGTACTCTTTGGACTAATTTTTGTTGTTGTTATGGACTAAATTATGCATTTATCTGTTGTAATAGTTTCTTTTTCTGGTCTAATTTTCATGTTAAACCTGTTGAGCTGCGATTTACTTGCTACTACATACTTTTTATTCTATTTATAACTGTAAAATTTTATGATAGACGCATGTGATAGAAGGTATTTTATTGTTATTTTTTCTTTGCTTATATGCATGTTTACTTGCCCCTGCATACTTGTCTGTTCTATTTATACATGTAAAGTTTTATGATAGACACATGTGATAGAAGGTATTTCATTGTTATTTTTTCTTTGCTTATATGCATGTTTACATTGTTACATATGCAAAAATTCAAGTTTGGGGGGTGGGGGTGGGGAGAAAAATCTTTTTAAAAGTTTATCGTTATTTATCCTCAATAACATACACTTAAATTGTTATGTTTCAAAAGGAATTGAGGTATGTGGTGTAATTTTAAATTATTCCAATTTTAGGAAAAGAAGAACATGGTAACTTTATTTTAAATTCTA
Organism: Papilionanthe hookeriana x Papilionanthe teres; assembly: GCA_022702705.1. Classification (NCBI taxonomy): domain Eukaryota; kingdom Viridiplantae; phylum Streptophyta; class Magnoliopsida; order Asparagales; family Orchidaceae; genus Papilionanthe; species Papilionanthe hookeriana x Papilionanthe teres. Next base: position 53,234,620 of record CM040438.1, on the reverse strand, counting down.
TGTAAATAAGGCTAGGCTAGTGTAAAGTTAACCTATAGTTTAACATGTAGAAAAAAATTTTCACTATATATTTTTGCAAAGAGTTATTTAATTGTTTAACTAGATATACATAGATATATGATTCATACAAAATAAACTCTATTCAAATCATAGTTTTAACTATTACATATTAAAGTAAAGGAGTGTAGTAGAAATCACTTTAGGGACTTTGAAGTGAATTTCAAAACCATTAAAGGCTCTTCCAGATTTATTAACCCCCCTAAAATTAATGCTAAGGATTGAAATATAAATCCTAATGAAAAAAAATATTAAAATAAAAATAATGAGTGGAGAGAAGCTTGAGGAGAAGCCTAATAAAAAATTGATTTCGCAGGATTCTTTTTAAGGTAGAAGCATTACTACATTCCTAAGCTTATGTGTAATAGAAGTGTATTTATAATTATTTTTAAAATGGAGTGCTTAAATTCTAATTTTCTACCATTTAAGTTACTTTAGTTAACATTTACTAACTGCTTTGTGAATTGAATAGAAAATCAAGTTTTCCTAGTTAAATGAAAAGTTTACTTTTACCCTAGAGCTGGACTTGTTTGCTAGAACTAATCTAAATTTACACTACAAAATTTCTTGAGATAAAATTGTTAATAATTTTAATGAAACCCACTCCTTCAGATTACTAGATTTAGTTTTAAAATTATAATATTGCTTAAGGACAAGCAAAGTTTACGTTTAGGGATGTTGATGTGTACAAAGCATGCTTAATTTCATTTATATTTTACACATTTTCATGGATGAAATTGGACTTTAAAGAAGGGTATTGCTATATTTTATTGTAGGTACAATATGTAGTAGATCTACAATGAAATGGAGAATAAATGGAGCGAAGCTGAGGTGACATGGAGAAAATTGGAACTCAAAGGACTGGTGCCTAGGTACCAGCCATAGGGCGCCAAAGCACTATTAACAAGTGCCTTGGCACCACCTTCTTAGGCGCCTAGACACCAGTTCTTACCCATACCCGACTAGACAGAGAGGCTGACGCTTAGGCACCAACAACTGCTTGGTAGTTTTCTGCACTTTTTCCTCTACGAGTTAGGGAGTTATGGAGACAATAAAGAGGATTCCTTAGAGTATGATGAGTACTTTTGAAAACTTGGGAAGTCCATGTAATGTATAGAGTCAGAGTCTTGTAGTAGGAGAATATAGTTTGCATTTTATTGAAATTTTGGTGAGGAATTTGAATGATATTATAAAGAGGATATTCAACAAAGCAACAAGGATTGGGAGATCCTTTGGGAAGGAATTCCCATCACTTTGTAAAAGGAAAAAATCTAAGTATTGTGTACTCTTTTTGTATTGTAATTTTCTATAAACACAATTCTAGCTGATTTGCTTTGTTTTAAAGATGTTTTGTAGTGATTTTTCCATGTTTTGTGAGTAGTTCCTTTTATCGTTTCCCTAGTGATGAATAAGTAAGTTGTGTAGGGATATTTTAATGCTATAAAAATTAGTTTTTAATTTTTTAATGTGATCAGTATTTTTCAAAGCTTCATTTACTTTTCAATTTGACCAAGTGATTAGTTAATATATGTTGTGATCCATAATGACTCAGGAGAGCTATGAAAGAATAATTATAATATTCACATTGAAGTTTAGGGTATGAAGAAAACGTAAACTATAGGGAGATACAAATAAATAGGGAAATATTTTTTGTTGGGTTTAAATTAAGGTTTAAGGAATTAAAATCAATTTAAACAAACTTCATTATGTACACGAGAGAGGGTAAGGAAGAGAGTTCCTCATATTTGTCACTAGCCACAGTTACAATTTAAAGTATTCATTTTCCTACGCACTACTTATATGATTGCAAGAGAGAGCAGCTTTATATCTTAATTTTTCACAAATTCAAATATATTTAGTAGATTTCTATATAAATAAATTTTTAATAGTCGTTTTCTAGAATTTATTAGGACTAGTTAGAACAACATAAGCCCAACTTTACTTCCAAGCAAAGACTGATTTTAGTAGGCTAGAACCTCTCTTAAGTTTAATTACGTCACTCCTTGTGTGATCGATATTCCAAACTAAAAAATTTGATATTACTTGTATACGCGTATACTTGTGTGAGACCCCTGCACTTAAAATTAGGATGTACCAAAGTTTTAGGTATCGTTGTAAGTTAGTATAAAAAACAAAGGCTATTGAGGTTTCTCTCTTGAAGTCAATGAAGATCACAAGAAAACGAGCAACCTAACCAATGGGGCCTCCTCCAATACTGAACATAGATGTTTGCTAGAAGAACAGAAGAAGGTTTTAGATGAATTTCTCATTGTGTGAAGGTTGAGGAAGCATTCTCTTTGCTTGCTCCTTGCTCCAACTTTGCTAGGAAGAAGCTCTCCTTCCTCCTAGGAAGACTTGAAGCTCTCCTTCCTCTTCAATGTAGCTCCTCCATAGAAATCATTTGCATACTCCAAGAGATGGTAGAGGATGAAGGGAAGAAGCAGAAGTAATTCAGTGGAAGGAGAAGAAGAAGATGAAGTTGGGGCACAAATATATGAAGCATTTTTCTTATCTTCCTTCAGAGCTCTCCTCCTTAAAAGAACCAGTCCAAATAACTCCTTGGAAGATGATAAGATAGCCAACTTTTTTCCTTCCTCTTGTTTGTTAAAAATGGCATGCGTCTTTCCCTCCCAAATGCCTCAAATTATCTTAAAATATCCACATGACCACATTTTTCTCCTTCCCGTGCAAATCTTCCCCTCAACCAAGGAGACATGCACTTTTTTCCTGCTTAGGGGGATATTCTGAGCTGGATTCGACAGAAATCATGAGAAAAACCAGGATTTGAAACCAGACGGCGTCGAGCCTAGGCGTCAGTTTTCTGTCATCTAAGGATTTTAAGACCACAGGGAGCTATTAGGGACACTTAGAAGCTTGAAACTGGTAATGGGGCATTGGAGCCTAGCACATAGATTGGGTATCAATTTTTCCAAGCTCTCATTTTTTTGTTCCCTTGGGTTAGGCACCTAGGATCTCGGGGTTGACGCTAAGGCACCGGTTTGGCGCCGAAAACCTAAATTTTTGTAAAAAATGTATGGCGAAAGGTTTTTGTCGGTACATAAATTACGGAATACTATGTATGCCTAAAATATGGTATCATAACTTCAAAAGCATGCATTTTTATGGGTCTTATAGTAGAGAAGCTAATGTCAATAAGTAAAACCACTGCGTCAATGTATCGCCTCAAACCCTGATTTTCCAGAAATACACGTGGGAGGGTTTTATGGACTCCTTGAGTCATAGGAAGCTATGTATGAACGTTATATGTTCTTGTAATAATTCAAAAGGGGAATCCAACATGTGTGATATCAATAATTAATGCTAACAGTATGAAAAAAGGAAAGATTTCATGGAACTGTGTTGTAGAAGACAAGATTTGTGACAAAAAAGGTTTGCACAACGAGATTAGATTGATTATGAAAAGGTGTTCTCCTTAGTGGTCAAGCATCCCTCAATAAGTACTCTCTTATAACTCATAACACGGTGCGGTCTGATCTTGGAACAACTCGATGTGAAGACTATATTCTTACATGGAGAATTGCAAGAGGAGTTCTACATGTTGCAACCTCCGAGATATGGAGCATCAAAAAACTAGGTTTGAAAACTAGACACATATTTGTATGGATTGAAGCATTCACCGTGATAGTAGTATAAAAAATTTTGATCAGTTCATGAGAGATATGAGTACACAAGGAGTCAATATGATTACTATATATATTTCAAGATGTTAGTCAAGGATGAGTTCATTTAATTACTTTTGTATGTTGATGATATTTTGGTTGTATATGCTAGCAAATTGAGGTTGATAGGATGAAGAATCAAACATCTCATAAAATTCTTGGCATAGAGATTCTAGGGAGAAGACAATTGAAAATGTTTGACTTTTTGCAAAGAGCTTGTATTAAAAAACTATTGAAGAAATTTGGGTTTGATGACTCAAGCATGATGATGAGTCTATCTATTGCATCTCACTTTTAGTTGAGTTCAGGTAAATGTCCTAAAGATGATCAGGAAAGGAAAAATATGTGATCAGTTTCTTATACTAGTGGATTGGGCAATCTGATATATGTCATGGTTTGTACTAGTCCAGACATTGTGCAAGCAATTGATGTTGTGAGCAGGTTCAAACATGATCTAGGAAGGAAATATTTGCAGGCCATGAAAACTATTATGAGATATCTGAAAGGTGCAATTTATGTTGTCTTGGTGTTTGAGAGGCATTCATCTATTATAGATTTGCGTGTAAGCTACATTAACTCAAACTATGCAGGTGATATGAATAGAAGGAGATCTACGACTAGATATTTATTTACATTAGCTGGAGGTCTAGCCAATCGAATGTTAGTTCGTAGTCTGCTATTGCTTTGTTTACTGCAGAGGTTGAGCACATGAAAGTTACAGGCGATGGAAAAAGCAATATGTATGCATGCTCTATTGAATGTCTTAAGAGTTGATTGAGAGTCTCTAACGGTGTTTTGTGAAAGTCAGAGTGCAATCTTCTTGGCCACAAATCTAATTCATCATGTGTGTACCAAGCACATTGATTTAAGGCACCACTTTGCTCGAGATTTGATTTATGACAGAAAGGTTCTATTGAAGAAGATATATACAAAAGAGAATCCAGTGAACATGCTCACGAAGGTATTATCAGTCTAGAAGTTCACATACTGTAGAAGTTTGGTGAACATCAGAGCGCAGTACTAATTTCTCAGTTGGGCATTTTGAAGAACTACGTGAGGCTTAATCCCTTCAGGAGGATTAGGGTATGTAGGCAACCATCTTGGTGTAGCTGAATTGGAGTTTGGTGCTCATTTGATCGTCTCTCACTTATTTGTATGTAAAATTTGTGGTGGAGATTGTTGTATTGATGATTTTATTGTTATTAGGGGTAATTTGGTCTTTTGGCTTTATTTACTTCTATGTTATAATCCTCATCTATAAAAGAGACTTAGGGTTCATGAGAGAGTTATGGTGAGAAATGCATTGTTGACCTCATTTTTGATGAGGTCTTCTCTTCTTCTCTTTAGTACTCAGGATCTAGCCTTAGGCCTTTCCTTTGACTATCCTAGAGGATTAGAATTGGGGCCCACCACTTAGAAATTCAAACCACTTCTTAACTCCCTGCAAACTCCACAAACTTGATTGTAGACCCCTAATCACCTAGAGGGTTGAGATCGAAATGTGGAAGTTTAAAGGATGAGTTCCTATAGGACTCTTTGGCCTTAGGATCGCTACAGGTGGCCTAGCCTACAGTGGAGGGCTGACTTACACACACACTACACTCATACACTACACTTCCATACACCTCCTAAAACCCCACCTATACCTAACTCGACCTCCCGACTCATGCAGGTGATTCACATGGATGGTCTTTAACCCCTAAGCCCTCGGCTAAGAGGGTTAGAACAACATAGTGGGTGCCTCAAATGAGTCCCTTCATGGCTCATATGGGCTTGATATGGCTTCATGGCTCAACCAAAATGATTTCATTCCACTTACATTAACCCAATCTTCAATTTTCCAAATTTTCAATTTTTGACCCCGGGACCCTACACCCGCCTAACCTACCCAAAACCTCGAAACCACCCAAAATCTCCAAAATCACCTAAATTACCCAAAATTCCTCAAGACCAATCCTAAACATTTCCTCCCCACTCAAATTGATCATCCATAACCAAAAATACCAAAAATTCCAAAAATACCTCCCAATACCCTCCAAATACCCAAAATACCCCTCTTAGTCAAAAAATCCAAAAATTCAGAAAATTCCCAGAAAATTCCAGAAAATCCCAAATATTCCCAATTTCATTTTGTTCAACTACACCATGGGCCAATTTTGTCAATTTACCCTACTTTTGTCAAAACCCCCAATTCGACCCATTTTAACCCAAAGTGAACCCAATGTCAAGCCTAGCCTACCCAATTGACCCAAATTCTGGTCCAATTCAATTCTAAACTTCAATTCAACATCCCCAACACCAATCTAGACCAAATCCAAGCCCAATTTGATTGGCATTGGGATCCAATTTCACTTTTGGCCTTAAAGCCCAATTTGGACCCATGACCCAAACTTAGCCCAAACTCACCCAATTCAACTCCAATTAACCCCAAATCTTTTCTAAACCTTCCTTAACATCCCCACAAACAAAACACTAACATGATTTGCCCAAAATTTAGACCCAAACCCCACTCAAATTCAACCCAAAATCAAAAAGCCCAATTTTGACCTAAACCTAAACCTAGCCCAAATAAGCCCAAACCCCAAAATCAAAGCCCAACCAAAGTCAAAATCTCTTTAAAACACTCCCATAAACATTTCCCAACATTAATTTTACATCAATTTCAACCCTAGCACAACTTTGGCCCATGGTAGCCCATTTTGGCCCACCTTAGCCTCTTTACCAAAAGGCCCATATCCAACCCAATTCAAACCCAAATCACCTCAAATTTGTTTCAAACCACTCATGACACATCCCTAAACCAAACTCAACAATTATTTGGCCCAAGCCTTTACCAAAATTTCATCCCAAAATCCATTTTAAAATTCAAAAGCCCACTTTCCTAAACCATTTAAAAGCCCATCTAAAACCATTTCAATGAGCCCAAAATCTACCCTAAAGCCCACATGACATTTCCATTTGCCATCCATTTAATCAAAGCCATTCCCTAAGTTATAATCCCATCATCAAATAATTCCAAATCAAGCCTCATGCCAAATCACCCCTAAATACAAAAATTTTTCTTAAATCCATTTCCATGAAATTGACTTGACTTTTCCCGAGCCAAAGGTGAGCCATGAAGCCATGCATGAGCCACATGGAAGCCATGAGAGCCTCTTTACATGTCACCATGCCATTTTGGGCAAAAGGAGGAGACTCTTTCCTTAATTCCTAAAGGTGATTAACCACTCCCATGATTCCACTAAATCTTGCTTAAGCTTAATCGTACTTGGATGGTGACCATTCCCCACTGATTAAGCCGACCTAAATCACTTTCTATTCAGCCTAAACAAAGCCTTGGGTGGTGCACCTAGCCCAAATGGAGGGGTTGACCAATTTGAGCCAAAATAAGCCCTCTCCCATTCCATTCTAATCCAAGCCTTTTACACATGGAATTTGCCAATTGCCTACACTAAACCCGACCACGACCCACTCGAACAAGATGGTGACCAATGCTCGGCCGGCCAGCCACCGAGTCACCGGAAAACACCATGGCCGAGAGCTCACATGTGAGCCAACTTTGGAATTCTCCCTCGCTCGAGCCGCCCCGTGCCCGATGGCCACCATGGTCGTTCTTCCCATGCCTGGAGCAGGTGATCCAAAGCCCTAACTCTCCCCGGGAGGCCCTCCACCCTCTCCTATTTAAACACCACCCCCTCACGGCCATGAGAAGAGAGTTGCACAAACCTTGCCGAAACTACGCCAAAATTGTTCCAAACCCTTCTCCACCCTTAGATCGGTTGATCCCCAGGTGTCAATTTGCCCTAATCCCCACTCGATAAAATCCAATTTCTCAACCGAAATTCCACCCAAAACCGAGGACACTTCTCCACGGTGGATCAATCCTCAAATTGATTGGTCCTACACCTTCACCGGACCAAGAGAAGGTGTCCACCGACAAAAGCCCCATCTCCGGGCCACCCGGTTGCTCCGGACTCCAAAGGTTGTGATCGGCCTTGGTGAAAATCACACCTGAGCAATTCACCGCATCCCCAGGCTTCATCCCGACCTCCTGCGGCCTCCAACGAACGTGCCGAGCATCTCTGATCGAGGCTTCACCTCTCGAGCTAAGGTATGGATCAATTCTTCATCCCGAGCTTCTAAACATTCTCCATTTCAAATGAGTCAATTTCGATAAACATTAGCCGTATAGATGTGTTCGTCTCTTCAAGACGAATCCATAGAGTATAAGAACATAAAAATACATGGAGAATCGAGTGAGATCTTAGGGCTAGAAGGTGGACGGCTCACGGGCGAGGACGCTCGGGGACGATGAATGGATGCCGTCCATTTAATACACGCGCGGACGGACGGCTCGGATAGGTCGGATCGGCGGATGATACGCGGAAGGCGGGACCCGGCCGGCCGACTCAAGCGGCTGCGTCGAATGGGAGCGCGCCACGCGGCACTTCGGAGATGCTAAGGTTGACGCGGCGCCGACTCGGATAAATAGAAAATTAGGGGTTTTCTGATTTATTTAATTCCCTAAACTTGGAAAATCCATATCTTTGTGTAGAAAATCACAAAAATAAAATAAAAATACCCTCTTGCTCAGTGAACGAGAGGAGAATAATGTGGAAAAGAAATTAATTAATTTTGTCCAAGTACTTTATTTTTAATTAATTATTTACTCCTCGCATTGTTTTAATTCTCCATGCATTCATACAATTCACCATGGAATGAGACCATGGGGCTTTTAAGCCTTCGAACTTGGGAACATTCCCCGAATTTTCCAAGGTCGAGGCCATCTCTGTGAAAAGTTATTGATTTTTCAAATGCATGTGGCTGTTTTGAGTATTTTAATTCCAAAAATTAGCATGTTGTGAAATAAATTCTAGGAAAATTTGGTGATGTTCCTTATGACCAGAGAACCCTAGAAAAAATAGGACTTGAGTTAGTTCACTCAAAATAACCCTAATCGGCTTAAATACCCAAAATTGGACTTTAATTAATTAGAGTTAACCATAGATCAAATTGACTTGAAATCAATTCTCCACTGACCTTTAGGATCAGAGGAACCCACCATAAAAGTTTGAAATCAATTGGACTTGGTTAGCCCTACTAAATGGGTTGATTAAGCCATTTAGTCATTTTAAACTTTAAAAATTCATAACTTTCAAAATACCTTTAAAAAATTCACCAAATTGGTTTTGGAGCCTCTCTGATATCAGAGGAATTTAAGAAAATTAAAATTTCAATTTTCTAAAAAAGTTGATTTTTCATCATTATTTTAATATTTTAATAATTAAAAATAATAAAAATCACAAAAATAATAAAATTCACCAAAATTTCATATTTTGAAATATAATCACTTAGGAACAAACCCCATATTTTTCTTAGGTCTATTTAATGAGATATTAAATTTTAAAGCCCTAGGGTAATTTTAAAATTAAAAAAAAATGTATTTTCTAGCATTTTCACTAAAATAATTATAATAAATCAAAGAAAAATTAGAAAATTGCAAAATTTGGTTCTCTGAAATCCTTGATATCAGAGAGAATTTTAAAAATTATAAAATTCATTTTTCAACTTATATTTTATTTTTAAATTAATTAATACTCCATAGCTTAAAATAATTCTAATAAATAAAATATAATTCAAAAAATCACAAAATTTGGTCCAAGTGGTCCTCTGGTCATTAGGAATGTTCCATAATTTTCTTAAGGACAGAAACTTTCCCTTGGTCATATTATTAAATTTTCCTTGGAAATCCTTATTTTCCACCAAAAATAATTATATAAATAAATTAAATACAGAAAAATCACATTTTCTCCTCTAATGTCTTTATTGACATATGAGTGAAGTAACATAAAAATTTCAAGTTCATTTGAGCTCAATTTAGTGAGTTATGAAATTATTAGGCTTGAAGGGCAAAATGGTAATTAAAATCTTAACCCTTTAATTAAGACTTTAGGCTTAATGAAATTAATAGAGCAAAATATTTGATTTTAATTTGATTTGGATGATTGAAATTTAGATAATTAAGGGGTAGAAACCTACTAAACAATTTAAAACAATTTCAATAAACCTTAATTAAATAATTAGTTAAATTTGGAAGAATAATAAAATTGGAATTATTAAAATAGGGATATTATTAGGAGGAGATTTATTCTTTAATTTAAAAATCCCTAAATTAATCATCCCAATAATATTTAATTCCTAATTAAAATGATAATCCAAGTTTAAGATTTAAAATGCTAAAAGACTTAATCATTAAATTAAATTAAAGTTAAATTATTTAAAACAAATTCCTCTAAAATTAAAAATTAAATTAAAAATTAAGAATTAAATTAAATTAAATTAAATTAAATTAAATTAAATTAAATTAAATTAAATTAAATTATATTATATTATATTATATTAAATTAAATTAAATTAAATTAAATTATATTATATTAAATTAAATTAAATTAAATTAAATTAAATTAAATTAAATTAAATTAAAAGTAAATTAAATTAAATTAAATTAAATTAAATTAAATTAAACTAAATCATATTACATTAAATTAACTTAAGTTAAATTAAATTAAATTAAACCACATTAAATTAAATTAAGTTAAATTAAATTAAATTAAATTAAATATAAAGACATGAAGAATTCAAAAATAAATCTAAGATAACTTGAACACTATTCCAAACTTAAATCATTAATTTGAACTTAAATTTGAATTACAAATCATTAAATATCATTTTGCCCTTAGGAGCTTTTACTATCAGTAACTCCTAAATGGAGTATCAAGTGAAATGACACTTCACTCATAAGGATATTCAAACATCCTAATTCACTCGAGCAAGAAATAAAACTTAACTCAAACACCACTGGATGATTAATTCACTTGAACAATAGAATTCATTTGGACTTAGGACAATTCCCGAAATATTGAAAAGATGTTTAAGATTCGTCTTAAACACTTCCTCAATATGATGGAATGTCCATAAGAATAAATTGAGCTTAGTTGTTCTTTGGTGAAGAAAATCATCCTTAAAACCAAAATTGAAGACCTAGACGTCATAGGAGATGACTAGCCATAGGATTAGGAATTTGGTAGAAAACCATAACCTTTCCTTAGCTTTACCTAGGAACTTACTTTAAATGCTTAAATATTCTAACCGTGTTTTAAGTGCGGCTTGGGATGACGGGAAGACCCTCCAGTGTACGCTTTTATTTTATTGCGATTTATTCTATCGCAACTTATTTAATCGCATCGCACTTACTTTTCTTGCATGATAAACAACAGTTGCATGAAAACCTACACCTTTAGGACAGAAACCAAAACTGAAACCCATAACTAAATTAAAAGACACTACAAGATAAAATTCACCGCCACAACATTCAAAATATAAAACAACTCAAAATTTAATCACAAACAGAACAACAAAACTACAAATATAACTAAATTAAAACGTCTCATTGAATGATCGGGAATACCTCGGATGATGTAACCCACGTGTTGCTAACGGGATTTTCCACGGTCTAAATGAAAGTGCGGAACTCATTTAGTTGAGTTTAGCAAATTCATCTGGACTAAGTGAATTCGATGAAAATAACGGTGCCGGGATGACGGAACCGTGGGATCTTAATCGGTTCTGTTTAATCAACTTTAAGACCTGTTTTAATTAAAATATTAAAGACACATGGAAATTAAGACTTTCTCTAAAACCAAACACTTCTCTCATCTCCTGATTTATGACTTCTACAACTAAACCTCTGCAACAACAAGGAGCTCGGAGCATGGTGGGCGAGCACGGCCATCGTCATCGGCAAAACCCGAGCCTACTTCGACAAAACTTTCCTTAGAATTAAATAACCAAGCCGTAGGACTTCGAGGTAGCTTGCCTAGTGCAACATAAATCCTCAACTCTTTGTTAGGCATTTGCATGATCATATCATGTAAATTAAGCCCTAACCGGTCTTAGGAATCCGAGGTAGTCGTCCGATACGACATAGACCCTCACATCTTCGAGGCTATTTGTATGATTTTATCATACAAATATAAGTCCTAATTAATTAAAATTGGCAAGATCAAAATATTAAATAAACATTAGGACTTTCCTAAATTCAAACCAAACAATAGGATAGTTTGGGAAGTTGCCAAGATTCTTCTTGGATCCTCGACTTCTCCTACTTTTCTTCCATCGGACTTCGAAAATAAACTGTTCCAAACTTGATCCATTCCCTATTGAAATTCCAAAATTCAATCCTTGAAAACTTAAACTTTGAAATTCTTGAGAGCAGAACTACCGATTATTATCGAGAGTTTTCTTAGGTGATTTCCGTCACTTAAGATGTAATTAACTATAGGGGCTTGCCCTTATAGGGAACTTTAAGAACCTGAGTAATATAAACCCTCTTTAATGTTTCTATATTAAACAGGGGAATTTGTCGGCTTATAAAATTGGTTCGCGGACCAAACGGATGTCACAAACCTTTCTAGTTTATTTAATCGAGCCCCATTATCAAGCGAGTGTGTCTATTCTTCGGGATAGATACACGGTTTGTGGTGCGGCGCTCGTTTATATAAACTATTCGGGATGTGAGATCGGTTTGATTTCATATCTTAAAATTTTCAAATTTAAAATTATTTTCAAAATCAAATACTACTTTTTCAAATTATTTATTTAAATTAAATTAAAAAATTCGCCGACAATTTCTGTAGGCGACCTCTTTTCAAAAATACAACACCACAAACACAAACCTAAAAAATATGCCGACATATTTCTGGCGACTCCGCTGGGGAATAGTTCCTCTCTCCATTTTCATCAAATAGTTTTGCTTTCAAAAAATCGGTAGTGTATCCATGTCCCAAATGGATCAAACTACCCTTCTTTCCGTTGGAATACTATGTTCATTTCTACCTTGAACGAGTATAGCCAACATTCTCTCGGATTTAGGAGCCACTGTTTAGACACCCCTAAACAGAGAGGTTCCGAGATCCTTTTACCTCATTTATGAGGTGGGGTGGACCCCCAATAGGTGTTAGTTTAGGAGTAATCCTTCGAGTCGAGAAGTCTTGCATAAGACTTTCTTTTCCTTTCCAACTCGAATCGATTCATTACCTTCTCTACACCTTTCGAACATTCCGTTCTAAATAAACAAACCTTCTAATGAACGACTCTTTTAATAAATATACATGAAACAAGAATGTGTTCGGACTCTTTTCGATTCCTTTCTTTCGTCCCGATGAGAAGGAGCACAACTTGGGATCGACAATCAGAATATACCTTGCGAAATGGAAGCCCCAAAGCCGATTTTCTCCTTCACCAACGGACTCGGACTTCGCCGTTTACAAGGATGAGCTGCCCGACAATGGGATCATCCGGTTTGGACAAGGATTCGAGAATACAAATGTCAAGATCGCTGACGTTACCCTTTTCGCACTGATGGACAAAGTGTCAGAAGCTGAGAAACCCATGATTGAATTCAACCTTAAATCAACTCAAGAATTTCCCCTCTCGCAAAGGGTTCTAGCTGAGAGGAGTACCGCTGTCCATAGAAGGACCGTTATCTCTACCCCCACCGGTCTAGTCGTCTCTCGCACCTACCCGGCTCCCGCCAAGCCGAAGGGGAAGGAAGTCCAAATTTGTAACGAGCATGTTACCGTGGAGGGTACGGATTTCCGTGCAAGACCTTCGTTTTTGAAATTGGGTCCAGCTCAAGGGTTCCACCCCTAACACGGACTCGGAGGAGAAACAGAGGCGGGAAGATTGCCGGAAAGGCCGTAGCCGCTCGAAGTCACTTTCCTAGAAGAAATTCCCGAGTACACACCACTACCCGAATACATACCATTGTCCGAGTATACACCCCTTTTGGAAGGGAGCGGATTCCATCCCCTTTCCGCCGCAGCTGACGAGGAAAATGTCCGCAGAATTGCCTCTACATTACCTCGGCCCGCATACTATAACGACAACAGAAAGAAGAGGGCTAGGATTACACCACTTGCCCGATTACAGACTGTGATTGAAAAGTTAGCAAAGAAGGAAAGATGCCCTGTGTCGGAAATTTTAAGAAGGATAGGGCGGGTGCCAGCCAAATCTCGTCTTGGGCCGCGAGTAGAATCTGCTATTGCTGCAGAAGAACCAAATAAGAAAATGAAGGCTAGCCCACCTGTTGTTGTTTCAGGTTTACAGATCAGGGAGGATACCACCTTCCAACGATTCGATCGACGGACCTTCCGGTCCCAGGCCTTCTGTCGCTAGAAGGATGGTATGGCGTCCCACTACCGGCCGACTAAGACCGAAACAACGATCGAAAAGGAAAGTCTCGTCGGGAGACTTGAGTCCGAAGAAAGTGCTACCGCGATAAAGGGGACTCATGAGAAAGAAACTCGACAATTATCACATGACAACCGCAAGGAGGTACGAAAAGACCTCTAGAAGATGCTATGGAAAAGTTAAGAACCGATATTCGGCGACTAGCGAGGGAAAGAGAGGAGAAATTCGGAGATGAAGTTGACTCGTCGCAGTTCATGGATGATGAGTATGCGAGAAATTAACATGGTAGAAACACGAGCTTCGTCGACTTCACAAGGTGCTCCTGCAGTACTGCAGAAGAGAGGAGCCGGAAGTAATGAGGAGGCGACTTCAAGAGAAAGATGATACGATCGCCCAGATGGCGAAAAGGATGGAAGAGATGGCTGTAGCCCTAGCCACTCTCCAGAGTCAGGTTCAACCCCAAAGAGAAACACCCCGGAAGTTATTCACATTGTAGACGGAGGAAAGGAGATTACATCCGTCAACGGGGATGATCAATTAAAGAAGGATGCAACACAAAGTATGATTCCGGAAAAGGATATCAAGAGCTTGGTAGAACAGCGAGTGCGAGAAGCCTTAGCACAATCAAAGAGCGGGACATCCATTCGGACGGGTAGACCTTACCCCGAAGAATTCGACGCCGTCCAATATCCGAAGGGCTTTGTACCACCTCCGTTCAAGACCTTTGATGGAACCGAAACCCTCGGCGGCATGTTGCACATTTTCGTGCCGGCTTGTTGCAATGCCGGCGGAAGTGATGCTTTACTCTTCCGACAATTTGTCGACGACTCGTCGGGGATCGCCTTTGATTGGTATGCGGAATTACCAAACGGTTCGGTGAAGACATTTTCGAATTGGAGAACCTCTTCATCAAGCGATTTCGTCGGAGCTCGGCACCACATCACTATAGGTGATTTAGTGGTAGAGAAGCGAAGCCGAATGAAACCTTGGTGGATTACATACTTCGATGGAGGAACCTAAGTATGAAGTGTGAGCCACGAGTTACAAGAACAGACATGCGATCGGCATTTTACTAAAAAGCATCCATGGCCCGATAAGCACTTCTCCTCGAGGGATTTACTATTAAGACTTTCGAGAAGTTGTTAAGCAAGGCCGGAAGCTTGCAAGAGGAGGCGAAACAATTAAGTTTCACCGATAAAACGGATAAACGAAGCCCGTGAAAACTTTTGAAAAGAAGTCCGGGATCGTTGCAGCGGTCGACAAAGGCAAGCAACCGATACAAATATCGTCGAACGGCCGCAACAACCTCAACGGAATTACCGAGCAACCCCGACCCAGCTATCAGTCATCTCAACAGTATGAACAACCGCCTCGTCCGCAACGTACGTTAAGGGAGCTTCTGAGCAAGGAGTATCCGTTCAAGAATGAGGCAGTGCCGAAAATGTTCCGCAGTCTGATGAAGACTCCAGATTTCCAACTACCATAACCTAAGAGACCAGAAGAAGTCGACAAGAAAGGTGATCCCAACTTTTGCCCTTACCACCGGATGCTTGGGCATAAGATAGAAGATTGTATTACCTTCAAGAGTTGGCTCAACGACAATCTTCGGAAAGGGAATATAACGATCCCGAAGGAGTACATGAAGGAACCCTAGAAAGGAGGTTCCGTCAATGTTATCTCGACGGATCTCATTGTTCCGATAGATCCCTATGCGACTGATGATGGATGGACTACCGCTTGGACAAAGTTTTCGAAGAAGATTTTAGATCACATCCAAACCGCTTCGGTGCAAGCCTCAATTCGCAGTTCGAAAACCGTCAAGTCGGCGCTATCACTTGCGATAGAAGAACAACCTCAACAAGAGATAATTGAAGAAAAGAAGAAAATTGACGAAGAAGAGAAGACCGAGGCACCTAAGGCTAGACTAGGGTCGCTTATCCTAGGATAGTTGTTTCCGATTCTGGGGAGAAATCCCTCGAACTTCTGACTCTGTATGATTATTTGCTCACTCCGGTGGGATCTTATAATGATGAGGGTTATGGCGTTGGCTACGTTTTGACTGTTTCTAACGATTACGTAACTAGCGACAATCAACCTAATCCGGATGTCGATTCCGATACAAATGACAATTCTCAAATCATACACAATCTCGACGATCACAATGATGAAGAAGACATCCACCAGGAAGGCTACGAGAGTTCAACAAGCAACGAATCTATTTGCGAGTTTCGAGGAGCTCCGATCATGATAGAGTTAGAGCCTTCGGACTCCGAAGCTAATCTCGAAGAACTCGTCGTCCCGATTCGGGAAGAGACACCGACAGAACTCGATGCTAAATTCGAAGAAATCACGAAGTCAACTTAAGAAGTGGAAGAGTTCTACCTCCGAGAATGGGTCCAAAAGACAAAGGAAAGCGGTGGTTGTTCGGGAAGAACCAACCCCGGCAGGAGAAATACCCATTCGAGAAGAAAACGAGGCACATGAAAACAAAGTGGATTACAACGTGCTAACCCATCTTAGGAAACTACCAGCCAAACTGAGCATCTACGACGCTCTCATCTTATCAAAGGAGATGAGAGAAGCTCTGATCAAGGCCTTACTTGATACAGAAATTTGCTTAGCTCAAATGGCCGGAGAGTCCTTAGATGAAGTTTGCTCGTTAAAGGAACAGCGAGGTGTTACCTTCACGGACGACGACCTATTACTTGGGATGACGAGACCACAACCGACCGTTGTACATTTCAGTTACAATTGGGAAGTTTACACTCTCCAGAGTATTGGTAGATCCAGGAGCATCAATCAATATAATGAATCTTCGAACGCTAGCATACTTGGAAATTGATGCTCGCGAGCTCGAGGCGGACAAAATGTTATTAAGAGGATTCAACCAGAAAGGAGAAAGAGCCCTCGGCTCAATAACACTGCTAATAAAGACCGGTGACTTAGCAAAGACAACCGCGAAATTTCACATAATTGATTCGAAACGTCGTTCAACGCTCTACTTGGGCCGACCAGTGGATACATGAAAATCGGATGGTACCATCATCTCTACATCGATGCATCAAATACTACGATGGAGGGGAACAGTGCATCAAAGGTGACTTACAACCGTTCTCCGTACATGAAATCGGAATCCATGAAGATGCAGCTTATTATGCACCTCCGAAGAAAACAATCTTCTCCAGAGATACCATAACAAATGAAGCAAAAGAAATTTGGGACGACGAAGAACCTGAAGTTCTAGTCCAACAGTCACTCACCACTCCCTTACGGCGAGATGGTGAAGGTTTCTCCACAACTCGCACCCGAGGTCGAGGCCGGGGACGAGGTCGTGGCAGAGACATTAGGACAATTGGACAGAGGAAACCAGCCATTAATGTCGATTGGGAAGATAGTTCTGAAGAAGAAAAAGAAATCAAACAAGAAGCAGCGACAATAAGTCGGAAGAAGCCGCAATTCAGAATCCCTCTCGAAGATGAAAGAAACGAAGAATATAAATCGATGTACGAGAAGATTAACCACTATGTACATACTATGACTCTGACCCCGATCCATTCTAATAAGATCGAGGGTATGGAAGTCAAAGAGGTACGTAGCGGTGGTGCTGTTGACCTCATTTTTATGAGGTCTTCTCTTCTTCTTTTAGTGCTTAGGATCTAGCCTTAGGCTTTTCCTTTGACTATCTTAGAGGATTAGAATTGGGACCCACCTTTTAGAAATTCAAACCACTTCTAAACTCCCTGCAAACTCCACAAACTTGACTGTAGACCCCTAATCACCTAAAGGGTTGAAATCAAATGTGGAAGTTTAAAGGATGAGTTCCTATAGGACTCTTTGGCCTTAGAGCGCCTACAGGTGGCACAGTGCAGTGAAGGGTTGACTTGCACACACACTACACCTACACACTACACTTTCACACACTTCCTAAAAACACACCCATACCCGACTTGACCTCCTGACTCATGTAGGTGATTCACATGGATGGTCCTTAACCCCTAAGCCCTTGGTAAGAGGGTTAGGAACAACATAGTGAATGCCTCAAATGAGTCCCTTCATGGCTCATGTGGGCTTGATATGGCTTCATGGCTCAACAAAAATGATTTCATTCCACTTACATCCACCCAATCTTCAATTTTCCAAATTTTCAATTTTTGACCCCGGGACCCTACACCCACCTAACCTACCAAAAGCCATGAATAGCACAAATTTCTCAAAAATTTCCAAATCACCCAAAATTCTCCAAAATCATTCCCAAACATTTCCACATCACTCAAACTGATCATCCATAACCAAAAATACCAAAAATTCCAAAAATACCTCCCAATACCCTCCAAATACCCAAAATACCCCTCCTAGCCAAAAAATCCAAAAATTCAGAAAATTCCCAGAAAATTCCAGAAAATCCCAAATATTCCCAATTTCATTTTGTTCAACTACACCATGGGCCAATTTTGTCAATTTACCCTACTTTTATCAAAACCCCCAATTTGACCCATTTTAACCCAAAGTAAACCCAATGTCAAACCTAACCTACCCAATTGACCTAAATTCTAGTCCAATTCAATTCTAAACTTCAATTAAATATCCCCAACACCAATTTAGACCAAATCTAAGCCCAATTTGATTGGCATTGGGATCCAATTTCACTTTTGGCCTTAAAGCCCAATTTGGACCTATGACCCAAACCTAACCCAAACTCACCCAATTCAACTCCAATGAACCCCAAATCTTTTCTAAATCTTCCTTAACATCCCCATAAACAAAACACTAACATGATTTGCCCAAAATTTAGACCCAAACCCCACTCAAATTCAACCCAAAATCAAAAAGCCCAATTTTGACCTAAACCTAAACCTAGCCCAAATGAGCCCAAATCCCAAAATCAAAACCTAAACAAAGCCAAAACCTCTTTGAAACACTCCCATAAACATTTCCCAACATTAATTTTACATCAATTTCAACTCTAGCCCAACTTTGGCCCATGGTAGCCCATTTTGGCCCACCTTAGCCTCTTTACCAAAAAGGCCCATATCCAACCCAATTCAAACCCAAATCACCTCAAATTTGTTTCAAACCACTCATGACACATCCCTAAACCAAACTCAACAATTATTTGGCCCAAGCCTTTACCAAAATTTCATCCCAAAATCCATTTTAAAATTCAAAAGCCCACTTTCCTAAACCATTTTAAAAGCCCATCCTTTACCACATCCAAAGGCCCAAAATTGGTCCCAAAGCCCATATGACATTTCCCCTCATCATACTTTCAATTAAACTCAATACCTAAGTCCTAAATTCATCATCAAACAATTCCAAATCAAGCCCCATACAAATTCACATCAAAATATCAAAATTTTTCTTAAATCCATTTACATGAAATTGACTTGACTTTTCCCAAGCCAAAGGTGAGCCATGAAGCCATGCATGAGCCACATGGAAGCCATGAGAGCCTCTTTACATGTCACCATACCATATTGGGTAGGAAGGAGGGCCCCTTTCCTTAATCCCTAAAGCTCATTAGCACTTAATCATGATTCACACTAAACCTAAATTTAATCCGAATATATTTGGATGGAGACTTCTCCATGCCAAACCAGCTGATCCCTTTGATCCCCCACAGCACCCAAAGCCACCTTGAAGGGTGCACCAAGCCCAAATGGGTGATTTGACCCATTTAGACCCAAAAACTAGCCATGCCCCATTCTACTTTGGATCAAAGCCTTTACACTTGGCATTTGCCAATTGCTTGCACAAACACCCAGCCCTGACCCACCTGACCCTGAGGGTGACCCTTGCCTGCCGGCCAGCCACCCCAGTCGCCGGAAAACTCCATGGCCGAGAGGTCCAAGTCAATCCAAGCTTGGAATTCTCACCTGTTGAGCTGCCCCATGCCCAGTGGCCATTGCAGGCTGTTCTTCACTTGCCATGAGCAGGTGATCCCGACCCTCGACTCCCCGCAGGAGGCCCTCCAGCCCTGCCTATTTAAACTCCCCACCTCTCGGCCATGAGGAGGTGCTGAACCAGACCATACCAAAACTGCGCCAAAATCACTCCTCACTCCCCTCTAAACTTAGAGCAATTGATCCTCGCTGTTCTCCTGCTCCAATACCATTGATTGAGCTCGATTTTGAAGCTCGATTCTCGAGCCAGAACGGGACATTCCCGAATCCTTCACCAAAATCAAATTAAACTCACCTACACCTTCACCGGGCCAAGAGAAGAAGTTTTCCGGTGAAAGCCCCTCTCCGGGCCACCCGGTTGTTCCGGACTCCAAAGGTTGTGATCGGCCTTGGTGGAAACTACACCTGAGCGATTCACCGCATCCCGGAGCTTCATCCCTAGCCTCCTGCGGCTCCAACGAACGTGCCAAACATCTCCGATCGAGGCTTCACCTCTCGAGGCAAAGGTATGAACTAATTCTTCATCCCGAGCCTCTGGAGATTCTCCATTTCAAATGCTTTAATTTCGATGCATGGTAACTCAGTATAGATGTGTTCGTCTCTTGAAGACGAATCCATAGAAGCATAAGAACATGAAAATCCATTGAGTATCGAGTGAGATATTAGGGATTTAGTGTGGACGGCTCTCGGGTGAGGATATTTGGGGACGATGAACGGATGCGCGTCCATTTAATACACGCGTGCACGGACGGCCGGGATCGCGCCGGATGAGGAGACGGAACGATACGGCGGGCCCCGGGACGGCTGACTCGGATGGCGGCGCCCGATCACAGCGCGACACGTACCCCTTCGGAGGCTGCCGATGTTTCGGCGGCGCCGCGTGGATAAGTAGAAAATTAGGGGTATTTTCTATTTATTTAATTCCCTAAACTTCAAAAATTCATAACTTTGTGTAGGAAAATCATAAAAATAAAATAAAAATACCCTCTTGCTCAGTGAACACAGGAGAATAATGTGGAAAAGAAATCATTTAATTTCATCAAGTATTTTATTTTTTATAATTTATTTACTCTCTGCATACATTTAATTCTCCATGCATGTATACAATTCACCATGGCATGAGACCATAGGGCTTTTGAATCCTCTGAATTTGGGAACATTCCCTGAATTTTCCAAAGTCAAGGCCATCCTATGAAGAGTTATTGATTTTTCAAATTCATGTCACTGTTTTGAGCATTTTAATTCCAATAAATAGCATGTTGTGAAATAAATTCTAAGAAAATTTGGTGATGTTCCTTATGATCAGAGAACCCTAGGAAAAATAGGACTTGAGTTAGTTCATTTTAGACAACCCTAATTGGCTTAAACACTCAAAATAGGTCTCTAATTAATTAGAGTTAACCATAGATCAAATTGACTTGAAATCAATTCTCCACTGACCTTTAGGATCAGAGGAACCCACCATAAAAGTTTGAAGTCAATTGGACTTGGTTAGCCTCTATTAATTGGGTTGATTAAGCCAGTTTAGTCATTTTAAACTTTAAAAATTCATAAATTTCAAAATACCTTTCAAAAATTCACCAAATTGGTTTTAGAGCCTCTCTGATATCAGGGGAATTTAAGAAAATTAAAATTTCAATTTTCTAAAAAAGTTGATTTTTAATATTATTTTAATATTTTTAATAATTAAAAAATAATAAAAATCACAAAAATAATAAAATTCACCAAAATGTCACATTTTGAATTTTAATCACTTAGGAACAAACCCCATATTTTTCTTAGGCCTATTTGGTGAGATATTAATTTTTAAAGTTCTAGGGTAATTTTAAAATTAAAAAAATGTATTTTCTAGCATTTTCACTAAAATAATTATAATAAATCATAGAAAAATCAGAAAATTGCAAAATTTGCTTCTCTGGTTTCCTTGATATCAGAGAGATTTTTGAAAAACATAAAATTCATTTTTCAACATTTATTTTATTTTTAAATTAATTAATACTCCAGAACTTAAAATAATTCTAATAAATAAAATATATTTCAAAAAGTCACAAAATTTGGTCCAAGTGGTCCTCTGGTCATTAGGAATGTCCCATAATTTTCTTAAGGACAGAAACTTTTCCTTGGTCATGTTATTAAATTTTCCTTGGAAATCTCTATTTTCTACCAAAAATAATTATATAAATAAATTAAATACAGAAAAATCACATTTTCTCCTCTCATGTCTTTAGTGACATATGAATGAAGTCACATAAAAATTTCAAGTTCATTTGAGTTCAATTTAGTGAGTTATGAAATTATTAAGCTTAAAGGGTAAAGTGGTAATTAAATTTCTTTTAATCCTTAATTAAAACTTTAGGTTTAATAAAAATTAACAAGTAAAATATCTGATCCTAATCTGATTTGGATGATTGAAATTTAAATAATTGAAGGGTAGAAACCCATTAAGCAATTTAAAATGATTAAACTTTAATTAAATAATTGATTAAATTTGGAAGAATAATAAAATTGGAATTATTAAAATAGGGATATTATTAGGAAGAGATTTATTCTTTAATTTAAAAAATCCCTAAATTAATCATTTCATTAATGTTTAATTCTTAATTAAAATGATAATTCAAATTTAAAACATTGAAAGACTTAATCATTAAACTAAAATTAAATTATTGAACTCTTTTAAAATTTTAATTAAAATTAAAATGAATAAAATTAAATTAAAAAAATTAAATTAAATTAAATTAAATCAAATTAAAAATTAAATTAAAAATTAAATCAAATTAAAAATTAAATTAAAAAATTAAATTAAATTAAGAATTAAATTAAATTAAATTAAATTAAATTAAAAAGTAAATTAAATTAAATTAAATTAAATTAAATTAAATTAAACTAAATCATATTACATTAAATTAACTTAAGTTAAATTAAATTAAATTAAACCACATTACATTAAATTAAGTTAAATTAAATTAAATTAAATTAAATATAAAGACATGAAGAATTGAAAAATAAATGCTAAGATAACTTGAACACTATTCCAAACTTAAATCATTAATTTGAACTTAAATTTGAATCACAAATCATTAAATATCATTTTGCCCTTAGGAGCTTTTATTATTGTAACTCCTAAATGGAATATTAAATGAAATGTTACTTCACTTATAGGACATTCAAATGTCCTAGTTCATCGAGCAAGTTAACAAAACTTGAAAACCTCGGACGATCGATTCATTTACATAATTAAATTCACTTGGACTTAAAACAATCCTAGAAATATTGAAAAGATGTTTAAGATTCTTCTTAAGCACTTCCTCGATATGATAGGATATTTATAAGAACAATTGAACTTAATCGTTCTTTGATGAAGAAAATCGTCTTCAAGCTAAAAACACAAGGAACCTAGACGTCATAGGAAATGACTAGCTATAGGATTAGGAATTTGGTAGAAAACCCTAACCCTTACCTTAGCTTTACTAGGAACTTGCTTAAATATTCTAATCGTGTTTTAAGTGCGAGCTTGGGATGACGGGAAGACCCTCAGGGTATGCTTTTATTTTATCGCAATTTACTTTCCTGCAATTTACTTTCTTGCAATTTACTTTATTGCAAATGCACTTTATTTTTCTCGCATGATAAAACAAGCTGTTGCATGAAAACCCACACCTTTAGGATAGTCCACTAAAGCTGAAACCAAAACTAAGTTAAAAGTCATTGCAAGATAAAATTCACCGCCACAACATTTCAAAATATAAGACAACTCAAAATTTAATCACAAACGGAACAACAAAGCTACAACTACAACTAAATTAAAACGTCTCATTGAATGATCGGGAATACCTCGGATGATGTAACCCACGTGTTGCTTAACGGGATTTCCCACGGTCCAAATGAAAGTGCGGAACTCATTTAGTTGAGTTTAGCAAATTCATACGGGACTAAGTGAATTCGATGAAAATAACGGTGCCGGGATGACGGAACCGTGGGATCTTAATCGGTTCTGTTTAATCAACTTTAAGATCTGTTTTAATTAAAATGTTAAAAACACATGGAAATTAAGACTTTCTTTAAACCAAACACTTTTCTCATCTCCTGATTTTTGATTTCTAAAACTAAACCTCTGCAACAACAAGGAGCTCGGAGCATGGTGGGCAGCACGGCCATCGTCGTCAGCAAAACTTGAATCTACTTCAGCAAAACTTTCCTAGAATTAAACAACAAAGCCATAGGACTTCGAGGTAGTTTGCCTAGTGCAACATAAATCCTCAACTCTTCGTTAGGCATTTGCATTGCAAATTAAGCCCTAACCGGTCTTAGGATTCCGAGGTAGTCGTCCGATACGATATAAACCCTCACATCTTCAAGGCTATTTGTATGATTCTATCATATAAATATAAGCCCTAATTAATTAAAATTGGCAAGATTAAAACATTAAATAAACATTAGGACTTTCCTAAATCCAAGCCAAACAATAGGATAGTCGGGAGATTATCGAAGTTCACTTCGAATCCGTAATTTCTCCTACTTTTCTTCCTTTGAATTCCCAAAATAAAATGTTCCAAACTTGATCCATTCCCTATTGAGATTCAAAAAAATTCAATTCTTTGAAAACTTAAACTTTGAAATTCTTGAGAGCAGAATTATTGATTATTATCGAGAGTTTTCTTAGGTGATTCCCGTCACTTAAGATGTAATTAACTATAGGGGCTTGCCCTTATAGGGAATTTTAAAGAACCCAGGTAATATAAACCCTGTTTAATGTTTTCATATTAAGCAGGGGAATTTGTCGGCTGATAAAATTGGTTCGCAGACCAAACGGATGTCACAAATCTTCTAGTTTGTTTAACCGAGCCCCACCATCAAGCAGTGTGTTTATCCTTAGGGATAGATACACGGTTTGTGATGCGGCGCTCGTTTATATAAACTATTTGGGATGTGAGATCGGTTTGATTTCATATCTTAAAATCTTCAAATTTAAAATTATTTTCAAAATCAAATACTACCTTCTAAATTATATCTATATTTAAATTAAATTTAAAATTCGCCGACAACTTACGTAGGCGACCCCTTTCAAAAAAATACAACACTCGACCTAAAAATATGCCGACAACTTCGGCGACTCCGCGAGGAAAATTCCTCTCTCCATTCTAATCAGACAATTCTGCTTTCAAAAATCGGTAGTGCATCCATGTCCCTTATGGATCAAACTACCCTTCTTTCCGTTGGGATACTATGTTCATTTCTATCTTGAACAAGTATAACCAACATTCTCTCGGATTTAGGAGCCATTTGTTTAGACACCCCTAAACGAGAGAGGTTCCGAGATCCTTTTACCTCATTTACGAGGTGGGGTGGACCCCCGATAGGTGTTAGTTTAGGAGTAATCCTTCGAGTCGAGAAGTCTTGCTTAAGACTCTCTTTTCCTTCCCAACTCCGATTCGATTCCTTACCTTCTCTACACCTTTGAACACTCCGTTCTAAATAAACGAACCCTCTAATAAGTGATTCTTTTAATAAGTGATTCCTTCTTATAAATACATGAACAAGAATGAGTTCGGACTCTTTTCAATTCCTTTCTTTTCGTCCTAAAGAAAAGAAGCATAACTTGGGACGACAACCAGAATCTACCTGCTGAAATGGAAGCCCCGAAGCCGATTTTCTCTTTTACCAATGGATTGGACCTCGCATGCATAAGGATGAGCTGCCCGACAATGGAATCATCCGATTTGGACAAGGATTTGAAAACACGAACGTCAAGATCACCGACGTCTCCCTCTTTGCGCCGATGAACAAGGTATCCGAAGCGAGGAGCCGCCGCGAGTTCAACCTTAGGTCGACCCAAGAATTCCCTCCTCGCAAAGGATCCCGACTAAGAGGAGTGCCGATGTCCATAGAAGGACCGTTATCTCTACCCCCAGCTTGGTCTAGTTGTTTCCGCACCTACCCCGACTTTTGCCGAATCAAAGGGAAAGAAATCCGGAATTATGATGGACATGTTACCGTGGAGGGTACGGATCTTCTGTAAGACCTTCGTTTTCGAAATCGGGTCCGGTTCGAAGATTCCGTCAGCGACGAGGACCCAAGAAGAAACGAAGTAGAAGGATCGCTAGCGAAGCCGAGCTGCTGAAATTGCTTTCCTAGAGGAAATTCCGGAAGCTGCCGGAATATACACCGCTGCTCGAATACATACCACTCTTGGGAGGAAGCGAGGTTTCATCCCCTCTCCGCCGCGAAGATGAAGAAAATATTCGCAAGATTGTTGCCACATTACCACGGCCCGCATATTACAACGATAGCCGCAAGAAAAGAACTAGAACTACGCCGTTTGCTCGACTGCAAACTTTGATAGAAAAGTTAGCAAAGAAGGAAAAGCTGCCCGTATCGGAAATTCTACGAAGGATAGGGCGGGTGCCGATCGAATCCGTCTTGGGCCCCGAGTAGAACCCGCCATCATGACGAGAAAAGCCAAGTAAAAGAATGAAGGCTAGCCCACTGTTGTCGTCTCGGGATTACGGATTAGGGAGGATACCACCTTCCGACATTTGGCCGACGAGACCATCGCGGTCCTAGACCTTCTGCTGCCGGAAGGATGGTATGGCGTCCCACTCTTGGGCGATTGAGATTGAAACGAGCGGCCCGAGAAAGAAAGTCTCGCCGGGAGACTTGAATGCGAAGAAAGTGCTACCGCGATGAAGGGGACTCGTGAGAAGGGGACCCGGCGGCTATCGTACGACAACCACGAAGACACACGAAAGCCCCGCTAGAAGATGCCATGGAAAAGTTGAGAACCGATATCCAGACGATTGGCAAAAGAAAGAGAAGAAAAGTTCGGAGACGAGATTGATTCATCGGAATTCATGGACGACGAATACGCGAGAAATCAACATGGTTGAGACACGAGCTTCGAGCGGCTTCGCGAGGTGCTCCTGCGGCCGCAGAAGAGAGGAGCCGAGGCGATGAGAAGGCGGCTTCGGGGAAAAGACGACACGATCGCTCGAATGGCGAAAAGGATGGAAGAGATGGCCGTAGCTCCGGCCACTCTCCGGAGTCGAAGTACAACCACAAGGGAAACACCCCCGGAAGTCATTCACATTGTAGACGGAGGAAAGGAGATTACATCCATCAACGGGGATGATCGATTAAAGAAGGATACAACACAAAGTATGATTCACGAAAAGGATATCAAGAACTTGGTGGAACGGCGAGGTGCAGAAGCCTTAGCACAATCGAAGAGCGGGACATCCATTCGGACGGGTAGACCTTACCCGGAAGAATTCGACGCTGTCCGATACCCGAAAGGCTTCGTACCACCTACTGTTCGAGACCTTCGACGGGCCGGGAACCCCCGACGGCATGTGGCACACTTTCGTGCCGGTTGTTGCAATGCCGGCGGGAGCGATGCATTGCTCTTCCGACGAGTTCGTCGGCGATCGTCGGGAATCGCCTTCGGCTGGTATGCGGGATTACCAAATGGTTCGGTGAAGACGTTCTCGAAGCTAGAGAACCTCTTCATCAAGCGATTCGCCGGAGCTCAGCACCACATCACTATAGGTGATTTAGTGGTAGAGACACAAAAGCCGAATGAAACCTTGGTGGACTACATACTTCGATGGAGGAACTTAAGCATGAAGTGTGAGCCACAGTTACAAGAACAGCATGCAGTCGGCATTTTACTAAAAAGCATCCATGGCCGATAGCACTTCTCCTCGAGGATTCACTATTAAGACTTTTGAGAAGTTGTTAAGCAAGGCCGGAAGCTTGCGAGAGGAGGCAAAGCAATTAAGTTTCACCGATAAAACGGATAAACAAAAGCACTGTAAAGACTTTTGAAAAGAAATCCGGGATCGTTGCGGCGAGTTGACAAAGGCGAGCAACCGATGCAAATACCACCGGAACGGCCGCGGCAACCACAACAGAATTACCGGCAACCCGGCCCAGCTATCGGTCATCTCCGCGAGTATGAACAACCACCTCGTCCGCAACGTACATTAAGAGAGCTTTTGAGCGAGAGAATATCCGTTCAAGAATGAAGCGAGTGCGAAAATGTTCCGCAGTTTGATGAAGACTCCGGATTTCCAACTACCGGAACCTAAGAGACCGGAAGAAGTCGACAAGAAAGGTGATCCCGACTTTTGCCCTTACCATCGGATGCTTGGGCACAAGATAGAAGATTGTATTACCTTCGAAAGTTGGCTCGATGACAACTTGCGGAAAGGGAATATAATGATCCCGAAGGAGTACATAAAGGAACCCCGGAAAGGAGGTTCCGTCGATGTTGTCTCGGCTGATCCCATCATTCCGATAGATCCCTATACGGCCGACGATGGATGGACTACCGCTTGGACGAGATCTTCGAAAAGATTTTAGACGAGCATCCAAACCGCTTCGGTGCGAGCTTCAATTCAGAGTTCGAAACCTGTTAAGCCGATACTATCACTTGCGATAGAAGAACCACCTCAACAGGAGACGATTGAAGAAAAGAAGAAAATTGACGAAGAAGAGAAGACCGAGGCGCCTAAGGCCAGACTAGGGGCTGCTTATCCTAGGATAGTTGTTTCCATTCGGGGGAGAAATCCCTCGAACCCCGACTCGTATGATTATCCGCTCACTTCGGTGGGATCATATAATGATAAGGGTGATGGCGTTGGCTACGTTTTGACTGTTTCTAACGATTACGTAACTAACGATAATCCGGATATCGATTTCGATACCAACGACAATTCTCAAATCATACACGATCTCGACAAGCAAAATAATGAAGAAGACATCCATCAAGGAGGCTACGAGAGTTCAACAAGCGACGAATCTATTTGCGAGTTTCGAGGAGCTCCAGTCACGATAGAGTTAGAGCCTTCAGACTCTGAAGCTAGTCCGGAAGAGCCTGTCATTCCGATTCAAGAAGAGACACCGGCAAGCTCAACAATAAATTCAGAGGAAATTACAGAAGTCAACTTAAGAAGTGGAAAAGTTCTACCTCCGAGAATGGGTCCAAAAGACAAAGGAAAGCAGGTGGTTGTTCGAAAGAACCAACCCGACGGAAGAAATACCCATTCGAGAAGAAGCGAGAGACACATGAAAACAAAGTGGATTACAACGTGCTAGCCCATCTTAGGAAACTACCGACAAGCCGAGCATCTACGATGCTCTCATCTTATCGAAAGGAGATGAGAGAAGCTCGATCGAGGCCTTACTTGATCCGGAAATTTGCTTAGCTCAAATGGCCGGAGATTCCTTAGATGAGGTTTGCTCGTTAAAGGAACGACGAGGTGTTACCTTCACGGACAACGACCTACTACTTGGAACGACGAGACCACAACCGACCCTTGTATATTTCGATTACAATTGGGAAGTTTACACTCTCCGAGTATTGGTGGATCCGGGTGCATCAATCAATATAATGAATCTTCGAACGCTAGCATACTTGGAAATTGATGCTCGCGAGCTCGAGGCGGACAAAATGTTATTAAGAGGATTCAACCGGAAAGGAGAAAGAGCCCTCGACTCGATAACACTGCTAATGAAGACCGGTGACTTAGCAAAGACAACCGCGAAATTTCACATAATTGATTCGAAGCGTCATTCAACGCTCTGCTTGGGCCGACCATGGATACATGAAAACGGGATGGTACCATCATCTCTACATCGGTGCATCAAATACTACGATGGAGGGGAACGAGTGCATCAAAGGTGACTTACAACCATTCTCCGTACATGAAATTGGAATCCACGAGGATGCGGCTTATTATGCACCACCGAAGAAAACGATCTTCTCCGGAGATACCATAACAAATGAAGCAAGAAAGTTCGGGACAACGAAGAACTCGAAGTTCTAGTCCAACGATCACTCACCGCTCCCTTACGGCGAGATGGTGAAGGTTTCTCCACGACTCGCATCCGAGGTCGAGGCCGGGGACGAGGTCGTGGTAGAGACGTTAGGACGATTGGACGAGAGGAAACCAACCATTAATGTCGATTGGGAAGATAGTTACGAAGAAGAAAAAGAAATCAAACAAGAAGCGGCGACAATAAGTCGGAAGAAGCCGCAATTCAGAATCCCTCTCGAAGATGAAAGAAACGAAGAATATAAATCGATGTACGAGAAGATTAACCACTACGTACATACTATGACCATGACCCCGATCCATTCTAATAAGATTGAGGGTATGGAGGTCAAAGAGGTACGTAGCGGTGGTGCAAAACCAATCAAATTCTACCGTGGTGCTTCTTCCTCCAAAGCCGAAAATAATGTACAATTTGAAGATGCTACTTCATCAGAATTAATGGAATTGCCTCTTGAGTGGTACTCTCCCTGTACGCGAAATTTAATTCAGCGTGGTTTCTTACCTCGACAATGGACGAAAGGTCAATCACAACGTTTTGAAAATTTATGGAATAACTCCGGTCGTCCACCCAACTCAAAACATGGTCTCGGATTCGGCACGGTAGGATCGGTTGACGATGCGAATTTTGCTTGGTTGTCACTTGCGAGTCTAATGAAAGCTGCATGGAAACTGCGGAAGAACTCGAAGATTTGCAAATTGGAGATGCTCCACCGAATTCGAAGAAGAAATCAAATCTACGATAGATGAGTTAACGGAAGTTAACTTAGGTACTAGCGAAGAGCCTAGACCTACCTTTATTAGCTCCTTACTCGATAAAGAAGACTCGAAGAAATAATCGAGTTATTAATGGAATTTAAAGACTGTTTTGCTTGGAGCTACGATGAGATGCCGGGATTAGCTCCGAGAGGTCGCGGTCCATAAGCTAGGAGTGGATCCTGCTTCCGTCCCGGTCGGACGAGGTCCCGGAAGAATGCGTCTAGAAATCGAACAACAAGTCATAGCCGAAGTTAAAAAGCTAATAGACGCTAAATTTGTCCGTGAAGAACAATACCCGACTTGGCTAGCCAATGTAGTCCCGATCGAAAGAAGAATGGTCGGATCGGAATTTGTGTGGACTTCGAGAGATTTAAACAAGGCATGTCCGAAAGGATGAATTCCCTCTACCGATCCCAGAATTAATGATCGACATTGCTTCAACACATGAAATATTCTCATTCATGGATGGATCTTCGGGATACAACCGAGATAAAAATGGCTCCGAGAAGATGAAAAGCTTACGGCATTCGAACGCCGATCGGAGTATTTTGCTACACGGTGATGCCATTCGGATTGAAGAACGCGGGAGCGACCTACCGAGAGCAATGACAAGAATTTTTGATGATCTCATCCATAATCAAGTCGAATGCTTACGTGGACGATGTGGTCATCAAAAGCAAAGTAAAGGACAACCACTTGTATGATTTTAGAATTGTTTTCGAACGATTAA
This sequence comes from Papilionanthe hookeriana x Papilionanthe teres, assembly GCA_022702705.1. Classification (NCBI taxonomy): domain Eukaryota; kingdom Viridiplantae; phylum Streptophyta; class Magnoliopsida; order Asparagales; family Orchidaceae; genus Papilionanthe; species Papilionanthe hookeriana x Papilionanthe teres. Next base: position 53,203,413 of record CM040438.1, on the reverse strand, counting down.
GACAATTTAACCTTAAGATGAATCCCTTAAAATGCGCCTTCGGCGTCACCTCCGGGAAATTCTTAGGATTCGTTGTCCGACATCGTGGAATCGAAATCGACCCGGAAAAGATTAAAGCTATCTTAGAAATGCCGCCTCCCAAAACCTTAAAACAACTACGATCTTTTCAAGGGAAGCTGGCATATCTTCGACGCTTTATCTCAAGCACTGTCGGGTAGGTGTCGGCCTTTCTCGGCACTAGTTAAAAAGGACGCCAAATTTATTTGGGAAGAGAAATGCCGAGAGGGCCTTCGAGGACATTAAACAATATTTAATGACACCTCTTGTCTTAGCGGCCCCGAGTCTCGGGTAGACCGCTAATACTTTATACCGCGGCTTTAGACGACTCTCTCGGAGCCATGTTGGCCAGAGTCGATGATGAGGGTAAAGAAAATGCTCTTTATTACCTAAGCCGTCGTTTCTGCCGACGGAAATAAGGTATCCCGCAATTGAAAAGCATTGTTTGGCCACGATCTTCGCCGCTCAAAAGCTCGGGCATTACATGCTTTCTCATAAGGTCAACTGATCTCGAAGTTTAATCCATTGCAATACTTGATGACTCGTCCAACGCTTTCCGGCGGACTTGCCGGATGGTCGATGATATTATTGCAATTCGATATAACTTTCGTGCCTCTCCGTGCCGTAAAAGGACGAGTCTTAGCAGACTTCCTTGCGGCACACCCTTTGCTGGCAGAATCTCCTCTCGATGACGATTTGCCGGATGAACAAATAATGAACCTAGAAGACCTTGATGATCGACGTTGGGAATTATATTTCGACGGAGCATCTTCGGCACACAAAGACGAAGAATCACAAGTGATAGTGCCGGTAAGGCGGGAATCGGGCTAATCTTTATAACACCGGAGCGGGGGATGTTAAGATACTCCTACCACTTGACGAGCCGTGTACAAACAACGAAGCGGAATACGAAGCCCTCATAACGGGACTCGGAATTAACCATTCGAATGGGGATAACGAGACATCAACATCTACGGGGATTCACGGTTAATCATTCAACGAGATCGCCGGACAATACGGAATTTTAAAACCAAGACTCGAGCAATACTTCCGAGTATGCCATACGAGTTGTTGGAACAGATTCCAAATGTGACAATCTACAAAATTCCCAGAAAAGAAAACGCTTTAGCATATGCGCTAGCCCGTCTCGCAAAAGAATTTGCCTGTTTGCAAGATGAATCAGTAGAAGTGTCAGTTCACGGACGCCAGGTCCTATCACAGCTTGACATAGACACGATACATAAATCAGAAAAGGAAAAAGGATCAGTTGCAACGGTGACGAGAAAACACGGAAGATTGGCGACGGCCATTGATAGACTACTACACAAACGGGAAAGCTACCGGACGATAGGTCGCTGGCCCATCGGATCGAAAAGAACTGCGTCCTACGCATTAATAAACAACACGTTATACGGAAGGTCTTTCGATCGAATGTGGCTAAGGTGCCTAAGTGGGTCCGAGGCCCGTGAAATTGTTAAAGAGGTACATTCGGGACTGCGTGGCGCTCACCGGTCGGGTCCGAAGATGAAAATGAAAATTAAAAGACTAGGGTACTACGGCCCTCGATGATGACCGACTGCATGAAAATCGCCGAAGGCGTCATCGATGCCGAGTGCACGGAGTGGTTCTACACCAACCTCCAAATGTGCTACATCCGACAATTGCATCGTGGCCATTTGAATGTTGGGGCACGGATATAGTGGGTCCGATAGAACCACCGTCGTCGAAAGGACATCGCTTCATTCTTGCGGCTACGGATTACTTTTCCGAGTGGGCGAGGCGGTTCCACTTAGAGAAGTGAAAGCACATCACGTACTACAATTTTTCGAGAACCGAGTTGTTTACCGTTTCGGAGTGCCGCGCGAGATCATCTCGGATAATGGGTCAGCATTCAGAAGTACGCAAATCAACAATTTTGTCAGGAGACATGGAATCGACTGGCGATATTCGACGATTTACTACCCAAGAGCAAACGGCCTTGCTGAAGCTTTTAATAAAACTCTCGTTCAAATTTTAAAGAAAATCTTGGACGATAATAAGAGAAATTGGCACGAGAAGTTGTTAGAAGCCTTATGGGCCTACTGGACAACTTTCGAACTCCTACTCGAAGCTACACCTTACGCTGCGGTGTATGGGTCCGAGGCGATGTTACCCTTAGAAGTCCGGCTTCCTTCACTCGGGATTGCAGTTGCAAACAAACTCACAACAGAAGAGAACGCCAAATTACGACTCGAAGAATTAGAGAGCCTGGAAGGGAAGAGACTTGCAGCGCAGCAGAATTTAGAACTATACCAAGCTAAGATGGTTCAAGCCCATGACAGACTGGTCCGCCCAAGAACCTTTAAGGTTGGTGACTTAGTTCTCGTTCTCAAAAGACCTATCCTTGCACACCGCAAGATAGGAGGAAAATTTGAACCCACTTGGGAAGGACCGTTTGTGGTTGAGACAGTCTACTCAGGAGGCTCCTACCAGCTAGTGAACTGCCAAGGAGAACGACATATGCTTCCGATCAATGGACGATACTTGAAAAAGTATTAAGCTACTCGATGTTTCGAAGGAATGAACTTTCCATCCCTAGAAGCACGGGTGAAGTAATTACTTATGACTGGGTCCGAACCCAAAAATAATAAAATGTGCTAAAATAAATAAAATCCTGATAATAAATTTTTCCTTGTTTTCTTTTCCAAATCAAAATCTCTTTCCTGATCTTATCCCACTTCAATCCTGTTGAATTTAAAAATATAAAAAAAAAAAAAAAATCTAAAAAAATGACAAACACCAAATTCACATGAACATTAAATAAACGATAAAATAAAATTTGAATCATTAAAAGATAAACAAAATCAACATAAATGTTAAATCAAATTCTCAATCAAATTTCAAATGTGACCTTTCAAATCTCAAATTCGATCTTCCAGATCTTAAATCAAATCTATTTCAAATCTCAAATTCGATCTTCCAGATCTTAAATCAAATCTCGATCCAATTTCGAATCTCGAATTTGATCTTTCCGGATCTCACATCAAACCTCGATCAAATTCAAACTTTTGGGTCGAGGATTTTACATCCGAGACTACACTTGCTTTAGGATTCTTTCCACTATTGCACTTTGAAATACATCAAATTCAAACTCTTGGGTCGAGGATTTTACATCCAAGATCGCATTGCTTTAGGATCCTTTCCCTATTGCCTTGAAATACATCAAATTCGAACTTTTGGGTCGAGGATTTTACATCCAAGACTGCATTGCTTTAGGATTCTTTCCCTATTGCATCTGAAATACATCAAATTCAAACTTTTGGGTCGAGGATTTTACATCCGATACCGCCTTGCTTTAGGATTCTTTCCTATTGCATCGAAATACATCAAAATCAACTTTTTGAGGTTGAGGATTTTACATCCGATACCGCATTTGCTTTAGGATTCTTTCCCTATTGCCTTTGAAATACATCAAAATCAATTTTTTGAGGTTGAGGATTTTACATCCGATACCGCATTGCTTTAGGATTCTTTCCTATTGCACTTTGAAATACATCAAAATCAACTTTTTGAGGTTGAGGATTTTACATCCGATACCGCATCTGCTTTAGGATTCTTTCCTATTGCCTTTGAAATACATCAAAATCAATTTTTTGAGGTTGAGGATTTTACATCCGATACTGCATTGCTTTAGGATTCTTTCCCTATTGCATTTGAAATACATCAAAATCAACTTTTTGAGGTTGAAGATTTTACATCCGATACTGCCTTGCTTTAGGATTCTTTCCCTATTGCCTTTGAAATCATCAAATTCAAACTCTTGGGTCGAGGATTTTACATCCAAGACTGCCTTGCTTTAGGATTCTTTCCCTATTGCCTTTGAAATACATCAAATTCAAACTTTTGGGTCGAGGATTTTACATCCAAGACTGCCTTGCTTTAGGATTCTTTCCTATTGCCTTTGAAATACATCAAATTCAAACTTTTGGGTCGAGGATTTTACATCCAGGACTGCACTTTGCTAGGATTCTTTCCTATTGCCTTTGAAATACATCAAAATCAAACTCTTGAGGTTAAGGATTTTACATCCAATACCGCATTACTACGAGATCTTTCCTCATTGTAATGATCCAATCCAATCGATTCGATCTTCTTTTGGGGTTGAAGATGTTGCATCTAAAACCTCAAAATTCCAATTTTCATTTCAAATCAAATCCTTCAAATTAATCTTGACAAACTTCGATCTAAATTAAAACTCCAATTGAAATCTAAACTCACACATCATGACTTAAACATGAAACAAAATAAAATCTAAATCGAAATTCTCCCAAATCATGTGATTTGGGATTCACCTCCTTTTCCTTTCCCAGCGAGAGTTCGAGAATCTCCGGTTCAGGAGATATACTTGACACTCCCCGAGTGAAAGCTCTTCACTTCGTCCTAAGTTTGTTACTTGGACATACGTGTTGGTTTTGTTGATCGCTTCGGTCAACACCAATACGCGCGGTGTGCTCCGTCGGCTCACCACACTTATTGGGGGTCCATTTGTTGACCTCATTTTTATGAGGTCTTCTCTTCTTCTTTTAGTGCTTAGGATCTAGCCTTAGGCTTTTCCTTTGACTATCTTAGAGGATTAGAATTGGGACCCACCTTTTAGAAATTCAAACCACTTCTAAACTCCCTGCAAACTCCACAAACTTGACTGTAGACCCCTAATCACCTAAAGGGTTGAAATCAAATGTGGAAGTTTAAAGGATGAGTTCCTATGGGACTCTTTGGCCTTAGGACCGCTCACAGGTGGCTCGGTCCGAGTGAAGGGTTGACTTGCACACACACTACACCTACACACTACACTTTCACACACTTCCTAAAAACACACCCATACCCGACTTGACCTCTGACTCATGTAGGTGATTCGCATGGATGGTCCTTAACCACTAAGCCCTTGGTAAGAGGGTTAGGAACAACATAGTGAATGCCTCAAATGAGTCCCTTCATGGCTCATGTGGGCTTGATATGGCTTCATGGCTCAACAAAAATGATTTCATTCCACTTACATCCACCCAATCTTCAATTTTCCAAATTTTCGATTTTTGACCCCGGGACCTACACCTGCTTAACCTACCAAATGCTTGAATAGCCGAAATTTCTCAAAAATTTCCAAATCACCCAAAATTCTCCAAAATCATTCCCAAACATTTCCACATCACTCAAACTGATCATCCATAACCAAAAATACCAAAAATTCCAAAAATACCTCCCAATACCCTCCAAATACCCAAAATACCCCTCCTAGCCAAAAAATCCAAAAATTCAGAAAATTCCCAGAAAATTCCAGAAAATCCCAAATATTCCCAATTTCATTTTGTTCAACTACACCATGGGCCAATTTTGTCAATTTACCCCACTTTTATCAAAACCCCCAATTTGACCCATTTTAACCCAAAGTAAACCCAATGTCAAACCTAACCTACCCAATTGACCTAAATTCTGGTCCAATTCAATTCTAAACTTCAATTCAATATCCCCAACACCAATTTAGACCAAATCCAAGCCCAATTTGATTGGCATTGGGATCCAATTTCACTTTTGGCCTTAAAGCCCAATTTGGACCTATGACCCAAACCTAACCCAAACTCACCCAATTCAACTCCAATGAACCCCAAATCTTTTCTAAATAAACAAAACACTAACATGATTTGCCCAAAATTTAGACCCAAACCCCACTCAAATTCAACCCAAAATCAAAAAGCCCAATTTTGACCTAAACCTAAACCTAGCCCAAATGAGCCCAAATCCCAAAATCAAAACCTAACCAAAGCCAAAACCTCTTTGAAACACTCCCATAAACATTTCCCAACATTAATTTTACATCAATTTCAACTCTAGCCCAACTTTGGCCCATGGTAGCCCATTTTGGCTCACCTTAGCCTCTTTACCAAAAAGGCCATATCCAACCCAATTCAAACCCAAATCACCTCAAATTTGTTTCAAACCACTCATGACACATCCCTAAACCAAACTCAACAATTATTTGGCCCAAGCCTTTACCAAAATTTCATCCCAAAATCCATTTTAAAATTCAAAAGCCCACTTTCCTAAACCATTTTAAAAGCCAATCCTTTACCACATCCAAAGGCCCAAAATTGGTCCCAAAGCCCATATGACATTTCCCCTCATCATACTTTCAATTAAACTCAATACCTAAGTCCTAAATTCATCATCAAACAATTCCAAATCAAGCCCCATACAAATTCACATCAAAATATCAAAATTTTTCTTAAATCCATTTACATGAAATTGACTTGACTTTTCCCAGAGCGAAGGTGAGCCATGAAGCCATGCATGCGCCACATGGAAGCCATGAGAGCCTCTTTACATGTCACCATACCATATTGGGTAGGAAGGAGGGCCCCTTTCCTTAATCCCTAAAGCTCATTAGCCTTAATCATGATTCACCTAAACCTAAATTTAATCCAAATATATTTGGATGGAGACTTCTCCATGCCGAACCAGTCGATCCCTTTGATCCCCCACGGCACCCAAAGCCACCTTGAAGGGTGCACCAAGCCCAAATGGGTGAGTTGACCCATTTAGACCCAAAAACTAGCCATGCCCCATTCTACTTTGGATCAAAGCCTTTACACTTGGCATTTGCCGATTGCTTGCACAAACACCCGACCACGACCCACTGACCACGAGGGTGACCCTTGCTCGCCGGCCGGCCACCCCGATCGCCGGAAAACTCCATGGCCGAGAGGTCCAAGTCAATCCAAGCTTGGAATTCTCACTGTTGAGCTGCCACCATGCCCGGTGGCCATTGCGGCTGTTCTTCACTTGCCATGAGCGGCTGATCCCGGCCCTCGGCTCCCCACAGGAGGCCCTCCGGCCACTGCTGTTTAAACTCCCCACCTCTCGGCCATGAGGAGGTGCTTGAACCGAACCATACCAAAACTACGCCAAAATCACTCCTCACTCCCCTCTAAACTTAGAGCAATTGATCCTCAGCTGTTCTCCTTGCTCCAATACCATTGATTGAGCTCGATTTTGAAGCTCGATTCTCGAGCGCGAACGGGACATTCTCGAATCCTTCACCAAAATCAAATTAAACTCACCTACACCTTCACCGAGACCAGAGAAGAAGTTTTCCGGTGAAAGCCCCTCTCCGAGGCCACCCGGTTGTTCCGGACTCCAAAGGTTGTGATCGGCCTTGGTGGAAACTACACCTAGGCGATTCACCGCATCCCCAGGGCTTCATCCACTAGCCTCCTGCGGCTCCAACGAACGTGCCGAACATCTCTCGATCGAGGCTTCACCTCTCGGGGCAAAGGTATGAACTAATTCTTCATCCCGAGCCTCCGGAGATTCTCCATTTCAAATGCTTTAATTTCGATGCATGGTAACCGTATAGATGTGTTCGTCTCTTCGAGACGAATCCATAGAGCATAAGAACATGAAAATCCATTGAGTATCGAGTGAGATATTAGGGATTTAGTGTGGACGGCTCTCGGGTGAGGACATTTGGGGACGATGAACGGATGCGCGTCCATTTAATACACGCGCGCACGGACGGCGGGGATCGCGCCGGATGAGGAGACGGAACGATACGGCGGGCCCGGGACGGGCGACTCGGATGGCGGCGCCCAATCACGGCGCGACACGTACCCCTTCGGAGGCTGCCGATGTTTCGGCGGCGCCGCGTGGATAAGTAGAAAATTAGGGGTATTTTCTATTTATTTAATTCCATAAACTTCAAAAATTCATAACTTTGTGTAGGAAAATCATAAAAATAATATAAAAATACCCTCTTGCTCGGTGAACGAGAGGAGAATAATGTGGAAAAGAAATCATTTAATTTCATCAAGTATTTTATTTTTTATAATTTATTTACTCTCTGCATACATTTAATTCTCCATGCATGTATACAATTCACCATGGCATGAGACCATAGGGCTTTTGAAGCCTGCGAATTTGGGAACATTCCCTGAATTTTACAAAGTCGGAGGCCATCCTATGAAGAGTTATTGATTTTTCAAATTCATGTCACTGTTTTGAGCATTTTAATTCCAATAAATAGCATGTTGTGAAATAAATTCTAGGAAAATTTGGTGATGTTCCTTATGACTGAGAGAACCCTAGGAAAAATAGGTTTTGAGTTAGTTCATTTTAGACAATCCTAATTGGCTTAAACACTCAAAATAGGTCTCTAATTAATTAGAGTTAACCATAGATCAAATTGACTTGAAATCAATTCTCCACTGACCTTTAGGATCAGAGGAACCCACCATAAAAGTTTGAAGTCAATTGGACTTGGTTAGCCCTATTAATTGGGTTGATTAAGCCGATTTAGTCATTTTAAACTTTAAAAATTCATAACTTTCAAAATACCTTTCAAAAATTCACCAAATTGGTTTTAGAGCCTCTCTGATATCAGGGAATTTAAGAAAATTAAAATTTCAATTTTCTAAAAAAGTTGATTTTTAATATTATTTTAATATTTTTAATAATTAAAAAATAATAAAAATCACAAAAATAATAAAATTCACCAAAATGTCACATTTTGAATTTTAATCACTTAGGAACAAACCCCATATTTTTCTTAGGCCTATTTGGTGAGATATTAATTTTTAAAGTTCTAGGGTAATTTTAAAATTAAAAAAATGTATTTTCTAGCATTTTCACTAAAATAATTATAATAAATCATAGAAAAATCAGAAAATTGCAAAATTTGCTTCTCTGGTTTCCTTAATATCAGAGAGATTTTTGAAAAACATAAAATTCATTTTTCAACATTTATTTTATTTTTAAATTAATTAATACTCCAGAACTTAAAATAATTCTAATAAATAAAATATAATTCAAAAAATCACAAAATTTGGTCCAAGTGGTCCTCTGGTCATTAGGAATGTCTCATAATTTTCTTAAGGACAGAAACTTTTCCTTGGTCATGTTATTAAATTTTCCTTGGAAATCTCTATTTTCTACCAAAAATAATTATATAAATAAATTAAATACAGAAAAATCACATTTTCTCCTCTCATGTCTTTAGTGACATATGAGTGAAGTCACATAAAAATTTCAAGTTCATTTGAGTTCAATTTAGTGAGTTATGAAATTATTAAGCTTAAAGGGTAAAGTGGTAATTAAATTTCTTTTAATCCTTAATTAAAACTTTAGGTTTAATAAAAATTAACAAGTAAAATATCTGATCCTAATCTGATTTGGATGATTGAAATTTAAATAATTGAAGGGTAGAAACCCATTAAGCAATTTAAAATGATTAAACTTTAATTAAATAATTGATTAAATTTGGAAGAATAATAAAATTGGAATTATTAAAATAGGGATATTATTAGGAAGAGATTTATTCTTTAATTTAAAAAATCCCTAAATTAATCATTTCATTAATGTTTAATTCTTAATTAAAATGATAATTCAAATTTAAAACATTGAAAGACTTAATCATTAAACTAAAATTAAATTATTGAACTCTTTTAAAATTTTAATTAAAATTAAAATGAATAAAATTAAATTAAAAAAAATTAAATTAAATTAAATTAAATCAAATTAAAAATTAAATCAAATTAAAAATTAAATTAAAAAATTAAATTAAATTAAGAATTAAATTAAATTAAATTAAATTAAATTAAAAAAGTAAATTAAATTAAATTAAATTAAATTAAATTAAATTAAACTAAATCATATTACATTAAATTAACTTAAGTTAAATTAAATTAAATTAAACCACATTATATTAAATTAAGTTAAATTAAATTAAATTAAATTAAATATAAAGACATGAAGAATTCAAAAATAAATCTAAGATAACTTGAACACTATTCCGAACTTAAATCATTAATTTGAACTTAAATTTGAATCACAAATCATTAAATATCATTTTGCCCTTAGGAGCTTTACTTATTGTAACTCCTAAATGGAATATTAAATGAAATGTTACTTCACTTATAGGACATTCAAATGTCCTAGTTCACTGAAGCGAGTTAACAAAACTTGAAAACCTCGGACGATCGATTCATTTACATAATTAAATTCACTTGGACTTAAAACAATCCTAGAAATATTGAAAAGATGTTTAAGATTCTTCTTAAGCACTTCCTCGATATGATAGGATATTTATAAGAACAATTGAACTTAATCGTTCTTTGATGAAGAAAATCGTCTTCGAACTAAAAACACGAGGAACCTAGACGTCATAGGAAATGACTAGCGTATAGGATTAGGAATTTGGTAGAAAACCCTAACCCTTACCTTAGCTTTACCTAGGAACTTGCTTAAATGTTCTAATCGTGTTTTAAGTGCAGCTTGGGATGACGGGAAGACCCTCCAGGTACGCTTTTATTTTATCGCAATTTACTTTCCTGCAATTTACTTTCTTGCAATTTACTTTATTGCAAATGCACTTTACTTTTCTCGCATGATAAAACAAGCTGTTGCATGAAAACCCACACCTTTAGGATAGTCCACTAAAGCTGAAACCAAAACTAAGTTAAAAGTCATTGCAAGATAAAATTCACCGCCACAACATTTCAAAATATAAGACAACTCAAAATTTAATCACAAACAGAACAACAAAGCTACAACTACAACTAAATTAAAATGTCTCATTGAATGATCGGGAATACCTCGGATGATGTAACCCACGTGTTGCTAACGGGATTTCCCACGGTCCAAATGAAAGTGCGGAACTCATTTAGTTGAGTTTAGCAAATTCATCTGGACTAAGTGAATTCGATGAAAATAACGGTGCCGGGATGACGGAACCGTGGGATCTTAATCGATTCTGTTTAATCAACTTTAAGATTTGTTTTAATTAAAATGTTAAAAACACATGGAAATTAAGACTTTCTTTAAACCAAACACTTTTCTCATCTCCTGATTTATGATTTCTAAAACTAAACCTCCGCAACAACAAGGAGCTCGGAGCATGGTGGGCAGCACGGCCATCGTCGTCAGCAAAACTTGAATCTACTTCGACAAAACTTTCCTAGAATTGAACAACAAAGCCATAGGACTTCGAGGTAGTTTGCCTAGTGCAACATAAATCCTCGACTCTTCATTAGGCATTTGCATTGCAAATTAAGCCCTAACTAGGTCTTAGGATTCCGAGGTAGTCGTCCGATACGATATAAACCCTCACATCTTCAAGGCTATTTGTATGATTCTATCATATAAATATAAGCCCTAATTAATTAAAATTGGCAAGATTAAAACATTAAATAAACATTAGGACTTTCCTAAATCCAAGCCAAACAATAGGATAGTCGGGAGATTATCGAAGTTCACTTCGAATCCGTAGTTTCTCCTACTTTTCTTCCTTTGAATTCCCAAAATAAAATGTTCCAAACTTGATCCATTCCCTATTGAGATTCAAAAAAATTCAATTCTTTGAAAACTTAAACTTTGAAATTCTTGAGAGCGAGAATTATTGATTATTATCGAGAGTTTTCTTAGGTGATTCCCGTCACTTAAGATGTAATTAACTATAGGGGCTTGCCCTTATAGGGAATTTTAAAGAACCTGAGGTAATATAAACCCTGTTTAATGTTTTCATATTAAGCGAGGGAATTTGTCAGCTGATAAAATTGGTTCGCGGACCAAACGGATGTCACAAATCTTCTAGTTTGTTTAACAGAGCCCCACCATCAAGCGGTGTGTTTATCCTTAGGGATAGATACACGGTTTGTGATGCGGCGCTCGTTTATATAAACTATTTGGGATGTGAGATCGGTTTGATTTCATATCTTAAAATCTTCAAATTTAAAATTATTTTCAAAATCAAATACTACCTTCTAAATTATATCTATATTTAAATTAAATTTAAAATTCGCCGACAACTTCTGTAGGCGACCCCTTTTAAAAAAAAATACAACACTCAACCTAAAAATATGCCGACAGGTGCAAAGCCCATCAAATTCTACCGTGGTGCTCCTTCCTCCAAAACTGAAAATAATGTACAATTTGAAGATGCTACTTCATCAGAATTAATGGAATTGCCTTTTGAGTGGTACTCTCCCTGTGTTCGAAAATTTAATTCGGCGTGGTTTCTTACCTCGACAATGGACAAAAGGTCGATCACAACGTTTTGAAAATTTATGGAATAACTCCGGTCGCCACCCGACTCGAAACATGGTCTCGGATTCGGCACGGTAGGATCGGTTGACGATGCTTGAATTTTGCTTGGTTGTCACTGCGAGTCTAATGAAAGCGCATGAAAGCTGAGAAGAACTCGAAGATTTGCAAATTGGAGATGCTCCACCGAATTCGAAGAGAGATCAAATCTACGATAGATGAGTTAACGGAATTTAACTAAGGTACTAGCGAAGAACCTAGACCTACCTTTGTTAGCTCCTTACTCGATAAAGAAGACTCAGAAGAAATAATCAAGTTATTAATGGAATTCGAAAGATCTGTTTTGCTTGGAGCTACGATGAGATGTCGGGTTTAGCTCCGGAGGTCGCGAGTCCATAAGCTAGGGGTGGATCCCGCATCGTTCCGGTCGGACGAGGTCCCGAGAAAAATGCGTCTAGAAATCGAACAACAAGTCATAGCTGAAGTTAAAAAGCTAATAGACGCTAAATTTGTCCGTGAAGAACAATACCCGACTTGGTTAGCCAACGTGGTACCGGTCGGGAAGAAGAATGGTCGGATCGGAATTTGTGTGGATTTCGGAGATTTAAACGAGGCATGCCCGAAAAGATGAATTCCCTCTCAGATCCCGGAATTAATGATCGACATTGCTTCAACACATGAAATATTCTCGTTCATGGATGGATCTTCGGGATACAACCGGATAAAAATGGCTCCGGAAGATGAAAAACTTACGGCATTCGAACGCCGATCGGAGTATATTGCTTTACACGGTGATGTCATTCGGATCGAAGAACGCGGGAGCAACCTACCGGAGAGCAATGACAAGAATTTTTGATGATCTCATCCACGATCGAGTCGAATGCTACGTGGACGATGTGGTCATCAAAAGCAAAGTAAAGGAAAACCACCTGTATGATTTGAGAATTGTTTTCGAACGATTAAGACAATTTAACCTTAAGATGAATCCCTTAAAATGCGCCTTCGGCGTCACCTCCGGGAAATTCTTAGGATTCGTTGTCCGACATCGTGGAATCGAAATCGACCGGAAAAGATTAAAGCCATCTTAGAAATGCCACCTCCCGGAACCTTAAAACAACTACGATCTTTTCGAGGGAAGTTGGCATATCTTCGACGCTTTATCTCGAACTTGTCGGAGTAGGTGTCGGCCTTTCTCGGCACTAGTTAAAAAGGACGCCAAATTTATTTGGGAAGAAAAATGCCGAGAGGGCCTTCGAGGACATTAAACAATACTTAATGACACCTCCTGTCTTAGCGACCCCGATCTCGGGTAGACCGCTAATACTTTATACCGCGGCTTTAGACGACTCTCTCGGAGCCACTGTTGGCAGGGTCGATGATGAGGGTAAAGAAAATGCTCTTTATTACCTAAGCCGTCGTTTCTTGCCGACGGAAATAAGGTATCCTGCAATTGAAAAGCATTGTTTGGCCACGATCTTCGCCGCTCAAAAGCTCGGGCATTACATGCTTTCTCATAAGGTCGACCGATCTCGAAATTTAATCCGTTGCTGATACTTGATGACCCGTCCAACGCTTTCGGCGGACTTGCCGGATGGTCGATGATATTATTGCAATTCGATATAACTTTCGTGCCTCTTCGTGCCGTAAAGGGACAAGTCTTAGCGGACTTCCTCGCGAGCACACCCTTTGCGGCGGGAATCGCCTCTCGATGACGACTTGCCGGATGAACAAATAATGAACTTAGAAGACCATGATGATCGACGTTGGGAATTATATTTCGACGGAGCATCTTCGGCACATAAAGACGAAGAATCGCAAGTGATAGTGCCGGTAAGGCGGGGATCGGACTAATCTTTATAACACGGAGCGGGGGATGTTAAGATACTCCTACCACTTGACGGAGCCGTGTACGAACAACGAAGCGGAATACGAAGCCCTCATAACGGAGTTGGAATTAACTATTCGAATGGGTATAACGGACATCAACATCTACGGGGATTCGCAATTAATCATCCAACGGATCGTCGGACAATACGAATTTTAAAACCAAGACTCGAGCAATACTTCCGGTATGCCATACGAGTTGTTGGAACAAATTTCGAATGTGACAATCTACAAAATTCCCGAAGAAAACGCTTTAGCGGATGCGCTAGCTCGTCTCGCAAAAGAATTTGCATGTTTGCAAGATGAATCGGTGGAAGTGTCGGTTCACGGACGTCGGGTCCTATCACGGCTCGACATAGACACGATACACAAATCGAGAAAGGAAAAAGGATCGATTGCGGCGATGACGGAAAACACGGAAGATTGGCGACAACCATTAATAGATTACTTGCAAACGGGAAAACTACCGGATGATAGGTCGTTAGCCCATCGGATCGAAAAGAACTACGTCTTATGCATTAATAAACAACATATTATACGGAAGGTCTTTTGATCGAATGTGGCTAAGATGCTAGCGGGTCCGAGGCCCGTGAAATTGTTAAAGAGATACATTCGGGACTCCGTGGCGCTCACCGGTCGGGTCCGAAGATGAAAATGAAAATTAAAAGATTAGGGTACTACGGCCCTCGATGATGACCGATTGCATGAAAATCGCCGAGAGGCGTCATCGGTGCCGAGTGCGCGGGTGGTTCTACACCGACCTCCAAATGTGCTACATCCAGACAATTGCATCGTGGCCATTTGAATGTTGGGGCACGGATATAGTGGGTCCGATAGAACCACCGTCGTCGAAAGGACATCGCTTCATTCTTGCGGCTACGGATTACTTTTCCGAGTGGGCGGAGGCGGTTCAGCTCGGAGAGGTGAAAGCACATCGCGTCTTCTGATTTTCAGAACCAAGTTGTCTACCGTTTCGGGGTGCCGCGCGGGATCATCTCGGATAATGGGTCGGCATTCGAAGCACGCAAATCAACAATTTTGTCGGGGAGACACGGAATCGGCGCGATATTCAACAATTTACTACCCAAGAGCAAACGGCGCTTGCTGAGGCTTTTAATAAAACTCTCGTTCAAATTTTAAAGAAAACCTTGGACGATAATAAGAGAAATTGGCACGAGAAGTTGTTAGAAGCCTTATGGGCCTACCGGACAACCTTCGAACTCCTACTCGAAGCTACACCTTACGCTGCGGTGTATGGGTCCGAGCGGTGTTACCCTTAGAAGTCCGGCTTCCTTCACTCGGGATTGCGGTTGCAAACAAACTCACGACGGAAGAGAATGCCGGATTACGACTCGAAGAATTGGAAAGCACGGAAGGGAAGAGACTTGCGGCGCGACGGAATTTAGAACTATACCGAAGCTAAGATGGTTCAAGCCCATGACGGACGAGTCCGCCCGAGAACCTTTAAGGTTGGTGACTTAGTTCTCGTTCTCGAAAGACTATTCTTGCACACGCGAGATAGGAGGAAAATTTGAACCCACTTGGGAAGGACCGTTTGTGGTTGAGACGGTCTACTCGGGGAGGCTCCTACCGGCTAGTAAGCGCGAGGAGAACGACATATGCTTCGATCGATGGACGATACTTGAAAAAGTATTACGCTACGATGTTTTGAAGGAGTGAATTTTCCATCCCTAGAAGCACGGGTGAAGTAATTACTTATGAGTGGGTCCGAACCCAAAAATAACAAAAAATGTGCTAAAATAAATAAAATCATGATAATAAAGTTTTCTTTGTTTTCTCTCTTCCAAATCAAAATCTCTTTCCTGATCTTATCCCATTTCATTCCCGTTGAATTGAAAATACAAAAGAAATAAAAAATTTTTGTCTTTAATAAACATTTTCTTAATGTTCTTGTTCTTAGCACAGCCCCTGATCCTTTTTCTTGTCTCTTCGCAGGGAAATGTCGAACGGGCGGTTGGTCCTGAACTTTAAGAATGGCGTAAGCCTTGCACTCGATGAAAAGAGGGTGAAAGATGGAGCGATATTAGAGATTGACTCAGATTTCGCACCGGCGGGCCTACGATACGAGGAAAGTGGCTGGGTCCCGAGTTGACCGAGAAGAAGCGCCGGGCGAGACGGTGATGAAAGTGGGTGGCCCGAGCCACCGACCCGAGCGATAAGAAAAGAAAAACAAACACTGAAGAGGACAAGAAAATGAAGTATGTAGTCGCTACAGCAGAGGGCAGGCTTGTCAGCGCCGCGCCCACAGACGTTCAAGAAGTTCGAAGAGCTACTCTCACAGCAACGCAACGAAGAAATAAGAATCGCCGTATCCGTAAGATGTTAACCAAACTAGCTGCGGACCGGCGCGACGACACGATTGCTAATGCTCAGTACATACACTTCGAGGACACGGTTCACCGGGAACACGAAGAAAGGAGGCCGGCTCCTAGGATAACGAAAGAACCGGGGAAATCTCACGAAGACCGAGAAGAAGAAGGCTACCACGCCACCGGATAGAACCACCGGTGACGCATGACCTTGTTGCGGAAGCAACCCGGGGGATGTCCGACGAGCATCATCCACGAGGAGCGAGGTATGCGGGGAGAACGTGAAGGGATTGAACCGTATATCCCACAATATGTCACCGGGCCTCGCCATCTGCGGATCATTCCGGAATACGAGGCTGGAGGAATGCGAGAATGTTGAAAAGAAAACCTTTGAATACTTCGAGAGAATTAGAGGCGGAAGAATCGATATGCTTGGAGGGCCTCGAGCTACATACGGACGTATTCTCGGAGTATGAACAACGGCAAATCGTGGATTGCATCAGGGATTTGAAAAGAATGGGCCGAGCGGGCCGCTGAGGAAAACACATACTCGGAACCCCGGAGATGGATGCCGGGGAAGGGAAGAATCACGATACAATGTGGATCTTTGTTACTAACTTTGCGGAGGACGGGAAGGGAAACCCACGGGAATACTCCGTCATGGGCGAGTGGATCCGATGCCATTAGTCATCGAGAGAATGGTAAAAAGATTGATAACATGGAGAGTATGCGCGGCGGTTGCATACCCGATAGTTGCATTATTAACATCTACGAGCGGGGTATTGTATACCCCGCACATAGATCACCATGACTTTGTCGGACCTTTACTGCACGAGTTTCTTTTCGAATGAGTGTAATATCATGTTCGGATCTAACCTCCGGATAGCGAGGCCCGGAGTGAGTTCCGAGGGCCGGTAAAGATACCATTACCGGTAGGTTCCGTCATGATGCGAAGGGCAACGGAGCGAGATGTCGCTAAGCATTGCATACCGGGGGTACCGGTGAAGCGGATCTCGGTTACTTTCGGAAGGATGGACGACGGGAAGACACCTTACCACTTCCGAGCCGGACCGGAGTTAGAGAGCCTCCGGCCTTACGAGCTTGTGAGCTACATGGAAAATATCACACCTCCGACGTACATCCATACGGCATCCTTGCCGAGGATGGCTTGGAAGGTGATGTTATTGACCATGTACCTCACTTATTCGGACATGGATTTTTGACGAGATACCTTTTTGGATGAATCGACGAAGATCATACATAGTCCGTTTTGAGTCTATATGGATTGTATGAGATGTATTCCGGATCGAGTTGTACGATGTATCTTCGGCATGATTGGAATGAAAGTGACCATGTCACAATTTTGGCCTTCACCTCTTTTGTGCGAATTAGTAGGAAACGCCATTAAAAGTTAAATGAACTTCGAACAAAGAACGAGAAAAAAGCAAAAAGAATAAAAGAAAACTTTCCTTAAGATTTATAAAAAATGATAAACTCCAAATTCACGATAAAATAAAATTTGAATCGATAAAAGACAAACAAAATGACCACAAAATCTCGATCAAATTTCAAATTCAATCTTTCCAATTTCGAATCGAATCTCGGTCGAATTTCAAATTTCAAATTCGATCTTTCCGGATCTCACATCGAACCTCGATCGAATTCAAACTTACCCTTCCAAATGCGAAGTCAGCACTATTACTACTCTCTCCCTTGTGCAGGAAGGAAGCGGTTGATTCCATTGACACGGATCGAATCGATGGCGAGGAATCACATTCGATCCGAACCAGCAACTTTCAATCAACTCTTCGAATGGGATATGTAACATCTACATATTCCCTCCTAGTCTATTTCCTTCCATGAAAGTCTTTTACAACTTTCATGAAATTTTCGAAACACCGAAATTCCACACTTTTCGAATCAACATTACAAATCGTTGCAAAGTCGATTACCCATCAAAATCAACTTTTTGAGGTTGAGGATTTTACATCCGATACCGCCTTTGCTTTAGGATTCTTTCCTATTACCTTTGAAATACATCAAAATCAACTTTTTGAGGTTGAGGATTTTACATCCGATGCCGCCTTTGCTAGGATTCTTTCCCTGTTGCCTTTGAAATACATCGAAATCAACTTTTTGAGGTTGAGGATTTTACATCCGATGCCGCCTTTGCTTTAGGATTCTTTCCTGTTGCCTTTGAAATACATCGAAATCGACTTTTTGAGGTTGAGGATTTTACATCCGATACTGCCTTTGCTTTAGGATTCTTTCCCATTGCCTTTGAAATACATCAAAATCGACTTTTTGAAGTTGAGGATTTTACATCCGATCTTGCCTTTGCTTTAGGATTCTTTCCTGTTGCCTTTGAAATACATCAAAATCGACTTTTTGAGGTTGAGGATTTTACATCAGAGACCGCCTTGCTTTAGGATTCTTTCCTGTGCACAGAAATACATCAAAATCGACTTTTTGAGGTTGAGGATTTTACATCCGAGACCTGCCTTTGCTTTAGGATTCTTTCTCTATTGCCTTTGAAATACATCAAAATCAACTTTTTGAAGTTGAGGATTTTACATCCGAGGCTGCCTTGCTTTAGGATTCTTTCCCTGTTGCCTTTGAAATGCATCGAAAAATCAAATTCTTGAGGTTGAGGATTTTACATCCAATACCGCATTGCTTTAGATTCTCTTCTATTGCGATGAAGCACACCAAATCGAGCTCTTGAGGTTAAGGATTTTACATCCGATACCACATTGCTACGAGATCTCTCCTCATTGTAATGATTCGATCCAATCAATTCAATTTTCTTTTAAGGTTGAGGATGTTACATCTAAAACCGCAAAATTCTAATTTTCATTTCAAATCAAATCCCTTGAAAATTAATCTTAACAAAACTTGATCTAAATTGAAACTCGAATTGAAATGCTGAATTCACACATCAAAACTTAAATTGAAACAAAATTTAAATTGAAATTTCCCGGATCTTGTGATTTGGAATTCACCTCCTTTTCCTTTTCCCAGGCGAGAGTTCGGGAATCTCCGAGTCTTAGAGATATACTTGACACTCCCAGGCGGAAATTCTTCTACTTCGTCCTAAGTTTGTCACTTGGACAACTGTGTTGGTTTTGTTGATCTTTTCGGTCAACGCCAATACGCGCGGTGTGCTTGGTTAGCACACCACACCTATTGGGGGTCCATTTGTTGACCTCATTTTTGATGAGGTCTTCTCTTCTTCTCTTTAGTACTCAGGATCTAGCCTTAGGCCTTTCCTTTGACTATCCTAGAGGATTAGAATTGGGGCCCACCACTTAGAAATTCAAACCACTTCTTAACTCCCTGCAAACTCCACAAACTTGATTGTAGACCCCTAATCACCTAGAGGGTTGAGATCAAATGTGGAAGTTTAAAGGATGAGTTCTATGGGACTCTTTGGCCTTAGGGCGCTACAGGTGGCTATAGTCGAGTGGAGGGGCTGACTTACACACACACTACACTCATACACTACACTTCCATATACCTCCTAAAACCCCACCTATACCTAACTTGACCTCCGACTCATGCGGGTGATTCACATGGATGGTCTTTAACCCTAAGCCCTTGGCTAAGAGGGTTAGGAACAACATAGTGGGTGCCTCGAATGAGTCCCTTCATGTCTCATATGGGCTTGATATGGCTTCATGGCTCAACCAAAATGATTTCATTCCACTTACATTAACCCGATCTTCAATTTTCCAAATTTTCAATTTTTGACCCCAGGGACCCTACACTGCTTAACTTACCAAAACACATGAAACCACTCAAAATCTCCAAAATCACCTAAATTACCCAAAATTCCTCAAGACCAATCCTAAACATTTCCTCCCCACTCAAATTGATCATCCATAACCAAAAATACCAAAAATTCCAAAAATACCTCCCAATACCCTCCAAATACCCAAAATACCCCTCTTAGTCAAAAAATCCAAAAATTCAGAAAATTCCCAGAAAATTCCAGAAAATCCCAAATATTCCCAATTTCATTTTGTTCAACTACACTATGGGCCAATTTTGTCAATTTACCCTACTTTTGTCAAAACCCCCAATTTGACCCATTTTAACCCAAAGTGAACCCAATGTCAAGCCTAGCCTACCCAATTGACCCAAATTCTGGTCCAATTCAATTCTAAGCTTCAATTAAACATCCCCAACACCAATCTAGACCAAATCCAAGCCCAATTTGATTGGCATTGGGATCAATTTCACTTTTGGCCTTAAAGCCCGATTTGGACCCATGACCCGAACTTAGCCCAAACTCACCCAATTCAACTCCAATTAACCCCAAATATTTTCTAAACCTTCCTTAACATCCCCACAAACAAAACACTAACATGATTTGCCCAAAATTTAGACCCAAACTCCACTCGAATTCAACCCAAAATCAAAAAGCCCGATTTTGACCTAAACCTAAACCTAGCCCAGAATAAGCCCAAACCCCAAAATCAAAAGCCCAACCAAAGTCAAAACCTCTTTAAAACACTCCCATAAACATTTCCCAACATTAATTTTACATCAATTTCAACCCTAGCCCAACTTTGGCCCATGGTAGCCCATTTTGGCCCACCTTAGCCTCTTTACCAAAAGGCAGTATCAACCAATTCAAACCCAAATCACCTCGAATTTGTTTCAAACCACTCATGACACATCCCTAAACCAAACTCAACAATTATTTGGCCCAAGCCTTTACCAAAATTTCATCCCAAAATCCATTTTAAAATTCAAAAGCCCACTTTCTAAACCATTTAAAAGCCAATCTAAAACCATTTCAATGAGCCCAAAATCTACCCTAAAGCCCACATGACATTTCCATTTGCCATCCATTTAATCAAAGCCATTCCTAAGTTATAATCCCATCATCAAATAATTCCAAATCAAGCCTCATGCCAAATCACCCCTAAATACAAAAATTTTTCTTAAATCCATTTCCATGAAATTGACTTGACTTTTCCCAAGCCAAAGGTGAGCCATGAAGCCATGCATGAGCCACATGGAAGCCATGAGAGCCTCTTTACATGTCACCATGCCATTTTGGGCAAAAGGAGGAGACTCTTTCCTTAATTCCTAAAGGTGATTAACCACTCCCATGATTCCACTAAATCTTGCTTAAGCTTAATTGTACTTGGATGGTGACCATTCCCCACTGATTAAGCTGACCTAAATCACTTTCTATTCAGCCTAAACAAAGCCTTGGGTGGTGCACCTAGCCCAAATGGAGGGGTTGACCAATTTGAGCCAAAATAAGCCCTCTCCCATTCCATTCTAATCCAAGCCTTTTACACATGGCATTTGCCGATTGCCTACACTAAACCCGACCACGACCCACTCGAACAAGATGGTGACCGATGCACGGCCGGCCAGCCACCGGGTCACCGGAAAACACCATGGCCGAGAGCTCGCATGTGAGCCAACTTTGGAATTCTCCTTGCTGAGCCGCCCCAGTGCCCGATGGCCACCATGGCTGTTCTTCCCATGCCGAGAGCAGGTGATCCAAAGCCCTAACTCTCCACAGGAGGCCCTCGCACCCTCTCCTATTTAAACACCACCCCCTCACGGCCATGAGAAGAGAGTTGCACAAACCTTGCCGAAACTGCGCCAAAATTGTTCCAAACCCTTCTCCACCCTTAGAGCGGTTGATCCCAGGTGTCGATTTGCCCTCAATCCCCACTGATAAAATCCGATTTCTCGGCGAAATTCCACCCAAAACCAGGACACTTCTCCACGGTGGATCAATCCTCGAATTGATTAGTCCTACACCTTCACCGGACCAAGAGAAGGTGTCCACCGACAAAAGCCCCATCTCCAGGCCACCCGGTTGCTCCGGACTCCAAAGGTTGTGATCGGCCTTGGTGAAAATCACACCTAGAGCAATTCACCGCATCCCAGGGCTTCATCCCCAGCCTCCTGCGGCTCCAACGAACGTGCCGAGCATCTCCGATCGAGGCTTCACCTCTCGGAGCTAAGGTATGGATCAATTCTTCATCCCGAGCTTCTAAACATTCTCCATTTCAAATAAGTCAATTTCAATAAACATTAGCCGTATAGATGTGTTCGTCTCTTCAAGACGAATCCATAGAGTATAAGAACATAAAAATCCATGGAGAATTGAGTGAGATCTTAGGGCTAGAAGGTGGACGGCTCACGGGTGAGGACGCTTGGGGACGATGAATGGATGCCGTCCATTTAATACACGCGCGGACGGACGGCTCATATTAGGTCGGATCGGCAGATGATACGCGGAAGGCGGGACCCGGGCTGCTGACTCAAGCGGCTGCGTCGAATGGGAGCGCGCCACACGGCACTTCGGAGATGCTAAGGTTGACGCGGCGCCGACTCGGATAAATAGAAAATTAGGGGTTTCTCGATTTATTTAATTCCCTAAACTTGGAAAATCCATATCTTTGTGTAGAAAAATCACAAAAATAAAATAAAAATACCCTCTTGCTCGGTGAACGAGAGGAGAATAATGTGGAAAAGAAATTAATTAATTTTGTCAGGTACTTTATTTTTAATTAATTATTTACTCCCTGCATTGTTTTAATTCTCCATGCATTCATACAATTCACCATGGAATGAGACCATGGGGCTTTTGAAGCCTCTGAACTTGGGAACATTCCACGAATTTTCCGAGGTCGAGAGGCCATCTCTGTGAAAAGTTATTGATTTTTCAAATGCATGTGGCTGTTTTGAGTATTTTAATTCCAAAAATTAGCATGTTGTGAAATAAATTCTAGGAAAATTTGGTGATGTTCCTTATGACCAGAGAACATTAGAAAAAATAGGACTTGAGTTAGTTCACTCAAAATAACCCTAATTGGCTTAAATACCCAAAATTGGACTTTAATTAATTAGAGTTAACCATAGATCAAATTGACTTGAAATCAATTCTCCACTGACCTTTAGGATCAGAGGAACCCACCATAAAAGTTTGAAGTCGATTGGACTTGGTTAGCCTACTTAAATGGGTTGATTAAGCCAGTTTAGTCATTTTAAACTTTAAAAATTCATAACTTTCAAAATACCTTTAAAAAATTCACCAAAATGGTTTTGGAGCCTCTCTAATATCAGAGGAATTTAAGAAAATTAAAATTTCAATTTTCTAAAAAAGTTGATTTTTCATCATTATTTTAATATTTTAATAATTAAAAATAATAAAAATCACAAAAATAATAAAATTCACCAAAATTTCATATTTTGAAATATAATCACTTAGGAACAAACCCCATATTTTTCTTAGGTCTATTTAATGAGATATTAAATTTTAAAGCCCTAGGGTAATTTTAAAATTAAAAAAAAATGTATTTTCTAGCATTTTCACTAAAATAATTATAATAAATCAAAGAAAAATTAGAAAATTGCAAAATTTGGTTCTCTGAAATCCTTGATATCAGAGAGAATTTTAAAAATTATAAAATTCATTTTTCAACTTATATTTTATTTTTAAATTAATTAATACTCCATAGCTTAAAATAATTCTAATAAATAAAATATAATTCAAAAAATCACAAAATTTGGTCCAAGTGGTCCTCTGGTCATTAGGAATGTTCCATAATTTTCTTAAGGACAGAAACTTTCCCTTGGTCATATTATTAAATTTTCCTTGGAAATCCTTATTTTCCACCAAAAATAATTATATAAATAAATTAAATACAGAAAAATCACATTTTCTCCTCTAATGTCTTTATTGACATATGAGTGAAGTAACATAAAAATTTCAAGTTCATTTGAGCTCAATTTAGTGAGTTATGAAATTATTAGGCTTGAAGGGCAAAATGGTAATTAAAATCTTAACCCTTTAATTAAGACTTTAGGCTTAATGAAATTAATAGGCAAAATATTTGATTTTAATTTGATTTGGATGATTGAAATTTAGATAATTAAGGGGTAGAAACCTACTAAACAATTTAAAACAATTTCGATAAACCTTAATTAAATAATTAGTTAAATTTGGAAGAATAATAAAATTGGAATTATTAAAATAGGGATATTATTAGGAGGAGATTTATTCTTTAATTTAAAAATCCCTAAATTAATCATCCCAATAATATTTAATTCCTAATTAAAATGATAATCCGAGTTTAAGATTTAAAATGCTTAAAAGACTTAATCATTAAATTAAATTAAAGTTAAATTATTTAAAACAAATTCCTCTAAAATTAAAAATTAAATTAAAAATTAAGAATTAAATTAAACTAAATTAAATTAAATTAAATTAAATTAAATTAAATTAAATTAAATTAAATTAAATTATATTATATTATATTATATTATATTAAATTAAATTAAATTAAATTATATTATATTAAATTAAATTAAATTAAATTAAATTAAATTAAATTAAATTAAATTAAAAGTAAATTAAATTAAATTAAATTAAATTAAACTAAATCATATTACATTAAATTAACTTAAGTTAAATTAAATTAAATTAAACCACATTAAATTAAATTAAGTTAAATTAAATTAAATTAAATTAAATATAAAGACATGAAGAATTCAAAAATAAATCTAAGATAACTTGAACACTTATTCCAAACTTAAATCATTAATTTGAACTTAAATTTGAATTACAAATCATTAAATATCATTTTGCCCTTAGGAGCTTTTACTATTGTAACTCCTAAATGGAGTATCGAGTGAAATGACACTTCACTCATAAGGATATTCAAACATCCTAATTCATCTGAGCAAGAAATAAAACTTAACTCAAACACCCTGGATGATTAATTCACTTGAACAATAGAATTCATTTGGACTTAGGACAATTCCCGAAATATTGAAAAGATGTTTAAGATTCGTCTTAAACACTTCCTCAATATGATGGAATGTCCTTAAGAATAAATTGAGCTTAGTTGTTCTTTGGTGAAGAAAATCATCTTTAAAACCAAAATTGAAGACACTAGACGTCATAGGAGATGACTAGTCATAGGATTAGGAATTTGGTAGAAAACCATAACCTTTCCCTTAGCTTTACCTAGGAACTTACTTTAAATGCTTAAATATTCTAACCGTGTTTTAAGTGCGGCTTGGGATGACGGGAAGACCCTCCGAGTACGCTTTTATTTTATTGCGATTTACTCTGTCGCAACTTATTTAATCGCATCGCACTTACTTTTCTTGCATGATAAACAACAGTTGCATGAAAACCTACACCTTTAGGACGAAACCAAAGCTGAAACCCATAACTAAATTAAAAGACACTACAAGATAAAATTCACCGCCACAACATTCAAAATATAAAACAACTCAAAATTTAATCACGAAACGAACAACAAAACTACAAATATAACTAAATTAAAACGTCTCATTGAATGATCGGGAATACCTCGGATGATGTAACCCACGTGTTGCTAACGGGATTTTCCACGGTCTAAATGAAAGTGCGGAACTCATTTAGTTGAGTTTAGAAAATTCATCTGGACTAAGTGAATTCGATGAAAATAACGGTGCGGGATGACGGAACCAGTGGGATCTTAATCGGTTCCGTTTAATCAACTTTAAGACTGTTTTAATTAAAATATTAAAGACACATGGAAATTAAGACTTTCTCTAAAACCAAACACTTCTCTCATCTCCCGATTTATGACTTCTACAACTAAACCTCCGCAACAACAAGGAGCTCGGAGCATGGTGGGCGAGCACGGCCATCGTCATCAGCAAAACCCGAGTCTACTTCAACGAAAACTTTCCTTAGAATTAAATAACCAAGCCGTAGGACTTCGAGGTAGCTTGCACTAGTGCAACATAAATCCTCAACTCTTTGTTAGGCATTTGCATGATCATATCATGTAAATTAAGCCCTAACCGGTCTTAGGAATCCGAGGTAGTCGTCCGATACGACATAGACCCTCACATCTTCGAAGTTATTTGTATGATTTTATCATACAAATATAAGTCCTAATTAATTAAAATTGGCGAGATCAAAATATTAAATAAACATTAGGACTTTCCTAAATTCAAACCAAACAATAGGATAGTTTGGGAAGTTGCCAAGATTCTTCTTGGATCCTCGACTTCTCCTACTTTTCTTCCATTGGACTTCGAAAATAAGCTGTTCCAAACTTGATACATTCCCTATTGAAATTCCAAAATTCAATCCCTTGAAAACTTAAACTTTGAAATTCTTGAGAGCGGAACTACCGATTATTATCGAGAGTTTTCTTAGGTGATTTCCGTCACTTAAGATGTAATTAACTATAGGGGCTTGCCCTTATAGGAACTTTAAGAACCCGAGTAATATAAACCCCGTTTAATGTTTCTATATTAAACGAGGGAATTTGTCGGCTTATAAAATTGGTTCGCGAGACCAAACGGATGTCACAAACCTTTCTAGTTTATTTAATCGAGCCCCATTATCAAGCGATGTGTCTATTCTTCGGGATAGATACACGGTTTGTGGTGCGGCGCTCGTTTATATAAACTATTCGGGATGTGAGATCGGTTTGATTTCATATCTTAAAATTTTCAAATTTAAAATTATTTTCAAAATCAAATACTACTTTTTCAAATTATTTATTTAAATTAAATTAAAAAATTCGCCGACAATTTCTGTAGGCGACCTCTTTTCAAAAATACAACACCACAAACACAAACCTAAAAAATATGCCGACATGCATAAGTTGTAACCCCTAGCATTTTTCTTCTCCGAGGCGGCGCTAGTGAAATCTCCCTCCCCATGGACGTAGGCAAATCAGTTTAACGCTGAACCACAATAATCTTTTGTGTTTGATTATTATTATGTGAATTTCTTCGTTTTCGCATTGTTTTCTCATAACATTTTCAAGTCTTACAAAATTTGAAAAATTACTAGTTCCACACTTCGGGAAACTTTGAGAAAATTATCAGTGACACCAAAACATTAGCTTCATACATTTCCAAAGAGTTCACGATCCAACATAATTTTTAACACTCCTTTATTTACATTTAAATTTACCTGATTTGGTATCAGAGACCTTGCCTAAATAGATGTCATAAGCTTGCACCAAAATTAAGTGAAATATTGTAATATTAATGTAAATTATTTTATTAAAAATTGTATGAATAAGATTAATACTACTCATCTATGTAACATGCTCTATTGAACAAAATTATTTATTTATCATCAATCATAAATTACATGAAATACTTATACAATAACTCTTGTTGTCTCCCAAATAAAGATCATGTGACCCATCACATAAGAATTTTTTTTTAGCATTTTTAGTTTTTGATACCATATATTATACTTTAAAACGTAAAATTAAAATAAAATAAGACTATAAACCTATTTTTTAATTTAAATCATTACCGTGCAACATCAAATCAATCAAGGGAATCCTCCATAGTTTTCTCTATATTCAACAGATGATATAGTACAATGTAAATTAAAAAAAAAAAAAAAAAATTTTATTATCGTGTATGCTATCTCAACATCAGCCAATATTAATAAACTCACTTAACATTTATATATAATTTTAAAATACTTAATAAAATTTTAATATATGCTAAATTAAAAAAAAAACACTTTTAAATATTTATAATCTGATCTTTGCAGTATTAGCAATATTATAACTTTATATTTATTTTTTTCTTGTCTTTAAAGAGCTTTTTTTATATATTTTTATGTTTTTATAATGGCTAAACACGGTTGGTAAACTTACACTAATAATTTCTCATCTGTCACAATAGATTTCCTAAAGAAATTTATAAATATATATTACATATTAGTTTTAATTAGTTTTATTAAATTATATTTAAGTATTAATTACATTAATTAACATTTGGATAATATTTAATTAATCAATGTTTTACTAAGTTTAATTTATCATGTTATAATTATATGTTATTATGATATTATAACTATGAGCAAGGTGAACTTTTCTTGTTAATAAATCTTAGTAATGGATAATTATTGGCCTTAAGGTCAACAGAAATGCACTTGGGAGGCCTGGTTTACATTAGTCAGGTTCGTCAGACTGTTGCGACCAATTGTTGGATGACTATCCTAGGGCTAATTGTTTGCGATTGGAAGTGACCCATATAGAAGTTTGAAATTATTTCATGGTTTTGAAGATGGTGGCAAATAATATTGTTTGTGATTTCATTGTTTACGATTAGAGTGACACATTTAGAAGTTCAATGTTATTTCATGATTTTGAAGATGATCGTAGATAACATCAACATTGGGGGTGGTTATCGAACAATTTGTTGTAACATGCTGACCAATTCGACCAACACAAATTAGGGCCAACGACAAACACCCCATTAGGGCGTTTCTATCCACCTTAAGCCCAAGAATTATCTGTTAAAATAAACTTGTTAACTAGTAATTTTCACCTTCTTCTTAGTTATAATACTATAATAATATGTATAACATCTAATTTAATAGGCTTATAATTATAACGTGTTAAATTAAACTAAGCAATATTTTGATTAGTTATTAATTAAGTAATATTTAAATGTTAATTAATGTAATTAATATTTAACTATAATTTAATAAACCTATATAAAAATAATATGTAATATACATTAATATATAAATTAATTATAATAATATATATAATATATTAACAAATTAATTTCAATAATATTTTTCTGCTTCTTATAACTTTTTCCATGAATTTCTCCTCTAATGAGCTTATGTATGCGATCATTTTTATAGTTTAGCCAATATTAATTAAGCTTCTTCTAGATATTTAGAATAAAAAATTAATTTCTTATATTGTATCTTATTGTTAACATTTTATATTAAAAAAATATAAAAAATTATGAATCTCAAATAATCACCTAAATAGACCATATCAATTAAAAAAAATTAAATAGAAATTACGTCTAATATTAATACATTTATAATAAACAAATTAACAAACTTTCAACATGTTCTTTACGATCAACTCTAACCTGAACTAAGGTTGTAAACAAGTCTAGTTGAACTCTAGCAACCCTTGACTTAAGCTTGAGCATGATTAATTAATCAAATTTGAGCACAAGATTAAGTATAAACCTACGAGCTCGACCAAGCTCACAAGCCGACTTATTTATTATAAAAAGAGACAAAATAATATTAGTTTAATTTGGTTATAATAAAATGATTAAAAAAATAATTAGGAGATTAATAATAAAAATTAAGTTAATATAAATATAAAATATCATTATTAAATATTTTAATAATTTAAAGATAAAATTTTAACATTTAATGTATTCTGACTAGATTTTATATTAGTATTTTCTTAATCGAGCCAGCTCACAAGCTGATGAGTCAAGTCAGAGCTGGCTTGAGCATTGGTTTATCAGCTCATCAAACCCAATTCACGAGCCACTTATCTAGCCTCAATATGGCTCACGAGTCAGCTTAACTCACACCTTACCTTCAACAACCATTTCAACCATTAAAGCATCACCTTATTTATTCTCTGGCTAAAGAAACCCTAAAAAATATTGTAAGCACACTTTTACCCATTCAACCCTAAAACCTTCCCACATTCCCACAAAACATAGCCCTCTTCTAAATTCCTAAAGGTCTAGTCCACCCTCCCAATATTACAATTAATTTTTGCATTAGACAGGTTGATTCTACTTTAGATTTGTAGCCCATTGGAAAATGCTGGTTTTTCCAGATTGAGAGATCCATAATAGGCTGCAGTTTACTGGAAAATAATCTTAATAAACGTCCAAAAATGCCCAATTCCAAGTAAATTTCCCACAAAAATTAGCTGTGATAGAAACCAGTAGTTGGTTTGAAGTAAAAATGGCCACCGCTCTAGAAGCATAAAATAAATAAAATGAAGAAAGAAAAAACGTGTGCAACATAACAATGGAATAGTATATGTATTCAAGCTCTCGTAAAATTAAAATCAATCAACACAGAAATGACATGAGAGAAATAGCCTAAGCATTTTGTTGAAGTAAATCATCTATTCTATACCAAATTAAACATCACATAGGCAGCATTACCTACATTTACTTTTACTTTTCATCAATTGTACAGCAAAAAAAAAAAAGAAAGAAAGAAAAAACCAGCAACTAAATGAACAATTGAGAACTAATAATGAACAATAAGCATAACAATATACATAAAAAAAGGGAATTCATATCAACATTTACTGGCCTGAGTACAAACTTTGGATGGAATTCCCTTAATATCCACAGCCATATCTCAAAATCTCAAAGTTATTAGAATAGTAATGGCCAAAAAAGGTTTGGGTAAGAAAAATCTATATATTGCACCTGGAAGGGTTGCCAATGAGCCTGCACTGTTCTGGAAGCAGAGAACATAAAACCTGCCCATTTACAGGGAGAAGTTCACCGTCAATGCCACAAGCAGCATGGGATTTCTTTCCTGGTCTAACCTTCACCGACTTCACCTGAAGATATAGAGGCAAAACGGTGGGGTTATATTGAGATATTGAGTCAGAGTTAAAGATAAACGAAAGGTGATTCATGTTGTAGAACTATACTAAGCTAAAAATTTAAACTTAATATGAATTAACTCAAAATTTGATGTGCTTGAAACCATTGATCTATTTTAATTATGTAGAAAATACTCTTGTAAAAAAACGATGGCAATAAAGCGAAAGACCGGATCGAGAAAAATTCAGAATCAGAAAACATTACAGAGCGACACAGATTTATGTGGTTCGAACAATTTGTCTACGTCCATGGAGCTGAAAAAAATTTTATTACTTATAGGAATTACACCATCGAGCACCTCGACATTTACAAGAAAAATCTCTATTTTTTTTTCTCTCTCTCTCTCTCTTGCCCTCATATCAGAGGGCTTGACTTAGCGATTTATGACAGACCAAAAAAGGCTATTGAAAGAAAACGGGTGAGAGATAAGTATGAGAGTAGTAGTTGGAAGAGAGATAGGTGAGGTAGGTGAGTCACAAGCTCCATATATTTAGCAATTCTCCCACTTGAAGACTAGGACGCTAACTGCACCACTTACAGGCTGCATCATCTGCTGTCTGTATTGATCTTTTTCCTCAAACACGATATCCTCCACTTTCCTCCATATTCCTCCACCTCTGCAACTCGAAACCTCGGTCTTCATGCAAGAAGACCAGCTGAAGTCGAGCACAACTTCAGCTTCTCAAGTGTAACACCCTTAGTCGACATATCAGCATCAACATAGTCTTGTACCTCTAAGCTGTTTCCTGAGTTACTCATGCATTTACTTATAATTCCACTGCATGGGTTACTAATATCTTGCCTCAGCTGAAAGTCTTTTTCAAGAAGTTCAGCCTTATACCTCTTACTGCCATCAAACGCAACCTTCATCTGGTACACCCACTTGTTGTTCAATGTCTTTTTCCCTAGTAGAAGTTCTGTCAGCTCCCAAGTCTGATTCCCAGACAGAGAATCCGTCTCCTCCTTCATGGCCCGCTCCCACTTAGTTGAATTTTCATCTTGCAAGGTTTCCTCATACATCTGTGGTTCTTTACCATCATACTGCGGAACAATAGGAATGAGTGCCCGAGACTCAATCTCCTCATCACTACCCTGCACTGCGACCTCTGGTAGATCATCAAATCTTACATTTCTACAGGCCTGTACTCATATATAGTGTGTCCGTTCTCTTACCCCGAGCCGACACCAATGCTCATTTGGTAACCTTCGAGGTGCTATCTGAGAACACTACTGAATGACCACCCTCATTGAGTTATCCAAAAGAAATGAGGTTTTTCATCAACTCAGGAACGTGCCTGACTTTTTGCAAAGTCCATTTTCTTTTGTTAGAAAGTTCAATATCAACGTCTCTCATCCCCACCACGTCAAGAGTTTTTCCATCAACCAGATATACCTTCCCAAAGTCACCAGCAACATAGTTTCACATCAACTCCCGGTGAGAAGATGTATGGAAGGAAGCCCCTGAATCCAATATCTATTCATAAACAGAACTGTAAACTGTCAGCATTAATGCATCATGTATTTATTCAATTACCACATTTGTGATAACATTATCATTTTTAGGATTACTGCAGTTCATTTTTATGTGGTCGTACCTTGCCACAATTTCAGCAGGTTGCCTGCTGATAAGATTTTGATTTTAATCCTTTTCTGTTTGAGTTTTTGTCCTACGATCTCCCTCTGAAATCAAAAATCAATGTCAAACTAGAACCCGAGGTCTTGCCAGAATCATTCTTGTGCACCTGCTCAGCCAAAATCAAATCACAAATATCATCATATTTCAGTTTAGATTTACCTGCAGAACTGATAACTGTCATCCTCATGGCTTCCCAGCAATTTGAAAACGAAGCCAACAAAATCAGCGCACGTATCTTATCATCAAAATCAATTTCAACGGACGACAATTGATGTGGGATATTATTGAATTCATTCAGATATTGTGCAACAGTTGTACCTTCTGTCATCTTCAATGGAATAATTTATTCATCAGATGCACCTTGTTATTCGCCGATAACTTTTCACACATACCAGAAAAAGCTGTCATGAGATCTGCAGTAGTCCTCTCCTTGATGACATTGTGGGCAACGAGCCTCGACATAGTTAATCAAATAACCCACAAAATCTGTCGATCTAACAGATTCCATTCAGCCTCGTCCATCTTTTTCGGCTTCTTTCCCAGTATCGGAAGACGAAGTTTCTTCCCATAGAGGTAGTCCTCTATCTGCATCCTCTAGTAACCAAAATCCATGTCATTAAACTTCTCGAACCACGATGCCATCACTTCTTCTTCAACCATCGTTTTCTTTCAGTCTCGAATCACGACTCTGATACCAATTGTTGTAAAAAAACGACGGCAACAAAACGAAAAACTGAATCGAGAAAAATTCGAAATAAAAAAAAGAACACAGAGCGATGCAAATTTGCTTACGTCCACGAAGTTGCGGAGAATTTTATTACTTCGAGGAATTACACAGTCGAGCACCTCAACGTTTACAAGAAAAATCTCTATTTTTCTTCTCTTCCTCTCTCTCTTGCTCTCATATCAGAGGGCTTGACTTAGCGATTTATGACAGTCCAAAAAAGGCTATTTAAAGAAAATGAGAGAGAGGTAGGTGGGAGAGAGATAGGTGGGGGAAAGGTAGGTGAGATGCGGTAAGTGAGTCACAGGCTCCATATATTTAACAAAATACATGATATTGTATGATATATTATATTTCATATATTATTTATTGTCAAGATTTAACATTTATAAAAGCAGTTAGTGAATCAAATCAAATTTTGAAATCGATTTAAGGGAGAGAAGCACAAAATTTACTTCAAGCTCCATTATTGTTCACAGCCAATAGAATAACAACTGCACTAATGCCACATTAGTTGATATTTGTTATTGCTTGAATATACATTATAAGGGAACAAAATGAATTTCACGACGGAAACACATTTTTGTTAAAACTAAACTTCATGAGACAAAAATACTAATGATGAAATTACAAACACCCAAAAATATCCATACGCTTTCCTTTGAAACAGGTATCTGTAGAAGCTTCATAAACCAATGCCCACTTTTAATGGATGGAGTTAATGAGTCTTATTTTTCATTAAAAAAATGCCTACATTTTCCTATATGAATTATCCTATAACTATTTAAATATAAATCTAATTTTAGTTTAATTCATTCATGTCATATCTTTTTGACATTTATGCAGGCAGACAACTAACTAATGAAACAAACCACTTTTCACGTTCGGGCCTTTCGACTAGATAACTTAATTCATATATGCATAAATTATTAATCTTCCAATGTATTTTAAAATAAATAAAACAAATAAACAAATATTATTTTTTAATTCATAATCATATCTCTGTTAGTCATGTAATCAATTCACATTACAATCACAACCATTTTTACCAAACAGATCGATCTATCACAGCAATTTGATAATTCAATCATTTTGTTTAATTGACAGCACAATAAGCAAAAGACAACATAGTCAAACAGGGCCTAAGTTCAACTATTTCTGTGAAGACCACAAGGTCATAATAAGGCAGCAGGAGCTTGTAAGGAGGAAATCCAAGGTGAATGTTGCATGAAGAAAAAAATGATAATTGGTGATGAAACTATTATTATATTTAAACTTTTAAATCCACTACAAATCAGGGAAAAAAAAAAGACAAAACATCAAGGTTCCCCACCACATATAACACTAGTATGATGATATCCGTTGCAGGAAACTTGACAGAAATACATTAAGCAAGAAAAGTTCTGCAAGATAAAAAGCTCATTCCTAAATAATTTGGAAATCAATTTCCTGTAATAGCATGGTGCTTGTTTCTGCAATAAAAGTAAAAGAAATTTACCTTTACATATTCCACAAAAGGTAGGGAAAGATGCCGACCAAATTGCAAGCGCCAAAAGAACCTCATTAACCTTATTCTCCCATGGCCATGAATCAAAAGCAAGTCCAAACTGTTATCATCAATCTGAGCTTTGGGTGCTACAACCTGAGAACTAAAACTTTGGACAGTTTTGCATGAATGATTGCATACCAAAACAGCAAGAAACTTCCCTTTCTTAACTTCCCACTTCATCTCCACCTTCGGAACAGCTTCCTCCAATGGCGTTTCAACATTTTGAGATTGATCTGGAAGCTGAATGAGATTATTTGGTTCCCAATTAGGCTCAGAATCCCATTTTGGTTCAGAGTCCCAAAGAGGTCCGGGGTCGGAAATAGTTGATGAATTGTCTTCTTTATCATACACTGCTGTAGGGGCCCAAGAAAACCTGGATGTATTTCCAGCCGGTAAACCGCTCCAGCCTTTATCAGTCCTTGACTTAGATCTAGTCCTTGGCCAATTAGGAGTAGTTGAAAGATGATGTTGGGGGTGAAGGACTTCTTCTGGTTCTTCTGCTAGATTGTTTCTCCCTATTGATAGTCTTTTTAGTTTGGGATCTAGACCTCTAACATATTCAGATGGCTCAATGCTTGCAGGTATGCTCCCACCAGTTGCCTCCAAGTCCACACCTGATGTTTTACTTGGGGAGAAGCCAGAATCAATGCTTGACAAACTGGAAGCCCGAGGGAGTCCTTCCCTGCTTGATTTCCGCATGATATCTGTATAAAGATCAGATAATTCAACTTTATCTTGATCATCTAAAGCCTTTCCCTGAGCCTCGAGCAGCACCTTTGATGTAGGAAGATATTCCAGCTCAAAGTTATATTTGGGTAAGCACAAAAACTTCAGAAAGCCAGCCGCAAAATATCGGAAAGGACCACAATGTTTCTGATATTTCTCAGAGAGTTCCAAAACTACAAAAGCGGAGAGGACAAGATGATTAAGAAAGAAAAACTGTAATCATCATCAGCCTAGAATTTATTGCATGACACCAATTTGAGAAGGTTGTGTAAACCGCTATCATGAAATTATTTCATAATATTCCTGAAACAATACACAAGATCAATTTCGACATAAAACAAAAGATAAATTTCGTTTTCCAGGATTTATTTTAAGCAGGTTGGGATCAGTCAACAAGAATATACATCCATGTGTATTAGAAGGACGGGAATCCTTGATGAGCAACAAGATGAGATTCTCACATCCTATGATGTATGGAGAATATTATAAGCAAAAGGAAATGAAGTGGAACAAATGTGCAGAAGTATGTCATATGCATATGAAAGCGCCCAGAGTGAGTTGATGTGGTAAACATTATGTCTAAAATAAATGTCTACCTCCATGCATCTTCACTAATTTGAATACCAAACTGGGTCTTTACAACATCTACGACCCAAGTTGAGGGAGAGTGGAATTCTGAGATTCCTATTTTAAATTTATTCTCATTCATTCCTTTCTTATTGTGTTGAATTTCTTCTCTTTTGTTGATTCTTGTGTGTTTGATAAGTTGTAATGATAGGATCAAAATTTTCCCTAGCCTTTACTTATTATTATATAAGGAGAATTGCTGTAATTTGATGGTAGAGAACTAAGAGATTATTATTTCTCCACTGTTCTACAAATTTCATTATGTTGAAAAGTTAATGTGGTTTCTCCACATAATAAAAGAGCCTTAGATATTAGTTGTATGATTTGATGCTTCCCTAGATGGAAAGCAAGGGAATGGTTAGCAACTGACAGATAGTCTCTCCTTGGATGGAAATAAAACTAGAAAGAGTGGTTATATGGTTTGGCTAGTCCCTGGATATCAAGAAGGTCGACAATCATGTAAAAAAGAGATTTAAAGGGACATCAATGGTCTACTTCACTTAGCTTTATTTTAGATTTTTTTCTGAGAAGGACTATCGTGATTACTGCTATAGCATTGTATAATTTACTTTTCTTGAACATTGTGATGTCATAACTTCTAGTTTTCTTATAATCTGCATAAAGGCCATTTAACCAGGTTGTATGCATACAATACGATCTCTTGTTTCATTTCTCTCCATCTATTTCTTCCACTTTAACATCGTGTCAAAGTAGTTTTCATGCTAAACAAAGATGGTCGATGGCTACAAGAGGGCTCTGACAGGGACAAGCAAAGATGGAGAGAAGATTAGTTCTTCCTTTTCCTTGCCAATCTACACAATCAATCCAATAGCATCCATGCATCACCTAACCTTTCAGAGTACGAGATACAAACTAAATCGCAGGAAGTACCCTCAATCAACTCCCTTTATCTGACAATGGTAAAAAGAGTGGATATCTGGATGTTATAATCAACCACCTAAACTTGTTGATCTTGCATCTTAACATGGAACACCATTAAAGCTCTGGTGATATCCTAGCTTATCAATTCAATGTAAGAACATATTGCATCTCTGTATTTAGTTCAAAACACTATAAAAATACTTTAGGAGAAGTCGATATAGTATTTTGATCTTGAAAATTTGACACAATTATGTAAACAACAAGCTTAGGCCTAATATTGCAAGCAGTGGACCACGAATATAACAAAATACTTCACCACACATCCTAAAATCTAGCAAAAACCTGCCACATTAAACCAAAATTATTGGTGTGAGGAGTGTGTAGGAAGTCATATCAAACTATTAAAGAAAACAAAAACTTACAATTTCCTTGCTAGTCTCAACAAAATATTGATGAAGCTTGTGAGAAGATTATTGGTATTCGACCATTAAAACAAATTAAAGAAGATTGTCTAAATTAAAAAATAAAACGGAGAGGATTATATTTAGTAGTACCAAGAGTTCTTTCCAAACCAAAGAGACGACACTTGCTACTATAAGTTTGGAGTATATAAAAGGGGGCATTTAATGATTGCCAATAGATAGATCAATAAAACAAGGAAAATCTGTTGGAAACATCCTGAAAAGACAATTCATTGAAGCATTCCATCTAATACTAGAAATCAAAACAAAGACACTAATACCTATGAAACCAAAATCAAAGGACTGAATTAAAAATGGGCGATAACATGGATGAAAATTCTCTAAATAAAGAGCCGTTGTACCTTCTCTATAAATTACGTGCTCCTAACAACTCCTTTCTAATGTCCCAGAAAGATAATTTTCATTTGTTTTACATGTATAATACTAGGTCAAGAATCTAGGGTAATTGATTTTAAGACCTTCATATTACATGATAAATTGTGTTCACCTATTATAGTCTGAAATCTTTAAATCAAAATAATTTATGAATGCCTATCACCATTTACTAGGACTTAAACTAT
Organism: Papilionanthe hookeriana x Papilionanthe teres; assembly: GCA_022702705.1. Classification (NCBI taxonomy): domain Eukaryota; kingdom Viridiplantae; phylum Streptophyta; class Magnoliopsida; order Asparagales; family Orchidaceae; genus Papilionanthe; species Papilionanthe hookeriana x Papilionanthe teres. Next base: position 53,165,466 of record CM040438.1, on the reverse strand, counting down.
TGGAGTTACCTCTACGCTTCCTAATTCTATATTATACGTCCCCAAATTCTGTTGCAATTTATGCTGAGCAAAATATCCAAAAATTGTCATTGTAGAATTATTTTATCACTATAAAAAATATGAATTTCAAGATTAGAGCTTCATGAAAAAGATTGGTGATGCTAATGGGGTTGGAGGACAATGCTACTTTGACGAGGAATCCAAAGAGAGTACAAAAGCTCTTGCTATAAAATAGGAATCTTCTACTCTTACCAGGAAAGATCAAATTATGTTGTGGCATACTTGGTTTATCATCCTTTTCTTTTCTTATCTTAAGAATCCGTTGATTTCTTGTTTGAATATAAAAATTTCTTAGAATGTGAAGTCTATGAATTTCCTAAAAAATAAATAAATATCTTAAGACTAATCATTATCAAGCTACAAACTTTTTCTCTAGTTCATTGATATTTTGGTGGGGGCTCTCAAGATCTCAAAATTATTATTCCAAATGTTGGTTCATTATTTTTATAAATGATCATACTTGTGTGTAAGTTCTATTGTTTAAAGAAAAGCGATTAACAAATCCTATATTTTGATAGAGCTCATGGCATTCTTCATCCTAATACATCACAATAAATTAAAATATTAGCTTGTAATGTTAGATTGATACAATCTAGCTAATGGGGGACTATTAAAAACCTGTTCTAGTCTCTCATTAGAAGAAAAGAGTGTTATCTATTGATTCTCACAAGATTAGTTGCTTCCTGTACATCAGAAATGCATCCGCACAAATTTTAAGAAAATTCAACAGACTACAAGACAAAAGTACGGTCAAGGATAGTCCATCAAAAGAAGCAAGGGCCACGTCAGCAGAAGACCAAAAGACCCTGTTGACCAGCACTCCCTCAGAGTAGGAGTTTGGTCTACCGAAAGGTCTTCCAGGTCAAAGATCAAAACCTATATAACCGAGAGAAGAAACCGGCCCAACTCTAGTCCAAATATCATCAGACTCCCCGCAAAAGCCTCCAAGGCTCGTGAGAAGACCGCCCTCCAGATGGATCTATTGTCAAAAGAGTAAACTACCCGTCAAAGTATGGTGATTGATCCTCTGCCCGATAGCCTGGTTCTACCCCAACAACATGAGTTCCCATCCAAGATCCAATAGTCGATAGTCAAATCTAAACAACCGACAAACTGGCTGACACAAGCCAATTGAATGAAGTCCGGAGTACTGAGCGAAGTCCAGACGACTAAAGAACCACCTAAGCCGAGTGATCTCCCCAAGACAACAAAGTCGGTTAAATTTACCTAGTTGACCCAAGGATTACAAGTCATCACCGACCGAATGATAGGGTAATTGAACCATGGGCTCCTTTATTTTCTATATGTCCAAAATGCCTAAGACCGCCCATAAAATCAGGGGCAATCATATAATTTTTCACTTTATACCCTCTTGCCTATAAATAGGAGATCATTTCTACAGTAATGCGTTAATTAGTGATCTTTAAATGAAGCAAGTTCTTGTTGTACGCTCCCCCCCTCTCTTTACGGTTTATTCCTTGGGTGTGATTCATATGACAAATTCATATTCAACATTCTGAAAGGTGTGATGAACGTGGATCCTTGCACCAACAACAAAATGAGAATAAGGAAAAAAAGCCTATCGAAGAGACGCAATAAAGATGGAGTGCATTAGGTAATTTGTGCAGCAGCAAATCCGGGAGCTAAAAGATTAAATGTTGGGCCAGATGTTAAAGGCCATCAGAGAAGCGGTAGCTTGAATGGAAACAAACCCCCAGGAAGAACTGGCACCTAATGGTCGAAGAGCACTATTGGCCGAGGAAAGAGCAAAAGATCCCCAGTACCAGGATAGTGTTGGCTCCGTATTGATGGATAGACAATGGTTCAGGCGCAGGGAAGCCCCCCGCCAGCCGGAGAAAGCAATTTCCCGACAAGTCTTTGTTGTTCAACCCCCAAGAAGTTCAATGTTCCATCACTCAACTCCTACAAAGGTCGGTTTAATCTGTCTGACCACATCACCTCCTTTAAATCGACTGTTTGCTTGTTGAGGATCACCGACGCTCTGAAGTGTCGCCTCTTCTTCAACATGCCGAGGGACTCGGCCCTCGAATGGTTTAATGGATTGATCATTAGGGTAATCATCTCTTTTGCTGACTTCAAAAGGAAGTTTATGGCGTAGTTTGCCAACGCCCAAAAGCTGTGGAAGAGCTCGCAAGCCCTGCGGAAAGTTAGACAGGGGTAGCACGAGAGCCTATGCATCCACGTCACTCGATTCTAGGAGGTGCCGGAGGTGCGGGATTTGCAACCCACAACAGCACATGCAGCCTTATCCCAAAGGCTAAGGGGAGAGCGACTTTTATATACTCTAGGACTGCAACAACTAAAGCCATTGGCCGAGCTATTGGAGATGGCCAACAACCATATTGAGGTCAAGGAAAACATCAATGGCCCCACCCACCACAAAGCCAAATCATCCAACCAACGATCTTAGATGAGGTCCTCGCAAAGCAATGGGTGGGTGACGACTAAAGGACAACCAACATCCCCCCATCTGTCCCCAACACGAAGACAACCAACTACCCCATAACAACAGAGGAGCCGACAGGCATCATTAGGGTGGTGGTTAGTCGAGGTATGCTGACCTGCGGTTGTCTCGCTATCATGAGCTGCCGACAAACGAACAAGAGGAACTAAGGGGTACGCCCCTAAGAGTATCGATGGTAGAGTTAGTAAATGCCATCCAAAATAAAGGATACTATAAAAAGGCGCCCCCGATAAGGGTCGGAGATTTTCTCCGGAATCCCAAGAAGTATTGTGCGTACCATCGAGACCACCACCATGACACGGAGGAGTGTAGGCACCTCTGAAGCCTGATTGAGGAACTAATCAGAGCGGGGAAGCTCAAGGAATTCGTGGTGCCTCAAGCGGTGACCAAGAGGCACGAGACGGCTCCGATAGAACCAAGAAAACGCCATCCACATTGTTGAGCTTGTGCCAACAATTTTGGGAATCAGAGAACCTTCTACATGAGTTATTCCAAAGAGGCTCCAATTAGGTGAGCTTTTCGTGGTCGCCTTCTTTTTGAAGCGTAGCTCCCATCCACTAATAAAGTTCACCGATACGAACCGTCCTTCGAAAAGAAACCTTTACAATGACACGGATGTTGTGACAGCGATGATCATTTTACCAAGGCAACATCCTTTTCGAAACAAGCAGCTCAGCGAACATTTTGTTTAAGCCCGTGTTCGACAAGTTGAACCTCAAGACCGACTTATTGTTAGCACCAACCGGCCTGCTCTATAGATTTTTTGGTGAAAGTAGGCAATAGGGTAATTGCAGTTCTCTTACAGGGAACATTTTTTGGTGGTAGACTCCTCTCCAACCTGCAACATGATCTTCGGTCTCCCTCTGCTAAACCACTACAAGAACGTGGTCTATACATACCCAATTACCATAAAGTTTTTTGACGACGGAGAAGTCATCACAGTTTGTGGAATTTGGAGCAATCCAAAACCTGGTACCTCCGAGCAGACAGTAGCGTGGAGCAAGAGCCGCTCGACCTCTAAAACATGAGGGAAGGAGGTCTCAAGACTAGTGAGACCACTCTTGAAGTACCAGTAGCTAGTGAAGAGAATGATAAATCCTTCCTAAAAAGCAAAATATTTGATGAAGGAATAAAGGACGGACAAATTTGAATCCTTAGGGAGCACCGAGATGTTTCTCTTGGTCAGCATCGAAGATGTCGGGGATTCCGTCCAACGTCGCTTGCCAACAACTAAATATGAACCTGTACGCCAAACCGATGAGGTGAAGATCTGGTGTTCGACGATGACACTGGCAAGGACAATTCGAGAAGAAGACCGGAGCTAAAAGAGACGGGCTACATTAGGGAGGTCTGGTACCTATCATTGGTCTAAAACATAGTGATGGTTCAAAAGGACAACGATAAATTGAGGATGTGTGTAGAAATTACCAACCTGAACCATACCTACCAGAAGGTTAGCTACCCGCCACCAATGATCGACGCACTGGTGGACTTAGCAGTCGGCCAAAACGTGATGAACTTCTACCACCAAACCAAGATGCACCCGGTTGACGATGAAAAAATGACTTTATTACTAGCAAGCTTGTATATTGTTACTCTGTAATGCCATTTACACTCAAAAAGGTTGAGCCCACATACCAGAATCTCATGAATGTAATATATTCTAATTAAAAGGGTAAAAATATTGAAGTGTGTGCTGACAATAAGTTAGTTAAGAGTTGGTCAGCTAACAACATAAAAAAGTCTTAAAAGAAACATTCAAAACTCTTAAAATATATAACATGAAACTCAATCTGCTAAAATGCACTTTTGATGCCTCAACACGAAATTTTTTTTGCTACCTCCTATCCCCCGAAGGCATAAAGGCTAATCCCCAGAAAGTGAAGGAATTAGTAGACAAGCCTTCCCCTTGGAGCACCAATGAAGAGCAGAAACTAACCGGTCGAATAGGACTCAACCTTTTTATTTCCAAATCAGGGGACAAGTGTGTCGTATTATTTAAAACCTTCAAGAAATTTTGACTGTATGACTGATTACGAGCAAACGTTCGAGAGTTTGAAGAATTTCTTAGCATCACCATCACTCCAACAAAGTCCAAAGCCGAATGAAGAACTTTCACTGTACTTGGTAGTGAGAGTTGGGGTTGTCAGCTCGATGCTGGTAAGAGAAGAGCTGGGAAAATAATTTCTTATTTACTATACCAGTTGGATCCTCAGAGGCGCAAAAATCAGATATGCAACCATGACGAAACTGAACTTCGCCTAAATTATTTCAGCACACAAGCTCAACAGTATTTCCAGACGCATTCCACCTGTGTCATCACCGACCATCCCCTCATGTCCGTGCTCACTCGATTGGAACACTCCACTCGGCTCCTCAAATGAGCAATGGAGCTCGGTGAATTTGATATTATCCACCTCCCTTGGACGGTGATTAAAGCGCAAGCTGTGGCTGACTTTTGTGGTAGATCTTTTCGAACAAGGCGCGCTAGACAAAGAACAACAGCTGACAAACAAACTTGGATCATGTACACTGAAATTACTACAAACCAGCAGGATTAGAGCTAGGACTTGCCTTGAGCAATCCAAACTGAGTGCACAATTATCACGCAGCCACGATGGAGTTCAAAGTGACAAACAACTAAGCTGAGTAAAAGGCTTTGATAGCCGGTCTACGACTAACTTAAGAAATGGGTTCCAGGCATCTATTGGTGAAGTCGGACTCGCAGTTAGCGGTGAACTAAATAAACGAAGAGTTCAAGCAAGAGACGCAAAACGAAATGATGGACAAATACCTCAACAAATTAAAGAAGAAAATCTGGAGGCTTGCCAGTTTCAAAATCGAGCACAAACATGTTGGAAAGGAGGAGAATCTAGTAGCAAACCTCTTGTCCAGATGTATAGGCTTAGGAGTGGGAACACACAGATGTTATTCCGACAGACCATTAAAGAACCCGAGGCGATAGAAGTACAGAACAAAGGGATACGAAAGTGGATGGATCCATAATATTTTATTTGGAGACCAGAAAAATTGCTGAAGATTATTAACCAATGGAGGTTAAAGTTCAAAGCGCGTAATACTTGATGATCAAAAGAAAACTCTTACAAAAGTCAGTCACTTCTTTATACTTGAGATGTGTAAGGGAAAGTGAAACAGAGAATATCCTCTGAGAGATATACTCTGGGAAGTGCATAAGCCACTTTGAGGGAGGAACGCTATTCCACAGAGTTCAACGACAGGGGTCCTCTTAGCTAACATCACTGAAAGATATGGAAGATTTCTCTAAGAGGTGCGAACAATGCTAAAAGTAAGCCCCACTACAGCATCAACGGCCCACAAGCTTCAGTAGATCACGAGCCCCCAACCTTTCATCGTCTGGGGACTCGACATTCTCGGGCTCGTTTCCTCTATATAAAGGCTAACACAAGTTTTTTCTCAATCGTAGTCGATTATTTCCTGAAATTGATAGAAGCAAAAACACTCGCTAGGATAATTGCAGAAGTAGTTTGGAGCTTCATCTGGACAGATCTCATCTGTCGATATGCTCAGCCACTCATCATCATCACTGACAATAGGAGACAGTTCGCTGACAAAAGGGTGAAGAAATTTTGTCAAGAGTTAGGTACATCACCCGTAAACGAACGACCAGACAGAGGCTGCTAACAAGATAATTCTAAACCTGCTAAGAAAGAAGTTTGAAGGAATTTTGTCAAAGTTAGGTACATCACTCGTAAACGGACGGCCAGACAGAGGCTGCTAACAAGATAATTCCAAACCTGCTAAGAAAGAAGGTTGAAGGAGCAAAGGGTAACTGGGCTGACGTTCATCCGTCGGTCCTCTGGGCGATTCGAACTATTCATTCAATAGCTACCAAGCAGACTCCATACATGATGTCGCATGGAATGGAAGCAATGTTAAAGGTCGAGTACAACCATCATAGCCAAATAGTCTGTCACGGCCTCAGTGTTCAATGAAAAGAACTTGGCCGACTAGCAGGAGACGAACGATGATGGAGTAATACTCGCGCTTAATCTAGCGAAAGAACATCAAACGAAATCAGCCCTCTGAGAAGAAGAAGTTAACAAGAGAATCAGCCGCCACTACAACAAACACATTCGGAAAAGAACTTTCGCCCAAGAAGATCTTGTGCTAAAGAAATCCAATCCAATTGCTCGCTGCTCGCAGACAGGCGAAAGAAAAATTAGACCAGACATAGATAGGCCCGTATATTATTGACCAAAGAGTCACCCCCAGGACTTACAAGCTGAAGACATATACCGGCAAAGCAGTCTATATAGCCACAAAATAAATAAAGGCAGTTTCATTCGAATAAGTTTGCAAATTTTTACTTTTAAGAAATGTTGAAAACGTGAATTGACTAATTGTGTGTAATCCCAGGTTTGAACATTTGGGGAACTCGCGAAGTTCGCACGACCAAATGTTTTTGCACGACCAAAGATTTAAACAATACTCTGAGAGCTCAAACCCGAGCAATAGAGTCGACAACGCACCATTGGCATGTTTCCAAATTTGGTTCGGTATAACTGTGGAGGTGATTCCCTACCCAGCAACGACAAGCCACAGTTTAGTCCTGGCGATTATCCATGCGAAAGCAGTGACAAGATCAACATCATAAGCTTAGCACAAGGGGAATTTCATCTAGGGCAGAGATCCGACCAAGCGACCGAGACTTGGCAAGTGTAAAACACGAGCCAGGCATCAACACTAAAAACCAACAATGATCGAAGTTCTTCGATCGATGTGAAACTCATCAAACAACCGACAATGATGCAAGACACCCAATTGGCATTCGAAAATAAAATGGACCCTTAAGCATCGAATACCGGTCTCTAAACTTTGGCCAAGTGAAGTAATAGAGGTGGTTTCCTGCCCAGTAGCGACAGCTCTGCGAAGGGTATCAATAAAATCACCACAGAAGTAGACCACAATAATTAGTTTCTTCGAGTCAGAAACCCAACTGAGCAAACAAGATGGGGTCAAATATGACATAAGTTAGTTAGAAAATTAAGTCAAATCCCACTGAAGAGGCTTTCCAAGCGGGTAAGTAATAGACCGACACACACGCACTATACACATTAAAAAGTAAAGTATAGAAAAGGTAAAAGTGAAAGAATGGCAGAGAAGAAGTCGGCCGAAAGTCACATTTCATTGTTTTTAACCAATTAGTTAAAAAAATTCTCTTTTCACAATCTGCACATTCTTCGTGCAAAAAAAAAAAAAAAACATTCAAAGTATAGGAAATGAGAACGGTCGAATCATGTATTGGATGTGTCGTCGTCCGCCTCTCCACTATCTCCAGATTAACCACTTCCACCCTAAGACGCTGAAGGAACAGAGAAGAGCTTGGTGAACTTGTCCAAATCTAAGTATTTCGGGTCAACCATTCCGACCTGCACGAACTCGTCGATTGCTAGTTTCGTACTGAGTCAGACGTGACTGGCCTGACTTTTGACATACCTTTCAGCCATCTTCATGGTGGTAATCCTCTCTATCAAAAGTCTGTTTTCCTCCCCGACCATGAGAACAACCTAATCACAACTGAGCCTCTATCACGTTTGATCCATCGTTCCTCGACAGCAGTTGCTCAAGCTTATGCAACATTCACCTGCTCCTCAACTGCTTTCAGTCGGACCCTGAGAACCCTAACCCTCTTCTACGCCTTTTGCTGCCCTTCTGGTGTCAAGGTAGCGGGTAGTCAAGTGAAGTGGAGGTGATACCCAACAACGGGCTATGATTGAAAGAATAGCAGAAATACAGAAGGTTGCACTCATCCAACCTCTCCTCAAAACTCTTGGAGGTGAGAACGTCCAAGATCGTTGAAGCATTATTGCTGGCACCTGGGCCAACTGGCGACCAATCCCTCTACAGATCAAAGAGGGCAAAGTGGGAGTCCTTAGTAGCAAACGCCTTCGGCCGATCTTTCTACATCGGGCACCAGCCGCCTAAAGAGCCATTTTGCCTCTTCCCTGGAAGTGGGGGAAGATTACTACCCAACTCACCCATTGAGGTACGTCAGGCTTCATCAGCAACAATGGACTGAGACTCACCCTCCACCTCAGGCCCTGCCCGAGCATCTTCTTCCTTAGGCAATTAGTTGTTGTCGTGGTCACAAGCTCGGGACCAGCTTTTGCATGAACTCTACAGGCTTCCGACTGGCCTCCCCTCTCACATCAAAGTAACTAAAATTGGAAGGTTTGCCTTGGGATCACTGGACCCTAATGCTGACGGAACGTCCAAATGTCCCTCGACATCGTCCCTCAAGTAATTAGGTGTTGAAACGCCCTCACCCTCAGGAACCCTTGAAGGATATGTTCCATGAAGGCGGGTTTTCATTCAATCAAAATGAGTTTTGTAGTGGAAATTTGTTGAATAACTACAATAGTTTCCGAAACATAATTAATGCAATCCGAACCTGGAAGATCTGCACCTGGACGAGCGGCTGCCTCTGCTTCTTCCCTTGCCTCCACGACAACCTTCGATCGGGTCGCCTTTTTGTGTGGCTTCTTCTCTGCATGTTGGGAGATCCTCTCTAGCCGCCTCTTTTCTTTCTCCGCATCTAAGGCAACCTAGAGCTCGGCGGACATCCCTTAGTATTTGTTTGGGTTGAGAACTTGTTCACTATTACCCCCTCGGTATATTGGTACACCCATAATTTTTTTCCCTCAATTGCTGAGGCTAAGGATCGAATCTGGGGATGCACCGACTTCGACCACTTGCAAACTTTTTCAGTCGGCCGGACTTGAACTCCCCCAATCCTTGACCCCTAATCCTTGGTCAACCCAACAATGAATTGATATTTCCAGTCCTTTATTTTCTTCTAAAGGCTGGTCAGATGGAACTGTTGGGTTGATACAAAGATCACGTAGCCATCCGTCTCGACCCTGAGGGGGAACATATAGGAGAAAAGCTCTTGCGTCCATGGGATCTCCATTCGCTAGTAGTAAACTACATGTGAAAAAATCACCGCTATTGAGTTCGGCTTGATTTGAGCATAAATCACGCCGTAATGATTCATAATGGAGCGGAGCTCCTTGCAGAGCAGCAACCAGAGACCCCATTGGAACTAGTCTCAATAGAAGATCAGGTCACTCCAGAAATGTCAGTGGCCCGATTGTCCAAACCGATAATGTGCAGATGAATCTCTGCGTGGAATACACAACCCTCTTCAAGCGAGGCAGCATTAGCCACAGATAAAGCAGATTGCTCAGCAATGCCAAGCGTCCCGAACTGTTTTAGAGGATACTTGTTTGCTATTGGAACAAAAGTTAGAGGATCAAACATAAGAAAAGGTAGTTAGCCGAAGGAAAGAAGAAAAAGAGATCGAATGTAAAGAAAAATGCAACTATTAAACCTTATAAATAGGGGCGCCCGGTGGAAGTGTAAACTGCGACACAGCCACGCACAAAATTAAAAAATTCAAATCACATCAAAACAGAAATCTAGAAAAAACTAAAGACATAAATTAAAATTTTGTAAAAATTAATAAAAAACACATTTTTATTCAGAGATAAAAAATTTTACAAGTGGGTCATTAGCCGTATCGGCCGAGACAAACCCCTGTGCACTAATTTCTCATACAGCACGTGCCCTCTGCACCAAAAGCTATCTACACCATCAAATTGGGCCTAAGCCTGCAAGACTGAACAGGTCGACTGAAAGTCAACCAGCTGCACTCGAAGAGTCACCAACTCCGCTGAGTGCTCCATCCTTGGGGCCTCCAGCTTCTCCTGAAGCGTTTCCACCTCAGGATGTGGCTGTGAGCCGCCGGTTCCCTTTCAAGGCAACCCGTGACATTGGCATGCTCCTCCCTGCTGAGTGCCTAGGCCGTGATCCCCCAGCTGCACCAAAAGTGAGAACTCGGGCGGCACCAGGTAACAGTGAATCGATGCTCAAAATAACATCACCTGCATCAACAAACGAGCGCTAGCTAAAAAAACTTACACTCACAACAAATCATCGTCACATACCTTGGGCTTTAGATAACTTGGACCACCAGAATGGGGGACAACTCTCACCAGGCATTGGTGGCGCTCATACTGCCACTTTATCAAAGTCTGTTTCAAGAACTGAAGGTCCCTTTTCTAGAAGAGCACCTGTCGATTTATCCCCAAGGACTGATTTCAGAGTCGCGGACCTCTGGTAAGGGATCAACGAGGCTCCAACCATTCCCTTAGCAGGCTGCACAGCCGGCTACGTGCTGGCCGCAGCAACAGTAGGGGTCGGCACACCAACAGATTAGCCTCCTTCCTTTTGTAGATAGGTCAGCAAGTTTGACAATGCAGCTTCATCTCCAGGGTCTTCTACTCGCTTCTTCTTATAAGCAACTTGCTTAACTCGCATCACACCTTCAGACCGACCTCCTTTCGTCGACCTCTTCAACATCATAGGTTTCTTTGCACCCTTAGGTCGGCTCTATTCGCTCGACTTCTTTGTTCCAATCTCCGCACCCTCAAGACGGTTGTGTCCCTCCAGTCGCTTCTTCCTCTCAAGTTCTTTCTCCCGGCAGGCATGCGACGCAGTGTTACCAAAGGCTTTTGCCCGTTTTTCCTTGGTAATATGATTAGTTGGGGTGATTTGTCTGCTTTCCACCGATATCCTCAGAATCCATGGGACTGAATAACGCCACGATGAGGATAATGAAAGTGTCAATCATGTTCTATTTATAGAAGACAATGAGCACGGAAGTCCTGGAGTTCAATTGTTAAAGCACTAAATACGAAAATAAATGAATCTACTATCTGCCTTAAATTATCTTGTTCTTATAGCAGTGTGAATTTTAAGAAGTAAGAGAATCGAGAAACTACAGATATAAGTCAAAAATGTCTAAGCACGAATCTCAAGGAAATTTAACAGACTATAAGACAAAAATACGATCAGGGATGGTCCATTAAAAGGAGCAAGAACCACATCAGCAGACGAACAAATGACCTTGTTAACCAGCCATGGCTCCTTCAGATCAGAAGTCGGGTCAAACCGGTCAAAGATCAAAACCTGTTTAACTGAGAAGAGCCAGTCCAACTCTCGTCCAAATATCATCAGACACCCCACAAGAGTTTTCCTCTAAGACTCTTCAAAATGCCCAAGGGCCTCATCACCGAATATTCATCAGGCTCTCGAGATGGATCTCTTGTCAAAAAGAGCAGACTATCCGTGAGATTACGACGATTCACCTCCACCTAACTACCTAGTTCTATCTCAACAACATAAGTTTCCTATCCAAGGTCAAACAATTGACAATCTAATATAGATAACTGACCAAGCCGACGGAATGAAATCCGGATGACCAAGCGAACTCTGGATGACCGAAGAATCATTAGGGTCGAATTTGCCCCAAGGCAGCAGAGTTGGCTGAATGTAACTGGCTGACTCAAGGATTACAAGCCCTCGTCGGCAGAACGATCAATTAGCCATACCATAGGCTCATTTGTTTTTTATATGCTTGAAATGCCATGTAACACCCCCATAAAATAAGGGATAACCATGTAAATTTCCAATTCATACCACATCTGCCTATAAATAGATTCTACAATGAAGGGTTAACAAGTGATAGTTAAAAAATCAGATTCTTACTGTGCACCCTCTTTCTCTCTCTTTCTCTCGCCTACTTTTATTCTCTATTTCTTAAGTGTGATTTAGAAGACAAATTTGGATTCAACACTTCCATTAATGAAAAGTAAGCTACTGGTGTGCTGTTGTAGGGTACAATCTCTTCTTGGATGGATGGTAAGCTGGTGATGAGCAACGGTAGTATACAAATTGCCCTTAGATAGAAATAGGGTTGGCTATATGCTACTGCTTGTGGACCATTGGCTTTAAGAAAGAAAATTAAAGCGACAGTCCATGGGCTTCCTCTCAATATGTTAACTTAGTATATTTTCGAAAAAGGGATATCCTTTACTGGTATAGTATTGAAACTATTTTTTTCAGGAAATATGCGGTTATAAAAGGCCATTCAGCTAAGTTATAAGCACACAATGGTGAATTATTCTTTTCACTTCTCTCCTACTATTTCTTCCACTTTAACATAATAATTATGTGCTGAAAATGGAATCATTCATCATAACTATTAAGTCCTTCGGAGTCTCAACCAAATTGGGTTATTGAAAGCAGACATGTTTATTTGCATGATCATCATTTACTTTCTGTAACCCAAAGTTAATATTCCACGAGAATGTTCCAAGTGATTTGAGGAGAGTTTATGTTGAATGACTATTATCTTAGCTATGAAATATCTTCTACTTTGCTTGGTAAAGTAACATCCCTCTCAGTCTTTATCTTTGGCAGTCCTTTCCTTTTTACCCGTAAATTTATTAGTTCTTTGTTTTGTCTACTTATTTAATACTATGGCAAACTCTCTCCTAAAATAGAGTTGTTAAAATTAATTAAATAAGGGTAGGGAAGAAGGAAAAAGAAGCTTGTATCAATTAATTAAAATTCACATCAGCTTACAAATTTTGAAACAAAAAGCCATTCAAATGTTTCTTTACCATTTAATCACATATTCTTTCAGACTACATTTGAACTCATATGCCCTTCTTTTACTCAATGATTGATGTCATCGTAAAATAAGAAGAGTTAACAAGCATTCATTAAAAACCCAACTCCGTGCCGCTCATTTACAAAATTAAGTACAGTAAATGACATCAAGGATATAGCATTTTAACAATAACTCATATTATCCCACAAAAGTTCTTATAAGTACTGATGATTTAGCATGGCGGACAACCATGCACTTTATAATCGATTAGATGAATTTTGAGATAAAATTCATTCAAAAAATATAAAAACATGCAGGATTAAAAAAAGAAGTGATAATAGTTATGTTAAAGTCGACTGTTATTTTAAACTAGTCATTTTAGATTTTACCATCACTAAGAAAACCAAAATATGAGACTGTTGTGCCGAAGTGAATACGTCCAGTCTGGATCCACTCAACTACAAGAATGTCCATCGCTGTAAGCCCTCCCTGTATGGAAATAAAAAAAAAAAGGGAAATGGTTTTATTAAACAACCTCCCTATTTAAGATAGAAACACAACACTTTTTTAATAACAACACAACTACAGTTTAAACAAGGTTCAAAAAATCGAACCGGAGATTGAACCGGTAGTAGAGAAAATTCAAGGTTCAACGGTTGAACCAGCGGTTGAACCGGGTGATGTCATAAATATAAAAAAATATTAAATACAACTTAAATGACATAAAAACTAGTGGATTTCAGTATGGAAGATCAATAAAAGGGAAACATAACCAAGAAATAAAAAAGCATAAAAGAGAAAAAGAGACTAGGAGTCATCCATATTTCACAAAAAATAAAGAAGATGAAGTTGAGAATGATTAGAGTAAGACAAATTCTTCAAGATATCAAAATATGCAAATCATTCTTCGTGATTTCTAATAAAAATATGATAAGATTAAAAATTACACTTTAACCGGTTGACCGGTTTGACTACTGGTTCTAGCCGGTTGACCGATTCGACCATCGATTCCTGACGGTTCTTTTAGATTCGATGTGGAGTCAGATTTCAACACAACCAGAACTAGACCACCGACCAGTTCACCGTCGAAGGGGTTGAACCAGCTCGTCCAATTTTAAAAGGTTGAGTTTAAATGAAAACTTATTAATCATCATCGCCATTAGCCTTAACCAAACATTTTGAGGTCAAATTTATAACTCATTTCTTAATCATTCCTATTGAGTCTTGCATGAGATACAAACTATATGTTGTAGAGAAACTTTCATAACTTTTAGCCGCATTATCTTTATTCTATCCTTTCAATTTTCATAATCCAGTCACTTTAATTTTACCTACCGAACTTATTAATATATTTTCTAATATATGTTGTACATGCCTAAACAACATCTGTCTATTTCAATCATCTCAAAATAATGTGGTAATACCACCATTTTTTAAAAATAATAAACTCTCGAATTTTTTTAATTTTATCACATATCTCTAACTTAACGAACTTTGACTTCTTTATTTCCAGGCACTCATATCCACAAGAGCAAGGAAGGACAGTGCCAGTCTAATTGTAGTGCTATAAAATTCAGCTTTAAATATCTACAGTATTTTTTACCACAAAAGCCACCTAAAATAGTTCTCCATTTTAACCAAATTTATTTTTTGAAGCAATATCATGGTCCATATCTTCCTACATTCTTATATATAAAATATTAAAGATAGATAAACCTATCACACTGAGATATCACTTGATGCTTCATTTAAAAATAAAACCCATGAGAGAATACTTGAAATGAACATAAACCTCGAATTGTTTAAGGAGAAAAAAATGTAATTAAAAAATAAATAAATACAACTTGTAAACTTTTACAAAATAATGCCAATCAAGAAAGCTCCAAACTCAGTGCGCCATATTTTAATTTTAGGTAACCATTTGACCTTGAATGCTCCTTGGAAGGTCTCTTGGGGAATTGCGGCATTTGATATTATTATATGGTATAAATTTTTCTAACTCTAACAAATTCAATACTGACGAAGAGAAAATAAACTAAATATTATTATGTCAAACTTCATCAAATAAAAATTCACAAAGGAAGAGTACACCTAATATTTGCCAGCATCTAAAACTTTACCTTTTTAGAAAAGCAAAGCATGAGCTTTTAGAGAAAATGAAAATTTAAGCCTCAAAACACTTTTTGGCGCATAGTTAAATGAGCTTGCAAGATTGAACACTTTATCAGAACAATTTGAACTGCTCTAACGAACATGTATTTTGGAATTGCCTCCAGAAAATCAAAAAACAAATCCTTTATATTGCACTAGTAAATTACTGCACTTAAATAAATAGCATGAACCACTTTTGGATCAAACTATTTCCTCAGTTAGAGAGGAGTAGCCCTGAGTCATCATTGGTTTTACATTTACATGGGTAATAACTAACAGAATAGAATAAATCTACGTTTCTCATTTTAGAACAAGACTCCAACTTGATCAAACAGAATGAGAAATAATTTATAGAGCCGACCCCAAATAGTCATGATATCCCATTGATGATTATGAAGATAATAAATTGAGTTCTTGATGTTAATCAGACTATTAATAAAACCATTTATAAACAAATTCAGTGAACCAAATTCCATCACCACTGGATCCCTAAACTTGACACTAGTGTTGCTCCATCGAAGCGCCATTTGGAGGTCTATATTGGAGTCTGCATTATGGATAGGACGAGAGAAAAGGCCCAGGAAAAACTTGAATTATGGAGGTCTACATTGGAGTCTAAAGGCCTTCGTTTGAGTGGTAGTAAAAGCATCTCTAGTGATAGAAGTGTAACTTTGGGTGATCAAATTATTAAAAGGTGTGAACCATTTAGATATCTGGGGTCTATTGTTCAAAGCGACGGTGATATGGATGGTGTTGTTAATAGTGGTAATCAAGTTGGTTGGTTTAAGTGGAGGAATGTTTCGGGCCTATCGTGTGATAGAAAAGTATCGCTTAGACTAAAAGGAAAATTTTATAAGATGGTCGTGAGACCTGCAATGCTCTATGGTGCTGAATGTTGGTCTTTTAAAGAAAAGCATAATACTAAGTTAAGTGATGCCGAGATGAGAATGATTAGGTGGATGAGTGGCTTTACACTTAGAGACAAATTGTGAAATGAATACATCTGTGGTAGGGTTGGTGTAGCTCCAGTAACGGACAAAATTAGAGAGAGTCGCCTTAGATGGTTTTGTCACATTCAAAGTCGACTATCTAATGATCTGATTAGGAGAGTAAATGTTTTAGATTCGACTTATGTTAAGAAAAGCAGATGTAGAACTTTGTATAAAAAATGATCTTAATTTATTAGAATTAAATGATAATATGACACTAAATAGGTGGATGCAATGGAGAAAAAGGATTCATGTAGCCGACCCCACTTGGTGGGATTAAAGCTTTGTTGTTGTTGTTGTTGTTGTTGTTGTTGTTGTTGTAGCGCCATTTGGGATAACTAACATATTTGAGGACAATGATTCTATTTCCCTTACCCACAAAAATCACAAATGCTACAACAATGACCATCATATTTCAACTGATGGAGTCTGGAGTTTGCCTCTAAGAGCAGCACTAATGATTGAAAGGCCCATTTCTTAAATTTAAGTGAAAGTGAGGATCTTTTATTGTCCTTTTGCCCCATTGTGGCAACAAGATCTTGGTGGTGTTCTATAACTCTAAAGAGAAGGATGAACATCAATCTTCATAAACTCCAAGAATACTCATAAAGAGCTATATAAAAGTTGGATGGAAAACACTAAAATGAATAATGAGTATATTGAGTGATTTAAATATTTTTTGGCATTCTGCACCTAATTAATGACCCAAAGGGCGAAAAGGATTATGATCAATTTTTTAGATGAAAAATAAAAGTTCAAGGGCAAAAATTTATCAGGTCAAAACCTTAGGTACCTTGGTTTACCTGGTATTGATCAAACAAGTACAAAACATGTTTCACATATGAATTACATCCACCTACTGTAACATAATCCTACCTTTTGTAAATTAGAATTGAATACATCTAGAAGGAATATTGATATAAACATGTTTTAAAACTTGATATTTAGTTTTTATTTATATTTGGGTCCAAGATTTTCTATAGGTGCAGACTACTATAGCTAACTACCTCCCTTACTCTTAACATCAATCTTAATTAAAAATTTAGCAAGGCTTAACTATAAAGATGTTGTTTGGCAAGTGATATATATTTTTATCCCGCCACATTATTTGCGTGCAGAGAGAAAAGTTACAGTGACGAAAGTAAACCTTCATCAAAGTGGTTTGCAAGTGGATTCCACTCCAAAGAGACAGGAAGCCTTAATAGCCATATTCTCAAATTGAAAAATTGTGTTATAATTGTAGATAAAATTCAAGGAGCTTTTTTTCACCATTTATTTTGAGTCAATAACTTGTTAGATTAGCACACTTTAGTTTTCCTTGTAAGCCTATATAGAAATCATGTTACCTCATCTAAAAAGGTCCCTAGGGAACATGGATGACAATATGCTAAAGAAAAACATTCTTGCATGAAACCTTGGTTCTGTGTGTTGGTTGAGAGCATGTTGAATGGCACAAAGGCATAAAGGATAGCATCATGATTCAGAGGTACTTCATCAAAATCTTCATTACATATCAAATTGATAAATAAATAAAATAAAATCATGCAATTAGTCAATCAATAAAAATTCATTTTATGAAATCAATTCGTTAAAGAATATTTTTATATAGATAATCTTCATTAATCTAAGAACACTAAAATTTTCAGTGCCAACATATGAACATAGCATAACCTAAGCAGATGACAATCATTATGATCAACATCAGACATTAAATTAAGACAATTTGCTCTGCCCATACATCATGAATAGCTGTTGTGATGAAACCTCAGAAACCGATTCGAGAGATCCGAAGCAAAATACTTGAATAGAAACACAAAATAATAAAATACAAAAAATGCAAAAAGGGCAAGATTCAACGTAGAAAAATCCGAGAACAGAAAAAAAAACCACGAAAATACATTAAACCAAAAATTCACTATGAAAATGAGAAGTATTGTACATATTACACCACACACAAGCCTATCGACCCACCTGGAACTTACAAGCTCTACTCTCCTTCTCTTACGCATAAGAGAATTAGCAAAAATCCAACCTAAACTTGCAGCACCGCTAAGCTCTATATGCACACACCTCTCATAACGAAGAAATACGAAACTTAAAGTCTTGAACTTCAAAAATCGGTTACAGCACCCCCACGCGCTGAGTTTCAGCAGCTTTGATTAGGAATCATGGAGACAAGTCTTCTAGGAGCCTAAGCTCCCCAACTGGCAACAGATTTCCACCTAGAAACTTGTGGTTGCCTCAGCATCAACTGGGCCTGACGGCCTGCTTTGGCGTTGGGCTGCCCACTACTAGGCTAAGGGGAGTCCCCTGGTAGCTGGGTTTCCCGTTGCACTGTTCCTGTGCGCTTCACCTTGCCAATCAGGCTCCACACATAACAATCTCCCACTTTATGACTAATTTTCAACCACCTCTCCTCCAAACTCGCACCATCTTCATGGATGTCTACTATAGTGTCGCTCACCCTCGGTCTCAACCTTCCTGAGCTCTAACTGAAGTCAAGCATAACTTCAGTTTCTCAACCGTTACAACCTTAGTCAATATATTTGCAGAACTATGAATTATATGCCCTTTCTCCAAAAATAACTAGTCTTCTTCTAGAGAGAATGAATGAATTGAGTTGAATATGTTTTGTTTTGGCATAAAAAAGGCATTCTTAGCAAGATGAAGTGGCATTCTTAGCAAGATCAATATCATTCATACTATCATTATGAAGCTTTCCAATCCCCTGCTCCTTGCCTAAATTTGTCATAAAGTTCAGTAGCCAAATCATATCCTTACTAGCCGCAGTGATAACAATGCACTCGGCTTCTGAATTAGAAAGTGCAATAATCTTCTACAACCTGAAAACCCAACTCACTCTTATGTTCCTCAATTTGAAAACATACCGTATTGCACTTCGAAAATAAAGTGTCATGTTGGTTGTTGCTCTTAAGTATTTGAGAATCTACTTCACGGTCTCCCAATAATATTTGTCCAGATTACCTATGTCTCATACATATCATTGCATACATCAGACTTCCAGTAGTTTAAGCATACAAAGTTCTCATCATTGTTTGTTTTGCTTCAGACTTAGATTGTTTCTTAGATGGCTTGAAATGACTACCTAAAGGGTGGTTTCCCCTCACTTATTATGTTGAATCTATGAAGAATCTTCTCAACAGATTCTGTCCGAAATAACTTCAAAGCACATACACACTTGTCCATACTGATTCTCATTCTGAAGATCTTCGTTGGACCTAAATTCTTCATCTAAAACTCCCTAGATAATTGCTCATTCAAGTCTCTAATTTTCTTCATATCTACTCCTACAGTCGACATGTCATCCATATATAATAGAAACACGATATAAAAATGATCAAACTATTTGATAAAGAAATAATGATATACATGGCGCTTCATGTACCCATTATCTTACATAAGCCTATCAAATCTTTTGTTGCAGTAACTTGGTGTATGCTTCAAATCATAAATGCTCTTCTTGAATCTCCAGATCATTTCTTTTTTTGGAACTTATCTATTAAGTTGCACCATATACATCTCTTCTTCTAAGTCATGACAAAAAAGTTGTATTCATATCCATCTGCTCCAGATGTAGGCCTCTGTTACCAAGCTTGGCACAACTCTGATAGTTGTCATCTTCACTATTGAAGAATATATCTCTGAGTAGTCCACTGATTCCTGCTGGAGCATTCATAACAAGTATTGCTTTATAATACTTGCTCCCACATGACTCTTTTTTAGCATGTAAATCCACTTGTTTGCAATGTCTTTTTATCAACTGGTAATTCTGTCAAATCCCAAGTCTGATTTGACATCAGTGACTGCAAGCTTTCACTTCTTTGAGTCTTCAACTTGAGTGACTTCTTCTTCATAGCACTCTGGTTCACCACTATCAATTAACAAAAGATAGTACAAAGAAAAAAAAATCTTTGTATCAGTCGTGTCATTGTTGGACTTCCTAACTTCAGTAGCATGTGACAGAGAAATTTCTCGTGCTTCATCAGAAGGAGCACCTCTCCTTTCTCCATCTTCTTGATCATCATTACCATCTATCTCAACATATTTAGAAGACTATTTAGAAGTACTTGAAAAACTATCCTAAGTTTTGTTCATATGATTGTACATCTCCGTTTCATTGAAAGTAACATCATTGGTCCTATTAAATTTCCATCTGAGTCATATCGAATAAAATGTACTTAGCTAATTTTGAATCGAGCTTACTTATGGATCCTACATCAACATGAGCATACGATGAACAAACAAATACTCTAAGGTGAGATAGATTTATCTCCTTACCACTTCAGACTTCTTCAAGTAAGCCTTCATTTGAGGGTACTAACGGACCTCGTTTTATTAAATAAATTATAATGTTCATTGTTTATGCTAAAGCAATTTTAACAAGCCTGCATGCCACCTCATACTCCTGGCATGCTATTTGATGATTCTACTCTTGCGCTTAGCCACACTATTCTGTTGTGATGTCCGTGGAGCAATAAACTCATGCCCAATTCTTTTTTCTGAACACTAACTCCTAAACCCCAGATCACGATACTCGCTACCATTATTTAATCTAAGATGTTTAAACCTTAGATAATTATTTGATTTAAATCATGGTCTTCTACTTAAATATTTCAAATATATCATATTTGTGTTTCAGAAAGTACACTGATAGTTTTCTGGTGCGATCATCAATTAAAGTGATAAAATATTGAGAATCTCCAATAGACATAACTTGATTAGAACCTCATTCATCAGTATGCACTAACTTCAACTTTTTGGATTTCACTTTTGACCTAGTTTTGAAAAATGTAACCTTTATTTATCTATCATAAACAAAATTTTCACAAAAATCTAACTCTATAGACTTCAAACCATGAAGTTTGTTCCTAGAAAATAAGACTTTATACCTTTCTCGCTCTTATGGTTAAGTCTGCGACGTTAAAGACCTGTATCAATCTTTATTCCAACTTCATCAATGAATTCAGACATCTAATTAATTAGGTAAAGAGTGTTGCCTTCGATATTACCCCGAGCCATCACCATTGCCCCTCTGATCATTTTCCATGAATCTCCTGTGAAAGTAGTCACATACCTTGACCTTACAAGTTGACTCACCGAAATCAAATTTCTCTTTAAACATGAAACATGTTTAACTTCAGTGAACTTCCAAACCATTCCATTAGACAACATGATATCCATATTACTATTTCTGACAATATAGTAACCCTTGTTATCTCTCAAATACACCTTCTCACGATCATATTAAGTGTAGTTTAACACATTTTTGTTGGGACATGCATGAAATGTAACACTTTAATCCAATATTTATAATTCAATACTATATGGGAAAGAAACAAGCCTTGGATTTCATCTGTGGAGACGTTTGTAGAGGGCACTTCCTATCTGAAACTCCACCACCAACCTTCTTCAAAGCTTTACAGTCCATGAAGTGCCTTTTGTTCCAGCAGTTCCAGCCTTCACCTCTGCCATTTCCTCTTCCTTATTGGATTTTCCGCTACTGGACTTGAATCTTTCACTGCCTGTGTTTCTATTTAGATTTTTTCTTTCATTTTCAACATTCAGTGCATAATTTGAAGTTCAAATGCTCACCTTCCTACAATTTTTTTAGTTAACACTAACCCCACAATGTCAACAAAATTTAACTTTATATTACCCGAAGACTCACTGCCATGACAAATCTATCCCAACTATCTAGCAATGAAAATAAAAGTAATAGTGTTATGACCAGTCATCAAACTGGATACCAACATAACATAACTGATTTGTCACAAAATTGATATTATTTAAATGTTCAGTCACTGAAATATTATCCACCAACATCATATTAAACGATCTTTTCATCAAAAAAATTATTTGAAACTGCTGGCTTTTCAAACATTTTTGTTAGTGCAACCATAAGATCTACCGTGATTTTCCCATTTACAGTGTTGAATACAATAGATAAGAAAAGTGAGCGACGGATCAATATTAGTGTTGTTCGATCAAGCACTTCACATTTTTCCAACGTCATCGATTCAAGCTTCTTAGTGGTTCCTTCCAGTGGAAAATACAATTTCTTTTGATGCAATAAATCTTTAATTTTCATTGTTCAAAATAGATAATTTGTACTATTGAACTTCTCCATATAGTACCTTGCTTAGTCAGCGATTGCTCTTACTCGAATCAAAGATCTTCAAAAAAATCTCATTATGATACCACTTGTGATAAAACTGTGGAAACCAAATCAAGGGATTCGAAGAAAAATACTTGAACATAAATACACAAAATAAAAAAAACACAAAAATGATGAGAGCAACAAGATTTAAGTGGAAAAAGGTGATAACAGGAAAAAATTACGGAACTACACCACACTAAGAAATTCACTATAAAATGAAAATAATTATAAAGATTACACCTCACTCGAGCCTCTCTACTCTCCTAGAACTCATAGATGCACCTCTCCTTTCTCTTCACACAAGAGAACTAACAGAAATCTAACCCTAACTAGCAGGACCGCTTCATACAATTCGCACGCACCTCCCACAGAGAAGAAACAAGGAACTTAGGAGTTGTTTGGTTTGTTGAAAATAAAATGTAATGTAAAAGATTTGTAGAGTACTGTGATTACAATATATTTAAAATATTTTCGAGTTATTTGATTCACTGTAAAATAAAGGTAAGAAATTTTATATATATATATATATATATATATTGAAGTAGATTAAATTTCAAAATATAATTTTTTTGTCCGTAGGCAACGGGCCAAGGGGCTGACTTGGTGGTGCCAAGCAGCAGACAACAGTCAGGGTAGAAAACTACAACAACTGTAGGCGATAGATAGTCGGTGACAGCTGCGGCGGACGACTAGAGTCGACGAGCAGGGGAGGTTACTTGCCTATACCATTTTACATGAACGGTGTAAATCAAATTTGACGAAATCAGCCGAATACTAAATTCAGCTAAATGAATTACGATAAACTTCAACAAATTCATTCATACTTTACATTATATTTGTAATTCTTTATACCAAACACAATTTTCTCAAATTTCTGCAAAAGAATTACATTACACCACAAATTCAATAACCAAACAACTCCTTAATGTCTCAAACTACAAGAGTTGGTTACAAGCGCCTAGGCTCCACCCCTTGGAGCCAAGTTTCAGGAGCAAAGATCTAGAATACTAGAAAAGAATCTTCTGTACACCTAAGTACCCCTACTGGTGATGGGTTTCCGCCTAGAAACTATTGTTCGGGCGCCTGCTCTAGCACTGAGCAACCCACTACCAGGCACAGGAGTGCCCCCTGGGCACTCGGTTATCTGTTGCATTGTTCCTTGCCAATCAGGCTTCACACATAACAATAGCATTTTACGTAACTTTGTAGTAAAATAATAGAGAAGTTTGGCACCACGATAAAAAGTTGGCAACATATTTATAAGACAGGAAATGCAAATATACAAAACGAGGGGTTACTTGACAAACCAAGCTTAAATACCTTGACAATAGCTAGAGCGGCAGAAATTGGATCTCTGATTCCAAGAACAGTCCAAATGAGTGAGTTGTCAGATCCAGCAGGGATGATGCCAATTGGGATTGAAATGGCTTCTTTCTGATCACTTCTACTTAGCAAGCCATTAAGAACCTGCATCATGCAACCAACAACCAAAAAAATCTAGTCATTACATCTTTCTAGCTTCATTAATATCACAAACTTTGATAAAAAAAATAACAAAATTAGGCAGCACATGTTATTGTATTGCAAAAACTCATGATATCAATCAAAAACTCAAAATTAAGCTAATGACTGATTTTAATAATTCAAACTTCCAAAGGATTATTAGCTACTCTGGTGGAGGAAAAATGTGGAAACTTACCTCATTCACAATCCCATCACCGCCAACACATATTATTCCTACACACAGAAAAGAAAATCTTGTGATAATAGATAATACATTTAATGAGGTGAAGCTGTATCAATAGCAGTGCATGATATGGCGTTTGATACCATCAGGGCAAGAAGTGAAATCAACATTGGAGGCAAGCTTTCTTGCATGACCAGCTGATGTTGTTTTAATCACATCCATTTCAAAACCTGCAAGCTGGCAAAAAATAATATATAAACAAATCAGATGAAAAAACTCAAGGAAAGAGTCAAGCATGTTCACAAGTCCTCTTTTTAAATATTATTACCAAGTATCATGCTTATATCTATTTCAGCTAAACAGTATAATTTATAGTAAGGCCGATAATCAACATGACTTCATGAGAGTATACCCATTAATTATTTTTTGTACTTATATGAGCATTCCATTGTTCAAAGCGATGTTGATATAGATGGGGATGTTAATAGTAGAATTCAGGTTGGTTGGTTGAAGTGGAGGAATGCGTCCGGCCTATTGTGTGATAGAAAAGTACCGCTTAGACTGAAAGGAATTTTTATAAGATGGCGGTGAGACCTGCAATGCTCTATGGTGCTGAATGTTGGCCTTTAAAAGAAAAGCATAATGCTAAGTTAGGTGTTGCCGAGATGAGAATGATTAGGTGGATGAGTGGCTTTACACTTAGAGACAAAATGCGAAATGAATATATCGGTAATAGGGTTGGTGTTGCGCCAGTGCGGATAAAATTTGAGATAGTCGCCTTAGATGGTTTGGTCACATTAAACGTCGACCACCTGATGATCCAATTAGGAGAGTAGATGTTTAGATACAACTTATGTTAAGAAAGGCAAGGTAGACCTAGGAAAAGTTGGGCTTATTGCATAAAAAATGATCTTAATTTATTAGAATTAAACAAAAATTTGACACTAAATAGGACGCAATGGAGAAAAAGGATTCATGTAGCCGACCCCACTTAGTGGGATTAAGGCTTTGTTGTTGTTGTTGTTGTCGTTGTTGTTGTATGAACATTCAATCTTTATTGCCTGATATCATGGTTATGCAAAGGTAGTACTGAATAGTCAGACCAGGCAAGGCTTCCATGCATCTGTCTATAGAGCAGCACCTCTGAATGTTTTTAGAGAACTGAACGAAAACCCATTGTATTATGCAACAAAGGAGCATGATCAACCGTGTACAATATGACACTTTTCTATAAACGTCACTTTGAATATCTCTAAATGTAATAATTGGATTTTTTTTAAATTACTTGCAGGAACCTTTCAAATTTGAAAGTCATGTTAATTTGACAAGAAATTTGCTTAAAGGAATAGAAGGATTCTCGTCATAGACAATAAAAATTCTCAACCACAGATTAAAGTGCTAGGTCTATGGTGATCAAAGAGGCTAATAGCAAGGAATAGATACAAAGAATATTTTTGTGGTATTAAATTGATAAAATATAATAAAAACAGAAAAAGTGTAGAAAGGGTACATTGCTTGTAATACAAACCACTGCCACACTCGTAATAGGGTACCAACAAATAGGGAATAGAGCTCAATAAGGATCCATTAGAGGTCTGAAAACTCAGATATCCTCCATAAAAACCACCTCCACCATCCATACAACATTAACTTTCTATGGAGACTGATATTCCTTTTCCCAATCCTAACTACTCCCAATTCTAATAAAATAGTGGAGATAATATCCTCTAATAACTTCAGATCATGAAAATGGCAATAAAAAAAGCAACCCTTTCTTCAAGTTGTCTTTAAGAAAACAAATGTACAAATGTATACCTCTCCAATCACTTGCACATCCTTGACATCTTCCCAGCTTACCAATTCTTCACCTACTCTCTTTAACTTCCCCCATAAGTAAACAAGGAAAATCACAAAATATTGTCATGATGAGCTGCAGTAGCACTCAGATCCATGCTTAGAAAAATGTCTCTCAATCACAAAAATCAGTAGCAGCACCTCTTTTTCACTTGTGTATAATCACAATTAGTAAGGGTGTGCACTCATTGTTTTAAACTGAAATACCAAGCCTAACCAAGTATATTTGGTTGATTTGTTTTGACTTGTTAAAGGATGGTTCGGTTTTTTGTTTTGAAATAAGGGTTATATGGATTTTGATTTTTGGTTCACTTTAAGAAAAAAAAATTAATTAAACCAAAAACAAAAATGTCAATAATAAAAATATAATTCTAAATATTCGATATATCATAATATATATATAGATAGATACATAATTTGATTGGTTGCTCATTTTCTTATTATTATATAACTAGCTTTTTTATCATTGCATTATCAAAACCAAACTTTTACCCTTCTTTCTCCAAAATTTCGATTAAAAAACTGAAATATTTAGTTGTTTGGTTATTATTTGATCAATTTGGTACTACTGATAACTATGTTTGGTTCACTTGGTTATCTAAGATCTGGTAACCTCACCTTCCGAACGGATCAAACGCTCACCCCTAGTCTGTTAGTAAAGCTCAAGTGGACCAAAATGTTCCAGTTCCAACAAGATATTGCAAAGCAATTTGTAGAAAAAACAATAGTTCACCACACGCTTACCATCCAGATGAAATTTTCCAACTTTCCTCCTGTGATATTTTCTTTGGTTTATTCCAAAACCATAAGTAGTAGCATGTGGTCACAAATATCAAACCATTTTAAAAATTGCACATCTATTATTATTTTTCCAGGAACATGTTTATCAATCATGACAGCAAATGATACGTTCCAATACACCCATAAAAATGTTGGGAGGCTTCTATTAGCATTAAAGTAGAGGATACAGCTTCAATTATAAGTCTAATCAATCCATATTTGAATCGAGGAAGATTTTCAGCATTAGTGATAATGCCTAGCAACAAGATAAGCACATCAAAGTACAATTCAAAATCATAAAGCAAAGAGTATTTCATATAGAATAGTTATGTTGAAAGCTCATAAGTTCATTGTTTTGTTCAGAGAAAATTAGGGTAGTTTACTAGACACGCACAGCATCAACAAATTCAGTCATTTTCTAAGTTGATAACAGAAATACAATTACAATGGTAAAACCAAAACCCACCTGAAAAATTGGTTCCACTTTACCATGGAAGACTTTACTTGATCGACCACGTCCAGAGCAAGGATTTAGTAAAATGAGCACTTTTGGTCGAATTCTGCATTTGATGGTTGGCCCATAATTGAGAGGTTCAAAGACATCAATCTCAGCACCAGGTTCCTTCTTGGATACCACTGGATGAGGTAAGCAATTAACAAAAAAATGTAGATCTGCAAAGGTTTTAACCCATTGGATGGCTTCTTCTGAAGTAGAAGAACAAAAACAAAGATCCCTCCTGCTTCTTTTTGGCTTCAACAAACAAGAAAGCCCATGTTTCCACTTTATGACTGGGTATGAATGCACTGTAAAATAACGCACACCAACAGCATATGATACCTAGCAAAACATAATAATATTTTAGGAAGAATAACTTTAAGGGAGGATGCATATGATCAAATAATTTTTTTTTCTTCCGACTTACAGATATAACATCCTCAAGTCCTAACATATGAGAACCCCAAATCAATGCTTTCCTAGTAAGCTTTGCTTCAACAAAAGCTGCAGCTGTTGCTTCTGGCACAGTTTGCTCATTATGAACAGTTCTATATTTTTTATCATGAGCAAGTTTTCCAGAGAAAACTTCAGATTCTAACAAGACAGATTGTTCATCTCCAATATCAATTCTATGCTCATGGGACTTGGCCTTTTCTGCATCATCTTTGACAACAACAGACCCACTTTGCCTTTGTCCTTTTGCTTTCTCTCTGGTTTCTGGAAAAATAGTAGGGGAGGAGTGTTGTGTCATTGGGGCTTGGGAGCGTCGGCTTCCCATTTGACGACCCAAGTGTCTCTGCACAATCCTTGGAGGGGTTGGCAGATGTTGAACAAACTATCACATATATGCCTTGAGTAAATGTTAGATACATGAACCTGAATTAAACAGAATGTCTGAAGTTATAAGGTAAAGCAATCTGTGGAATGAATTTTCAATTGATTTTGAGATTATAAATAGGGGTTTTAGGTTTGTAAATAACTCATTAGTCGCAGGTAGATAAAATTTCTAAAATGAAATGCAATTCTTTCTGCATTCATGATTCAATCTTTTCACTGCTTGAGACAAGGAAAAATTCAGAAGAGGTTATGTGCTTGTACAACAGAAGGCCTACATTTCTGGTGAATAATGTTCTATCTTCTTTCTTTTCTTCTCCAATTCCCTCTTATCCAACATTTACAGTACTGGTTTGAAAGTGATACTGTTTAGTTAGATCTACTATAATTTGGATTTCCCTACACTACATGAATTTTAACAATGTGTGCTTTTTTATCATTATTTTCATCATTAGTTTCTAGAAGGTCAAAATATTTTTATTCTTAGGGTGCATTTGGGGCAGCTTATCCACTGCAGTGGCATTTTCAAAACGCCGTCTCACCGTTTGGAAATTGTGTTTGAGCAGCTTATTTTAAAATACGGTTGGTTTTTCATATAAGTAGCTTATCTGGAAATGCACAAGATGCCCCAAACACACCCTTAGTCTTCCTATAATGTTTTGGTCTTCATTACATAGTGATTAATTATTTTGAAATAACAATTTCTTGCAAAATTTGAATATTTGTTGTACTCTTTAAATAATATTTGTAAAAATACTTTAGAGATTCTAAAAAACCATGTCAACAGTTCACATGGAGAATTGCCTAGAGTACCATCATAAGAGGATACTAAAAGTGGAGATGGAATATATTCGCTAAAATTAGAATTCAAAAATCATATATCCCTCAACTGGAAATAAACAAGGAATGAGGCTTGAAAAAACCAAACCTAAATAGTTAGGGTAAGAGTCATAAGCAACATTCGTACCTTTCAAGTTATACAGAAGGTAACGTCAACAAGTTTAAGAACATAGCATAAGCAAGAGCTCATAACCAAATGAAAACTAATTGATAAAAGGACAAAAAAAATATTTTTTTAATCAAATTACACATATTAGACATTTTCTTCCATCGCCGAATAAGTAGTTCGTAGAGGAGCTTAACGGCATAAGAAATTGAAGCTGTTTATTTTAAAAATATGGAGCAACGAGGGAAGAAAAGCGTTCTCAGATGCCGTGAATTCGAAATTACAGCTCGGATGATGATCACGAAGAGAAGAATATGCAAGCACAGAAAAAAAAACATGCAAAAAACTCAAGCCAAACCTGCTTATGGGCAGACTCGTATGATCATTCGTTAGAAATCGAGAGCTAATTTGAGCATCATTTCCCAGTAATGCTCGAAATTTCCAAAAAGAAACTAAGCCCAGAGACAACCCTGAATTATTTTCTAGCTAAAGTTACAGCCCACCGATTCCTTTGTTTATAAAACTAGCTCACAATGAGGAATTCAGAATTCAATCTGAATTCCAAGTCCACAAAACTAAGACCGGAAGAAGTCAATTACAAGGAAAACTGAAGACAACATATGTAACAAAGAGCATACAGAAAGAATCATAAATGTGAATGCCCAAATCACGAGGTGACCTAGGTCGAATTCAAACATATTCCCACCTTCTCACCGCAAACGGGAAACCAATTCCAGGAACCCTAGGCTCCGTCGGAGGGATCCATGCCTGAGACACTCAATAAGAAAAAACTTCGGTGAGGGAAGAATAGAAAGAGAGAGATATTGGGCTTTTACTGTTCATTCTTTCGCTCTTGTTCTCACTCTGTCGACGCCGGCGTGCCGGTGGCGCCCGTCGAGGGAGATATAAAGTGGCGGAGGAACAACGTACAAGTCGGAGATATATATATTATATATAACCTGGGCAAATTCAGCTCCAAATTATTGGTTTAGTGATATTACCTCAGGATTGATATAATCCAAACATCATTCGCATAAAAAGGAAAAGCATAAAATTTTAAGCTTTTTAATATAAAAATTAATTTGAAACAAAACTAATAATTCTATGCGAGACCTTTTTAACAGAATTGCTAGTGTATGGTTAAATATGTCTATCTATATTCAAATTCATGTGGGGCATGTTCAAATGATATGTCAACCGTATTAGGAGTAGTTATATTACTTTTCAATCTATACTTCTCAACTCAACCTAAAGATCTTGAGGGCTCATTTATTCATTTGCTCGTCAGCTCGGATATGGTCGTCAACTAAGTCACTAGGCCGCCACTCAGTAGCTCCACATCTTATGAGACGATAGAACAAACTAGAAAGTACGTATTTTTATGCATTTCTTATGTTTTTTCACTAGCAAATTATGTAGCATAATTAGCCTCACCCAAAATCTACAAATGAAAGGTTCGAGCTAAAATTTGGACACACGCTAGTATATGCTAAGAGAGATTACCATATGCAATCTTATACTAGAAACTCGGCTACACACTATCTGTGCTTCCTTCTGGAGCAATAAAATCAAATGAGCCTTTTTTCTCTCTAGGATCCATTTTTTCTCTTCTTCCTCTCTCCATTAAATACTCCATTTTCTATTTAAGTGTTTATGTCAAGATGGTGTAAACCCACAAACAATTGACAACTCAACAATTAGAAATTTAGTTAGAATTTTGCAACCATAAATCCTTTCATAATTCCTTATAATAAATCAATTTAACTGCGTGAAACATGATATATGAATTTCTTTTGGAACATTTACAAAGTTGGAATTCCAAATTTGTAGGTACAATCGATTAAAGTCCGTAATTTTGAATTGCAAACAATATAGAATTATGCAATATACAATATATTATTTCTTCCATCCATGAGAGCATGTGATTTTGTCTTTCCTCCATACCTTCCTCTCCTCCTATTTGGTGGAGTCTTTCAATGTCGGCGTTGTTCTTCGTGGTGATTGTAGGAATTGGTAAAGCAATCAGTTAGAGTTTAGGGTTCAATGTTGGCTTTGTTCTTCGTGGTGATTGTAGGAGTTGGTAAAACAATCAGTTAGACTTTGAGGCTTTGAACATCATTTAGTAATCGTGTAGGTGAAAAGCCTTTCCCTAGTGTGATTTCATTTTTAGAAAAACCTTAGGGTTTATGTTACAAGACCTAAGGGAAGTAGTTGTTAAAGGATATCTAGGCTATGTTCTCATCATTTCGTTTATATTATTGTGTTTTTTTGTTACTCCTTTGAGCACATAGCTTTAGTTTGCCTCGTGTCATATTGTACTGTCCCCATTTCAAGAGTGAAATGAGATTCTCGTGCCTTCTCTTGGCTCTTGGCCATTATATCAATGTTAGTAATCATGCTTCATTACCTTTATAATGACTTAAGGTTGCCAAGTTTGGTTAAGATTGGTGTTCAAACGTTGCTTTTCAGTGTAGGAACCCCGTCATAATTTTCATCTTAGGGTCATGACACCTTGGGAGAGATCCTGGCGGGCCTTCATTCAAGGAAGACGCCCCATAAAAATACAACTCCCACTTAGGGGAATCGACGACTAACAAGTGCTCATCAAGAGTCATCATTTAACGATGAGCCAGCTTGGACTGGATGTGCTACTTGAAAATTTGCCAAAGTTTGTCTTTTGATGGTTCACTGAGGGACATATGAAATGTTAAACTATTATAGGAGCATACCCTTAGTCGACCTAATCCATGCCCTTACACGACCTAACCCATGCCCAACCTAGGTCAACCCAGGTCCAAGCAAGGTCCAATCTAGGTCAACCCAGGTTAACCTCGATCCAATCTAGGACTAACTCAGATCCAACCCATGTCCAACACTGGTCCAACCTAGGTTTTACCTAGGCCCAACTCAGACACAAACTAGGTCCAACCCAGATCCAACTCATGTCAACATATGTCAACCTAGGTCCAACCAAGTTCAACCCAAGTAAATTGAGGTCCAACTTAATCCATACTAGGTCCGATATAGGCCCCAACCAAGTCAATCTAAGAACAGACAAGTCAACTTACACCATACTCAAGCTTAATTTCAACCTGCCTTTAGCTAGAAACCCTAGCTTACCTCAGCTCATGCCAAGCTCCAGTCAAGTTCAGGTCAAACTTATGCTTCATAAATTATGTTATTTTATATGACTTCATATTTAGTTTCATGTCATTCATTTCACGTGTAGTGTCAAAAATAAAATAAAATAATAAAAAATGGATAAAACAAAAATGAGTAGGAAAACCTCTCACAAGATGCTTCTCTTCACAAACTTTTGAAATTCAAAACCAAAACTAAAATAAAAACTTAGGAAAAACTTTATTTTTCACTAAGATTGACAAACTTAATAACCGAAAAAAAATACAAATTAAACATTAATTCAGCCTTAAACAACATCTAAAGCACTGCAACTTAAAAAACAAAAACTAATCCTAGGTAGATCCGACCTTAAGATAGTCTGTCAACTTAAGCACCAGAACTAAGGATTGTACACCTACCTTAACATAGTATAAGTATAGAAATCTAGATTAGTCTAATAGGTGCCCAAGTTAGTGTTAAGGACTAGGTCATATAAATTAAGTAACCTACCACCGGAGAATATAGTGAATACCCTAGCATGATTTAACTCATGGTTACTAACAAAGGTATTTCAAACTGACTTGAAATTATGAAACCCTCCACACGTCATGATTGTGGCACTCAAGGAGGACTTCTGGTTATGAGTTTGGTTATAGTTGAAGGATGTCAATGTGCCATGGATGATGGAAAGTCTTGAGCATCCTGATTGAGGATTTTATTCTAAAACTTTATGTAAGTATACCCATTAGGATTCCTTACAGAATCTAGAATTTCACTTCCATTTAGAAATCCTTCTTACCTGACTATATCCCCTAGTTTAGGTGCTTCAATAACTTTAGTTAGTCAAACTAAATATTCAACTAATTATTAATCATAAACCTTTGGATAAACCTCTAAATCTCTTTATCTTGGCCTTTTTATGACAATGTGTTATCAAATTATAATTCCCATCCTTTTGAGCTTAATTCTTCTAATTTGGATCCTTCCTTAACCTCCAATAATTTAAATTTGGAAGCCCAATATGAATAGCCAATATCATTATATTAATCAAGAATTTTTTTTAAGACTCACAAGTCTACCAATGTAATTAACTATGAGGGTGTTTTCTAAAATTTTATTTTTAAGGAGAGATGTACCCACTGTCACTCCTAATTGTCATGTCATATTTATTATTTTGAAGTTTTGATTTTGTTTTTTATGTTGTTATCTTAAAAGTTTTGTTGTTGTTTTCCAGGTCGTTTTTGTTTTGTTTTGGTGACTATTCTAAAAGTTTTGTTTTTGTTTATCCATGTCATTGTTTTGTTTTATTTTGAAAATATTATGTTTGGTGACTATCCTAAAATGTTTTGGTTTTGTTGTTGTTTGTCCAAAATGTCGTCCTGCAAAACAGAGTTAGCACATCCTATAACATGCAAAGAAAATCTAAACGAAACTTTTTGTCTTCACCCTGCAAAGAAAAGATTATCAGAAAATAATGTCATGTTCATTGTTTTGATTTAACATGTCCTGGATGTCAGTTTATGATTAATGTTTAATTTTGTCGAAATATCGGATTAATTTCATTTAATATCGATATTTATCAAATTTATATTTGAAATGTCAATTTTATGTCGGTTATGTCGATTTTGGTTTGAAATGTCGAATTTATGTCGGTTATGTCGATTTTGGTTTGAAATGTCGAATTTATGTCAATTATGTTGATTTTGGTTTGAAATGTCAAATTTATGTCTGTTATGTCGATGTTGGTTTGAAATGTCGAATTTATGTCGGTTATGTTTGAAATGTCGAAGTTATGTTAATTATGTTGATTTTTGTTTGAAATGTCGAATTTATGTCGGTTATGTTTGAAATGTCGAATTTATGTCAATTATGTCGATTTTTATTTGAAATGTCAAATTTATGTCGGTTATGTTGATTTTGGTTTGAAATGTCAAATTTATGTCTGTTATGTCGATGTTGGTTTGAAATGTCAAATTTATGTCTTGATTTAAATTTAAAATTGAATTTTGAATTTATGTCTGTTTGAATTTGAGTTGAAAGTTGGGTTAGATTAACTTGACTTCATATCTGTCTGAACTTAAGTTAAAAGGTTTGATTTAGATTAACTTGAGTTCATGTCTTTCTGAACTTAAGTTAATAAGTTTGGTTTAGATTAACTTGAGTTCATGTCTGTCTGAACTTAAGTAAAAAGATTTGGTTTAGATTAACTTGAGTTCATGTCTGTCTGAACTTAAGTTAAAAGGTTTAAAGTTAGATTCAATATTGATTGAATTAACTTGGATTCATGTCTGGTTGAACCTAAGTTTGATTCAATGTTGATTGAATTTAATTAACTTAAGTTCATGTCTGTCTGAACTTCAGTTAAAAGATTTTAACTTTAGAATAAACTTAATTAAGTTTTAAGCCTTGTTTAAATAGGACCTAAAATTTAATCAAGTCTAATAAATTAGACTTAATTAGAATTGCAGACCATCTAAGTCCTTTTTTTAGATAAGTCTTAAGTTTTAATTAAGTCTGTTTAGCTGTAGTTTATTAAGACATTAAGTCTAATAAATTAATCTTAGGTTCATGATTTGTTGTTTTAAATCTCAATTGCTTGATGATTTAATTAAGTCTAAGATGTTAGACTTAATTAAAATTTTATGTTGAATTTAGGTTTGAATTAAGTTGGATTAAAAGTTTAATATAGTTTGGTCTTAAGTTAAGATTTGACTTAAGCTCAAGTTAAGTTGAACCTATATTTAAAGTGGACTTAAGTTTAATATGGGTTGAACTTACATTGAGTTTAGGTCAGACTTAAGTTCATGTCGGGTTGAACCTAAGTTTAGTTTGACTTAAGTCTAACATGAGTTAGACTTAAATTGTGTTTGGGTTAGACTTAGATTCATGTCAGGTTGAATCTAAGTTTGGTTTGACTTAAGTCTAATGTAGGTTAGACTTAAGTTAGGTTTAGGTTTGACTTATGTTTATGTTGAGTTGAACCTAAGTTTGGTTTGACTTAAGCCTAGTGTAGGTTAGACTTAAGTTTGGTTTAGGTTTGACTTAGGTTTATGTTGAGTTAAACCTAAGTTTGGTTTAACTTAAGTCTAATGTAGGTTAGACTTAAGTTAGGTTTATGTTTGACTTAGGTTTATGTTGAGTTAAACCTAAGTTTGGTTTGACTTAAGTCTAATGTAGGTTAGACTTAAGTTAGGTTTAGGTTTGACTTAGGTTTATGTTGAGTTGAACCTAAGTTTTGTTTGACTTAAGCCTAGTGTAGGTTAGACTTAAGTTAGGTTTAGGTTTGACTTAGGTTTATGTTGAGTTAAACCTAAGTTTGCTTTGACTTAAGTCTAATGTAGGTTAGACTTAAGTTAGGTTTAGGTTTGACTTAGGTTTATGTTGAGTTAAACCTAAGTTTGGTTTGACTTAAGTCTAATGTAGGTTAGACTTAAGTTAGGTTTAGGTTTGACTTAGGTTTATGTTGAGTTGAATCTAAGTTTGGACTTGATTATTTAAGGTTAATTAAACCTAATTTAGGTAAGGTTTAATTGATTTAATTAGACTTATTATGGGTTAAGTCTAATTATTTAAGGTTAATTAAACCTAGTTTAGGTTAATTGATTTAATTAGATTAATTATGGGTTAAGTCTAATTATTTAAGGTTAATTAAACCTAATTTAGGGATGGTTTAATTCATTTAATTAGACTTATTATGGGTTAAGTCTAATTATTTAAGGTTAATTAAACCTATTTTAGGTAAGGTTTAATTGATTAATTAGACTTATTATGGGTTAAGTCTAATTATTTAAGGTTAATTAAACCTAATTTAGGTAAGGTTTAATTAATTTAATTAGACTTATTATGGGTTAAGTCTAATTATTTAAGGTTAATTAAACCTAATTTAGGTAAGGTTTAATTGATTAATTAGACTTAATATGGGTTAAGTCTAATTGTTTAAGGTTAATTAAACCTAATTTAAGTAAGGTTTAATTGATTTAATTAGACTTAATATGGGTTAAGTCTAATTGTTTAAGGTTAATTAAACCTAATTTAGGTAAGGTTTAATTGATTTAATTAGACTTATTATGAGTTAAATCTAATTTTTTAAGGTTAATTAAACCTAATTTAGGTAAGGTTTAATTGATTTAATTAGACTTAATATGGGTTAAGTATAATTGTTAAAGGTTAATTAAACCTAATTTAGGTAAGGTTTAATTGATTAATTAGACTTAATATGGGTTAAGTCTAATTGTTTAAGGTTAATTAAACCTAATTTATGTAAGGTTTAATTGATTTAATTAGACTTATTATGGGTTAAGTCTAATTGTTTAAGGTTAATTAAACCTAATTTAGGTAAGGTTTAATTGATTTAATTAGACTTATTATGGGTTAAGTCTAATTGTTTAAGGTTAATTAAACCTAATTTAGGATAAGGTTTAATTGATTTAATTAGATAGGTTTAAATGATACTTTAAACTTAATTAAGTCTAATTTTATCATTTTGGACTTAATTAACTGAATTTTGGGTTTAATAGGTTTAAATGATATTTTAAACCTAATTAAGTCTGATTTTGTCATTTTAAACTTAATTAATTAAATTTAAGATTAAATAGGTTTAAATGATGTTTTAAACCTAATTAAGTCTAGTTTTGTCATTTTAGACTTAATTAATTAAATTTAAGATTAAATAGGTTTAAATGAAGTTTTAAACCTAATTAAGTCTAATTTTGTCATTTTAGACTTAATTAATTAAATTTAAGATTAAATAGGTTTAAATGATGTTTTAAACCTAATTAAGTCTAATTTTGTCATTTTAGACTTTATTAATTAAATTTAGGGTTTAATAGGTTTAAATGATGTTTTAAACCTAATTAAGTCTAATTTTGTCATTTTAGACTTAATTAATTAAATTTAAAGTTTAATAGGTTTAAATGATGTTTTAAACCTAATTAAGTTTAATTTTGTCATTTTAAATTTAATTAATTAAATTTAAGATTAAATAGGTTTAAATGATGTTTTAAACCTAATTAAGTCTAATTTTGTCATTTTAGACTTAATTAATTAAATTTAGGGTTTAATAGGTTTAAATGATGTTTTAAACCTAATTAAGTCTAATTTTGTCATTTTAGACTTAATTAATTAAATTTAAAGTTTAATAGGTTTAAATGATGTTTTAAACCTAATGAAGTTTAATTTTGTCATTTTAAACTTAATTAAAGTTTTCCATTAGCCTATCATAGACTAGATTCATTTCAAACTTAGATTATTAAGGAAAATAAGCTAAGTTTATAAAAAGGTTATTTTTAGGATTAAAAATTATTTAATTGATCTTAATCCTAAATTTTTAAAATGTTACTTAAAGTTATTTTTATGACTTAGAAATGATTTTATTAGGGTTATTTTATGTTGCCCTAACATTTCTGGTCATTTTCATTTTTATTTTTCTTAATTTCCAATTTTTATAATTATTATTTGAAATAATTACAAGATTTCTTAAAAATTAGAGAAAAGTGTCATAGACATGTTTTCTGTCCTTGGAAAAATCATGAAAGATCCCTAAGAGCATAAAGATAAACGCCTCAAAGTTTCATATTTTTTTGATTTATAAATAATTTTTAATAATTAAAATACTCCAGAGAGTATTTAATTATTTAAAAAATTAAATAATGGGAATAAAATTATGATTTTTATTTCATAATTTTCTCCTCTTCAAGAGCTTTCCAGAGGTATTTTTATCATATTTTTGTGACCTCTAGATAAAAAGATATTAAATTTTGAAGTTTTTAAGGTTAAAAATAATTTTTAACCAATTTCTCGCCGCCAAACCCATCTCCCGTCGACACGCGTCCTCGTAAGCGTCGAACGAGCGGGAGGATCCGCTGCGGGAGGCCGAACATGGGACATCGCGGAGCGCGATCAGCGTCGTTCATCCCGAAACACGGGATCGAACGGCTGAGATAATTCGAATAAAAATTTTAATTATTTCAAGCCGTTAAACTTCAAACCTTAATATCTCACTCATTTCTTAATGAAATTGAGTGATTTTTGAACTTATGGAATCATCTAAACATGTAGAATATTTCCATACGGTGATGTAACATTTCTAGGCTAATATAATACGTGATATTTCAAAAATACGAATTATTTTGTGAAAAATAATTTCATACCTTTGCCGCAAGCAAATCAAGCTAGATCAGACCTTATAGTTGTCATCTAGGACCCCAATGGAAGATTATTGCTGCAGTAATTTGATCCAGAAGTCGGGCTTAAAGGAAAATTTTGAAGAGGTGGTTGGTTTGGGCTGTTTTTGAAATTTGATCAAATTGGCTCGATTGGGCTCAATCTATGGCTTGGATTTGATCCTAATGGATTGCTAAGACTCTTAGGAAGAGTTTTTATGTTGGGAGCAAGGAGATTTGAGCAGCCTATTGGTATTTCTAATTTTTTTCTTCCTCTCTTCCTAGGCTCGGTTTGGGCTCTATTTATAGCCAAGGGGGGCCATGGCTTAGCTTAGGTTGTTCTAGGGGAGTTGTCATCTCCCCTATTAACCCATTGGAGGAGGAATTCAGCTGAGAGGATAGCCATGGTGGTTTCTCCCAAGCTTTCCATGATGAGCTTAATGTTTTGGCTCTCCTCCATTGGATCATGCAAGAGGTGTGTAATGAGTTGTAACTTCTCTTCCTTATGAGCCTACACATCACCCTCTAGCCTTAGCAAATGGTGACACATATGCTCTCCTCTCATGATTCCATTTAACCATAGTGAGGGGTGGGTTTAGGTTTGGTTCTCTCTCCATTGGCTAGCTTGGGAGGTGGGAGATGAGGCTTAGTGTTGGCGGCCACCTCATGGCTAAATAAGGATGAGTCATGGCTTAGGGTGAAGGGGGAAGAGACACCTCACTTTACCCATCATGATGGGTGTTAATCCCATGGTTAAATGGTTTTAAGCTTAGTCTTATCATGTGCTAATTATGTCTCAAGATGGATTTAATTTGATTTTAGCCTAATAAATCATGGGAAGGCTATGTGTCATTTCATATCTTTTAATTTCCATTAGGTTATTAATTAAAGTTGTTAGAAATTATTTTATTAATCAATTTATTAATTGAAAGTAATTTCAAATTAATTAATTGATTAATTTTGTTATTTTTGTTATTTTATGATTTTAATTTAATTTTCATTTTAATTAATTATGTCATTTAATTAAAAATATTGAAAACTAAATCATTAATCATTTTAATTAATCAAAATAATTTTGAAATTAATTATTTGATTAATTTTGTTGTTTTTATTTTATTTTTACCTATTTTGATTAAAATAGATAAGTGTTGACCAATTTTGATTTAGGTTGACCCAAGTCAGCCTAAATTGATCAATTTAATTTCAAGATGTCTAATGTGACCTTTTTCAACTTTGTCATGGTTGATTTGATCACAATATTTGTGATTTTATCATTGTGGGGTTTTAGACATGTCATTGGGTCAAAGGGTTGACCTATGGGGTCAACATGTTTGGTGATTGGGTCTAGTTTGGTCATTTTGACCAAAGTTGACTTTTTAGGTCAAAAGGTTGACCTATGGGGTCAATAGGATTGGTCATTGGGTCTAGTTTGACCATTTTGACCAAAGTTGACTTTTTAGGTCAAAAGGTTGACCTATGGGGTCAACAGGGTTGGTCATTAGGTCTGGTTTGACCATTTTGACCAAAGTTGACTTTTAGGTCAAAAGGTTGACCTATGGGGTCAACGAGATTGGTCATTAGATCCGGTTTGACCATTTTGACCAAAGTTGACTTTTTAGGTCAAAAGGTTGACTATGGGGTCAACGAGGGTTGGTCATTAGTGCGGTTTGACCATTTTGACCAAAGTTGACTTTTTAGGTTAAAAGGTTAACCTATGGGGTCAACAGGGTTGGTCATTGGGTCTGGTTTGACCATTTTGACGAAAGTTGACTTTTTAGGTAAAAAGGTTGACCTATGGGGTCAAAAGGGTTGGCATTAGGTCTGGTTTGACCATTTTGACTAAAGTTGACTTTTTAGGTCAAAAGGTTGACCTATGGGGTCAACAGGGTTGGTCATTGGGTCTGGTTTGACCATTTTGACTAAAGTTGACTTTTTAGGTCAAAAGGTTGACCTATGGGGTCAACGGAGTTGGTCATTAGGTCTGATTTGATCATTTTGACCAAAGTTGACTTTTTAGGTCAAAAGGTTGACTTATGGGGTCAACATGATTGGTCATTAGGTCTGGTTTGACCATTTTGACAAAAGTTGACTTTTTAGGTCAAAAGGTTGACCGATGGGGTCAACAGGGTTGGTCATTGGGTCTGGTTTGACCATTTTGACCAAAGTTGACTTTTTGGTCAAAAGATATTGACTCATTATAAATGAGGTCAACAAAGGGCTTGCCTTTATAGTGAACACGACCCAAAAATAAAATAAATCTTATCTTACAGCTGTAAGGTAACGTAAAAAAACCTTACGACCGTAAACATACAAAGATTTTCGTCTAATGAGTGATATGGCCCATTATAATGTAGTATTTCCTTCTCTCATAAGGTATGTTATTTTTCAAATGTCACGCTCAGACATCTAGATAAAAATCTTCTGAATGTTCTATGGTGGGTGGGGACACAAAAATCTTCACCAATGACTTCTCATGAGAATTTTACATTGGCTTTGATAAGGCTTGTTTTTCTTATCTCAAATCTTATTATTTATCTTCCTACAAAATCTTCTAAATAAGAAGAAAACTCTTATATCATTATTTTCTTTACTCCTATCCATAGACACAATACATATTCATGATCTTAGTGAATTGCCTAAACATTATATGCTTCTTTCATTTGGTTTCATTCTAAATATCTTATATTCCTTCCTCATAATGTTGATACATTTTTTTTCACCTTATTATTCCTCTCATAATTGTTGATCAACTTATTCAAGATCTCACCTATCTTTAATTATAAATACTTATATAACCATCATGTTTTAGTGCATAATATAGAGCATTATTCTTTATTGTTTAAAAGTCCTAAGTCTAGTTTAGAAGAAGTTCAATTCCTAATTGATTTAAAATATTCTTCTGCATTTTTATCTACCATCAAACTCATATGACTTCTATAACCTTTCAATATACGATTCTAAATCCTTATATCACATGATAGTAGAAATAAAATTATTTTACTTTTCAAAAAAAAAAGAAAATTCCATCAAAGAATTATGGACAATTGGTTGAGTGTCATTTTATTATGTTTTATTGTTATGATAGATATTATATAGCTAAAATAATGTTTAAACCCCATAAATCACTCTATGAATATGAAATTACTACTATAGCAACTGATAATTTACACAAGGAGGTAAATTAGGCAACAAAAATATATGTGCAGTAATAATTTTATACATGTTTATTTTTACTAAAATATGGAAACTATATCAGATATGTGACAAAATACTGAAGAATGAATCAATATAATAAAATATAGTTTAGCAATCTATTCCAAAAAGTATGAGAGAAGTAAAATCAATCATATGAATAAAAACATTAAATAGAAATAAAATCATAAAAACAAGCATATATTTTAATGGTTCAGTCAAAGCCTACATCCAAATAGATGTTTACAACACTAAGAATTTCTAATAAAACCTACATTATAATAATTTGTTACTTCATAGGCTGAGAAGCCCTTAAAAATACCCATACACCTAAAGAGCACTTCCTTACATCAAGAAATTCTCTTCTTGTACCTTCTTTGTGGCAACAAAAAAAAAATTCTTTGATTTTTCCACCACAATGCTTAAAAAAAATTAATTAATAATATTTAAATAAAATTAAAACTATTTAAAGAGCTTCTTACACACATTCATAGATCTGTAAAAAAGTCATAAAGCTCAAAATCCTTCAAAGTATGAAAATGATCTTCATGAGCCAACAAACAATTTTATTTCTCACAAATCTCTATTCTCTACTTAAGAAAGTTTTCAATACGAAAATCACTTGGGTAATGTAAGAGAAATAAGAGAAACCCAAGGATTTAAATAAAGATATTACAATAAGCATCCCATTTCTTTTTTTTTTTTTTAGGGAAAAAAATTATTGGGGCATAAAGAGTTTAATTAAAATATTAAAATAATTTAATTAAACCTTTTCCACATTTTTTTCTAGAATAAATTGCTCTAAAATCTTAAATCTTTTGGACCAAATTCAATTCAAATTTATAAAAATTATTCTAACATTTTTATTTAATTTAATATTAGTTCTTTTAAGGCATTTTATAGTCCACTTGCTTGCTTATGCATTAGATCCTTAATGTTTGAGATATGTGACTTTTATACATGAAAAATACATACACAAATCAATATCTGCAATCATGCACATTATTTTTATGTTATCGTATTTACCTACAAAATCTACACTTAAAGAGGAAAATTATATGTGGATTCACCCCTTAGTGTAATTTTTAGTCATCAATATAAAGTCATAGGTTCATGAGCTTAACAAATTTAAGCAAATAATTTTCATATTTTATGCCATTAACATAAATATATAATACAAACAAAATTATAATATGAATAGTTTAGGGGAACCAATTTCTTTGTAACTATATATAGGATGTATATGACCTCACTCTTTCACTAATAAATATCATAGTAATGATATATTCTATAATCTATCATTATGTTATTACACAAATAAATTATGTTAAGTTTATATGTCAGACAACATTAACTTAATGGTATAATAATTGCTGATTTGTATTAATTTGATAGACTTGACCGCTGACTTGGAAAGTCAAGCTTTATAATTAACATGCAATCAGGATTAAGTTTAAAATAGTTTGAATTATATCCAAATAGGACTCCACACCATATTTAAAATATTTCTTTTAAAAAATGTCCTATGCATGAAGTCAAGACCGCAAAATTAAATAGATAAATAAAATGTATTTCTTTTCTTAAAAATTTAATCTGAGATTCACTAATAGATAAACATTTTGCTGCACGATTAATTAATGTTTTTTTTTTAAAATTATAATCTTATCACTAACATAGTTATTTTTCTTTTAAATGGGCATCTTCATTCAATAATATTCAAAATTAAATAGAATAACAATAATTATAATCATGCTTTATTAGCTTAAATATTCTATAACCTCTCACCAAATAAAGCCAAAATTGATTCACGCACAACCATCAATGACTCCGTGGAATTGTTAAGTGGCTGGTCTTCATTGAATTATTCATTCAGTTTTAGAGATGATTACTTTTTGAAGTTAAAGTTATGGGTTTAAACTTCACTAAGATCAATTTTTATGAGAGTTGAATATGTTGGACCTTGATTTGTTATTGAATTTAAAAACAAAGTTAATTATGCATCATTAATTAATTTTTATTTTACATAAATCTCGAGATATTTTTAAAATAAGAAGAAATTCTGATTCAAATTAAAGATTAAATAGGACCCCTTTCGATTTCAGAAGTTTATAGTCAAATTGTTTGTCTCAACAAAACAAACCAGATGATACTAAATTGGTTCAATTTGAATCAAAACAAATTTAGATCAAGGTATTGAAACACATTTTGGAGAATTCAAGTCATTCATTGAATGACCAAATGAACTCTAAATTTGACATAGTCAAATCGAGCGTCTCAATGGAGATATCTAATGAGCCTAAGCTGGCTTAATTTTGATGTTAATAAGGCTCTCAAATCATAAAAAAACCTTTATGATCTCGGGGGATTAATACAGAGTCATCCAATCAAGTGGTAAAGAGAGTTATTTGGCAAGGATCAAAATGTCTCTCCCAAGATGCTATAAATTAACTCTCTTTACTTGAAAAGCAAAAAGGAGAAGTCAAATTTAAGTGTTGTTTTGGACCGAAGAGTCAGTTATAACTTCCGAGCTACGTGGTCGTTAATCATAGTTGACTACCGCTCATCGGCCACCATCAATCAATGTTGTTCGCCACTACTCACCACCATTGGTGAACTATGCTCTCTAATATTGTGTCCCAAATACAATATAATGAATAATGTCATATTAAATATCCAATGATAAATTCTTGTCATAACTTTTTATGACCATCATTCAGAATATGATGACTTTTTTGGACTTTTAAAGTTTTCTCTAATTGTATATGGATAAGCATCGTATTCTCTATAATATTCTAAACATGTTGTCTTGATTGTGGGAAAAAGGTTGTATCTTTGTACGTATACACTTACACTAATTTACTATGCATGGCCTAGGCCCGTAATTTATACCCTTTCTAGGATTTTCCACATAGAAAATCTGTCTCCTGTTATTTTTTTTCTATTTATGTGTGTGCATGTATTGGATCTTTTTGCTATTAACTTTCTATTAATCACTGTTTCATCACAAATTTTTTTAACGTAATAGTTTGCGTCATTTAAAGTTTTTCCATTAACTAAGGCAATCTTTCAACACCTAATTCCAATAGGGTTTAAGCTTCCAAGAATTGATGCTTATGATTGACTGTTTGACAGGTATGAACAAATTGATCTTCAAAACCATCATTCAAATTAAAACAGCCTCTGGTGCATCCTTTTTAAAGTATTTTCTTTGACTCTTAAAGGAAAAACATGCATAGGTTTTATTCGCACGCCAATAGAAAATATTCATACCTTTAGTGATGTCACTAAAATATTTGTTGAGCAATCCATCATGAATCAAAGGATTATCAAGGACTTTTCTCACATTTCCAAGATT
Source organism: Papilionanthe hookeriana x Papilionanthe teres (assembly GCA_022702705.1). Classification (NCBI taxonomy): domain Eukaryota; kingdom Viridiplantae; phylum Streptophyta; class Magnoliopsida; order Asparagales; family Orchidaceae; genus Papilionanthe; species Papilionanthe hookeriana x Papilionanthe teres. The sequence goes on along the minus strand of CM040438.1, from coordinate 53,120,680 downwards.
CTTAGTGTGTCACTTAATGATTATTTCTTGAGATTATTTCTCAAAGTTCATCAAATTTCACGAGTAAATTCAGAACTACTGAGAGGTATTTTCTTGGGAAGATTACATTATGTTCCTTTTTACTCAATTTTGATGTGGGAGATACTTCGTTCTTATGCTAAGTGCATCCATTGTGTGCAGATAGAAATTTATATAAATAAAACTATTAGCATACATAAAAAAGTAATTTGTGCCTCAATGAGGAAAGAATAACATAAATCTCATAGATACTACTTAAGCATCTTAGTAAAAGATGTATAAGCCACAAGAAAAACTTCCTTTGCCCCCTCAATCAAAGAGACATGAATATTGGTTGGAGAAAGAGTATACAAAATTTAGTATATCATTTGTCAACATCGTGATGGTGATTCAATATAAGGAAACTCTTAAGTTGCAACCTTTTTTGAGGCCAAATATAAGATATCAGGAAAAATATCTTCACTTTCATGGAAATCAAGGCCATAATAGTGAAGCATTCTTTTCAACTCATGAAGAAGAGCAAAAGGTTAATTCATGAAGGTTATTTTTGTTAATTTATTCAAATCAAGATCACCCACACCAATAATTCTCTTATTATGGTGCAACAAGCCAAAAAGAAATAATGATAGAATCATTAGAGTCTTGGAAAAGTTGTAAAGATAATAAAAACGACCATTACTATACAAGTAAGTTCTTAACATATCTAATGAAGAACCTTCATTAAAAAAACTCTATGCAATTAGTTCTATCACTTTGATGAATCGGATCATGAGTGTTCCAAATCTATCACCATTACCTTCTTACTAAAAGTTTTGCAACCAGTGAACCTTATTATAATATAAGGATAATCTTGGTCGATGAAGGGAGTTCAATAGATATCTTATTATGCTTAACTTTCCTTTGTTTAGATTTAACTAGGAAAAGCTACAAATTGTAACTGAACCTCTCCACAACTTTAATAATATGCCAATAAATGTTAAGGGGACAATCGCTCTCTATTACTTTGGAAGTATTCCCTCGACAGACAACTCACATGATCCAATTCATTATTATTGAGTTTGCATCAACATATAATTTCTGTACCGCAATTCAAGATAAATTTTTTAACACCCTCCAAAATTGGTGACATACACGGGGATAAGAAATTAGGACAATCGAACTTCCTAAATCAATTGGTTGACGCTTCCACTATTAAGCAAATGCTTCTTATTATCTTAGTTCTATCACTAAGATAAATGTTTTATGAATGCTTATTGTGGTTACAACTCGATAGAAATAATTACCTTTGATGTGGAAGCTACTTCTTTCTGACAAATAAAGGTTTGCTCTACTAAAGCGTAATGCTCTTTAGGCTAAAAAATGTTAGTACACATTACCATTCTCTCATGAACAAGATTTTCAAACACATCATTCAGCATGCCATGGAGTTATATATCAAGGACATGATGGTAAATAGTATGAAAACCTATAAATACATTCCTGACTTAAAAAAATATTTTCATCTTCTTTGAGAGTATAAAACACACATCAACCATGATAAATTTTTCTTAAGAGTCACATTAGGTAAGTTTCTCGGATTTATGGTCACTCACTATAGAAATAAGGTGAATCCTGAGAAAATTATGGTGCACAAGATTATGATGACTCCTAAAAATATAAAAGAGATGTGAAATTTAAAAAGAAGTATAGTTGCACTATCTCATCTTCTAGCATGTTTAGGACACACGTATCTATATTTAGGAGCATTTGAAATAATAGTTTTTATTTGATAAATGTGTGTCAAGTTACTTTTGATCAACTCCAAACATAGTTAAAATTGCCACCTCTATTATAAAAAATAACACAAGTTTGGCCATTATATCTTTATCTTTTAATTTCTTTGAATGCAATAAGTCTGGAAAGATTAGGGAGGAGCTAAAAGTTATGTAGACCATTCACTGCTTTAGTAAAATTCTTTTAGACTAAGAATGTTATTATTTATTAACTTATAAGATAGTTCCAAAACTAATAATCTTATCTTGAAAATTAGGACTCTATTTTTGAAGCCCACACAATTATTATCAAAACAAACCTTCCTGTAAAGGATATCTTGTAAAATCAAGAGGTATCTGAATTACAAATAAAGGGGTATATGGAATTAAGAAGTTTGATATCCATTTTTTTATCAAGTTCTGATATCAAATCACAAGTGATCCCTAAATTTATTGTAAAATGTACAATTCACACCCCTATTGAGTTGATTATCCTCCCTCTCTCAATGTCTTCCTTATAGACTCTATATGTTAATGAAGCTTCTAGAATTTTGTAGCTGGATCCAGTGTTTTGCTTTTCTGTCTTAAGCAAGAAAGTTTGGAGTATGAACTTCATCTGAAATTTTTAGCAAAACATAATGTTATTGAATATGAAGCCCTTATCATTAGATTAAGACTTTCTATCATTTATGAGCTAATCCTTTGTACGGATTCCTAAGTTGTAAACACCTAGGATGAGGGGGACTTCAATGTTGATAACACCTGGATGGAATAATATCATGTCATAGTGAAAGTAATCATTGATTATTTTGAAATGCATCGCATAATTCACATACTTTGACAAGAAAATTCTCATGTTGATGCCTTTTCTAAGTTAGCTAATTCATTAACTAGAGATATGTAGTCAAAACATAAATTTTTAGAGTATTTCTAACTATTGGGAGACACAATATATCAAGGAAATGAATAAACGTTATTGCCTGGATCCTATGATCTCCTTCCATCAAAGCATAGCACTTCTTAAAGACAGGATTGTAGCCTGGTGCGACTTTTTTAAATTGCCAAAATTTATGAACTCGAGATATATATATATATATATATATATATATATATATATATATATATATATATATATATATATATATATATGTATATCTATATATATATATATATGTCTATACATATATATATATAGACATATATATATATATAGATATACATATATATATATATATATACACATATATATATATATACATACATATATATATATAGATGTATCTATATATATCTACTATATATATATATATATATATATATATATATATATATATATATATACATATGTATGTATATACATATATATACATATGTATGTATGTATATACATATATATACATATGTATGTACATATATATATATATATACATATATATGTACATATATATATATATATATACATATATATGTACATATATATATATACATATATATATATACATATATATATATATATGTATGTACATATATATATATATATATATATATATACATATGTATGTACATATATATATATATATACATATGTATGTACATATATATATATATATATATATATATATATATATATATATATATATACATATATATGTACATATATATACATATATATGTACATACATATGTATATATATGTACATACATATGTACATATATGTACATACATATGTACATATATGTACATACATATGTACATATATGTACATACATATGTACATATATATATATATGTATATATATATATACTATATATACATATATATATACATATATATATATATATACATATATATATATATATATATATATATATATATATATATATACATATATATATATATATATATATATATTGATTTAGTTTACTATTGAGTCACACAATTAAACACAAGTATACGTATCGCTCAAGTAATATAGGGCTCTAATGGGTCCTAGTTATCGATCCCACGAGGAGGCAGTTAATTTGATAATGTAGCACAGAAAGCACATCACGAATCACAACACGATTACAAGTATTTACTAATATTAAAAGAGAAACAAACAGTTGCAGTTACTAATTCTACCAAAGTATGTTCTAACATTCTAGCAAGTTGACTAACACAAGACTAAATTTATAACAAAAGTTCAATTGTAATAAAGAATCTTCCTCCTCTCCAATAATAATGTAATGATTTAGTGACGTAGATCTGTGATGCAAATGTATTGTGCTAAATAGGAGCATTCCTATTCTTTACCCTTTTCCAAGCGCATAAAGAACATTGGCTAATCATAAGTTCAGTCCCCAAATCCGTGGTTAGGCTAGGAGGATGCTGGCTATCATTCTAGAGCTCCCACTTCCCTTCCCCTGAAGGCTAACTCTCGTTTTGGTTTCCAAACCCTAGGACCAAATTGGGGATTTTAACTTGTTACTCTAAATCTCTAATTCTACGCTCATCAAAATATATTTCCCTATTTATTTGCACTCAACCCACATGAACTACATCACTCATTCATGGACATTCAATGTGACCTTCAATTTTGTTGTGCAACTCATAATCCTTCGGAACATATGTTTCCCAACAAGTTTTAACAATTTAATTGTCCAGATAAAAAATTAAATGAAGTACGAAGTGAAAAGGTCATCACAAATTCTCCATAATAAATAGGCACAACATTTCCATATCATAACATCAACACATCACATGAAAAGGAGGAAGACAAAGAAATCTACTCAAGACTAATGAGGAAATGATGACAAAATACAGATTTTATATATATAAGTAATGTTATACAACCAGAGTAAAGAAAAGACAACTTATCTCAAACTCTTTCCCAAACGAATCTCAAACAATTCCTTTGACTCCTCTTCTTTCTTCACAACAACACACAATTCTCTCTTTTAGATAAGTAAGGAAGAAGAAATCTCTCATTTTTCCTCTCCTCATACACTCCTTAGAAGAGAACACACAAACCTTAGATGGACTAAACAAAATGAAAAGACACTCACTCCTCTCTTCCTCACATTAAAGACTCTCTCCCCCTACACTCCTTAGAAGAGAACACACAAACCCTAGATTTACTAAACAAATGAAAAGACACACTCACTCTTCACTCCCTCACACTCAAAACTCTCTCCCCCTCTCTAAACTTGGCTCCAAAATAGTTTAAATTCAGCCATAACTGATTTCTCAAGAGTTTCTTCAAGCATCCCTCCAAAATCCAGCCAAATACATTGAATCTAGTTTAAAATTGAGATAGGGCACGGATCGGCATAGGATAGGGCACCGTCCGGTGCTATTTTCAACCTTCTGGTCAAAACTCTCTGTAAATTGGCCCAGTCCGGCGCTGGTGATAGTACCATTCAACATTGTTGACCTCATTTTGGTGAGGTCTTTTCTTTCCTCTCAGTGCTTAGGATCTAGCCATAAGATTTCTCCTTGACTATCCTAGAAGACTAGAGATGAGACACACCATTTAGAAATTCAAACCTAAATCTTAGTTCTCTTTGGAATCTTACATAGATGGCCATCAACCTCCAAATCACTTAGAAGGTTGGGACCAATGTGTGGGAAAACAAAGATGAATTCCTATAGGATGTTCAAGCCTTAGGACAATCCTGGGTGGCCTGGTCTTGGTGAGGTCTGGCTTGTACACACTGCACTCTCACACCCATCCTAAACCCTGAACCATCCCTACCTAATCTTGACACTCGGTTCATTGGAGCACTCATGTGGTTAAGTCCGAACCCACAGCCGTCGACTAAGAGGGTTAGGAACAACATATGAGATGTTCAAAATGGACATTTCTTGGTCCATGGCTCACTTTAAGCTTTTTCACCCTCTCAACCATAATCAAATTCCATTTTTACCAAAATTCTTGGTTTTGACATTGAGTCATTCAAACCTACCTAAGATTACCAAAATTACCCCTACAACCATAAAACTCTCCAAAATTTCCTAAAAAATTCCCAAAATTCCCAAAAATCCTAAAAATCATTTTAAAACAATTCCCACCTCTTAAATCCACCAAAATACCCCAATACCCTCCAAATAACCTCCCAATACCCTAATTACCCCTTTTAGCCCAAAATTCTAAAAATTCCAAAAATTCCCAGAAAATTCCAGAAAATCCCAAATATTCCCAATTTCATTTTCAACTACACCATAGCCCAATTTTGCCAGAATAACCCACTTTTATTAAAATCCCCAATTTGACCCATTTTTAACCTAAATGGACCCAATGTCAAACCTAATCAATCCATTTGACCTCAATTTTGCCCAATTTCAATTCTAAAATTTCATTAAACATCCCCACTACCAATCTAAACCAAATTCAAGCCCAAATTGATTCACATTTGAGTCCAATTCCATTTGAAATCCAAATCCCCAATTTGCCCAATTAATCCAAAATTCCCCAATTAACCTAATGTCAATCATTTCTCCCCAAATTTCAATTCTAAACCTCCCATGGTACTCCCATGAAACCCATGCAACTTTCAATTATCCCAATTTGAGCCTAAGCTTAACTTAAACCTATTTGGAAATCAAGATTATCCCATTTTGTCCTAACTTTAATCCATGCCCTAAATCTACCAAATTGATTGGCCTAATCCTAAAATTTCCTCCCAATTGATATTGGGAACTCTTCAATACATTCCCCTAGACCATTTGAAACTTTCAATTGGATCTAAACCTCACCCTAACCCAACTTGGACCCAAGTTGATCCAACCTTGCCCAAATTAACCAAAATCCCAAAACCCATCAAATTGATCTTTCAATTGAACTCAAAACCTCTCCATGTCTTCATGAAAGTTCTTCATGGCAATCATTTACACAATGTTGCTCAAGACACTTGGACCCAAATCAAACTCAAACCCAAGTTAGCCCAACCTAAACCCAAATGAGCCAATTTGAACCTATGACCAAGCCTAACCAAATTGAACCAAATGTGACTGAACTAAAATATCCACAGCTACCATTTGAACCCTAGGAACCACCCTAGGTCCACCTAGCCCAGGCTAAGTGAGCCATGGACCAAGGGTCCCCCATTTTAAGGGATCTCTTTCCTTAAGTGGATAAATCCTCTTTCGCCTCACCCCAAATCCCCCCTTACCTGGTTAATCACCATTAAACCCTGCCACCTGACTCACCTGACTTAGGGCCAGCTCCCCTGTCCTTGCCGGCCGGCCGGCCTAGTCGCCGGAGGGGGTCAAAACCGAGAGCCACCACTTGGCTAAGCACACCCAAACTTACCCAATTGGCCACCTCAGCCAAATCAAACCTTGGAGCCTCTCTGCTCTCCACCTAAGCAACTGAATTCACCCACCAATTGAGCCCTGGCTCAGCCTAATGGCCCTGGCCATTTAAATTCCACCTCTCGGCCATGAGAGGTTGTTGAAATTTTCCTCAACAGAACCCCCCAAATCATCCCCAGAGCTTCTCTTAGTCTAGAGAAGAAGAACGCTACTGCTTTCCTGCCTCAATCTCCACTGGTTGCGCTTAATTTCAGAGCTCAATCTCAGGCCAGGAAACATGAAACTTTACCATAGTGAGTCAATCTTCAAATTGATTGACTCTACACCTTCACCAGATCAAGGGAAGAAGTCCCCCAGCAAAAGCCCCCTCACCAGGCCAGCCATTCCTCCTATCGGCCAAGCTTTGAAATCAGGCTTGGATGAAGTCATGCCTAGACAATTCACCAGGACCAGAGGCTTCATCCCTAGGCTCCTCCAGCTCCAACGAACGTGCCGAGCACATCCAATCGAGGCTTCAACTCTTAGACCAAGGTATGGAAACTCCTCTTGCTCCCGAGCTTCTAGCGATTCTCCATTTTGTTTCACTTGATTTCGATGCATGTTAGCCGTATGGATAGACTCCTCTAGGCTAGACGAGCATGTAGGAAGAAACCGCACTCAACTTGGTGGAGAAATGAGGGAGATCTTAGGTTTTTAGTGTGGAAGGTTCTCGGGTTAGAACGATTGGGGACGATGAACAGATGCCGTCCATTCGCGTGTGTATCGGGTGGACGGCCAGGATCGCGTCGGACGGAGCAATGAGACATGAACCGCAGGCCGCGTGGCGTTGAGTCAGATGGTAGCGACGAATCAGAAGGCGACGCGTGGGACTTCAGAGCTGCCGAGGATGACGCGGCGCCGCGCTGGATAAGTAGATAAATGGGGTATTTTCTGAATTATTTAAATGCCCTGACCTTTGAAAATTCATATCTTTGCATAGAAAAATCACAAAAATAAATTAAAAAATACCCTCTTGCTCAGTGAACAGAGGAGAATAATGTGGAAAAAGAATTGAGCTATTTTGTTGAGTATTTAATTTTTAATTAATTAAACACTGATTTGAGTATTTCAATTCTTCATTCACATACACATTTCACCATGGCATGAGACCATAGGGCTTTTGTAGCCTCTGTTCTTGGGAACATTCCCTGAATTTTCCAAGGCCAGAGGCCATCTCTATGGCAAGTTATTTATTTTCCAAGTTTATGTGTCTGTTTTTGGTATTTTAATTCTAATAATTAGCATGTTGATTAATAAAATTTAGGAAAATTAGGGAAGGTATCTTATGACCAGAGGACCCTAGAAAAATTATGGCTTGACTTAATTCCTTAAAAATAACCCTAATTAGCCCAAACACTTAAAATTGAACTCTAATTAATTAGGAGTAACCACACATCAAAATTACTTGAAATCAATTCTCCACTGTCATTTAGGATACATAGAACCTAAAATAAATTTCAAGTCAATTGGAGTTAATTTAACCCACTAAATGAATTAGTTAAGTGACATAGCTATTTTAAAAATTAAAAAATGCATAAAACCCAAAATACAATTCAAAAATTCACCAATCTTATTTTGTGGGCTCTCTGGCATCAGAGGAGTCTAAAAAAGTTAAAATTGGATTTTTCTAAAAAATTTCATTTTTAACCATATTCTTAATATTTTAATAATTAAAAAATTGAAAAAAAACACAAAAATATTAAAAATCACAAAAATGTCATATTTTATTCATTATTCACTTAGGAACCAACCAAATATTTTTCTTAAGTCTCTAGGTTAAGATATTGAATTTTAAAGGCTTAATACAATTTTTTAATATTAAAAAATAGATTTTTAACCTTTCTCACTAAAATAATTCTAAAAATTTAAAGAAAAATGAGAAAAATATAAAATTTATTTCTCCGAGCTCCATGGGATCAGAGAGACTTAAGAAAAATATAAAACTCGATTTTCAACTTTATTTTTATTATATAATTAATTAATATCTTAAAACTCAAAATAATTATAATAAATAAAATATAATTTAAAAAATCACCAAAATTAGTCCAAATGGTCCTATGGTGAGTAAGAACATCCCATGATTTTCTTAATGACAAAAAACTTTACCTTGGTCATGTTGTTGAATTTTCATTGAAAATCCTTATTTTTATTAAAATAATTATATAAATTAAATCAAAAAAATGTAGAAATCACTTTTTCTCCTCTAATGTCTTAATTGACATGTGAGTGAAGTGACATAAAAATTTCAAGTTCATTTGAGCTCAATTTAGTGAGTTATGGAGTGAACATGCTTAAAATGGCATAAAAGTAATTAAGGATTTTAACCCTAATTAATGCTTTAGGCTTAATCAAAGGGAGGGATGAATATTTGATCTTAATTTTCTATTGGATGATTGAAACTTAGGGAATTAAGGAGTAGAAACCCATTAATTACTTTTAATAAATAAAAAAATAGAGCATTAATTAATTAAATCATTATTTCAGGAGAATAATTAAAATTTGGATTATCATAATTCGGGATATGATTTAAGAAGATATCAATCCTTTAATTTAAAATCCCTAAATAAATCACTCCAATAATATTCAGCTTTTAATTAACTATAGAGAGATAACGATCAAAATTAATGATTAAAAAAGAGATAATTTTTTTAATTAAGTTAAAGCTTAAAACATTAAATGATTTAATAATCAAAATAAAATAAATCTAAAACATTAAAACTAATTTGAAATCACTTGGAAACAAACTTAAAACAGATTTGAAACATAAAAATTAATTTCAAAACAATTAATAAAAAAATGTGAAAACCGAACCAAGTAGAATAAACCTAAAGAACTATGAACCAAATTTGAATTCATTAAAATTTAATGAAATTAAATAATCTAGACACCTCTTTCAACTTAAATAATTTGAGATATTAAAGATTAACCTAGAACAGTTCATGATTAAACATCATAAATTAAATCATTTTTAGAACATTAAAATTAACCTAAAATATTAAAATCATTTAAAACATAAAGGTTTAACTGAATTAAACAGCTTGAAAACTTTTTCAACTCAAAATGATTTAAAACACCTAAAAGGACCAACTAAAACTTTATAATTAAATCAAAACCACTTTAAATCATCAACTCAAAACTTCGATTAAGATTGGTTAAAATCTTTAATGAACCAATTTGCCTCTAAAGACTTTCATTATTATAATTCTTAAATAAAGCATCAAGTGAAATATCACTTCACTCATCAGACAATCAAATGTCCAAGTTCACTGAGCAAGAAACCAAATTTAACTAAATTTTTGCATGATAAAATTCACCTATACAATGAGATTCATTTGGACTCGAAATAATCTCAGAAGTATTGAAAAGATGTTCAGGATTCGTCTTGAACACTTTCTCAATATGATGAGGTGTTTTAGAAGAACAATTGAACTTAATTGTTCTTTGGTGAAGAAAATCATCCTTAACAAAACACAAGAACCTAGACGTCATAGGAATTGACCAGTGATAGGATTAGGATTTTGGTAGACAACAAGAACCTTCCCTTAGCTTTACCTATGTACTTGTTGCAAATATTTAAATGCTCTGACATGTGTTTTAAGTGCAGCCTGGAATGACGAGAAGACCTGCCAAGTGCGTTTTTATTTTATTGCAATTTATTTACCTGCCTCGTATTTTCTTTATTGTAAAATTTGCATGTTAAACAAGAATGTCACCCTGCATGAAAGCTTAAACCTTTAGGATAGCCACAAAACTGACACCCAAAAATAAATTAAAAATCAATACAAGATAAAATTTACCGCCACAACATTCAAAATATAAAACAACTCAAAATTTAATCACAAACATAACAACAAAACTACAACTACAATTAAATTAAAACGTCTCGTTGGATGATCAGAAATCCCTCAGATGATGTAACCCACGTGTTGCTAACGAGATTTTCCACAGTCTAAATTAAAGTGTGGAACTCATTCAGTTGAGTTTAGCAAATTCATTTGGACTAAGTGAATCCGATGAAAATAGCGGTGCCGGGATGACGAAACCGTGGGATCTTAATCGGTCCTGCTTAGTCAACTTTAATATTTGTTTTAATTAAAACATTAAGACATCTGAACCTTAAGACTCTTCTAAACCAAAACACTTCTCTCATCTCTTAATTTTCACCTTCTAACACTAAACCTCTGCAACAGCACGGAGCTTGGAGCATAGTGGGCAGCACGGCCATCGTCGTCATCAAAACTTGTGTCTACTTTAACAAAACCTTTCTTAGCATTAAATAACATACCCGTAGGATTTCGAGGTAGTTTGTCTAGTGCAACATAAATGCTCAACTTTTCGTTAGGCATTTGCATAATCATATTATGCAAATTAAGCCCTAACTGGTCTTAGGACTTCGAGGTAGTCGTTTGGTACGGCATAAACCCTCACATCTTCTAGGCTATTTGTATGATTTACAAATATAAGTCCTAATTAACTAAAATTGGCAGGATTGAAACACTAAATAATTCTCTCAAATTGAAGCTAAACAATAGGATAGTCGGGAAGTCACCAAAGTTCATTTCGGGTCTGTGACATCCCCTACTTCTTTTCCTTTGGATTCTTAAAATAAATTGTTCCAAATTTGAGCTATTCACTATTGAAATTTCCAAAGTCTAATGGTTTGAAAACCTTAAACTTTGAAATTTTTGAGAGAAAAACCACTGATCATTATCGAGAGTTTTCTTGAGTATCTTCGGACATTTAAGATGTAATTAACTATAGGGGCTTGCCCTTATAGGGAACTTTAAGAACCCAGGTAATATAAACCCTGCTTAATTCATTCATATTAAGCAGGGGAACTTGTCGGCTTATAAAATTGGTTCACAGACCAAACGGATGTCACAAATCTTCTAGTTTATTTAATCGAGCCCCATCATCAAGCAGTGTGTCTATTCATCGGGATAGATATACGGTTTGTGATGCGGTGCTCATTTATATAAACAATTTGGGATGTGAGATCAGTTTGATTTCATATCTTAAACGTTTCAAACATAAAATTATTTTCAAAAATCAAATGCTTCTTTCTAAAATTATATATATATTTAAATTAAATTTAAAATCAAAAGTTCGCCGACAATTTCTGTAGGCGACCCCTGTTCAAAATATAACAAAATCTAAAAATATGCCGACAATTTCTAGCGACTCCGCTGGGGACTAGTTCCTCTTTCCATTTTGATCAGATGGTTGTTGACCTCATTTTTGTTGAGGTCTGATCTCTCTCTCCTTAATGCTTAGGATCTAGCCATAGGTTTTCCCTTTGACTATCATAGAGGACTAGAAATGGGACCCACCATTTAGAAATTCAAACACTTCTTAGCTCCCTTCAAACCCCACAATTTTTATTGTAAACCCCCAGGCCACTTGGAGGGTTAAGATTAAATGTAGAGGTTTAAAGGATGAGTTCCTATAGGTCTCTTTGGCCTTAGGATTACCCTGAGTGGTCTGGTCCTCGTGAGGGTAAGCTTGCACACACCACACTCTCACACACATTCTAAACCCTAAAACTACTTTCACCAAACTCAACTCCCTGACTCATGTAGGTGATTCATATGAATGGACCTTAACCCCTAAGCCCCTGGCTAAGAGGGTTATGAACAACATATTGAGTGCCTAAAATGAGCCCTCTCATGGCCCTTGTGAGCTTAATATGACTTCATGGCTCAACCAAGTGGTTTCATTTCACTAACACCTAATCAATTTTCATTTTTCCCAGATTTCAATTTTTTGACCCCCAGGACCCTAAACCCACCAAACCTACCCCAAATTGCCTAAGTTGCCCCTACAACACCAAAACTCTCCAAAATTTCCCAAAATTTGCCCAAAATTTCCAAAAATCATAAAAAAATTTTGAAACAATTCTCATCTCTTAAACCCACCAAAAATACCCCAATACCCTCCAAATAACCTCCAAATACCCAAAATACCCTTTTAGCCCAAAAATCCAATAACTCCAAAAAATTTCCAAAAAATTCCAAAAAATCCCAAATATTCCCAATTTCATTTTGTTCAACTACACCATAGGCCAATTTTGTCAATTTAGCCCACTTTTACCAAACCCCCCTAATTTGACCCCTTTTTTAACTTAAGTGGACCCAATGCCCAACCAAATCACACCAATTGGCCTCAATTTTGATCCACTTTAATTCTAAACTTCAATTAAATATCTATAATATGAATTTAAACCAAATATAAACCCAATTTTATCAACATGTGGATCCAATTTCAATTTGAAGCTTAAAGCACAATTTTGGCCCATGACCTAAACTTGCCCCAAACCAACCAAACTCAACTCCAGTTAGCCCCAAATCTTTTCTAAAACCTTCCTAACATCCCCTAAAACAAAACACTAACTTGATTTGCCCCAAATTTTGAACCCAAACTTCACCCAAGCTTAACTTAAGCCAAAATTCCCTAAATTGGCTTAAACCAATCATGAACCCAAACATGCTCAAATCCCAAAATCAAGATCCAAACAAAATTGAAAATTCTTTGTTGCACCTCCATAAACATTTTACAACATTAATTTTACATCAAACCAAAATTAGCCCAATCTTAGCCCAAGTTAGCCTAATTTAGCCCATTTTTCATTAAACTTAAAAAGCCCAAAATTGGCTCCAAAGCCCACATGATAATTTTTTCTCACCACCACTTTAATTGATATCATCCCTAAGTTTTTAATTCATGATAAAATGATTCCAAATCAAGCCTCATGCCAAAATCATCCCTAAATGCCAAAATTTCTAAAACCTACTTCTATAAAACTAAGCCGAAGCCATGAAGCGAAGCCATGGAGCTTTGTGTCAAGCCACATGAAGCCATGTGAGCCCATTCCACCTCACCAAGCCATTAATGACAAAAGAGGGAGTTTCTTTCTTAAACCTTCACTAAACCTTTTTAACCCCAATCATGTTACACTTTAACTAAGCTTAGCCGCATCACCTTGGATGGGGACTTCACCACCCTTTCCTAGCTGACCCAAGTGACTCTCCCTCAGCCCAAAGTCATGCCTTGGGGGGTGAACAAAGCCCCAAAAAGTGACTTGATCCATTTGAGCCCAAAAGAGCCACTTTCCCCATTCCATTTAAATCAAGTCTTTTACACATGGCCAATGCTAATTGTTTGCACCAAACCCCGACCACGACTCCCCGACCATGAGGGTGACCGACTACGGCGGCCGGCCACCACGACCGTCGGAAATCACCGTGCCGAGAGCCTTGATTGGATTCAAAAAATTTAAACTTGCTTGTTGAGCTGTCCCAAACCTAATGGCCATCATGGTTGTTCTTCTTCTCCACTAGGCAGCAGATCTCAGCCTCCAAACCTCTGCGGAAGCCCTCTAGCCATGCTTATTTAAACACCATCACCTCACGGCCAAAATAGGTGCTAAAAAAAACCTTACCAAAACTCTGCCAAAATCACTCCACATCGTTCTCCTAACATAGAGCACTTGATCCCTACTGAAATCCAACCCTAAAACCCTCTTTGTGAGCTCAATTTCTGAGTTCAATTTTGAGCCTAAAAACAGGACACTTCACCACAGTGAGCCAATCCTCAAATTGATTGACTCTATACCTTCACCAGACCAAGAGAAGAAGTTCCCCAGCAAAAGCTCCCTCACCAGGCCGGCCATTCCTTCTATCGGCCAAGCTTTGAAATCGGGTTTGGAGGAAATTGGGCCTAGACATTTCACCAGGACCAGAGGCTTCATCCCTAGGCTCCCCCAGCTCCAACGAACATACCAAGCCCCTCTGATTGAAGCTTCACTTCTCAGAGCCAAGGTATGGAACCCCTCCCCGAGAGCTTCTTTCGATTCTCCATTTTGTTTGAGTCGATTTTAATGCATGTTAGCCGTATGGATTTGTAGCTCTCGTTTAGACAAACACATAAGATCAAATTTCATGTAAATTGGTTAAGAAATGAGAGAGATCTTAGGGTTTTAGTGTGGACGGCTCTCGGGACACACCAGTCATAGACGATGACCAGGAACCGTCGGATCGCGCGTGTATCGAATGGACGATCCAGATTGCATCGGATGGAGGCATGGAGCGGAACCGCGGGGCCGCGTGGCGCTGAGGTGGAAGGCGGCGTCGAATGGAGGCGCGCCGCGTGGAGAGTTCGGAGCTGGTGAGGTTGACGCGGCGCCGCGTGGATAAGTAGAAAAATAGGGTATTTTTGATTTATTTAAATGCCCTGAACTTCAAAAAATCATAAATTTTCATAGAAAAATCACAAATATAAAAGAAAAATACCCTCTTGCTCAGTGAACAGAGGAGAACAATGCGGAAAAAGAATTAAGTTAATTTGTTGAGTCTATGATTTTTAATGATTTAAATGCTCTCTGTGATGTTTTAATTCTCCATTTGCATACATAATTTACCATGGCATGAGACTATAGGGCTTTTGTAGCCTCTGTTCTTGGGAACATTCCCTAAATTTTTTAAGATCAGTGGCCACCTCTATGGCAAGTTATTGATTTTCCAAATTTATGTATCTGTTTTGACATTTTAATTCCAATAATTAGAATATTGCTTAGAAAATTCTAGAAAAATTAGGAGAAGTATCTTAGGACTAGAGGACCCTAGGAAAATTATGGTTTAATTTAATTCCCTAAAAATAACTAATTAGCCTAAACACTCAAAAATGAACTTTAATTAAATAGGAGTAACCACACATCAAAATCACTTGAAAATAATTCTCCACTGTCACCTAGGATGTAGAGAACCTTACATAAAAATTTCAAGTCAATTGGAAATAATTTAAGCCATTAAATGAATTAATTAAGTGACATAGCCATTTTAAAATTAAAAAATTCATAAAACCCAAAATACACTTTAAAAATTCACCAAATTGGTTTTGGGGCTTCTCTGATATCAGAAGAGTCTAATAAAATTAAAATTGGAATTTTCTAAAAATTTTCATTTTTAACCCTATTTTTAATATTTTAATAATTAAAAAATTAAAAAAATCAAAAAAAAATTAAAATTCATAAAAATATCATATTTAGTCCCCTAATCACTTAGGAACCAACCAAATTTTTTTCCTAAGTCCCTAGGTTAAGATATTGAATTTTAAGGGCTTAAGACAATTTTTAATATTAAAAAAATGGATTTCCCAACATTTGCACCAAATTAATTTTAATAAATCAAAGAAAAATTAGAAAAATATAAAATTTATTTCTCTGAGTTCTTTGAGGTCAGAGAGATTTAAGAAAAATATAAAACTTAATTTTTAACTTCAATTTTATTTTATAATTAATTAATACTCTAAAATTTAAAATAATTATAACGAATAAAATATAGTTCAAAAAATCACCAAAATTGGTCCAAGTGGTCCTCAAGTCAATAGGGTCATCCCATATTTTTCTTAAGGACAGAAACTTTAGCTTGGTCATGTTTTTGAATTTTCATTGAAAAACCTTATTTTTCATTAAAATAAATATATAAGTTAAATTAAAAAAATGAAAAAAATCACATTTTCTCCTCTGATATTTTAATTGACTCATGAGTAATGTGACATAAAAAATTCAAATTCATTTGAGTTATATTTAATGAATTATGAAGTGAACAAGCCTAAGGGGCAAAAAAAACGGTAATTATTGAAATTTAGCCTTAATCAATATTTAGGCTTAATTATGGGTAATGAGTAATGAATGATCCTAATTAATCTCTTTAGATGATTGAAACTTGGGGAATTAAAGGGTAGAACCCATTTATCCCTCTTCTAATATAAACAAAATGATTATATTTTCTTAAATTATTAAAAATTTGAAGTTAATTAAAAGAGAATGTATTAAGTGAAGGGGTTTAATCTTGGAAGATATTAATTTATTAATCTTAACCCCCAATTAATGATGGAAATCAAATACCACTTAATATTAATTTAATGATTCATTAATAAAAAACTAAGATAAATTAAATAACCAAATTAAAATAATGTCTAAGACAATTTAATAAAAAAATATAAATAATTTTAAAATAATATAATTAATTAAATTAAAAAAACAATTTTAAAATGACATGATTAATTCAAAATAATTCAAATTAAATATAATAAAATTAAAGCAATTTTAAAATAATTTAATCATCTTTAGATCACAATTAAATTAATACAACTAAATTAAAATCAACTTCAAAATCAACACAATTAAATTAAATGTAACTAAAATTAACGTTAAGAGAATTTTAAAATAGCCAAGTCAACTTTTGGAATTACACAATCATATTGAAATAACATAAGTCAATCATAAGTAAACTAAAATATTATAATTAATCTTAAAGAAAACCAACTTAAATCTAAATAAGATGGTTAAGTTTCCTAATAACCTAACCTAACCTGCCCTAAAGGCTTCCACCCACATAATTCTTAAATGGAGTATCAAGTGAGATGTCACCTCACTCATCAGATAATCAAACATCCAAACTCACTGAGCAAGAGTCAAATAAGATCAGAACATTAAAGTGAAACTAACTGAACTTAAAATAATCTCTACAATGTTTAAGAAGATGTTCAAAATTCAGTTCCGAGCACTTCTCTAACTTGATGAGACGTTTTAAAAGAACAGTGAGACTTCATTGTTCTTTGGTGAAGAAAATCACCCTTAACAAAACACAAGAACCTAGACGTCATAGGAAGTGACTAACAATAGGATTAGGATTTTAGTAGACAACCAGAACCTTCCCTTAGCTTTTCTTAGGCGCTTTCCTTGAAATATATAAATGCTCTGACATGTGTTTTAAGTACTGCCGGGAATGACGAGAAGACTCTCCAGGTACGTTTTTATTTTATTGCGATTTATTTACCTGCACCGCACTTTACTTCTCTTGCATGATTAAACAAGAATGTCACTTTGCATGAAAACTAAAACTTTTAGGATAGCCATAAAACTGAAATCCAAAACTAAATTAAAATAAACACAAGATAAAATTCACCACCACAATATTCAAAATATAAAACAACTCAAAATTTAATCACAAACAGAACAACAAAACTACAACTACAACTAAATTAAAACGTCTTGTTGGATGATCGGGAATACCTCGGATGATGTAACCTACGTGTTGCTAAACGAGATTTCCCACGTTCTAAATGAAAGTGTGGAACTCATTTAGTTGAGTTTAGCAAATTCATTTGGACTAAGTGAATCTGATAAAAATAACGGTGCCGGAATGATGGAACCGTGGGATCTTAACCGATGTTGTTATAACCAACTTTAAGATTCCCCTAACAAATTGTTAAAAAACACCTGAACCTTAAGAATTTTCTAAACCAAAAAACTTCTTTCATCTCTTGATTTCACTTTCTAAAACTAAACCTCTGCAACAACAAGGAGCTTGGAGCACAGTGGACAGCACGACCATCGTCATCAGCAAAACTTGAGTCTACTTCAGCAAAACCTTTATTAGAATTAAATAACCAAGTCATAGGATTTCGAGGTAGTTTGGTTAGTGAAACATAAATCCTTAACTTTTCGTTAGACATTTGCATAATCATATTATGCATATTAAGCCCTAACCGGCCTTAGGACTCCGAGGTAGTCGTTTGGTACGACATAAATCCTAACATCTTCAAGACTATTTATATGATTACGCCATATAAATATAAGTCCTAATTAATTAAAATTGGCAGGATTACAACATTAAATAAACTCTCAAATTGAAGCTAAACCATAGGATAGTTGGGAAGTCACCGAAGTTCACTTCGGGTCCATGACATCCCTACTTCTCTTCCTTTGGATTCGTAAAATAAAGCTGTTCCAAATTTGAGCTATTCCACTATTGAAATTTCCAAAGTCCGATTGTTTGAAAACCTTAAACTTTGAAATTCTTGAGAGCAAAACCACCGATCATTATCGAGAGTTTTCTTGAGTGTCTTCGGACATTTAAGATGTAATTAACTAAAGGGGCTTGCCCTTATAAGGAACTTTAAGAACCCGGAGTAATATAAACCACGCTTAATTTCTTTATATTAAGCAGGGGAACTTGTCGGCTTATAAAATTGGTTCACATACCAGATGGATGTCAAAAATATTCTAGTTTATTTAATCATGCCCCACATCAAGCAGTGTGTCTATTCTTTGGGATAGATACACGGTTTATGGTGCGGTGCTCGTTTATATAAACTATTTGGGATGTGAGATTAGTTTGATTTCATATCTTAAAATTTTCAAACTTAAAAATTATTTTCAAAAATCAAATGCTACTTTTCAAATTATATATATTTAAATTAAATTTAAAATTTAAAATTCACCGACAATTTCTGTAGGCGACCCATTTTCAAAATACATAACCTAAAAATAAGCCGTACAATTTCTGGCGACTCTGCTGGGGACTAGTTCCTCTCTCCATTTTGATCAGATGGTTTTGCTTTCATAAATCGGTAGTGATTCCATGCTCCTTTTGGACCAAACTACCATTCTTTCTGTTGGCATACCACTTTCATTTCTGTCTTGAACAGGTATAGTCAACTCTCTTGGGTTTTGAAGCCACTGTTTAAACACCCCTAAACAGAGAGGTTCCGAAGTCCTTTTGCCTCTTTTAAGGTGCGGTGGACCCCCAATAGGTATTAGCTTAGGAGCGGTTCTTCGGGTCGAGAAGTCTTGTGAGACTCTCTCTTCCTTTCCAATTTCTGAATTGGGGCCCTTACCTTTCCTTTAACCTTTCTCGTGTTAATTGTTTCGTTCCTAATGAACAAACTTTCTAATAACCAAACCCTTAAATAAATGAACTTGCTGTTAAACCACAAATACATGAATAAAACGAGAATCCAAAATACTTTAATAAGGAAACGAAAAGATAAACAAAAATGTGTTCGGACTCTTTTTAGAGAATTTCCTCTCTTTCTTCATCCCGACGAAAGGAAGCATAAATCGGAACTGACGCTTGGAATCTACCCTGCAGAAAATGTATGCACCAAAGTTGATTTTCTCCTTGACCAACGGGATAGACTTGGTTGTTTACAAGGACGAGCTGCCTAATGACGTGGTCATTCGTTTTGGACAAGGGTTCAACAATACAGACATTAAGTTCGCTGACGTTACTCTTTTCATGCTAATGAACAAAGTACCGGAAACTGAGGAACCCATAATTGAATTCAACCTGAAATCGACACAAGAGTTCCCTCCCCTGCAAAGGGTCCCAGTTGAAAGAAACACTGTTGTTCGTAAGAGGACTATTATCTCTACCCCCATCGGTCTGGTCATCTCTGCATCGACCTCAGCTCCGCCTAGGCCGAAAGGAAAAGAAGTCCAAGTCGGTGATGAGCCTGCAACCGTGGAGGGTTCAGATTTTGCTGTAATACCGTCTGTTTTCGAGATAGGGTCCAGTTCAAGAGTTACACCCTTAACTCGGACTCAAAGAAGAAATAGGAGCAGAAAGATCGCCATGATCGAGAAGGCCAAGGCTGCTGAAGTTGCTTTCCGGAAAGAGATTCTCGAGGAAGAAGAAGAACTGCCTGAAATTTCACCGCTGTTGAGAGGGAGTAGATTCCACCCTCTCTTTGCTGCATCAGATGAAGAATATGTCCAGAGGATCGCCGCTGCATTACCCCGACCTGCATACTATAGTGACTGTAAGAGGAAAAGGGCCAAGACTACACCGCTTGCCCTACTGCAAGCTGTAGTGGAGAAGCTAGCAAAGAAAGAAGAGTGCCCCGTATCAGAGATCCTAAGGAGGATGGAACGAGTATCAGCCAAATCCCGCCTCGGACCGCGAGTAGACCCTGTCACTGCTCCAGAGAGGCCAAGGAAGAAAGTGCGAGCTATTGAGAGAAGTTCGCCTGTTGTCATATCGGGTCACCATATTAGGGAGGACACTACCTACCAGCGTACAGCCGATAGACCATCTGGTGCTAGGCCTTCTACTGCAAGAAGGATGGTGTGGCAACCTATTATTGTTGAACCGATACCGACACAATGTTCTGGAAAGAAGAGTCTCGTCAAAAAATCTGAATCTGAAGAAAGTACTAAACTCCTGAAAAAAGAGGTTCAATAGTCATCACATGACAACCGCGAAACCGTTTGGAAAAGACCACTTGAGGATGCCATAGGAAAGCTGAAAAAGGACATCCGACGGTTGGCAAAGGAAAGAGGAGAAAAATTAGGAACTGAAGTTGATTCATTAGAATTTATGGATGAAGAGTATGCTGAGATCAATATGGTCGAGACCCGAACAACGTCAGCTTCGCAAGGAGCTCCGTCAGCTTCAGAAAGGGACGAACTAGAATTAATGAGAGCGCGTCTTCAAGAAAAAGATGATAAAATTTCTCAAATGGCAAAGAGGATGGAAGAGATGACAGCCGCCTTAGCCACTCTCCAGAGTTAGCTTCAGCCTCAAAAGGAAACACCCCCAGAGATCATTCACATCGCAGATGGAGGGAAAGAGATTACGTCCGTCAATGGAGATGAACAACCAAAGAAAGATTCTGCACAGAGCATGATTCCCGAAAAAGATATTAAGAACATGGTAGAACAACAAGTGAGAGAAACCTTAGCTCAGTCTAAGAGTGGAGCATCCATTCAGATGGGAAGACCATACCCTGAAGAATTCAATGCAGTCCAATACCCGAAAGGCTTCGCACCACCTCTGTTCAAGAATTTTGATGGTACGGGAAACCCCCGACAGCATGTCAAACATTTTCGTGCCAGTTGCTGCAATGCCGGTGGGAGCGATGCTTTACTCTTTCATCAGTTCGTCAGCAGCCTGTCAGGCATTGCCTTCGATTGGTATGTAGAATTTCCGAATGGTTCAGTCAAGACATTTTTAGAATTAGAAAACCTTTTCGTTAAGCGGTTTGACGGGCTCGACACCACATCACTATCGGTGATGGAGTGATGGAGCAACAGAAACCGAACGAAACTTCAGGGACTACATACTTCGATGGAGGAACTTAAGCATGAAGTGTGAACCCCAGCTTCAGGAAAAACATGCAGTTGGTATCCTATTGAAGAGTATCCATGGCCCAATAGCACTTCTTCTTAAAGGATTCACGATCAAGACTTTCGAGAAGTTGCTTAGCAAGGCCGGGAGCTTGCAAGAGGAGGCAAAACAGCTGAGTTTCGTTGACAAG
The DNA here is from genome assembly GCA_022702705.1 of Papilionanthe hookeriana x Papilionanthe teres. NCBI lineage: Eukaryota > Viridiplantae > Streptophyta > Magnoliopsida > Asparagales > Orchidaceae > Papilionanthe > Papilionanthe hookeriana x Papilionanthe teres. The sequence goes on along the minus strand of CM040438.1, from coordinate 53,098,476 downwards.
ACCGATAAGCAGAAGCTCAGGCATTACATGCTTTCACATAAGGTCAACCTTATTTCAAAGATTAATCCATTGCAATATTTGATGACCTGACCGACGCTTTCTAGCAAACTTGTCAGGTGGTCGATGACACTATTGCAATTCGATATAACGTTCATTGCTCTTTGTGCAGTAAAGGGACAAGTTCTAGCAGACTTTCTCGCAGCACACCCTTTACCGGCTTTCATATGTTTTGATTTAACTCTTAATGATTTCATTTAGGTTTGTTGTTAAGTGATGTTAATTTAATTTGATTTAATATAATCTAATATAATATAATTTAATTTAATTTTAATTTAATTTAATTTAATTTAATTTAATTTAATTTAATTTAATTTTAATTTTAATTTTAATTTTAATTTTAATTTAATTTTAATTTAATTTAATTTTAGTTTCAATATTTTAAATTTAATTTAATTTAATTATTAAGGTGTTAATTTAATTTAATTTAAACTTTGACTTGATTAATTTAATTTAATTTAATTTAACTCCAAGATTTTAAATTTGATTTTAATTATTGGACCATTTAACATTTTAAGCTTTAATTCATTTAAGGGTTATCTTCTTTTAATTTTAAATTTATTTAGTTTGGATTATTATTTTAATTTTTAATTAAGAACTAAATATTATTGAAGTGATTTATTTAGGGATTTTTAAATTAAAGAATAAATATCCTCTTAATAATATCCTTATTTTAATAATCCAAATTTTAAATATATTCTTTCCAAAATTTAAATTATTTAATTAATTAGAGTTTCATTTTGATATTTTCAAAGTGTTTAATGGGTTTCTACCCTTTTAATTTCCCTAAGTTTCAATCATCCAAGAGAAAGTTAAAATCAAATATTTTACCCTCCATTTTGATTAAACCTAAAGTTTTAATTAAGGGTTAAAATTCTTTAATTACCTTTATGCCCTTTTGGGCTTATTTATTTCATAACTCACTAAATTGAGCTCAAATGAATTTGAAATTTTTATGTCACCTCACTCACATGTCAATTTAGACATTAGAGGAGAAAATGTGATTTTTCTGACTTTAATTTATTTATATAATTATTTTTAGTAGAAAATAGGGATTTTCAAAGAAAATTCAACAACATGACCAAGGTAAAGTTTCTGTCCTTAAGAAAATTATGAGATGTTTTTAATCACTAGAGAACCACTTGGACCAATTTTAGGGATTCTTTGAATTATATTTTATTTATTATAATTATTTTGAATTTTAGAGTATTAATTAATTTTAAAATAAAATAAAAATTGAAAAATAGATTTTATATTTTTCTTAAATTTCTCTAACCTCGAGGAGTCTAGAGAAATAAATTTTATAATTTTATAATTTTCCTTTGATTTATTAGAATTATTTTAGTGAAAAAGGTTGAAAATTCATTTTTTAATATTAAAAATTACATTAAGCCTTTAAAATTCAATATCTTATCCTAGAGACTTAGAAAAAATATTTGGTTTGTTCCTAAGTGATTAGGAGTCAAAATGTGACATTTTTATGATTTTTAATATTTTTGTGATTTTTGTTATTTTTTAATTATTAAAATATTAAAATATTGTGAAAAATCGAGTTTTTAGAAAATTCCAATTTTAATTTTCTCGAACTCCTCGATATCGAGAGAAGCTCCAAAACCACTTTTGTGAATTTTTGAAAAGTATTTTTAGAGTTATGAATTTTTAAAGTTCCATTTTGCTTGTGAGGATTAATCGATCCATTTGGTGGGGTTAATCGAGTCCGATTGATTTCAAAATTTTATGTAAGGCTCCTCGACCCTAAAGAGCAATAGAGAATTATTTTCAAGTCGATTTCGTGTGTGGTTAACCTAATTAATTCAAATTCGATTTTGGGAGTTTGGGCCGATTAAGGTTATTATGAATGAATTAACTCGAAATATATTTTTCATAGGGTCCCCTGATCCTAAGAAACACCACCAAATTTTCCTAGAATTTATTTTACAACATGCTAATTATTGGAATTAGAATACCTAAAACGAGTGACATGAACTTGAAAAATCAATAACTTTTCACGAGAGATGGCCTCGACCTTGAAAAATTCAGGGAATGTTCCTAAGATCGAGAGGCTTGAAAGCTACATGGTCTCATGCCATGGTGAATTGTCTATGCAAATGGAGAATCAAAACATTGAAAATAGTAAATAAATTATTAAAATAAAATACTCATCCTATAACTTGATTTCTTTCCTACATTATTCACCTCTGTTCTCTGAGCAAGAGGGTATTTTTATTTTATTTTTGTGATTTTTCTATGAAAAAATATGAATTTTTGAAGTTCTGGTATTTAAATAAATCAAAAAAATCCTAATTTTCTATTTATCCAACTCGGCGCGCGTCATCCTTATCCGGATCGAAAGCCCATGCGTCGCTCCGTGATTCGGCGCCGCCATCTGAGTCAGCGCTACGGGGGCCCGCCATTGACGTACCATTATGCTGCCCGGCTTGATCTCGACCGTCCGCTCGATACACGCGCGATCCAACGGCTCTCGGTCATCGTCTCCAGCGGTGTGCACCGTGACCGTCCACACTTAAAACCTTAAGATCTCACTTGATTCTCCATGGATTTTTGCGTTCTTATACTCTATCGATTCGTCTTGAAGAGACGAACACATCTATATGGTTAAGGTGCATTGAAATCAACTCAAACTAAATGGAGAATCTCCAAGAGCTCTTGAGGAAGAGTGAGTTCATACCTTTGCTCAGAGAAGTGAAGCTTCGATCTGAGGGTTGTGTCACCTTCGATTGAGTCCAAGCAAGCTCCAGATGAAGTCTCTTGCTCTGGGGAAATGCCTAGGTACAAAAGTGACCAAGGCCGATCACAAAGCTTGGAGGCTAGAAGCAATGGCTGGCTTTGGTGAGGGGGCTTTTCTCGGGGAACTTCTCCTCTTGGTACGGGTGAAGGTGTAGAGTCGATCAATTTGAAGATTGGCTCACTGTGGTGAAGTGTCCTGGTTTTGGGCTTGAATTTTAACTCCAAAATTAGACTCACAGAGAGGGCATTAGGGCTGGATTTCAGTGGGGATCAAGTTCTCTATGTCTAGAGAGGGATATTTTGGTAGAGTTTTGGTAAGGTTTGGTTCAACACATTTTTTGGCCGAGAGGAGGTGGTGCTTAAATAGAGGTGGCTGGAGGGCTCACCAGGGGGGTTTGATGGCTTGGATCAACTGCTTAGGGCAAGGGAAGAACAGCCATGGTGTTCGGTCGGGCTGGGACAACTCGACGAAGGAGAAATTCAAAAATTGGCTCACATGGGTGCTCTCGGCACGGTGGTTTCCGGCGGGCTGTGGTGGTGGCCGGCCGAGGTCAAGTCACTTGTTGTCATCGGGATGGTCGGGGGTTGGCAATGGTGCAAGCAATGGAGATTGGCCATGTGTAGAAAGCTTCATTCAAAATGGAATGGGGAAGGGGCTCTTTTGGACTCGATTTGGTCATACTATGGGTTTGGGTTGGGTGCACCTTTCCAAGCTCTGATTTGGGCTGAGGGAGTTCAGGTGAGTAAGCTAGATTAGTGGGGAGAAGTCACTATCCAAGCATGTTTAAGTTTAAACATAGTTTAGGGGAAGCATGAAAAGGTTTACTCACCTTTAAGAGAATCCTTAAAGAGGCTCCTCCTCTTGCCATTTATGGGATGGTCACATGTCAAACTTCTCATGGCTTTACATGGGGCTTAAGGATGGCTTCATGGCTTCATTTGGGCTTGGGGATGGCTTAGTCGATTTCATTGGAATGGATTTTAGGAATTTTGGCATTTTGATGGGAATTTGGATAAAGCTTTAATTTGGAATGATTTAATCATAGGTTTCAAACTTTAGGGAATGATTTTATCAAGTGGATGATGAGAAGGAATTGTCATGTGGGCTTTGGATGAATTTTTGGGCTTTTGGGTTTGGTGGAAGTGGGCTTTTAAAAGGCTTAAATGGGTGGGCCTTTATATTTCAAAATGGACTTTTGGATGACGAAATTTGTGAAATACCATGCCAAATAAATGTTGGGTTTAGTTTAGGGATGTTTCATGAATGGTTTGGAATCAATTTGGTGTGATTTGGAGTAGAATTGGGTTGAATTTGGGCTAGGTTTGGGTCATGGGTCAAAATTGGGCCTTAAGCCCCAAATTGGAATTGCGCCCAAATGTCAATCAAATTGGACTTGGATTTGGTCTAAATTGATATTGGGGATATTGAATTGAAGATTAGAATTGAATTGGACCAAAATTGAGGTCAATTGTGGTGGTTTGGTTTGACATTGGGTTCACTTGGGTTAAAAAATGGATCAAATTGGGGGTTTTGGTAAAAGTGGGGTAAATTGGCAAAATTGGCCCATGGTGTAGTTGAACAAAATAAAATTGAGAATATTTGGGATTTTTTAGAATTTTTTGGGAATTTTTAGAATTTTTGGATTTTTGGGGTAAAAGGGTATTTTGGTAATTTTGGGGGGATTTAGGGGTATTTTTGGAAATTTTGGTATTTTTAGCCAAAGATGGTCAATTTGAGTGGTGTGAAGTGTTTAGAATTAATTTTGAGGAATCTTGGGTAATTTAGGTAATTTTGTAAATTTTGGGTCATTTCAAGGGTATTTGGTAGGTTTGGTGGGTCCGGGGCCCCGGGGGTTATAAAAAAAAAAGAAGATTGATCAAGTGTGAGTGAAATGGAATCATTTTGCTTGAGCCATGAAGCCATATTAAGCCCATATGAGTCATGAGAGGACTCATTTGAGGCATTCACTATGTTGTTCCTAACCCTCTTAGCTAGGGGCTTAGGGGTTAAGGACCATCCATATGAATTACCTACATGAGTCCGGAAGTCAAGTTGGGTGAAAGTGTGGTTTTAGGACTTGGAATGTGTGTGAGAGTGTAGTGTATGTGGAAGTCAACCCTCACCAGACCAGGCCATCCAGGGTATTCCTAAGGCCAAAAAGTCCTATAGGGAACTCATCCTTTAAACCTCCACATTGGATTTCAACCCTCTAGGTGATTAGGGGTCTACAATCAAACTTGTGGGGTTTGTAGGGAGTCAAGAAGTTTTTGAATTTCTAAATGGTGGGTTCCATTTCTAGTCCTCTAAGATTAGTCAAAGGAAAAGCCTAAGGCTAGATCCTAAGTACTAAAGAGAGAAGCAAAAGACCTCATAAAAAATGAGGTCAACAAATGGACCCCCAATAGGTGTGGTGTGCTAACCAAGCACACTGTGCGTATTGGCGTTGACTGAAGAGATCAACAAAACTAACACAGATGTCCAAGTGACAAACTTAGGACGAAGTAGAAGAATTTCCGCTGGGGAGTATCGGTATATTTCCAAGGCTGGAGATTCTTGAACTCTCGCTGGGGAATGGAAAAGGAGGTGAACTCCAAATCACAAGATCTGGGGAATTCGATTTAGATTTCATTTTACTTTTAAATTTCAAGTTTCAATGTGTGAGTTTAGATTTCGATTTGTTTTGAGTTTCAATTTCGATTGAAGTTTAATTTAAAATCAATTTAAGGAAATTTTGAATTTGAAACTTGGATTTGAAATGAGAATTGAAACCCAGGTTTCAACCTCGGGATTGCGAAGAGACTGGAATTTAGGTACCGGCCTCGAAGTGAGAATCGAGTTTAAGTATCGACGAAAAAAGGATGAGAATCAGAATTTAGGTACTGATCTCGAGAGAGTGAGATTTGAAATTTAAGTATCAATCCTGAAAGAGAATCGAAATTTAGGTATCGATCTCTGAAAGAGAGTCCGAATTTAGGTACCGAACTCGAAATGAGAACCGGAATTTAAGTACCAACCTCGAAGGAAGAGAACTGGAATTTGGTACCAGTCTCAGAAATTTAGAATTAACATTTGGTATCAATTCGAAAGAGAGTCGGAATTTGGTACCGACCTCGAAAGGAAGAGAACTGGAATTTGGTACCAGTCTCAGAAATTTAGAACTGAAATTTGGTATCAATTTGAAAGAGAGTTAAAATTTGTTACCGACCTCGAAGGAAGAGAACTGGAATTTTCTACCAGTCTCGGAAATTTATAATTGAAATTTGGTATCAATTCGAAAGAGAGTCGGAATTTGGTACCGACCTCGAAAGGAAGAGAACTGGAATTTGGTACGAGTCTCGAAAATTTATCTGTATGAAGTGGGACCCAGTCTTATGCCATCAGAACCAAATCGAACAAAGTTCGTGGCTCCGTGTCAACAAAACTAGTCGATCCTCTAAAACACAGAGGAAAGAGAACTGAAAGGAACTGGTAAGCGTACCAAGCTGAAAAGACTTGACTTAACGACAAGTCGAAGAGAATATTCAAATTTCAAAAGAGTTTCCAACAGATTTCGATGGAGGAAAGAACTGAAAGGTTTGAATCAGAGGTTTGAGATCGAAATTCAATTCGGAGTTTAGATTCGTTTTGTTTGTCCTTTAACGATCCCATTTTATTTTTTGTTGTTTATTTAGTGTTCATGTGAATTTGAAGTTCATTTTAATATTCAGATTTTTAGGAAAAGTTCTCATTTATTTTATTTTCTTTTCTGTTCTTCGTTCAAAGTTCATTTAACTCTAATGGTGTTCCCCAGTCAATTTGCACAAAAAGAGGTGAAGGCAAAATATGACGTAGTCGTTTTCATTCCAACTTGCTGAAAATACATCATACAACTTGATCTAATCATGATGACATTTTCCTCGGAAATTTAATGTCTCATATAATCCATGTAAATCTAAAACAGATTGTGTAAGATTCTTGTTGATCCATCCAAAAGCGTCTGTCAAAAATCCATGTACGAATAGTAAGAAACATGGGCAATAACATCACCTTCCAAGCCACCCTTGGCGGGAATGCCGCATGGATGTGTATTGGAGGTGTCTTATTTCCCATGTAACTCACGACTTGTAGGGCCGGAGACTCTCCAATTACGGATCCGGTCGAAAGTGGTAAGACATTTTTACGTCGTCCATTCTTCGAAAAGTAGCGAGATTCACTCCACGAGCACTCCTGGAATGCAATGCTTCGCAACGTCCGTTCCGTTTCCTTTTAACACCGGGACGGAACCTACCGGTAGTGGTATCTCCACCGGCCCTCGGAACTCACCGGGGCTCGCAATCCGGAGGTCGGATCCGAACATGATGTTGCACTTGGTTGACGAATGACAACCGTGCGGAAGGGTCTAACAAAGTCATGATGGTCTATATGTGGAGGTATGCGGTCTCCTTCCTTGTAGATGTTAATAATGCGGTTGTTGGGTATGCGATACGCGAGCAATACCCTCCATGTTATCATTCTTTTCACGATTCTCTTAATGATTCTTGGCATCGGATCCACCTCACTGCGACGGAGTATCCCTGGTGGATTTACTTTTCTGTCTATGGCAAAATTGTAGCAACATCGGCATTGGATTGTAACTCTTCCTTTTCCTGGCATCCATCTTCGGGGTTCTGACTAGTTCTTTTCTCTCAGGCGGCCATCTCGGCCCATTTTCTGTAATTCTAGGATGCAGTCTACAATTTGTTGTTGCTCGTAATCTGAGAATACAACTGTATGCAGCTCGAGGCCGTCTAAAATGTTGACCCTCTTGTCTCCAATTCTTTCAAAGTATTCAAAGGTTTTCTTCTCAACTAGTTGCATTTTCTCTAGCTCGTATTCCGGGATTATCTGAAGTCCTTGGTGTCTAGTAACATACTGAGGGATGTATGGCTCAACCCCAGCACGTTCTTCTACATGTCTCGGCTCCTCGGGGATATTCTCTGTAGGGATATCCTCCGGGGTTGCTTTCGCAACAAGACTCTTCGGATCCGGTACATCTGCTCGGCGTCGAGGTACTGACTCTATTTCTGCTTTTCTTGGTACTTCTTTTATCTGTTCCGACTTTCTTGAAGTTGACTTTCTTCTTTCTGGTTCCTGACGAACCGGTCTCCTTGGAGCATTTGCACTACGGTATCCACTATCTGTTTATGTTGATCTTCTACTAACTTGGTCAACATTTTGCGAATGCGACGATTCTTATTTCTTTGCTGGGTAGCAGTGAGAGTAGCTCTCCTTACCCCTTAAATTTCTGCGGGCGCGGCGCTGACAAGCCTACCCTCTGCTGTGGCAACCACGGACTTAACTTTTATATCTTCTCCGGTTGCATGAGCGACGTTTGCTTTTCTTTTCTTGCTACCGGATTGGTGGCTCGGGCCACCCATTTTCATCACTGTCTGGCTGTGAAGATCTTCTCGATCAACTGGGATCCAATCATTTTCTTCGTATTGTAAGCCTGCTGGTGTCAAGTCTGAGTCAATCTCTATCACTGCTCCATCTCTCACCCTCTTTTCATCAAGTGCTAGACTCACGCCATTTCGAAAGTTTAGAACCAACCGCCCGTTCGACATTTGCCTCCGAAAAAAACAAGGAAAGGATCAAGGGCTGTACTAAGAACAAGAATAATAAGAAAAACACTTAAAAATTCTTATTCACTTCTTTTAAATTTAAAGAAAGTAGGAAAAGATGAGAAAATATCAGGAATGAATGGATTTAAAAGGAAAGATTGACATTTTATTATTACGATTTCCCATGTTTTCTTTTTAACATTTTCGTTGATGAGATTTTTTTTATCATCCATTTTATTTTGTTTTGGGTTCGGACCCAGTCACAAAGTGATTACTTTACTCGTGTTTCTAGGGATAAGATTCTACTTTAGAGGCCACCCTTCGAAACATCAGGTTGCGTAATACTTCTTTAAATATCGTTCATTGATTGGAAGCATGGGTCGTTCTCCACGGCAATTCACCAGTTGGTAGGAACCTCCAAAGTAGACTGTCTCGACCACAAATGGTCCCTCCCAGGTTGGTTCAAACTTACCTCCTTTCTTGCGGTGTGCAAGGATAGGTCTTTTGAGAACAAGAACTAAGTCACCGACTTTGAAAGTTCTTGGGCGGACCAGTTTATCATGGGCCTGGATCATCTTGGCTTGATACAGTTCCAAATTCTGCTGCGCGGAAAGTCTTTTCCCTTCCAAGCTTTCCAATTCTTCCAGTCGTAGTCTGACATTTTCTTCTGTAGTCATCTTTTCTGCAACTGCAATTCAGGGGCAAGATGGCCTCGGACCCGTACACTAAAGCGTAAGGCGCAGACTGAGTAAGAGTCCTAAAAGTCGTCCTGTAGGCCCATAAGGCTTCTAACAACTTCTCGTGCCAATTTCTCTTGTTGTCGTCCAAAGTTTTCTTTAAAATTTGAACGAGAGTTTTATTAGAAGCCTCGGCCAAGCCGTTTGCTCTTGGGTAGTAGATCGTTGAGTATCGCCAATCGATCCCATGTCTTCTGACAAAATTGTTGATCTTTGTACTTTTGAATGCAGACCCATTATCTGAAATGATCCTGCGCGGTACCCCAAAACGGTAGACGACTTGGTTCTTGAAAAACTGTAGCACGTGGTGTGCCTTCACTTCTACGAGTGGTATAGCTTACGCCCATTTAGAAAAGTAGTCACGTAGTCGAAAGAATGAAGCGATATCCTCTTGAAGAAGGCGATTCTATCGGACCCACTATATCTATGCCCTAACACTCAAATGGCCATGACGCAATTGTCGGATGTAGCACATTTGGAGGTTGGTGTAGAACCACTCCATGCACTTGGCACTGGTGATAACTTTTGGCAACTTTCATACAGTCGGTCATCATTGAGGGCCAGTAGTACCCTAGTCTTTTAATCTTCATTTTCATTTTCGGACCCGACTGATGAGCGCCACAAAGTCCTGAATGTACTTATTTAACGATTTCACGAGCCTCGGACCTGCTCAGGCATCTTAGCCACATCCGATCAAAAGACCTTCTGTATAATGTATTGTTTATTAATGCGTAAGACAGAGTTCTTTTCTTGATTTGATGAGCTAAGGACTTATCGTCCGGTAGGTTTCCTATTTGCAAGAAGTCTATTAGTGGCTACCTCCAATCTTCTGTATTTTCTGTTATTGCCAAAACTGATTCTTCTGCTTTTTCTGATTTGTGTACTGTATCCATGTCGAGTTGTGATAGGACTTGTCGTCCCCGAACCGACATTTCAACCGACTCATCCCGTAAGCGGGCAAATTCCTTTGCAAGATGGGCTAACGCATCTGCGAGAGCATTTTCTCTTCTGGGAATCTTGTAGATTGTTACGTTTGGAATTTGTTCCAATAATTTCATGGCATACTGAAAGTACTGCTCGAGCATTGGCTTTAAAATTCTGTACTATCCGGCGACCTGTTGAATGATCAACTGAGAATCTCCGTAGATGTTGATGTCCGTTATTCCCATCTGAATGGTTAATTCATGTCCTATTATGAGGGCTTCGTATTCCGCTTCGTTGTTTGTACACAGTTCCGTTAAGTGGTAGGAGTATCTTAACATCCTCCGCTCCGGTGTTATAAAGATTAGTCCGATTCCTGCCTTACCGGGCACTATCGTTTGCAATTCTTTGTTCTTCTGTGTCGAGGACGCACCGTCGAAGTATAGTTCCCAACGTCGATCATCAGGGTCTTCTAGGCTCATTATGCGCTCGTCAAGCAAATCGTCGTCGAGAGGCGAATCCGCCGGCAAAGGGTGTCTTTGCGAGGAAGTCCGTCAGGACTTGTCTCATTACGGCGCGAAGAGGAACGAAAGTTATGTCGAATTGCAATAGTATCATCGACCACCTGGCAAGTCTGCCAGAAAGCGTCGGTCGGGTCATCAAGTATTGCAACGGTTTAACTCTCGAAATAAGGTTGACCTTATGAGAAAGCATGTAATGCCTGAGCTTTTGAGCGGCGAAGATCAGGGCCAAACAATGCTTCTCGATCGGAGGATACTTTACTTCCGTCGGGATTAGACGACGGCTTAGGTAGTAGAGAGCGTTTTCTTTTCCCTCGTCATTGACTCAGGCAGCGAGGCTCCGAGAGAATCGTCTAAAGCCGCGGTATAAAGTATCAACGGTCTATCTGAGACTGGGCCTGCTAAGACAGGAGGTATCATTAAATATCGCTTAACATCCTTGAAAGCCTGCTGGCATTTCTCATCCCAAACGAATTTTTGGCGTCCTTTTTAACCAATGCCGAGAAGGGCTGACACCTACCTGACAAGTTCGAGATAAAGCGTCGAAGATATGCCAACTTCCCTTGAAAGGATCGTAGTTGTTTCAAAGTTTTGGGAGGAGGCTGTTGACCTCAATTTTGGTGAGGTCTTTTGCTTCTCTCTTTAGTACTTAGGATCTAGCCTTAGGCTTTTCCTTTGACTAATCTTAGAGGACTAGAAATGGAACCCACCATATAGAAATTCAAACTACTTCTTAACTCCCTGCAAACCCCACAAGCTTGATTGTAGACCCCTAATCACCTGAGGGTTGAAATCGAATGTGGAGGTTTAAAGGATGAGTTCACATAGGACTTTTTGGCCTTAGGAATACCACTAGATGGCACAGTGCAGTGAGGGTTGACTTGCACATACACTACACTCTCACACACATGCCAAGTCATAAAACCACACTCTCACCCAACTTGACTTCCGACTCATGTAGGTAATTCATATGGATGGTCCTTAACCCACTAAGCCTCAGGTAAGAGGGTTATGAACAACATAGTGAATGCCTCGAATGAGTCCTCTCATAGCTCATATGGGCTTAATATGGCTTCATGGCTCAACTAAAGTGATTTAATTTTACTCTCACTTGACCAATCTTCCTTTTTTCAAAATTTCAGTTTTTGACCCCCAGGCCCCGGACCCACCAAACCTACCAAATACCCTCGAAATGACCCAAAATTTGCAAAATTACCTAAATTACCCAAGATTCCTCAAAATTAATCCTAAACACTTCCCACCACTCAAATTGACCATCTTTGGCCAAAAATACCAAAATTTCCAAAAATACCCCTAAACCCCCCAAAATTACCAAAATACAATTTTACCCTAAAAATCCAAAAATTCTAAAAATTCCCGGAGAATTCCAAAAAATCCCAAATATTCTTAATTTCATTTTGTTCAACTACACCATGGGCCAATTTTGCCAATTTACCCCACTTTTACCAAAACCCCAATTTGACCCATTTTTTAACCCAGTGAACCCGATGTCGAACCAAACCATCCCGATTGACCTCAATTTTGGTCCAATTCAATTCTAAACTTCAATTCAATATCCCCGATATCAATTTAGACCAAATCCAAGTCAATTTGATTGACATTTGGGCCCGATTCCAATTTGGGGCTTAAGACCCGATTTTTGGCCCATGACCTAAACCTAGCCCAAAATTGGCCCCAAATCTTTTCTAAAGCCTTCCTAACATCCCCATAAACAAAACAATAACTTGATTTGCCCAAAATTTGAACCTAAAATCCACCCAAACCTAACCCAAAACAGAAATCCCTTAAATTAACCTAAGCCCGAACCTAACCCAAATGGCCCCAAATCCCAAAATTAGAGCCCAACCAAAGTTGAAAACTCTTTGTAACACTCCCATAAACATTTTTCAACATTAATTTTACACCAAATTCAACCTTAGCCCAACCTTAGCCCAAGTTAGCCCAATTTGGCCCACCTTGGCCCCTTTACCAAAAAAGCCCAAATTCAACCGAATTCTACTCCAAATCACACCAAATTGATTCCAAACCATTCATGAAACATCCCTAAACTAAACCCAACATTTATTTGGCATGGTCTTTCAAAAAATTCTTCATCCAAAAGACCATTTTGAAATATAAAGGCCCACCCATTTAAGCCTTTTAGAAAGCCCACTTCCACCAAACCCAAAAGCCAAAAAAAAAAAAAATCATCCAAAGCCCACATGACAATTCCTTCTCATCATCCACTTGATAAAATCATTCCCTAAAGTTTGAAACCTATGATTAAATCATTCCAAATTAGGCTTTATCCAAATTCCCATCAAAATGCCAAAATTCCTAAAATCCATTCCAATGAAATTGACTAAGCCATCCCCAAGCCCAAATGAAGCCATGAAGTCATCCTTAAGCTCCATGTAAAGCCATGAGAAGTTTCACATGTGACCATCCCATAAGTGGCAAGAGGAGGAGCCTCTTTAAGGATTCTCTTAAAGGTGATTAAACCTTTTCATGCTTCCCCTAAACTATGTTTAAACTTAAACATACTTGGATAGTTACTTCTCCCCACTAATCTAGCTGACTCGCCTGACCTCCCTCAGCCTAAATCAGAGCTTGGAAAGGTGCACCCAACCCAAACCCATAAGATGACCAAATTGAGTCCAAAAGAGCCCCTTCCCCATTCCATTTTGAATGAAGCTTTCTACACATGGCCAATCTCCATTGCTTGCACCATTGCCAACCCCTGACCCTCCTGATGACAACAGTGACTTGACCCTGGCCGACCAGCCACCACAGCCGCCGGAAACCACCAGGTCGAGAGCACCCATGTGTGTCAATTTTTGAATTTCTCTTTGCTGAGTTGTCCTAGCCCAATTGAACACGATGGCTATTCTTACCTTGCCCTGAGCAGTTGATCCAAGCCATCAAACCCCCCTGGTGAGCCCTCCAGCCACCTCTATTTAAGCACCACCTCCTCTCGGCCAAAAAAAGTGTTGAACCAAAACCTTACCAAAACTCTGCCAAAATCACTCCAGATCCCTTTCCAGACATAGAGAACTTGATCCCCACTGATATCCAATCCTATAGCCCTTTCTGTGAGTCCAATGTTGGAGTTGAAATTCAAGCCCAAAACCAGGACACTTCACCACAGTGAGCCAATCTTCAAATTGATTGACTCTACACCTTCACCAGACCAAGAGGAGAAGTTCCCCAGCAAAAGCCCCCTCACCAGGCCAGCCATTGCTTCTAGCCTCCAAGCTTTGTGATCGGCCTTGGTCACTTTTGTACCTAGGCATTTCCCCAGACCAAGAGACTTCATCTGGAGCTTGCTTGGACTCAATCGAAGGTGACACAACCCTCAGATCGAAGCTTCACTTCTCTGAGTAAAGGTATGAACTCACTCTTCCTTCCGAGCTCCTGGAGATTCCCCATTTAGTTTGAGTTGATTTCAATGCACCTTAACCGTATAGATGTGTTCGTCTCTTCAAGACGAATCGATAGAGTATAAGAACGCAAAAAACCATGGAGAATCGAGTGAGATCTTAAGGTTTTAGTGTGGACGGTCACGGGTGCACACTAGTCGGAGACGATGACAAGGAGCCATTGGATCGCACGTGTATCGAGCGTCGAGATCAAGCCGGACAGCGCAATGGTACGTGAATGGCGGGCCCCCGTAGCGCTGTCTCGGATGGAGGCACCGAATCACGGAGCGACGCGTGGGCTTTCGATCCAGACGAGGATGACGCGTCGCCGAGTCGGATAAATAGAAAATTAGGGTTTTTGGGATTTATTTAAATACCAGAACTTCAAAAATTCATATCTTTGCATAGAAAAGTCACAAAAATAAAATAAAAATACCCTCTTGCTCAGTTAACAGAGGAGAATAATGTGGAAAAGAAATCAAGTTAATTGGATGAGTATTTTATTTTTAATAATTTATTTACTGTTTCCAATGTTTTGATTCTCCATTTGCATAGACAATTCACCATGGCATGAGACCATAGGACTTTTGAAGCCTCTGATCATGGGAACATTCCCTGAATTATTCAAGGTCAGAGGCCATCTCTGTGAAAATTTATTGATTTTTCAAGTTCATGTCACTGTTTTAGGTATTCTAATTCCAATAATTAGCATGTTGTAAAATAAATTCTAGGAACATTTGGTGGTATTTCTTAGGACCAGGGGACCCTATGAAAAATATATTTTGAGTTAATTCATTCATAATAACCTTAATTGGCCTAAACTCCCAAAATTGAATTTGAATTAATTAGGGTTAACCACACATCAAATTGACTTGAAAACAATTCTCCATTGCTCTTTAGGGTCAGAGAAGCCTTACATAAAATTTTGAAATCAATTGAACTTGATTAACCCCCACCAAATGGATTGATTAAGCCTCATAAGCGAAATGAAATTTTAAAAATTCATAACTCCAAAAATACTTTTCAGAAATTCACAAAAGTGGTTTTGGAGCTTCTCTTTTTATCAGGGGAGTTCAGGAAAATTAAAATTGAAATTTTCTAAAAAAGTTGATTTTTCACAATATTTTAATATTTTAATAATTAAAAAATAATAAAAATCATAAAAATGTCACATTTTGACTCCTAATCATTTAGGAACAAACCAAATATTTTTCCTAAGTCCCTAGGATAAGATATTGAATTTTAAAGGCTTAATGTAATTTTTAATATTAAAAAATGAATTTTCAACCTTTTTCACTAAAATAATTCTAATAAATCAAAGAAAAATAAAAAAATTATAAAATTTATTTCTCTGGACTCCTTGAGGTCAGAGAAATTTAAGAAAAATATAAAATATATTTTTCAATTTTTATTTTATTTTAAAATTAATTAATACTCTAAAATTCAAAATAATTATATTAAATAAAATATAATTCAAAAAATCACAAAAATTGGTCCAAGTGGTTCTCTAGTCATTAGAAACATCTCATAATTTTCTTAAGAACAAAAAGTTTACCTTGGTCATGTTATTGAATTTTGTTTGAAAACCCCTATTTTCTACTAAAAATATTTATATGAATAAATTAAATTCAGAAAAATCACATTTCTCCTCTAATGTCTTAATTGACATATGAATGAAGTGAAATAAAAATTTCAAATTCATTTGAGCTCAATTTAGTGAGTTATGAAATAAATAAGCCTAAAAGGGCATAAAAGTAATTAAAGAATTTTAACCCTTAACTAAAACTTTAGGTTTAATCAAAACGGAGGGTAAAATATTTGATTTTAACTTTCTCTTGGATGATTGAAACTTAGGGAAATTAAAAGGGTAGAAATCCATTAAACACTTTGAAAATATCAAAATGAAACTCTAATTAATTAAATAATTTAAATTTTGGAAAGAATATATTTAAAATTTGGTAAAATAGGGATATTATTAAGAGGATATTTATTCTTTAATTTAAAAATCCCTAAATAAGTCACTTCAATAATATTTAGTTCTTAATTAAAAATTAAAATAATTATCCAAACTAAATAAATTAAAAATTAAAAGAAGATAACACTTAAATGAATTAAAGCTTAAAATGTTAAATGATCCAATAATAAAAATCAAATTTAAAATCTTGGAGTTAAATTAAATTAAATTAAATTAAGTCAAGTTAAAGTTTAAATTAAATTAAGTTAACACCTTAACAATTAAATTAAATTAAATTTAAAATATTGAAACTAAAATTAAATTAAATTAAAATTAAATCAAAATTAAATTAAAATTAAAATTAAATTAAATTAAATTAAACTTAAATTAAAATTAAATTAAAATTAAATTAAAATTAAATTAAATTAAATTAAATTAAATTAAATTAAATTAAATTAAATCAAATTAAATTAAATTAAATTAAATTAACATTACTTAACAACAAACCTAAATGAAATCATTAAGAGTTAAATCGAAACATATGAAAGATTTCAACACCTTTTTCAATATAAGTAAATCTAAAACATGAAAAGTTAATCTGAAATATAATATCACTTAAAGTGTAAAGATTTAAATTAAATCTAAAATAACTCAAACCCTATTCCAAAGTTAATAATCATTAATTAATTTGTATAATTAAATCAAATCAAATTAAATCATTAAAATATTTATTACTTTGCCTTTAAAAGGCTTTTATTGTTATAACTCTTAAATGAAGCATCAAGTGAAGTGTCACTTCACATATAAGATATTCAAATGTCCTAAGTTCATCGAGCAAGAAACAAAACAAAATTAAAATCCTTTGATGATTAATTCACCAATACGATAAAATTCATTTGAACTCGAAAATAATCCGGAAGTATTGAAAAAATGTTTAAGATTCGTCTTAAACACTTCCTCGATACGATGAGGTGTTTTAGAAGAATAATTGAACTTAATTGTTCTTTGGTGAAGAAAATCATCCTTAAACCAAACCAACAACCTAGACGTCATAAGAAATGACTAGTAATAGGATTAGGATTCTGGTAGACAACCAAAACCCTTTCCCTTAGCTTTACCTAGGTATTTCTTGCAAAAATATGTTTAAATGCTCTAATATGTGTTTTTAAGTGTAGCTTGGGATGACGGGAAGTCCCTCCAGATACGCTTTTACTTTGTTGCAATTTACCTACATGTGTTGCATTTTAATTTTCTTGCATGGTAAAACAACTGTTGCATGAAAACCAAAACCTATAGGATAGCCACAAAACAGAAACCAAACTAAATTAAAAGTCATCACAAGATAAAATTCACCGCCACGACATTCCAAAATATAAAACAACTCAAAATTTAATCACAAACAAAACAACAAAACTGCAATTACAACTAAATTAAAATATCTCATTGGACGATCGGGAATACCTCGGATGATGTAACCTACGTGTTGCTAACGAGATTTCCCATGATCTAAATGAAAGTGTGGAACTCATTCAGTTGAGTTTAGCAAATTCATCTGGACTAAGTGAATCCGATAAAAATAACGATGCCGGAATGATGGAAGCAGTGGGATCTTAACCAGGTGTTGTTATAATCAACTATAAGATTTGTTTTAATTAAAACATTAAAAACACTTGGATTTTAAGATTTTCTCTAAGTCGAAGACACTTTTCTCATCCCCTGATTTTCACCTTCTAAAACTAAACCTCTGCAACAACAAGGAGCTTGGAGCATGGTGGGCAGCACGGCCATCGTCATCAGCAAAACTTGAATCTACTTCAGGAAAACCTTTCCTAGTTTAAACAAAAAAGTCATAGGATTTCGAGGTAGTTTGTTTAGTGCAACATAAATACTCAACTTTTCGTTAGGCATTTGTATAATTGTGTATTGCAAATTAAGCCCTAACCGGTCATCGGACTCCGAGGTAGTCGTTTGATACGACATAAACCCTCATATCTTCGAGGCTATTTGTGTGATCATATCATACAAATATAAGTCCTAATCAATTAAAAATGGCAGGATTGCAACATTAAATAATTTTCTTAAACTCGAAGCCAAATAATAGGATAGTTTGGGAAGTTGTCAAAATTCTTCTTGGATCCTCAAAATCTCCTACTTCTCTTCCCTTGAATTCCCAAAATAAATTGTCCTAAATTTGATCCATTCCCTATTGAAATTCCAAAATTCAATCCTTTGAAAACCTTAAACTTTTAAATTCTTGAGAGAAAAACCACTGATCATTATCGAGAGTTTTCTTAAATGATTCCTGTCATTTAAGATGTAATTAACTATAGGGGCTTGCCCTTATAGGGAACTTTAAGAACCCAGGTAATATAAACCACTGCTTAATTCCTTTATATTAAGCGAGAGGAACTTGTCGGCTTATAAAATTGGTTCGCAGACCAAACGAATGTCACAAATCTTTTAGTTTATTTAATCGAGCCCCATCATCAAGCAGTGTGTCTATTCCTCGGGATAAATACACGGTTTGTGGTGCGGTGCTCGTTTATATTAACTATTCGGGATGTGAGATCGGTTTGATTTCATATCTTAAAACTTTCAAATTTAAATTTATTTTTAAAATCAAATGCTACTTTCTAAATTATATATATATTTAAATTAAATTTAAAATTTAAAATTCGCCAACGACTTTTGTAGGCAACCCTCTTTTCAAAATAAAACACATAACCGAAAAATAAGCCGTACAGAGGCATTTCTAAAATAGCTTTAATCTTCTCCGGATTGATTTCAATCCAACGATGTCGGGCAATAAATCCTAAGAATTTCCCGGAGGTGACGCCGAAGGCGCATTTTAAGGGATTCATCTTAAGGTTAAATTGTCTTAGTCGCTCGAAAATAATTCTCAAATCATACAGGTGATCTTCCTTCAGTTTACTTTTGATGACCACATCATCCACGTAGAACTCGACTTGGTTGTGAATGAGATCATCAAAAATCTTCGTCATCACTCTTTGGTATGTTGCTCCTGCGTTCTTTAGTCCGAATGGCATTGCTTGTGTAGCAATACACTCCGATCGGCGTTACGAATGCGCGTGAGCTTTTCGTCTTACGGTGCCACATTTATCCGGTTGTATCCCGACGATCCATCCATAAATGAGAAGATTTCATGCGTCGAAGCGATGTCGATCATCAGTTCTGGGATTGGTAGTGGAAAATCATCCTTTGGACATGCTTTATTCAAATCTCTGAAATCCACACAAATTCTGATCTGACCATTCTTCTTTCTGACTGGTACCACGTTGGCTAACCAAGTTGAGTATTGTTCTTCAAGGACAAATTTAGCGTCTATTAGCTTCTTAACTTCGGCTATTACTTGTTGCTCGATTTCTAGACGCATTCTTCGGGAGCTTGTCGGCTGGAACGGAAGTAGGATCCACTCCTAGCACTGTGAGCTGCGACTTCTAGAGCTAATCACGGCATTTCGTCGTAACTCCAAGCAAAACGAGTCCTTGAATTCCATTAATAGCTTGATTATTTCTTCGAGTCTTCTTTGTTGAGTAAGGAGCTAACAAAGGTAGGCCTAGGCTCTTCGGCTAGTACCTAAGTTAACTTCCGTTAACTCGTACTATTGTAGATTTGATTTCTTCTTCGAGTTACGGTGGAGCGTCTCGATTGGTAGATCTTCGAGGTCTTCGAAGCTTCCAGCGAGTCTTTATTAGGTTCGCAAGTGACAACCAAGCAAAATCTCGTATCATCAACTAATCTTACTGTGCCGAATCCGAGACCATGTTTTGAATTGGGAGGCCGACCGGCATTATTCCATAATTTTTCAAAGTGTTGTGATCGGCCTTTTGTCCATCATCGAGGTTAGACACCGCATTGAATTAAATTTTGAACACAGGGAGAGTACCACTCAAAAGGTAGTTCCATTAATTTAGATGAAGTAACATCTTCAAATTGTACATCACTTTCAGTTTTGGAAGAAGAAGCACCACGGTAGAACTTGATTGGTTTAATATCGCCACCATGTACTTCCTTGACCACCATACCCTCGATCTTATTAGAATGGATCGGGGTCAGGATCATAGTATGCACATAGTGGTTAATCTTCCCGTACATTGATTTATATTCTTCATTCTTTTCATCTTCGAGAGAAATCTTGAATTGTGGTTCCTTCGACTTATTGTCGGCTGCTTCTTTCTCGATTTCTTCTTCTTCTTTGGAGCTTGTTCTCCCGATCGACATCGATGACCGGTTTCTTCGTCCAAGCTGTTCCAACGTTTCTTCCACGTCCTCGTCCCCGGCCTCGACCTCGGGTGCGAGTTACTGGAGAAATCTTCACCATCTCGCCGTAAGGGAGTGGTGAGTAGCTGTTGGACTAGAACTTCGGGTTCTTCATCGTCTCGAATTTCTTTTGCTTCATTTGGTATGGTATTTCTGGAAAAGATTGTTTTCTTTGGAGGCGCGTAGTAGGCCGCATCTTCATGAATTCCAATTTCGTGCACGGAGAACGGTTGTAAATCACCTTTGATGCACTGTTCCCGTCCTCCGTAATACTTTATGCACTAGCGCAGAGACGACGGTACCATCCGATTTTCATGGATCCACGGCCGACCCAGTAGAGCGTTGAACGATGTCTCAAAATCAATTATGTGAAATTTTGCGGTTGTCTTTGCTAAATCACCGATCTTCATTAGTAGTGTTATCGATCCAAGAGCTCTTTCTCCTTTTTGATTGAAGCCTCTTAATAACATCTTATCTGCTTCAAGATCGCGAGCATTAATTTACAAATATGCTAGCGTCCGAAGAATCATTATGTTGATTGATGCTCCCGGATCAACCAACACTCTGGAGAGCGTAAACTTTCCAATAGTGATTGAAATGTATAACGGTCGGTTGTGATCAGCTGTTCCCAGTAATAGATCATTGTCAGTGAAGGTAACACCTCGCTGTTCTCTTAACGAGCAAACCTCATCGAAGGAATCACCGGCCATTTGAGCTAAACAAATCTCTGGATCAAGTAAAGTCTTGATCAGAACCTCCCTCTTCTTCTTTGACAGGATCGGAGCGTCGTATATGCTTAGTTTGGCTGGTAGCTTCCTAAGATGGGCTAGCACGTTGTAGTCCACTTTATTACCATGTTCCTCGGTTTCTTCCCGAATGGGCGGTTCCTCGCTTGGGGTTGACTCTTCCTGAGCAACCACCTGCTTTCCTTTATCCTTTGGACTCATTCTCGGAGGTAGAACTTTTTCGCTTCTTAAACTAACTTCAGCAATCTCTTCTGAATCTGGTGCTGGATCTGCCGGTGTCTCCTTTTGAATCAGAACAACTGGCTCTTCTGAAGTTGCTTCAGTGTATGATAGTTCTAATTCTATCGTGATCGGAGCTCCTCGGAATTCACAAATGGAATCGTTGCTTGTGGAGCTTTCGTAGCCTCCTTTGTGAACATCTTCTTCTTCGTGGTCATCGAGGTTGTGTATGACTTGAGAATCATTATTTGTATTGGAGTCGAGATCCGGATTAAGCCGGTTGTCTCTAGTTACGTAATCGTTAGAAACAGTCAAAACGTAGCCAACGCCATAACCCTTATCATTATAAGATCCCGCCGAGGCGAGCGGATAATCATACGGAGTCGGGAGTTCGAGGGATTTCTCCCCGAATCGGAAAAAACCATCCTGGGATAAGCAGCCCCTAGTCTACCCTTTGGAGTCTCAATCTTCTTCTCTTCCACGATCTTCTCCTCCTTCTGGGGCGGTTCTTCAATCACAAGTAATAGTGCCGGCTCGACAGGTTTCAAACTTTGAGTTGAAGCGCGCACCGAAGCGGTCTGGATATGATCCAAAATTTTCTTTGAAGACTTTTTCCAGATGGTACTCCATCCATCATCGGTCGTATACGGGTCTATCGAAACAATGGGATCCGTTGAAATAACATTGACGGAACCTCCTTTCTGGGGTTCCTTCATGTATTCCTTTGGGATCGTTATGTTCCCTTTTCGGAGATTGTCATCGAGCCGGCTCTTGAAAGTGATGCAATCCTGCTATATTGTGTCAGAGCATCCGGTGGTAAGGGAAATAGTTTGGATGATCTTTCTTATTGACTTCCTCCGGCCTCTTGGGCTGCGGTAGCTGAAAATGCGGTGTCTTCATTAAACTGCGGAACATCTTCACTTCTGCTTCGATTTTGAAAGGATATTCCCTATTCAGCAAATTTTTCAGGGTACGCTGTGGACAAGGCAGTTGTTCATAATGTTGAGGCGACTGATAGCTCGGTCGAGGCTGTTGATAGCCCTGTTGAGGTTGCTTATAGATCTGTTGCGGTTGTTGGTATGTCCGTTACGGTGGTTGGTAACTAGGCTGTGGCCGCTCTGGCTGTATCTGAACCGGCTGCTTGGCCTTATCTACTGTCGCGACGATTCCGGATTTCTTTTCAAATGTCTTCACAGTTTTCTGCTTATCGGTCTTGTCCTCGAAACTTAACTGCTTTTCCTCTTCTTGCAAGCTCCGGCCTTGCTAAGCAACTTCTCGAAAGTCTTGATTGTAAATCCTTTAAGGAGAAGTGCTATCGGGCCATGGATACTCTTGAGCAAGATGCCGACTGCATGTTGTTCTTGAAGCTGTGGTTCATACTTCATGCTTAAATTCCTCCATCGAAGTATGTAATCCACTAAAGTCTCGTTCGGTTTCTGTTGCTCCACCACTAGATCACCGATGGTGATGTGGTGCGAGACCCCGACAAGCCGCTTAACGAAGAGGTTTTCCCGATTCTACGAAGGTCTTAGCTGAACAATTTGGCGATTCTGCGTACCGGTCGAAGACGATCCACGACAAGCTGGCGACGGGCGACGGAAGAGTAAGCGTCACTCCCGCGACATTGCAACAGCTAGCACGAAAATGTGCAACGTCTTTGTCGAGGGTTTCCGGTACCATTAAAAGTCTTGAACATAGGTGGTACGAAGCCTTTTGGGTATTGGACCGCATCGAATTCTTCGGGGTAAGGTCTACCCGTCTGAATAGATGTTCCGTTCTTAGATTGTGCTTAAGGCCTCTCGCACTTCTTTGTTCTACCATGTTTTTGATGTCCTTTTCTAGAATCATGCTTTGTGCGGGATCTTTCTTTGGTTGTTTGTCTCCAGTTGACGGATGTGATCTCTTTTCCTCCATCTGCGATATGGATAATTTACAGGGGTGTCTCTTTCGAGGTTGGACCGACTGCGGAGAGTGGCTAAAGCGGCGGCCATCTCTTCCATCCTCTTTGTCATACGGGAAATTGTATCATCCTTCTCTTGAAGTCGTGCTCTCATCACTTCCGGTTCATCTCTTTCTGCAGTTCTTTGGAGCACCTTGTGAAGGCGATGATGTTCGCGTCTCGACCATGTTGATTTCGGCATACTCGTCATCCATAAATTCGATGAATCAACTTCATCTTCTAGTTTTTCTTCTCTTTCTTTTGCTAACCGTCGGATGTCGGTCCTTAACTTGTCCATGGCATCTTCAGTGGCCTTTTCGCACGGTCTCGCGGTTGTCGCGTGACGGTTGTTGAACTTACTTTCAGGAGTCCCCTTTATTGCGGTAGTACTTTCTTCGATTCGAGTCTCCGATGAGACTTTTCTTCTCGGGACATTTTTTGGTCTTAGCTCGCTAGTAGTAGGTCGCCATACCATCCTTCTTGCGGCTAGGAAGTCTAGGACCGGATGGTGCGTCGGCTATATCTTTGAAAGGTGGTATCCTCCTAATTTGCGGACCCGATACAACAACGGGTGAGCTGGCTTTTATCTTCTTCTTTGGTTTCTCTGTGGCGACAACGGGTTCTATTCGAGGTCGAGGCGGGATTTAGGCGGCACCCGTCCCATCCTTCTTAAGATTTCGACACGGGGCATCTTTCTTTCTTTGCCGATCTTTCTATCACGGCTTGCGGTCGAGCAAATAGCGTAGTCTTATCCCTTTTCCTTTTGTAATTATTGTAGTACGCGAGGTCGGGGTAATGCGGCGGCGATCCTTCGGACATCCTCTTCATCGATGCGGCGAGAGAGAGGGTGAAACACTGCTCCCTTCCAACGAGAGGTGTATACTCAAGGCGGTTCGGGGATCTCTTCCGGGAAAGCAATTTTAGCGGCTTTGGCCTTCTCGACCGGGCTATCTTTCTACTTATTCCTTCTTTGAGTTCGAGTTAGGGGTGCAACTCTCGGGCTGGACCCGATTTCGAAAATAGACGGTATCGCGGCAAAATCTGTACCCTCCGCGGTGCCGAGGCTCATCACGGACTTGGATTTCCTTCCCCTTCGGTTTGGCAGAAGTCGGGGTAGGTGCGAGAGATGACTAGACCGGTGGGGGTAGAGACAACGGTCCTCTACGAAAAGTAGTACTCCTTTCGAGTGGAACCCTTTGCGGGGGAGGGAATTCTTGAGTCGATTTCGGGTTGAACTCGATCGGGGGTTTCTCGGTTTCGACACTTTGTCCATTAGTGTGAAGAGAGTGATGTCGGTGATCTTAATATACGTGTTGTTGAATCCTTGTCGAAACGGATGATTCCATTGTCGGGCGGCTCATCCTTGTAAACGGCGAAGTCCATTCCGATGGTGAAGGAGAAGATTAACTTTGGGGCGATCATTTTACGCAGGGCGGATTCCGAATGTCGGTCCTGTAATTATACTTCCTTTCGTCGTAAAGTTTAGGACGAAAAAGAAAGAGTCCGAACACATTTTCGTTTATCTTAGTGTATTTATGATTTTTAAAAGAGATTGTTTATTAGAAGTTTGTTTATTAGCGGGTTCGTTTGTTAGAAACAAAACGATTAAAGGGAAAATGTTATAGAAAAGGTAAAGGGCCCGATTTAGAATTGGAAAGGAAGGGAAAGTCTTATGCAAGACTTCTCGACTCGAAGGACTGCTCCTAAACTAACACTGATGGGAGTCCGCCCCACCTCGCAAAAGAGGTAAAAGGATCTCAGAATCTCTCCGTTTAGGGGTGTCTAAACAGTGGCTCCTAAATCCAAGAGAGGTTGGCTATACTTGTTCAAGACAAAAATGAACGGGGTATTCCAACGGAAGAATGGTAGTTTGCTCCACTAGGGACATGGATACACTACCGATTTATGAAAGCAAAACCATCTGATCGAAATGGAGAGAGGAACTATTCCCCGTGAAGTCGCGAGAAATTGTCTTGCTTTATTTTTGGGTAATGTGTTTTATTTTGAAAAGGGGGTCGCTACGAAGTCGTCGGCGAATTTTAAAATTTAAATTTAATTTAAATATATATAATCTAGAAAGTAGCATTTGATTTTGAAAATAACTTTAAATTTGAAAGTTTTAAGATATGAAATCAAACCGATCTCACATCTCGAATAGTTTATATAAACGAGCACCGCACCACAAACAGTGTATTTATTCCGAGGAATAGATACACTGCTTGATGATGGGTGCCGACATATTTTTAGGTTGTGTGATATTTTAAAAAGGGGTCGCCTAACAGAAGTTGTCGGCGAATTTTAAATTTAGTTTAGATAAATAATTTGAAAAAGTAGTATTTGATTTTGAAAATAATTTTAAATTTGAAGATTTTAAGATATGAAATCAAGCTGATCTCACATCCAGAATAGTTTATATAAACGAGCACCGCACCGCAAGCCGTGTATACTATCCACTAAGGATAGACATGCGCTTGACGGTGGGGCTCGGTTAAATAAACTAGAAGATTTGTGACATCCGTTTGGTGCACGAACCAATTTTATAAGCCGACAAATTCCCTGTTTAATATGAAAACATTAAACGGGGTTTATATTCACAGGTTCTTTAAAATTCCCTATAAGGGCAAGCCCACTATAGTTAATTACATCTTAAGTGACGGGAATCACCTAAGAAAACTCTCGATAATAATCAATAATGTTGCTCTCGAGAATTTGAAAGTTTAAGTTTTCGAAAGGATTGAATTTTTGAAATTTCAAAAGGGATTAGCTCGAATTTGGAACATTTTATTTTGGAGATTCAAAGGAAGAAAAGTAGGAGAAATTACGGATCGAAGCGAACTTCGATAATTTCACGACTACCTATTGTTTGGCTTGGATTTAGGAAAAATCCTAATGTTTATTTAATGTTTTAATCTTGCCGATTTTAGTTAATTAGGGCTTATATTTATATGATAGAATCATACAAATAGCACTGGAAGATATGAGGGTTTATGTCGTATCGGACGACTACCTCGGAATCCTAAGACCGGTTAGGGCTTAATTTGCGATGCAAATGCCTAACGAAGAGTTGAGGATTTATGTTGCACTAGGCGAAACTACCTCGAAGTCCTATGGCTTTGTTGTTTAATTCTAGGAAAGTTTTGCTGATGTAGGTTCGAGTTTTCGCGACGACGATGGCCGTCTTGCCCACCATGCTCAGAGCTCCTTGTTGTTGCGAGAGGTTTAGTTTTAGAAATCATAAATCGAGAGATGAGAGAAGTGTTCGGTTTAGAGAAGTCTTAATTTCCAAGTGTTTTTTGTGTTTTAATTAAAACAAATCTTAAAGTTGATTATAACGACACCGGTTAAGATCCCGCGGTTCCATCCTTAGGCATCATTATTTTTATCGGATTCACTTAGTCGAGATGAATTTGCTAAACTCAGCTGAATGAGTTCCACACTTTCATTTAGGCCAGTGGGAAATCCGGTTAGCAACACGTAGGTTACATCATCAGAGGTATTCCAGATCATCCGACGGGACATTTTAATTTAGTTGTAATTGTAGTTTTGTGTTACAGTTTGTGATTAAATTTTGAGTTGTCTTATATTTTGAAATGTTATGGAGGTGAATTTTATCTTGTAGTGTCTTTTAATTTAGTTATGGGTTTCGGTTTTGGTTTATGTCCTAAAGGTGTAGGTTTTCATGCAAGCTTGTTGTTTTATCATACAAGAAAATAAGTGCGATGCGATTAAATAAGTTGCAAGAAAGTAAATTGCAACAAAATAAAAGCGTACACGGAGGGTCTTCCCGTCATCCAAGCTGCACTTAAAACACGGTTAGAATATTTAAGCAAGTTCCTAGGTAAAGGCTAAGGGAAAGGTTTATGGTTTTCTACCAAATTCCTAATCCTATAGCTAGTCATTTCTATGACGTCTCAGGTTCTTTGTGTTTTTGGTTTGAAGACGATTTTCTTCATCGAAAGAATAACTAAGTTCGATTGTTCTTGTAAATATCCTATCATATTGAGGAAGTGCTTAAGAAGAATCTTAAACATCTTTTCAATATTTCTAGGATTGTTTTAAGTCCAAATGAATTTAATTGTGTAAATGAATCGATCGTCGAGGTTTTCGAGTTTTGTTAACTTGCTCGGTGAAGCTAGGACATTTGAATGTCCTATAAGTGAAGTAACATTTCATTTTAATGTTCATTTAGGAGTTATGATAACTAAAGCTCCTAAGGGCAAAATGATATTTAATGATTTGTGATTGAATTTAAGTTCAAATTAATGATTTAAGTTTGGAATAGTGTTCGAGTTATTTTAGATTTATCTCTTCATGTCTTAAGTGAGGTTATTTAATTCGACTTAATTTAATTTAATTTAATTTAATTTAATTTAATTTAGTTTAATTTAGTTTGATTTGATTTAATTTAATTCAATTTAATTTATTTGATTTAATTTTTTAATTTAATTTAATTTAATTTTAATTTAATTTAATTTAATTTAATTTAATTTATTTTATTTAATTTAATTTAATTTAATTTATTTATTTAATTTAATTTAATTTAATTTAATTTAATTTTATTTATTTAATTTAATGTATTTAATTCATTTAATTTAATTTAATTTGTTTATTTAATTTAATTTAATTTTAATTTAATTTACTTAATTTAATTTAATTTTTAATTTAATTTAATTTAATTTTAATTTAATTGAAATTTTTTGAAAGAGTTTAATGATTTAATTTTAATTTAATGATTAAGTCTTTTAATATTTTAAATTTGAGTTATCATTTTAATTAAGAGTTGAATATTAATGAGATGATTAAATTTAGGGATTTTTAAATTAAAGAATAAATCTCTTCCTAATAATATCCCTATTTTAATAATTCCAATTTTATTATTCTTCAAATTCAATTAATTATTTAATTAATGTTTAATCATTTTAAATTGCTCGATGGGTTTCTACCCTTTAATTATTTAAATTTCAATCATCCAAATCAGATTAGGATCAGATATTTTACTTGTTAAAAATTTTTATTAAACCTAAAGTTTTAATTAAGGGTTAAGATTTTAATTACCATTTTGCCCTTCAAGCCTAATAATTTCATAACTCACTAAATTGAGCTCAAATGAACTTGAAATTTTTATGTGACTTCACTTATGTGTCAATAAAGACATGAGAGGAGAAAATGTAATTTTTCTGTATTTAATTTATTTATATAATTATTTTTTAGTAGAAAATAGAAATTTTCAAGGAAAATTTGATAACATGACCAAGGGAAAGTTTCTGTCCTTAAGAAAATTAGGGGACATTCCTAATGACCAGAGGACCACTTGGACCAAATTTTGTAATTTTTTGAATTATATTTTATTTATTAGAATTATTTTAAGTTCTGGAGTATTAATTAATTTAAAAATAAAATAAATGTTGAAAAATAAATTTTATAATTTTTAAAATTCTCTCTGATATCAAGGATTCCAGAGAACCAAACTTTATAATTTTCTGATTTTTCTTTGATTTATTATAATTATTTTGGTGAAAATGCTAGAAAATACATTTTTTAATTTTAAAATTACCCTAGAGCTTTAAAAATTAATATCTCACTAAATAGACCTAGGAAAAATATGGGACTTGTTCCTAAGTGATTAAAATTCAAAATATGACATTTTGGTGAATTTTATTATTTTTGTGATTTTTATTATTTTTTAATTATTAAAAATATTAAAATAATATTAAAAATCAACTTTTTTAGAAAATTGAAATTTTAATTTTCTTAAACTCCCCTGATATCAGAGAGACTCCAAAACCAATTTGGTGAATTTTTGAAAGATATTTTGAAAGTTATGAATTTTTTAAAGTTTAAAATGGCTAAGTGGCTTAATCAACCCAATTAGTGGGGCTAACCGAGTCCAATTGACCTCAAATTTTTATGATGGGTTCCTCTGATCCTAAAGGTCGAGTGGAGAATTGATTTCAAGTCAATTTGATTTATGGTTAACTCTAATTAATTAGAAACCTATTTTGGGTGTTTAAGCCGATTAGGGTTAATCTAAGTGAATTAACTCGAATCCTATTTTTCCTAGGGTTCTCTGGTCATCAGGAACATCACCAAATTTTCCTAAAATTTATTTCACAACATGCTAATTTTTGAAATTAAAATACTTAAAACGACAACATGCATTTGAAAAATCAATAACTTTTCACAGAGATGGCCTCGACCTTGGAAAATTCGGGGAATGTCCCTAAGTTCGGAGGCTTCAAAACCCTATAGTCTCATGCCATGGTGAATTGTGTGAATGCATGGAGAATTAAAATAATGCGGGGAGTAAATAATTAATTAAAAATAAAATGCTTGGACAAAATTAATTAATTTCTTTTCCACATTATTCTCCTACGTTCAGCGAGCGAGAGGGTATTTTTATTTTATTTTTAGGACTTTTCTACACAAAGATATGAATTTTCAAAGTTCAGGGAATTAAATAAATTAAGAAAATCCCTAATTTTCTATTTAAGTGACGCGGCGCCGCGTCGGCCTCGGCGACTCCGAATGCACGCGCGGCGCGCTCCCGTTCGACCGCCGCCATCCGCGTCGGCGCTCCGGGACCCGGCTGTATCGCTCCGGTCTTCGATCCGACGCGATCACGGCCGTCCGTCCGCGCGTGTATTAAATGGACGGCATCCGTTCATCGTCCCAAGTGTCCTCGCCGAGAGCCGTCCACACTAAATCCTTAATATCTCGCTCGATACTCGATGGATTTTCATGTTCTTATGCTCTATGGATTCGTCTTGAAGAGACGAACACATCCATACGGTTATCATGCATTGAAATTAAAGCATTTGAAATGGAGAATCTCCGAAGCTCGGGATGAAGAATTAACTCATACCTTAGCTACGAGAGGTGGAGCCTCGATCGGAGATGCTTGGCACGTTCGTTGGAGATGCGGGGAGGCTAGGGATGAAGCACAGGGATGTGGTGAATTGCTAGGTGTGATTTCCACCAAAGCTGATCACAACCTTTGGAGTACGGAACAAGCTGGGTGACACGGAGATGGGGCTTTTCTTGGTGGACACCTTCCCTTGGTGCAGTGCGAGGTGTAGGACCAATCGATTTGGGGATTGGTCCACTGTGGAGAAGTGTCCTGGTTTTGGGTGGAATTTCGACTACTGAAATTGAGCTCGCGAGAGAAGAAATGGCGGGGGGATCTCCTTTGGGGATCAAGTGCTGCTGTGTATGGGGAGGAGTACGGAACAATTTTGGCGAGTTTTGGCGAGGTTTGGTTCGGCACCTCTCATGGCCGAGAAGGTGAGGGGTTTAAATAGGAGAGGCTGGAGGGCCTCCGGGGAAGTTGAGGGCTTGGGATCGAGCTGCTACGGTGAGGAGAAGAACAGCCATGGTGACCACTAGGCATGGGGCGGCTCGGCGAGGGAGAATTCCAAAGTTTGGCTCCTCCCGAGGTTTCGGCCATGGTGTTTTCCGGCGGCCGGTGGTGGCCGGCCGAGGCTGTGGTCACCATCTTGTTCGGGTGGGTCGGGGCTGGGGTTTGGTGCATTCGATTGAGGTTTGACATGTGTAAAGTGGTTGAATCGAAGTAGAAAGGGAAGAGGGCTTATTTTAGCTTATTTTGGTCAACCCATGCAAATGGGTTGGGTGCACCTCCCGAGACTGGTTTTGGGCTGAGGGAGAGTCGAGTTGGGTCGATCTCCCATGTGTGGTGGAGTCTCCATCAAGGATTAGGTGGCAAAGCATGGTTTAGAGTGTGACATGCTTAAGGTAAATAAAGGCTTAAGAAGGATTAGGAAAGGGGCTCCTCCTTTTTCCATTAATGGCTTGATCACATGTCAAGAACTCTCCATGGCTTCATGTGGCTTGTCCATGGCTTGCATGGCTCCATTTGGCTTGGGAAAAGGTTGGGTCAATTTCATAAAAATGGGTTTTAAGAATTTTGGATATTTTGGTGAAAATTTGCATGAAGCTTGATTTGGAATGGTTTAATTGATGATTTTGAAACTTAGGGAGTGATTTTGATTAAATGGATGATGAAAGGAAGTGTCATGTGGGCTTTAGGATGAATTTGGGCTTTTGAATTTGAAGGGAGTAGGCTTTTAGGAAAGTTTAAGGGAAATGGGCTTTTTGATTTTAGGATGGGCATTTGGGTAAAGATTTTGTGAAAGGCCTTGTCAAATAAATGTCATAATTGGTTTATGGATGTTCTATGAAGGCCTTGGAGTCACTTTGGTGTGATTTGGAGTTGAATTGGTTTGAATTTGGGTTCATTTGGTAAGTGGGCCTATGTGGGTCCAAGTGGGCCAAGTTGGGCCAATGTTGGGCTAGGGTTGAAATTGATGTAAAATTAATGTTGAGAAATATTTATGGGAGTGTTTCAAAGAGGTTTTGGCTTTGATTGGGTTTTGATTTTGGGATTTGGGCTCATTTGGGTTAGGTTTAAGTTTAGGTCGAAATTGGGCTTTTTGATTTTGGGTTGAATTTGAGTGGGGTTTGGATCAAAATCTTGGGCAAATCATGTTAGTGTTTTGTTTATGGGGATGTTAAGGAAGGTTTAGAAAAGATTTGGGGTTAATTGGAGTTGAATTGGGTGAGTTTGGGTTAGGTTTGGGTCATAGGTTCAAATTGGTCTTTAAGGTCAAAAGTGAAATTGGATCCAAATGTCAATCAAATTAAGCTTAGATTTGGTCTAGATTGGTGTTGGGAATGTTGAATTGAAGTTTAGAATTGAATTGGATCAGAATTTGGGTCAATTGGGTAGGTTAGGTTTGACATTGGGTTCACTTTGGGTTAAAATGGGTCAAATTGGGGATTTTGATAAAAGTGGGGTAAATTGACAAAATTGGCCCATGGTGTAGTTGAACAAAATGAAATTGGGAATATTTGGGATTTTCTGGAATTTTCTGGGAATTTTCTGAATTTTTGGATTTTTTGGCTAAGAGGGGTATTTTGGGTATTTGGAAGGTATTGGGGGGTATTTTTGGAATTTTTGGCATTTTTGGGTATGGATGATCAATTTAAGTGGTGTGGAAATGTTTGGGATTGATTTTGGAGAGTTTTGGGTAATTTGGAAATTTTTGAGAAATTCGGGTAGTTTCGAGGCATTTTGGTAGGTTAGGCGGGGTGTAGGGTCCGGGCGTCAAAAATTGAAAATTTGGAAAATTGAAGATTGGGTGGATGTAAGTGGAATACAACCATTTTGGTTGAGCCATGAAGCCACATCAAGCTCATATGAGCCATGAAGGGACTCATTTGAGGTATTCACTATGTTGTTCCTAACCTCTTAGCGAGGGCTTAGGGGTTAAGGACCATCCATGTGAATCACCTACATGAGTCGGGAAGTCAAGTTAGGTATAGGTGTGGTTTAGGAGGTGTGTGAAAGTGTAGTGCATAGGTGTAGTGTATGTGTAAGTCGGCCCTTTCACCGAGACCGGGCCGCCCGGGTCGATCTAAGGCCCGAAGAGTCCTATAGGAACTCATCCTTTAAACTTCCGCACTTGATTTCAACCCTCCAGGTGATTAGGGGTCTATAGTCGAGTTTGTGGAGTTTGCGGGGAGTTTAGAAGGGGTTTGAATTTCTAAAAGGTGGGTCCCGATTCTAATCCTCTAAGATAGTCGAAAGGAAAAGCCTGAGGCTAGATCCTAAGTACTAAAGAGAAGAGAGAAGACCTCATCGAAAATGAGGTCGACAAATGGACCCCGATAGGTGTGGTGGTGACGGAGCACACCGCGCGTATTGGTGTTGGCCGAAGCGATCAACAAAACCAACACGGATGTCCAAGTAACAAACTCGGGACGAAGTAGAAGAGCTTCCGGCTGGGGAGTGTCGAGTATATCTGCGGGACGCGGAGATTCTTGAACTCTCGTTGGGGAAAGGAAAAGGAGGTGAATCCCAAATCACATGATTTAGGAGAATTCCAATTTAGATTTTATTTTGTTTCATGTTTAAGTCATGATGTGTGAGTTTTAGATTTCGATTTGGAGTTTCGATTTAGATTGAGGTTTGTCGAGATTAATTTGAAGGGATTTGATTTGAAATGAAAATTGGAATTTTGAAGTTTTAGATGTAACATCTTGACCCAAAAGAAGATCGAATCGATTGGATTGAGTCATTGCAATGAGGAAAGATCTCGGAATAATGCGGTATTGGATGTAAAATCCTTAACCTCGAGAGTTTTGATTTGATGTATTTCGGTGCGATAGGAAAAGAATCCTAAAGCGGTGCGGTCTTGGATGTAAAATCCTCGACCCAAAAGTTTGAATTTGATGTATTTCGGTGCGGTAGGAAGAGAATCCTAAGCGGTGCGGTCTTGGATGTAAAATCCTCGACCCAAAAGTTTGAATTTGATGTATTTCGGTGCGGTAGGAAGAGAATCCTAAAGCGGTGCGGTCTTGGAAGTAAAATCCTCGACCCGAAAGTTTGAATTTGATGTATTTCGGTGCGATAGGAAGAGAATCCTAAAGCGAGTGTAGTCTTGGATGTAAAATCCTCGACCCGAAAGTTTGAATTGATGTATTTCGGTGCGGTAGGAAGAGAATCCTAAAGCGGTGCGGTCTTGGATGTAAAATCCTCGACCCGAAAGGTTTGAATTGATGTATTTCGGTGCGGTAGGAAGAGAATCCTAAAGCGAGTGCGGTCTTGGATGTAAAATCCTCGACCCGAAAGGTTTGAATTGATGTATTTCGGTGCGGTAGGAAGAGAATCCTAAAGCGAGTGCGGTCTTGGATGTAAAATCCTCGACCCAAAGGTTTGAATTTGATGTATTTCGGTGCGATAAGAAGAGAATCCTAAAGCGAGTGCGGTCTTGGATGTAAAATCCTCGACCCGAAGGTTTGAATTGATGTATTTCGGTGCGATAGGAAGAGAATCCTAAAGCGGTGCAGTCTTGGATATAAAATCCTCGACCCAAAAGTTTGAATTTGATGTGATGTTTGATGTGAGATCTGGAAAGATCGAATTTGAGATTTGATAGAGATTTGAAATCTGGAAAGATTGAATTTGAGATTTGATAGAGATTTGGAATCTGGAAAGATTGAATTTGAATTTTGATCGAGATTGGATTCGAAATTTGATTGAGAATTTGATTTAACATTCTTGTTGATTTTGTTTATCCTTTAATGATTCAAATTTTATTTTGTTGTTTGTTTAATGTTCATGTGAATTTGTTGTTTGTCATTTTTTAGATTTTTTTTTTTAGAAAGTTTTCTTTTTATCTTTTTTTTTTTTCTTTTCTGTTCTTTGTTCGAAGTTCATTTAACTTTAATGGCGTTTCCCAATCAATTTGCACAAAAGAGGTGAAGGCCAAAAAAATGTGACATGGTCACTTTCATTTCCAATCATGTCGAAGATACATCATACATCCTGATCTGGAATATATTTCATACAATCCATGTAAACTCAAAACGGACTGTGTATGATCTTTGTTGATCCATCTAAAGAAGCATACGTCGAAAGTCCATGTACCGAATAGTGAGATACATGGTCGATAACATCACCTTCCAAGCCATCCTTGGCGAGGATGCCGTATGGATGTACATTGGAGGTGTGATATTTTCCATGTAACTCACGGCTCGTAAGGTCGGAGGCTCTCTAGCTCCGGGTGCGGTGGAAATGGTAAGGTGTCCTTACGTCGTCCATCCTTCGAACGTAGCTGAAATCCTCTTCAACGGTACTCCTGGTATGCGATGCTTAGCGATATACGCTCCGTTGCCCTTCGGTATCATGACGGAACCTACCGGTAGTGGTATCTTTCTGCGGCCCTCGGAACTCACACGGGCTGCTATCCGGAGGTCGGATCCGAACATGATGTTGCACTCGCTCGGAAAAGAGGCTGTGCGAAGGGTCGACAAAGTCGTGGTGATGCATGTGTGGGGGTATACGGTCACCTGTTTGTAGATATTGATGATGCGGCTATTGGGTATGCGATCTGGCTGGCGATACCCTTCATGTTATCAATCTCTTTACCAT
The DNA here is from genome assembly GCA_022702705.1 of Papilionanthe hookeriana x Papilionanthe teres. NCBI lineage: Eukaryota > Viridiplantae > Streptophyta > Magnoliopsida > Asparagales > Orchidaceae > Papilionanthe > Papilionanthe hookeriana x Papilionanthe teres. The sequence goes on along the minus strand of CM040438.1, from coordinate 53,063,404 downwards.
TCTCTTGATGACTAATGGCATCGGGTCCACTTGCCCATGACGGAGTATTCCCGGCGGGTTTCCCTTCTGTCCTCGGCGAAGTTGTAACAGACATCCACATTGTATTGTGATTCTTCCTTTCCACGGCATCCATCTCCGGGGCTGCGAGTATGTGTTTTCCCTTAGGCGGCTCGCTCGGCCGGTCTTTTCAAATCCGGATGCAATCCACGATTTCTTCTTGCTCATACTACGAGAATACGTACGTATGTAATTCGAGGCCCTCCAGGTATATTGATTCTTCGCCTCTAATCCTTTCAAAGTATTCGAAGGTTTTCTTTTCAACATTTTGCATTCTCTCCGGCTCGTATTCGGAATGATCTGCAGATGGCGAGGCCTTGTGACATATTGTGGGATGTATGGTTCAATCCCTTCACGTTCTCACTGCATACCTCGGCTCCTCGGGGATGATGTCTATCGAGACATCCCACGGGGTTGCTTACACGACAAGGTCATGCATCATTGGTGGTTCTATCCGGTGGCGTGGTAGCCTTCTTTCTTCGGGTCTTTGTGAGATTTCTACTGGTTCTTTTCGTCATCCTAGGAGTGGCCTCCTTTCTTCGGTTCTGGTGAGCCGGTGTCCTTGAAGTGTATGCAGCGACATTAGCAAGCTGCCTCGTCGTCTTGATCCGCGGCTAGTTTTGTCAACATCTTACGGATACGGCGATTCTTATTTCTTCGTTGCGTTCTTTGTGAGAGTAGCTCTCCGAACTTCTTGAATCTCTGTGGGCGCGGCGGCAAGCTTGCCCTCTGCTGTAGCGACTACGGACTTCATTTTCTTATCTTCTTCGATATTTGTCTTTCTTTTCTTGTTGCTTGGATTGGTGGCTTGGGCCACCCACTTTCATCCTTGTATGTCGAGGCGGTTCTTCTCGGTCAGCCGGGACCCGGTCACTTTCCTCGTCTTGTAGGCCTGCGGTGCGAAATGCGAGTCGATCTCGATTATCGCTCCATCTTTCACCCTCTTTTCATCGAGTGCAAGGCTTACGCCATTCTTAAAGTTCAAGACCGACCGCCCGCTCGACATTTCCCTGCGAAAAGACAAGGAAAAGGATCGAGGGCTGTACTAAGAACAAGAACATCGAGAAAATGTTTATTAAAGACATCTTGTTTTATTATTATTTTTATATTTTCAAACTTAACGAGAATGAAGTGGGATAAGATCGGGTAAGAGATTTTGATTTGGAAAAGAAAACAAGGAAAATTTTATTGTCGGGATTTTATTTATTTTGGCACATTTTATTATTTTTGGGTTCGGACCCAGTCATAAGTAATCACTTCACCCGTGCTTCTAGGGATGGAAAGTTCATTCCTTCGAAACATCAGGTAGCGTAATACTTTTTCAAGTATCGTCCATTGATCGGAAGCATATGTCGTTCTCCCTGGCAATTCACTAGGTCGGTAGGAACCTCCCGAGTATCCTTGCTTCGACCACGAAACGGTCCTTCCCGAGTGGGTTCAAATTTTCCTCCTATCTTGCGGTGTGCGAGAATAGGTCTTTGAGAACGAGAACTAAATCACCAACTTTGAAGGTTCTTGGGCGGACCGGTTTGTCATGGGCTTGAATCATCTTAGCTCGGTACAGTTCTAAATTACGTTGCGGCTGCAAGTCTTTTCCCTTCCGGGCTCTCTAATTCTTCGAGTCGTAATTTGGCGTTCTCTTCGTTGTGATTTTATTTGCAAGCTGCAATTCGAGTGAAGGGAGGCGAACCTCTAAAGGTAACACTTGCCTCGGACCCATACACCGGAGCGTAAGGTGTAGCTTGCGTAGGAGTTACGAAGGTTGTCCGGTAGGCTCATAAGGCTTCTAACAACTTCTCGTGCCAATTTCTCTTATTGTCGTCTAAAGTCTTCTTTAAAATTTGAACGAGAGTTTTATTAAAAGCCTCGGCTAGGCCGTTTGCTCTTGGGTAGTAAATTGTTGAATATCGCCGGTCGATTCCGTGTCTCTCGACAAAATTGTTGATTTGTGTGCTTCGAATGCGGCCGATTATACGAGATGATCTGCGCGGCACCCCGAAACGGTAAACAACTTGGTTCTTGAAAAATTGTAGTACGTGATGTGCTTTCACTTCTCTTAGTGGAACTGCCTCTGCCCACTTGGAAAAGTAATCTGTAGCTGCAAGAATGAAGCGATGTCCTTTTGACGACGGCGGTTCTATTGGACCCACTATATCCGTGCCCCAACATTCAAATGGCCACGATGCGATTGTCGGATGTAGCACATTTGGAGGTTGGTGTAGAACCACTCCGTGCACTTGGCATTGGTGACGGCTCTTGGCGATTTTCATGCGGTCGGTCATCATCGAGGGCCGGTAGTATCCTAGTCTTTTAATTTTCATTTTCATCTTCGGACCCGGCTGGTGAGCGCCACGAGTCCTGAATGCACTTCCTTAACAATTTCACGGGCTTCGGACCCGCTTAGGCACCTTAGCCACATTTGATCAAAAGACCTTCGTATAATGTGTTGTTTATTAGTGCGTAGGACGAGTTCTTTTCTTGATCGATGGGCTAACGACCTATCCTCCGGTAGTTTTCCTGTTTGCGGGTAATCCATTAATGGTTGTCGTCGATCTTCCGTGTTTTCCATCCTTCGTTGCAAGCTGATCCTTCTTCCTTTTCGATTTGTGTATCGTGTCGATGTCAAGTTGTGATAGGACTGGCGTCAGTGAGCCGACACTTCCATCGATTCATCTTGCAAACAGGCAAATTCTTTTGCGAGGCGAGCTAACGCATCCGATAGAGTGTTTTCTTTTACAGGAATTTTGTAGATTGTCACATTTGGAATGCGATTCCAACAGTTGTATGGCATCTTTGGAAGTATTGCTCGAGTCTTGGTTTTAAAATTCGTATTGTCCGGCGATCCGTTGAATGATTAGCTGTGAATCCCCGTAGATGTTGATGTCTGTTATCCCCATTTGAATGGTTAATTCCAGATCTGTTATGAGGGCTTCGTATTACGCTTCGTTGTTTGTACACGGCTCTGTCAAGTGGTAGGAGTATCTTAACATCCCCGCTCCGGTGTTATAAAGATTAGCCGATTCCTGCCTTACCGGACACTATCACTTGCGATTCTTCGTCTTTGTGCTGTGAAGATGCTCCGTCGAAATATAATTCCCAACGTTGATCATCGAGGTCTTCTAGATTCATTATTTGTTCATCGGCGGATCGTCATTGAGAGGAGATTCGCCGGCAAAGGGTGTCTTTGCAAGGAAGTACGCCTAGGACTTGTCCCTTTACGGCACGAAGAGGCACGAAAGTTATATCGAATTGCAATAATATCATTGACCATCTGGCAAGTCTGCCGGAAAGCGTTGGACGAGTCATCAAGTATTGCAATGGATTAAACTTCGAGATCAGGTTGACCTTATGAGAAAGCATGTAATGCCTGAGCTTTTGAGCGGCGAAGATCAGGGCCGAACAATGCTTTTCAATTGCGGGATACCTTATTTCCGTCGGCGATGAATGACGGCTTAAGTAGTAAAGAGCATTTTCTCTACCCTCATCATTGACACAGGCTAACGGGGCTCAGAGAGAGTCGTCTAAAGCCGCGGTATAAAGTATTAGCGGTCTACACGAGGCCGGGGCTGCTAAGACGAGGAGGTGTCATTAAATATTGTTTAATGTCCTCGAAGGCCTTCGGCATTTCTCTTCCCGAAATAAATTTGGCGTCCTTTTTAACTAGTGCCGAGAAAGGCTGACACCTACGACGAGGTTCGAGATAAAGCGTCGAAGATATGCCGGCTTCCTTGAAAAGATCGTAGTTGTTTTAAGGTTTTGGGAGGCGGCATTTCTAAGATAGCTTTTATCTTTTCCGGGTCGATTTCGATCCCACGATGTCGGACAACGAATCCTAAGAATTTCCGGAGGTGACGCCGAAGGCGCATTTTAAGGGATTCATCTTAAGGTTAAATTGCCTTAATCGTTCGAAAACAATTCTCGAATCATACAAGTGGTTGTCCTTTACTTTGCTTTTGATGACCACATCGTCCACGTAGCATTCGACTTGATTGTGGATGAGATCATCGAAAATTCTTGTCATTGCTCTTTGGTAGGTTGCTCCTGCGTTCTTCGATCCGAATGGCATCATTGTGTAGCAAAATACTCCGATCGGCGTTCCGAATGCTGTAAGCTTTTCATCTTCCGGAGCCATTTTTATTTGGTTGTATCACGAAGATCCATCCATGAATGAGAATATTTCGTGTGTTGAAGCGATGTCGATCATTAATTACGGGATCGGTAGAGGAAATTCATCTTTTGGACATGCCTTGTTTAAATCTACGAAATCCACACAAATTCGATCGACCATTCTTCTTCTCGGCTGGTACCACGTTGGCTAACCAAGTCGGGTATTGTTCTTCACGGACAAATTTAGCGTCCATTAACTTTTTAACCTCGGCTATGACTTGTTGTTCGATTTCTAGACGCATTCTTCGGGACCTTGTCCGTGGAACGAAGTAGGGTCCACTCCTAGTTTATGGATTGCGACCTGCGGAGCTAAACACGGCATCTCATCGTAGCTCCAAGCAAAACGGTCTTTGAATTCCATTAATAACTTGATTATTTCTTTGGAGTCTTCTTTATTGAGTAAAGAGCTAACAAAGGTAGGTCTAGAGCTCTTCGCTAGTACCTAAGTTAACTTCTATTAACTCATCTATTGTAGATTTGATTTCTTCTTCGAATTACGGTGGAGCGTCTCCAATTTGCAAATCTTCGAGTTCTTACGTAGTTTCCATGCGGTTTTCATTAGATTCGCGGTGATAACCAAGCAAAATTCGGTATCATCAGTCGATCCTGTCGTGCCGAATCCGAGACCATGCTTTGAGTTGGGTGGACGACCGGAGTTATTCCATAATTTTTCGAAATGTTGAGATTGACCTTTTGTCCACTTGTCGAGGTAAGAAACCACGTTGAATTAAATTTTGAACACGGGGAGAGTACCACTCGAAAGGCAATTCCATTAATTCGATGAAGTAGCATCTTCAAGTTGTACATTATTTTCAGTTTTGGAGGAAGGAGCACCACGGTAGAATTTGATTGGCTTTGCACTGCCGCTACGTACCTCTTTGACCTCCATACCCTCGATCTTATTAGAACGGATCGGGGTCAGGGTCATAGTATGTACATAGTGGTTAATCTTCTCGTACATCGATTTATATTCTTCGTTTCTTTCATCTTCGAGAGGGATTCTGAATTGTGGCTTCTTCCGACTTATTGTCGCTGCTTCTTATTTGATTTCTTTTTCTTCTTCAGAACTATCTTCCCAATCGACATTAATGGTTGGTTTCCTCTGTCCAATCGTCCTAACGTCTCTACCACGACCTCGTCCCCGGCCTCGACCTCGGATGCGAGTTGTGGAGAAACCTTCACCATCTCGCCGTAAGGGAGTGGTGAGTGAGCTGTTGGACTAGAACTTCGGGTTCTTCGTTGTCACGAACTTTCTTTGCTTCATTTGTTATAGTATCTGCGGAGAAGATCGTTTTCTTCGGCGGTGCATAATAAGTCGCATCCTCGTGGATTCCAATTTCATGTACGGAGAATGGTTGTAAGTCACCTTTGATGCCTGTGTTCCCTCCATCGTAGTATTTGATGCATCGATGTAGAGATGATGGTACCATCTTGTTTTCATGTATCCATGGTCGGCCCAGGTAGAGCGTTGAATGACGTTTCGAATCAATTATGTGAAATTTCGCGGTTGTCTTTGCTAAGTCACCGGTCTTCATCGATAGCGTTATTGAGCCGAGGGCTCTTTCTCCTTTACGGTTGAATCCTCTTAATAACATTTTGTACGCTCGAGCTCGCGGGCATCAATTTCCAAGTATGCTTAGCGTTCGAAGATTCATTATATTGATTGATGCTCCTGGATCCACCAATACTGCGGAGAGTGTAAATTTTCCGATTATAAGCGAAATGTACAACGGTCGGTTGTGATCTGTTGTTCCAAGTAGTAGGTCGTCGTACGTGAAGGTAACACCTCGGCTGTTCTTTTAACGAGCAAACCTCATCTAAGGACTCTCCGGCCATTTGAGCTAAGCAAATTTACGGATCAAGTAAGGCCTTGATCGAGCTTCTCTCATCTCCTTTGATAAGATGAGAGCGTCGTAGATGCTCGGTTTGGTCTGGTAGTTTCCTAAGATGGGCTAGCACGTTGTAGTCCACTTTGTTTTCATGTGTCTCTGCTTCTTCTCGAATGGGTATTTCTTCTGCTGGGGTTGGTTCTTCTTGAACAACCACCTGCTTCCCTTTGTCTTTTGGACCCATTCTCGGAGGTAGAACTTTTCCACTCCTTAAGTTGACTTCTGTAATTTCTTCTGAATATATTGTTGAGCTTGCCGGTGTCTCCTTCTGAATTGGAATGACAGGTTCTTCAGGATTAGCTTCGGAGTCTGAAGGCTCTAACTCTATCGTGACTGGAGCTCCTCGAAACTCACAGATAGATTCGTTGCTTGTTGAACTCTCGTAGCCTCCTTGATGGATGTCTTCTTCGTTATTTTGCTTGTCGAGATCGTGTATGATTTGAGAATTGTCGTTGGTATCGAAATCGATATCCGGATTATCGTTAGTTACGTAATCGTTAGAAACGGTCAAAACGTAGCCAACGCCATCACCCTTATCATTATATGATCCCACCGAAGTGAGCGAGATAATCATACGAGTCGGGGGTTCGAGGGATTTCTCCCACGAATCGGAAACAACTATCCTAGGATAAGCGGCCCCTAGTCTAGCCTTAGGTGCCTCGGTCTTCTCTTCTTCGTCAATTTTCTTCTTCTCTTCGATCGTCTCCTGTTGAGGTGGTTCTTCCATCGCAAGTGATAGTACCGGCTTAACAGGTTTCAAACTCTGAATTGAAGCTCGTACCGAAGCGGTCTGGATGCTTGTCTAAAATCTTTTTCGAAGACCTCGTCCAAGCGGTAGTCCATCCATCGTTAGTCGTATAGGGATCTATCGGAATGATGGGATCAGTCGAGACAACATTGACGGAACCTCCTTTCTGGGGTTCCTTCATGTATTCCTTCGGGATCGTTATATTTCCTTTCCGCAGGTTGTCATTGAGCCAACTTTTGAAGGTAATGCAATCTTCCATCTTGTGCCCGAAGCATCCGGTGGTAAGGGCGAAAGTTGGGATCACCTTTCTTGTTGACCTCTTCGGTCTTTTAGGCTCCAGCAGTTGGAAATCCGGAGTCTTCATCGGACTACGGAACATTTTGCAACTTTGCTTCATTCTTGAACGGATATTCTCTTGCTCAAAAGCTCTCTTAATGTACGTTGCGGACGAGGCGGTTGTTCATCTTGCGGAGATGAGTGATAGTTGGGCGGGGTTGCTTGGTAATTCTGTTGTGGTTCTTCGCGGCCGTTCGGTGGTATTTGCATCGGTTGCTTGCCTTTGTCAGCTTCGTTGCAACGATCCCGGATCTCTTTTCAAAAGTCTTTACGAGGCTTTTGTTTATACGTTTTGTCGGTGAAACTTAATTGCTTCGCCTCTTCTTGCAAGCTTCCGGCCTTGCTTAACAACTTCTCGAAAGTCTTAATAGTGAATCCTTTGAGGAGAAGTGCTATCGAGCCGTGAATGCTTTTAAGTAAAATGCCGACTGCGTGTTGTTCTTGCAGTTGTGGTTCACACTTCATGCTTAAGTTCCTCCATCGAAGTATGTAATCCACCAAAGTTTCATTCGGCTTTTGTTTTTCTACCACTAAATCACCTATAGTGATGTGGTGCTGAGCTCCGGCAAATCGCTTGATGAAGAGGTTCTCTAGCTCTGAGAACGTCTTCACAGAACCATTTGGTAATTCTGCATACCAGTCGAAGGCGATTCCTGACAGACTGGCGACGAAGCTGTCGGAAGAGTAATGCATCGCTCCCGCCGGCATTGCAACAGCCGGCACGAAAGTGTGCCATATCTTGTCGGGGGTTCCCGGTTCCGTCGAAGGTCTTGAACGAGAGGTGGTACGAAGCCTTTCGGGTATTGGACGGCGTCGAATTCTTCGGGGTAAGGTCTACCGTCCGAATGGATGTCCCGCCCTTTGATAGTGCTAAGGCTTCTCGCTCTGCTTGTTCCACCAAGTTCTTGATATCCTTTTCGGGAATCATACTTTGTGTTGTATCCTTTTTCGGTGATCATCCCCAGTGACGGACGTAATCTCCTTTCCTCCGTCTACGATGTGAATAACCTCCGGGGGTGTTTCTCTATGTGGTTGTACTTGACTCTGGAGAGTGGCCAGAGCTACGGCCATCTCTTCCATCCTTTTTGCCATTTGAGCGATCGTGTCGTCTTTCTCCTGAAGTTGCCTTCTCATCAGTTCTGGCTCCTCTCTTTCTGCGGCTGCGGGAGCACCTTGCGAAGCTGATGAAGCTCGTGTCTCAACCATGTTGATTTCTGCGTATTCGTCGTCCATGAATTCCGATGAATCAATCTCGTCTACGAACTTTTCTTCTCTTTCTTTTGCCGAGCGTCGGATATCGGTTCTCGACTTTTCCATGGCATCTTCTAGCGGGGCTTTCGTGTGTCTTCGTGGTTGTCGTGCGATAGCTGCCGGGTCCCCTTCTCACGAGTCCCCTTCATCGCGGTAGCACTTTCTTCGATTCGAGTCTCCTGGCGAGACTTTCTTTCTCGAGCTGTTGTTTCGATCTCAGTCGCCCGGTAGTGGGACGCCATACCATCCTTCGGCGTGAAGGTGCAGGACCGGATGGTCCGTCGGCCGAATGCTTGGAAGGTGGTATCCTCCCTGTCTGTAATCCCGAGACGACAACGGGCGGACTAGCCTTCATCCTTTTACTTGGCTTTTACGCCATGATGGCGGGTTCTACTCGGGGCCCGAGACGGGATTTGGCGGCACCCGCCCTATCCTCCGTAGAATTTCGATACGGGGCGGTTTTCCTTCTTCGCTAACTTTTCTACCAAAGTTTGCGGTCGAAGCGAACGGCGTAGTTCTAGTTCTTTTCTTGCGGCTATCGTTGTAATATGCGGGGCTGTGGTAATGTGGCGGCAATCTTGCGAATATTTTCTTCATCTTCGCGGCGGAGAGGGGATGAAATCTGCTTCCTCCCAACGAGTGGTATGTATTCGGGCGGCGGTGTATATTACGGCGGTTCTGGAATTTCCTCTAGGAAAGCAATTTCGGCGGCCACGGCTTCTTTAGCGATCCTTCTATTTCGTTTCTTCTGCGGGTCTTTATTAGTGACGGAATTCTTGAGCTGGACCCGATCTCGAAAACGAGAAGGTCTTACGGGAAGATGCGTACCCTCCACGGTAACGGGTCCATCATAATTCTGGATTTCTTTCCCCTTTGATTTGGCGAAAGTCGGGGCAGGTGCGGAAACAACTAGACCGGTGGGGGTAGAAAGAACGGTCCTCCGTGGACATCGGTACTCCTCTTAGTCGGGATCCTTTGCGGAGGAGGGAATTCTTGGGTTGACCTGAGGTTGAACTCGAGCGGCGGTTCTTCGGCTTCGGGTACCTTGTTCATCGGTGCGAAGAGGAGACGTTGGTGACCTTGACGTTCGTGTTTTCAAATCCTTGTCCAAATCGGATGATTCCATTGTCGGGCGACTCATCCTTATAGACGGCGAGGTCCGATCCATTGGTGAAAGAGAAAATCGGTTTCGGGGCTTCCATTTCGCGGGGTAGATTCGGTTGTCAGTCCCAAGTTATGCTTCTTTTCTTTAGGACGAAAAGAAAGGAATTGAAAAGAGTCCGAACTCATTCATGTTCATGTATTTATAAGAAGGAATCATTTATTAAAAGAATCACTTATTAGAGGGTTTGTTTATTTAGAACGGAGTGTTCAAAGGTGTAGAGAAGGTAAGGAACCCGAATCGAAGTTGGAAAGGAAAAGAGAGTCTTAAGCAAGACCTCTCGACTCGAAGGATCACTCCTAAACTAACACCTATTGGGGGTCTACCTCGCCTCAGAAATGAGGTAAAAGGATCTCGGAACCTCTCTGTTTAGGGGTGTTTAAACAGTGGCTCCTAAATCCGAGAGAATGTTGGTTATACTTGTTCAAGGTAGAAATGAACATAGTATCCCAACGGAAAGAAGGGTAGTTTGATCCATAAAGGACATGGATGCACTACCGATTTTTGAAAGCAGAATTATTTGATTAGAATGGAGAGAGGAATTTTCCCCAGCGGAGTCGCCAGAAGTTTGCCGACATATTTTTAGGTTGTGTGATATTTTAAAAAGGGGTCGCCTAACAGAAGTTGTCGGCGAATTTTAAATTTAGTTTAGATAAATAATTTGAAAAAGTAGTATTTGATTTTGAAAATAATTTTAAATTTGAAGATTTTAAGATATGAAATCAAGCCGATCTCACATCCCGAATAGTTTATATAAACGAGCACCGCACTGCGAACCGTGTACCTATCACTAAGGATAGACATACTTGCTTGACGGTGGGGCTCGGTTAAATAAACTAGAAGATTTGTGACATCCGTTTGGTACTGCGAACCAATTTTATAAGCCGACAAATTCCCACTGTTTAATATGAAAACATTAAACGGGGTTTATATTACCCAGGTTCTTTAAAATTCCACATAAGGGCAAGCCACTATAGTTAATTACATCTTAAGTGACGGGAATCACCTAAGAAAACTCTCGATAATAATCAATAATTACGCTCTCAAGAATTTCAAAGTTTAAGTTTTCAAAGGATTGAATTTTTGAAATTTCAAAAGGGATTAGCTCAAATTTGGAACATTTTATTTTGGAGATTCAAAGGAAGAAAAGTAGGAGAAATTACGGATCCGAAGCGAACTTCGATAATTTCCCGACTACCCTATTGTTTGGCTTGGATTTAGGAAAAATCCTAATGTTTATTTAATGTTTTAATCTTGCCAATTTTAGTTAATTAGGGCTTATATTTATATGATAGAATCATACAAATAGCCTGGAAGATATGAGGGTTTATGTCGTATCGGACGACTACCTCGGAATCCTAAGACCGGTTAGGGCTTAATTTGCAATGCAAATGCCTAACGAAGAGTTGAGGATTTATGTTGCACTAGGCAAACTACCTCGAAGTCCTATGGCTTTGTTGTTTAATTCTAGGAAAGTTTTGCTGATGTAGGTTCAAGTTTTGCTGACGACGATGGCCGTGCTGCCCACCATGCTCCGAGCTCCTTGTTGTTGCGAGAGGTTTAGTTTTAGAAATCATAAATCGAAGAGATGAGAGAAGTGTTCGGTTTAGAGAAGTCTTAATTTCCAAGTGTTTTTTGTGTTTTAATTAAAACAAATCTTAAAGTTGATTATAACGACACCGGTTAAGATCCCGCGGTTCCATCCTTCGGCATCATTATTTTTATCGGATTCACTTAGTCCGGATGAATTTGCTAAACTCAGCTGAATGAGTTCCACACTTTCATTTAGACCGTGGGAAATCCAGTTAGCAACACGTAGGTTACATCATCCGAGGTATTCCCGATCATCCAACAGGACGTTTTAATTTAGTTGTAATTGTAGTTTTGTGTTCGTTTGTGATTAAATTTTGAGTTGTCTTATATTTTGAAATGTTATGGAGGTGAATTTTATCTTGTAGTGTCTTTTAATTTAGTTATGGGTTTCAGTTTTGGTTTCTGTCCTAAAGGTGTAGGTTTTCATGCAACTGTTGTTTTATCATGCAAGAAAATAAGTGCGATGCGATTAAATAAGTTGCAAGAAAGTAAATTGCAACAAAATAAAAGCGTGCACTGGAGGGTCTTCCAGTCATCCCAGTGCACTTAAAACACGAGTTAGAATATTTAAGCAAGTTCCTAGGTAAAGCTAAGGGAAAGGTTTATGGTTTTCTACCAAATTCCTAATCCTATAGCTAGTCATTTCCTATGACGTCTAGGTTCTTTGTGTTTTTAGTTTGAAGACGATTTTCTTCATCAAAGAATAACTAAGTTCAATTATTCTTGTAAATATCCTATCATATTGAGGAAGTGCTTAAGAAGAATCTTAAACATCTTTTCAATATTTCTAGGATTGTTTTAAGTCCAAATGAATTTAATTGTGTAAATGAATCGATCGTCCGAGGTTTTCGAGTTTTGTTAACTTGTTCGGTGAACTAGGACATTTGAATGTCACTATAAGTGAAGTAACATTTCATTTTAATGTTCATTTAGGAGTTATGATAACTAAAGCTCCTAAGGGCAAAATGATATTTAATGATTTGTGATTCAAATTTAAGTTCGAATTAATGATTTAAGTTTGGAATAGTGTTCGAAGTTATTTTAGATTTATTTCTTCATGTCTTAAGTGAGGTTATTTAATTCGACTTAATTTAATTTAATTTAATTTAATTTCATTTAATTTAGTTTAATTTAGTTTGATTTGATTTAATTTAATTCAATTTAATTTATTTGATTTAATTTTTTAATTTAATTTAATTTAATTTTAATTTAATTTAATTTAATTTAATTTAATTTATTTTATTTTATTTAATTTAATTTATTTATTTAATTAATTTAATTTAATTTAATTTAATTTAATTTTATTTATTTAATTTAATGTATTTAATTCATTTAATTTAATTTAATTTGTTTATTTAATTTAATTTAATTTTAATTTAATTTACTTAATTTAATTTAATTTTTAATTTAATTTAATTTAATTTTAATTTAATTGAAATTTTTTGAAAGAGTTTAATGATTTAATTTTAATTTAATGATTAAGTCTTTTAATATTTTAAATTTGAGTTATCATTTTAATTAAGAGTTGAATATTAATGAGATGATTAAATTTAGGGATTTTTAAATTAAAGAATAAATCTCTTCCTAATAATATCCCTATTTTAATAATTCCAATTTTATTATTCTTCCAAATTCAATTAATTATTTAATTAATGTTTAATCATTTTAAATTGCTCAATGGGTTTCTACCCTTTAATTATTTAAATTTCAATCATCCAAATCAGATTAGGATCAGATATTTTACTTGTTAAAAATTTTTATTAAACCTAAAGTTTTAATTAAGGGTTAAGATTTTAATTACCATTTTGCCCCTTAAGCTCTAATAATTTCATAACTCACTAAATTGAACTCAAATGAACTTGAAATTTTTATGTGACTTCACTTATGTGTCAATAAAGACATGAGAGGAGAAAATGTAATTTTTCTGTATTTAATTTATTTATATAATTATTTTTTAGTAGAAAATAGAAATTTTCAAGGAAAATTTGATAACATGACCAAGGGAAAGTTTCTGTCCTTAAGAAAATTAGAGGACATTCCTAATGACCAGAGGACCACTTGGACCAAATTTTGTAATTTTTGAATTATATTTTATTTATTAGAATTATTTTAAGTTCTGGAGTATTAATTAATTTAAAAATAAAATAAATGTTGAAAAATAAATTTTATAATTTTCAAAATTCTCTCTGATATCAAGGATTCCAGAGAACCAAACTTTACAATTTTCTGATTTTTCTTTGATTTATTATAATTATTTTGGTGAAAATGCTAGAAAATACATTTTTTAATTTTAAAATTACCCTAGAGCTTTAAAAATTAATATCTCACTAAATAGACCTAGGAAAAATATGGGACTTGTTCCTAAGTGATTAAAATTCAAAATATGACATTTTGGTGAATTTTATTATTTTTGTGATTTTTATTATTTTTTAATTATTAAAAATATTAAAATAATATTAAAAATCAACTTTTTTAGAAAATTGAAATTTTAATTTTCTTAAACTCCCCTGATATCAGAGAGACTCCAAAACCAATTTGGTGAATTTTTGAAAGATATTTTGAAAGTTATGAATTTTTTAAAGTTTAAAATGACTAAGTGGCTTAATCGACCCAATTAGTGGGGCTAACCAAGTCCAATTGACCTCAAATTTTTATGATGGGTTCCTCTGATCCTAAAGGTCAGTGGAGAATTGATTTCAAGTCAATTTGATTTATGGTTAACTCTAATTAATTAGAAACCTATTTTGGGTGTTTAAGCCGATTAGGGTTAACTCAAGTGAATTAACTCGAATCCTATTTTTCCTAGGGTTCTGCTGGTCATCGGGAACATCACCAAATTTTCCTAAAATTTATTTCACAACATGCTAATTTTTGAAATTAAAATACTTAAAACGACAACATGCATTTGAAAAATCAATAACTTTTCACAGAGATGGCCTCGACCTTGGAAAATTCGGGGAATGTCCACTAAGTTCGGAGGCTTCAAAGCCCTATAGTCTCATGCCATGGTGAATTGTGTGAATGCATGGAGAATTAAAATAATGCAGGGAGTAAATAATTAATTAAAAATAAAATACTTGGACAAAATTAATTAATTTCTTTTCCACATTATTCTCCTCTCGTTCACCGAGCAAGAGGGTATTTTTATTTTATTTTTAGGACTTTTCTACACAAAGATATGAATTTTCAAAGTTCAGGGAATTAAATAAATTAAGAAAATCCCTAATTTTCTATTTAAGTGACGCGGCGCCGCGTCGACCTCGGCGACTCCGAATGCACACGCGGCGCGCTCCCATTCGACGCCGCCATCCGCGTCGGCACTCCGGGACCCGCGCGCTATCGCTCCGTCTTCCGATCCGACGCGATCCCGGCCGTCCGTCCGCGCGTGTATTAAATGGACGGCATCCGTTCATCGTCCCCAAGTGTCCTCGCCCGAGAGCCGTCCACACTAAATCCTTAATATCTCACTCGATACTCAATGGATTTTCATGTTCTTATGCTCTATGGATTCGTCTTGAAGAGACGAACACATCCATACGGTTATCATGCATTGAAATTAAAGCATTTGAAATGGAGAATCTCCAGAAGCTCGGGATGAAGAATTAACTCATACCTTAGCTGCGAGAGGTGGAGCCTCGATCGGAGATGCTTGGCACGTTCGTTGGAGATGCGGGAGGCTAGGGATGAAGCACAGGGATGTGGTGAATTGCCTAGGTGTGATTTCCACCAAAGCGCGATCACAACCTTTGGAGTGCGGAACAAGCTGGGTGACACGGAGATGGGGCTTTGCTTGGTGGACACCTTCCCTCGGTGCAGTGCGGGTGTAGGACCAATCGATTTGGGGATTGGTCCACTCGTGGAGAAGTGTCCTGGTTTTGGGTGGAATTTCAACTCCGAAATTGAGCTCGCGAGAGAAGAAATGGCAGGGGGATCTCACTTGGGGATCAAGTGCTGCGTGTATGGGGAGGAGTCTGGAACAATTTTGGCAGAGTTTTGGCAAGGTTTGTTTCAGCACCCCTCATGGCCGAGAAGGTGAGGGGTTTAAATAGGAGAGGCTGGAGGGCCTCCCAGGGGAAGTTAGGGCTTGGGATCAGCTGCTCTGGTGAGGAGAAGAACAGCCATGGTGACCACTAGGCATGGGGCGGCTCGGCGAGGGAGAATTCCAAAGTTTGGCTCCTCCCGAGGTTTCGGCCATGGTGTTTTCCGGCGGCACGGTGGGTGGCCGGCCGAGCATCGGTCACCATCTTGTTCGAGTGGGTCGGTGGTGGGGTTTGGTGCATTCGATTGAGGTTTGACATGTGTAAAGTGGTTGAATCGAAGTAGAAAGGGGAAGGGGCTATTTTAGCTTATTTTGGTCAACCCATGCAAATGGGTTGGGTGCACCTCCCCAAGACTCGGTTTTGGGCTGAGGAGGTCGAGTGGGTCGATCTCCCATGTGTGGTGGAGTCTCCATCGAGGATTAGGTGGCAAAGCATGGTTTAGAGTGTGACATGCTTAAGGTAAAAAAGGCTTAAGAAGGATTAGGAAAGGGGGTCCTCCTTTTTCCATTAATGGCTTGATCACATGTCAAACTCTCCATGGCTTCATGTGGCTTGTCCATGGCTTGCATGGCTCCATTTGGCTTGGGAAAAGGTTGGGTCAATTTCATAAAAATGGGTTTTAAGAATTTTGGATATTTTGGTGAAAATTTGCATGAAGCTTGATTTGGAATGGTTTAATTGATGATTTTGAAACTTAGGGGTGATTTTGATTAAATGGATGATGAAAGGAAGTGTCATGTGGGCTTTGGATGAATTTGGGCTTTTGAATTTGAAGGGAGTAGGCTTTTAGGAAAGTTTAAGGGAAATGGGCTTTTTGATTTTAGGATGGGCATTTGGGTAAAGATTTTGTGAAAGGCCTTGTCAAATAAATGTCATAATTGGTTTATGGATGTTCTATGAAGGCCTTGGAGTCACTTTGGTGTGATTTGGAGTTGAATTGGTTTGAATTTGGGTTCATTTGGTAAGTGGGCCTATATGGGTCCAAGTGGGCCAAGTTGGGCCAATGTTGGGCTAGGGTTGAAATTGATGTAAAATTAATGTTGAGAAATATTTATGGGAGTGTTTCAAAGAGGTTTTGGCTTTGATGGGTTTTGATTTTGGGATTTGGGCTCATTTGGGTTAGGTTTAAGTTTAGGTCAAAATTGGGCTTTTTGATTTTGGGTTGAATTTGAGTGGGGTTTGGATCAAAATCTTGGGCAAATCATGTTAGTGTTTTGTTTATGGGGATGTTAAGGAAGGTTTAGAAAAGATTTGGGGTTAATTGGAGTTGAATTGGGTGAGTTTGGGTTAAGTTTGGGTCATAGGTTCAAATTGGGCTTTAAGTTCAAAAGTGAAATTGGATCCAAATGTCAATCAAATTAAGCTTAGATTTGGTCTAGATTGGTGTTGGGAATGTTGAATTGAAGTTTAGAATTGAATTGGATCAGAATTTGGGTCAATTGGGTAGGTTAGGTTTGACATTGGGTTCACTTTGGGTTAAAATGGGTCAAATTGGGGATTTTGATAAAAGTGGGGTAAATTGACAAAATTGGCCCATGGTGTAGTTGAACAAAATGAAATTGGGAATATTTGGGATTTTCTGGAATTTTCTGGGAATTTTCTGAATTTTTGGATTTTTTGGCTAAGAGGGGTATTTTGGGTATTTGGAAGGTATTGGGGGGTATTTTTGGAATTTTTGGCATTTTTTGGTATGGATGATCAATTTAAGTGGTGTGGAAATGTTTGGGATTGATTTTGGAGAGTTTTGGGTAATTTGGAAATTTTTGAGAAATTCGGGTAGTTTCAAAGGCATTTGGTAGGTTAGGCGGGGTGTAGGGTCCCGGGCGTCAAAAATTGAAAATTTGGAAAATTGAAGATTGGGTGGATGTAAGTGGAATACAACCATTTTGGTTGAGCCATGAAGCCACATCAAGCTCATATGAGCCATGAAGGGACTCATTTGAGGTATTCACTATGTTGTTCCTAACCCTGCTTGCGAGGGCTTAGGGGTTAAGGACCATCCATGTGAATCACCTACATGAGTCGGGAAGTCAAGTTAGGTATAGGTGTGGTTTAGGAGGTGTGTGAAAGTGTAGTGCATAGGTGTAGTGTATGTGTAAGTCAGCCCTTTCACCGGACCGGGCCACCGGAGTCGGTCTAAGGCCAAAGAGTCCCATAGGAACTCATCCTTTAAACTTCCACACTTGATTTCGACCCTCTAGGTGATTAGGGGTCTATAGTCGAGTTTGTGGAGTTTGCGGGGAGTTTAGAAGGGGTTTGAATTTCTAAAAGGTGGGTCCCAATTCTAATCCTCTAAGATAGTCAAAGGAAAAGCCTAAGGCTAGATCCTAAGTACTAAAGAGAAGAGGAGAAGACCTCATCAAAAATGAGGTCAACAATGGGGCTCGATTAAATAAACTAAAAGATATGTGACATCCGTTTGGTCTGCGAACCAATTTTATAAGCCGACAAGTTCCCCTGCTTAATATAAAAGAATTAAGCGGGGTTTATATTACACAGGTTCTTAAAGTTCCCTATAAAGGCGAAGCTCTATAGTTAATTACATCTTAAATGACGGGAATCATTTAAGAAAACTCTCGATAATGATCGGTGGTTTTGCTCTCAAGAATTTCAAAGTTTTAAGGTTTTCAAAGGATTGAATTTTGGAATTTCAATAGGGAATGGATCAAATTTAAGACAATTTATTTTGGGAGTTCAAGGGAAGAGAAGTAGGAGAAGTTGAGGATCCAAGAAGAATCTTGGCAACTTCCCAAACTATCCTATGGTTTGGTTTCAATTTAGGAAAATTATTTAATGTTGCAATCCTGCCAATTTTAATTAATTAAGACTTATATTTATATGATATAATCACACAAATAGCCTCGAAGATGTGAGGGTTTATGCTGTACCGAACGACTACCTCGGAATCCTAAGACCGTTTAGGACTTAATTTGCATATCATGATTATGCAAATGCCTAACGAAAAGTTGAGGATTTATGTTGCACTAGGCAAACTACCTCGAAAGTCCTATGGCTTGGTTATTTAATTCTAAGAATGGTTTTGCTGAAGAAGACCCGAGTTTTGCTGATGACGATGGTCGTGCTACCCACCATGCTCCGAGCTCCTTGTTGTTGCAGAGGTTTAGTTGTAGAAGATGAAAATCAAGAGATGAGAGAAGTGTTTTGGTTTAGAAATCTTAAAGTCCAAATGTTTTTAATGTTTTAATTAAAACAAATCTTAAATTTGATTATAACAACACCGGTTAAGATCCTACGGTTCCATCATTCCAGCATCGTTATTTTTATCGGATTCACTTAGTCCAGATGAATTTGCTAAACTCAATTGAATGAGTTCCACACTTTCATTTAAACCGTGGGAAATACCGTTAGCAACTCGTAGGTTACATCATCCGAGGTATTCCCGATCGTCCAATGAGATATTTTAATTTAGTTGTAATTGCAGTTTTGTTGTTTTATTTGTGATTAAATTTTGAGTTGTTTTATATTTTGGAATGTTGTGGCGGTGAATTTTATCTTGTGATGACTTTTAATTTAGTTTTGGTTTCTGTTTTGTGGCTATCCTATAGGTTTTGGTTTTCATGCAACAGTTGTTTTACCATGCAAGAAAATTAAAATGCAGCACATGTATGTAAATTGCAACAAAATAAAAGCGTACCTGAAGGGTCTTCCCGTCACCCCAAGCTACACTTAAAACACATGTTAGAGCATTTAAACATATTTTTGCAAGAAATACCTAGGTAAAAGCTAAGGAAAGGGTTTTGGTTGTCTACCAGAATCCTAATCCTATTGCTAGTCATTTCCTATGACGTCTAGGTTGTTGGTTTGGTTTAAGGATGATTTTCTTCACCAAAGAACAATTAAGTTCAATTATTCTTCTAAAACACCCCATCATATCGATGAAACGTTTAAGACGAATCTTAAACATCTTTTCAATACTTCTGGGATTATTTTGAGTTCAAATGAATTTTATTGTATTGGTGCATCAAAGGATTTTAATTTTGTTTTGTTTCTTGCTCGGTGAACATAAGACATTTGAATATTTTATGTGTGAAGTGACACTTCACTTGATGCTTCATTTAAGAGTTATAACAATAAAAGCCTTTTAAGAGCAAAGTAATAAATATTTTAATGATTTAATTTGATTTGATTTAATTATAAAAATTAATTAATGATTATTAAGTTTGGAATAGGGTTCGAATTATTTTAGATTTAATTTAAATCTTTACACTTTAAGTGATATTATATTTCGGATTAACTTTTTATGTTTTAGATTTACTTATATTGAAAAAGGTGTTGAAATCTTACATATGTTTTGATTTAACTCTTAATGTTTTCATTTAGGTTTGTTGTTAAGTGATGTTAATTTAATTTAATTTAATTTAATTTGATTTAATTTAATTTAATTTAATTTAATTTAATTTAATTTAATTTTAATTTAATTTTAATTTTAGTTTTAATTTAATTTTAATTTTTAATTTTAATTTAATTTTAATTTAATTTAATTTTTGTTTCAATATTTTAAATTTAATTTAATTTAATTGTTAAGGTGTTAATTTAATTTAATTTAAACTTTGACTTGACTTAATTTAATTTAATTTAATTTAACTCCAAGATTTTAAATTTGATTTTAATTATTGGACCATTTAACATTTTAAGCTTTAATTCATTTAAGGGTTATCTTCTTTTAATTTTTAATTTATTTAGTTTAAATTATTATTTTTAATTTTTAATTAAGAACTAAATATTATTGAAGTGATTTATTTAGGGATTTTTAAATTAAAGAATAAATATCCTCTTAATAATATCCCTATTTTAATAATCCAAATTTTAAATATATTCTTTCCAAAATTTAAATTATTTAATTAATTAGAGTTTCATTTTGATATTTTCAAAGTGTTTAATGGGTTTCTACACTTTTAATTTCCCTAAGTTTCAATCATCCAAGAGAAAGTTAAAATCAAATATTTTACCCTCCATTTTGATTAAACCTAAAGTTTTAATTAAAGGTTAAAATTCTTTAATTACCTTTATGCCCTTTTGGGCTTATTTATTTCATAACTCACTAAATTGAGCTCAAATGAATTTAAAATTTTTATGTCACCTCACTCACATGTCAATTAAGACATTAGATGAGAAAATGTGATTTTTCTGACTATAATTTATTTATATAATTATTTTTAGTAGAAAATAGGGGTTTTCAAAGAAAATTCAACAACATGACCAAGCTAAATTTTCCATCCTTAAGAAAATTATGGGAAGTTTCTAATGACTAGAGAATCACTTGGACTAATTTTGGTGATTTTTTGAATTACATTTTATTTATTATAATTATTTTGATGTTTAGAGTATTAATTAATTTTAAAATAAAATAAAAATTGAAAATTAGATTTTATATTTTTCTTAAATTTCTCTGACCTCAAGGAGTCCAGAGAAACAAATTTTTAATTTTCTGATTTTTCTTTGATTTATTAAAAATATTTTAGTGAAAAAGGTTGAAAATTCATTTTTTTAATATTAAAAATTACATTAAACCTTTAAAATTCAATATCTTATCTTGGGGACTTAGGAAAAATATTTGGTTTATTCCTAAGTGATTAGGAGTCAAAATGTGACATTTTTATGATTTTTAATATTTTTGTGATTTTTATTATTTTTTAATTATTAAAATATTAAAATATTGTGAAAAATCATCTTTTTTAGAAAATTCCAGTTTTAATTTTCTTAAACTCCCCTGATATCAGAGAAGCTCCAAAATCACTTTTGTAAATATTTGAAAAGTATTTTTGGAGTTATGAATTTTTAAAGTTCCATTTTGCTTATGAGGCTTAATCAATCCATTTGATGAGTTTAATCAAGTCCAATTGATTTCAAAATTTTATGTAAAGCTCCTCTAACCCTAAAGAGCAATGGAGAATTGTTTTCAAGTCAATTTGGTGTGTGGTTAACCCTAATTAATTCAAATTCAATTTTGGGAGTTTAGGCCAATTAAGGTTATTATGAATTAATTAACTCAAAATATATTTTTCATAGGGTCCACTGGTCCTAAGAAACACCACCAAATTTTCCTAGAATTTATTTTACAACATGCTAATTATTGGAATTAGAATACCTAAAACAGTGACATAAACTTGAAAAATCAATAACTTTTCACAGGGATGGCCTCTGACCTTGAAAAATTCAGGGAATGTTCCCAAGATCAAAGGCTTCAAAAGCCCTATGGTCTCATGCCATGGTGAATTGTCTATGTAAATGGAGAATCAAAACATTGAAAATAGTAAATAAATTATTAAAAATAAAATACTCATCCAATTAACTTGATTTCTTTTCCACATTATTCTCCTCTGTTCACTGAGCAAGAGGGTATTTTTATTTTATTTTGTGATTTTTCTATGAAAAAATATGAATTTTTGAAGTTCTGGTATTTAAATAAATCCAAAAAATCCTAATTTTCTATTTATCCGACTCGGCGCCGCATCATCCTCGTCCGGATCGAAAGCCCACA
Organism: Papilionanthe hookeriana x Papilionanthe teres; assembly: GCA_022702705.1. NCBI lineage: Eukaryota > Viridiplantae > Streptophyta > Magnoliopsida > Asparagales > Orchidaceae > Papilionanthe > Papilionanthe hookeriana x Papilionanthe teres. The sequence continues at coordinate 53,041,659 of CM040438.1, read as the reverse complement.
CGTCGCTCCGTGATTCGGCTCCGCCATCTGAGTCAGCGCTACGGGGGCCCGCCATTCACGTACCATTACGCTGTCCGGCTTGATCTCGACCGTCCACTCGATACACGCGCGATCCAACGGCTCCTGGTCATCGTCTCCGACTGGTGTGCACCCGTGACCGTCCACACTAAAACCTCAAGATCTCACTCGATTTTCCATAGATTTTTGCGTTCTTATACTCTATCGATTCGTCTTGAAGAGGCGAACACATCTATATGGTTAAGGTGCATTGAAATCAACTCAAACTAAATGGAGAATCTACAGGAGCTCGGGAGGAAGAGTGAGTTCATACATTTGCTCAGAGAAGTGAAGCTTCGATTTGAGGGTTGTGTCACCTTCGATTGAGTCCAAGCAAGCTCCAGATGAATTCTCTTGCTCTGGGGAAATGCCTAGGTACAGAAGTGACCAAGGCCGATCATAAAGCTTGGAGGTCGGAAGCAAAGGCGGCTCTGGTGGGGGGCTTTTGTTGGGGAACTTTTCCTCTTGGTCCGGTGAAGGTGTAGAGTCGATCGATTTGAAGATTGGCTCGACCGTGGTGAAGTGTCTTGGTTTTGGGCTTGAATTTCAACTCCAAAATTGGACTCACGAGAGAGGGCTTTAGGGCTGGATTTCGGTGGGGATCAAGTTCTCTATGTCTGGAGAGGGATCTGGAGTGATTTTGGCGAGTTTTGGTAAGGTTTGGTTCAACACCGTTTTTGGCCGAGAGGAGGTGGTGCTTAAATAGAGGTGGCTGGACGGCTCACCAGGAGGGTTTGATGGCTTGGATCAACTGCTCAGGGCAAGGGAAGAAAAACCATGGTGTTCAATTGGGCTAGGACAACTCGGCGAGCGGAAATTCAAAATCGGCTCACATAGGTGCTCTCGGCACTGGTGGTTTCAGGCGGCCGTGGTGGTCGGCCGGCCGGGGTCAAGTCACTCGTTGTCATCAGGAGGGTCAAGGGTTGGCAATGGTGCAAGCAATGGAGATTGGCCATGTGTAGAAAGCTTCATTCAAAATGGAATGGGGAAGGGGCTCTTTTGGACTCAATTTGGTCATCCTATGGGTTTGGGTTGGGTGCACCTTTCCAAGCTCTGATTTGGGCTGAGGGAGGTCAAGTGAGTCAGCTAGATTAGTGGGGAGAAGTCACTATCCAAGCATGTTTAAGTTTAAACATAGTTTAGGGGAAGCATGAAAAGGTTTATTCACCTTTAAGAGAATCCTTAAAGAGGCTCCTCCTCTTGCCATTTATGGGATGGTCACATGTCAAACTTCTCATGGCTTTACATGGGGCTTAAGGATGGCTTCATGGCTTCATTTGGGCTTGGGGATGGCTTAGTCAATTTCATTGGAATGGATTTTAGGAATTTTGGCATTTTGATGGGAATTTGGATAAAGCCTAATTTGGAATGATTTAATCATAGGTTTCAAACTTTAGGGAATGATTTTATCAAGTGGATGATGAGAAGGAATTGTCATGTGGGCTTTGGATGAATTTTTGGGCTTTTGGGTTTGGTGGAAGTGTGCTTTTTAAAAGGCTTAAATGGGTGGGCCTTTATATTTCAAAATGGACTTTTGGATGAAGAATTTTGTGAAATACCATGCCAAATAAATTTTGGGTTTAGTTTAGGGATGTTTCATGAATGGTTTGGAATCAATTTGGTGTGATTTGGAGTAGAATTGGGTTGAATTTGGGCTAGGTTTGGGTCATGAGTCAAAATTGGGCCTTAAGCCCCAAATTGGAATTGGGCCCAAATGTCAATCAAATTGGACTTGGATTTAGTCTAAATTGATATTGGGGATATTGAATTGAAGATTAGAATTGAATTGGACCAAAATTGAGGTCAATTGGGGTGGTTTGGTTTGACATTGGGTTCACTTGGGTTAAAAAATGGTTCAAATTGGGGGTTTTGGTAAAAGTGGGGTAAATTGGCAAAATTTGGGTCATTTCAAGAGTATTTGGTAGGTTTGGTGGGTCCAGGGCCCCGGGGTAAAAAACTGAAATTTAAAAAAAAAAGAAGTTTGATCAAGTGTGAGTGAAATAGAATCATTTTGGTTGAGCCATGAAGCCATTTTAAGCCCATATGAGCCATGAGAGGACTCATTTGAGGCATTCACTATGTTGTTCCTAACCCTCTTAACCAGGGGCTTAGGGTTTAAGGACCATCCATATGAATTACCTACATGAGTCGTGAAGTCGAGTTGGGTGAGAGTGTGGTTTTAGGACTCGGAATGTGTGTTAGAGTGTAGTGTATGTGCAAGTCAACCCTCACCGCGACCGTGCCATCCGGGATATTCCTAAGGCCAAAAAGTCCTATAGGGAACTCATCCTTTAAACCTCCACATTTGATTTCAACCCTCAGGTGATTAGGGGTCTACAATCAAGCTTGTGGGGTTTGTAGGGAGTCAAGAAGTGTTTGAATTTCTAAATGGTGGGTTCCTTTTCTAGTCCCCTAAGATTAGTCAAAGGAAAAGCCTAAGGCTAAATCCTAAGTACTAAAGAGAGAAGCAAAAGACCTCATCAAAAATGAGGTCAACACCTAAACGGGTCCGAGGCTCGTGAAATTGTTAAAAAAGTGCATTCAGGACTTTGTGGCGCTCATCAGTCGGGTCCGAAAATGAAAATGAGATTCAAGAGACTAGGGTATTACTGTCCCTCAATGATGACCGACTGCATGAAAGTTGCAAATAGTTGTCACCAATGCCAAGTGCATGGAGTGGTTCTACATCAACCTCAAAATGTGCTGCTTCCGACAATTGCGTCGTGGCCGTTTGAGTGTTGGGGCACAGATATCGTGGGTCTGATAGAACCACCTTCTTCAAGAGGACATCGCTTCATTCTTGCAGCGACAGATTGCTTTTCCAATGCGGCAGAAGCTATACCGCTCAGAGAAGTGAAAGCACATCACGTGCTACAGTTCTTCAAGAATCAAGTCATCTACCGTTTCGGGGTACCGCACAGAATTATCTCAGATAACGGGTCCGCATTCAGAAGTACAAAGATCAACAATTTTGTCAAAAGGCATGGGATTGATTGGCGTTATTCGACGATCTACTACCCAAGAGCAAACGGCTTGGTCGAGGCTTTTAATAAAACTCTCGTCCAAATCTTAAAGAAAACTTTGGACGACAATAAAAGAAATTGGCACGAGAAGTTGTTAGAAGCCTTATAGCCTGCGCAACGACTTTCGAACTCCTACTCGCCTACGCCCTACGCTCTAGTGTATGGGTCCGAGGTCGCCTTGCCCTTGGAAGTTCGGCTTCCATCTCTCGGAATTGCGGTTGCGAACAAAATCACTATATAAGAGAATTCCAGATTACAACTAGAAGAATTAGAAAGCTTGGAAGGGAAACGACTTTTAGCGCAGCAGAATTTGGAACTGTATCAAGCCAAGATGATCCAGGCCCACGATAAACTGGTCCGCCCGAGGACATTCAAAGTCGGTGACTTAGTTCTAGTTCTCAAGAGACCTATTCTTGCACACCGCAAGATAGGAGGTAAATTTAAACCGACTTGGGAGGGGCCGTTCGTGGTCGAGACAGTCTACTCAGGAGGTTCCTACCAACTTGTGAATTGCCGTGGAGAACGACCTATGCTTCCAATCAATGGACGATATTTGAAGAAGTATTACGCAACCTGATGTTTCGAAGGATGAACTTTAAAAATGAAGTCTCATTCCTAGAAGCACGGGTAGAGTAATCATTTGTAACTGGGTCCGAACCCAAAACATAAAAATGGATGATAAAAAAATCATTAAAAAAATGTGTTGAAAAGAAAATATGTTAAATCATAATAATAAAATTTTGATCCCTCATTTTAAATCAGCTCACTCCTGCTCTTTCCTCATCTTTTCCTACTCTTAATAAAAATTTGAAAGAAACGAATAAGAATTTTTCATTGATAAATGATTTTTCTTATTGTTCTTGTTCTTAGTACAGCCCCTGATCCTTTCCTTGTTGTTCGCAGGGAAATGTCGAATGGGTGGTTGGTTCTGAACATTAAGAATGGTGTGATCTAGCACTCGACGAAAAGAGGATGAATGATGCGGCCGTGATTGAGATCGACTCTGATTTCACACCGGCCGGGCTACAATACGAAAAACTGATTGGACCCCGATTGACTGAGAAGAGTTCCACAGCCAGACAGTTATGAAATTAGGTGGCTCAAGTCAGCAGTCCACCAGCAAGAAAAGAAAAGCAAACGCCGCTCATGCAATAGGAGAGGACAAGAAAATCAAGTCCATGGTTGCTACAGCAGAGGGCAGGCTTGTCAGCATCATGCCCACATAAGTTCAAGAGGTAAGAAGAGCTACTATCACTCCGACCCAACGAAGAAACAAGAACTGTCACATTCGCAAGATGCTGACCAAGCTAGCAGCGGATTAACATGAAGAGACAGTTGCTACCGTCAGTGCAAGTACTTCGAAGAAATCGGTTCAGCAGAAAAGATGAGAGAAACCCTAAGAAGAGCAGGAACAGAATCGGTGCCATGATGCCAGACAAATGCACCAGTTTTGAAGAGTCTTGTTGCGAAAGCAACCCCGGAGGATGTCCTGACAGAGACTATCCCTGAGTAGCTAAGACATGTAGGAGAACGTGCTGGGGTTGAACCATACATCCCGCAGTATGTTACCAGGCCTTGCCATTTGCAAATAATTCCGGAATACGAGCTGGAAATAATGCAGAAGGTTGAAAAGAAAACTTTTGAGTATTTTGAAAGAATTCGAGGCAAGAGGATCAACATCCTGGATGGCCTTGAGCTGCATACAGATGTGATCTCAGACTACGAGCAGCAGAAAATTGTGGACTGTGTCGTCGAGCTTCAGAAAATGGGTCGAGCTGGTCGTTTGAGAGAGAAGACCTACTCAGAACCTCGAAGGTGGATGAAAGGAAAAGAAAGAGTTACAATCCAGTGCGGGTGTTGCTACAACTTCACCGAGGACAGAAAAGGAAATCCACCAGGGATACACCATCGTAGTGAGGTGGATCCGATGCCAAGAATTATCAAGAGAATGGTAAAAGGATGGTGACATGGAGGGTATTGCCCGCAGATTGTATACCCAACAGCTGCTGCATTAACATATACAGGGAGGGCGACTGCATACCGCCACACATTGATCATCATGACTTCGTCAGACCTTTCTGCACTGTGTCTTTCGTCAACCAATGTAACATCATATTCGGATCTGAACTCCGGATAGCAGGCCCCGGAGAATTCCGAGGGCCGGTGGAGATACCTCTACCGGTAGGTTCCGTTTTGTTGTTAAAAGGAAATGGAGCGGACATAGCAAAACACTGCATTCCAGGTGTGCCTGTTGAGCGGATCTCTGTCACTTTCAGGAGGATGGACGACAATGAAAATGCCTTTCCACTTTCAGCCAGATCCAGAGTTAGAGAGCCTTCGGCCCTACGAGCTGTGAGCTACATGGAAAATAACACACCTCCAATACACATCCGGATGGCATTTCCTACCAAAGATGGCTTGGAAGGTGATGTTATTGTCCATGTATCTCACTATTCAGACATTGATTTCGACAGATGCTTTTGTAAGAAACTTGCAAGGATCATACACAATCTGTTATTGGATTTATGTGGATTGTATGAGATATTGAATTTTCAAGGAAAATATCATCATGTTTTGGATCGAGCTATATGATGTTTTCAACAAATTAGAATGGAAACGACCATGTCGTGTTTTGCCTTCACCTCTTTTGTGCAAATTGACTGGGAAACACCATTAAGTTAAATGAACTTCGAACAAAGAATGAAAAGAAAAAAAAATGAATAAAGAACTCTTTTTAAGAATCCAAATGTAAAAAAAACATCAAATTAACATGAACTCTAAATAAAAGAAAATGAAATTGAATCACCAAAACAAACAAAACGAAACGAATCTCGAATTGAATTCCTATCTGAATCCGTCGATTTGAATCTTTCGACTGAAATCCATTTGAAGCTCCTTTGAACCCTCTTGCGAGTTGATGCTTCCCTACAGAAAACTTCAACTTCAGTTTCAAACTTCTAAACTTCTTCGTCATCTTGAAATCCTTTCGACTCTCCACGATCTCTTTCCTCTTCTGAGAAGGTCGACTAAGTCTACTGACACAGAACCACAAAAATTTTTGATTTGGTTCTGATGGCATGGATTTATATCGTTCGCCAAACAATCAAACTTTAATCAACTCTCTTGGGATGTGAAACACTTTCATGTCTCATTCCAATCTTCCGCTAAACTAAAATTTCAGCAGAATCTTCAAAACCAAATCAAATACAAACTTTTGGGATTGGTACCTAACTTCCAATTCCTATCCGTCTAAGGCTGGTACCTAACTTCCAGTTCTCATTTCGAGATCGATACTTGAATTTCGAATCTCTTAAGTGAATTTCAGCCAAATTCGCACACTTTCGAGAAATTTTTCCGCATTCTAATTCCCCGACTTGAGTATAAGACCAACAAGGCATCCTGATCTCGATGTCCGCCAAATCCGCATCCTTCCGAGAAATTTTTCCGCATCCTAATCCTCTGACTTGGGTATAAGACCGACAGGGCATCCTGATCTCGGTGTCCGCCAAATCCGCATCCTTCCGAGAAAATTTTCCGCATCCTAATCCTTCGACTTGGGTGTAAGACCGACAAGGTATCCTTATCTCGGTATCTGCTAAATCTGAATTTTTCCTAGAAATTTTTCCTCATCCTAATCCTCCGACTTGGGTATAAGACCAACAAGGCATCCTGATCTCGGTGTCCGCTAAATTCGCACCCTTTCCGAGAAACTTTTCTACACTCTAATCCTCCGACTTGGGTATAATACCAACAAGGCATCCTGATCTCGGTGTCCGCTAAATTCACACAATTTCCGAGAAATTTTTCCGCATCCTAATCCTCCGATTTGGGTATAAGACCAACAAGGCATCCTGATCTCGGTGTCCGCTAAATTCGTACCCTTTCCGAGAAATTTTTCTGCATCCTAATCCTCCGACTTGGGTATAAGACTAATAAGGCATCCTGATCTCGGTGTCCGCCAAATTCGCATCCTTTTTTGAGAAATTTTTCCGCATTATAATCCTCCGACTTGGGTATATGTCCGCTAAGGTAGCCTGATCTCGGTGTCCGATAATCTTGCATTCTATCCGAGAAAATTTCCTGCACTCCTGAAATTTTGCGATCGGTACTTAACTTCCGACTCTCTTCCGAGACTGGTACCTAACTTCCAGTTCTCATCCTTTTCGAGGTCGGTACCTAACTTCTGACTCTCTCCTGAGACTAGTACCTAACTTCCAGTTCTCACCCTTTTCTCGATCGGTACTTAATTGCTGATTTCTTCTCGAGGCTGGTACCTAAATTCTAATTCTCTTTGCAATCCTAAGGTTGGAATCTAACTTCCAATTCTAATTTTAAATCCAAAATTTCTGCGAAATCCACCTTGAAATCAATCTAAAATTAAATTTCAATCAAAATTCCAATTAAATCAAATTGCAACCGAAATTGAAACTCGAATTGAAAATTCAAACTCAAAATTGAAACTTGAAATGAAAATGAAACGAATCTAAATCCAATCTATCTCTCTCCAGATCTTGTGATTTGGAATTCACCTCTTCTTCCCTAGCGAGAGTTTTGGAATCTTCAGTCTGGGAGATTTACCCGATACTCCCCAGCAGAAATTTTCTACGCTTCGTTCTAATTGTATCACTTAGACATCTGTCTTGGCTTTGTTGATCTCTTCAGTCAACGCCAATACGTGCGGTGTGCTTGGTTAGCACCCCACACCTATTGGGGGTCCATTTGTTGACCTCATTTTGGTGAGGTCTTTTCTTTCCTCTTAGTGCTTAAGATCAAGTCATAGGATTTCTCCTTGACTATACTAGAAGACTAGATATGGGACCCACCATTTAGAAATTCAAACCCAAATCTTAGTTCTCTTTGGAATCTTACATAGATGGCCATCAACCTCCAAATCACTTGGAAGGTTGGGACCAATGTGTGGGAAAACAAAGATGAATTCCTATAGGATGTTCAAGCCTTAGGACAATCCTGGGTGGCCTGGTCTTGGTGAGTTCTGGCTTGTACACACTGCACTCTCACACTCATCCTAATCCCTGAACCATCCCTACCCAATCTTGACTCCTGGTTCATTGGTGCACTCATGTGGCTAAGTCCAAACCCCTAGCCCTTAGCTAAGAGGGTTAGAAACAACATATGAGATGTTCAAAAGGACATTTCTTGGTCCATGGCTCACTTTTACCTTTTTCACCCTCTCAACCATAATTAAATTCTATTTTTACCAAAATTCCGGGTTTTGACATTGGGTCCTTCAAACCTACCTAAGATTACCAAAATTACCCCTACAACCATAAAATTCTCCAAAATTTTCTAAGAAATTCCCAAAATTCCCAAAAATCCTAAAAATCATTTTGAAACAATTCACACCTCTTAAATCCACCAAAATACCCCAATACCCTCCAAATAACCTTCCAATACCCTAATTACCCCTTTTAGCCCAAAATTCCAAAAATTCCAAAAATTCCCAGAAAATTCTAGAAAATCCCAAATATTCCCAATTTTATTTTTTTCAACTACACCATAACCCAATTTTTCCAAAATAACCCAATTTTATTAAAATCCCCAATTTGACCCATTTTTAAGCTAAATGGACCCAATGTCAAACCTAATCAACCCATTTGACCTCAATTTTGCCCAATTTTAATTCTAAACTTTCATTAAACATCCCTACTACCAATCTAAACCAAATCCAAGCCCAAATTGATTCACATTTGAGTCCAATTCCATTTGAAATCCAAATCCCCAATTTTGCCCAATTAATCCAAAATTCCCCAATTAACCTAATGTCAATCATTTCTCCCCAAATTTCAATTCTAAACATCCCATGGTACTCCAATGAAACCCATGAAATTTTCAATTATCCCAATTTGAGCCTAAGCTTCACTTAAACCAATTTGGAAATCAAGATTATCCCATTTTGGCTTAACTTGAATCTATGCCCTAAATCTACCAAATTGATTGGCCTAATCCTAAAATTTCCTCCCAATTGATATTGGGAACTCTTCAATACATTCCCCTAGACCATTTGAAACTTTCAATTGGGTCTAAACCTCACCCTAACCCAACTTGGACCCAAGTTGATCCAACCTTGCCCAAATTAACCAAAATCCCAAAACCCATCAAATTGATCTTTCAATTGAACTCAAAACCTCTTCATGTCTTCATGAAAGTTCTTCATGGCAATAATTTACACAATGTTGCTCAAGACACTTAGACCCAAATCAAACCCAAACCCAAGTTAGCCCAACCTAAACCCAAATGAGCCAATTTGAACCTATGACCTAGCTTAACCAAATTGAACCAAATGTGGCTGAACCAACCTATACACAACTACCATTTGAACCCTAGGAACCACCCTAGGTCCACCTAGCCCAGACTAAGTGAGCCATGGACCAAGGATCCCCCATTTTAAGGGATCTCTTCCCTTAATTGGATAAATCCTCTTTTGCCTCGCCCCAAATCCCCCCTTACCTGGTTAATCACCATTAAACCCTGCCACCTGGCTCACCTGACCTGGGGCCCTTGCCGGTCAGCCTAGTCGCCGGAGGGGGTAAAAACTGAGAGCCACCACTTGGCTAAGCACACCCAAACTTACCCAATTAGCCACCTCAGCCAAATTAAACCTTGGAGCCTCTCTGCTCTCCACCTAAGCAACTGAATTCACCCACCAATTTAGCCCTGGCTCAGCCCAATGGCCCTAGCCATTTAAATTCCACCTCTCGGCCATGAGAGGTTGTTGAAATTTTCCTCAACAAACTCCCCTAAATCATCCCAGAGCTTCTCTCAGTCTAGAGAAGAAGAACCCTACTGCTTTCCTAACTTAATCTCCACTGGTTGAGCTCAATTTCAGAGCTCAATCTCAGGCCAGGAAACAGGACACTTCACCATAGTGAGTCAATCTTCAAATTAATTGACTCTACACCTTCACCAGACCAAGGGAAGAAGTCCCCCAGCAAAAGCGCCCTAACCAGGTGACCCGACCGCAAATAACGCAATAATTTTTGCTTCCAAAAGATGGCCAAAAACTTCACCCAATTTTTAAATAGCGGTTAGTGTATAAAATCAAAAATGTTGTAAAATTTTAGAAAATATTTTACACACTAGGGGTACTACGCAAGTATACGTATCGTTTCAAGTAATATAGAGTTTTCTTTTATAACCCCAGTATCGATCCCACAGAGAAGCGAGGTAAGAAATCTTTAAGCTAATTACAGTCTATTTCTATAAGGCCTAAAATTGGATTATGAATTAAAATGGGTTTTCTAATAACTAATCCTAAATAAAGTTCTTAAATAAAAAGATAACTTATGGATAAATTGGTTTGGAGAATTTGGAGATGTTAAAGACTACCTTTCTCTTGCAATTACATAGATAATGTGTAGGAAAGAAATGCTTAGAATTTTATGTAGTAGTGCCAAATAGAAGCAATCATATTCTTTACCCTTTCGGTCCGTGCATAAAGAACATCGGCTAATCTATAGATCGGTTCGAGATGTTTTATTAAGTATAATGGGTTAATCTAGGCTCACACTACTAGATATCCAAGGGTGGCTATGGTCGGCCCTACCAGTGACCCGTTCCCTTTCTACAGATCAAATTATTAGAATTTAGTTTGTCACTCTAAAAACTAATCAATTCTGCGCCCAATAAACAATATCTCCCTATTTATTTGCACTTCACCTTGAATAACCCGCACAAGGCCTTCGACTACCCAGGAATTCATGTGATATCTACTAGTTAAGAATTCATCTCCTTCTAAGTCTTAGAATTCTTCAACAGGTTTTAACAATACAAGTGATCAATTTGTAAAGTAAATGAAGATCCGGTATGAATATCATCACCATAATTTAATAAGATAATATCTAAGCAAATCTTAATTCCTAATCATGCATCTATTTCATTACAAAATAAAAGTAAATGAAAATAATGACATAAGAAGTAAAAGAATTGATAGAACTATATAATAAATTAAGTGTCAACAAGGAACTTATTTCATTAGTATTCTATTATATTTATGCAACTATCTGTCACCTAGAAGCATCTAATAGATAATTCTATCATAAAAATGATTTTCCTACGCATGCCACTACTTCATATTAAAAGAAAGAGTAAAGGAAATCACTTACGAAACATGGATAATTCACGTACGTAAAACTCGGTTTAAAACAAAAAAATCCACTAGAAAGTGTTTACAACAATTACAAGAGAATGAAGAACACAATACTTAGTTTTTTTCCTTTGAAAGAAAGAAGATCTCTCCACCAAAGTTTCTCATCGATCCATGCGCCGCTCGTACATCCCTTACATAAATATCTCAAAATCCCTCACCAATCTCTCCATAAGATGTAAAAATCTACATCTTCATAACTCTAAATGACTAAAATGACTAATGGGGGAGAAAGAGACTATAGGGTGCGATTTTCTTTGAAGGAGTGGCCTCCCATTTATAGGCTTCAAGGGTTGCCTCAAGGCACCTCTTCAAAATGTGTCCATGTTCAATGAATCTTCTAGAAACCAACTCTGGTGCCTAGACGCCGGGATCTGGTGCCTAGACGCCGGGATCTGGCGCCTAGGCGCCAGACTCCGTGCCCGAACAGTCGCACCCCTTCACTTTGGGTCGCACCTCTTCGTGATTTAAACCGCTCTAATGTGTCTAGATTCATTGTATCACACGTCCTATATATTAGGAATAACTTCCAGGCTTCTAGAAGGTCTAGAAACTACTTAACACCGTCAAAATAACTCCCACAGTCGTCAAAATCCCGTCTAATAACCGTTTCTGGATGATTCTGGCGCTGAGGCGCCACCCTGTGCGCAGCTCCACTGTTTTGCTCTGTTTGGCTCTGTTTCAACTCCGTTTCACCCCATTTCAGTTGCGTTGCGTTCCTAACATCTTCACCTACAACATAGAAATAAAAAAAACCTTTCTCTAAAGTATAATTTCATTCAAAAACATGTGAGAAATATAAAAGATATTAAGCATAGAAAGACATATCAATATGTACTAAGTTAAAATCTTCTTCCTTTGCTTATTTGCATAGTTTTTGCTTCATTTTCTATAAATCATATTTTTATACTTAAAGACAAAAATATGCAAAATTACTTCCTTTATAGTATAATATCATAAAAAATGTGCATAAAATGAGCATGAAATCTATACTAAAAATAGGTACTTTTTTTCTTGGATCAAAATCCCCTAAACTTAAACGTTACTTGTCCTCAAGTAACACTATAATCATTAAAAACCACATAAGCAAATCATGTGTATGAGTTTCCTTAGGAGTTTCTAAAATTTTGTTCTAGAAATATAGTAGTCCAATTTAGAAAAAATTTTAGTAAATGAGACCAATTTAAAGTTTAGAAATCTCTTAGATGAAAGAGTATGAATATGTGTTGTTATCTAATTCAGAAATGCTTGTAAATTTTTCAAAATATAGGGGTTAGGCATTTTATTTTCTTTACTTAAAAATTTTTATTAAAAATAATTATACTAACTATATTATATTTTAAAGCTTAAGATTTTCTCAAATCTTATACTTTAAAAAGCTCGAGTGTGGAACCAACTTTTGATCAGCCTTTTAATCCTCAAGCTTCTCCTTCCTTTTTAACATAATATACTCTTTTTTTCTTTTATTTTTATTTTTCTTTTTCTTTTCCTTTTCTTTCTTTCTTTTTTTTTCTTTTTTAGGCAAGGATTACTATATCCTGGATAGAGCCTTTAATAATTTTGAATTCCACCCTTCCTTTCCTAAAGCATAAGGTAGATATATATCTTTTACTTAGAAATATAATAACAGTTTTGAGAATTATTTTTCAATAAAAGAAATTTAAATATTGAAAACAAAAGTCTAGCCCTTCTATTTTTCTGAAAATACAATTTTTCTTACTAAAGATGGTTACACAATATTTATCATTTCTTCACTAAGAAAAATTAACTTTAAATTTTTCATCATTACTATAAATTTTAACTAAATTCTCTTACTTATTTCTATATTCAAAATTTTATTTCCCTAATACACAGAATTATTTTTCATTCAAAAATCAAATTTATTTATAGCATTTTTGAGGACAAATAAAATTTAAGTTTTTTTAAAATTGTTTTTCATTCCCCCCAAACTTGAATTTTAAAATATTTTGCAATTAATTCCATAAAATGTAGGAGGAAGAAAAATAAAAGTTAAATCTACTAACTGCTATAACATCCCATCAAATTTAAATACATGCATAATCAGGATAGAATGATTGCAGGAGAAGGTAAATCTAGCCTAAAACATGCGTACAATAATATTAAACTAAAAAGAAAATATACTAACTTTAAAATATATTTTTCTTCCTACCCCCAAACTTGAATTTGAATATGTATAACATTCAACACGTAAAATATAAGCAGGGAAAAAATAGTTCGTAAATTCTATCTACCACAATCGTCTATCAATAACATCTACATGTATTCATCGGATAGAATAATTTGCAACAGAAAGTAAATCTAAACTAACATGCTAGAATAAAATTAAATTAAAGAAAGGTTAAATAAGCATGACAAACATCGGCATAGGAAAATATATTTAAGTGTTCTTCAAATCTCTAAATTGTTGTAACACAAACACAAATACAAACACACAAACTAAAATATCTAGACTCACAGATTCATACACAAATATCAATTGAGGTTAATTTGATCTCTTTTTCTACTCACATTTTCCCTCCTTACTTTCAATTTTTAACGGAAGAAACTACACTAATAACGTGGGTGTATTAATAAAAGTAGTGCAAGTTCATCTATATTTTGTTTACTAAATAAGTTTGCGACCTTACTCAGATGAAAACAAAGTCGGATAAAGGAAGTAACGTAGCCGACATGGAGTGGTCCAAGTCTAAACTATACATGCTTTAAGGTAATGCTCAGCTCCAGTTGAGAACTGAGTTATAACAGACTCGTCAGCCTAATACCACCAGAAGTCATATACAAATTTAGTCAAGACAAAGACATAACCTCACAAATCTAATCCGCACTAAAGCAAACTCAAAACATAAACATAAACAATCATGACTCTCAAGCACACTAAATCAAAGTATACTGATAACTATGGGTTGCCTCCCATATAGCGCTCGGTTTTAACGTCGCGGGCCCGACAAATGATTCCACCTGGATCAAAATTCCAATTAAGTAATCCTCGGTCAACAGCCTAATCATTTCTAGATCCAGGGATTTCTATAAAATCCTCAAATTTTAAGTTTTCATTTAGCTCTTCATATTCAATTTGATTTATATAATTGTTCCTCATATTTCTTTCTAGATGCAATATTCTTCTATTGATTTTATGAATTTGCATATTAATATCATCCTTGAAATTTATAAGAAATTGATCTTTATAAGATACTTCAATATCTCCCAAATTTTGGATCGGATTCTCTTTAGATAATTCGCATTCGGGATTAAATTCTTCTATATTACTCTTCTGTTTCAAATTATCTTCCAATTCTTCCCATTTATAGTTATTAAATGATGGAGGATCTATCTTAGTTGAGAAAATAGGTTTTTCTAATTCCTTAGGAATTTCTTCCAATGGTCTTCCAATATCCTTATCCTCTTTTCTCAACTCAAAGTTCTTTTGAAATATATCCTCAAATTCTCTTTTAAGTCTTAGTTCAATAATTTTATCATGTTCATCATTCAATTCAGGTTTTTTTTGTGATTGAGTCGAATCCAAAGATATAAAGACTGGTTGTGTAGATGAATTCCCTAAATAGGTAAGCTTTAAAATTGTATGGGGTACATCCATCTTAAGTTCATGAGATTTTTCAACAGATGGAATTAAAAGTTTACTATTTTCGGTGACGTCCATCATTTCACACCTCTCTCGAACATACATACGGTCTTCTTTAAATAACATTTTTGAATCATCATGAAAATTCATTCCCACCTCATCTGTTATCTTACTCTCAAAACTTTCTTGGAAATGGTTTTTATTTAGATAATCAATTTCATCCATCCAAAAATAATCATAAATTTTCTCAGCTGGATGTTTCATAGTCTTTAATACATCAAAATTTACTTCATGGTCATTAATATTCATAGTCAACTTTCCTTTTTGCACATCTATCATAGCTTGTCCAAGAATAAGGAAAGGTCTCCTAAAATAATTGAAATTTCTTTATCTTCCTCCATATCTAATACAATAAAGTCCACAGGAAAGATAAACTTATCCACTTTAACAAGCACGTCTTCTATAACTCCTTTTGGATAAATGATAGATCGATCGCCTAACATAAGGGTTACGTAGTGGGAGAAATATCGACTAAACCTATCCTTCTAAATATAGATAGTGGCATCACATTAATGCTCACTCCTAAATCACATAAAACTTTTCCACATAATCTTTTTACAATTGCACAAGGAATTGTAAAGCTACAAGGATCGTTAAGTTTCCGGGGAAAATTTTTCTGAAGTATAGCGCCGCACTCCTCATTTAGTGCAACTGTCTCATAATCCCCAAATTTCCTTTTATTGTTTAATATCTCCTTCATAAACTTTGCATAACTTGGCATCTGTTCCAAAGCTTCAGTGAAAGGAATATTTATCGTTAACTTCTTAAGTATTTTCATGAACTTTGAAAATTTCTTATCCAACTCATACTCTTTAAGTCTTTGAGGAAATGGAGGTGGTGGTCTTTCCAAACTGATTTTATTTGGAGAAATTAATTTTTCCAAATCCTTAGAAACATGTTTTTCAAGTCTTTTAGTTTCCTTTGTTTCTCTCACAACATCTTTCTCTTTTCTAACCAGTGTTTTACATCCAGTGTTATTAGTTTTATAATTTTAATTTCTTGCTTAACATTTTATTAAGAAAATTTTAAAAGACAAATCAACTTTCAAAACTTTTCAAAATCAAGACATACTTTCAAAAGCCTAAAAAAAAAGTAAAAGATAATTTTCTGATTTCTTTAAAAATTTTCATATTTTCCCTGTGGGTTCGATATCTCGGGACTTAATCAGAAAGTTATATATTACTTGATAAACGATACGTATACTTGCATAGTATCTCATATTATAAAATCATAATTTTTATATCTAAATCATCATCGCATATATTCCTAGCGGCCCAAATTTTTGGCTTTGTTTGCCGGGAATCAAGTTTTTAGCGTCGTTACATTTACAGGACAGTGTCAAGTTTTTGGCGCGGTTACATTTATCGGGGATCACCCCTCATAGTCCAAAAATTCTCAAAAATTTTCAAAACCATCCAAATATTCCCAATTTCAGTTTTGAACCATTCCATGGGCCCAATTTGACCAAATTGACCCAATTTTAGCAAAAGCCCCAAATTGCCCCTTTAGGCCCAAAATGCCTTAATTACCTCCAATGTCCACGAAATTAACCATAATTCCCCACAATTTCAATTCAAAACTCAAATTCACAATGCTCAATCTCATCCCAAACCAAATCCAAGTACAATTTGACCTACATTTGAACTCAATTTGAACCCAAACAAAAAATCCTCAATTTTGACCATATGACCAAATCTCCCCAAATTGAACTCAATGTCAATCAATTTCTCCAAATTTTGAATTATAAACTCTTCATGACATTACCCCACACCCAATTGAACAATCAATAGCCCCCAATTTGAACACAAAACTCACCTAAGTCAAACCAAACCTAAAATCCCTAAATTTACCCCAAATGTGCCTCATGTCCAAAATCCATTAAACTCAATGCCCTAACCCTAACATCTCCACCCAATTTATGTAAAGAACTCATCAAGACATCACCCTAGACCATTTGAAATCATTAAATGGCCTTTAACCCCACTCTAGCCTAATCTAAACCCAAGCTAACCTAACATTCCCAAAATTAACTAACAACCAAAATCAAGCCAAATTAATCGCCCAAACCTATTCAAAACCACCCCAATCCCCTTCTAAAAACTTTATGACAATCATATACATCATTTTGAATAATCAATTGGACCTAACCCAAGCTTGAGCCCAACCCACATAGCCCAAAATTGAACCCATGAGCCAAATTGATCAAACCTAGCAAAATTGATCAAACCAAGCTCACCACAGCCACCAAGTTGACCCTAAGGACTGAGCTAGATCCACCTAGCCCACTTTAGTGGAGCCATGGACCAAGGGCCCCCAAAATTAGGGATCCCCTTCTTTAAATGGGTAAAACCTAAAGGGATTTGCAATGAACACTTATCAACTTAAACTTACTACACTTATGGCATTCCCTCAGGCTACCTGACCACTGGCCACCTCTCGTGGCCTGACCGGCGGCCTAGTCACAGGAGGAGACAAAACCGAGAGCCACTTCCTCCCCTTTAAACCCAAATCCACCCATCCTGGCTGTCCAGCTCTGATTTCTCACTGGAGCTCTTCAGCACTCCATCTAAGCAGACAATTCCACCCACATTGGCCCCCTGAGCTCTACTAGGTAGCCATGGCCATAAATAGAGTTCTCCAAGGCCAAAGAGAGGTGCTGTAATTTTCTTAAGGAAACCCTACTAAAACCTCACCAGAGCTTCCTCAAACCTCTCTGAGTGTAGTCTCATTGTCTTCAGCCACTCATCCCCACTGCCCTAAGCCAATTTCTCCCGAAACTAGGACACAATTCACCACAGCTCCACAGTGCACCAAACCCAAATTAATCGCACCCACACCATCCCCACACTGAAAGAAGAAGTTTCCCCAATTAAAGCCCCATCACAGAGAGCCTCCACACTAGAATTTGACCAACACCTGAAATCGGGATTGGTCGAAATTATACCTAGATAATTCACCATGGCAAGAGGCTTCATCTGGAGGCTCGTTGGACTCATCCGAAGCTTCCACAACCATCTGATTGTGGCCTCCCCTCTCAGACAGAGGTATTGAACTCTCTTCCCCTCCCGAGCTTGCTTTGATTCTCCATGCACATTGGGTTGATTTTAGGCTAGGTTAGCCATATAGATAGGTTTATCCTGGTCAGATGTGTCCATAGAAACAAACCCCAAGTGATTTGGTTTAGTCTAGCTTGAGTTCTTAAGGCTAGAAGGTGGATAGCTCTCGGGATGAACCAGTTGGGGACGATGGAGGACCTTTTTGATCGCGCGTGTTTTGGATGGACGACACTGATGCAGTCGTATGGAGAGATGATGCATAAAGCGCTAGTTGATGAGGCGGCTACGTGGATAGCGGCGTCGAACCAGAGCACGACAAGCAAGGCTTCGAAGCTGCCTAGGATGACATGGCATCGTGCTGGATAAATTGAAAATTATGAATTTTCTGAATTACTTAAATCAGCCAAACTTTGAAAATCCATAACTTTGTGTAGAAAAATCATAAAAATAAAAGAAAAATATCATCTTGCTCAGTGAACAAAGGGGAACAATGTGGAATTGCTTTCAAGTTTATTTGATGTGTATTTTATTTTTAAATAATTAAATACAGTATTCCTTATTTCAATTCTCCATTTGTATGAAAATTTCACCATGGCTTGAAATTTGTGGCTTTTGTTCTCTCTGTCATTGTGGATCTTTCTTGATTTTTCCAAGGTCAAAGGAGATCTCTATAAGAAGATCTCTATTTTTCAATGTTATTGTGTCTATTTTGGTATAAAAATTATAATAACTAAAATATTGATCATAAAAATGCAAAGTAAATTTTAGGAGGTTCACTGTGACCAGAGGAACATATGAAAAATGTAAAATTAGTTTAACTCATTAAGTATAACGATAATTTCCACTAAACCATAAATGTAAAAATCATTCTCCATTGTAATTTAAGGTCAGAGAAACTGATCATAAAATTTTCAATTCACACTTAAATGAATTTTTCAAGCTAAATCACACCTTTCACATTTATATAATTATAATAATTAAAATACAGCTAAATAATTTACCAAATTAATTTTAGGAGTTCTCTGTGACAAGAAGAGTCATTGAAAAACTAAAATAGTAATTAAAATAAAATTTTTATTTTTAAACATTATTTTAATATTTAAATAACAAAAAATTAATAAAAAAACACAAAATTAGTAAAATTGAAGAAAATGTTCCAAATTGCCTCTTGATCACTTAGGAACCATTAGAATAATTTTTCTAACTCTCTAAATAATGATATTAAATTTTAAAGGGTTAAAATTAATTTTTAAGGGCTAAAATGGAATTTCCCTAATTTCTAATTAAAATAATTCTAATAATTAAAATATAAATCACAAAAATATGAAATTTGGTTCTCCCGGTTTCTAACCTAGTAGAGATTTAAGAAAAATATAAAACACAACTTACAATTAAACAATATTTTATATTTAGTTAATACTCCAAAAATTAAAATTCAAAAAATCAAAAAAAATGGTTTAAATGATTCTCTGGTCTATGTGAAGCTCCAGTAGTTTTCTTTGGAACATATGTTCCATTTTACGAAGTTATTGAATTTTCTTTGAAAATCCCTATTTTGCATGAAAATAATTATATAAATTAAATTAAATTAAGAAAGATCATATTTTCTCCTCTAATGTTTTAATTGACTCATGAGTGGGGTAGCATAAAAATTTTGAAGTCATTTGAATTAAATTTTTTGAATTATGAAATGATAAAGCCTTTAGGGACGAAAGTACAGTGTTGAAGAATTAGCCTTAATTAACATTTAGGCTTGATTTAAAGGGATAAAAGGGCAACTAATGATCTTAACTAAGATGTTTGGATGATTCAAACACAAAGGGATAAATGGTAGAAACCCACCTCACTTTGTCACACTTAAGGATAAATTTGTAATTTCTTTAATTGTTTTGACTTAGACAAAAATTAAATTAAATGATCCTTACGGTTAGATGTTGACTTTGGAAGTTGATAACTCACTAATTCAACACCCGTAGTTAATGATAAAGTAATGATACAACACATTAATAAGAATCATATTCATGTAACTTAACTTTTCTAAAAGTTATAAATATACCCACCTAAGTCTTAAGGACTTGGTAGTGAGACCAGGCTTAATCAAATTTGACTAATGAGGTTTAGAAAAGAAAATACAACTAATTTTAAAACACATTTAAAACACTACAAGCCCATCAAAATTGGTTAAATTATTTTATAACTTAAATTGCCACTAAAGGCCCCACTTTCATAATTGATAAATAAAATATGAAGTGATATTTATCCCACTTTTTTGGATAATTAAAACATTAATTCGCTAAGCATACGGGTATGAAATGGATAAATCATTTAGTGAGTATGATAAGTTCAAATGAACCCATGAAAGTTCAAAAGGGTTGTGAAATATCTAGGTACTCTCTAAACCTTTTCACAAGTCTTCTAGACACCTTGTAGGATAACTGAACCTATCATATTTATTAAAAGAGGCATCCCCCAAATGAATAAATAGCACCCACCAAGTTATGACATCGGATTTGGTAGGCTTGTGACGAAGTTATCTACAGGCTCTTATTTTCCTGCAAAATTAGAAAAGTTTAGTGGAAAAGATAATAAAAGTTTCAAGTTGAGGAACGAGAAGACTCGACAGGTACGCTTTTATACTTTATAATATCGTATTTTCTGCACTTCCTTTACTTTTCTTGTTCACAAGCTTGCATGCTAAACGATAATGTCACCCAGCATGAAAACCAAAACCTTTAGGATAGTCACAAAACCAAAACCAAATTAAACAACAATTTCAAAATAAAACAAGATAAAATTCACCGCCACAACAGTCAAAATACATGACAACTCAAAATTCAATCACAAACAAAATAAAATCACAATTACAACTAAATTAAGACGTCTCTTTGACTGATCATGAATACCTCGGAGGAGGCATCCTACGGCTGCTAACGAGGCTTCCCAAGGTCTAAATGAAAGTATGAAACTTATTAAGTTGAGTTTAATAAATTCATCTAGACTAAGTGAATCCGAAAAAAATAGTGGTGCAGGAATTAGGAAACCGTTGGATCCTAACTGGTGTCGCTGTAATCAACTTAAACTTCCTCCAATAAGACATTAAGACATTTAAATTTAAATGTTTCCAAAACACGATACTTCTCTCACCTCTCCAAATTGACAATTCTTTCAACATAATCTGCTATGACGAGGAGCTTGGAGCATGCAAACTGGGCAGCACAACCATCTTGAACAAAGAAAACTCCTTAGAATTAAACAATAAGTCATAAAGACTTCGAGGTAACTTGCCTAGTGCAGCATAAATCCCCACTTTATGTCTTTAGACTTTTGCATGATCATGTTGTGCAATATAAGTCCTAACTCATCTTAGGATTGCGAGGTTGTCATCAGGTATGACATAAGTTCTCCCATCTTCCAGGCTATTCACATGATCGTTATCAAGTGAATGTAAGCCTAAAATAATAAAATTGACATGATGAAATATTAAATAAATATCTCAAATAGAGGCCAAACAATAGGATGGTTTGGGAAAACACCAAGATTCTTCTTGGATCTATGTTCTTCCCCTAGCTTTCTTGTTCTTTAGATTTATATAATAACTGTTCCAAACTTAAGTCACTCACCTTTTGAGTTTCCCATTATCACATTTTCTTGAAGAACCCTATCTTTTGAAAGTTATGAAGATAAATATTTTTTGATTTATATCAAGAGTTTTCTTAGGTGACCTCAGTTATCTAAGATGTAATTAACTATAGGGGCTTGCTTTTATAGGAAACTTAAAGACCACAGATTAATATAAAACCTATTTAGTTGTTTCATACTAGATAAGGGAAATTATCTGTCAACATAAATGGTTCACAGACCAAACGGATGTCATGAATTCTTTAGTTTATTTGATTAAGCCTCACAACTAAGCAATGTATATATTCTTTCGGGATAGATATATGTCATGTAGTGAAGCGTTTGATCATTCAAACTATTGGTTATATGCGATCAGTTTGATTTCATATTACTTTTAAAAATTAAAATGATATTATATATATATATATATATATTCTTAAAATAAATAACACCTCAAAACACGGCTGACAAAGCGCAAGGTAGTTACTTTACAATTTCAAAAACATTTTGATGAATTTTGAAGGGGTGTTTGAGGCAACATTTGGTACAAATGTGGGTAACATATCAAGGGCGCCAAAAGATATTAAAAACCCACTTGAAAGGATGCATCTTTTGGGAAGATTCATTGAATATGGACATATTTTAAAGAGACACCAAGGCACCTTTTAAGAAAATATAAAGGAATGGACTTCAAGAGAATTTGGAAGGCTGTTAAAAGGTTAAATTAGTGTGTGTAGAGAGTGTAGTTATAGTGAGAGGTTGTAGGATTATTACTTAGGGTTTCTTCACACTTATCTCATTCCTAGCGAAAGGAAATGTGGGGAGAGATTTATAAGTAAGTATCCATTGTTTTAGAAAGATTTTAACCCTATAAGGTTAGGCGAACAGTCCTACGAAGACTTATAAGAGAAAGGAAGAGATTTAAAAGAACTTTAAGAGTTTGGTGAATATGAACTTGAGATAAGTTTTTATCTTTACACTTCATTTGATTTTAATTGAGACTTCTTATGTTTCAACATGATTTCTACTTTTAAAATTACTTATTATTATGTTTTCTTCATAAATTCTGAAGAGTTTTCTTTATTTTTTCCTTAAAATGAAAACTAATTAAGTGTTGGATGGAAGTTGTGGAAGTATTGATCTTTAATGTTGGAATAAGTTATGTTGATTTAATCCTTGCACTTCATTTACTTCTTGATTTGTCCAATTAAGATAAAATTTGTTGTGAGAACATGTAAGATCCTTATAGGTATTGTCTCAGGTAATTATTGATAGAAATCACATAAGATATATGAATGAGAAAGTGATTCATATAATTTTGTGCAAATAAATAGGGAAATATACTTTGATGGATGTAGAATTATAGGACTTTATGGTGACAGACTAAAACTCCTAATTTGGTTTATTGTTTTGGGTTTTGATGCGAGATGTTAGCCCCCAAGTGGAGGTCAAGGAGGTAACCATACAGTAAGAGCTAGTATCTTTCATACCTAACCCGTCTTCAAAACTATTCAAACTTTAAACTAGCTAATATTCTTTATAAAGATCTCTAGTAATGGTAAAGAATAATATTTCTTATATTTGGCACAACATATTTTGAATACTTCCATAACAGAATCCATGTACTTATTAGTTATTCATGATAAGGAAAAAGATATTTCATTTATACATCTTTAATCTTACAAAAATCTCGTTATAGTTAGATAATTGTTCACTTTATTTCATACTATAAGAAAATACAAAAAAGAATCGCATTTTCAATTTTTTTGTTATCTGAAACTACATAAGTTTCTTTTTCTAAAAAGATTTTGTAATCTAATTCCTTATTATTATTTTTTTAAAAATCCAAAAGAAATTTCCCCGTGGGATCAATATTTTGAGGCTTAATCAGAAAGTCCAATATTACTTGATAACAATACGTATACTTACGTAGAATCTCTAAAATTAAATATAATTATAAATCATATTACCACGAGTATTAATATCAGAATCGGGATCAAGTTTTTGGCATCGTTGAATTGGATTTGATTTGAAAAAAAAAAACTAAAAGGAATTTTTAGAAAAACAAAATTTCTATTTTTAGAAAGTCTTATTTAAACTTTATTTGTTTATGTGGGTTGCATTTTATTTTCATTGTTGTGTTGTAATAGTTTATGTGTAGTTCAAGTTCTAAAGGGCTAGCTCCCTACAATTCAAAATTAGAAAGAACTATTATAAAAATTAAAAAAAATTAAAAATACAAAAAATTCAAAATTTTCAAGAAATGGCAAATCAAAATAATCAAAATACTGAAATTCATTAAGAACCTTTAAGAGATTATGCAAAACCTACAGTGGATGAACTTCATGGTAGTATTCAAAATTCTGTTGTGGCTGCTAATTCATTTGAACTTAAACCTTTTATTATCCAAATTGTATCAAATAATCGGTTTGAGGGAGCACCAACTGAAGATCCAAATTTACATCTTGTTAATTTTTTAGAATTGTGTACTAAATTTAAATATGCTTGTGTTTCTGATTATGTTATTAGAATTAGGTTTTTTCATTGTCACTTAAAGATAAGACTAAGATATGGTTGAATTCGTTAGTAACTGGCTCCATCGGAACTTGGGGTGATTTATGGCCCATTTGGGGCAGCTTAAAAGTGCGACGGCGTTTTCAAAAACGTCGCCGTACTGTTTGGATTGCGCTTATAAGCAACTTATTTGAAAACTCCGTTTTTAATTTGTATTAGACGCGAAACGGAAGGAGAGCACCGCGGTCGGCTTTTTTGTTCGCGTTTTTTCGTCTAATTACCCGGGTGACCCCGCGATCCCCTCGTCATCTTCGCCGCGATCCCCTCGTCATCTTCCCCGCGAAGAATGGCGCGAACAAGTAGGAGCGGAGAAGCTGAGCAAGCGGATCTTCCTCTCTTCCACCGTCTCTGCTTGATCTATGCCATGGCAGACTGGTTTGTTGGCCGAATCATGGATAAGATCATCAACGCTTGCTCTGAACCTTGATATATGCCATGGCAGACTGGTTTGTTGGTCGAATCATGGATAAGATCATCAACGCTTGCTCTGATTACCTGCAGATCAGTTCAGATGGCAGACAGGCATGAAGGAGGAGCTCAAAAGGCTGCGATGGAAACACCTCAAGATCCCTATTTGAAGAGACTGGAGAAGGTTGTGAAGAAACTTGATAAAGTTTGAGCTGAGGTCAGTACTTTCCATCATCTCATCTAAAACAAAAGGCAGGAGCAGCAGGAGCTGGAGCTTCAGCAGGAGAGGGTTTGTTTTTATCTTTTTTTAAATTAAATTTGTTTTTATTGAGGTTGTATGACAGAACATAGAAACGTAGCTATTGACAAAATGTTTCTCACACATTGTTTTGCATATAAAGCCCAGAATAATCCCTAATGCTCTTCTTTTCCCAACGGCATGGCCTGACTTCCCCAACATCTTAAGAGATTAGGCAAGGGTTGTTCTTGAACCTAGAGTTGTCCATAAATTCTTATAACTTTCATAAAAAATTTTACGAGATCTAATTTTATCTTCTACTTGTAGTTTTTTCACAATACCTTTCCCAGTTTGGCCTACAGTACCACCATGATGACCTCAAGTTCAATTGAAGGACTTAAACTCAATATAACAATTATGTAATAGCGAAAATAAGTTTGTTTGTGGTGCATTTATTGAACACAAGGAAAGAAGAAGGAATGTTTAATTATACATTGGATACAACTAAGCTTGGAATACCTCTAATGGGCAAGGAGCTGAAGGGAGAACCGAAGAAGTTGTTTCATCCACAATCCTTCATAATATCCAATGTTATCAGATTTGGTTTGCATACCATCATTATAATCATTGGCCTTATCATTGGATCAATTTCATGAATTCTCATTTTTCATTAATTCCTACTCATTATTGTGGAGAGTGTTGAACCAATCATTTACAAATCACTTAAACGGTTTCTATTTATGATGCTACCTTTAGCCTAGCTCTTCTGCTTCCTAGACCTTCAGCAGAATTTTTTTTTTTTTGTTTGTCTGGGTGTATGTTTCCAAACCACTCAAATAATCTTATTTATTCATCATTTTCCATTAATTCATCTCAAATATTCATTTTCATTACAATCAATTTAGCTATTAAAGGTTTTTTCCTTGTTCAATTTTAAGTTCATATGCCATCACCGATCTAATTAAAATTTTATACTACATACCTTTAAACATGACATTACTCTTGTTGCATAATACCTATGATGTACTCATCCCTTTTAGTCATCTGGCCTTAACAATAGACGTTGTACACTCATCTTTATTCCTATTCATTTGAACAATAGATCTATGATATTTAAACCTATTACATATAGATATCACTTTATAGTTTAATAAAATTTATTAATAATTATAAACATCATACCCTTTCACATTTTATATAGTATACTCAGTCTTTGTTCTACTAATAATTTTAAGGTTTTATGCTTGTAATATGTTATTCTAAGTATTCTATGAATCATGTTAACAATTAATGGTTTCTCCACATCCAAAACGTGAAACGCTACCTGTTGTAGTAGATGTAAGGATTAATATATAGAATGACTTTGCATTTGATTGATAATCTCGTGAAGCAAATGATATGATAGAGTTTAGTGAAGGGATCTCTTACTATTAGTTATCTGTTATAAAATCGAATAGAATACTCTATGAAATATGTCAGATAAGCAAAGCATCATTTACATAGTTGTGTGTAAAATGTATGCAGGAACTTGAATAGTTCTTAATATATCATCGATGCAATTAAGTATGAAGTCTCAAGTGGAATTGTGTGGAATAGGCAAAGCATCATTTCCATACTTGTGTGTAAAATGTATGCAGGAACTTGAATATTTGTTGTTATATCATGGTTGCAATTAAGTACGAAGTCTCAAGTAGCTCATGTTAGTTTTGTTAAACTAGGTTTTAAATTGTTTGAGGGTTCAGTTGGTTAGTTGCAAACTAAAATATTGGAGGAATGAAAATTTTAAGATTTTTTTTTTTTGAATATTTTAATTCTTAAATTAACTCAATCCATTTGGTTGGGGGAATCTTTGAATTTAATGTTTTTTTTTATTTGGTTGAATGTAATCTCATTTCTGAAATTAATTCATCATTATTTTGATTTCTTTTCCCCTAAGCTTGTTAGTTCAAATGAAATAATTATGTTTGCGGTGTGTGTGGAGTTTAACATATATCTTGAATTCTATTATTACATCCATATGGAATCTAGTGAATTCCAACATAATTTCTATTTCTCTAGGAACAAAATTTGTTTGTTTATTGTATTGTCTATGAATTGCTTTCAAGCCATTTTAGTGGATGATCTTAAGGCAGTTTCACCTTTGTGCTATACAACAAATTATATTTATTTGTATGTGTAACATATTTGTTTGATGTGAACAGATATGTTTTAGTTATATAAATATAAATCAACTTTCTTGTATCTTCTTATTTGAAAATTTTTCTTTAATTTTGTTGAGAAAATAATAAATTCTGACACACAGATTATTTATTTAATTAAAAAAATTTGCAAATAAACTGTTTACAAAACACACTAAACAAAACAACTAAACAAACTTATTCGGAATCGAAGTGCGTAATTGGTCAATTTTCCAGAATCAGTTGTTTTTCATAAACGCAAACCAAACAGTTAGGCAGCTTATCTGGATCAGCTGCTTATCAGCAGATTATTAGGATAAGCTGCTTATCAGCAGAAGCTGGATAAGCTTCAGCTGCCCCAAACGTAACCCTTAGTACAGAAATTCCTTACTAAATATTTTCTACCATAAAAAACTACAAAGCTTAGAAATAATATTAGATCTTTTTGGCAGTTTGAAGGGAAATCTATTTATGAAACTTGGGAACAATTTAAAGAACTTTTAATAAAGTGTCCACATCATATTGTGCTAGATTGATTAATTATTTAAACTTTTTATAATTGATTAGTTGGATCTCTTAGATCTATTATCAATGTTGTTGCTGGTGATTCATTGATGTCCAAACCATTTCATGAAGCTTACGTTTTATTTAAAGAAATAGCTACTAATAATTTTCAATGACCTTCTGAAATTGTACTTCATAAAAAGGTAGCCAATATTCAAAAATCAAAAGCTTTTGCAATGTTAGCAAATTAAGTTACTACAATTTCAAGGAAGATAGACCAATTTGGAATAAATTATTCTCAACCAATTCCAATGATTGAACAGAAATCATTATGCCAAATGGTATATTCTCAAACTTCAATAAAGACTTTAAATGCTATAAATACTAAGTCAAGTAACCCATATTCAAACTACTATACCCAAGGTGGGAAAAATCATCTTAACTTTAATTGAAATAATAATTCAGGTGGTACTAATCAACAATGGGAGAGCAACCAAATAAACACATTGAGGAACTGGAACAACCAAGGTAATAGTAATTATAGACCCACTTATCCTTCTGGTTTTAACAATAATGTACAATTTAAGGATAAGAAATTGTCTATAGAAGAAGTGGTGTTTGTCGGTTGTTTTTATTAAAATTTTAATTTTAGATTTAATTTAAAGTAGTAGGGTATATGCCTTTTTTAAAAAATAATATTATAATTTTTGAAAAAGGACAATATACCATACATTCAATAGTTTGAATTAAACGAGCACAAAACCGCAAGTAATGCATATATCCCGAAAAGTAGACATATCACTTGAATAGTGGAGCTCGATTACATAAACTAAAGAATATTTAGTATCCGTTAGGTCTGAGAAACCATTTTTGGCCAACAAGTTCCCATATTTAATACAAAATATTAAATAGGGTTTATATTACCTGGGTTCTAAAGTTCCCTATAAGGGCAAGCCTCTATAGTTAATTACATCTTAAATGATATGAGTCACTTAAGAAAACTCTCGATTAAGATCAGTGTTTCTCCTTTAAAGAATTTCAAAATTTAGGCTTTCAAGGATGGACGTGTGAAAGTCAAAAGGGAACGGCTCAAACAAGAAATAGTTTATTTTAGGAATCCAAAGGAACGAAGAAGTACGGTACGTCATAGAATTTGAGGGGAACCTTAAATGACCTCCCAACTATCTTATGTGTTTGGCTTAATTTTGAGAAGATTTTATTTGATGTTTCATCCTACCAGTTTTATTATGTAGGGCTCACACTCGCACGATACCTAATCATGCAATAACCTAAGAAGATAAGAGGAATTACATCGTACTGCACGGCAAACTCGAAATTTTAAAAGTGTTAGGACTTATTTGCACAACAGAGTTGTGCAAAAGCTTAAAAGATAAAGTGAGAATTTATGTCGCGCTAGGCAGACCACCTGAATGTCCTATAGATTTGTTATTTAAACTAAAAGAAATGTTTTGCTGGTGTAGATCCGTTCTACTGCTGTAGATTGTCATCCTTCATCCGATGCCTCCTTCGTCGTGCTGCACTCGAAGTTTTGTTCCAAGCAAACCAAAAATTCTCGTTGTAACAATTACATGTTTAAAGTTATGTTTTGTATTTACATGTGCAATTATTATTGAGTGTCATGGCCGGCCGCAGGGTTCCCCTAAATTGGGCGTCCTACTGTCCTCTATCCTAAAGGCCCCTGCATGTTTATAGAAGCAACATAAATAATAGAAATAAAGCATACTACGAAGCGTAGTAAACAATAAACAGTAACATCACATGTATATGCATTAAAATGCGGTAAGTAAGAAAACATAGTAAAATGTGCAGTAAAGAAAATAAAATATTGTAAATATAAAACAAACATATATACCTGACCGGTCTGCCACTCCTCAAAATCTCGAGGAAAGCCACAAATGACCCACAGTAACTCGAAGAAAACCTTTAGAAACACGAAGAAAATCTAAAGAAAATCACGAGTGATCTAAAAAGACTCAAATAAAACCATACGAAACCTACGAAAAATCCGAGGAAAGAAAGAAGACCGTAAGCATTAGGTCAGGGAGGACTCAAAATCAGGACCCTGGGGCCCTAACGAAACACCATGTTTGTGTGATCTAATACTAAGTAAATAGTTTCCTGCCTAACAGTAACAGAAAGAGGTAATTCCTAACCTGGTTCGTACGACTGACACATGAGTTTTTTTTAGAAAATTTTTAGAAAAGATTTCATTTTTTTTGAAAGAATTTTTTATTTATCATTCATTTAAAACATTTTTATCACATGTATTCTTTTTATTTAAAGGAACTTTTTATACTTTAAAAAAGAAAATGAGTCAGTCGCATTTGCAAGCGGGAACATCCTACTATCTGTAAAAGAAAAGGGTAACTCTTTACTAAGTAGTAGAAATGTTGTACTGTCAATCCCTCATCCTCTTAAGGTCACTTAGTCAGGATTGTGTTAGGACCTCTCACATATACCTAGGTGGTTCTTTCATCAACGCTCTAAACACCAAAACCTTATAGCTTACAGCCTTGCTTGATGGTTCATATATAGCGGAGGCTATATATGTGAGCTTATGTTTCAGATATAAGCACCTAAATCCAACCAAGAAACAAAAAAAGAAAAGAAGAAAAATGGGTTGAGAGAGAGAAGGAACCAACCTACCTGAAAAAGCAAGAGGGTGAAAGGTGGATCGGCCCTCAAAACCGCATCTAAAACAATTGAAGAAAAGACCCAAAAAATGCGGCCCAACAATCCACGGATCAATCAAGTTATCCATTCCAAGCTGCATTTTAAGCAAATAACAAGAGGACCGCACCAACGCAACAGCTACAAACATAGCTCGCAATTCTTATGGGTCTACACATGTAATTTCCTAAACCCAAATGTTGCATTCACGTCATCCAAAACTTTCATATTACATCAAAAATGCCTCTACGTGGTCCCAACACCGCACCTCAAAACCACCATTAAAACCTCAAAACTGTGACCCAAATGCCACGAATAAAGACAACAAAGAAAGCAAACCAAGCCCAACAATAGGCAAATCAGCCCTGAAAACACAGCTACAAAAATCCCTAAAACCCTTAGCCATTTAAGCAACAAAACCACCTTCAAAAGCCAAGATATACCCCACAAATGTAGCCCAAAATCCGCCAAACAAATACAAAGAATGCTGTCAGGAAGCCACAAAACAAATCCACCAAACGCGGCTCAAAAGCCACCAAACCGACTCACCAAATACGACTCAAAAGCCACCAAACTGATCCACCAAATGTGTGTTCGAAGCTTCGCTTCCAACTTATAAGCCACTTTGATACTCCACATGTGTTTTAAAGTTGTATAAAATCAAGCCATATAATTTCAAATTTTGTAGAAACTCAAACCGTGAAGTTACAAATTTTGCGTAAAAATAACTTCCAATATTTATTCCAACCAAAGTAGCATTAGTAATGAAAGGAAAGAAAAAGAAAATCTTCATGTATATCCATTAATTTTCCTTCATTCCCGAATATAACTCATAAAGAGAAGCTCAAGCATTATATATACAACAACATAAGAAGTAAGTAGCATGCTTCTGAACATTCTTCACTTTTTTATAGTCTTTCTTTCTAATAATTTCTTCACAAAGCGTTAAGTATAAACAATAAGAACAAATATAATGATTCAATGCCAAATGTGGCTTTAAGTACCTCAACCCAATCAGGTGACAAAAAAAGAAACAAAACCTTCAAAAGTAAGTCACCCAAATTTTAGATATACACATATGCCAGGTATATACAAGTAAATAAGAATTAAATGACTTGCCGATAAAAGCTGAAATCTTAATCTTAAATGTACAAATACATAAGGGTTAAATGATGGACATATAAAAATTGAAGTCAAGTGTTATATATGTAAATTCATAGGGCTTGAGTGGTATGGATGTAAAAATAAAAGTTTATGTTTTAGATACATAAATATGAAAAGATTGCGTGGTATGTATGTAAAAACAGAACTTTAGGTGTTAGGGATGTAAAGGCAAAAGAATTGTGGGGTATATATGTAAAAAACTGAAATTTAAGTGTCAAGAGAAAAAAAAAATTGAAATTTAGGTTTCTCATTTTTGAAATGCATAAACAGTGAATCGATTGAAGTTCAACAATTTTCCGTAAGCAGGCTCTTCAGAGTTCCAGGATTTTCATTACATAAGTGTTTCCCAAGATAAAACTTAATTCTCAACATAAGCATAAAAATTCTCTGTTGTTCACTTTAATTAAAACCCTTAGCAGCCAAACAAGCAACGAACGAAAAAAATGAGCTAACAAGCAAGGTACCAAGCAATCAACGAGGAGAACCAAATCGAGAGCAAAAAGCTCGACAAGTAGGCTAGAAAGCCGTAAAAACTGAATCATTCGAACAAGGAAACCGAGCCACTATAACATCCAAACATTTTCCGAAACAGTAACTGTTCAGACCAAAATAAAATCAGCATTGAAATCTTTTCCAAGATAGTAAACGTTTAAGCAATTACCAAGGAAAGCCGAGTCACCAGATGATTCACCACCGGAGAGGTACCAAAACTAATCGAAACCCCTCAAATAAAACGACTTGCGAAGCTAACAGGACCTCTAATTAATGTACAGCTAGTGATAAAATGTGCAAAGCTCGGCCAACTGCAAAGCCAGCCAGATCAGAAAATCGAAGGAGCAAAATCACAGCGCTTCCAACCAATCAAGATCTCACTCCGCACAAAAGATATCATCAAGTTATGCATAAACAAGACAATGGATGTATAAAGAGACCAAAGTCAAACCATTTTTTAAAGCAACAATCAACAATAATAAAAAGAAATGTTGTCTGACAAGATTAATTCCTTTGTAACGATGGCTCGAAAGCTAATAAAATGCCCATAAGATTTAAGCTATCAATACTTCCATATCTTTTTTTTTTCTCTTCTTCCTTTCTTTTCTTCTTTTTTTTTGTCAAAAGTAGTTTCTTTGTTTATCACGAGAGGCCAAGAGCCAAACTAATATTACATATGTACCAAAGCAACAACAGATGATTCTTTTCTCATGTCATGAACCAAGGTCAATTGGATAAGAAAAAAAGAAAGCCAGATTTTTCATCGTATAGAGCCACATCTTTTAGGCTGTTTTCTTATTTGCAAGGCAAACTAATAAAATCTTTAAGCAACTTTGACCCCCTATTCTAAACAAATCCATGAACCAGCCTCAAGCATAAAACCACCCAAAAAGAGAAACAGGATTATAGATATAACATCAAGCAGCTTATGGAGGGTCATTACTTTTAGCCATTCAATGGGTATATTGTTCACATTCAAACATAACAGCAGTTTCTTTTTTCTTTTACTGCATTTACATAATTAGGGAGGCAGTAGGAGGGGAGAGAGATTCTACAAAATTTTCAACAACTGACCACGACCTCAAACTTCCTCAAAAATAAATTTTAGATGCGAACACAGGGAAATTTGGGCCGAGGAAAATCGCACGAAGCAGAAAAACTCCAAGTCACCGCAAAGGAATGCAAGAATCAAGTGAGAGGCAACAACCTCACCTTTTCCCTAATGTGGGGTTTTTATAGCCAAAGAGGAGGAAAGCTACCTTCACTTACCAGAGAAGTGAACCCAAATGCGACAAGAAGGGGGCGGAAGTGACAAGAATCACAACGAGCGTGGCGAGAGAAAAGCTAGAGCGTCGCAGGAAGTAGGTGGAAGCCTTACCAGAGCACGGGGACAGGAGGACAGTGGGAACTTGGACCGATCCTTCACGAGGAGAGGAGAGCTCGGTAAGAAGAATATCTCAAATAGAGGCAAAACAATATGATAGTTTGGAAAAGCACCAAGATTCTTCTTGGATCTATGTTCTTCCCCTAGCTTTCTTGTTCTTTAGATTCCTAATAACTGTTCCAAATTTGAGCCACTCACCTATTGGATTTCTCATTATCACATTTTCTTGAAGAACCCTATCTTTTGAAAGTTATGAAGATAAATATTTTCTGATCTATATCAAGAGTTTTCTTAGGTGACCTCAGTTATCTAAGATGTAATTAACTATAGGGGCTTGCTTTTATAGGAAACGTAAAGACCTGCAGATTAATATAAAACCTATTTAGTTGTTTCATATTATATAGAGGAAATTATCGGTCAACATAAATGGTTCACAGACCAAACGTATGTCATGAATTCTTTAGTTTATTTGATCAAGCCTCACAACCAAGCAATGTATATATTCTTTCGGGATAGTATACATGTCATGTGAATAGTCACTTGATCGTTCAAACTATTGATTATATGTGATCAGTTGATTTCATATTACTTTTAAAAATTAAAATGATATTTTATATATATATATATATATATATATATATATATATATATATATATATATATATATATATACTTAAAATAAATAACACATCAAAACGCGGCCGACAAAGCGCAAAGTAGTTTGCAATTTCAAGGAATTTTTGGTGAATTTTGAAGGGGTGTTTGAGGCAACCTTTGGTACAAATGTGAGTAACATATCAAGGGCGCCAAAAGATATTAAAAAACCACTTGAAATGATGCATATTTTAGGAAGATTCATTGAATATGAACATATTTTAAAGAGACACCAAGGCACCTTTTGAGAAAATATAAAGGAATGGACTTGAAGAGGATTTGGAAGGCTGTTAAAAGGTTAAATTAGTGTGTGTAGAGAGTGTAGTTATAGTGAGAGGTTGTAGGATTATTACTTAGGGTTTCTTCACACTTATCTCATTCCTGGTGAAAGGAAAGGTGGGGAGAGATTTCTAAGTAAAGATCCATTGTTTTAGAAAGATTTTAACCCTATAAGGTTGGGCGACCAGTCCTACGGAGACTTGTAAGAGAAAGGAAGAGATTCAAAGGAACTTTAAGAATTTGGTGAAGAGGAACTTGAGATAAGTTTTTTATCTTTGCACTTCATTTGGTTTTAATTGAGACTTCTTGTGTTTCAACATGATTTCTAATTTTAAAATTACTTATTGTTATGTTTTCTTCATAGATTCTGAGTAGTTTTCTATACTTTTTCCTTAAAATGAAAACTAATTAAGTGTTGGATGGAAGTTGTGGAAGTACCGATCTTTAATATTGGAATAAGTTGGTTGATTTAATCCTTGCACTTCATTTACTTCTTGATTTGTCCAATGAAGATAACATTTGTTGTGAAGTACGTAAGATCCTCAGCAAGTATTGGTCCCGCTTAACTATTGATAGAAATCACATAAGATATATGAAGGAGAAAGTGATTCATATAATTTTGTGCAAATAAATAGGAAAATATACTTTGATGGATGTATAATTATAGAACTTTATGGTGGCAGACTAAAACCCCTAATTTGGTTTATTGTTTTAGGTTTTGATGCGAGATGTTAGCCCCCAGGGGAAGTCAAGGAGGGAACCATAGAGTAAGAGTTAGTATCTACCCTACCTAACCCGTCTTCAAAACTATTCAAACTTTAAACTAGCTAATATTCTTTATAACATCTCTATTAACGGTAAAGAATAATATTGCTTATATTTGGCACAACATATTTTGAATAATTCCATAACAGAATCCATGTACTTATTAGTTATTCATGATAAGAAAAAAGATATTTCATTTATACTTCTTTAATTTTACAAAAATCTCGTTATAGTTAGATAATTGTTCACTTTATTTCATAATATAAGAAAATACAAAAAGAATCGCATTCTCAATTTTTCTATTATCTGAAACTACATAAGTTTTTTTTCTAAAAGATTTTGTGATCTAATTCCTTATTATTATTTTTTAAAAAATCCAAAAAAAATTTCCCAGTGAGATCAATATTTTGGGACTTAATCAGAAAGTTCAATATTACTTGATAACGATAACTATACTTACGTAGAATCCCTAAAATTAAATATAATTATAAATCATATTACCACAAGTATTAATATCAGAATCGGGATCAAATTTTTGGCGCCGTTGCCGGGGATAATTCATCGAATTGGATTTGAATTGAAAAAAAAATAAAAGGAATTTTTAGAAAAACAAAATTTCTATTTTTAGAAAGTCTTATTTAAACTTTATTTATTTATGTGTGTTGCATTTTATTTTCATTATTGTGTTGTAACAGTTTATGTGTAGTTCAGGTTCTGAAGGGCTAGCTCCCTACTATTCTAATTAGAAAGAACTATTATAAAAATTAAAAAATTTCAAAAATTTCAAGAAATGACAAATCAAAATAATCAAAATACTGAAATTCATCAAGAACCTTTAAGAGATTATGCAAAACCTACAGTGGATGAACTTCATGGCAGTATTCAAAATTCTGTTGTAGCTGCTAATTTATTTAAACTTAAACCTGCTATTATCCAAATTGTATCAAATAATCAGTTTGGGGAAGCACCAACTGAATATCCAAATTTACATCTTGCCAATTTTTTAGAATTATGTGTTAAATTTATATATGCTTGTGTTTCTGATGATGTTATTAGACTTAGGCTTTTTTCATTGTCACTTAAAGATAAGACTAAGATATGGTTGAATTCGTTAGTACCTGACTCTATCAGAACTTGGGGTGATTTAGTACAGAAACTCCTTACTAAATATTTTTCACCATAAAAAACTACGAAGCTTAGAAATAATATTACATCTTTTTGACAGTTTGAAGGGGAATCTATTTATGAAGCTTAGGAAAAATTTAAAGAACTTCTAAGAAAGTGTCCACATCATGTTGTGCTTGATTGATTAATTATTCAAACTTTTTATAATAGATTAGCTGGATCTCTTAGATCTATTATCAATGCTGTTGTTGGTGGTTCATTGATGTCCAAACCATTTCAATGAAGCTTACGCTTTATTTAAAGAAATAGCTACTAATAATTTTCAATGACCTTCTGAAAGGGTACATCCTAAAAAGATAGCCAATATTCAAGAATCAGAAGCTTTTGCAATGTTAACAAATTAAGTTGCTACAATTTCAAGGAAGATAGACCGATTTGGAATAAATTTTTCTCAACCAATTCCAATGATTGAAGAGAATTCATTAGGCCAAATGGTAGATTCTCAAACTTCAATATACTTTAAATGCTATAAATACTAAGTCAAGTAACCCATATTCAAACTACTATAACCAAGGTGGGAAAAACCATCTTAACTTTAATTGTAATAATAATTCAGATGATACTAATCAACAATGGGGGAGCAACCAAGTAAACACATTGGGGAACTGGAACAACCAAGGTAATAGTAATTATAGACCCACTTATCCTTCTGGTTTTAACAATAATGTACAATTTAAGGATAATAAGTTGTCTATAGAAGAAGTGGTGTTTGTCAGCAGTTTTTATTAAAATTTTAATTTTAGATTAAATTTAAAGTAGTAGGGTATATGACTTTTTAAAAAAATAATATTATAATTTTTGAAAATAAGACAATATATGGTACATTCAATAATTTGAATTAAACAAGCACGACACCGCAAGTAATGCATATATCCCGAAGGGTAAACACATCACTTGAATAGTGGAGCTTGATTAAATAAACTAAAGAATCTTTAGTATCTGTTAGGTCTGTGAAACCATTTTTGGCCAACAATTTCTCCTATTTAATACAAAATATTAAATAGGGTTTATATTACTTGAGTTCTAAAGTTTCCTATAAGGGCAAGCCTCTATAGTTAATTACATCTTAAATGACATGAGTCACTTAAGAAAACACTCAATTAAGATCAGTGGTTCTGCTTTAAAGAATTTCAAAGTTTAGGCTTTCAAGGATGGACGTGTGAAAGTCAAAAGGGAACAACTCAAAATATGAATAGTTTATTTTAGGAATCCAAATGAACGAAGAAGTACGGTAAGTCATAGAATTTGAGGGGAACCTCAAATGATCTCCCAACTATCCTATGTGTTTGGCTTAAATTTGAGAAGATTTTATTTGATGTTTCATCATACAAGTTTTATTATTTAGGGCTTACACTCGCACGATACATAATCATGCAAATAACTTAAGAAGATAAGATGAATTACATCGTACCGCACGACAACCTCGAAATTTTAAATATGTTCGGACTTATTTGCACAACAGAGTTGTGCAAAAGCCTAAAAGATAAAGTGAGAATTTATGTCGCGCTAGGTGCGACCACCTCAAAGTCCTATAGGTTTGTTATTTAAACTAAAAGAAATGTTTTGTTGGCATAGACCCGTTCTACTGTTGTAGATTGTCATCCTTCACCAAATGCCTCCTTTGTCGTGCTGCACTCGAAGTTTTGTCCCAAGCAAACCAAAAATTCTCGTTGTAACAATTACATGTTGAAGGTTATGTTTTGTATTTACATGTGCAATTATTATTGAATGTAATGGCCGGCCGCAGGGTTCCCCTAAATCGGGTGTCCTACTGTCCTTTATCCTAAAGGCCCCTGCATGTCTATAGAAGCAACATAAATAATAAAAATAAAGCATACTACGAAGCGTAGTAAACAATAAACAGTAAAATCACATGTATATGCATTAAAGCGCGGTAAGTAAGAAAACACAGTAAAATGTGCAGTAAAGAAAATAAAATACTGTAAATATAAAACAAACCTGTATACCTGACCGGTCTGCCACTCCTCAAAATCTCGAGGAAAGCCACAAATACCCACAATAACTCGATGAAAACATTTAGAAACATGAAGAAAATTTAAAGGAAATCACGAGTGATCTAAAAAGACTCAAATAAAACCGTATGAAACCTACGAAAAATTCGATGAAGGAAAGAAGACCGTAAGCATTACGTCAGGGAGGACTCGGAATCAGGAACCTGGGGCCCTAACGAAACACCATGTTTGTGTGATCTAATACTAAGTAAAGAGTTTCGCCTGCCGATAATGAAACAGTGAATTCCTAACCCTAGTTCAGTAAGATCGACACATGAGTTTTTTTTAGAAAATGTTTAGAAAAGATTTCATTTTTTTTTAAAGAACTTTTTATTTATCATTCATTTAAAAGATTTTTATTAAATGTATTCTTTTCATTTAAAGGAATTTTTTATACTATAAAAAAAAATGAGTCAGTCGCATTTGCAAGCGGGAACTTCCTACTATCTGTAAAAGAAAAGGGTAACTCTTTACTAAGTAGAAGAGATGTTGTACTATCAATCCCTCATCCTCTTAAGGTCACTGAGTCAGGATTATGCTAGGACCTCTCACACATACCCAGGTGGTTCTTTCATCAACGCTCTAAACACCAAAACCATATAACTTACAGTCTTGCTTGATGGTTCATATATAGCGGAGGCTATATATGCGCGCTTACGTTTCAGACATAAGCACCTAAATCCAACCAAGAAACAAGAAAAGAAAAGAAGAAAAATAGGGTAAGAGAGAGGAGGAACCAACCCACCTGAAAAAGCGAAAGGGTGAAAGGTGGATCGGCCCTCAAAACCGCATCTAAAACAATTGAAGAAAAGACCCAAAAAATGCGGCTCAACAATCTACGGATCAATCAAGGTATCCATTCCAAGCTGCATTTTAAGCAAACAACAAGAGGACCGCACCAACTTAACAACTACAAACATAGCCCGCAATTCTTATGTGTCGACACATGTAATTTCCTAAACCCAAATGTTGCATTCACGTCATCCAAAACTTTCATATTATATCAAAAATGCCTCTGCGTGGTCCCAACACCGCACCCCAAAATCACCATTAAAACCTCAAAACTGTGACCCAAATGCCACAAATAAAGACAACAAAGAAAGCAAACCAAGCCCAACAATAGGCAAATCAGCCACGAAAACGCAGCTACAAAAATCCCTAAAACCCTTAGCCATTTAGGCAACAAAACCACCTTCAAAAGCCAAGATATACCCCACAAATGTAGCCCAAAATACGCCAAACAAATACAAAGAATGCTGCCAGGAAGCCACAAAACAAACCCACCAAACGCGGCTCAAAAGCCAACAAACCGACTCACCAAATGAGACTCAAAAGCCACCAAACTGATCCACCAAATGCATGTCCGAAGCTTCGCTTCCAACTTATAAGCCACTGTGATACTCCACATCTGTTTTAAAGTTCTATAAAATCAAGCCATATAATTTCAAATTTTGCAAAAGCTCAAAACGTGAAGTTTCAAATTTTGCATAACAATAACTTCTAATATTTATTCCAACCGAAGTAGCAACAGTAATGAAAGGAAAGAAAAAGAAAATCTTCATATATATCCATTAATTTTTCTTCATTCCCAAATATAACTCATAAAGAGAAGCTCAAGCATTATATATACAACAACACAAGAAGTACGTAGCAAGCTTCTGAACATTCTTCACTTTTTTATAGTCTTTCTTTCTAATTATTTCTTCACAAAGCGTTAATTATAAACAATAAGAGCAAATGTAATGATTCAATGCCAAATGTGGCTTTAAGTACCTCAACCCAATCGGGTGACATAAAAAGAAACAAAACCTTCAAACGTAAGTCACCCAAATTTTAGATATACATATATGACAATTCATATGCTAGGTATATATAAGTAAATAAGAATTAAATGACTTGCCCATAAAAGCTGAAATCTTAACCTTAAATGTATAAATACATAAGGGTTAAATGATGGACATATGGAAATTGAAGTTCAATTTTTATATGTGTAAATTCATAGAGCTTGAGTGGTATGGATGTAAAAATAAAAGTTTATGTTTTAGATGCATAAATACGAAAAGATTGCGTGGCATGTATGTAAAAACTGAACTTTAGGTGTTAGGGATGTAAAGGCAAAAGAATTGTGAGGTATATATGTAAAAAAAAATGAAAATTAAACGTTAGAGAAAAAAAAAAAACTAAAATTTAGGTTTCTCCTTTTTGAAATGCATAAACTGTGAATCGATTGAAGTTCCATAATTTTCATGAACAAAGCCGTCAAACTTCATAATTTCCGTAAGCAGGCTCGTCAGAGTTTCAGGATTTTCGTTACATAAGTGTTTCCCAAAATAACACTTAAATTCTCAACATAAGCATAAAAATTCTCTATTGTTCACTTTAATTAAAACCCTTGGCAGCCAAACATGCAAAAAATGGGAAAATTGAGCTAACAAGCAAGGTACAAAGCAATCAACGAGGAGAACCAAATCGAAAGCAAGAAAGCTCGACAAGTAGGCTAGAAAGCCGTAAAAGCTGAATCATTCCAACAAGAAAACCGAGCCACAACAACATTCAAACATTTTCCGAAACAACAAATGTTCAGATCAAAATAAAATCAGCATTGAAATCTTTTCCAAGATACTAAACGTTTAAGCAATTACCAAGGAAAGCCGAGTCGCCAGATGATTCACCACCTGAGAGGTACCAAAACTAATCGAAACCCCTCAAATAAAACGACTTGCCAACCTAATAGGACCTCTAATTAATGTACAGCTAGTGATAAAATGTGCAAAGCTCGGCCAACTGTAAAGCCCGCCAGATCAAAAAATCGAAGGAGCAAAATCACAGCGCTTCCAACCAATCAAGATCTCATTCCACACAAAAAGATATCATCAAGTTATGCATAAACAAGACAATGGATGTATAAAAGAGGCCAAAGTCAAGCCATTTTGTCAAGCAGCAATCAACAATAATAAAAAGAAATGTTGTCTGACAAGATTAATTCCTTCATAATTATGGCTGGAAAGCTAATAAAATGCCCATAAGATTTAAGCTATCAACACTTCCATATCTTTTTTTTTTCTCTCTTTTTCCTTTTTTTTCTTCTTTTTTTTTTCTTTGCTTATCACGAGAGGTAATAAGCAAAAAAAAGAAATGTCGTCTCGAAAGCTAATAAAAAGAAATGTTGTCTGCCCAAACTAATATTGCATATGTACCAAAGGAACAACAGATGATTCTTTTCTCATGCCATGAACCAAGGTCAAATGAATTAAAAAAAAAAAAAAAAGCCAGATTTTTCATCGTATAGAGCCGCATCTTTTAGGCTGTTTTGTTATTTGCAAGGCAAACCAATGAAATCTTTAAGCAACTTTGACCACCACTATTCTAAACAAATCCATGAACCAGCCTCAAGCTTAAAACCACCCAAAAAGAGAAACAGGATTACGGAAATAACATCAAGCAGCTTATAGAGGGTCATGTATATTGTTCACATTCAAACATAGCAGCAGCCTTTTTTTTTTTAACTGCATTTAAATAATTAGGGAGGCAGTAGGAGGGGGGAGAGATTCTACAAAATTTTGAACAACTGACCAAGACCTCAAACTTCCTCAAAAATAAATTTTAGATGCAGACACAGGGAATTTCAGGCTGATGAAAATCGCACGATGCAGAAAAACTCCTAGTCACCGCAAAGGAATGCAAGAATAAACTGAGAGTCTGAGAGGCAACAACCTCACCTCTTCCCCAATGTGGGGCTTTTATAGCCAAAGAGGAGGAGGAAAGCTACCTTCACTTAACAAAGGAGTGAACCCGAATGCGAGAAGAAGGGGGCGGAAGTGACAAGAATCACAACGAGCGTAGCGAGAGAAAAGCCAGAGCGTCGCAGGGAGTAGGTGGAAGCCTTACCAGAGCACGGGGAGAGGAGGACAGTGGGGACCTTGGGCCGATCCTTCGCGAGGAGAGGAGAGCTCGGCAAGGAGAAGAAATGGAGTTTGGCCTAGGGCTCCGCCTGGGTCGGTTTCGTGAACGGGAAGGAAGGGCGGACAAGCGAATTGCAAATGGGAGTAGGGCGGACGGACCGGATTAGGGATTTAAGGGATTGTTCTTTTTTTTTTGTATTATTTAACTTCTTTTTATTTTAAATTAATATTTTATGTAAATTTTACCGATTCAGATATAATTGGAACTGGCACGATACCATATCACAATGGATATTCTTTACAGATAATTTTGATATTCTGGATGCACCGTCATAATCCGTTTTATCATCTGGGGTCGTTCGGACAACTACATCGACGATCGGATCAAAATGCTTCAAATTCAATTTTCCTGGTATTTCAGTCATGATTGATCGTTTTGAAAGTCAATTTTGATTTTAATCAATTATGAAGCCAATAAAAGTGCGAGCGATACGAACTGCAATATTTAAACGTGTCAACTGTCTGAATTGTGGTGTTTGAATGTGCAAAATTGTGCATAAAGCAACCCTAGGGCTTAATGGTCCTATGGGGACTCCTTTTGAGTCTCATCATGTTAGTTTCAACCTTCTAAATGCTAGAAGTAAAAAAATCATACATGGAGAACTTCAAAACGAGTAAAGATGCAGTTTGAACTTCTAAAATGAGGTGAGTCCCATTTCTAAGGCTCTAGAATAGTCAAAATGAAAATCCTATGGCTAGATCTTAAACCCTAAGAGAAGAAACTAGATTTCACCAAAAATGAGGTCAACAAATGAACCCCCAATATGTGTGTTGTGCTAAATAAATACACCGCGCGTATTAGCGTTGACCAAAGAGATCAACAAAACAACATAGGCGTTCCAAGCACACACACTTAGAACAAAATAGAAGAAAATCGAAGAAGGTTTTCGCTGGGGAGTAACAGGTAAATCTTCAAAACTGTAGATGCCAGAATTATCGCTGAGGATTTAGGGGGTGAATTTTCAAATTGCAAGATTCCAAGAATGGATTTAGATTCATTTCATTTTTCTTTGATTTCAGGTTCTGATTTTGACTTTGATCTTGAATTTAAATATTGGTTTGATTATGATTATGATTTTGATTAACTTTGAGAACGATTTTATGGAAATTTTGGATTTCGATTCCATATTGGATTTGAGTGCAAAATTTGAGTTTCGATTTGGGATTTCAATTCTGTTGAGAATTTTGAATTTGATAAATGTGGGGAATTTGGTGGAAGGGTCGAGGAAATTTGTGGTGGAAAGAAGAGAATATGATGTCTTACTCCATTTAAGGTGGTCTCATACCTATCTCAGAATTATGAGTTGAGAATCAGAAACCTTACTCCATTTAAGTTGGCTTCACACCGATCTCGAGGATGAGATTAAGAAGCCTTACTCCATTTAAGGTGGCCTCATACCTATCTCGGGATTCTGAGTTGAGGATTAGAATTGAGGTTCCAGCCTCGGGATGAGAATCGGAATTTAGGTACCGATCTCAACATTCTGAGTTGAGGATTGGAATTTAAGTACTAGCCTCGAGAAAAAATTGAAATTTAGGATCTGGCCTCGAAAATTAGGGAATTAAAATTTGGGTACAAACCCCAAGATTTGATTATTTGATTTAATTATGATAGCAGAAGTTCCCAAAGTAACACGGATTCGAATGTAAAATCCTCAACCTCTAGAATTTCATTTGAAAGATTGCGATAGGATGAGATCCTAAAGCAACGCGGAATCAGATGTAAAATCCTCAACCTCTGGAATTTCTTTTGGAAGATTGCGATAGGATGAGCTTTTAAAGCAACGCGGAATCAGATATAAAATCCTCAACCTCTAGAATTTCATTTGAAATATTGCGATAGGATGGGCTCCTAAAGCAACGTGGAATCGAAAGTAAAATCGTCAACCTCTAGAATTTCATTTGAAATATTGCGATAGGATGGGTGATCACAGAAAAAATATGTTAAGAAATTCATACCTATTTTTGATGAAATTGCACTTTAAAGAAAGGTATTTTCTTTATTTTATTGCAGGAATGAAGATTTATTGATGATAGAAGCAAAATGCATGAAATGGAGCAAATTTGGATCAAAAAGGAAGAAATTCATGCAAATATAACTACTTCGCCGACGGCGAGATCGAGGCCGCCGACGGCGAGGTCGTGAGGAGAAATTTCTAAAGGAATTATAACTACCTCGCCGACAGCGAGCCCGAGCCCGCCGACAGCGAGATCGAGCGGTTTGAAGACCTTCTAGAAGCCCCGCT
The DNA here is from genome assembly GCA_022702705.1 of Papilionanthe hookeriana x Papilionanthe teres. Classification (NCBI taxonomy): domain Eukaryota; kingdom Viridiplantae; phylum Streptophyta; class Magnoliopsida; order Asparagales; family Orchidaceae; genus Papilionanthe; species Papilionanthe hookeriana x Papilionanthe teres. The sequence goes on along the minus strand of CM040438.1, from coordinate 52,997,345 downwards.
GACGGCGAGGTCGTTTCCCGCCGACGACGAGCTAGTTCAAAATGCATATACATTGAACCTGGACACTTTTTGAAGAGGTGTTTAAGCACCCCTTGGACCTTTGCTTACCTCTATAAATAGAGGCCGAATTCTAGAGTCTTGAGTGTGTCTTTTGAGTCTTCTGTGAGTCTATTTCTAGTGTCTTAAGTGTAGTTTGAGTGAGTTTAGTGAGTTTATTAGTTTAATTGAGTACTATTTAGTTCGTTGTACTTAGAAGGAAAAGTCGAAAGGAACTTTAAGGAGTCACGCTTGGGAAGGAAATTAAGATAAGTATCTTTGTTTATTGTTTTTAACTTTAAATGAAATCCATGCTTTGTTTTATTCTCATGCATTCTGAGTAGTTTTCTTAGTCTTTTTCCTTGTTTATGAAAATTATGTGGTTTGATGAAATAAAGGCACTTAATATAATATAAATAAATTGTGATAATTTTTACTTAAAACTTAATTTACTTTCAATCTGGCCAATTGAGTAGTTAAAATATGTTGAATTATCAACTATAGTAAAAATTACATCCAATATTTATGGAAATCAAAAGCCTTAGAAGGAGGGTGCAAATAAATAGGGAAATATTAATTATCGGGCGTAGAATTGGATATTTTAGTGTGACGGACTAAAATACTCAATTCGATCCTACTGTTTCGAGAGCCGAAGTGTAGATGTTAGCCCTCATGCGAGGGAACGTGGGAGCTCGAAGTGGCAGCCAGTATCCTCCCAACTAGCTGCTGCATTCGGTAATCAAACGGAGGATTAGTCAATGTTCTTTGCACCTGGACCAAAGGGTAAAGAATAGGAATGCTCCTATTTGTCACAATACAATTTTAATTAAATTCATCATTTCACTTAATTTTCTAAAAACAAGGAGAAGGATACTTTTTCTGAATTAATTAAATCAACTTATTTCAAGCATTAGTTTACTTTAGTTTATTATAGTTACTTAGAATTTCGTTCACTTTATTAAGTAATTCCTTTAAATTTAGTCGATACAACTCGTTAAAAAACTTCCTCATGGGATCGATAACCAGGACTCCACTAGAGCCATGTATTACTTGATACGATACGTATACTTGCGTAGAATCCACATTATACATTAAATCATATTCCTATATTTAAAGCGGGATCAAGTTTTTGGTTCCGTGGCTATAAACATAAATTACATAAATACAAAAAGTGGGTCAAGTTTTTGGCGCCGTTGCCGGGGAGTTAAAGAAATTATTTACTAAAGTAACAGATTTAGCTAAAAATTTATTTTAAAAATTGTATGCGAAAATTTGAAAATGAAAATTTAATACCTTACGATTCAGAATTAGAGCGTACAATTAAAAGAATTAGAAAACAAAAAAGAGAAATTATAAATTTAACGCAAATGGCAAATATTCCTGAAAATCAAAATAACAATCAACTAAGACCATTACGAGATTATGCCAACCCTACATTAGATGAAATTCATTTAACTATTCAAAACCCTGATGTAGCTGCTAATTCATTCGAACTTAAACCTACAATTATCCAAATGATACAAAACAATCAATTTAGTGGTTCACCTACTGAAGATCCTAACTTACATCTTGCTAGTTTTTTAGAACTATGTGCTACTTTTAAATATGAAGGAGTATCTAACGATGCTATTAGACTTAGACTTTTTCCTTTTTCTTTAAGGGATAAGGTGAAAATGTGGTTAAATTCGTTAAGCACTCGGATCTATTAAAACTTGGGGAGAATTATCACAAAAATTTCTATCCAAATATTTTCCACCATCTAAAACTGCTAAGCTTAGAAACGATATAACTTCTTTTAGTCGAGCTTGATGGAGAATCAATATATGAATCTTGGGAGAGATTTAAAGAACTTCTTAGGAAATGCCCACATCATGTTTTACCGTATCAGTTAATTATTCAAACTTTCTATAATGGATTAGTAGGATCTTTAAGATCAATCATCGATGTCATGCTGCTGGAGGATCATTAATGTCAAAACCATTTGATGAAGCCTATGCACTAATTGAAAAAATGACAACTAATAATTTTCAATGGCCTGCTGATAGATTAAATCCGAAGAAAATAGCTAGTATTCATGAAAATGATGTAATATCTATGTTAGCTTCACAAATTGCTGCTATATCTAAAAAATTAGATCATTTTAGAATGAATTACTCTCCAACTATATTGGAAGAAAATTCATCTGGACAACTTATAGAATCTCAATCTCAATATGAAACAATTAATGTAATTAACAACAGACCCAATAATCCTTATGCAAATTATTATAATCCTGGATGGAAAAATCATCCTAATTTTAATTGGAATAATAATACAACTAATCAACCATGGATGAATAATATGACACAACAATCGGAAATCCATCTAATCAAGGAAATCCTAATTATAAAACCAATTATCCACCTGGATTTAATAATAATAACCCTCAATTTAAAGATAAGAAATTATCTATAGAAGAATTAATATTAAATATGGGTCAACATCTACAAAATCAAGGAAATCAATTACGAATACAAGGAAATCAATTACAAAATCAAGGAACAGCTATCAAAAATATTGAAACTCAACTTGGACATTTCGCTACTACACTTAATAATAGAATACGTGGAACATTTCCTAGTAATGTGGAAATAAATCCTAAAGACAAGGGAAATGAACAAATTAAAGCGATACAATTACGAAGTGGAAAAGAATTAGAACCTCAAATTCAAAAAGAACTTGAAAGTCAAAAAGAGGAAGTGGAAATTGAAAAGGAAAAGAATCAACGAGATCCAAATTTAGAAAATCCTTTAATACCTATGAAAATTTCTGTTGAAAAACCTCCACCACCATTTCCTCAACGACTAATTCAACATAAAAAAGATAAACAATTTGCTAAATTCCTTGAAATTCTAAAGAAATTAACGATAAATATTCCTTTCGTAGAAGCTTTAGAACGGATGCCAAACTATGTAAAATTCATGAAAGATATTTTAAATAAAAAAAGAAAATTTACCGATAATGAAATGGTTGCACTTAGTGAAGAGTGTAGTGCTATTATTCGTAAAAAACTTCCTGAAAAATTAAAAGATCCTAGTAGTTTCACTATACCCTGCGCTATTGGAGAAAAATTTTATGGAAAAGCTTTGTGTGACTTAGGAGCAAACATCAATCTAATGCCTCTATCAATTTTTAAAAGATTAGGATTGGGAGAAATTTCACCTACTTTAGTAACTCTTCAGTTAGCTGATCGTTCTGTTACATATCCTAAAGGAGTTATTGAAGATGTATTAGTAAAAGTGGATAAATTTATCTTCCCCGTAGATTTTATTGTTCTAGATATGGAAGAAGATAAAGAAATTTCTATCATTTTAGGAAGACCATTTTTAGCCACCGGAAAAGCTATGATCGATGTTCGTAAAGGAGAATTAACTATGAGAGTAAATGACTAAAAAGTAACTTTTAATATTGTTAAATCAATGAAATATCCTCGCGCTAGAAAAAGATGATGAGTGTTTTCGAATGGAAGTACTCGATCAATTACAAAAAGAACATTTTAAGGAATATTATGAAGAAAAATTAGAAAAGGAAAATATTGAATTAATTGAAAAATCCGATATAAATGAAAAATTAAATTATATTCAAGAGAAATATGAATTTTTGGATAACACAGAAAACACTGAAAAAAATATAGTTCCATCAATTATTAAACCTCCCGAACTCGAGTTAAAAATGTTACCTAATCATTTAAAATATGCTTACTTAGGAAATTCTTCAACTCTACCGCTTATTATTTCATCCGAATTAAATGAATCTCAAGAAAAAAACTTTTAGATACATTAAAAAAATATAAGAAAATTTTTGGTTGGATCTTAGCAGATATCAAAGGAATTAGTCCTTCAATCTGTATGCACAGAATTATTCTAGATAATGAACATAAACCTAAAGCAGATCAACAAAGGAGATTAAATCCGATAATGAAAGAAGTAGTTAAGAAAGAAAATTTAAAATGGTTAGATAATGGTATTATATATCCTATTTCGACAAGTGCTTGAGTAAGCCCAATTCACCGTGTACCTAAAAAAGGAGGAGTGATTGTCAAAGCTAATGAAAATAATGATCTTATCCCTATAAGACAAATCACCTGGATGGCGAATATGTATTGATTATAGAAAATTAAACACAAGCAACCGAAAAGATCACTTCCCTTTACCATTTCTAGACCAAATGTTAGATAGACTAATGGACATAAATATTTTTGTTTCTTAGATGGATATACCGATTATCATCAAATACAAATTGCTTCCGAGAATCAAGATAAAACTACATTTACTAGTCCTTATGGAACTTTCGCTTTTCGAAGAATGCCTTTTGGATTATGTAATGCACCTGCAACATTCCAGAGATGTATGATGTCTATATTTAGTAAATTAATTGATAATGGAATAGAAGTATTTATGGATGATTTCTCTGTATTCGGAACAACATTTGACACATGCTTAAATCATCTTGAAAAGGTATTTGAAGTATGTGAGAAAACTAATTTAGTTCTAAATTGGGAGAAATGTCAATTTATGGTTACAAGGCGGCATTGTATTAGAGGCATAAAATTTTAGAAAAAGGCATGGAAGTAGACCTTGCAAAAATTCAAGTAATAGCTAAATTACCACCTCCAACTACGGTAAAAGGGGTAAGAAGTTTTCTTGGACACGCTGGATTCTACAGGCGTTATATTAAAGATTTTTCAAAAATTATTAAACCTCTATGCCAACTTCTTGAAAAGGACAAGAAATTTGAATTTACAACTGAATGCCTGAATGCTTTTGAATTATTAAAAGATAAATTAATTACAGCACCTATAATAGTTTCACCTAACCGGGAGAAACCATTTGAACTTATGTGTGATGCTAGTGATTATGCTATAGGAGCAGCTTCTTGGCAAAGATATGATAAGATTTTCAAAGTTATATATTATGCTAGTAAAACTCTAAATAATCGTTGAAATAAATTATACAAGTTATCGAAAGAGAATTATTAGCAATTGTATATGCTTTTAATAAATTTAGGCATTATCTAATAGGAACTAAATGCATTGTACATACCGATCACTCGCTATAAAATATTTAATGCAAAAGAAGGATTCTAAACCAAGATTAATCGGATGGATATTATTAATGCAAGAATTTGATTTTGAGATAGTTAACAAAAAGGAACCGATAATCAAATTGCTAATCATTTATCAAGATTAGAAAATCCCGAATTATCCGATACCGATAATGAAATTTTAGACAGCTTTTCCCGATGAACAACTTTATAATATTAATGAGTTGAAAATACCTTGGTATGCTCGATATAGTAAATTATATTGTAAGTGACATTTTACCACCTATGTTAACTTTGCAACAACGTAAAAAATTCATTCACGATACTAAATCATACTTTTGGGATGAACCATAATTATATAAGCAATGTAAGGATCTAATTATTAGAAGATGTGTACCTTATGAAGAAATTGAACCAATTATTCAAAAATGTCATGATTCTGATTTTGGAGGACATTTTGGGACAGATAAAACTGCATATAAAATTCTACAATCTGGATTCTATTGGCCTACTCTATTTAGAGATGTATATAGATATATCAAAACTTACGATAAATGCCAAAGAGTAGGAAACATTTCAAGGAAAAATGAAATGCCTCTGAATTTTATATTAGAAGTTGAAATTTTTAATGTTTGGGGATTAGATTTCATGGGACCTTTTATTCCGTCATTTGGAAACTCATATATATTAGTAGCTGTTGATTATGTTTCCAAATGGATTGAAGTACAAGCTTTATCTAGGTGTGATGCTAAAAGTGTTTCAAAATTTTTAATGAAAAATATTTTTACTAGATTTGGAATGCCGATAGTGATTATCACTGACGGAGGAACTTCCCGCCAACGGCGAGGTAGTTTAAAATTTGGTTTCTTAAAGATTTTTCGTGCGGTTTTGGACGAATCTAAGCCATTCCTTCGTAAGAAATTATTCCAAATCCGATTTTACACCATTTTCTTCCTTAGAACGACTAGAGACCAATCCATTCCATCCAAAATGGCCTCAAAATTCCTAGAAACCACAAAAACCGAAGTTTTCAACCTGCGAAAATTTGTTAGTTCGTGAGGCACAACGAATCTTCAACAAAGGCTCGATGAAGAAAAAACTTATCAAAGAAAGAGGATTCGTCAATAGAGGAGTAGAGAATGCTACTACAAAAATCGAAGAAATGATCGCACAGCAAGATTGGGAGGTATTTTGTTATACAACTTCCGCTGTAGTTATACCGAAGAATAAAGAGTTTTACTCTAATTTACATGCGATCAACCATGGAAATGTGTACGTCAGAGGAAGATGGGTAACATTTACTCCTGCAAGGGTAAATGAATTGTTTTCTATAGAAAATACCTCTGTTTGTCACTATTCCAACTTTGTGTCTTCAAGATATAATATGAACGAGATCTATAGATATCTGACTGATGAACCGGATGATTGGGAGTTACGAGAAGACGGGTATGTTAGTTTTTCTGCATCACTTCTAAACCCTGTCTCGAAGCACTGGCATTTCTTTATATCATCAAAATTATTACCTACCATGAGAGTAAATAAAGTTTCAAAGGAATGCTCTATTTTAAACTATTGTATTCAAATCGGATTACCTATCGATGTCGGATCAATAATAAGTAAAGTCCGTATCGGGATTAATCGTGCATGGGTCAATGCATGGACTTGGACACCCATCTACTATATTTGCTTTATGCAGCTAGTACCAAGTTTCTTACGAGGCTCGGGAAAAAGTACTTTTACCATGGAAACCCCCGAATCCTACCGATATGTTTCCCACTTTGGATAACAATGATGAGATCACCGTTATTTCGACGAGCATCACAGAACAATCCTTTAGCAATACCTATTATTGATAAGACTAATTTTATTCTGAAGAAGATTAAAGGATTGGAAAAAAAATTGCAAAATGTGATGAATTCCATTGACAATATCTCTGATATGTTTGATCATATTGATTAGAGAATGAAGGAGCACTTTGATCATACTGGACATCTAGAGGCTAGTTTTATTCATCTACTAAGACAGAAAGGATGGATTAATGAAGAATCTACTGCGTAATTCCCTTCAGTGCCTTTCTACAATTTATTTGTGCACCTGCGTCGCATCGGAAATATCAGAGAAGATATTAGTTCAAACACGGAGGAGTAGGAAGGATTTATATGTTTATGTTATATTTGTATGTGTGAGTGTTTTGGAGTTTAAGTTTTATTATGAGTCGAACTTTAGATTTGATAAGATTTTATGTAAATTGTTATGTCTCAAAGCATTTAGAGTGTTGTGGTTTGATCGCAATGCTGAGTGGTATGGATTTGAACAATTAATTTAAGTATGTGTGAGGTTGTTAGTGTGAAATTTGTAAGTTTAATGGATTTCATTTATAAAGATATTTTGTTTGTTTTGTGTGAATTTTTGTAAGTATAGTACCTAATCTTCTTATTAATATTCAAATTAAGTGATCGGAAGATTGATTAATGGCAATTCGAGGTTAAAAATGATTTACGAAATTCTAAAATTGAAATTTTTAGGACTTCGCCGACAGCGAAAAAACCCGCTGACAGCGAGACCGAGCTCGTCGACGGCGGATTTTTCTCGAAACTTTTTGCCTTATGGAATTAATTAGCTCGCCGACGGCGAGAAAAATCTCGCTGACAGCAAGAACGCGAAAAGACCTATATTTGACCGGTCAACCGACACTATTCATCATCCCCTTCCTAAAATTTTCGAAAAACCGACCTGTGGCTTCGAGAGATCTTGGATTCGAAGCGATTTCAACACATTTCGACACTCGGATTTCATCTTCCCTTGGTAAGAGCTTCACTCCTATGCAAAAATTTTTGATTTTCACCATGAATTTCTTCTACATTGGGATATTTTGAAAAATTTCAAAATGTGGAGAAAATACTTGGAAGAATTTCATAGAAATCGATTTAAATGGATTTTAGTTGTTGTGGGAAGCCTTTTTAGTAATATTTTGGAGTTTAGTTAAAAATTTTGTAAATTTCACAGATCGAGAAATGGCTCCATGACAAAAGCGACGATTAGATTTTGACGAAACTTGATTCATTAATGCGAGAGCACAAACACGATATTTTCAAAACATTCAAGCAAGAAAGTGCATAAAAGATCGAGTTTTCAAGAATCCAGGAGGAGAAGTAGAGCGAGTTATAAAGGAGCGAGGATGGGAAAACTTCTGTTTCGTTACCAACAGAGCAGCTGTGGAAGTAGTAAAAGAATTTTATGCAAATTTAACACAAGTCGAAGATGCACCGCAAAGGTTGGAGGATTTTTCATAGATTTCGCACATTGCTAGAATAAACGCATATTATGAAGTTCAAGACACCCGAGCAAATATGAAACTTTTGGAACTATGGAAGGACCACCGGAAGAGGTGATTGACTTTCTCACCGATGGGAAAGGAGTCCGGAAGATAAAGCAACGAGAACGGGTAAACTTCCTTCTTTCTATGCTAAATGCAACATCAAAAGCCTGGCATTATTTTATTTCGCTCTACTTTGTTACCTACCTACCACCATAGTGAGGTAACAAGAGATAGAGCAGCTTCCGAATTTCGTATTCGTAACCGAAGAGTATTAATGTGGGAAATGTTATATATAAAAACATATTAGCCACCGCTAGAAATGAAAGTGGAGGAGGATTAGGACATCCTGGTCTTATCTATGCACTTTGCCAATTATTTGGGGTAGATGCAAGAGATGATGAGGAATGGATAGAGCCTATGAAACCCCTAACTCGAGCTAATATAAAGAAATATGAATCCCACGAAGGATGGAGATCTCGGGACAAGGGATTATGTACCTTCTTCAGTAGAGATATACCCTCTACTAGTTATGAACCACCCCTCGCACACTACTCCTACCCTTCAAGATCCGATGAATGAATTAACCCCGAGTAGAAAGAGTTTTGAGTCATTCTGGAGAAAATATGGAAAGAAGATTCGAGCATATAGATCAAAGAATCGAGGCTTGGAGAGAAGACACGATTATGATAGCAAATATCTCCAGCGACATTCGGAATACGAGATTGCATACTATGAAGCTGAACGTCGTTATAGGAGTGGTGATTTAGATGTTGTCTTTCCTGAGTGCCCCCGATATTCACAAGCATCAGCCTCGCTCACTTTCTCAACTTCGAGATCGGGGTGACGACATAGTTTGGGATTTTAATGTAGAAGATTAGTAGTCTTTGTTTGCTTGATTTGATTTGTTTAGATTTGTTGTTTTGCAAACTTTATTATTTCTGTGTGTAATATTTTAGTACTTTCTGTAGACTATGGACTTAGTATGTTTTGTTTGTTTGATTGAGCTATGATGTTATATTTCTTATGTATGTTAAATTAGTTGCAAATTTTTATATATATAGGATGTTAGTTTTTCTTTAATGTATTATTGTAAATGTATGTGTAGTAACAAATTAAGTTTTCTATGTTATGTTTGATACTTATTTTAAAAATTTCCATCCCCGCACTTTCTTTTTAAATATTATATATGGAAGAATACTAACAAGTACAAGTTCCGTAAGTAATGAAAAAGCCTCGCAAAAATTTCAAAGAAAAGAAATACCTAAAGCTCAAAGGTATGATGAATTTTATATACTTTCCCTTTTTCACTATATAAGTATAGATAGAAAAATTTAAGTTTGGGGGAAAGTAAAAATACAAATTTAATTATTAAATTGTTCTCAAATTCTATTTTCAAAAATTATTAAATGATTTTCTATAGTAATTTTCAATTCAATAAATATGAGTTGTTTTATTTAATTATTATATAAAGTTACGTAAAATACTTCTAGTAATTCAATTAAATTAATAGAAGAAGATATTTCGTTAAAAGGAATAAGAATATAGTAGACTATTTAAAGTAAGGGAAACTATATTCTAAAAATTAGAAATTCTTAAGTATATAGATGAAAAAGAAAGAATAGAAACTTAATGAAGTAAAAATTATGAAATATATATAAGCAAATAAGTATTTTAAGTTTCAAATTTAGGAAGAGAAATTGAAGTTCAAAATTATTAACAGATTTTCCAGATACAATAATCCTCACTTGAAAAAGAAAAGAAAAAGAAAAAAAAACAAAAAAAAAGAAGAAAAGAAAAGAAAAAGAAAAAAAAATATAAGTGAGGAGAAGCTTGAGGAGATGCCTTATCAAAAATTGGCTTCAATAGATTCAACCTAAAGGGTAAAACTTAACTATATTTCTAAAATTATATTTATGGATTAGTATTTTACTAAATAGAGTTTTCTTGAATTTCCTATCATCTAAATATCTTAAGTAATTTATTAACTTTTAATATTGTCTTTCCTGAAATAAATAGAAAGCTAGAAATCTTAGACCTAATAACTAAATAATCTTATCTCTATAAAATTAATTGAAATTACTTAGAAATATTTCTTTTTTAACTTTATTATAATGTTATTTAAAATTAATTCATATATTCTTTGAGTTGAAAAATTCTATTATAGAAATCATTATTTTTATTTAGTATTAAAATTACTTCGAGAACAAGTAATAATTAAATTTGGGGGATTTTGATCACAGAAAAATATGTTAAGAAATTCATACCTATTTTTGATGAAATTGCACTTTAAAGAAAGGTATTTTCTTTACCCTTTGGTCCAGGTGAAAAGAACATTGACTAATCCTATGTTTGATTACTGAATCTGCGGCTAGGCTGGGAGGATACTGGCTGCCACTTCAGAGCTCCCACGTTCCCCTCACCTGAGGGCTAACATCTACACTTCAGCTCTCAAACAATAGGACTGAATTGAATATTTTAGTCCGTCACACTAAAATTTCCAATCTACCTCCGATAATTAATATTTCCCTATTTATTTGCACCCGCCTTTCAAGGCTTTTGACTTCCCTGAATATTAGAAGTAATTTTTACTATAGTTGATAATTCAACATATTTTAACAACTCAATTGGCCAGATTGAAAGTAAATTAAGTTTTAAGTAAAAATTATCACAATTTATTTTACTATATTAGGTACTTCTATTTAATTTCATCAATCCGCATAATTTTCATAAACAATGAGAAAGACTAAGAAAACTACTCGTAATGCATGGGAATAAAACAAAGCATGGATTTCATTTAAAGTTAACAACTATAAACAAAGATACTTATCTTAATTTCCTCCCAAGCGTACTCTCAAGTTCCTTTCGACTTTTCATTCTAGTACAACAGAACTAAATAAGCACTCAATTAAACTAATGAACTCACTAAACACACTCAAACTCACTAAATTAGACACATAGAAGACTCAAGAGACACACAAATGACACTTAAGACACCAGAAAGACACACTAAATCACTAGAATTTGACCTCTATTTATAGAGGTAAGCAAAGGTCCAAGGGGTGCTTAAACACCTCTTCAAAAAGTGTCCAGGTTCAATGTATTTGTATTTTGAACTGTCTCGCCGTCGGCGGGAAACGACCTCGCCGTCAGCGGGGCTTCTAGAAGGTCTTCAAACCGCGCGATCTCGCTGTCGGCAGGCTCGGGCTCGCTATCGGCGAGGTAGTTTTAATTCCTTCAGAAATTCTCCTCACGATCTCGCCGTCGGCAGCCTCGATCTCGCCGTCGGCGGCCTCGATCTCGCCGTCGGCGACTTAGTTCGATTTGCATGAATTCTCTCCTTTTTATCCAAATTAGTTTCATTCCATGCTTTTTGCTTCCATCACTTATAAATCTTCATTCCTGCAATAAAATAAAGAAAATACATTTCTTTAAAGTGCAATTTCATCAAAAATAAATATGAATTTCTTAATGTATTTTTCTGTGATCAAAATCCCCCAAACTTAATTATTACTTGTCCTCAAGTAATTTTAATACTAAATAAAAATAATGATTTCTATAATAGAATTTTTCAATTCAAATAATATAAATTAAATTTAAATAACATTATAATAAAGTTGAATAGAAATATTTCTAAGTAATTAAAATAATTTTATAGATATAAGATTATCTAGTTATCAGGTCTAAGATTTCTAGCTTTCTATTTATTTCAGGAATGACTATATTAAAAAGAGTAAATTACTTAAGATATTTAGATGATAGGAAGTTCAAGAAAACCCTATTTAGTAAAATACTAATCCATAAATATAAGTTTAGAAATATAATTAAGTTTTACCCTTTAGGTTGAATCAATTGAAGCCAATTTTTGATAAGGCATCTCCTCAAGCTTCTCCTCACTTTATGTTTTTTTTTTCTTTTCTTTTCTTTTTCTGAGTGATGTCAATTTTCTTTTTCTGTATCTTTTCGGAGATTACGTATCTGATCGTTAATAATTTTGAACTTCAATTTCTCTTCCTAAATTTGAAACTTAAAATATTTCTTTGCTTATATATATTTCATAGCCTTTACTTCATTGAGTTTTTATCCTTTCTTTTTCACTTAAATACTTAAGAATTTTTAATTTTTAGAATATAGTTTTCCTTACTTTAAATAGTTTACTATATTCTTATTCCTTTTAACCGAATATCTTATTCCATTAATTAATTGAATTACTAGAAATATTTTCTTTAACTTTATATAATAATTAAATAAAGTAACTCATGTTTATTGAATTGAAAAACTACTATAGAAAATCATTTAATAATAATTTTTGAAAATAGAAATCGAGAACAATTTTAATAATTAAATTTGTATTTTTACCTTCCCCCAAACTTAAATTTTTCTATCTATACTACATAGTGAAAAAGGGAAAGTATATAGTAAAATTCATCATACCTTTGGGCTTTAGGTATTTCTTTTCTTCGAAATTTTTGTAGCTTTTTCATTACTTACAGAACCTGTATCGTTAGTATTCTTCCACATATAATATTTAAAAGAAAGTGCAGGGATGAAATTTTAAAATAAGTATCAAACATAACAAATGAAAACTTAATCTATTACTACACATACATTTAACTAATCTATTTTAAAACATATTAAAACAATCTAAACAATGTTAAAATTCATAACTTATAAAAACTTAAACTAACATCCTATATATATAAAAAATTGCAAACTAATTTAACACACATAAGAAATCTAACATCATAACATAAGCAAACATACCAACATCCATAGTCTCTAGAAAGTACAGAATAATCACATCCAAAATAATAAAGTTTCCCAAAATAACAACAAATCTAAACAAACCAAACAAACTAAACAAAAGACTCTAATCTTCTACATTAAAATCCCAAACTATGTCATCTCCCTGATCTCCAGGCTGAGAAGGCTGAGCAGGCTGGTACTGTGAATAATCGGGGGCACTCAAGAAAGACAACATCTAAATCACCACTCCTATATCGACGTTCGACTTCATAGTATGCAATTTCGTACTCGAATGTCGCCGGAGATATTCGCTATCATAATCGTGTCTTCTTTCCAAGCCTCCGATCCTTTGGTCTATATGCTCAAATCTTCTTTCCATATTTTCTCCAAATAACTCAAAACTCTTTCTACTCATGGTCAATTCATTCATCAGATCTTGAAGGGTAGGAGTGGTGTACTGAGGGGGTGGATCATAACTAGTAGAGGGTATATCTCTACTCAAGAAGGTACATAATCCCTTGTCCCGCATCTCCATCCTTCGTGGGATTCATATTTCTTTATATTAGCTCGAGTAAGGGGTTTCATAGGTTCAATCCATTCCTCATCATCTCTCGCCTCTACCCCAGTATAATCGACAAAGTGCATAGATAAGACCGAGATGTCCTAGTCCTCCTCCACTTTCATTTCTAAGCAAGTGGCTAATATGTTTTTATAAATAACATTTCCCACATTAATACTCTTCTGGTTCTGAATACAGAAATTCAGAACTGCTCTATCTCTTGTTACCTCACTATGGTGGTAGGTAGGTAACAAAGTAGAACAAATAAAATAATGCTAGGCTTTAGATGTTGCATTTAGCATAGAAAGAGGGAAATTTACCCGTTCCCGCTGCTTTATCTTCCAGACTCCTTTCCCATCAGTGAGAAAGTCGATCACCTCTTCCAGTGGTCCTTCCATAGTTCCAAAAGTTTCATACTCGCTGGTATAGGTTTCTCGTACTTCATAATAAGCGTTTATTCTAGCAACGTTGAAATCTACAAAAAATCCTCTAACCTTAACCGGTGCATCTTCACTCGTGTTAAATTTGCATAAAATTCCTTTACTACTTCTACAAATGCTCGTTGGTCACGAAACGTAAATTTTCCCATCCTCGCTCCCGAATGATTCATTCAACTTCTCCTCCTGGATTCTCGAAAACTCGATCTCGAATGCATTTTCTTGCTTCGTATGTTTTGAAAATATCGAGTTTGTGCTCTTGCATTAATGAATCGGGTTTCGTCATAATCTATTCGTCGCTTTTGTCGTGGAGCCATTTCTCGATCCGTGAAATTTGCAAAAATCTTAACTAAACTCCAAACTATTACTAAGAAGGCTTCCTACAACAACTAAAAATCCATTTAAATCAATTTTTATGAAATTCTTCCAAGTATTTTCTCCACATTTCGAAATTTTTCAAAATTCTCCAATGTAGAAGAAATCCATGGTGAAAATCAAAAATTTTTGCATAGGAGTGAAGCTCTTACCAAGGGAAGATGAAATCCGGTGTCAAAAAGTGTTGAAATCGCCTCAAATCCAAGATCTCTCAAGCCCTAGGTCGGTTTTTTCGAAAATTTGAGGAAAGGGATGATGAATAGTGTCGGTTGACCGGTCAAATATAGGTTTTTTCGCGATCTCGCTGTCAGCCGAGATTTTCTCGCCGTCGGCGAGCTAATTAATTTCATAAGGCAAAAGTTTCGGGAAAATCCGCTGGTCGGCGAGCTCGGTTTCGCTGTCAGCGGGTTTTCTCGCTGTCAGCGAGATAATTCTCGCCGTCGGCGAGATCCCAAAAATTTTAAATTTTTGAAATTCGTCAATCATTTTCAACCTCGAATTGCCCTTAATCAATCTTCCGATCACTTAATTTAATAATAATACGAAGATTAGATACTTATACTCACAAAAAGTCACACAACACAAACAATATAACTTTATATATAAAATCCATGAGACTTACAAATTTCACACTAACAACTTAGCACATACTTAACTTAAATGTTCAAATCCATAATACTCGACATCGCAATCCACACCACAACACTCTAAATGCCGATACATAACAATTTACATAAAATCTCATCAAATCTCGAGATGATCAAATCAAATTTCGACTCATAATAAAATCTAACTCCAAATCAACACATATATATATACAAATATAACATAAACATAGAAATCTTTCCTACTCTTCGATGTCTGAACTAACATCTTCTCTGATATTTCCGATGCGACGTGTGTGCACAAATAAATCGTAGAAAGGCTCGAAAGGAATTCTGCAAGATATTCTTCATTAATCCATCCTTTCCGTCTTAGTAGATGAATAAAACCGGCCTCCAGTATGTCCAAGATGATCAAAGTGCTCCTTCATTCTCCAATCAATATGATCAAACATATCGTAGATATTGTCAATGGAATTCATCACATTTTGCAATTCTTTCTCCAATCCTTTAATCTTCTTCGAATGAAATTAGTCTTATCAGCAAAGGGCCTTGCTAAAGGATTGTTCTCGTGATGCTCCGTCGTAAATAATGGTAATCTCATCATTGTTATCCAAAGTGGGAAACATATCAGATAGGATCCAGAGGTTTCCATGGTAAAAGTACTTTTCCCAAGCCTCATAAGAAACTTGGTACCGATCGCATAAAGCAAATATAGTAGATGGGTGTCCAAGTCCATGCACCGACCCATGCACAATTAATCCCAATGCGTACTTTACTATTATTGATCCAACATCGATAGGTAATCCAATTCGAATACAGTAGTTTAAAATAAGTGCATTCCTTTGAAACTTTATTTACTCTCATGGTAGGTAATAATTTCGATGATATAAAGAAATGCCAAGTGCTTTGAGACATGGTTAAGAAGTGATGCGAAAAATCGACATACCCGTCTTCTCGTAACTCCCAATCATCCGGCTTCGTCGGTCGATATCTATAGATTTCGTTCATATTGTATCTCGAAGGCACAAAGTTGGAATAATGACAAACGGAGGTATTCTCTATGTAAAACAATTCATTTACCCTTGCAGGAGTAAATGTTACCCATCTTCCTCTGACGTACACATTTCCATTGTTGATCGCATGTAAATTAGAGTAAAACTCTTTAACTACTGGTATAACTACAACGGATGTCGTATAACAAAATACCTCCCAATGCCGCTGTGCGATCATTTCTTCGATTTTTGTAATAGAATTCTCTACTCCTCTCGTCGACAAATCCTCTTTCTTTAATAAGTCTTTTCTTCATCAAGCCTTTGTTGAAGATTCGTCGTGCCTCCGAACCGACGAATTTTCTTCGGTTGAAAACTTCAGATTTTGTGGTTTCTACGAATTTGGTGGCCATTTTGGATGGAAAGGATTGGTCTCTAGTCGTTCCTAAGAAAGAAAATGGTGTAAAATCGGATTTCGGATAATTTCTTACGAAGGAATGGCTTAGATCCGTCCAAAACCGCACGAAAAATCTTTAAGAAACCAAATTTTCAACTGCCTCGCCGTCGGAGGGAAGTTCCTCGCCGTCGGCAACTTAGTTATAAAACTGACTGAAGTAATGACGCACGATCTCGCCGTCAGCTGGCTCGGCTCAGCTGTCGGCGAGATTCGTAAAAATCGCCCAATTTCGCTCTCGGTCCGAATATTTTCTCGATCTCATCAAATAAGTTCAATTTTGTGATGATTCTAATAAAAAATTTCGAGTAGTAAGATTTGTTTTAATAATATAGACTCACTAATTTGTAGATATTTAAAAATAAAAGACTACTATGGGTTGCCTCCCATAAAGCGCTTGGTTTAACGTCGTCACCCGACCTAATTTAGTTAGTGTTCATGTTGACTAAGCATTAAAACCTCTTTTAAAATTTGGTCTTCTATTTTCGAAATATGGTTTTAATCTATGTCCATTTACTTTAAATCTATGTCCTGTTTTTGGATCTTCAATTTCTATAGTTCCATATGAAAATATTTGAGTTATGGTGAAAGGTCCTAACCATCGAGATTTCAATTTCCCGAGAAATAATTTCAATCTAGTATTATAAAGCAAAACTTCTGTCCCGGTTCAAAATTTCTCTTGATTAATCTTCCGATCATGCCATAATTTCATCCTTTCCTTATAAATCCTATCATTATCATATGATTCGTTTCTTAGTTCTTCCAATTCATTTAATTGCAACAATCTCTTTTCACCAGCTTCTTTCATATTATAATTAAATTCTTTAATCGCCCAATATGCTTTATGTTCTAATTCAATCGGTAAGTTGCAAGTTTTTCCATATATAAGCTCGTAAGGAGTCATTCCAATCGTAGTTTTATAAGCAATCCGTATGCCTATAATGCAAAGTGTCTAGTCTTATAGACCGACTCGATCTATTAGGATTTACGGACTTTTCTAATATACGCTTAATCTCTCGATTAGAAACTTAAGCTAATCCACTAGTTTCGTGGATGATAAGCAGCTGATATCTTATGCATAATATTATATTTTTCTACTAGTTTGTGAATATATTTGTTTCTAAAATGAGTTCCTCCGTCGCTGATAATCACTCTCGGCATTCCAAATCTAGTAAAAATATTTTTCATTAAAAATTTTGAAACACTTTTAAGCATCACACCTAGATAAAGCTTGTGCTTCAATCCATTTGGAAACATAATCAACAACTACTAATATATATGAGTTTCCAAATGAAGGAATAAAAGGTCCCATGAAATCTAATCCCCAAACATCAAAAATTTCAACTTCTAATATAAAATTCGTAGGCATTTCATTTTTTCTCGATATGTTTCCTACTCTTCGGCATTTATCGCAGGTTTTTATATATCTATATACATCTCTAAATAGAGTAAGCCAAGTAGAATCCGGATCGTAGAATTTTATATGCAGTTTTATCTGTCCCAAAATGTCCTCCAAAATCAGAGTCATGACATTTTTGAATAATTGGTTTAGTTTCTTCATAAGGCACGCATCTTCTAATAATTAGATCCTTACATTGCTTATATAAGTATGGTTCATCCCAAAAGTATGTTTTAGTATCGTGAATGAATTTTTTCTGTTGTTGCAAAGTTAACATAGGTGGTAAAATGTCACTTACAATATAATTTACTATATCAAAGATACCAAGGTATTTTCAATTCATTAATATTATAAAGTTGTTCATCGGAAAATTGTCTAAAATTTCATTATCAGTATCGATAATTCATGATTTTCTAATCTTGATAAATGATCTCGCAATTGATTATCAGTTCCTTTTTTGTTAACGATCTCAAAATCAAATTCTTGCATTAATAATATCCATCCGATTAATCTTGGTTTAGAATCTTTCTTTTGCATTAAATATTTTATAGCAGAATGATCGCATGTACAATACATTTAGTTCCTATTAGATAATGCCGAAATTTATTAAAAGCATATACAATCGCTAATAATTCTCTTTCAAGCAATCGTATAATTTATTTCAACGATCATTTAGAGTTTTACTAAGCATAATATATAACTTTGAAAATCTTATCATATCTTTGCCCAAGAACTCGCTCCTATAAGCATAATCACTAGCATCACACATAAGCTCAAATGGTTTCTCCCAATTAGGTGAAACTATTATAGGTGTTGTAATTAATTTATCTTTTAATAATTCGAAAGCATTCAGGCATTCAATTGTAAATTCAAATTTCGTCCTTTTCAAGAAGTTGGCATAGTAGGTTTAGTAATTTTTGAAAAATCTTTAATATAACGCTCGTAGAATCCACCATGTCCAAGAAAACTTCTTACCCCTTTCACCATAGTCGGAGGTGGTAATTTAGCTATAACTCGAATTTTTGTAAGGTCTACTTCCATGCCTTTTTCCGAAATTTTATGCCCTAATACAATGCCGCTCGTAACCATAAATCGACATTTCTCCCAATTAAGAACTAAATTAGTTTTCTCACATACTTCAAATACTTTTTCAAGATGATTTAAGCATGTGTCAAATGTTGTTCCAAATACAGTAGAAATCATCCATAAATACTTCTATTCCATTATCAATTAATTTACTAAATATAGACATCATACATCTTTGGAATGTTGCAGGTGCATTACATAATTCAAAAGGCATTCTTCGAAAAGCGAATGTTCCATAAGGATTAGTAAATGTAGTTTTATCTTGATCCTTAGGAGCAATTTGTATTTAATGATAACTGGTATATCCATCTAAGAAACAAAGATACTTATGTTCGGCTAATCTATCTAACATCTGGTCTAGAAATGGTAAAGGGAAGTGATCTTTTCTGGTAGCTATGTTTAATTTTCTATAATCAATACATATTCGCCATCTAGTAACTTATCTTATAGGGATAAGATCATTATTTTCATTAGCTCTGACAGTCACCCCTCCTTTTTTAGTACACAATGAATCGGGCTTACTCAAGACTCGTCGAAATAGGATATATAATACCATTATCTAACCATTTTAAAATTTCTTTCTGACTACTTCTTTCATTATTGGATTTAATCTCCTTTCGTGGATCTCGCTTTAGGTTTATGTTCATTATCTAAAATAATTCTGTGCATACATATTGAAGGACTAATTCCTTTAATATCTGCTAAAGTCCAACAAAAAATTTTCTTATATTTTTTTTAATGTATCTAAAAGTTTTTGTTCTTGAGATTAATTTAATTCAGATGAAATAATAACTGGTAGAGTTGAAAAATTACCTAAGTAAGCATACTTTAAATGATTATGTAACATTTTTAACTCAAGTTCAGGAGGTTTAATAATTGATGGAACAATATTTTTTTCAGAATTTTCTGTGTTATCCAAAAAATCAAATTTCTCTTGAATATAATCTAATTCTTTATTTATCTCAGATTTTTCAATTAATTCAATATTTTCTTTTTCAAATTTTTCTTCATAATATTCTTTAAAATGTTCTTTTTGTAAATGATCGAGTACTTCTATTCGAAAACACTCATCATCTTTTTCTAGCGTAGGATATTTCATTGATTTAGCAATATTAAAAGTTACTTTTTGGCCATTTACTCTCATAGTTAATTCTCCTTTCTGAACATCAATCATAGCTTTTCCAGTGGCTAAAAATGGTCTTCCTAAAATGATAGGAATTTCTTTATCTTCTTCCATATCTAGAACAATAAAATCTACAGGGAAGATAAATTTGTCCACTTTTACTAATACATCTTCAATAACTCCCTTAGATATGTAATGTAACGATCAACTAACCGAAGAGTTACCGAAGTAGGTGAAATTTCTCCCAATCCTAATCTCTTAAAAATTGATAGAGGCATTAGATTGATGCTTGCTCCTAAGTCACACAAAGCTTTTCCATAGAATTTTTCTCCAATAAGCTACAGGGTATAGTGAAACTACCAGGATCTTTTAATTTTTCAGGAAGTTTTTTCGAATAATAAGCACTACACTCTTCACTAAGTGCGACCATTTCATTATCGGTAAATTTTCTTTTTTTATTTAGAATATCTTTCATAAATTTTACATAGTTTGGCATCTGTTCTAAAGCTTCTACGAAAGGAATATTTATCGTTAATTTCTTCAAAATTTCAAGGAACTTAGCAAATTGTTTGTCTTTTTTATGTTGAATTACTCATTAAGGAAATGGTGGTGGAGGTTTTTCAACAGAAATTTTCATAGGTATTAAAGGATTTTCTAAATTTGGATAATGTTGATTCTTTTCCTTTTCAATTTCCACTTCCTCTTTTCGACTTTCAAGTTCTTTCGAATTCGAGGTTCTAATTCTTTTCCACTTTGTAATTAGTATAGCTTTAATTTGTTCATTTCCCTTGTCTTTGGGATTTATTTCCACATTACTAGGAAATGTTCCAGTGTATTCTATTATTAAGTGCGATAGTGATATGTCCAAGTTGAGTTTCAATATTTTTGATAGCTGTTCCTTGATTTTGTAATTGGTTTCCTTGTATTTGTTATTGATTTCCTTGATTTTGTACATGTTGACCCATATTTAATATTAATTCTTCTATAGATAATTTCTTATCTTTAAATTGTGGGTTATTAAATCCAGGTGGATAATTAGATTTATAATTAGGATTTCCATGATTAGATGGATTTCCTAATTGTTGTGTCATATTATTCATCCATGGTTGATTAGTTGTATTATTATTCCAATTAAAATTAGGATGACTTTTCCATCCAGGATTATAATAATTTGCATAAGGATTATTGGGTCTGTTGTTAATTGCATTAATCGTTTCATATTGAGATTGAGATTCTATAAGTTGTCCAAATGAATTTTCTTCTGATATAGTTGGAGAGTAATTCATTCCAAAATGATCTAATTTTTTAGATATAGCAGTAATTTGTGAAACTAACATAGATATTGCATCATTTTCATAAATACTAGCTATTTTTTTCGAATTCATTCTATCAGCATGCCATTGAAAATTATTAGTTGCCATTTCTTTGATTAGTGCATAGGCTTCATCAAATGGTTTTGACATTAATGATCCTCCTAGAAGAAGCATCGATGATTGATCTTAAAGATCCTACTAATCCATTATAGAAAGTTTGATAATTAACTAATCCGGTAACGCATGATGTGGGCATTTCCTAAGAAGTTCTTTAAATCTCTCCCAAGATTCATATATTGACTCTCCATCAAACTGACTAAAAGAAGTTATATCATTCCTAAGCTTAGCAGTTTTAGATGGCGAAAAATATTTGGATAGAAATTTTTGTGATAATTCTCCCCAAGTTTTAATAGATCCAGGTGCTAACGAATTTAATCACATTTTAGCCTTATCCCTTAAAGAAAAAGGAAAAAGTCTAAGTCTAATAGCATCGTTAGATACTCCTTCATATTTGAAAGTAGCACATAGTTCTAAAAAACTAGCAAGATGTAAATTAGGATCTTCAGTAGGTGAACCACTAAATTGATTATTTTGTACCATTTGGATAATTACAAGTGTTTAAGTTCGAATGAATTAAGCAGCTACATCAGGGTTTTGAATAGTTAAATGAATTTCATCTAATGTAGGGTTGGCATAATCTCGTAATGGTCTTGGTTGATTGATATTTTCATTTTCAGGAATATTTGCCATTTGTGTTAAATTTATAATTTCTCTTTTTGTTTTCTAATTCTTTTAATTGTACGCTCTAATTCTGAATCGTAAGGTATTAAATTTTCGTTTCCAAATTTTCGCATACAATTTTATAAAATAAAATAGTCCGTTACTTTAGTAAATAATTTCTTTACTTCCCCGACAACGGCGCCAAAAACTTGACCCACTTTTAATATGTTTGCAATTTATGTTTATAACAACGACACCAAAAACTTGATCCCGCTCTAAATATAGATATATGATTATTTAATGTATAATGTGGATTCTACACAAGTATACGTATCGTATCAAGTAATACAGGGCTCTAGTGGAGTCCTGGTTATTGATCCCACATGGAAGTTTTTAACAGATTTGTTATCGACTAAATTTAAAGGAATTACTTACGAATATAGTGAACGGAAATTCAAAGTAACTATAACGAAACTAAATTAAACTAATGCTTGAAATAAGTTGATTTAAATAATTCGAGAAAAAGTATCCTTCTCCTTTGTTTTTAGAAAATTAAGTGAATGATGAATTTAAATAGAATTCTTAAATTGTATTGTGACAAATAGGAGCATTCCTATTCTTTACCCTTTGGTCCGAGTGCAAAGAACATTGACTAATCCTATGTTTGATTACCGAATCTGCGGCTAGGCCGGGAGGATATCGTCGCCACTTCGTAGCTCCACGTTCCCCTCACTTGAGGGCTAACATCTACACTTCAGCTCTCAAACAATAGGACCGAATTGAATATTTTAGTCTGTCACACTAAAATGTCCAATTCTACGTCCGATAATTAATATTTCCCTATTTATTTGCACCCGCCTTCCAAGGCTTTTGACTTCCCTGAATATTGGATGTAATTTTTACTATAGTTGATAATTCAACATATTTTAACAACTCAATTGCCGGATTGAAAGTAAATTAAGTTTTAAGTAAAAATTATCACAATTTATTTTACTATATTAGATACTTCTATTTAATTTCATCAATCCGCATAATTTTCATAAACAAGGAGAAAGACTAAGAAAACTACTCGAATGCATAGGAATAAAACAAAGCATGGATTTCATTTAAAGTTAACAACAATAAACAAAGATACTTATCTTAATTTCCTCCCCAAGCAGACTCCTTGAAGTTCCTTTGACTTTTCCTTCTAATACAACAAACTAAATAGCACTCAATTAAACTAATGAACTCATTAAACACACTCAAACTCACTAAATTAGACACATATAAGACTCAAGAGACACACAAATGACACTTAAGACACTAGAAAGACACACTAAATCACTAGAATTCGGCCTCTATTTATAGAGGAAAGCAAAGGTCCAAGGGGTGCTTAAACACCTCTTCAAAAAGTGTCCAGGTTCAATGTATTTGTATTTTGAACTGTCTCGCCGTCGGCGGGAAACGACCTCGCCGTCAGCGAGGCTTCTAGAAGGTCTTCAAACCGCGCGATCTCGCTATCGGCGGGCTCGGGCTCGTTGTCGGCGAGGTAGTTTTAATTCCTTCAGAAATTCTTCTCACGATCTCGCCATCGGCGGCCTCGATCTCGTCGTCGGCGACTTAGTTCAATTTGCATGAATTCCCTCCTTTTTGATCCAAATTAGTTCCATTTCATGCTTTTTGCTTCCATCACTTATAAATCTTCATTCTTGCAATAAAATAAAGAAAATACCTTTCTTTAAAGTGCAATTTCATCAAAAATAGATATGAATTTCTTAATGTATTTTTCTGTGATCAGATACTGATCATGTGAATGGCCTGGAAGATAGAAGAATTTATGTCATACCGGATGACAACTTCGGAACCTAAGACGAGTTAGGGATTATATTGCATGAAGTGCAAAGGCCTAAAGAGATAAAGTGAGAGTTTATGCTACACTATGCAAGCTACCTTGAAGTCCTATGGCTTGTTGTTTAATTCTAAGGAGATTTGTTATTGAAGATGGTCGTTCTACAGACTGTGCGTAGTCCAAGCTCTTCTTCGTAGCAGGTTTAATTTTAAGATGTGTGAACTGAAGAGAAAAGGGAAGTTTCATGTTTTGGAAATGTTTAAAATGAGGTGTCTTAATGTCTTATTGAGGGAATATTTAAGTTGATTATAGTGACACCGATTAGGATCCCACGGTTCCCTCATTCTGGCACCACTATTTTTTTCGGATTCACTTAGTCCAAATGAATTTACTAAACTCAACTGAATGAGTTCCATACTTTCATTTATACCGTGAAAAATCTCGTTAGCAGCCATAGGTTACATCCTCCGAGGGATTCCTGATCATCTGACAAAGGTATTTTAATTTAGTTGTAATTGTGATTTTTGTTTTGTTTGTGATTAAATCTTGAGTTGTCTTATATATTGATTGTTGTGGTGGTAAATTTTATCTTGTTTTGATTTTAATTTTGATTTTGGTTCCAATTTTGTGGCTATCCTAAAAGTCTTGGTTTTCATAGAGGGTGACATTGTTTTCTATCATGCAAGATCAAAAGCAAGAAGAGTACAGTAAAGGAAGGTATTATAAACTTGTAAAAGTGTACCTGGTGAGTCTTCTCGTTTTTCCACCTGAAACATTAATATCTTTTCAATAAACATTTATAATTTACAGGAAAGAAAAGACTATAGGTAGATTTGTCATAGGTATGCTAAGTCTTATGTCATAACTTGGTCAGTCCTATTTATTCATTTAGAAGATGTCTTCTTCTAATAAATATGATAGGTTCAATTGTCTACAAAGTGTCCAAAAGACTTGTGAGAAGGTCTAGGGAATACCTAGATATTTCATAACTCTTTTGAACTTTCTTGAGTTCATTTGAACTTAGCATACTCACTAAATAATTAATCCATTTCATACCCTTATGCTCAATAAACATTGATGTTTTAATTATCCCAAAAATAAGTGGGGTAACTATTACTTGATATTTTATTCATAAATTATGGTTTTTAGAGGCAATTTAATTTATGAAAGAATTTAATCAATTTTGATGGGTTTGTAGTGTTTCAAATATGTTTAAAATTAGCTATATTTTCTTTTCTAAACCTTATTAGTCAAATTTGATTAAGCCTGGTCTCACTACCAAGCCCTTAAGACTTAGGTGTGTATATTTATAACTTTTATAAAAGTTGAGTTACATGAACATGATTCTTGTTAATGTATTGTATCATTATTTTATCATCAACTATGGGTGTTGAATTAGTGAGTTATCAACTTCCAAAGTCAATCCCTAACCTTAAAGATCATTTAATTTTATTTTCATCCAAATTAGTATGATTAATAAAATTATAAGCTTATCTTTTAATGTGACAAAAATGAGATGGGTTTCTACCATTTAATCCTTCATGTATTTCAATCATTCAAACATATTTATTAAGATTATCCATTACCCTTTTACCTTTTAAATCAAGCCAAAATGTTTAATTAAGGCTAAATTTTCAAAATTGCACTTTTGTCCCTAAGGCCTTATCACTTCATAATTCATTAAATTTATTTCAAATGACTTTAAAATTTTATATTACCTCACTTATGGGTCAATTAAAGCAGTAGAGGAGAAAATGTGATTTTTCTTAATTTAATTTAATTTACATAATTAATTTTATGTAAAATAGTTATTTTCAAAAAAATTTCAATAACTTAGTAAAATGGAAACATATTTCCCAAAGAAAATTAATGGAGGTTCACATATACCAGAGAACCATCTAGACCAAATTTCATGATTTTTTGAATTTTAATTTAATTATTATAATTATTTCAATTTTTTGGAGTAGTAATTAGATATAAAATATTATTTAATTGCAAAATTATGTTTTATATTTTTTCGTAAATATCTCTGAGGTCAGGAAACCTAGATAATCAAATTTCATGATTTTTGTGATTTATAATTTAATTACTAGAATTATTTTAATGAGAAATTAGGAAAATTCCATTTTAGTCTTTAAAAATTTAATTTTGATTGACTATTTAAAATTTAATATATTTATTTAGAGAGTTAGGAAAATTTCTCCAATTGTTCCTAAATGATTAGGAGGTAATTTGGAACATTTTCATCTTTTTTAATTTATTTTGTGACTTTTATTAATTTTTAATTATTTAAATATTAAAATAATGTTTAAAGATGAAAAAAATATTTTAATTACAATTTTATTTTTCAGGGAATCCTCCGATCACAGAGAACTCCCAAAAATTAAATTGGTAATTTTTTTAGTGTGATTTGGCTTGAAAAATTCATTTAAGTGTTTAAATTAACTTCAATTGAATTGAAAATTTTATAGGAAGTTTCTCTGACCTTAAATTACAATGGAAAATGATTTTTAGGTTATTTTCATTTATATTCAATCTAATTTATTTTTCTTTGGAATTTAGGGCCTAATTACAATTAGTGTTATACTTAATGAGTTAAACCATGTTTACATTTTTCATATGTTCCCCTGGTCATAATGAACCTACCAAAATTTACTTTGTATTTTTTTATTAATATTTTAATTATTATAAATTTTGCACCAAAATAGACAGAATAACTTGAAAAATAGAGATCTCCTGTGACTTTGGCAAAAACAGGGAAGATCCCCCATGACAGAGAGAACAAAAACCCTAAATTTTAAGTCATGGTGAAATGTACATATAAATGGAGAATTGAAATAAGGAATAATATATTTAATTAATTAAAATTAAAATACACATCAAATAAACTTGAAACCAATTTCACATTTTTTTCTCTGTTCACTGAGTAAGAGGGTATTTTTATTTTATTTTTATGATTTGTTTACACCAAGTTATGATTTTTATAAGATCCACTGATTTAAATAAATCAATTAATCCATATTTTTCCACTTAACCACGTCGGCGCCAACTCATCCTACGGCACATTGAAGCTACACGCGTCCCCTTCTGATTGGGCGCCAACTTCTGAGTTAGCCTCTGCTTTATGCACAACAAGTCCGTTCGGCGCAATCCCAGTTCTCCATTTGATACACGCGCGATCTAATGGTCCCTGGTCTTCACCTGGTGTGCACAGAGAACCATCCACACTCTAGACCTAATATCTCGATCGATACTCAATGAAATCACTTTAGGTTTATTTCTAAAGACTCAACTGACCTAGACGAACCTATCTATACGGCTAACCTAGCCAGAAATCAACCCAATGTCCATGGAGAATCAAAACAAACTCAGGAGGGAGAGAGTGTTCAATATCTTTGTCTGAGAGGGGAGGCATCAATCAGATGGTTGTAGTGGCTTCGAATGGTCCCAATGAACCTTTAGATGAAGCCTTTTGCCCTGGTGAAATGTCGGGACCCAAGTTCGGCCAGACCCGATTTCAGGTGTTGATCAAAGTCTGGGATAGAGACTCTCTGTGATGGGGCTTTGATGTGGGAACTTCTTTTTTCAGTGTGGGAATGGTGTGGGTGCAATTAATTTGATTTTGGTTCGGTGTAGAGTGGAAATGGAAAGTGTCCTAGTTCCGACAAGGTTTTGAGCTTCAAAATTAAGCTTAGGAAGTGGGAGAATTGCAGGGAAGTAGGTGGGATGAGCTTAGTGAGGTTGCAATTAGCTTTGGGAATAATTTGGCAGAGTTTACCCTAAGTTTTGTGGACACACCCCTTTTTGGGCGTCAAGGATGGTGGTTTTAATAGAAGAGCTTAGAGGGGTTGCCATGGCGGGGGTTTAGGTGAGTTTAAGTGCTTAGGTGGAGGGCAGCAAAGAGCAATTAACCAATCATGGTGAGACAGCTTGGGTGGGTGAATTTGGTTTTTGTCCATGGGAGGTGGCTCTCGGTATTGGTCCCTCCAGCGACTAGGCCGGCCGGCCAGGGTATGGGAGGGTGGCCATAGGTCAGGTAGCTCAGTGAGAGGTCCATCAAGGCATTAAGTTGGATGGGGGATGGGTTTGGGCAAAGATCCTCATGGTTTAGCCACTTTAGTAAAGAAATCCCCTAATTTGGGGGACCCTTGGTCCATGGCTCAAGTAGATTGGGCTAGGTGGATCTAGGGTGGTTCATAGGGTTCACTTCGTGGTTGTGGTGAGCTTGGTTTGATCAATTTGGCTAGGTTCGTTCAATTTGGCTCATGGGTTCAATTTGGGTGATATGGGTTCAAGTTGGGCTAGGTTGGGTTCAAGCTTGGGTTAGGTCCAATTGATTGTTCAAAATGATGTATATGATTGTCATAAAGTGTTTAGAAGAAGATTGGAGTGGTTTGAATAGGTTTGGGGGATCAATTTGGCTTTATTTGGGTGTTTGGTCAATTTTGGGCATGTTGGGTTAGCTTGGGTTTAGGTTAGGCTAGAGTGGGGCCAAAGGCCAATTGATGGTTTCAAATGATCTATGGGGATGTCTTAAAGATTTTTCAACATTAATTGGGTGTCAATTTTGGGGTGAGGGCATTCAATTTGATGGATTTTGAACATGTAACCAATTTGGGGCAACATTGGGATTTCTTGTATTTGGTTGGACTTGGGTAAGGTTTGAGTGGAAATTTGGGTCAATTAGTGGTTAAAGTCTGTATAGGGGAATGCCATGAAGAGTTTAAAATTCAAAATTGAGGGCAATTGATTGACATTGGTTTTCATTTGGGGAGATTTGGTAATATGGTCACAATTGGGGCTTTTTGGTTTGGGTTCAAACCGGGTCAAATGTGGCTCGATTTGGATTTGAATTTGGTTTCAATTAGGATTAGAGATGTTAAATTAAAGTTTGGAATTGGAATTGGGAAGAATTGAAGTCAATTTGGTGGACATTGGAGGTAATTTAAGCATTTTGGGTCTTAAGGGGAAATTTGGGGCTTTTGGTTAAATTGGGCTAATTTGGTTAAATTGGGTCAATGTGGTGGTTCAAAATTGAAATTGGGAATTTGGAGGGTTTTGGGAATTTTTAGGCTAGTGGGGGTATTTTGGTAATTTTGGGTATTTTGGTAAATTTGACGTGTTTTGGTTATTTTGAGTAGTGAAGAATGTTTTGGGGTGATTTTTGAGGGATTTTGATAATTTTGGTTAATTTTGGGAATTGTGGGCAAAATTAAGGTTTTATGGGTAATATGGTCATTTGGTGGAGTTTAGGGGTAAAGGAGTTAAAAAGTTTGGATTTTTTGTAAAGTTGGGGTTGAGTGAGATTGATGACCCATTTGAGCCATAGACCAAGGGAATTCCCCATTTGAATCTTCCATGTGCACCACGATCATGAAGTCCCTTCGATGCAACAATATAAATAAATAAATAAATAAGTATATATATATATATATATATATATATATATATATATATATATATATATATATATATATGAAAAGCCCTTGGGCTAATTATATTAAAATAAAAAGGATACAAAAAAGTTTGTATGAGAGGGCCCAATAGAGGTGCCCTAACTATACGATACATAAAGCAATAAAACCCCAACAAAAGGAAAGAAAAATCTCAAAAAATGCAAACATGCTGATAACAAGTGTCTATGAGCGAGACAGTTTAGGCCTGCCTCTTCCTCTAGTTCTTGTGGCGGATCCAGATATCATATTATGAAGTATTGTACCATTGTCAAGAGTGACCAGGGTATCATCTATTAATTCTCCAAGCTGAATAGTGCCCCCAGCCTTCTTCCTCAAGTGAGAAGTGTAGGTTCGTCATTCTTCTTCAGAAGACTGGTTTATGATTTCATTAGCCAGTGTAGCATCAGGAGAGGGAAATGCAATCACAGCAATAGGTTCCGGTGCTCGTGAATGATATTCTTCTAATACTTGGGAATCTCCTGCACTCTCAACAGGTAATTCTACCAGTATTAGGGAGTCATCAACTACATCCAAATGATTAATATCAGAACTATAGGTTGTGTTCTGATCAAAATCTTCCTCTGTATTGTAAGCAGAAACCTCCTAAACTGTCCCAGAAGGTGCAGTGTGACAACATCCTTCACCTCCGACACATGACCCTTATCTCCAATCCTAATACTGTCAGAAACAATATCAGCAGCACCATTTTGCACCGTATCCACCATAGGAAAAGGAATCACAGGTAGAGGGGAAGAGGGTATATCATCAGCAGGGGAAGGCTGAACACCTACATTAACACGATCCTAGAGCTCATTTGTTATACGCTTGTGCAGAGAAACAGGAGGAGGGGCTACGGTGGGTCATTGGTGGGGATGTAACTGAAAATAGAATGAAGAGCTATGAACAAACATTCCACAGTGAGAGCAATATTAAGGATAAGGTCCCATCACAATCTCTTGCCAATAGCCCTGATAAAGAGGGCCAATTCAAATGGCCTCTGGAAAAGATTGATTGATGTCTCGTTGTCTCGCTCAACAAGCACACATGCTTCAGATGGCCTGTCTGTATCAAGTGTGGGATTATCGACCTTAAGCGGTGTATCAAAGGCGGTTGCAAGGGTATAAATGATTTAATAATGGAAAAGATGCGCCTTGAGCCCTGGAAATTTAACCCAAACCAGGATAATAGGAGATTCTGATTTAGGATTGAAATCCACGGTCCATTTCAAAATCAACATAACACGATTATCAATCTTTAGAAATTAACATATTTTCTAATAACCACAAGCTTGGGAATCCTATATGAACATTTCCCAATTAGATAATAGCGACAAGAAGCAGCAAGAGTATAAATTTCCACCTCGGTGAGGAACAGAGCAGGTTTACTATTCTTCTTTTCCAACTTTCTAATGAAGGTATAATCACCCCCGAAATCAAGAGCATCATGAAAAGCTTGAAGAAAGAAGCATGATCGGCTACATGATCCATGAGACGAAACCCCTGAGACAGCTGCAGCATAACTTTGAGCCATCCCCCCCCCCCAAATCGCAAAAAATAGCGGAATCCCCAAATTGCCAAAAACGCCGACAAAACTCCCAAATCGCGAAACAATCCAACAGAAAAAATAAGATATAGCAAGATATAGGAGAAAGAAATTTCACCAGTGAACCAGGCCGAAAGAAAGTCTGATGCCTGCGCTCGAGTTCCTGCAGCAGCTTGTGCCATCGAAGCCGAAACTAGCCAGCGAGGCCACTGGAGTCGAGGTCGCCGGAGGAGGTCGTCGGACTGGATCTCACGCAAATCGCCATCAAAGTGTCGAAAACCCTAGGCGGGGTTCCGGTGGAAACGAGGTCGCCGTCCTCTTCCTCTGCATCATGATATATATATATATATATATATATCACCAAAAATTTAATTATTTGTAATTCTCACTTAAATAGTGAAATTAATTATAACATTTCAACCTTTATCTTTCACTTATTCTCAGATATTCAATGATTTGATTATAACATACACAAAAAATACTTAATTCGATAGTTAAATAAATTACACAAAGTATTTGCTTTCTAAACTTACCTCAGCCTTGGTGATGGTAAAGAGAGGTGATGTTAAGCCCTTTACATGCTGAAGCGAATTTAAGGATTCCTAACACAACAGAGTCTAAATCAACCATAAAATACATCATTTTTAAACTTAATAACAAAATTATTTCTAATCAATTATTTTGTGATTCTCATGTCTCCCCAAACAATATCATAAAGTATATATAAATATAAAAGAATTAGGCCATATATAAACATCATATATACAGAGCTTTCAAAACGGTTTGTTGTTCGCCAACAGCTTGTGTTTGGCTCATTCACTAAGTTAACGAGTTGAACACAAACAAAAACTTGTTCATTCATGTTCTACTCGTTTTAGCTCAAAATACTACTCATCAATTACATTTATATATATATATATATATATATATATATATATATATATATATATATATATATATATATATATATATATATATTGATTAGTAGTATTTTTAAAAATTTAATTGAATAAAAGCCTACAAAGAGTTATAAATAATTAAAAGTACTAATTAAGAAAATAGAATAAAAATTACTAAACTTAATTCAAACGATGTTTTAAAATAAATAATATTTTTAAATCTTGCTCCAACCTTTAACATCTTATATCTATGTGATTAATGTTGTCAAAACGACCCTTTGTTCGTGAACAGCTCGTGTTCGGCCTTCAAAGCAAATGAGCCGAACACACTTTTTGAGCTCGAAATATAAACGAGCCCTGGGCTCGCTCGTGTTCTGCTCGTTTACACCCCTACACACACACACACATATAATTATTGAGTAGAATTTTAAATAAAATTAAATGGCTACAAGGCTAGAAAGATTTATAATAAATTAGAATTAATAATTAAAAAATAAGATTAAACAATATTAAATTATAGTTAAATGATGTTTTATATAAATAATAAGATTTAAATATCGCCCCAATACTTAACATCCTACGACTGGGTGACTAGCGTGGTCAAAATGACACTTTGTTTGTGAACAGCTCGTGTTCGGCTCGCTAAGCAAACGAGCCGAACAAAAAAAGTGGTATTTTTTAACGAGCCAAACATGAGCTGAACCTGGGCATGTTCGTGATTGGCTTATTTACACCTCTAGTAGCTAATATCTTTTATATCTGGGGTTTTGAATAATTTGTACTGTGTCATTGCCTCCTCTAACTAAAGAAAGGTATTTCGTACAGCTTAATTTATAAAAATTAATGTCGGGCAAATTCAGGTCGGGTCGAGCTCACGTGGCAATTCTTTATTGAAGTCTAGATGTAAACAAACATACGGACTTCACACATAATATTATTCCTCAATTTAGTAGTATTGGCAATTCTTTATCTATCAAAAGGAGATAGGAGTATTATTAATATTGAAAAAACTAACTCAACGTATTGTGTGTGTGTGTGTGTGTGTGTGTGTGTGTGTGTGTGTGTGTGTGTGTGTGTGTGTGTGACATTTCTATTATTTTTGAAAATTTAACAAGTTTGGTCGACTTGGTAACAAACTTATGAGTCAAGCTTTCTTAGCCTCAATCCTGAGCTTGAGCTCATCAAGGCTCAGCACGTTGGCTCAAAGGCTAGTTACTTCGATTGCTCTCATTTCAATTTTATTTGAGCTTGTAAATTGGCTCGGAAGTTTGTTATTAGTACTGCAAGCCGAGTAGACGCTTGCATTTTTAGAAACGAGCTAAGCACGAGTTGAGCATGACTCGATATCAGTGCTACTCGTTCACAACTCAATACATATTTTCCCCCTAATTTAGTAGTATTGTTCATCAAATTTATTGATGTTGTTGTTGTTGTTGTTGTATCGACTCAAATTTGAACTTAACTAACAAAATTTTTTCTAATGAATTTTCTTGTGATTCTCATCTATCCCCTAAAAATAGGGTCTTTTTGTAGGTTTTCTCTTTTAATCCTGCGTGCAAAAAATATATTAGAATTCTTCAAATATTATCTCAACGAAAATATAAACGAAAAGACATACAGATCACCCAAATTTTGCTATTTATAAATTGACCATTTACTTTCATCTACTTTTCAAATTCTCACTCAAATATAAAAAATTTATTGTAACACCCAAATCCATATTTCCATTTTTATCAAATTCTCAGTAATTTGATCCTGACAAACATAAATATATTGGTTCGGTAGTCCAGGAAAATCACCTTGGTGGCAAATTTGTAAATATCAATGTTTCAATTGACATGTTTATAATTATCCCAAAAAATAAGAAAAAAATTTAGAAATATTTACATAGATATAACTTAATTCCTATGTATTTAGAAATGTAACATCTAAACTTCATTTTTAACATATATGACATCTTATATTCATGATAAAAGTTTATTTTAGTATTTATAAACCAGAATGATGCAATTTTTAGTGTGATATGAATGATTTGCGTGGTATGAATGTAAGAAATTAAAGTGTTAGATATATAAATACATTCTCGTTTATATATATATATAAATATATATATAATTTTGGTTTATGTTATATTCTTGAAAAGATTCATAATTTTAAAATTCTTTTTTGCTCGATTTATTTTATTACCAAAAAAAAAATATACTTAAAAATATTAATTTAAAAAAATGACAAGTAAGGACTAATTTGATCATTTACTATAATTTTTAAAAAAATATTAAAATATTTTCTTACGTTGTCAAATTAGTGTCATGCTTTAAATGTTTTTTAGCTTCTCACTACAAATGAGAAACTTTATGATATACATCTTTTTGTTGTAAGGTTTAAGTCATTTATTTTTTCATTTTCCTAATATATCAAAAATGACTTTCTTATATATTTCATTATGTT
Organism: Papilionanthe hookeriana x Papilionanthe teres; assembly: GCA_022702705.1. Classification (NCBI taxonomy): domain Eukaryota; kingdom Viridiplantae; phylum Streptophyta; class Magnoliopsida; order Asparagales; family Orchidaceae; genus Papilionanthe; species Papilionanthe hookeriana x Papilionanthe teres. The sequence continues at coordinate 52,962,929 of CM040438.1, read as the reverse complement.
CGAATTTTATTATAAAATGATGAAAATTTTATTTTTAGAACTTACATATTATTCTCATTCTAAAAGATAGTATACAATTATGCAAATATCTTATATTTTATGTCAGACTAATTACTTACGTTATTTAAATTTCTAGCAGCTCGAGGAATTGGTTTTACACAAAAAATTTTATTACAAATTGTGACAAATATGAAGTTCATAGAATAAGAACAAATACAAATTTTACATAAATTAGAGAACTTACAAGATAGAAATAACACAGATAAATTATTATCTCAACTGGTCCAACTCACAATCAAAGATCAAGTTGAACACCTTGAGCAAAATCAAATGTTGAATACCATCGCAATAAAAAAAAATTGATCATTCATACCGCTCTTGCAATGTCACCCTTGTCTAACATGAAGGGTAGACTGCAAGTGCATAATGAGTTGACTGCACGATATTGGCAAGCAACTCAACAATCATATGCTAAAATACGTGAATTGATCTTGTCAAAACACATTAAACAACAAGTGAGATTTATAGTAGATGCTATCAAGTTGCAAACGGGAAATGAAATCTTCAAAGGATGGCATGAATTATAATGGTATGCTGGCTTTGACGACGACTCTCCTAAGATTCAAGATATTAGAATGGGCGCCTTCAGTGAAGCTTGCCAATTTAATTGTGACATTCGTGATGTTGGCATGCTAAACCATGTTGACATGCAAGTAGAAGATGCGAATTGGGCTAAAGCTTATAAAGTGCCAAGAGAGCGTTTGAAGAACAAGTTACGAAGATTTACCCTCAAATCTATTGCTGCATTAAACTATGTAAGAGCTTATGGTCTCGGAATTTGTTTGTTACCTGCAACAAATTCATTAACACGTGTCGAATGGGCTTTTATAATCGCTCAACCAAACAAAACACATTTTCATGCCGTGAATTAATTTCAAGTGGATCACCATCAAGCTTTGATCTCAATTTGCACAAATATTTTGGCGATGTTTGGGTTATTCCATTTTTCAAAAAATCACACATTCAAGCCTAACAACATTAATATGAATCGCATTTGCACATCCTACATTAATGCTCTAAGGACGATTGTGAACTCTATTTACATTAATTCAATTTTAGCTCATAAAGTGGTAAGTCTGTGCTGGTCCACATCCATTTAGTTTGGCACAAACTTACTGGACAGTGCGGGTTATGGGTCATCAAGGCCTCTTAAGAGCCTCACTTGCATTAAGATTGGATGTAATTCAACCACCAGTACAAAAATTAATGATATCAAATGCTGCGAGGCATCAGTGGGTAACTATTTCTGTTGGTATGATTGTTGATAAATTCTTCAGTGGTGGTTATGATGCGATGTAGGCACAAATTAAGCACATCAAAACAAATCCACCATCTTATTCTTCCCTACATCGACTGTATGGAATTCCAGAACAATCATTCATTAATATTAATGTTGCAACACATGTTGAAGCTATGCTGCCAACAATTTATGGATATATCATGAATGTTCCGGACATCCAAAATGACAAGAAGAATGACATAGAGCTTGCTCAATGTCTACGCAATATAGAGCATAATAAAAAGTGGTTATCAAACATGTGGGTAAATACGTGGCAAATATGCTAGCAGTGTCAATGTGAGTTACTTAATTGAGTGCATTTTTAATAATAGATTATTAACATGAAAATAATTTAATAGAAGCTACCAAAATTTTCTCGTTTTAATAAAATACTTTTACCTCAACGTGGTTTGACTTCCTGCTTACCAACTTCTCTTTGGAGGTTGTTTAACGTTCTTTCAACATCACCTGTGATGGGCGAGGTTGAACACAACTGTAAGTATTAATTTGGTTGATTTGGAAGAATGGTTTACAACAAAAAATAATAATTTTAGCTACATTCTCTTACAACAATTTGGTGATGATCCTATTTTCAACTTGGAACTCGACCTCGACCTCAATCTTCTTCATGAATCTTAGGTTCCAGAATCTGATCTGCCACCTGATGTCTTCCATTCTTCTCAATCCTCCTCTATGGTTTCACCTATGAGTGCTAATGCGGTGGTGGTTGTTAAGGAGGATGATGATTATTTCCGAAAAAAATAGAAAAGGTATGCTTAATTCAAACTTGTTCAATTGTTTATTCAAACCTTAATACTTGCATTTCATTTTATTTTTAAGCTTATATTTTGTTTAAAAAGAAAAAAAAACATTTGTATTGGAGCCATATATAAAAAAATTTGTTGTAATTTAGATAAGTTTATAATTTTTAGTTTATCTTTATGTATCAAATCTTGCAAAATCTTAAACCCCATTTTAGTAAATTCTATTGAAATTACGGGATTTGGAGAAGCAACGCGTGAAAGAGGATCAGAGAAAATGGATGAACAAAAGTATGAAGTTGTTTGATATCATGATTTTCTTTGACTTTAAATCTAAAAATCCTACAAATCTTAGATATCTTTTTATTTTCTTTTGCAGGAGTGTGCATTGTAAACCTTAATACTTGCATTATATTATTTTCTCAGTTGAGTTGGAATATGACTCTTGTATCTGTGAAATAAGTTCAAAAGTTGTAATTTCATTTCCTTGAATATATATTTGGCTTTGCTTTGTCGCATGACATTTGATATTTTATACTGATAAAATATCCATTTTCTATTAGAATAAAAATATAAGTCCACTTTCTCTTAGAGTTTATCGGAGATGTTAACATTTTTCTTTTGAAACATATGGTTTTATCTTTTGTAGTTGAAGAGCATAGGTTTTAAGAAAATAATTACCCAACTTTTATATCTACTATACGTGATCTGTATTTTAATTCAAAATTTTGTAGCATCTCTAAATTTCTGGTCTGACCCAAAATTAACCCGACACAAAATCGATTTACCTTAACATATCCTGAATCTTAAATGAGTTAGAAATTCTAACCCAAATTTGACCAACCTTCACCCAACTAATCTAAACTGAACTCTTATAACTCGTTTAACATATGACATGCTAGTGACTCAGCAGTGTTAGGGAAACGTATATAAATGCTTTTATTTATTTTTTTAGGGCATTTGGGCAAATGTATTCACAAATATAGATACACCGCAATATAAGGCCCCAAGATTTTCTATCAAATGTCAAAGCTCCATGCTGGTCACAGAAAAGATTCCAAGTGGTGTTCACATCTTAAAATAGTGGCATTCGCAATTCTTTGTCAATCAGAAGGGGATAAAAAACTAACTCAATGTACAATATATAAATGCCATTTTTGTTATTTTTGATAATTTAATATATGATATGGACTTGATAACAGGCTTAGAAGTCAAGTTTATTTAACCTCAAACTTGATTTTGAGCTCGTCGAGGCTCAACTCGTTGGCTCTCAATTGAGCTTTTTCTATGAGCTCTTATTGCACTTTTATTTGAGCTTATAAATCAGCTCACGAGCTTATTGTATTTTTCAAATGAGTAAAGCTCGAGTTGGGCTTGACTCGAGATCGACACTACAACTCGAGCTCGACAATACTAGTCCAGAAGAAAAAAATTTTACTTCTATATTAATTAAAATGGTTCCAAAATTTATCCAACTTATTTTGATATGAATGTTATATAGACTTTTAATATTACTAACACTAATCTCAAAGCAATTGGCCTTTCAAGCATATTCTAATATGGGTCATAGTAATTTTTTTTTTCCATCAACATCTAGTAAAATTTAAAAAGTGCAAAATTATTTCTATTAAATTATATTGTGATTCTCACCGATTCAAAAAATTTAAAAAAAAAAAGATTTTTTTGTCTATTTTTTCTTTTACTCCGCAAAAATTCAATTTCAAATTCTTTAAATGTAATCTCTGTTAAAATTAAAGGCAATTACATACAGATCACTATCTACAAATCAATTATCCATTTTCAAACCCTCACTCAAATATCAAAATTCATTAAAGAACCCCAACTCATATCTTTCCTTTTTATCAAAATTTTGATCATGCAATGCATAAATACATCCGTTTGGTGGATCAAAGAAATATTTGCGTATGTAATACGCACGCAGAGATGTGTGTGCATGAAGATTATTCAGAGGTTATAAGAGGAGTTAAAACCCCCAATACCCTCTTCAATAACACAATTTAACCCCTTGTAACATCTGAATAACCTTCAGACACACGCATCTCTACGTGCATATTGCGTACGCAAATATTTCTCATCTGGTTGATCAGATATTTATTTTAGAAAAATTTTATATATTTTTATATCACTATTTTAACATTAAAATAAAAATAATTATGATTCCAATATCTGAATTTTAATTTATATTATATCATTGAAAAATTTATCAATTTAACAATTTCTTTTTACTCAATTTACTTTATTTGACTGAAAAAAAATTATATTTAAAAAATTAGTTTAAGAAAAAATATATATTAAACAATAAGAACTAATTTAATCATTTACTAAAAATTAAGAAAATACTTTTTTTTGGACACTTACATTAGCAAATTGCTGCTAGATATGTAATTATTAAAATTATTAAAATTAGTGCTAGATATGTAAATCTATAAAAGTTGGGTGGTACTTGTGTAAACGTCCTACAAAAAATTACCCCCCTTTCGTCCTTCCCTGTTTTTATTGTGTTCCCACAAGTAGGGGTGTAAACGAATAGAACATGAATGAACAGAGTTTGTGTTCGTGTTTGGTTCGAAATTTAGTTTGTTTGAAATAAGCTCGTGTTCGAAATTGTTCATGAAGTCATTGTTAGTGTTCGTTTCTTAACGAACGAGTCGAATACGAGCCGAACACGAGTTGTTTGTGAACAATGATGTTTAAGAATTTTCCTAATCTGAATTTGCCATAATGAAATAAAATCACCGACTCAATTTATATGATGGAATGTTTTAAAATGTGGTAAGTTATTGTACCAAGTCAGATTGTATTGTTTGTGTACTTTATTGCCTCTATTTTCAGGTTCAAGTTACTTTTCTGTGTCAAGTATCTAGAGGTTTGTAGAAGTATTGTCAATCCGGCGATTCCATGTCTCATGCTCTTTCTTACTAGTTACGGGTATCATCCTCTCGTACTTCATTGAGGATTAACGATCTTTTATTGTGCTTGTTTTGGTGATAACTATAAATGCTTCACTTATGCAGTAAATATTGTGCTTTTGATATTTAGTGAATAAAGTTTAAGTGCATTTACATAGATACCACCCAAGTCACATGTATTTACATATCTAAAACTTAAACATTATTTTCTTTTATATTTATATCACCCAAATCTTTCATATCAGATAAAAAATTATTGTCATTTTAAAATTTAAAATGTGTAAGGTGGTATGCATCTAAAATAAAAGTTTAGATGTTAGATACGTAGACACATAAGAGTGGAATGGTTTGCATGTAAATCTTAATGTGCATAGTAATATATTTATGTTCTTGAACGTTTGAAGTTTTCTGGGTACTTTAAGAAGTGAAACTGATAAATTTTGTTTAAAGGGACACATTTGCCTGCATGTTTATGTGCTTGCCTGCTCGAAGTTGAGGATACTTTGAAAGAAAAGATAACTTGCCATCATTGTATTAGAAAAGACGGTCATATTTATATTGTGTGATTTGTAAGGCCAAAAAAACCCACCAGTAGAAGTGTCGAACCAGGCCCACCAGCCAAAGTGGCCAAACCAGGCCCGCCAACAGAAGTGGTCAAAGTAGATAAATGAGGCTTGTATTAAGAAATATTTGTCCGTTCAATATTTAATGGGCGTCCAATTTTCGAGGTCAAGCTCGTTGCCCAAGCCCAAAGGATGATCATCACATCACCGACATCGCGTTACGCACCAGGTGTAGATCTTGTCTACATTAAAGCCTTCCCATCAAGGATGTTAGCGGAAAGCCAGTCGGCGAAGCTAGAAACACTGTAGTTATTATTTTACGATTAATTGCCCCTTGTATATAAAAGAAAAAAAGAAGAGAGAAATAGGGGACTCACATGCTCTCAAGGATCTCTCTCTCTCTCTCTCTCTCTCTCTCTCTCTCTCTCTCTCTAGAGACTTGAGGCATCTTTGTGGAATCGCCTGTCCTTGACTGATCAGAGATCAGAAAAGACTCCATTGAGAATTTTCATCCATATTTCTATACGCCGTACTTCAGGTTCTTCTTGAATTCCATAGTCATAAAGGAACTTCTATCGGATTGTATGTGTTCACGGACTACGATCCAAATGGATTAAAAAAGATGTTAGATATGTAAATACATAAGAATTGAGTGGTATGTATGTAAATCTTTAAGACACAGACTATCGTATTGTTGTTCTTATATATTTGAAGTTTTTTGGATACTTCAGAAATGGGGAACAGATAAATTGTGTTAGAGGTATTTTTATGTGTTTGTTTGTTTGAAGTTGAGGATATAGGGAATTCATCTTTGTTGCTTCTTTTTTTTTTTTGTTTTTTTTTTAATTTGGCATATCAATGATTTACATATATACCACTCAATTCTTTTATTGTTGCATATCTAACACCTAAAGTTTAATTTTTACATTTATTATCAACTTATGTATGAAAATGAGTTAAAATTAAAAAATGTGTGCTCTAATCAAGCCTATATATGAATCAACTCAAGCTTCACAATAGAGCTTGAGCCAAAATTGATCTTGTTGAGCTCTATATTCAAGCTTGACTTGACTCATTCGCACCCGTAATCAGAGTAATTTCTATATCTATTTATATGACATACAAATTTCAAAAGTATATAAAAAAATATTAATGTTAATTTTAAAAATAAAAAATATGTTTTATCAAGTATATTTTTCAATATAATTTTATTTTAAAATATTCTAAAAATAAATATGATTATTTTAATGTTGAATATATAAATTTATAAAAATTATGTGATATATAACAATAATCAAGATTAATAATATATAAGTATTCTGTTTACAAAAAACCAAACAATTTCTTAATATTTTGAATGCCCTACAATTAGAATATACTACATTTCTCTTATACTATATTTTTTCTTCGGCCATCCTAATAAGCTATTTTATGAGAAAAAAGTGTATACATATTATAATTTTGATTTAAAAGATTCATAATTTTCGTATTCTTTTTGGCTCGATTTATTTTATTACTAAAAAAAATTATACTTAAAAAATATTAATTAAAAGAAACTAATTTGATCCAGTAAAGACTAATTTGATCATTTACTATAATATTAAAAAAACTATTAAAATATTTTCTTACATTACCAAATTAGTGTCATGTTATAAAAGATTTTTAGCTTCTCACTACAAATGAAAAACTTTATGATTTACATCTTTTTATTGTAAGGTTTATGTCATTTTTTTTTTCATTTTTCTAATATATCAAAAATGATTTTCTTATATATTTCATTGTGTTTGAATTTTGTTATAAAATGATGAAAATTTTATTTTTAGAACTTATATATTTTTCTCATTCTAAAAGATAGTATACAATTATGCAAATATCTTATATTTTATGTCAAACTAATTACTAACGTTATTTGTATTTCTAGCAGCTCGAGGAATTGGTTTCACACAAAAAATAACATTAGAACTTGTGGCAAATATGAAGTTCATGGAAGAAGAACAAACACAAATATTACATAAATTATAGAACTTACAAGATAGATACAACACAAATAAATTATTATCTCAACTGGTCCAACTCACAGTCAAAGATCAAGTTGAACATCTTGAGCAGAAATCAAATATTGAATATCGTATATCGGTCGTTAAAGCGTCATGAAGGGTTTTTAAAATATATATAGTTTTATGAAATAAGGTTTTGATTTAATTTAATGTATAAGGATTTTTTTAAAATAATAGTTTAATTTTGAAGAATACGAAATCAAACTGATCTCATATAAGCGATAGTTTAAATAATCGAACATTTCACTACAAGGTATGTATCTATCCCGAAGAATCATTGCATGGCTTGGGGTGAGGCTTGATAAAATAAACTAAAGAATTCATGACATCCGTTTGGTCTGTGAACCATTGTTGACCGACAATTTCCTCTATCTAATATGAAGGAATTAGATCGGTTTATATTAATCTGGGGTCTTTAAGTTTCCTTTAAAGGCAATCCCCTATAGTTAATTACATCTTAGATAACCGAAGTCACCTAAGAAAACTCTTGATATAGATCATGAAATATTGTACTCATGACTTCCAAAGGGTATGGTTCTTCAAGAAAATGTGGTAGTAGGAAATCTAATAGGTGAGTGTCTTAAATTTCAGAACAACTTTTGTAGGAATCTAAAGGAAGGAAAGACTAGGGGAAAGACATGGATCCAAGAGAGATCTTAGTGTTTTCCCCAACTATCCTATGGTTTGGCTTCAATTTGGGATATTTATTTGATGTTTCATCCTGTCAATTTTATTATTTAGGACTTATATTCACCTGACACTGATCATGTGACTAACCTGGAAGATAGGAGGGTTTATGTCATACCCGATGACAGCCTCAGAATCCTAAAACAAGTTAGGGCTTATGTTGCACAACGTGGTTATGCAAAGACCTAAAGAGATAAAGTGAGGGTTTATGCTGCATTAGACAAGTTACCTCGAAGTCCTATGACTTATTATTTTAATTTATAAGGAGTTTTGTTGTTGAAGATGGCTGTGCTGCCCAACATGCATGCTTCGAGCTCCTCGTCGTAGCAGATTTAGTTTAAATAAGTGTCAATTGTAAGAAAAGAGAAGTGTTATATATTAAAAATATTTAAATTGAGGTGTCTTATTGTTTTATTAGGGGATTATTAAAGTTGATTATAATGACACTGGTTAAAATCTCACGGTTTCATCATCCCGACACCACTATTTTCATCGGATTCACTTAGTCCAAATGAATTTGCTAAACTCAACTGAAGTGAATTTTACACTTTCATTTAGACCATGAGAAATCCCGTTAACAACCGTAGGTTATATCTTCCGAGGGATTCCCGATCATCCAATAAGATGTTTTAATTTAGTGGAAATTATGATTTTTGTTTTGTTTGTGATTAAATTTTGAGTTGTTTTAAATTTTGACCGTTGTGATGGTGAATTTTATCTTGTCTTGATTTTTAATTTTGACTTTGATTCTGGTTTTGTGACTATTCTAAAAGTTTTGGTTTTCATGCAGGGTAACATTATTGTTTAACATGCAAGCTTATAAGCAAGAGAAAGGCAAAGAAAGTGCGGGAAAAGAAAGCGCTGTAAACTTGTAAAAGTGTACCTAACGAGTCTTCTCGTTCCTCCACCTGAAACTTTAGTATCTTTGTAGTAAACAATTGTATTTTGCAGGCAAGTAAAACCTTATGGATAGGTTCGTCACAGGCATACCAAACCCTATGTCATAACTTGGTGGGTCCTATTCATTTATTTATGGAATTTCTTCATTTAATATATATGATAGGTCCAGTTGTCCTACAAGGTGTCCAGAAGATTTGTGAAACGGGACTAAGAGTTACCTAGACATTTCACAATACTTTTGAGCTCCCTTGAGTTCATTTGAACTTATCATAATTATTAAATGATTCATCCTTTTTTATATCCTTATGCTCGATGAGCCAATGTTTTAGTCATCCCGAAAGGTGGGGTAGTTATCATTTGGTATTTTACTTAGAAATTATGTAAGTGGGGCCTTTAGAGGTAAACTTAATTTATGGATGAATTTATCAATTTTTGATGGGCTTGCAATGTTTCAAAAGTAGTTCTGGATTAACTGTGTTTCCTTTTCTATTTCTCATTAGTCAATTTTCAATTAAACCTAGCTCACTACTAAACCCTTAAGATTTTAGTAGGTATATTTATGTCTTTAGAAAATAGAATTAAATGACCTTCATGATTATGATTCTTATCAAAATATTAAATTATCATTTAAATATTAAATGAGGGTTATTAAATTAGCAGAATACTAACTTCCAAAATCAACCCCTAACCGTAAGGATCTTTTAATTTAGTTCTCTTCCAAATTATGAGGAGTAATGAAATTATAAATTTTATGTGACAAAAATAAAATGGGTTTCTACCTTTTACCCTTTTATATTTCAACCATTCAAACATAATGATTAAGATCATTTATTGCCCTTTTCCCATCTTAATTATACCTAAATATTGATTAAGACTAAATTCTTCAAAAATTAAAATTTTACCCCTAAAGGCCTTTATCACTTCATAATTTTTAAAATTTAACCCAAATAACTTTGAAATTTTTATAATACCCCACTCATGGGTTAATTAAAATATCAGAGAAGAAAATGTGATTTTCCAAATCTTAAGTTAATTTATATATTTATTTTATAGCAAAATTAGGAATTTTTAATAAAAAATCAATAACTTGTCCAAAACAAGACCTTTGGCTTTCAAATTTTTATTAAAGGTAAATCTAGACTAGAGGACCACTTGGACCAAATTTCATGATTCTTTAAGCATTAATTTAATTATTAAAATTATTTCAATTTTTAGAGTATTAATTAAATATAAAATATTATTTAAGTTGAAAATTAAGTTTTGTATTTTTCTTAAATCTCTCTAAGGTCAGGAAACCCAGAGAACTAAATTTCATATTTTTCTAATTTTTCTTTTAATTATTAGAATTATTTTAGTGAAAATTTAAGGAATTTCCATTTTAGCCTTTAAAAATTGATTTAACCCTTTAAAAATTAATATGTTTTCTTAGAATATTAGGAAAAATATTCCAATTGTTTATAAATGCTCAGGAGGCAACTTAGAACATTTCCAACAATTTTATTAATTTTATGATATTTGTGAATTTTTAATTATTTAAATATTAAAATAAGGCTTAAAAATGAAAATTTTATTTTAATTACACTTTTATTTTTTTAAGTCTCCTCTAATCTCAGAAAACTCTCAAAATTAATTTGGTAAATTTTTTAAGCATATTTTAGTTATTATAATTATTTAATTGCCAAAACTGTGTTTTAACTTGAAAATTCATTTAGGTGTTCAAATTAACTCCAATTGATTTGAAATTTTTATAAGGGGTTCCTTTGACCTTAAATTATAGTGGAGAATAAAAATTAATTTATTTTTATTTATATTTAGTCCAATTTATTTTTACTTAATTTTTAGATTTTAATTACCATCAGGGTTGTACTTAATGAGTTAAACTAAGTTTTTTTTCTATGGTTCACTAGTCATAAGTAACCTACCAAAAATTATTTTGAATTTTTTTTATTAATACATTATTTATTATAATTATTTTACCAAAACATACACAATAGTTTGAAAAACAGAGATCTCTATCTAGAGATATCCTCTAACATTGGAAAAATCAGGGAAGGTTCCCTAAGACAAAGGTAACAACATACCAAAATATCAAGCCATGGTGAAATGTATAAGCTAATGGAGAATTAAAAGACTCCAGACAGTATTTAATTAATTAAAAATAGGACATTCATTAAATAAACTTCAAACCATTTCCACATTATTCTCATCTGTTCACTGAGCACTAAGGTATTTTTTTATTTTTATGATTTTTTACACAAAGTTATGAATTTTTAAAGTTGGATTGATTTAAATAATTCAAACAAATCATATTTTCCCACTGAAACACACGACACTGACTGGATCTTCGGAAGCTACCAAAGACCATGCACCGCGCTCCTATTCGACGCTGCCATCTGGCTAGATGTCCATGCGGCCGCGCTTTAAGTATCTGATCTCCGTCTGACTCCAACCTAGTCGTCCAAGCATTACACGCACAATCGAACAGCGCTCCTTCATCATCTTCGACTGGTTCATCTTGAGAGCTGTCCACCTTTTAGACCTAAGAACTAGAACTAGACTCAACCAAATCACACGGGGTTTGTTCCTAGAGCTTCATCTGACATAGAAGAACCTATCTATAGGATTTAAACGGTATGAAATACAATATACACTTATGAGGGAGAAAGAATAGCTCGGGAGGAAGAGTGAGATCAATACCTTTATCTGAGAGGGGAGGCCTCAATCAGATGGTTGTGGCAGCTTCGATTGGTCCAAACGAACCTCCAAATGAAGCCTTTTGCCTTGGTGAATTCTCTAGACCCGATTTCAGGTGTTGATCAAAGTCTAGTGCAGAGGCTCTCTGTGATGGGGCTTTGATGGGGGATCTTCTTCTTTCAATGCTGTGAAAGTGTGGGTGTAATTAATTTGAGTTTGGTGCACTGTGGAGCTGTGATGAAGTTTGTCCTGGTTCCTACTGAGATTTTCAGTGGATAAATTGCTCTCAGGCAGGGGGAATCAGAGGGGGAAAATGGTTGGAATGAGCTTAGGGAGGTCTGGAGAGGCTCTGGTGAGGTTTTGACAGAGTTTCCATAAGAAATTTTTAGCACATGGATTTTCGCTGTGAGGAGTAGTTTTATAGCCATGGCCAATTGGCTAAGCTCAGGGCTTGGCTTTGGGTGCTTTAGGCCGATTAGGGTGAGGGAAGAGTAGTGTCATTGATCACTGAGGGGATGCCTCACTAACAAAGCTCAATTTTGAACATTAAGGGGTATGAGGGTGCTCAGGCTGAGCTATATTGGTGGCTAGGGCTGCCAACAAAAACATGGAAAGTGGCTGGCAGGCTGATGCGAGGTAAGAGAGGAGTTAATGAGGTTAATTACCTGCCATAATGGGTTTTTTGCTTGGAGAAATGGGTTAAGTCAAAAGGTGAGGGAGAGTTGTCCTTGGTGAAGGACCTTTGGTCCATGGCTCAATGGACTTGGGTCTAGTGGGTTTTGGTTGGTCTTTGGGGTCCCAAGGTGGGCTACCATGGAGTCAATTTGGTCAACTTGGTTCAATTTAAGTGAAATTGGGTCATGGGTTCAATTTAGGTCACATTGGGTTTAGGTTGGACTAGGTTTGGTTTGGACTTGGGTTAGACCCAATTGATTGTTCAAAATGATGTATATGATTTTCATAAAGTGTTTGAAAATTTGGGGGTTCAATTTGGCTTGATTTGGGATTTTGGTCAATTTGAGGCAAGTTGGATTAACTTGGGTTTAAGTTAGGCTAGGGTTGGGTCTAAGGCCAATTGAAGGTTCTAAATGGTCTAGGGGGATGTTATAAAAAGTTCCAAACATTAATTGGGTGGAAATTTTAGGGTTAGGGCACTCAATTTGGGGAATTTTGGGCATATGGCGGGTTTTGGACTTTAAGTAGGTTTGGAAGAGGCTTAGGCTCAAATTGGTGGCAATTGAATGTTGCAATTGGTTTAAGGAAATGTCATGGGAAGTTTAGAATTCAAATTGAGGGGAAATTGATTAGCATTAGGTCAATTTGGGGGAAATGGGCCACTTGGTCAAAATTGGGGATTTTAGATTTTAAGTGAAATTGAACTCAAATGTGAGTCAAATTGGGTTTGGATTTGGTTTAGATTGAGGCTAGAGATGTTGAATTAATGTTTGGAATTGAAATTGGGTAATATTGGGGTCAATTGTGTTTAATTTGGGCACTTTTCTGTTAAATGAGTTAAATTGAGCTAAAGTGGTCAAATTGGGTCATGTGGTAGTTGAGAGAAATGAAATTGGAAATATTTGGGAGGTTTTGGAAATTTTTGGGAATTTTTGAAATTTTTAGATTTTTAGTTTAGGAAGGGTATTTTTGTAATTTTGGGGATTTTGGGGGTATTTTGAAAATTTTGGTAAATTTGAGTAATCATGGTCAATTTGAGTGGTGGGGAATATTTTGAAATAAATTTTGGAGAAAAATGGGTAATTTGTGTAATTTTTGGTAAAATTGAGGTTTAGGGGTATTTTTAGGTAGATTTAGGGGCGAAGGGGTCAAAAATCAAAACTTTGGAAAAATTGAGGTTGGTTGGAGGTGAGTAGTAATAATAAATTGTTTAGATTGAGCCATGAACCAAAGGTAACCCTCTTTTGGTCCTCTATGTGTTGGTACTAATAAAACCTTTAGCGTTGGGCTAAGAGCTTGGAGAAAACCATACACATGAGTTTCCACAGAGTTAGGGGGCTAAGGTGGGATATTCTTTGCTTGGGTTTGTGAGTGTAAATTGTGTTTATTATGCAAGCTCCGGACCTCCCAGGGTAAATACTAAGGTCTGACCACCTATAGGAGACTTCCCCTGGGCTTCCTTATGTTTGGTCTCTTCCTCCCAAAAGCTGGAGGTTAGGCCTTAAGCATATAAAAACTCCCAGTGAAGTGAGAAAAGTTTGAATTTCTAAGGGGGAGGGTTCCAAGACTAGTCTTCTAAGAAATTCACTAGGAGAGTCCTATGGCTAGACCCTAGGCTATTCTAAAGAAAGACTAGACCTCGACCAAAAGTGAGGTCAACAAATTGACCCCAATAGGTGCGGTGTGCTGGGCAAGCCCACTGCATGTATTGGTGTTGACCGATTAGATCAACAAAACCAACACAGCTGTCTGAGTCAAAACTCAAGACAAAACATAGAATTTAATGAGGAAGTTTCCGCTGGGGATTATTCGGTTGAAACCTTCAAGTCTCGGAACTCCTGTTGGGGAAGGAAAATGGAATACCTTCATGAGAGAAGCTATGGATTTCAGGCCTCCAAACTCTTAAGGAGTGCGACCAGAATTGATTTGATTTTAGATTTTGGATTTAGAATTTGAAATTGATTTAAATTTCAAATTTTGATTTTGACTTTGACTTTAATTTTGATGGAAATTTCTGGATTTGTGGAATTTTGAGTTTTAATTTTTAACTTCGTGGGAAATTTTGAGTTTGAAGTGAGTGCAGAGGGGAAATCGAAATTTCAGTATCAATCTTAGAAGGTGTGAGTCAGAATTTAAATGCTGATCCCAAAAGATGAGAACTAGAATTTAAGGACCAGCCTCGGGAATGAGGATTAGAATTTCGGTACTGATTTCAGAAGATGGGAGTCAGAATTTAAGTACTGATCCTGAAGGATGAGAACTGCAATTTAAGTAACATCCTCGGGAATGAGAATTAAGATATCAGAATTTAAGTATGATCTCGAATGATGAGAACTAGAATTTAAGTACCAGCTTCGGGAATGAGAATTGAGATTTCGGTACCGATCTCGGAATTTCGTGGGTGTGGAAACTTTTCTTGGAAGGAAAATGGAAGGTTAGGGAATTTTGGGGAATCAGACGACTAAGTTCTGATTTCGGAATTTTAGGGAAGGCAAAAAATTTCTCGGATAGTAGGATTTCTATGTTTGAAGAATTAAAATTATTTATGAAATGAATAGAAAAACATAATTCCTAACTTGATTACTAAATTTCTTTTAACTTAGTTCTAGCCCGAGTTGTTGAAAATTTTTTTAAAGTTCCACTATCACATTTGTGAGGCAAAACTATAGGAATCTTTAATAAAACCCACTATCATAAGTTAAAAAATTTGGTTTATAAAATAAAAGAGTTACTTGAGGACAAGTAACGTTTAAGTTTCGAGAAATCGATACGCCTGAAATATGCTAATTTTTTATATACATTTTATGCTCATTTTTAATGATATTGCACTTTAATGGAAGGTATTTTGCTTGTTTATGTTTATAGTTACAAATGATAGAGTTTTGTAGAAAAAGGAGCGAAAACTGAGCAAAATGGGGTAAAATAGAGTAAAGTGAGTACAAAGTAAACTAGTACGTAGGTGCCAGATTGTGGCGCCTAGGCATTAGGCCCCGTAAATGGAAACAGAGAGCCCAACGCCATGGTGCCATGATCTGGCGCCTAGGCGTCATTCAGTTAATTAAGTTTCTAGAAGTTTGGCGCATAGGTGCCATAATTGATTTTCCCTAAATTCATTGAATTTGGACGAATTTTGAAGGGACATCTGAAGTGACTCTAAAGGATTTCGAGAGCTATCATAAAAAGAGTTAAGAGAAGCCAAAAAGGGTGTGTTATGTGTTAAGAGTCTAGAGTCGGGTGTGTGTTCTTAGAGGTGAAGAGTGGAGAGTCTTCCGTGTGTGTGCAAGTCTAGTTCGTGTGTGTATGTCTTGGATTCAACTTGTAATGAGGGTTGAGAAGTCAACAAAGGAACTTCTGAGAATTTGCTTGCTGTGGGTCGTTAAAGCATCATGAAGTGTTTAAAACATATCGTTTTATGAAATGGGATTCTGATTTAATTTAATATATACAAATTTTTGAAAATAATATTTTAAATTTGAAAAATACGAAATCAAACCTATCTCATATAAATAATTGTTTAAATAATCGAGCAATTCATCACGAGACATGTATCTATCCCGAAGAATAGGTTCATGGCTTGGGGTGAGGCTTGATCAAATAAACTAAAGAATCCATTACATTCGTTTGGTCTGCAAACCATTATTGACCGAAAATTTCCCTATCTAATTTGAAGGAATTAGATAGGGTTTATATTAATATGGGGTCTTTAAGTTTCCTATAAGGGCAAACCCCTATAGGTAATTACATCTTAAATAACCAAAGTAGCCTAAGAAAACCCTTGATATATATCAAAAAATATTGTACTCATGACTTCCAAAAGGGCAAGGTTCTTCAAGAAAATGTGATGGTATGAAATCTAATAGGCGAGTGGCTCAAATTTTGGAACAATTTTTGTAGGAATCCAAAGGAAGGAAAGATTAGAGGAAAGACAAAGATCCAAGGGAGATCTTGATGCCTTCCCAAACTATCATATTGTTTGGCTTCGACTTGAAATATTAATTTAATTTTTCATCCTGCCAATTTTATTATTTAGGACTTGTGTTCACTTGATACCGATTATGTGAATAGCCTGGAAGATAGAAGGATTTATGTCATATCCGATGATAACCTCGGAATTCTAAGACAAGTTAGGGCTTATATTGCACAACATGATTATGCAAAGGCCTAAAAGAAAAAAAAGGAGGATATATGTCACACTAAACGGACTACCTCGAACTCCTATGGCTTGTTATTTAGACTAAGGAAATGTTTTGCTGATGTAGATGAGTTTTTCTATTGAAGATGACCATGATGCCCACTGTGCATGCTCTAAACTCCTTGCCGTAACAGGTTTAGTTTAGAAAAGTGTCAATTGTAAGAAAAGAGAAGTGTCGTGTTTTTGAAACATTTAAGTTGAGGTGTCTTAATATTTTATTAGGGGAATATTAAAGTTGATTATAACGACTCTGGTTAAGATTCCACAGTTCCATCATCCCGACTCCACTATTTTTATCAGATTCACTTATTCTAAATGAATTTGCTAAACTCAACTGAAGTGAGTTCCACACTTTCATTTAGACTATAAGAAACCTCGTTAGCAACACGTAGGTTACCTCCATCGAGGAATTCTCGATCATCCAATGAGATATTTTATTTTAGTTGCAATTATGATTTTTTCTTTGTTTGTGATTAAATTTTAAGTTGTTTTATATTTTGACTGTTGTGGTGGTAAATTTTATCTTGTTTTGATTTTTAATTTTGATATTTGGTTTTGGTTTTGTGGCTATCCTAAAATTTTTGGTATTCATGTTTGGTGACATTGTTGTTTAACATGCAAGCTCGCAAGCAAGAAAAAAAGTGAAGAGAGTGTGAGATAAGAAAGTGTTGTAAACTTGTAAAAGTGTACCTGGCTGTTGACCTCATTTTTGATGAGGTCTTCTCTTCTTCTCTTTAGTACTTAGGATCTAGCCTTAGGCTTTTCCTTTGACTATTTTAGAGGACTAGAATTGGGATCCACCATCTAGAATTTCAAACCACTTCTTAACTCCCCGCAAACTCCACGAACTCGACCGTAGACCCCTAATCACCTAAAGGGTTGAAATCAAGTGTGGAAGTTTAAAGGATGAGTTCCTATAGGACTCTTCGGCCTTAGGACCGCCTACTGGCGGCCTGGTCTCAGTGAAGGGGCTCACTTACACACACACTACACTCATACACTACACTTCCATACACCTCCTAAAACCACACCTATACCTAACTTGACCTCCTGACTCATGTAGGTGATTCACATGGATGGTCCTTAACCCCTAAGCCCTTGGCTAAGAGGGTTAAGAACAACATAGTGAATGCCTCAAATGAGTCCCTTCATGGCTCATATGGGCTTGATGTGGCTTCATGGCTCAATCAAAATGATTTTATTCCACTTATATTCACCCAATCTTCAATTTTCCAAATTTTCAATTTTTGACCCCGGACCCTACACCCGCCTAACCTACCAAATGCTCTCGAAACTACCCAAAATTTCCAAAATCACCTAAATTACCCAAAATTCCTCAAGACCAATCCTAAACATTTCCTCCCCACTCAAATTGATCATCCATAACCAAAATACCAAAAATTCCAAAAATACCCCCCAATACCCTCCAAATACCCAAAATACCCCTCTTAGCCAAAAAATCCAAAAATTCAGAAAATTCCCAGAAAATTCCAAAAATCCCAAATATTCCCAATTTCATTTTGTTCAACTACACCATGGGCCAATTTTGCCAATTTACCCCACTTTTATCAAAACCCCCAATTTGACCCATTTTAACCCAAAGTGAACCCAATGTCAAACCTAACCCACCCAATTGACCCAAATTCTGGTCCAATTCAATTATAAACTTCAATTTAACATCCCCAACACCAATCTAGACCCAATCCAAGCCCAAGTTGATTGGCATTGGGATCCAATTTCACTTTTGGCCTTAAAAGCCCAATTTGGACCCATGACCCAAACTTAGCCCAAACTCACCCAATTCAACTCCAATTAACCCCAAATCTTTTCTAAACCTTCCTTAACATCCCCATAAACAAAACACTAACATGATTTGCCCAAAATTTAGACCCAAACCCCACTCAAATTCAACCCAAAATCAAAAAGCCCAATTTTGACCTAAACCTAAACCTAGCCCAAATAGACCCAAACCTCAAAATCAAAACCCAACCAAAGCCAAAACCTCTTTGAAACACTCCCATAAACATTTCTCAACATTTATTTTACATCAATTTCAACCCTAGCCCAACATTGGCCCAAGTTAGCCCAATTTGACCTACATTGGCCCATTTACCAAATAAACCCAAATTCAACCCAATTCAAACCCAAACCACCTTAAATCTATTTCAAATTACTCATGAAACATCCCTAAACCAAAACCAACAACTATTTGGCCCAACCTTTTACAAAAATTCCCATCCATGAACACATCCTTAAACTTAAAAGCCCACTTCCCTTAAACCTTCTTAAAAGCCCATTTCCTTCAAAATTCAAAAGCCAAAATCATCCTAAAGCCCACATGACACTTCCCCTCATCATCCATTTAATCAAAATCACCCCTAAGTTTCAAAATCATCAATTAAACCATTCCAAATCAAGCCACATGTCAAATTACCCCCTAAATGTCAAATATTTCTAAAACCCTTTTTCATGAAACAAGTCAACCTTTTTTCAAGCCAAATGCAAGCCACATGCAAGCCATAGACAAGCCACATGAAGCCATGGGGGGTTTGACTTGTCACCAAGCCATTAATGGCAAGTGGAGGGAGTCCTTTCCTAAGCCTTCCTTAAGCCATTTTAACCTCTTTAATGCAACACTATAACCCAAAATTAACTTAAACTATTTGGATAGAGACCACACCATCCTCTCTTGGTCGACCTAACCGATCATCTCAGCCCAAAATCAGACCATGGGGTGGTGCACCCAACCCAAACCAATGGGTTGACCAAATTGAAGCCAAAATGGCCTCTTCCCCATTCCATTCCAAGCCACCCCCTTTACACATGGCAAGGCCCAATTGATCGCACAAGCCTCCAGCCCGACCCACCCGAGCTTGAGGGTGACTCGACCTCGGCCGGCCGACCACCACAGCCGCCGGAAACCACCAGGCCGAGAGCTCACATGTGAGCCCAAACTTGGAATTCTCACTCGCCGAGCCGCCTCATGCCCAATGGCCACCATGGCCGTTCTTCACATGCCAAGAGCAGCTCGATCCCATCCCTCAACTCCCCCGGGAGAGCCTCCGACCATGCCTATTTAAACCCCTCACCCTCTCGGCCAAAGGAGGTGCTCGAACCTAACCTTAAGGAAACTTTGCCAAAATCATTCCGGATCACTCTCCACACATAGAGCACTTGATCCCCACCGAATTCCGACCACATTCCTCCAACTCGAGCTCAATTTTGAGCTCAAACTTTAGCCTAAAAACCAGGACACTTCTTCACAGCGAGCCAATTCCCAAATTGATTGGTCCTACACCTTCACCGGACCAAGAGGAGAAGTTTCCCACCGAAAGCCCCATCTCCGAGCCACCCGGTTGCTCCGACCTCCAAGCTTTGTGATCGGCCGTGGTCACTTTCATAGCTGGACAATTCACTGTGCCAAGGGACTTCATCTGGAGCTTACTTGGACCCAATCGAAGGTGACACAACTCTCAGATCGAAGCTTCACTTCTCTGAGCAAAGGTATGGACTCCCTCTTCTTCCCGAGCTTCCAGAGATTCTCATTTTAATTTGAGTCAATTTAAATGCATGTTTACCGTATGGATGTGTTCGTCTCTTCAAGACGAATCCATGGAGCATAAGAACACGAAAATCCGTTGAGAATCGAATGAGAAATTGGGTTAGAAGGTTGACGGTCACGGGTGCACACCGGCCGTAGACGATGACCGAGAGCCGTTGGATCGCGCGTGTAACGAGCGGACGGTTCGGATTGCGCCGGACTCAGGGAATGATACGTGAACCGCGGGTCCCGGGACGGATGACTCGGATGGCGGCGCCCAATCACGGCGCGACACGTACCCCTTCGGAGTCGCCGAGGTCGACGCGGCGCCGCGTGGATAAGTAGGAAATTAGGGATTTTTTTCGATTTATTTAAATACCGTAACTTTAAAAATTCATATCTTTGTGTAGAAAAATCACAAAAATAAAATAAAAATACCCTCTTCGCTCGGTGAACGGAGGAGAATAATGTGGAAAAGAAATTACTTAATTTTGTCCAAGTATTTTATTTTTAATTAATTATTTACTCCCTGCATTGTTTTAATTCTCCATGCATTCATACAATTCACCATGACATGAGACCATAGAGCTTGAAGCCTCCGAACTTGGGAACATTCCCCGAATTTTCCAAGGTCGAGGCCACCCTCGTGAAAAGTTATTGATTTTTCAAATGCATGTTGCTGTTTTGAGTATTTTAATTCCAAAAATTAGCATGTTGTGAAATAAATTCTAGGAAAATGTGGTGATGTTCCTTACGACCGGAGAACCCTAGGAAAAATAGGACTTCGAGTTAATTCACTTAAGATAACCCTAATCGGCTTAAACATCCAAAATAGACTCCCTAATTAATTAGAGCTAACCATACATCAAATTGACTTGAAATCAATTCTCCATCGACCTTTAGGATCGGAGGAACCAACCATAAAAATTTTAAGTCAATTGGATCTGAGTTAGCCCTACTAAATGGGTTGATTAAGCCATTTAGTCATTTTAAACTTTAAAAATTCATAACTTTCAAAATACCTTTCAAAAATTCACCAAATTGGTTTTGGAGCCTCTCTGATATCAGGAGAATTTAAGAAAATTAAAATTTCAATTTTCTAAAAAAGTTGATTTTTCATCATTATTTTAATATTTTATAATTAAAAATAATAAAAATCACAAAAATAATAAAATTCACCAAAATGTCATATTTTGAAATATAATCACTTAGGAACAAACCCCATATTTTTCTTAGGTCTATTTAATGAGATATTAAATTTTAAAGCCCTAGGGTAATTTTAAAATTAAAAAAATGTATTTTCTAGCATTTTCACTAAAATAATTATAATAAATCAAAGAAAAATTAGAAAATTGTAAAATTTGGTTCTCTGGAATCCTTGATATCAGAGAGAATTTTAAAAATTATGAAATTCATTTTTCAACTTATATTCTATTTTTAAATTAATTAATACTCCATAGCTTAAAATAATTCTAATAAATAAAATATAATTCAAAAAATCACAAAAATTGGTCCAAGTGGTCCTTTGGTCATTAGGAATGTCCCATAATTTTCTTAAGGACAGAAACTTTCCCTTGGTCATATTATTAAATTTTCCTTGGAAATCCTTATTTTCCACCAAAAATAATTATATAAATAAATTAAATACAGAAAAATCACATTTTCTCCTCTAATGTCTTTATTGACATATGAGTGAAGTAACATAAAAATTTCAAGTTCATTTGAGCTCAATTTAGTGAGTTATGAAATTATTAGGCTTGAAGGGCAAAATGGTAATTAAAATCTTAACCCTTTAATTAAGACTTTAGGCTTAATGAAATTAATAGGCAAAATATTTGATTTTAACTTGATTTGGATGATTGAAATTTAGATAATTAAAGGGTAGAAACCTACTAAACAATTTAAAATAATTGAAATAAACCTTAATTAAATAATTAGTTAAATTTGGAAGAATAATAAAATTGGAATTATTAAAATAGGGATATTATTAGGAGGAGATTTATTCTTTAATTTAAAAATCCCTAAATTAATCATCCCAATAATATTTAATTCCTAATTAAAATGATAATCCAAGTTTAAGATTTAAAATGCTAAAAGACTTAATCATTAAATTAAATTAAAGTTAAATTATTTAAAACAAATTCCTTTAAAATTAAAAATTAAATTAAAAATTAAGAATTAAATTAACCTAAATTAAATTAAATTAAATTAAATTAAATTAAATTAAATTAAATTAAATTAAATTATATTAAATTAAATTAAATTAAATTAAATTAAATTAAATTAAATTAAATTAAATTAAATTAAATTAAATTAAATTATATTATATTATATTAAATTAAATTAAATTAAATTAAAACTAAATTAAATTAAATTAAATTAAATTAAATTAAATTAAACTAAATCATATTACATTAAATTAACTTAAGTTAAATTAATTTAAATTAAACCACATTAAATTAAATTAAGTTAAATTAAATTAAATTAAATTAAATATAAAGACATGAAGAATTCAAAAATAAATCTAAAATAACTTGAACACTATTCTAAACTTAAATCATTAATTTGAACTTAAATTTGAATCACAAATCATTAAATATCATTTTGCCCTTAGGAGCTTTTACTATTATAACTCCTAAATGAAGTATCAAGTGAAATGACACTTCACTCATAAGGATATTCAAACATCCTAATTCACTCGAGCAAGAAATAAAACTTAACTCAAACACCTCGGATGATTAATTCACTGAACAATAGAATTCATTTGGACTTAGGACAATTCCCGAAATATCGAAAAGATGTTTAAGATTCGTCTTAAACACTTCCTCAATATGATGGAATGTCCTTAAGAACAAATTGAGCTTAGTTGTTCTTTGGTGAAGAAAATCATCCTTAAAACCAAAATCGAAGACCTAGACGTCATAGAGATGACTAGCTATAGTGATTAGGAACTTGGTAGAAAACCATAACCTTTCCCTTAGCTTTACCTAGGAACTTACTTTAAATGCTTAAATATTCTAACCGTGTTTTAAGTGCAGCTTGGGATGACGGGAAGACCCTCCGAGTACGCTTTTATTTTATTGCGATTTACTCTATCGCAACTTATTTAATCGCATCACACTTACTTTTCTTGCATGATAAACAACAGTTGCATGAAAACCTACACCTTTAGGACGTAAACCAAAACCGAAACCCATAACTAAATTAAAAGACACTACAAGATAAAATTCACCGCCACAACATTCAAAATATAAAACAACTCAAAATTTAATCACAAACGTAACAACAAAACTACAAATACAACTAAATTAAAATGTCTCATCGAATGATCGGGAATACCTCTGATGATGTAACCCACGTGTTGCTAACGGGATTTCCCACTGTCTAAATGAAAGTGCGGAACTCATTTAGTCGAGTTTAGCAAATTCATCCGGACTAAGTGAATTCGATGAAAATAATCTGGTGCTGGGATGACGGAACCGTGGATCTTAATCTGGTTCGTTTAATCAACTTTAAAACCCGTTTTAATTAAAATATTAAAGACACATGGAAATGAAGACTTTCTCTAAAACCAAACACTTTTCTCATCTCCCGATTTATGACTTCTAAAACTAAACCTCTCGCAACAACAAGGAGCTCGGAGCATGGTGGCGAAGACGGCCATCGTCGTCGCAAGAAACCGAAATCTACATCGACAAAACTTTCTTAGAATTAAATAACCAAGCCATAGGACTTCGAGGTAGTTTGCTCGAGTGGCAACATAAATCCTCAACTCTTCGTTAGGCATTTGCATGATCATATCATGTAAATTAAGCCCTAACCGGTCTTAGGATTTCCGAGGTAGTCGTCCGATACGATATAAACCCTCACATCTTCGAGGCTATTTGTATGATTTTATCATACGAATATAAGTCCTAACTAATTAAAATCGGCGGGATCAAAATACTAAATAAACATTAGGACCTTCCTAAATTCAAGCCAAACAATAGGATAGTCGGAAATTACCAAAGTTCGCTTTGGATCCGTGATTTCTCCTACCCTTCTTCCTTTCGGACTCCTAAAATAAAATGTTCCAAATTTGATCCATTCCCTACCGAAATTCAAAATTTTAATCCCTCGAAAACTTAAACTTTGAAATTCTTGAGAGCAGTAACTACCGATTATTATCGAGAGTTTTCTTAGGTGATTTCCGTCACTTAAGATGTAATTAACTATGGGGCTCGCCCTTATAGGAACTTTAAGAACCTGAGTAATATAAACCCCGTTTAATGTTTTCATATTAAACAGGGGAACTTGTCGGCTTATAAAATTGGTTCGCAGTACCAAACGGATGTCACAAACCTTTCTAGTTTATTTAATCGAGCCCCATCATCAAGCAATGGTGTCTATTCTTCGGGATAGATACACGGTTTGAGGTGCGGCGATCGTTTATATAAACTATTCGGGATGTGAGATCAGTTTGATTTCATATCTTAAAATTTTCAAATTTAAAATTATTTTCAAAATCAAATACTACTTTTCAAATTATTTATTTAAATTAAATTAAAAATTCGCCGACAATTTCTGTAGGCGACCCCCTTTTCAAAATAAAACACATAACCTAAAAATATGCCGACACTGGCGAGTATTCTCATTCCTCCTCCTGAAACTTTAGTATCTTTTGCAATAAAAATTTATATTTTACAGGAAAGTAAAACTTCATTGATAGGTTCGTCATAGGCCTACCAAATCCTATGCCATAACTTGGTGGGTCCTATTCATTTAAAAGATTGCTTCATTTAACAAAATATGATAGGTTTAGATGTTCTCCAACGTGTCAAGAAGATTCATAAACTAAGGGCCCAGGAGATACCTAGACATTTCACAATTCTTTTGAGCTTTCTTGAGTTCATTCCGAACTTATCATGATTATTAAATGATTCATCTATTTTACACCCTTATGCTTAGTGAACTAAGCTTTAATTTTCCCCTTTAAATGCAGTAATTATCATTGGTTATTTTGTTTAGGAGTTATGTGGGTGGAAATCCTTTGGGGCAAAGTTAATTTATTTAGGAAAGTTAGCCAATTAATTTTTATAATTGGGCTTGTAGTGTTTCCAAATGTTTGAAGCTTGACTATGTTTGCTTTTCTAGACTTCTTTTAACAAAGTTTGATTAGGCCTAGCTCACTACCAAGTCCTTAAGGTTTAGTGAATAAATTTGTAATTAATTTTATGTCAGTTTAGTTTTCATCAAAACATTAGATTATCATTCATACACCAAATAGGGGTGAGAATTAGTGGATTTATAACCTCTAAAATCAACCCATAATCATTAGGATCATTTAGTTTGATGGTCTCCCAAATTCAAATAATTAGAAAATTATTAATTTATTATATTTTTTATGTGACAAAATTAAAGTGGGTTTCTACCATTCATCCATTGATGTTTCAATCTTCTAAACATGTTATTTAAGATTATCAATTGCCCGTTTCACCATTTAATTAATACTAAATATTAATCAAGTCTAAAACCTTAAAATTACAACTTTGACCCTAGGATTTTATCACCTCATAATTCACTAAATTTAATTCAAATAGCTTTGGAATTTTATCTTACCTCACTTATAGGTCAATTAAGACACCTGAGGAGAAAAAAATGTGAATTTTCAATATTTAATTTAATTTATATAATTATTTGCATGCAAAAATTAGATTTTTCAAAGAAAATTCAAAACCATGACCAAGACAAAGCCTAATCCTTTGAAATTTGTACTGGAGGTAGCCTTAGACCAGAGGACCACTTGACCAAATTTCATGATTTTTGGAATTTTAAATTATTTATTAATATTATTTTTATTTCTGGAGTATTAATTAATTATAAAATAAATTTTAGTTGAAATTTATGTTTTAGATTTTTTAAAAATCTCTCTGAGGTCAGGGAACTCAAAAGAAATAAATTTCATATTTTTTATTTTATTTTTTATTTTTAGAATTATTTTGGTGGAAAGTTAGGGAGATTCATTTTTTAGCCTTTAAATATTAATTTAAGTCTTTGAAAATTAATATCTTTATTTGGAAAGCTAGGAAAAATATTCTAATTGTTCCTAAGATCTTAGGAGGCCATTTGGAACATTTCCATGAGTTTTATTAATTTTGTGATTTTTATTATTTTTTAATTATTTAATATTTAAAATATGATTAAAGATGAAAATTTTATCAAAATTCCAATTTTATGTTTATAAAATTTCTCTGATCACAGAGAATTTCCAAAATCAATTTGATAATTTTTTGACTTATATTTTAATTGTTATGATTATTTTAAACCTTAAAATTGTCATTTTCACTTAAAAATTCATTTAGGTGGCTAGATAAACTCCAAATGTCATGAAAATTTTTATGAGAGTTCTCTGACCTTTAAAGTACAGTGGAGAATTATTTTTAAGCCATTTACACATTTAATTTATTCTAATTAATTAAAAATTAGTTTTGAGGAAAGTTGACAATTAAGTTAATTTTTAGTGTTTTAACTCATGATAAATTTTCCTTAGGGTTCTCTGACCATAGGAAACCTACTATAATTTTCTTGGATTTTTCTAACCAACATGCTAATTATTGGAATTAATTTACCAAAACAAATGCAAAAACTTGAAAAAAAACATATCTCCTTATAGAAGTCTTCTCTGACTTTGGTAAAATCAGAGGAAATTCCCCATGATAGAGGCTACAAATGACCCTAAGGAAATGCCATGGTGAAATGTATACTTGCATGGAGAATTAAAATACTTTAGACAGTATTTAATTAATTAAAAATAAAATCTTCATCAGATAAATATCAAACCATTTCCACATTATTCTTCTCTGTTCACTGAGCACTAAGGTATTTTTCTTTTATTTTTATGATTTTTATACACCAAGATATGAATTTTTAAAGTTCAGAGAATTAAATAAATAAAAAATCCCCTAATTTCCTACTTAACCACATTGGCGCCGCGTCATCCTCAACAGCTCTAAAAGAATACACGTCCTCTTCTGGTTGGGCGGGGCCATCTGAGTCACCGCTCTCTTTATGCATCAAGAGTTTAACCGGCGCAATCCTGGACCTTTATTGGATACACGTACGATCCAATGGCTCCTGGTCTTCGTCTCCAACTGACCTAGCCCATAAACCGTCCACCTTATAGACCTAACATCTTGAGCTAGACTTAACCAAATCACTTGGGGTTTGTTCCTAGAGCTTCATCTGACCTAGAAGAACCTATCCATACGGCTTATACGGTATGAAATATAGTATACACTTATGGAGGACAAAGAATAGCTTGGATGGAAGAGTGAGTTCAATACCTTTGTCTGAGAGGAGAGGCCTCAATCAGATGGTTGAGTCAGCTTCAATTAGTCCCAACGAACCTCCAGATGAAGTCTTTTGCTCTGGTGAATTGTCTATACCCAAACTCGACCGGTCCCGATTTCAGGTGTTGATCAAAGTCTGGTGCAGAGGCTCTCTGTGATGGGGCTTTGGTGGGGGATCTTCTTCTTTCAATGCTGTGAAGGTGTGGGTGCAATTAATTTTAGTTTGGTGCACTGTGGAGCTGTGGTGGAGTTTGTCCTGGTTCCGACTGATATTTCAATGGGGAAATTGCTCCTAGGCAGGGGGAATCAGTGGTTGAAGACAGTGGGATCGCACTTAGGACCTCTCAGGGAAGCTCTGGAAGCAATTGGCAGGGTTTCCTTGAGAAAATTTCAGCACCTTATTTTGGCCGTGGTGAGCTCCATTTATGGTCATGGCAATTAAGCTGAGCTCAGGGGGCCATGGTGGGTAAAATTGTCTACTTAGGTGAAGTGATGAAGAGCTGTGATGGCCAATCAGAGCTAGACATGTTGGGGGTGAGTTTGGGTTTCATTTGGTGTGGGATGCTCTCGGTTTGAGCTCCTCTGGCGAGTTGGCCGGCCGACCAGGCCAAGGGAGGTGGCCAGTGGGTCAGGTGGGTCAGTGGTCAGGCCATCATGGGGTGAGCTTAAGTGGTTAAAGCATTATGACAATTCTCCCTTAGGTTTAGTCATAAATGGTGTGAAATCCCCTAATTTAGGGGACCTTTGGTCCATGGCTCCATTAGGGTGGGCTAGATGGATCTAGCTCAGCCCCTATGGTCAGTTTAGTTGCTGTGGGAGGCTTGGACTGATCACATTTCGTTTAATTTGATGAATTGGTGTCTTGGGTTCATTTGGGTGGCTTTGGGTTCAAATTGGTCTAACTTGGGTTCAAGCTTGAATTGAGCCCAAGTGATTCATCAATATTGTGTATATGATTGTCATGAATGGTTTAGAGAAGGATTAGAGTGATTTTGAATTGGTTTAGAGGTTCAATTTGGCTTAATTTGGGATTTTGGCCAATTTGGGGCAAGTTGGGTTAGCTTGGGTTTAGGATGGGCTATCCTTGGGTCCAAGGCCAATTGACGGTTTTAAATGGTCTAGTGGGATGTTATAAAGAGTTACCAACATTAATTCGGTGGAAATTTTAGGTTTAAGGCACTCAATTTCGAGGATTTTGGGCATATGACATGTTTGGGCCAAAATTTTGGGTTTTGGACTTTAAGTGGGCTTGGGTGAGACTTGGAATCAAATTCAGAGCAATTGAATTTTGCATTTGGTTTAAGGGAGTGTCATGGGAAGTTTAGAATTCAAATTGAGGGGAAATTGATTGGCATTAGGTCAATTTTGGGGATTTGGGTCACTTGGTCAAAATTGAGGATTTTGAGTTTATATTGAATTGAACTCAAATGTCGGTCAAATTGAGATTAGATTTGGTTTGGATTGGTATTGAGGATATTGAGTTTTGGTTTGGGATTGAATTTGGGCAAGATTGAGATCAATTGGGTGGACATTGGGTTTAATTTGGGCACTTTTGGGTTAAATGGGTCAAATTGGGGCTTTTGGTCAAATTGGGCTAAATTGATCAAATCGGGCCACGTGGTAGTTGAGAGAAATGAAATTGAAAATATTTAAGAGATTTTGGAAATTTTTGGAATTTTTTGAAAATTTTTGGAATTTTTGGATTTTTGGGCTAAGAGGGGCATTTTGGTAATTTTGCAAAATTTGGGGCTATTTTGAAAATTTTGGTAAATTTGGGTGATTTTGGTCAATTTGAGTGGTAGGAAATATTTTAAAATAGCTTTTGGAGAAAAATAGGTAATTTGGGTAATTTTGGAAATTTGAGGGGTTTTAGGGTTTTAGGGGTATTTTAGGTAGATTTAGGGGCAAGGGATCAAAAATTGAGATTTTGAAAAAATTGAAATTTTGAGAAAATTGAGGTTGGTTGAAGGTGAGCAATATAGAATTGTTTAGATTGAGCTATGGACCAAAGGAAACCCTCATTTGGTCCTCTATATGTTGGTACTAACCAAACCTTTAGCTTGGGGTTAAGAGGTTGGGAAAACCACACACATGAGTTTCCAATGAGTTAGGGTGCCAAGGTGGGATGTGCTTTGTTTGGGGTTGTGAGTGTAAAGTGTGTGTATTGTGTAAGCTCCATACCTCAAGGGTAAATCTTAAGGTTTGACCACCTTGGGCTTCCTTATGCTTGGTCTCTTCCTCCCAAAAGCTGAAGGTTAAGCCTTAAGCATATGAAAACTCCCAGTGAAGCAAAGAAGTGTTTCAATTTCTAAGGGGAGGGTTCCAAGAATAGTCTTATAAGAAAGTCATTAGGAGAGTCCTATGGCGAGACCCTAGGCTATTCTAAAGAAACACTAGACCTCAACCAAAAGTGAGGTCAACACTTGGGGATACGTTTAAGAGAAGTTTTTTGTATTTTGTTTGAGTTTTATTTTACTGTGTAAACTTGAACATTAATATAAATCATATTTTGTTGTGTTATCCCCATGAAGTCTGAGTAGTTTTCTTTATCTTTCTCATTGCAATAAGAAATAATCATGTGTAGGATTAAAATTAATTAAGATCGCTCTTATTCCATACTTGTGATGATTTATTACTTCTTACTTAATTTATATATTCAATCTGATATGTTTTAAAACTTATTGTGAATCCATAATGACCCGGGAGGGCTATGTATTCCTCAAATAGTAAGAATCACATTAATCTAGTGGCTGATAAGATAGTTCATTGGTTAGTGCAAATAGACAGGGAGATAAGTGTTGATGGGTGTAGATGGAGATTCTAAGGCGACATGCAAGATCCTTAATCAATTTGATGTATAGTTTGAAACTTAAAGCTAGATTACTCCAAAAATGGTAGGCACAGTGGGTTATCTAGAGTGCCAGACTAGAACCTACCATCATAACCAAGGAATTATGAACATAAACTCTAGGTTAGCCATATTCGTTATGCACTGGGAAGAGGGTAGAAAACATGTATGCTTCTATTTATCACAAAACTACATTTAAACCATTTAGTATTTGAATTCTACACTGATTATGATCTCATTGCAAGGGAAAAGACTTTCATATAATTTGAACTCTTCGATATTAAGTTAGTTTAGAAACAATTGTTATTTTATTTAGGTTTTGAAAGTTAATTAGTATGAATTAGTTACTTCTTTTTACACATAAACTTGCGACCTTATTTCATAGATAATTGTTTGTAGTTTAAGTGAAATTTTACCAAGTCTATGAAGATAATTTTCACCATCAATATGGGATCGATACTGGAGTTTCAAAAGAAAATCATATATTACTTGAACAATAAATATACTTGCGTAGAACCCCCTAGTGTGTAAACTATAAATCAAATTCTAAACTCTATAACATATTCATTTTACACACCAGCAGCCTAAAGAAATTAGGTCAAGTTTTTCGCCAGGAAATTATATAACTACATATTGCGGGTCGGGTCAATGACCAAATAAATCATAAATATATTTAAAAATGACAATAGATAAGATTTACATCTCACTCAATTCCAATGTATTTAAATATCTAACACTTAAAATTCAATTTTAAGATGTCATTTTATCTATGCATGAAAAATTGTATTTCACAAAAAAAGTGATATTTTATGTGATATGGAGGATTTTGGTGATATAAATGTAAAAAAAATAGAGTTTAGGTGTTAGATACGTAAATGAGAAAAATTGGGTGGCATGTATATAAATTGAATTTCTTTGTAATAGTAATGCTTTTGATGTGATATAAATATAAAGAAATAGAGTTTAAGCGTTAGTAATGTAGAGTATATTAAACTGGTGGTACAACTATAAATAAAAAACAATTTTTATTTAAGGGTAAAACCGGCCGGTTTTACGGGTCGGTTCAATCCGGCTTGATGCGGGTCATTTTTATGCCAATCTGAACCGGACTACCAGCTATTTTGGTCCGGTTTTCTAAACATAGACATTAAGAGAAGAGAATTTAAATTAAATTTTGAAGTAGTTAGTAAGTTTACTAACTTACGTCCCCTGTAAAAGCCACCAATAAATTTACGATTAACAAAGACAAAGAAACAAACTTAACCATCCAACCGCTTCAAACAAGTTCCATCACGAGCTTTTGTTGTTTTCATTATAAGAATCCTTCTCCCTCCTTCATCAAACAAGTCCTATTCCTATCCACTGTCATATACGTGGTCCACCCCAAACTGTGCCCCCTGCGGTACTCTCTCTCTCTCTCGGTTCCTCTCTGAGTTGGTCTCTCTTTCCTTCATAATTTAATTTGGAAGCTAGCGCTCCTAGTTCTCAAAGAAATTTAGAAGAGAAGTAATGAGAGAATTGACCAAGTAAAGATCAAGTCGAATTAAGAAAGGTAAGATAAGAAAGCCAAGAAATTTCTAGTTACTATTAGTGTGCTCCAGTGGGAAGATAAATAGAGAGAAAACTCCAATGTACGATCACACTTTTATCAGAAAAGAGAGGGATTTTAGGTTATAAATTAGAACAATATAATGAGAAGGAGATGAGAATGAAAGGTGACGAGCAAGAGTCCCCACAACTGACTGCTTCGCTCTGGACAAATCTGCCTCCTCACAATAATGCAGACGCTCTGTAACGGATTCCAAAGTTACAACACTCAGATCTAAAACGCTATCCGTATACTAAACTGTGCCTCTGCCACACACAATCTCTCTCTCCCCCTCTCTCTTGCTCTCAATTGTTACTGTTTTGATGCTCTTCAATCAATATAAATGCTTAACTTGTATGATCACGTCGCTTCTTCCTCCGGCATCCATTCTGTTTTTATAGCAGTAGGATACTATAAAGCTCTGTATTTGTGGGTGCCAGTTATTTCAAAATTATAAAAAGAAAAAAGCAAAGAATGCGCTCAAACTTGCTATTTTCTGGATTAGTGTAGGAGGAAATTAAGGGTATTATTTATGAAATTTCGAAGACCAATCTAAAGGAATTTACTTTGTTTTCATTTAAAGGAAGTGGATAAGTCAGAGATACTCATGCTGATGTTGCTGCAACTCTGCTGATGGAGAGCCTCCACAGACACATTAATTCCTTCGTAAGTTCAAAGCCCAATTTTTCCCTTCCGAACTTCCACTCTGCAGCTTTGATTAGAAACAGGATGGGGCGGAAGAAGAGGAAAATGGAAATGTCATTCAATGCAATGCGCTGATGCTCAGACATAAATAGCAGAAAAAGGAGCAAAATTCGCGCTTTTATTTAATTATTTATTTTGAAAATAAAGCTAATAACTCTGCTTCCCCTTTTTTGATGGCTTCTTTAGTTAAAGTCGCAGTTTCAGGAAGAGTGTATGGAAGCAAAGGGGTTGAGCTGCGCGACCACTGCTCTTGAATCTGTTTTTCATGGAGGGAATAGAGATCTGAAAGATTCTTCTTTTTTACCTGCACCGGTGGAAAGGAAGAAGAGGAAAAGGGTGGCGGCAAAGAACGGCTGCTCGGGGACGGTGGAGGCGGAGAGCCAGAGAATGACGCATATTGTGGTGGAAAGAAATCGGCGGCGGCTTATGAATGACCATCTTGCCGCGCTTCGTTCTCTCATGCCCTCCTCATTTGTGCAAAAAGTTAGTCGTTTGATATTTCTATATATTAGTTTTGATACTTGCTGTTAATTTGCGATCAAATATTTTATCATCCAATCAAATAGTATAAGATTTGATGATTCCATTCAATTAGATTCCAGTTTGTGGCTGCCATTGAACTTAGCAACTTATATATAAGAAAACTGAAAAGATTTATAATGGATATATTGAGAAGGAATGGAGTGAGAGCGAAGGCCAATAGGTTGTATATTTAACTAATATGAGAATTGAGTGTGCCTAATTTTATTGTCATTATTCCAAGCTTTATGATTTATGAGTGCTCATTTACAATTACAACGGACCTTTTTGTTCAGATAAAGAATAAGCGAAAAAAAATCGAATTTTTAGTGATTGATTCATTGATAACAGAGTTCGTGATATAAAAATGAATGTTTTAGTACGATTGATTTGTTGCAGGGCGACCAAGCATCTATTATCGGCGGAGCGATTGATTTCATTAAGGAGTTGGAGCAGATGCTTCTATCTTTTCAGTCGGAGAAAAGTAGCCGATCGTCGCCGACGGCTGTGGAGGATGGGTGGTCACCGGCAGCAGCGACCATTAGCAGTTTTTTTGTATCGCCGCAGTATAAAGGGTTTTCTTCTAGACTGCAACGAGGGGATGAGGAGCAAGAGTGCGAAGTAGATGTGGAGGTGACGGCTGTGCAGGGACACGTTAACTTGAAGGTGGCGGGGAGGAGGAGACCGGGGCAGATAGTGAGGGCCATAGCCGCCATGGAAGAGCTTGGGCTTACTGTCCTGCATCTTAGCATTACTTCTTTGGATGCTGTCTCTGTTCTCTATTCTCTCAACTTGAAGGTCAGTTTAAATTAATTCTGCCGATTCGATTTTTAAAACCACCTTGATTTAAATTTGACTCAGTTCATATTCAATCCATTATTTTGATCTTCAGGTAGCGTTTTAATTTAATATTACACCAAGATTAATCCTGAGATGAAAGATCCAATTTTTTAGAGTTCTCTTATTTGAGCTTGGAGAAGCTGGGAAAATTAAGAATTTGGCATATATACCCCTTATCTATATTTATATCTAAACTTTATATTTGCCTACCAAACAGACATCAAATCTACTACTCCACCTACATCTCTTGTAGTCATTCTTTGTGAAATAATATCTTGTACAATGGGAATCATTTAAATTATCAATTTAAAATTTGAGGCAACCTAAACAGCTAGCTAAAACAGTTTTTTTTTTTGAACAAATTCAAGATTTCGTGGGAAGATGACAGTGGATGCGGGCGAAATCAAATACCTCTTTTTTAGCTTCTTCTCTGTGTTTTTGGTAAAATATATTTTCTTCGATGTTATTTCTTAACATCCCGATGAGTTGCATTTGAATTATAGTGTAGATGGTAGTATTTTAGATATTATTGGTGATATTGTGATAGTATTTTGGTAAAATAATATAATAGTACTATTAATAACACCTTAAATACTACCATCCGCAACTACTAAATCTGAATGTATTATTTCTTTGGGATTGGGGAATTCTACAGCCTTTATAGACTTGATTAGGTTGGAACGGTGGGGACAGTGTTGGAGGGGAGGTGGAGTGCTAGATTTGTGTGTTTAGAAGTTCAGGATGTTAGATATGGAAAATTAGATATTTGGAAGTGGTCTGTACATAAATCCCAGTTCGCCTTTAGGGCATTTCACATATTGTTATATAATTTCATATTTTACACTTAAATTCTCATAATTACACACATCACTCAAACTAAAAAAATTCTATAATTATTTTTTAAAATTGAAATGCACATTTTTATGTCAAGATTTAAAATACTAACATACTATATTTGTGAATATGAAAATGTTGATCTGAGATATATAAATACAAATGAATGTGTATTATGTGAATTTTTCTTAATTTTAATAGCTATTTTTTCATTACAATTAATATTAAACATATTTTGGCAAGGACCGTTGCATAGGTACCCACAATTCTTATGAATTTACATATCTAACGATTAAATTTTGTTTTTTTTAATATAATTATCACTCAAATCCTTAATATCATATAAAAATAAAACTTTTTACTTAAAAAAAAGTGAAATATATCTTTTAATACTTGGGTAAGATGGTATGTATCTAAGAAGTAACCTATAAGTCTTAAATATGTAATATATTTTTGAAAAAGAAATGGTTTTAAAATAATTGAGTGATTAAAAAGTTGGGACTTCTCTTTCAAATTTCTTTGATTTTTTGATATTTGACTTCGCAGATGGAAGAAGACTGTACGCTGGGCTCGTCTGACGAGATAGCTTCTGCGGTTCATCAGATCTTCAACACCTGCTAAATGCAGACGTCAACAGTGGGAAAAAATAGACCCATAAAATGGACAGAATTTTTACCCTCTTTTCCCCAGAAAAGTAATATTTTTTTTTTTTTGGCACTTTAACGGAAGAAAATAGGATTAGATGAGTCCCGGTGCATGTAAGCTGGAGGTGGGGGGACAGAAGCGGCAGCTTTCTCTGCCATTGCTATTGCAGCAGTGCAGAAGGATTTTGTACTCGTCCGTTCTTTCTTCTCCTTTTTTTTATTGTATTTTCTCCCTTATATGATAAATATATACATTTTCTTGCATTTTGTGTATGAGGTGATGGCGGGGCTTTCGGCCTTGTCATGTCAGGAGAAGTCTGGAGAGCCGCTTTTGGCTGTCAAACAATACTTAATTATTTACATTTTACGTGAAAGAAGGTAAATTCGAAGAATACATCGAAGGGGATAAACAGTGAGCGGGAACGGACGTCGATTTCCTCTTTGGCTGGGTCACGATTTCTCATATTTGAAGTGAAACCAAAAAAAAAAGAAAGAAAAAGATTTGCACCTAAAAGGAAACAAAAAATAAAACAAGAGTATAAAGAGTAATTAAAAAAATAGATTTGCAGCAAGTGGGCAGATAGAGCTCAGATAATCCAACTAATTTTGTGGTAAGGCTCATCATGACTTGATGGTAAGTCTTGCTTAGGGATAGATTGACAGATAGTAAGAGCAATCTGTGAGTTAGGTTTAAGAGCGGAATGTTTCTATTCCAACCAGCAGACATCATAGAGGATAAAACAGCCCAAGTAAACATAAATTCGCCCACAAAGTGGAAATCGATTGAGCTCATAACACATGCTGTGTTTGTCATCATAGCCCTCAAAAATTCCCCTAAATGCTTTGAGATCAAATTCCATCCAGGACAGTTAGGATGTCTGGTTGAATCGAGAAACCATCAATAAGAAAAAAAATCATCTAGAACCATCAAACATAAACTTGCAGCGAATATATACCACAAAAGAGTATATTGAATCCCGAGCAGATGTGATGTAGCCACTATTAGAGTGATCCTCAAAGACACCAAAAGGTACCATAGTGAGAATGATGCTAGAAGTTTATAAGGAAGAATAAGCCTTATAAATAAATGCTCAGTGGCCTCATAAGACGAAATAAAGAAAGCCACCAGTAGCTTTTGAAACCATATAATAGACAATAATAAGATGGAGAGAATTCATAAAGCTGTACAGGTTGCAAATTGAAAAAGGATGTAATGTGGAAAGAGATGTCTTGCCTGAATTTTCATATTCTACTCTTGTATTTGAGAACTTTTTTAATGTTCTAGAGAATTGAATTAACATTGAAATTTTAATTTCTAAAAATTCTAGCATTTATCTCAGACATAAAAGATCTGCAGTGACTTGAACAACTAGAAGAGAAACATCTAGTGATATTGCATCTAACCAACTCAACATGAATAAATATTGTTAGATGTTACTCCAAATAGTGTTTCTAAATATTTGTTATCTTTTGCATTTCAGAGAGTTTGAAAAGAAAATGGGCATTAAAAAAAAATGGCGTGATTTTTAGAACAGTTCCTGTAGAAGGCACATGTATTATACATGTTGACACCTCTAACGACTAATTTTTCTTTTGTAGTGAAGCAATAAAGTAAAATCTTACATGTAAAAGTATCATATTTGAGGGAGAGACCATTGAACCAACTTTGTTTTATCCATTGTAAAATAGGAAAATCTTTATGAAGGAAGTTGTAAACTTCATTGTAAACAGCGTTGTCTTTCCCAATCAACACACAAGAAAATCAAGAATTCAAAACTTTTTTTTTATTGAAGGGTCTTATGCAATTAGTATGGAAAAGAAGATTAGAAGACAAGGGTAAAATAGATAAAAGGAAAGTTTACTGCTACTAGTAAACTTAAAAGTTATGCAGTTTTTTATTCTCTTAGAGGTATTGATCAAGTTCTTAAAAAAAAAAATTGAATTTTTTAGTCCTTGGTTGGAATTAAGAACCATAATGTGTAAAGTATCATTTAGATAAGTCATTTCCAAAATTGTAAAGTTTCCAAATGGGCTTAGCTTTGCATAATACAATTAAAATGTAAAGATTGGGAAGTCCCAACCCTCCACAGTGTTTCAGCTTTTTAGTATAATTCAAGGCAATCATATGATTTTTCTTAATTGATCTACCAAAGAGTATGAATTTTTTTATTTCAGAAGTGTTAATTGTCTTAAAGAACTTAGGAATAGAGGTGTCTCTTAACCACTGAAAAGCTCCAAATAGTGTTTCTAATTCTGTGAAACATTCTAGAAAACGATAGTAAATTTTGCTTCCATCAAATAAGAATGTCTTCAAGCCTCTCAAAGATATGAGGACAAGTATAAGAAATGATTATCGAGGAGTGTATGGAAATTCCAAGGTATTTATAGAGCAAGGATTTCTCATAAAAACTAAGTGTTTTATTTATATGTACCTTACTGAAATAAGAAACGTATTTGGAGAAACAAATGGAAGGTTTTATTGAGATTCGTAAGGATTAGTGAGGTTCAAAAAATCATAGAGTACATTGAATAGTCCAACTATTGTGATAGATTAGTTTTACCAAAAAATAATAGATTATCTGCGTATGCTGATCCCGACTTCTTATATATATGTTTTTATATGTATGTAATTATATTCTTAATTCTTTTTATTTAATATAGGGATTCTACGCAAGTATACATATCATTATAAAGTAATATAGGACTTTCTGATTAAGCCCCACAATATCGATCCCACGGGAAAAAATTCAACTCTTTATAGAAATTAGATACAAATTCTACTTTGAAAAAGATTCTTACTTAAACTATAGATACTATTGTAAGAATAAAAGTTCGACTTTTTTCGTAAATTTTGATAATTGAAAATAAAGTAAACAACTAACTAAATTTAAAGAGATTTTTGTAAGATATAAGTAATATAACTAAAATATTTTTTTCTTTATCATGAATTAGTAACAAGTATAGGAATTCTGTTGTGGAAGTATATAAAGTGTGTTGTGCCAAATAAGAGCAATGTTTTTCTTTACCCTTATTAGAGATGCTATAAAGAACTTTTGTTAATCTAAAGTTTGAATAGTCCTGAAGACGGGTTAGGCGAGGAAGATACTAGCTCTCACTCAAGAGTTCCCTCTAATCCCTCCAACTGGAGGCTAACTCCTCGCATCAAAACCTAAAACATTAGAACGAATTAGGTGCTTTAGTCTGTCACCCTAAAGTCTTCTAACTCTACACCCTTTAAATTTTCTCTCCCTATTTATTTGCTCTCAATCATATGAATTACATTCTAATCCATAAAATCTCATGTGATTCTTTACAAAAGTTGAATGAGATAAAACCATCACAGATCTTACATGTTCTCACAATAAATATTAACAACTTATTCCAACATTAAAGATCTATACTTCACATAACTTCTTTACAACACTTAATTACTTATCATGTTAAGAAAAAAAGATAAAGAAAACTACTCAAAATTTATGGAGAAAACACAACAACAATTGATATTAAAAGTAGAAATCAAGTAAAACACAAGAAGTCTAAATTAAAACCAAATGTTGTAACAATGATAAAAATTTATCTCATGTTTCTCTCCACCAAACTCTTAAAGTTCCTTTGAATCTCTTTCTTTCTCTTACAATACTCCCTAGGACTGGTTGCCTAACCCTAGAGGGTTAAAATCTCTCAAAATCACTAAAATACAATGAATTCTTACTTAGAACTATCTACCCACCTTCTCCTTCACTTGAAATGAGATAAGTGAGAAATAAACCTAAGTAAAAATCCTACAATTCCTTAATATAAAACACTCTAACCATACTCTTCAAATTTCTTCTAATATGCTCTCTTTGCTTCAATTCAAGTCCTTCGTTTTAAAGTATTCCAAAAGGTGGTTTGGTGTATCTTCAAAAAGTGTCCACATTCAATAAATCTTCCAAGTGTTGCCTCTTTTCAAGAGTCATTTCAATGTAGTTTCCTGCCCATTAACTAAATTCACATTTTACCACGGGTTGCTTCAAAAATCATTCAAAATTAATGCAAAATTCTTTGAACTTCCTAAATAACTCCTCGGCGCTTAAGCAAGAGGTCTTCCACGCTTAGGCGCGACCTTCTCTGTCTGCTGGCGCTGAAGCGCCAGATCTGGGTGTTTATGTGCCATAGTCATTTAAATTCTTCTTCATTTTTGCTCCATATTTGATCCTTTTTTCACTCTTTAAATCATATCTATCAATTTAATTGTATCTGAAAGAAAAGCACCCAATTACGTTCAATTAAAGAGCAATAACCTTAAAAATAAGTAAACAATGTGTATAAAAATGCTATATATTTTAGGTGTATCAAAATCCCCTAAACATAAAATGTTACTTGTCCTCAAGTACTCTTTTACTATATATAAAATATGACTTATGGTAAAGAGTTTAACTTCTAAATTTCTATAATTTGGTTTACTAAATATAATAGGACAACTTAAGAAAATTTTTAACAACTTAAGTTAATACTAAAAGTATAAGAACACTTAGTAGTCAATTCTAAGATTTCTGCTTTTCTATTTATTTTAAGAAGAATTACAATTTCTCATATTATAAACACTTAGAATATTCATATGAAAAAGAATTTCATAAGAACTTTATTAGTAAAGATGCTAATACTTAAATATAAGTTTAGAAAATGTAAGAAAGCCTTTCTTCTCAATTTTATTCAAGTGAAGCCAATTTTTGATTAGGCATCTTTTCAAACTTCTCCACTTATTTTTATTTTCTTCTTCTTATATATATATGGATTACTATATTTGGATAGTCTTTAATAATTTTGAACTTCACCATCCTCTTCTTGAAGTTAATAGCTCCATACTTTTCTTCACTTTATAAATTTTTATTAGCTTTGAAAATTTTTCATAAAGTCTCATTCTTTTCTTATTATATGAAACTCTAAGATTTTTAATACTTAAAAAATACAACTTCCTTTAAATAGGAAAGCATATTCTTATACGTTCATACTAAATATCTTATCTCTAGAATTAACCTTCATCATTAAAAAATTTTACTTTAGTCTACTATATATTTAGAAACAAAAATATAGTTATCTAAAGTTAATCTCTAATACTAGAGGTCATGTTAAATTAATTTTTTGTCTAAAAATATAGTTAATTAAGGACAAATAAAATTTTAGTTTCTTTTTTTAAAAGAAAATTTTCATCCAACCCCAAACTATAATTTTTAATAGGTAAAACATTTAGTATAAGAAATGCAGACAGAAAGAAACATAAAAAAACACGCTTATAGGAATTTTCATATCCTAAACATACAGGTACAGATTTAAAAACATGAATAAAAATAAAGTGATAAAATTTAAATTTAATTTTAACATTTATAACATTCAACAGACTTCTATGCAGTGGAGGATGACAAAAAAAGCAAATAAACACAAACCAACCAAAATTCAGAAACACAATATAAAGGAAATATAATGTAGTAAATTGAAACTTTAAACATAAAATTCTTAAGTAAAAATTAGCAATATTCTAAACCTTCCTAAAATCTCAAGAATAAATTTAACATAAATCAATAAAATACCACCAAAAAAAAATTCTACAAATTAATACCTAAAAAAAAACATAACTACTTACGACAACACAAATGGTATCTGACATGCCTAAATTATATATATTTTTTGCTATATAATTTTACTCAT
Organism: Papilionanthe hookeriana x Papilionanthe teres; assembly: GCA_022702705.1. NCBI lineage: Eukaryota > Viridiplantae > Streptophyta > Magnoliopsida > Asparagales > Orchidaceae > Papilionanthe > Papilionanthe hookeriana x Papilionanthe teres. The sequence goes on along the minus strand of CM040438.1, from coordinate 52,921,596 downwards.
TTTTTATGATATTACACTTTAAAGGAAGGTATTTTGTATGTTTTTTTTTTAGATATAAGAAATGGTGATTCGAGCAAAAGGAAGCAAAAACGGTGCAATTTGGAGCAAAAACAAGCAAGAAAACAAATATTGACTTGACACCTTTCGATAAGTCTTTCGATGATTAATCTCTTTTACACTTATTGCATGTTTTTGAATGATATTACACTTTAAAGAAATGTTATTTTTATGCTTATTTTGTAGAGCTATCTGTTAGAAACGCAACACAACTAAAACAGGCCGAATCAAAGCTAAAACGGAGCCAAACCGAGCAAAACGGTGGAGTTGCGCAGTAGTCTACTCGCCGACAGCGCCCTTGAGCCCACCGACGGCGCCCTCGAGCCCGCCAACAGCGAGATTTTCCCGAGAACACCGAAAAATGACAGAAGAGCTCACCGACAGCGCCCTCGAGCCCGCCGACAGCGCTCGAGACGACTATGAACCGACTTTTGGCGATTTTAGGCAGAAATTCAATATATTTGGACGCTTTTTTGAATGGGTGCTTAAGGGAACTCCTAGAAATTCTTCCATACTCTTTAAATTAGGGATTTTATGTTATAAAAAGAAGAGGAAGGTTAGAAAAAAGAAGACGAAGGTTAGGAAAAACTTGGAGAATGTTTAGGGTTCTTAGATTATGAATAGAAATGTAGATTTCTACCATTTTGGAGAGATTAGCGAGGAGATTTTGAGAGAATTTGTAAGGGATTGCACTAGCATTGCATGGATGGACGGGAGACTTTATGGGAGAAATCTTCATCTTTCTTTTAAAAGCTAAGTATTGTTCTTCATTATCTTATAAGTTTGTAAACACTTACTTAGTGTATTTGTTTTGGTTAAATGAAGTTTCCTTTGTGTTTTCTTCGTGCTTTGTGATGTATCTCTCGTACTCTTTCTTCTTCTTTGGAAATAGTGGCATGAGAAGATTATGTCATTCTTTTCCTTTACTTTTCTTTTGTAATGAGTAGAATTCATGTGTAGGACGTTGAGATACATGCTAGAAGGAGTTTTATATATAAATGTGATGGTTTTTACTTGCACTTCATTTACATTGCAATCAAGGTCTGTTGTAATTTTAAAATTCGTTGTGAAAACATACGATTCGAGAGGATTATGCTTTCTACAACTAAGTACGAACCACATTCAAATTCCATGAGTGGTGAAGTTCATGGGGATTGCATGCAAATTAATAGGGAAATATAATTATTGGGCGTAGAAGTGGAGATTTTAGAGTGACAGACTAAAATCCTCAATTCAGTCCTATTGTTTGAGTACTGAAGCGATGTTAGCCCTCTGGCGAGGAGAACGTGGGAGCTGCGAAGTGAGAGCCGGTATCCTCCCAGCCTAGCCACGGATTCAGTAAACAAGCATGAATTTGCCAATGTTCTTTATGCCTGGACCAAAGGGTAAAGAATATGATTGCTCCTATTTGACACATACAATATTTAATGCATCTCATTCCTATACATTATCCATTTCATTAAATTAGAATAGTAGTTTTTAGTATATCAAAATTCTCCAAACCAATTCATCCAAAAAGGGTTATCTTTAGAATTAATATTTGCATTTAGTTATAGTTACTATCTTTACATTTAACATTTGCATTTAGGAGTAGTTTCTAGATAAAACATCATTTTAATCGACATTTCAAACCAAGGAGTAATTGTAGTAGACTAAAATTTGACTAAGGACTTCTTATCTCGCTTCCCAGTGGGATCGATAACCAGGAGTCCACTAGAGCCCTGTATTACTTGAGCGATACGTAAACTTGCGTTGATATAAGTGACTTTATTATTAATCAATTACACTTAATTTTAAGACCTAAAATAGTCGCGGTCAAGTTTTTAGCGCCGTTACCGGGGAAGCTTCGGTAAGAACTTTAGGAGAATTTTAGTTGAAGTAATTAGGTTAGACTTAGAAAATTTTAGTGTCGTAAAAACTGTTTTGTGTGAAAAGTGTTTTTTTTTTGGTATGAAAAAGTGTTTAAAAAAATTGTATATATGAAAAATTAGGTGTTCGTGAAAATTTTTTGTTTGTTGAATATATTTTTTGTTTTATTTGTTTTATTGTTAATGTATTGTTCGTTGTATTGCGTATGCAAAACAAAGAATCTGCAGGACTTGTGCCTTATGATCTCGAGTTAAAAAAAAAGAAAAAAATAAAAATACAAAAAGGACTCGAAAAACTAGAAATAGAAATGGAAAACTTTCAAGAAATAACTTGGAAAATCATCATACTTCATTGAGGGATTACGTAAATCCTACGACAGATGAAATTCACTCAAGTATACAAAACCCTGTCGTAGAAGCTGACTCGTTTGAAATAAATCCTGAGATTATCTAACTGGTGCAGAACAATCAGTTTGGGGGAACTCCTTTGGAGGATCCCTATTTACACTTATCAAATTTTCTAGAATATTGTGCTACATTTCATTATAACGGTATGTCAGACGATGCTATTAGACTAAGGCTTTTTCATTTCTCACTAAGGGATAAGGCTAAAATGTGGTTATACTCATTAGCACATGGCTCTATTAAAAACTAGGAGTTAACTCAGAAATTTCTAGCTAAGTATTTTCCACCTTCAAGGACTACTCAACTTAGAAACGATATTCTCTTATTTTATCAGTATGAAGCGGAATCAATATACAAAGCCTAGGAAAGATTTAAGGAACTCCTAAGAAAGTGTCCACACTATGCTCTGCTCGATTGTTTAATCATTTAAACTTTTTATAATGGGTTAGTAGGATCCCTTAGGTCTATAATTGATGCTATCGCTGGTGGATCTTTAATGTCAAAACCATTTGATGAAGCGTATGAGTTAATTGAAAAAATAGCTACAAATGATATTTAATGGCCATCTGTAATGGTAAATCCTAAAAAGGTAGCCAGTGTTCATGATACAAATGCGATTTCAATTCTTGCATCTCAGGTTGCTGGAATATCAAAAAAGTTGGACCAATTTGGAATGAACCAACCTCAATTTACTCCTGTAAGTAAGGACATTTCATTAGGGCCTATGATAGATTCTAAATTATCATATGAGACTTTAAATACCATAAACAACCCATACTCTAACTTTTACAACCCAAGTTGGGAGAACCATCCTACTTTAATAGGAATCATACTACTGAGGGTGGAAACCAACAGTGGGAAAACAATCATGCAAATCCTAATGGAAGTTGGAATAATCAGGGGAACACAAATTATAAACCTTCATATCCACCTGACTCTAACAATGATTAACAATTTGAGGATAAGAAGATGTCTATGGAAGAAGTGGTATTGGAAATGGGAAACCAGTTGCAAAGTCAAGTTGCGATTAGAAACATAAAGAATCAACAGAGAGAAATTTCTAATTCACTTATCAATAGACCCAAAGAAACACTTCCTAGCAACATTGAGATCAACCCTAATGAGAACACTAATGAACAAGTAGAAGCTGTCCAATTAAAAAGTGGAAGAGAGGTAGAGGATGTGGTTAGAAAGGAGAAAGATGTGAGAGAAATAAAAGAAACTAAAAGACCAGAAGAACATGTTTCTAAGGATCTGAAAAAATTAATATCTCCAACTAAAATCATTTTAGAAAGACCACCACCTCCATTTCCTCAAAGACTTAGACAACATGAGTTGGATAAAAAATTTTCAAAGTTCATGAAAGTACTTAAGAAGTTAACGATAAATATTATTTTCACTTAAGCTTTGGAATAGATGTCAAGTTATGCAAAGTTTATGAAGTAAATATAAAACAAGAAAAGAAAATTTGGGGATTACGAGACAATTGCACTAAGTGAGGATTGCAGCGCTATACTTTAGAAAAATTTTCCTCGAAAACTTAAAGATCCTTGTAGCTTTACAATTCCTTGTGCAATTGGAGAAAGATTATGTGGAAAAGCTTTATGTGATTTAGGAGTGAGCATTAATGTGATGCATCTAGCTATATTTAGAAGGTTAGATTTAGTCAATATTTCTCCCACTACTGTAACCCTTCTGTTAGTTGATCGATCTATAATTTATCCAAAAGGAGTTATAGAAGACTTGCTTGTCAAAGTGGATAAATTTATCTTTCCTTTGGATTTTATTGTATTAGATATGGAGGAAGATAACGAAATTCCAATTATTTTATGGAGACATTTCCTTGTTACTGGACAAGCTATGATAAATGTGCAAAAAGGAGAGTTGACTGTGAATATTAATAACCATGAAATCAGTTTTGTTGTATTAAAGACTATGAAATATCCAGCCGAGAGAAAAGATGATGATTGTTTTTGGATAGATGAAATTGATTATCTAAGTAAAGACCATTTCCAAGAAAGTTTTGAAAGTAAGTTAACATGTGAGATTGAAATAGACTTTCATGAAGATTCCAAAACATTTTTTAAAGAAGATTGTATGTATGTTCAGGAGAGGGGTGAAACGATGGACGCAACCAAAAATAGTAAACTTTTAATTCCATATGTTGAAAAATCTCATGACCTTAAGATGGATGTACCCCATACAATTTTAAAGCCTATCTATTTAGGGAATTCATCTACACAACCAGTCTTTATATCTTTAGATGTGACTTAATTACAAGAAAAACCTGAATTAATGATGAATAATATAAAGTTATTGAACTAGGACTTGGAAGAGAATTTGAGGATAAATTTCAAAAGAACTTTGAGTTGAGAAAAGAGGATAAGAATATTGGAAGACCATTGGAAGAAATTCCTAAAGAATTAGAAAAACCTATTTCCTTAACTAAGATAGATCCTCCATCATTTAATAATTGTAAAGGGGAAAAATTGGAAGATAATTTGAAACAGAAGAGTAACATAGAAGATATTGATCCAAAATCTTAATTATCTAGAGAGAATCTGATCCAAAATTTGGGAGATCTTGAATTATCTTAAAGAGATCCATTTATTATAAATTTCAAGGATGATATTAATATGCGGATTGAGAAAATCAATAGAAGAATATTAGATCTAGAAAGAAATATGAGGAATTATGATATGAATCAAACTGAAAATGAAGAGCTGAATGAAAAATTACAATTTGATGATTTTGTAGGAATCCCTGAATATGAAAAAGAATGGGCGATTGATCGAGGATTACTTAATTGGAATTTTGATCCAGGAGGAATTATTTGTCGGGCCTGCGACGTTAAAACCAAGCGCTTTATGGGAGGCAACCCATATTTATCAGTGTGCTTTGATTTAGTGTGCTTGAGAGTCATGATTGTTAGTGTTGTATGGTGTTTGGATTAGTGGATTGACTTGATCTTTATGTGTCATTATGGATTGATAAGTTTGATTATTGGTTCGTAGATGTTTGGATTGTTAGTAGTTTGATCTCTGTCTGTGTCTTGAGGGAGGTGATTCCTTAACTTCTTATTATGGCTAGACTTGATCTCTTGTAGTAGTTGGATTAACGAGTTCACTATGACTTGGGTCTCACCTAGACCTGAGTTTTACAAGAGATATCATGAATTTGAATTTTATTACATCCTTTCTCTAACTTTTTTTCATTAGGTAGGAGTTGCAAACCTATTTGATGAATACCATGTGGATGATCTTACACTATCTTTATAACTGTTAGAGGTGTTTAATTATAGGGATTAGATGATGCCTGAGATTGGTGTCCGAAAATCAATATATCAGGGATAATCTTATCTTTGGGATTATAATCTATAAAATAATTTGAAAGTACCTAATTTACTAGTGTTGTGATTCCGTTAAAAATTGGAGGTAAGTTAGTAGAGTTGACCTCATTTATCATGTGTGTTTGTATTTGAATTGTGTGTTTGTGCTAGTGTTACAATTTTATATAAGACTTGAAGAACATTTTTATATTCCCTTGTTGATGCTAGTTAAACTTTTATTTAGTAAATTTCATTCTGGCATGATTAGTTTAGATTTACTTTCTGCTGCATATTGTTCTGTCCTAATGAATACTTGTAAATGGTTTTGATAGACATTTGTGGTAGATAGAATTTCTAAATTGTTTTCTTCCTGCTTATATTTTCTGTACTGAATGTTATATATGTTAAAAATTAAGTTTGGGGTAGGAAGAAAAATATAATTTTAATGTGAAAATACTTCCTTCTAGTGTAATTTTATTGCAAGCATGTTTTAGGTTATATTTTCTTTCTCCTACAGTCATTCTATCCTGATTATGCATGTATATGAATTTGATAAGATGTTGTAGTAGTAAGTAGATTCAACCTTTACTTTTTCTTCCCGCAACATTTTATGGAATTAATTGCAAAATAATTTAAAATTTAAGTTTGGTGAGAAGTAAAATTTTTAAAATGTAACTTTATTTGTCCTCAATAGCTTGTATTTAATTTGATATCACTTTTAAAATAACTTATGGCATGTGGTGTTACCTTTAGGTTACTTTAATTTCGATTTTAGGAATGTTAGAAAAATAATCTAGTTGAAATCCTTAGTAAAGAAACTGTTCTAGAGTTAAGATATTTTGTAGGAAACATTGGAAAAATGATTTTTCTATTTATGGTAGAAAGGAGTTGAATATTTGAAAAGCTAAAATTCTTAGATTTATACTTAATGAGAATTGAGCCTTTATTGAAAACTTTTTCGAACTAATACTTACACTTATAAAAAGTGAGGGAAAGTTTTGAGTTTTGGATTTTAGAGAGAGGATAGTGAAATTCAAAATTATTAAAGGTCTATCCAGATATAGTAATCCTCACATATAAAAAAAAAGTAAAAAAAGGGATTAAAAATGATCCTGAAAGAAAGAAAAAAAAAGGTGAAAAAAAGGGATTGAAAATGATACCGAAAGAAAAGAAAAAAAGGAGAAAATAAGTGAGGAGAATTTTGAGGAGAAGCCTAATTAAAAATTGGTTTCACTTGAATCTTTTTAAATGAAAAGACTTAAAACAATCCTAATTTTTTTCTATTTCAGAAGGTATTGGTCAAATTGGTATAAATAAGGTGCTTAAATTCCATTTTTATACTATCTATGAATCTTTAGTTTGATAATTTTCAATAACATTTGAAGTAAATAAAAAAATCAGGATTCCTAAGTTGAATATGAGATATTTTTACACTCTAGTCCTAGGTTGATTTGCTAGAATTTCTCATATGTTATACTATAATACTTCTTAAATGAAATTATAGGAAACTCTATTAAAACCCACAACCACAAGTTAACATATTTTATTTTTAACATTATAGTGTTACTTGAGGACAAGTAACAGTTAAGTTTGGGGGATTTTAACACGCTTAAAATATATACATTTTTTGCTATATAATTTTACTCATTTTTTTATGATATTATAATTAAAGGAAGGTATTTTGTATATTTTTTGGTTTTAGGTACAAGAAATGGTGATTGGAGCAAAAGGAAGAAAAAACGGTGCAATTTGGAGAAAAAACGAGCAAGAAAACAAATATTGGCTTGACACCTTTCGATAAGTCTTTCAATGCTTAATATCTTTTACACTTCTTGCACATTTTTGAATGAGATTACAATATAAAGAAAGGTTGTTTTTATGCTTATATTGTAGGTCTATCTGTTAGGAACGCAACGCAACTGAAATGGGGCGAATCGAAGCTAAAACGGACCCAAACGAAGCAAAACGGTGGAGCTGCGCAGCAGTCTGCTCTCCGACGGCGCCCTCTAGCCCGCCGACGGTGAGATTTTTTCGAAAACACCGAAAAATGACAGAAAGGCTCGCCGACAGCGCCCTCGAACCCACCGACAGTGCCCAAGATGACTATAAACCGACTTTTGAAGGTTTTGGGCCAAAACTCAATGTATTTGGATGATTTTTCGAAGGGGTGCTTAAGAGAACTCTTAAAAATTCGTCCATACTCTTTAAATTTGGGATTTTTTGTTAGAAAAAGAAGAGGAAGGTTAGAAAAAAATAAGAGGAATGTTAGAAAAACCTTGGAGAATGTTTAGGGTTCTTAGATTAGGAGTAGAAATGTTGATTCTTTCATTTTGGAGAGATTAAAGAGGAGAATTTGAGAGAATTTGTAAGGGATTACACTAGCATTGCATGGATCGATGGGAGACTTTGTGGGAGAGATCTTCATCTTTCTTTCAAATGGAAAAATCTAGGTATTGTTCTTCATTATCTTAAAATTTTGTAAACACTTACCTAGTGGATTTGCTTTCGTTAAATGAAGTTTCCTTTATGTTTTCTTCGTGCTTGTGATGTATCTCTCTTATTCTTTCTTCTTCTTTTGAAATAGTGGCATGAGAAGATTATGCCATTCTTTTTTTACTTTTCTTTTGTAATGAGTAGAATTCATGTGTAGGACGTTGAGATACATGCTAGAAGAAGTTTTATATATTAATGTGATGGTTTTTACTTGCACTTCATTTACATTGCAATTAAGGCTTGTTGTAATGTTAAAATTCATTGTGAAAACATACGATCTGAGAGGATTATGCTTTCTACAACTAAGTACGAACCACATTCAAATTCCATGGATGGTGAAGTTCATGGGGATTGAATGCAAATAAATAAGGAAATATAATTATTGGACGTAGATGTGGAGATTTTAGAGTGACATACAAAAATCCCCAATACGGTCCTATTGTTTGAGTACTGAAGCAGAGGTGTTAGCCCTCAGGTGAGGGGAACGTGGGAGCTTCGAAGTGAGAGCCTGTATCTTCCCAGCTTAGCCACGAATTCAGTAAACAAGCATAGAATTAGTCAATGTTCTTTATGTCTAGACTAAAGGGTAAAGAATATGATTGCTCCTATTTGACACATACAATATTTAATGCATCTCATTCTATACATTATCCATTTCATTACATAAGAATAGTAGTTTTTAGTATCTCAAAATTCTCTAAACCAATTCATGCAAAAAGGGTTATCTTTAGAATTAATATTTGCATTTAGTTATAGTTACTATCTTTACATTTAACACTTGCAATTAGTAGTTACTAGATAAAAAATCATTTTAATCAACATTCCAAACCAAGGAGTAATTTTAGTAGACTAAAATTTGACTAAGGACTTTTTATCTCGCTTCCCTGTGGGATCGATAACCAGGACTCCACTAGAGCCATGTATTACTTGAGCGATATGTATACTTGTGTTGATATAAGTGACTTTATTAGTAATCAATTACACTCACTTTTATCACCTAAAAAGTCACGGTCAGTATCTAGCAAACAAAGAACACACAAGCAATAGCAGTCTAAATTAGTTCAACACACAAACACATAATCACATCATCAAATCATTCCTCCTTTTCCACATCATCATCATTATCATCTTTCCAAAAATTTGTAGGCTCATAGTGAGAGTACTGTGGATATGAAAGAAATACCACACTCTGACCACCATTAATAAGATATTCCAAAGATGTGGGATATTTTTTCTTCATAATTACTGGGCCTCCTCATATATGTATCAATATGTCCTATAAAGTTTTCTAAATTTAGTAACTTATCCGCAGTGCATTTGATTTTATCTAACATCCTCCGCATTAACTTTGACTGCGAATCAGGACTAGCAGACTAACCTTGTGATGAAGATGCCTGTGAAGTAGAAGCACCAAAACTTTTAGAAAATCCTCCTCTCTAGCCAAATATAGAATGCTCAGAATAAGTATTAACATTCACATTCATAGTAGGCTTTAATGCAGCATAATATCTTCCCAATTATCAAATTTCACGCTAGCCTGCACATGTAAAGAAAAGATTAAGGATGCAAATCCCAAACTTATAGTAGTGGCATCTATGGCAGAACTAATGATCGTCTGATAAATAAGGGATCCAATATCAATCGGCTTAAACTTCTGAATACAATATTTCAGAGTCACTCTCCCTTGTGACTTCACTTAGATGATTTGTAGGGAGTAGACGAACAAAAATAAAATAGTGCAACGTTTTTGCGGTGGCATCAAGCTTTGACAAAAGAAAGTTCGCAGTTCTTTCATTTGCTATTTTCCACAATCCTCTTCCCGCAATCAATGAAAAAATAATCTCATCTAACTTCTTCTCAATAGGATTATAATTTTAATAAAAACATATAAAAGTTGGGATCAGCTAGTAAAATGAATTGATTACCTTAGGGGAGAAATCTATTGATTTCCCTCGCACCATAACCTGATATTCTTCACCCTCTAGGAGACTATTATAGAACTCTCGAACTACAAAAATGACCGCTATACCAGAAAATCAATAGAAATGTTCCCACTGTCGGCGAACTATCAATTCTTCCACAGCTCCGCCTGGATTTTTGAAACACTGCTTAGGAATCATCTTTTTCATCTTCATCACTTATATATATATATCTATCATGAGCCTTAGAACTGACGAGCTTGCTTGAATCGAATGTAGGCTTCCCCTTGCTCCTTTTCATTTTTTGTACCATTTCTAAAAATTACATAAAAATCGCAAGAAATCCTAAACTCAAGTCTAAATCACTAAACTTCACTTCCAAAAGCTAAAACTATCATTTCCATTCATTTTCCATAAATTTTCAACAAATTTTCACTATGAATAGTAATTTTCAGATTTTCCATAATGTGCTCCAAATATATGGTGAAAATAAAAAATTTTTACTTCCAAGTAAAGCTCTCACCTTGTGAAGAAGAAATCTAACAAATATGACTCAATTCCACCAAGAAATCTTCATGTTTGGAGAAACCCTAGGTCAAAAATCATAAAATCCTGAGGAAGAAGGAGATGGTCGGGGGTAAAAATGGAGTTTTCAGGTTAAAATTTTCACTTAAAAGTTTACGAACCAGTTTTCATGAACCGGCACTTAAGCACAAATGGTTCAGTGCTTAGGCGCCCACCTCTCAGGTAACTCACGCTTAAGCATGGGGTTTCGGCGCTTAGGCGGGGGTGCACCAATTTTAATAATTTTGGTTTTTAATTTAAATGCACATCTAGCCTAAGTCATCCACCCCTAAATGGTTTTATAAATATTAATAACTATTTTTATCCCCTTCTATCTTAATCTCTCTCAAAATTCTCAAAATTTCACAAATTTGATTCAAACCTGAATAACACAAACACACACTTACATTAATTTTTTAGAACAAGTACAAACACGATTTACGCCTATTCTCTCCAATCCAAAGATTATAGGATAATTCAATTCAAATCAAACTTAACATCAAATCACATAAAAACACATCAATTTTAATACGAAAACACACTAAACATCAAACACATAGATTAAACAAACAAAGACTACACTCACAAAATTAATTCTATTCTCCTTCCGGTGGAACATATGCCAGCCTTTCACTTGTTTATCCTGGAGAATTCAGCATATAAATTTGATATAATAGACGACAGTGAAGTACTCTAATTAAGTCTTCCTCAATCCAATTATTTTTCAAATACATCTCTTTGTCCGCTTATTTTATATAATTTGTTTGGTTGAATTGCATTTTCAGTTGCCATCCCATATGCTCTAAGTGTGCATTAGTCTCATTCACTTTTGCTTTAATTGAAGCCACGTCAGTCTTAATCTTTGTAATCTTTTCTGTTATATCTTCGATACTAATGGCTAGGAATCTGTTGTACAACTCTTGGGCACTTAGACATACAAACTCCTTCTTTCTTCTTATTTTCACTCTCCTAAGAGAAAATTTTTGTAATTTCTCTCACCCTTTTTCTCTTCACTTAGACTATTGATGCACTGAAAATATATACGGCTTTCGTTGTTGTCGGCATATTTTTAGGTTTGTGTTGTATTTTTGAAAAGGGGTCGCCTATAGAAATTGTCGGCGAATTTTAGATTTTAAATTTAATTTAAATATATATATATATATAATTTAGAAAGTAGCATTTGATTTTGAAAATAATTTTAAATTTGAAAATTTTAAGATATGAAATTAAACTAATCTCACATCCCGAATAGTTTATATAAATGAGCGCCACATCACAAGCGTGTATCTATCCCGAAGAATAGACACACTACTTGATGATGGGGCTCGATTAAATAAACTAGAAGATTTGTGACATCCGTTTGGTCTGCGAACCAATTTTATAAGCCGACAAGTTCCCCTGCTTATTACAAAGTAATTAAGCAGGGTTTATATTACATGGGTTCTTAAAGTTCTCTATAAGGGCAAGCCCCTATAGTTAATTACATCTTAAGTGACGGGAATCACCTAAGAAAACTCGCGATAATAATCAGTAGTTCTGCTCTCAAGAATTTCAAAGTTTAAGTTTTCAAGGGATTGAATTTTGGAATTTCGATTGGGAATAGATCAAATTTGGAACATTTTATTTTGGGAATTCAAAGGAAGAAAGGTAGGAGAAATCACAGATTCGAAGCGAACTTCGGTAATTTCCCGACTATCCTATTGTTTGGCTTGAATTTAGAAAAGCCCTAATGTTTATTTAACGTTTTGATCTTGCCAATTTTAATTAATTAGGACTTATATTCGTATGACACAGTCATGCAAATAGCTTCGAAGATGTGAGGGTTTATGTCGTACCGAACGACTACCTCGGAGTCCTAAGACCGGTTAGGGCTTAATTTACATAACATGATTATGCAAATGCCTAACGAAGAGTTGAGGATTTATGTTGCACTAGGCAAACTACCTCGAATTCCTATGGCTTGGTTATTTTATTCTAAAAAAGTTTTCTTGAAGTAGACTCGGGTTTTGCTGATGACGATGGCCGTGCTGCCCACCATGCTCCGAGCTCCTTGTTGTTGCAGAGGTTTAGTTTTAGAAGTCATAAATCAGGAGATGAGAGAAGTGTTTTGGTTTAGAGAAAATCTTAATTTCCAAGTGTTTTTTATGTTTTAATTAAAACAAATCTTAAAGTTATTATAACAACACCGGTTAAGATCCCACGGTTCCATCCTTCCGGCATCGTTATTTTTATCGGATTCACTTAGTCCAGATGAATTTGCTAAACTCAACTAAATGAGTTCCACACTTTCATTTAGACCGTGGGAAATCCCGTTAGCAACACGTAGGTTACATCATCCGAGGTATTCCCGATCATCCAACAAAACCTTTTTTATTTAGTTGTAGTTGTAGTTTTATTGTTCTGTTTGTGATTAAATTTTGAGTTGTTTTATATTTTGAAATGTTGTGACGGTGAATTTTATCTCGTAATGACTTTTAATTTAGTTTTGGTTTCAGTTTTAGGGACTATCCTAGAGGTGTGGGTTTTCATGCAACAGTTGTTTATCATGCAAGAAAAGTAAAGTGCATTTGCAATAAAGTAAATTGCGAGGAGGTAAATTGCAATAAAACAAAAGCGTACTCGGAGGGTCTTCCCGTCATCCCAAGTCGCACTTAAACACAATTTAGAATATTTAAGTATTTAAAGCAAGTTCCTAGGTAAAGCTAAAGGAAGGGTTATGGTTTTCTACCAAGGTCCTACTCCTATAGCTAGTCATCTCCTATGACGTCTAGGTTCTTGTGTTTTGATTTGAGGATGATTTTCTTCATCAAAGAACAATTAAGTTTAATTGTTCTTATAAATATCCTATCATATTGAGGAAGTGCTTAAGACGAATCTTAAACATCTTTTCAATACCTCTAGGATTGTTTTAAGTCCAAGAGAATTTAATTATACAAATGAATTAATCATCGAGGAGTTCAAGTTTTGTTATCTTGCTCAGTGAACTAGGACATTTGAATATCCTATGAGTGAAGTAATACTTCACTTAACACTCCGTTTAGGAGTTATGACAACAAGAGCTTTTGAGGGCAAATCGATGTTCAAGTGATTTGTGATTTTAATTTAATTTCAATTAATGGGTTTAAGTTTGGAATAGTGTTCAAGTTGTTTTAGATTTATTTTGAATTCTTTTTGTCTTTGGTGATGTTATATTTAATTCAATTTAATTTAATTTAATTTTAGTTTAATTTAATTTGGTTTAGTTTTACTTTCAATTTAATTTTATTTAATTTAATTTAATTTTAATTTTATTTTAACTTGATTTTATTTTTTTATTTAATTTAATATGTTTTAATTTAATTTAATTTAATTTAATTTAATGTGATTTAATTTAATTTAATTTAATTTAATTTTAATTTTAATTTAATTTAATTTAATTTTAATTTAATTTTATTTTTAATTTAATTTAATTTAATTTAATTTAATTTAATTTAAATTTAATTTTAATTTTATTTTAATTTTAATTTAATATTTTATTTTTTATGCTTTAAGGATGATTTAATTTTAATTGTTAAAATATTAATTTAATTGAAATCTTAGAAGGATTTAATTTAAATGTTTTAACTTTAATTTAATTTAATGATTAAGTCTTTTAGCATTTTAAATTTTGAATTTGGATTATCATTTTAATTAGGAATTAAATATTATTGAGGTGATTAATTTAGGGATTCTTGAATTAAAGAATAAATTTCTTCCTAATAACATCCCTATTTTAATAATTCCAATTTTTTATTATTCTTCCAAATTTAATTAATTATTTAACTAAGGTTTATTTTAATTATTTTCAAATTATTTGGTAGGTTTCTACCCTTTAATTGCCTAAGTTTCAAATATCCAAAATCAACTTAGTATCAAATATTTTACCCACCCTTTTAATTAAACCTAAAATTTTTAATTATAGGCTAAAATTTCAATTACCATTTTGCCCTTTAAACTTACTAATTCCATAACTCACTAAATTGAGCTTAAATGAATTTGAAATTTTTATGTGACTTCACTCATATATCAATCAAGACATTAGAGGAGAAAATGTGATTTTTCTGTATTTAATTTATTTATGTAATTATTTTTGAAGGAAAATAAGGATTTTCAAGGAAAATTCAACAACATGACCAAGGGAAAGTTTCTGTCCTTAAGAAAATTATGGAACATTACTAATGACTATAGGACCACTTGGACCAATTTTGGTGATTTTTTGAATTATATTCTTTTTATTATAATCATTTTGCGTTTTGGAGTATTAATTAATTTAAAAATAAAATAAAGGTTGAAAAATGAATTTTATATTTTTCAAAAATCTCTCTGATATCAAGGAAATCAGAGAACCAATTTTTACAATTTTTTGATTTTTCTTTGATTTATTAGAATTATTTTAGTGGAAATGCTAGAAAATGCATTTTTTTTAATTTTAAAATTACCTTAGGGCTTTAAAATTTAATATCTCATCATAGAGACTTAAGAAAAATATGAGGTTTGTTCCTAAGTGATTAAAATTCAAAATGTGAAATTTTGGTGAATTTTATTATTTTTGTGATTTTTATTATTTTTTAGTTATTAAAAATATTAAAATAATGCAAAAAATCAACTTTTTTTAGAAAATTGCAATTTCCTGATATCAGAGAGGCTCCAAAACCAATTTGGTGGATTTTTGAGAAGTATTTTGAAAGTTATGAATTTTTAAGTTTAATTTTGGCTAAATGCCTTAATCAACCCATTTGATAGGGCTAACCAAGTCCAATTGACTTCAAACTTTTATAGTGGATTCCTCTGATCCTAAAGGCCAGTGGAGAATTGATTTCAAGTCAATTTGATGTATAATTAGCTCTAATTAATTAAACTCCATTTTGGGTGTTTAAGCCAATTAAGGTTATTACAAGTGAGTTAACTCAAAAACTATTTTCCCTAGTGGTCCTACTGGTCATAAGAAACATCACCAAATTTTCTTAGAATTTATTTCACAACATGCTAATTATTGGAATTAAAATACTCAGAATAGTGACCTAGAATTGAAAAATCAATAACTCTTCATAGGGATGGCCTCTGACTTTGGAAAATTCAAGGAATGTCCCCAAATTTAGAGGCTTCAAAAGCCCTATGGTCTCATTCCATGGTGAATTGTATACATGCATGGAGAATTGAAATAGTGCAGAGAGTAAATAAATAATTAAAAATAAAATACTTGATGAAATTACATGATTTTTTTCCACATTATTCTCCTCTGTTCACTGAGCAAGAGGGTATTTTTATTTTATTTTTAGGATTTTCCTACACAAAGTTATGAATTTTCTAAGTTTTGGTAATTAAATAAATAGAAAATAGCCCTAATTTCCTACTTATCCACGCGGCGCCACGCCATCCTTGGCGACTCCGAAAGGCCACGCGTCGTCTCTCGATTCGGCGCCGCCATCCGACTCGGCACTCCGGGGCCCGCGGTTCATGCACCACCGCGCCGTCCGACTCGATCCGGACCGTCCGCTCGATACACGCTCGATCCAACGGCTCCCAGTCATCGTCTACGACTGGTGTGCACCCGTGACCGTCAACCTTCTAACCCTAATTTCTCACTCGATTCTCAACAAATTTTTGTGTTCTTATGCTCTATGGATTCTTCTCGAGGAGACGAACACATCCATACGGTAAACATGTATTGAAATTGACCCAAACTAAATAGAGAATCTCTGTAAGCTCGGGAAGAAGAGTGAGTCCATACCTTTGCTCAGAGAAGTGAAGCTTCGATCTGAGAGTTGTGTCACCTTCGATTGGGTCCAAGCAAGCTCCAGATGAAGTCCCTTAGCCTGGTGAATTGTCCAGGTATGATTTTGACCACAGCCGATTATAAAGCTTGGAGTCTGGAACAGATGGGTGGCCTGGAGAGGGGGCTTTCACTGGTAAACTTCTTCTCTTGGTCTTGTGCAGGTGTAGGACCAATCAATTTGGGGATTGGCTCACTGTGGAGAAGTGTCATGGTTTTGGGCTTGGATTTCAACTCTGAAATTGAGCTCACAGAGAGGAAATGGCAGGGGGATTTCAGTGGGGATCAAGTTCTCTATGTGTGGGGAGTAGTCTGGAACAATTTTGGCAGAGTTTCCTCAAGGTTTGTTTCAGCACCTCTTCATGGCCGAGAGGGGTGAGGTTTAAATAGGAGAGGCTGGAGGGCTTCCCAGGGGGGTTTAGGGCTTGGGATCGACCTGCTCTATGCAAGAGAAGAACGACCATAGTGGCCACTGGACTTGGGGCAGCTCAGCAAGGGGGAATTTCAATGTTGGCTCACATGGGAGCTTTCGACAATGGTGTTTTCCGGCGGCCTGGTGGCTAGCCGGCCAGGCATGAGTCACCATCTTGACCAGGGAGGTCAGGGCTTGGCAATGGTGAAGTCAATTGGGTTTGGACATGTGTAAAGGAGTTGGATCAAAATGGCATGGGGGCATGGCTATTTTGGCTCTAAATGGGTCAACCCATCCTTTTGGGCTAGGTGCACCACCCAAGGCTTGGTTTAGGCTGAAGAGAAAGTGATTTGGATCGGCTTGATTAGTGGGGTCAAGTCACAATCCAAGTACAATTAGGATTAAACATGGTTTAGGGGAGACATGGAAATGGTTAATCACCTTAAGGGAATGTGGAAAGGATCTCCTCCTTTTGCCCAATGTGGTAAGGTCACATGTGAACAACTCACATGGCTTGCATGTGGCTTAAGAATGGCTTCATGGCTTGCCTATGGCTTAGGATAAAGCTTGGTCAATTTCATGGGAGTAGAATTTAGGAATTTTGGTATTTTGGTGGAGAATTTTCATGAAGCTTAATTTGGAATGGTTTAATGATGATTTTGAAACTTAGGGGTGATTTTAAATTGAATGTGTGATGAGGGAGAGTGTCATGTAGGCTTTAGATTGATTTGGGCTTTTAAAATTTGGTAAAAGGTGGGCTTTTAGGAAGGCTTAAGGGAGTGGGCTTTGGCCTTTATGGATGGGAATTATTTTGTAAAAGGTTGGGCCAAATAATTATTGGGTTTGCTTTAGGGATGTGTCATGAGTAATTTGAAATAAATTTGAGCTGGTTTGGGCTTGAATTGGGTTGGATTTGGGTTCATTTGGTACATGGGCCAATGTAGGTCAAATTGGGCTAATTTGGGCCAATGTTGGGCTAGGGTTGAAATTGATGTAAAATTATTGTTGTGAAATGTTTATGGGAGTGTTTCAAAGAGGTTTCAACTTTGGTTGGGGTTGGATTTTGGGGTTTGGGTCTATTTGGGTTAAGTTTGGGTTTAGGTCAAAATTGGGCTTTTTGGTTTTGGGTTGAATTTGAGTGGGGTTTGGGTTCAAATTTTGGGCAAATTATGTTAGTGTTTTGTTTTTGGGGATGTTAGGGAAGGTTTAGAAAAGGTTTGGGGTCAATTGGAGTTGAATTGGTTTGGCTTGGGCTAAGTTTGGGTCATGGGTCCAAATTGGGCTTTAAGGTCAAAAGTGAAATTAGATTCAAATGCCAATCAAATTGGGCTTGGATTTAGTCTAGATTGGTGTTGGGGATGTTGAATTGAAGTTTAGAATTGAATTGGGCCAGAATTTGAGTCAATTGGGTAGGTTTGGTTTGACATTGGGTTCATTTTGGGTTAAAATGGGTCAAATTGGGGATTTTGACAAAAGTGGGGTAGATTGACAAAATTGGCCTATGGTGTAGTTGAACAAAATGAAATTGGGAATATTTGGGATTTTCTGGAATTTTCTGGAAATTTTCTGAATTTTTGGATTTTTGGGTCAAGAGGGGCATTTTGGTAATTTGGAGGGTATTGGGGGGTATTTTTTTGGAACTTTGAGTATTTTGGGTAAAAATGGTCAATTTGAGTGGTGGGAGAATATTTGAGATTGATTTTGAGGAATTTGGGTGATTTTAGAGAATTTTGGAAAATTTGGGTAATTTCAACGGTTTTGGGTAGGCTAGGCGGGTCTGGGGTCCCGGGGGTCAAAAATCGAAAATTTGGAAAATTGAAGATTGGGTAAATGTAAGTGGAATGAAATCATTTTGGTTGAGCCATGAAGCCATATCAAGCCTATATGAGCCATGGAGGGACTCATTTGAGGCCTTCACTATGTTGTTCCTAACCCTCTTAGCCAAGGGCTTAGGGGTTAAGGACCATCCATGTGAATCACCTTCATGAGTCAGGAGGTCAAGTTGGGTATGGGTGTGGTTTTAGGAGGTGTGTGAAAGTGTATTGTATAAGTGTAGTATGTGTGTAAGTCAACCCTCACTGCACTGTGCCACCCGTAGGGGCCCTAAGGCCAAAGAGTCCTATAGGAACTCATCCTTTAAATTTCCACATTTGATTTCAACCCTCTAGGTGATTAGGGGTCTACAATCAAGTTTGTGGAGTTTGCAGGGAGTTAATAAGTGGTTTGAATTTCTAAGTGGTGGGTCCCAATTCTAATCCTCTAGGATAGTCAAAGGAAAAGCCTAAGGCTAGATCCTAAGTACTAAAAAGAAGAAGAGAAGACCTCATAAAAAATGAGGTCAACGACTGTCTAATTTTACCCATTTTTGGTCATATTTTACTTTAAAGAAAGGTATTTTCATGATTTGTTGCAGATATGATGATTTTAGGTGATTGGAGTGAAAAGAAGCAAAAAGGAACGAATCCGGAGCAAAAATGAGCAAAAAGCAGCAAAATGGTGGAAAAAGTGTTCTGGCGCCGCCGGCGCAAGAATGGGCGCCGCCGGCACAAGAATGGGCGCCGCCGACTCCCAAATTCAGAGAGTACAGAATTAATTGGTACGATAGAGCACCGTCAGCGCCCTATCTGGCACCGTTTGCGCCCAAAGTCGGTTCAGTTCAAATTTGAAGAGTTTAGCGACTTTTTGAAGGGATGCCTATGGAAACTCTTGGGAATTCGTCTCTATCTTATATGTAACTATTTTTGGAATAAAATGGTGTGCTTCTTCAGTGGTTTTAGAGTAGTTTTAGCGAGAGTGAAGTGTTAGGGTTTAGGAGTAGAGAGTGTAGAGTGAGGATTTGAGAGGGATTTTTCTCTAGGGAGGGGAGGAGAAGAGATAAAGTGAGAGATTGCTTCTCCCTTTCCCTTCTAAAGATAGAATCATGTGTTGTAAAGAAGAAGAGAAGAGGATTCAAAGGAACTTCAAGGGAATTGCATAGGGGAAGAGAAAGAGATAAGTTGTATTTTCTTTTGTGGTTTGTATGAATTTTCTTATATATATAAAATCCATGTTTTATTATATCTTCTCCATGAATTATGAGTAGTTTCCTTGTCTTTCTTCTTGCATAAGAGATGTGATGATGGATTGATGTGGATTTGATGTGCTTTTAAGGTGATGAAGAAATTGTGATGGTTTTTCATTTAGAACTTAGTTTACTTTCGATCTGGCCAATTGAAATGTTAAAATATGTTGTTGAACATTAAGTTTTAAAAGATTTAATGTCCTACAAAAATAATGAAAGATCCATTCAATTTCCATGGATGAATAGCGTAGTTCATGGGAATTGAGTGCAAATAAATAGGGAAATGTGTTTTGATAGACTTCAATGTGGAGATTTCAGGGTGACAGGCTGAAATCACCAAATTGGTTCTAAGATTAGTAACTAAATATCAAAGGTTAGCTTTCGGGTGAAGGGTGGGGTGGGAGCTCTGAAGTGAGAGCCGATATCCTTCCAGCCTAGCCTTAGAGTTAGTGACTAAACTTAGAATATGTCAATGTTCTTTTCTACCTAGAAGAGGGGGTACTCTTTTAAGGGTAAAGAATCATCTATGCTCATATTTGGCACAATAATATAAATAGTTGTTCCATATCAATCCACACATCATATTCTCGTTGCAAAAGGAAAGATATTTTTCTTATATGTCAAAAAACCTTTCAAAAACTTAATTTAGTGTGTCTATTAGTTAATTCTATCCTTAAAGTTGTTAGAAGTATTTGTAGTTTAATTAACTATTATTATTTTCTGCATAGTGTTAGTAGGAGTTTGTGTTAATCTTTAAGTTCTATTTAAATATAAGATTTTAGTGCCATCTTACTTATCTTGGGATCACTTTCTTAAAACTTCAAACTTCCCTGTGAGATCAATAACTAGGACTCCATTAGAGCCCTGTATTACTTGATACGATACGTATACTTGCGTTGAATGCTTGGACTTATCAAACTCATTAAAAATATATAAATTTGAGTTCATAAATTCTTGCAATATAAGTCCCATGCATCAAGTTTTTGGCACCGTTGTCGGGGAAGGTAACAGAGTTAAGAAAGAAAAGTAACTAACTAAGAAGTAAGTAGGAAGTTATTTATTAATAATATAGTAAAAAAATACAAAACAAAAAAAAGAAGAAAACCTTTTTTTACAAGTTTAGTGTGTAATTGTGTGTTTGTTTATCTTTATTAGAGTATTTGAGTTTGTATATGCGTAGTAGCGGATCTACAGGTTTAGTGCCTTACGATTCGGAGTTAGAGCGTACTGTCAGAAAAATTAGAAAACAACAAAAAAAAAAATGAAAATCCTTGCAAAATGGCGAATATTCAAGACAATCAGAGAAATGAAATTGAAAATTTGCCAAGACCTTTAAGAGATTATGCTAACCAAACAGCAGATGAAATTCACATAACTATTCAAAATCCTGATGTTGGTGCTAATTCATTTGAACTTAAACCTGCTATTATCTATGACACGTCTAAAATATATACGCTTTTTGTTATATCATTTTACTCATTTTTGATGATATTACACTTTAAATGAAGGTATTTTGTATGTTTTTTTTGTTTTAGGTACAAGAAATGGTGATTGGAGCAAAAGGAAGCAAAAATGGTGCAATTTGGAGCAAAAACGAGCAAGAAATGAAATTCTTCCTTGACACCTTTTGATAAGGCTATCAGTTACGAATGCAACGCAACTGAAACGGGGGCAAATCGGAGCTAAAACGGAGCCAAGCGGAGCGAAACGGTGGAGCTGTGCAGGAATCATGACGACGGCGACCTCGAGCCCGCCGACTTCGGGATTTACCCGAGAAGGCCAAAATATGACCTAAAGGCTTGCCTACAGCGCCCTCGAGCCTGCCGACGGTGAGCCTTAGTAGTTAGCTCATGTTCTAGAAGCCCGCCGACGGAGAGAACGAGCCCGCTGACAGCGAGAAGGTCGGTTCAAGCACAGATTCATCGAACATGGATGCCTTTTGAAGAGGTGCTTAAGCAACCATTGGGAATTTTTCTACTTCTTTAAAAAGAGACGAATTAAATAGGAATTTAGAGGAGAAAAGTGGAGAAAACTTGGAGAAATGTTTAAGATTCTTAGATTAAAAGTAGAAATGTAGATTTCTATCCTTTTGGAGAGATTGGAGAGGAGATTTTGAGAGAATTTGTAAGGGATTTCGCTAGCATTGCATGGATCGCCGGGAGACTTTATGGGAGAGATCTTCGTCTTTCTTTCAAAGGGAAAAAGCTAAGTATTGTTCTTCATTATTTTATGATTTTGTAAACAATTACCTAGTGGATTTTCTTTGGTTAAATGAAGTTTCTGTTGTGTTTTCTTCGCGCTTCGTGACGTATCTCTCTTACTCTTTCTTCTTCTTTGAAAATAGTGATATGTGAAGATTATGCCATTATTTTCATTTTATTTTTCTTTTATAATGAGTAGAAATCATGTTTAGGATTTTGTGAAGCATGATAGAAGTGAATTTAATTATAAATGTGATGGTTTTTACTTGCACTTCATTTACATTGCAATAAGGGCCCATTGTAGTGTTAAAATTCGTTGTAATTGCATCGACCCGAAAGGACTGTGTAATTCTCAACAAAGTGAAACCACATTCAAATTCCATGGATGGTGAAGTTCATGGGGATTGAATGCTAATAAATAAGGAAATATAATTATCGAGCGTAGAATTGGAGATTTTAGAGTGACATGCTAAAATCCTCAATTCTGTCCTATCGTTTGGGTGCTGAAGCGGAGATGTTAGCCCTCAGGCAAGGGGAATGTGGGAGCTCTGAAGTGAGAGCCGGTATCCTCTCAGCCTAGCCACGGATTCAGTAACCAAGCATAGGATTAGTCAATGTTCTTTATGCCTGGACCAAAGGGTAAAGAATAGGATTGCTCCTATTTGGCACATACAATATTTAATGCTTCTCAATCCTATACATTATCTATTTCATTACATAAGAATAATAGTTTTTAATATCTCAAAATTCTCCAAACCAACTCGTCCAAAAAGGGTTATATTTAGAATGGTTATTTGCATTTAGAATTAGTTACTATCTTTACATTTAACACTTGCATTTAGGAATAGTTGCTAGATAAAACACAATTTTAATCGACATTCCAAACTAAGGACTATTAGTAGTAGACTAGAATTTAATTAAAGACTTCTTACTTCACTTCCTCGTGGGATCGATACTGGGGTTTTTAAAGAAAACTCTATATTACTTGAAACGATACATATACTTGCGTAGTACCCCTAGTGTGTAAAATATTTTCTAATTTTTATATCATTTAAGAGTTTGCACACTAGCCGCTATTTATAAATCGGGTTAAGTTTTTGGCGCCGTTGCCAGGGGTAAGAACTTTAAGAGAATTTTAGTTGAAGTAATTAGGCTTAGACTTGGAAAACTGTAGTGTAGTAAAAACTGTTTTGTGTGAAAAGTGTTTTTATATGAAAAAGTGTTGTGAAAAAATTGTTTGTGTGAAAAACAAGGTGTTCGTGAAAATGTTTTGTTGTGTTGAATATATTTCATCTATTATTTGTTTAATTATTAGTGTATTGTTTGTTGTGTTACATATGCGAAACAAAGGATCTGCAGGACTTGTGTCTTATGATCCCGAGTCTGAAAAAATAAAAAATATAAAAATACAGAAAGGACTCGAAAAACTAGAAATGGAAATGGAAAACTTTCAAGATAATAACTTAGAAACTCATCATAATTCATTGAGGGATTACGTAAATCCCACGACAGATGAAATTCACCAATTATAAAAAACCCTATCGTAGGAGCTGAATCGTTTGAAATAAATCCTGAGATTATCCAAATGGTGCAGAACAATCAGTTTGGGGGAACTCCTTCGAAGGATCCCTATTTACACTTATCTAATTTTCTAGAACTTTTTGCTATATTTCGTTTTAACGGTATGTCAGATGATGCTGTTAGACTAAGGCTTTTTCCCTTCTCACTGAGGGATAAGGCTAAAATCTGGTTATACTCTTTAGCACCTGGCTCTATTAAAAATTGGGAGGAGTTAACTCATAAATTCTTAGCTAAGTATTTTCCACCTTCAAGGACTAGTAAACTTAGAACGATATTATCTCATTTTGTCAGTATGAAGGGGAATCAATATACGAAGCCTGGGAAATATTTAAGGAACTTCTACGTAAGTGTCCACACCATGCTCTGCCCGATTGGTTAATCATTCAAAATTTTTATAATGGGTTAGTAGGATCCCTTAGGTCTATAATTGATGCTACCGCTGGTGGATCATTAATGTCAAAACCATTTGATGAAGCGTGTGAGTTAATTGAAGAAATGGCTAAAAATGAATTTCAATGGCCCTCTACAAGAGTAAATCATAATTATGTAGCCAGTGTTCATGATACAGATACGATTTCAATTCTTGCATCTCAGATTGCTGCAATATCAAGGAAGTTGGACCAATTTGGAATGAACTAACCTCAATTTACTCCTGTAAGTGAGGAAAGTTCATTAGGGCCAATAATTGATTCTAACTTATCATATGAGACTTTAAATACCATAAACAACCTGTACTCTAACTTTTACAACCCAGGTTGGGAGAACCATCCTAAATTTAACTGGAATAATACTATTGATGGTGGAAACCAAAAATGGGAAAATAATCATGCAAATTCTAATGGAAGTTGGAATAATCAGGGGAACACAAACTATAGACATTCATATCCACCAGACTCTAACGATGATCAACAATTTGAGGATAAGAAGACGTCTATGAAAGAAGTGGTAATGCAAATGGGAAACCAGTTGCAAAGTCAAAATGCTGCGATTAGAAACATAGAGAATCAACTCGGACAAATTGCTAATTCACTTAGCAATAGACACCAGGGAACACTTCCTAGCAACAATGAGATCAACCCTAAATAAAACACTAATGAACAAATAGAAGCTGTCCAATTAAAAATGGAAGAGAGATAGAGGATGTGGTTAGAAAAGAGAAAGATGTTGTGAGAGAAACAAAGGAAACTAAAAGACCTGAAGAACATGTTTCTAAGGATCTGGAAAAATTAATATCTCCAACTAAAATCAATTTAGAAAAACCACCACCTCCATTTCCTTAAAGACTTAGACAACATGAGTTGGATAAAAAATTTTCAAAGTTCATGAAAGTACTTAAGAAGTTAACGATAAATATTCCTTTCACTGAAGCTTTGGAACAGATGCCAAGTTATGCAAAGTTTATAAAGGATATATTAAAAAAGAAAAGGAAATTTGGGGATTATGAGACAATTGCACTAAGTGAGGAGTGCAGTGCCATACTTTAGAAAAATTTTCCTCTGAAACTTAAAGATTCTTGTAGCTTTACAATTCCTTGTGCAATTGGAGAAAAATTATGTGGAAAAGTTTTATGTGATTTAGGAGTGAGCATTAATGTGATGCCTCTATCTATATTTAGATGTTTAGGTTTAGTCGATATTTCTCCCACTACTGTAACCCTTTTGTTAGCTGATCGATCTATCATTTATACAAAAGGAGTTATAGAAGACATTCTTGTTAATGTGGACAAATTTATCTTTCCTTTGGACTTTATTGTATTAGATATGGAGGAAGATAAAGAAATTCTAATTATTTTAGGGAGACCTTTCCTTATTACTGGACAAGCTATGATAGATGTGCAAAAATGAGAGTTGGCTATAAATATTAATGACCATGAAGTCACTTTTGATGTATTAAAGACTATGAAATATCCAGCTGAGAGAAAAGATGATGATTGTTTTTGGATGGATGAAATTGATTATCTAAGTAAAGACCATTTCCAAGAAAGTTTTGAGAGTAAGTTAAAAGATGAGATTGAAACAGATTTTCATGATGATTCGAAAACATTACTTAAAGAAGATTGTATGTATGTTCAGGAGAGGTGTGAAATGATGGACGCTACAAAAAATAGTAAACTTTTAATTCCATTTGTTGAAAAATCTCATGAACTTAAGATGAATCTACCCCATATAATTTTAAAGCCTATCTATTTAGGGAATTCATCTACACAACCAGTCTTTATATCTTTAAATTCGACTCAATCACAAGAAAAACCTCAATTAAATGATGAACATGATAAAATTATTGAACTAGGACTTAGAAGAGAATTTGAGGATAAATTTCAAAAGAACTTTGAGTTGAGAAAAGAGGATAAGGATATTGGAAGACCATTGGAAGAAATTCTTAGGGAATTAGAAAAACCTATTTCCTCAACTAAGATAGATCCTCAATCATTTAATAATTATAAAGGGGAAGAAATGGAAGATAACTTGAATCATAAGAGTGACTTAGAAGAATTTAATCCTGAATCTGAATTATTTAAAGAGAGTCTGATCCAAAATTTGGGAGATATTGAAGTACTTTATAAAGATACATTTCTTATAAATTTTAAGGATGATATTAATATACAGATTGAGAAAATCAATAGAAGAATATTGGATCTAGAAAGAAACATGTGGAATTATGATATAAATCCAACTGAAAATGAAGAGCTAAATGAAAAATTAAAATTTGAGGATTTTATAAAAACCACTGGATCTGGAAATGATTGGGCAATTGATCGAGGATTACTTAATTGGAATTTTGATCCAGGTGGGATCATTTTTCGGGCTAACGACATTAAACCAAGCGCTTTATGGGAGGCAACCCATAGTTATCGGTGTGCTTTGATTTAGTGTGCTTGAGAGTCATGATTGTTAGTGTTGTATTGTGTTTGATTTAGAGTGGATAGACTTGACCTTTATGTGTCATTATGGATTGATAAGTTTGATTGTTGATTGTTAGATGTTTGGATTATTAGTGCTTTGATCTGATCTCTGTCTGTGTCTTGAGGGAGGTGATTCCTTAACTTCTTGTTATGGCTAGACTTGATCTCTTGTAGTAGTTGGATTAACGAATCCACTGTGACTTGGGTCTCACCCAGACTTAAGTTTTACAAGAGAAATCATGAATTTCGAACATTGACAGTTCCATCTTAATTTGTTACTTCCTTTCTACAACTTTATTTTCATTAGGTAGGAGTCATGAACCTATTTGATGAATACCATGTGGATGATCTTACACTATCTTTATAACTGTTAGTGGTGCTTAATTATACGGATTAGATGATGCCTGAGATTGGTGCCTAGGAGCCAATATATTAGGGGTAATCTTATCATTGGGATTATAATCTATAAAATCTTTTGAAGTACCTAATTTACTAGTTTAGCGATTCCGTTATAAATTGGAAGTAAATTAGTGAGATGTGATGAGTTAATGGAAGAATTGACCTCATTTATCATATGTGTGTTTATGTTTGTGTTACAACTTTATTTAGGTATTGAAGAACATCTTTATATTCCTTTACTGATACCTACAATGCTAGTTAAACTTTGGTTCAGTTAATTTCATTCTGACATGATTAGTTTAGATTTACTTTCTGTTGCATATTGTTCTGTCCTAATGAATACTTGCAAATGATTTTGATAGATATTTGTGGTAGATAGAATTTCTAAATTGTTTTCTTCCTGCTTATATTTTCTGTATTGAATGCTATATATGTTAAAAATTAAGTTTGGGGGTAGGAAGAAAAGTAAAATTTTAAAGTGAAAATACTTCCTTTTAGTGTAATTTTATTATAAGCATGTTTTAGGTTAGCTTTACTTTCTCCTACAGTCTTTCTATCCTGATTATGCATGTATATGAATTTTATAAGATGTTGTAGTAGTAAGTAGATTCAACCTTTACTTTTTCTTCCTACTAGATTTTATGGAATTAATTGCAAAATATTTTTGAAATTTAAGTTTGGGGGGAAGAAAAATATTAACTCTTATTTGTTCTCAATTATTATATTTTCAAAAATTATTAGCATAACTTCTGGCAGTTGAACTTCGCTTGAGATAACTAAAACTTTTTATTTTAGTTGAATATTATGGAAGGATTGGATGAAAGTTTTTAGTAATAAAAGTTAATTTTATAAGGATAAGATATTTGGTATGAAAGAATTTGATTATAGTTAACTATTTAAAGTAACGAAAACCGTATTTTTGAAATGTTAAGAGACTTAAAGTATTGTGTGTTAAGAAGAGATTGTGACTTTATGATGAATAATAAAGCTCATACCTAATTATAAAGTAAGGATGTGTTTCAAGTTTGAACTTTAGAAAGCGGAGAGTGAAGTTTAAAATCATTACAGGCTCTCCAGGTATAGTAGTCCTCATTAAAAAAAAAGAGGGAAAAAGAAAAGAGAGTGAAAAAAAGGGGCTTGAAAATGATCCCAAAAGAAAAGAAAAAAAAAAGAAAGAAATGAAAAATATTTATGAGGAGAAGCTTGAGGAGATGCCTAATAAAAAATTGGCTTCACTTTAGTCACCCTAAAGGGAGAACTTGATTTCATTTTTGAATTTATATTTAAAGTATTAGCCTACATTCTGATGAAGTTTGCATGAACTCCTTTTCACATAATCTTTCAAGGCACTCTTAATGTAACAAATTATGGTTTATCTTGAAATAAATAGAAGACTAGAAACCTTAGAATTGATTGTTATTCTTATACTTGTAGTGTTAACCTGAGTTACTGAATTTCTTTCTAAAAGTCTAACCAATATATTCTTTTAAATGAAAAATTTTAGTGACTTACAGGTAAAAAGTACATTGCCATGAGTTATATTTTTATGTAGTAAAAGTGTTAGTTGAGGATAAGTAACAGTTAAGTTTGGGGGATTTTGACACGCCTAAAATATATATGCTTTTTGCTATATCATTTTACTCATTTTTAATAATATTACACTTTAAAGGAAGGTATTTTGTATGTTTTTTTGGTTTTAGGTACAAGAAATGGTGATTGGAGCAAAAGGAAGCAAAAAAAGTGCAATTTGGAGCAAAAACGAGCAAGAAATGAAATTCTGCCTTGACACCTTTCGATCAGGCTATCAGTTACGAACGCAACGCAACTGAAACGGGGCGAATCGGAGCTAAAACGGAGCCAAACGGAGTGAAACGGTGGAGCTGCGCAGGAATCTCGCCGACGGCGTCCTCGAGCCCGCCGATGGCGAGATTTTCCCGAGAAGGCCAAAATATGACCAGAAGGCTCACCGACAGTGCCCTCGAGCCTGCCGACGGCGAGCCTTAGCAGTTAGCCCATGTTCTAGAAGCCCGCCGACGGCGAGAAGGTCGGTTCAAGCACATATTCATCGAACATGGACGCCTTTTGAAGAGGTGCTTAAGCAACCTTTGGGAATTTTTCTACTTCTTTAAAAAGAGACGAATTAAAGAGGAATTTAAAGGATAAAAGTGGAGAAAACTTGGAGGAATGTTTAGGATTCTTAGATTAAGAGTAGAAATGTAGATTTATACCCTTTTGGAGAGATTGGAGAGGAGATTTTGAGAGAATTTGTAAGGGATTTCGCTAGCATTGCATGGATCGCCGGGAGACTTTATGGGAGAGATCTTCATCTTTCTTTCAAAGGGAAAAAGCTAAGTATTGTTCTTCATTATTTTATGATTTTGTAAACAATTACCTAGTGGATTTGCTTTGGTTAAATGAAGTTTCCGTTGTGTTTTCTTCGCGCTTTGTGACGTATCTCTCTTAATCTTTCTTCTTCTTCTTTGAAAATAGTGACATGAGAAGATTATACCATTATTTTCATTTTACTTTTCTTTTATAATGAGTAGAAATCATGTTTAGGATTTTGTGATGCAATCTAAATGGTACAAAATAATCAATTTGCTGGAACACCTAATGAGGATCCAAATTTACATATCGTTAGTTTTTTAGAACTGTGTGCTACTTTTAAATTTGATGGAGTGTCTAGTGACGCTATGAGACTTAGAATTTTTCATTTTTCATTAAGGGATAAAGCTAAGACGTGGTTTAATTTGTTAGCACCTGGATCTATTAGAACTTGGGGAGAATTACCTCAAAAGTTTCTATGAAAATATTTCCCTCCATCAAAGACTGCTAAACTGAGAAATGATATTACATCTTTTTGTCAGTTTGAAGGAGAGTCAATATATGAAGCTTGGGAGAGATTTAAAGATCTTCTTAGGAAGTTCCCACATCATGCTTTACCAGATTAGTTAATAATTCAAACATTTTATAATGGATTAGTGGGATCATTGAGATCTATTATAGATGTTGTTGCTGGTGGATCATTAATGTCAAAACCTTTTGATGAAGCATACACATTAATTGAAGAAATGGCTACTAATAATTTTCAATGGCCCTCTGAATGAGTAAATCCTAAGAGAGTAGCCAGTGTTCATGATTCAGATATGATGACTATGGTAGTTTCTCAAATTGCAGCCCTTTCAAAGAAAATAGATCAATAAGGAATGAATTATTCTCAACCACCTCAAGTGTTAGAGGAAAATTCATTTGGACAGATAATAGAATCTCAAACACCTTACAAGACCTTAAATGCTATTAATAGACCTAACAATCCTTATTCGAATTCTTATAATCCTGGTTGGAAGAATCACCCAAACTTCAATTGGAATAATAATAATGCTAATGTTAACTCGCATTGGGCTAACAATTCTATGAATCCAATTGGAAATTTGAACAATCAAGGAAATTCTGATTTTAGGCCATCTTATCCCGCTGAATTCAATAGTAACCCACAATTTAAGGATAAGAAGTTGTCTACTGAAGAAATGATTATGAATATAGGAAATCAATTACATGCTCAAGGTGTTGCTGTAAAGAATATTGAAAATTAATTAGGACATATTTTCACTGCACTTAATAATAGACCTTCTCGAACACTTCCAAGTAATATGGAGATCAATCCAAAAGATGAAAACAAGGAACAACCTAAGGCTATTCAATTAAGGAGTGGAAAAGAATTAGAAACTAAAGTGCAAAAAGAAGTTGAAATAGAAAAGGAGAAGGTGGAAATTGAAAAAGGTTCAAACTAGATTTATCCAGACTTGGATTATCCTCTTGAACCAATGAAGATAACTGTCGAAAAGGCACCACCCTCATTTCCTCAAAGATTAAAGAAACAAAACAGAGATAACAGATTTGGAAAGTTTTTGGAGATCCTTAAGAAATTAATGATTAATATTCCTTTTGTTGAAGCATTAGAACAGATGCCTGACTATACTAAGTTGATGAAGGGTATTCTGAGAAAGAAAAGAAAGTTTACAGATCATGAAACCGTTGCGCTTAGAGGAGAGTGTAGTGTAATAAATCAGAAGAAGCTTCTGAAAAAACTTAAAGACCTTGGTAGTTTCACAATTCCGTGTGCTATAGATGAAAAATTTTTTAGAAAAGCTTTATGTGATATGGGAGCGAGTATTAATCTTATGCCTTTATCAACTTTCAAAAGTTTAGGAATAAGAGAAATTTCTCCTTCATCTGTGACTCTTCAGTTGGCCGATCGTTCCACTACTTACCCTAAAGGAGTGGTGGAAGATGTGTTAGTGAAAGTGAATAAATTTATCTTTCCTGTGGATTTTATTGTACTTGATATGGAGGAAGAAAAAGAAATTCCAATCATTTTAGGAAGACCATTCCTTGCTACTGGAAGAGCGTAATTGATGTTCAAAAAGGAGAATTAACTATGAGAGTTAATGATCAAGAGGTGACCTTTAATATTTTAAAATCTATGAAGTATCCCTCAATGGAAAAAGATAATGAATGTTTTAGAATGGACGTCTGTGATTACTTGAGAAACGATCATTTTGAAAATATATTTGAAAAAAAAGAAGAATATAAAAATATGTTGTCGGCGTATAAAAAGTTTTTAATATATGTTTTAGTTGGGGTTGCCCATTAGAAGCTGTCAGTCGCTGGAATCGAAGTCCCATTGCCCGCTTCAGAAGGACAATTTTAATTTAATTATAATTTATTTTAGAAAAATATGGAGTCAAACTGGTCTCATATTTTTCAAAGTTCAAATGAAAGAGCACTATACCTCGAGCTTTGTATATATCCCGAAGGATGAACACAAAACTTGAGGATGAGGCTCAATTAAATGAACTAAGGAAAAGTATGACATCCGTTTGGTCTGCGAAACCTGTATGTTTACCGACAATTTTCCCTATTTAATATAAGAGGATTAAATGGGGTTTATATTAATCTGGGGTCTTTTAGGTTTCCTATAAGGGCAAGCCCCTATAGTTAATTACATCTTAGACAACCGAAGTCACCTAAGAAAACTCTTGATAAAGATCAGGAAATAATTATATTCATGACTTCCAAAGGTAAGGATTTTTTTCAACGAAATGTGATTATCGGAATTCAATAGGTGAATGGTTCAATTTTCAGAACATTTCATTTTATCAGAGTCTAAAGGAAAAGAAGACTAGGGGAAGAACACAGATTCGAGAAGAATCTCGGTGTTTTCCCAAGATATCCTATTGTTTAGCTCAGTTTAGGAAAAGATTTAATTTATATTTCATCCTGCCAATTTTATTATTAGGGCTTACATTCATTTGATGTCGATCATATGAATAGACTGGAAGATGTGAGGGTTTATGTCATATCGGGATGACAACCTCGGAAACCTAGACGAGTTAGGGTTTATAATGCACTGGATGCAAAAGCCTAAAAGATGAGATGAGGGTTTACTTTGCATTGGGCAAATACCTCGAAGTTCTATAGCTAGTTGCTTATTTCTAAGAATGCTTTAGCTGAAGTAGACTCAGGTTTTGCTGAAGAAGATGGCCGTGTTGCCCACTATGCTCCAAGCTCCTTTGTCGTTGCAGAGGTTCAGTTTTAGAAGGTCAAAATCAGGAGGTGAGAGAAGTGTTTTGGTTTAGAAAAGTCTTAGAGTCCAAGTGTTTTAGTGTTTTAATTAAAACAAATCTTAAAGTTGATTAAACAGAACCGATTAAGATCACACGGCACCGTTATTTTCATCGGATTCACTTAGTCCAGATGAATTTGCTAAACTCAACTGAATGAGTTCCACACTTTCATTTAGACCGTGGGAAATCCCGTTAGCAACACGTGGGTTACATCTAAGGTATTCCCGATCATCCAACGAGACGTTTTAATTTAGTTGTAGTTGTAGTTTTTGTTTTTGTTTGTGATTAAGTTTTGAGATTTCTTATATTTTGAACTGTTGCGGGGTATTTTATGTCATCCCAAGCGGTTATATTTGTAGTAAAGTGCAGGGGAGTAAAGTACTGTAAGTAAAATACTAAAACTGTAAAAGTGTACCTGGCGAGTCTTCAAGTTCCAGCACTTGAAACTTTAGTATTGCATTGCATGTATGTGTTTATAATTTTGCAAAACTTAAAGCATGCCAGAAAACAGGAAGAAGTAGGACTAACAAGCAGTAACTAGTCAATCCTATGATGTCTATGTTTAGATCCTGGTTGTCTACCAAGTCCTATGATGTCTATGTTAAGATCCTGGTTGTCTACCAAGTCCTATAATGTTTATGCGAATTTCTATGTTGTGCTTCAATGAAATTTGTTATTTTAATTGAGGATGGTTTCGTTAAGAAGACATATTAAGTTTAATAGACCTCTGAGGTATCCAAAAGGTCAGAGAAGGATGTAGGTCCATGCTTCCCTCTCACAGCCTGGTGAAAAGTCTCGGGCTCATTTAGACTTATTATGTTGCTTAACAACTCATCCTACCTATACCCTTATGCTTAATGAACACAGGTGTTCGGGGTAGGTTGGGGCAGATGGGTTTAGGTGTGGTTTGGATTTGGATTGGTGGAAATTGGTAGTTTGATTTGGACTTATGGGATTGCTATGAAGAGTTTGTGATTTTATTTTTGGAAGATTTTCTTGAGTTTGTGTTTGGATTTGGTTTTGGTTTTGGTTTGGGTTTGGTTTTGGTTTATGTTTAAATTTGGTTTGGGTTTGAATTTGGTTTGTGTTAGGTTTCGAAACTAGGGATTTTGAGTTTGGAATGTGAATTGGGAAGGTTATGTGGACATCAGGTAAAATTTGGGTTACTCTATGCATTCACTAAGCATAAGGGTATTCTTATTATGTTTTCTACACAAAGTTGTGATTTTCTTGGGGTCTTTATAAACGGAAAAATAAACCATGCTTCAGGAGGCCTATCCTAGGTTTGATTGTTATCGTGTTGGTATTGTATTGTGGTCGGGATTGTTGTTGTATGTTGTGATTGTTGCGATTTGTGATGGTTGTGTTGTGTTATAATTGTATATGATCGTATGTGTGTAATGTGTATGATTGTTGATGTGATTATAGTTGTGATTGTATGTGATTATTATGTTATTTATATGTCATTATTGTTATTTATTATTTTATTATTGTTTATTTTGTTATGTGTTATCATTTTATGTTATTATCGTTAATTATTACTTATGTGTCGTTAGTTTTATTATGTGTTATTTAAAGTCATTATCTTTTATTTGTAATTGAAATTATTTATTTAATTTATTATCTTACTTAATTCATTGTGATTTATTTACTTTTATTTGATTGTTATTTATTTCTTTTATTTAATTGATTGATCATCATTTACTTTACTTAATTAGTTGTTTTATTTATTGTTATTTCTTTATGATTGCTTGATATTTATTTATTTGAATTTTTATTTTTATTATTATTTATTTAATTCAATTTATTAATTAATTTATTATTTATTTAATTTAATTTAATTTAACTTAATTTAATTTATTTTATGTTAATTTATCATTTATTTATATTATTACTTAATTCAATATAATTAATTTAATTTAATTTAATTTATTTTATCATTTATTTATATTATTATTTAATTCAATTTAATTTGTTTAATTTAATTTAATTTATTATTATTTACAATTATTATTTAATTTAATTAATTTAATTAATTTATTTTTTATTTATTTTCAGTTTTATGTAATTTTAATTTTTTTAATTTTAATTTAATTTATTATTTATTTACATTATTATTTAATTTAATTTAATTTAATTTTTTATTTTTTTATTTTAATTTAATTTAATTAATTAAATTTAATTTAAATTATTATTGTTTAATTTAATATAATTTAATTTATTTAATTAATTTAATTTAATTTAAATTACTGTTTATTTACATTATTGTTTAATTTAATATAATTTAATTTATTTAATTTAATTTAATATTTATTTATATAATTGTTTTCGATTTATTTAATTAATTATTATTTAATTTAATTAATTTAATTTAATTATTATTTTATTTTTTGGTTTTATTTAATTTTAACTATTTAATTTTAATTTAATTTATTATTCATTTATGTTATTATTTTCAATTTATGTATATATATATATATATATATATATATATATATATATATATATATATATATATATATCTCTGTGTGTGTGTGTGTGTTATTTATTTTTATTATCCCTTATATTCTTATCATTTAGTATATATAAATAATAAATTATTTTATTTTAATTTATTATTGTTAGTTTATATTATTAATTTACATTATTTATAATTATCATTTTTATTATTATTTATTTATTTATAAAGCTTTTTTAACACTCTCTCTCCTAAATTATTCTTTTATTTTTTTTAAGTTATAACCATTTATTTAAAGCTATTACAATTATTATTCATTTATATATTTATATTTATATTATTTTAAAAAGAATGAAATTTTTGTTTAGTTATTTTTGTTATTTATTTATATTTACAATTATTTTCAATTATTATTATTATTATTTTTTTTTATATTTTCGGTTTTCATTATTTTTATTATTTATAAATTATTATTAATTTACATGTATATATTATGATTCATTTATTTAGTATAGTTATATTTTAAGTTTAATGTTTTTAGGTATTTAAAATTTAGTATAGTTATTTTATTTAGTAAAG
Organism: Papilionanthe hookeriana x Papilionanthe teres; assembly: GCA_022702705.1. Classification (NCBI taxonomy): domain Eukaryota; kingdom Viridiplantae; phylum Streptophyta; class Magnoliopsida; order Asparagales; family Orchidaceae; genus Papilionanthe; species Papilionanthe hookeriana x Papilionanthe teres. The sequence continues at coordinate 52,885,951 of CM040438.1, read as the reverse complement.
TTATTTTATTTTTTTAAATTTAGTATGGTTGAATTTTATTTACATTTAGTATAGTTATTTTAGTAGTTAATTTTAATATAGTTATTTTAAATTTAGTATAGTTGTTTTATATAGTTATTTTATTTAGAATAGTTATTTTATTTAAAATTTAGTAAAGTTATTATTTAGTTTATTTTAATTTACAATTATTATATCACTTATGTTTTTATATTTATTATTCATTATTTATTTACATTATTAAATAATATTTTAGATTTTCATTTCATTTTCTGTTGTTTTATTTTTATTTCCTTTATGTTGTATTATTTCCTTTTAAATTTTAAAATTCACTTTTCAAGTTAGTAAAAACTAGGTGGTAGATTTGTAAATATTGAAACTAGTTAACCTAAATAGTTAAATAACTTGCATGAAAAAAAAGAAATCTTAAGGCTAAGCATGGAAAATTTTAAATAGCATGAAGATTTGAGAAAAGAAATAATAATTAACACATAATTTTTGAAAACTTATGTAGAGGAAGAAGAACTTTAAAGAAAATACATGTATGTGTGATTTAGATCTTTAAGCTAAACATGATGATGCCATTTTTTTTTTTAAAGAAATTTTGAAACAAAAGAAAAAGTAAAGAGAGGGGTAGGAGATTAGCTTGCCTTGGAGGGAGTGATGGAAGAAACCTTGGAGAAGCCCTTATTGGAGACCTCACGGCTAGGAGGAGAAGATGATGAGGAGTTTGGGAATTTTTTTTTTGTGAAGGGGATGTGTGTGTGTGTGCGCTTAGGAAAAGAAAAATGAGATGATGGGAGGGTTAAGTGGGGGAAGCTCACTGTTTTTTGGAGTGTGGGAGGTATGGGAGGGGTGAGGTGGAGATATGGTGAAGGTAAGGAGAAGGTGAGGTGGGTAGGCTTTAGGGTGGCGGGTAGGGTGAGGGAGAGGTGAGGGAGAAGTGTTTATTTATTTATTTATTTATTTATTATTATTTTTATTATATATATATATTTATTTTAGGGTCTGCCATGAGGTTAATTTGGTTAATTTTGGTTTAATTTGGTTTGATTTGAATTATTAGTTCAATTAGGTTCATTTGGGTTTGGGTTGGCTTAACTTGGGTTAGAGCTTGAATGAAGCCCAAGTTCCTTGATCAATATTGTCCACATGATTGTAATGTAGATCTTTCATGAAGACATAAAAGTGGTTTTGAGCTCATTTGGAAGTTCAATTTTGGTATGGATAGGATTTTTGATTATTTTGGACCATATTGGATTTGGGTCAAGTTATCTTGCGTTTGAGTGGGAATGAGGTCTAGAGGTCTTCAACAATAGTGTAGATATGGTTGCCTCAAAGATTTTTTATGAAGACATGAAATGGTTTTGACAAAGTTTAGAGGGTCAATTTTGGTGGATTTAAAACATGTGTTCAATTTGGGTCAAAATTGGGGGTTTTGGTCCAAAATGGATTTGGGTAAGACTTGAGCTCAAATTGTGGACAATTGATGATTCAATTCAGTTTAAGGAGGTTTTATAAAGAGTTTGGGATTGCAATTTGGGAGGAATTGATTGACATTGGGTTTATTTAGGGGATTTGGGTCACTTAGACCAATTTGGGGATTTTGATCAAACTAGGTTAAATTGGAAAAATTTGCTTATGGTGTAGTTGAACAAAATGAAATTAGGAATTTTTAGGATTTCGTGGAATTTTTTGGGAATTTTTTGGAATTTTTGGATTTTTGGGCAAAAAGGGTATTTTGGCAATTTTGGGTAATTTTGGTCAATTTGAGTCGTAAGGGATATCTTGGAATGACTTTTAGGGAATTTTGGTTAATTTGAAGAATTTTTGGTAATTTAGGGCATTTTGGGAGGTCAGGGGCCAAAAAATTAAAATTTTGGAAAATTGAAGCTTGGTTTGAGATGAATGTCATGAGATGGTTTAAATTGAGCTATGGACCAAGGGTCACTCACTTTTGGTCCTCTATGTATTGGTACTAGTCAAACCCTAGCCTGATGCCAAGATTTGAGAAGAACCATCTACATGAGTTTCCAAAGGTTTGGGGGAATGTGTGCATGTGAGCGGTGAAGTCCAGACCTCCCTCAGGGCAAATCCTAAGGTCTGACCACCTATAGGAGACTTCCCCTAGGATTCCTTATGCTTACCTTTTTCCTACAAAAAAGTGGAGGTTAGACCTTAAGCATATGAAAACCCCTTGTGAAGCAAGAAGAGTTTTGAATTTCTATGAGGAGGGTTCCATGATTAGTCTTCTAAGAAAGTCACCAGGAGAGTCCTATGGCTAGACCCTAGGCTATTCTAAAGAGATACTAGACCTCAACCAAAAGTGAGGTCAACATATGTTTGAAGAAGAAAGTGAAGATGAAGAAAATTCAGATAATGAAAATAATGAAGATTTGAAGTATGTTCAGGAGAGATTCAAAATATTAGACACTATGGAAGGTGGAAATAAAAGCTTAATTCCATCTATCATAAAACCTCCTGAACTTGAAATGAAAATTCTCCCTAATCATTTAAAGTGTATATTTTTAGGACAATCATATACTTTGCCTGTTATTGTATCTTCGGAACTAAATGAATACCAAGAGCAGAAGTTGTTGGAAACTTTAAAAAGATACAAGAAAGCTTTTAGATGGACTTTGGCAGATATTAAAGGAGTTAGTCCTTCGATTTGTATGTACAAAATTTTATTAGATGAAGAACATAAACCGAGAGTTGATCCACAAAGGGGATTGAATCTTATAATGAAAGATGTAGTTAAGAAAGAGATTTTAAAATGGATGGATGCTGGAATTATTTATCCTATTTCGGATTGTGCTTGGGTAAGACCAATACATTGTGTACCAAAAAAGGGAGGAGTGACTATTGAAGTGAATGAATGTAATGAAAATATACCCATAAGACAAATTAATGGATGACAAATTTGTATATACTATAGGAAATTAAATGCCGCCACCAGAAAAGATCACTTTCCTCTTCCTTTTCTCGATCAAATGTTAGATAGACTTGCTGGACACAAGTACTACTTTTTTGTGGATGGATATACTAGTTACCACCAAATACCTTTTGCTCCTGAGGATCAAGAAAAGACAACATTTACTGGCCCTTATGGAACCTTTGCTTTTTGAAGAATGCCTTTTCGACTGTGTAATGCACCTGCAACATTCCAAAGATGTATGATGTCTATCTTCAGTAGTATGATAGATAATGGAATATAAGTTTTTATGGATGATTTCTCTGTATCCGAGACTTAATTTGAAATTTGCCTAGAAAACTTAGCAAAAGTTTTAGAGCTTTCTGAGAAAACAAATCTAGTTATGAATTGAGAGAAATGTCAATTTATAGTTGCAGGAGGAATTGTGCTTGGGCATAAAATATCTAAACATGGTATGAAGGTCGACCCTGCTAAAATTAGTGTGATTGAGAGATTACAGCCACCTACTACTGTGAGAGTGGTGAGAAGTTTCTTAGGACATGCTTGATTTTACAGGCGATATATTAAAGATTTTTCTAAAATTACTAAACCTTTATGCCAACTTTTAGAAAATGATAGAAAGTTTGATTTTAATGATGAATGCTTAAGATCTTTTGAATTATTAAAAGAAAAATTAATCACTGTATCTATAATTGTTTCACCCGATTGGGAGAAACCATTTGAACTTATGTGTAATGCTGGTGATTATGCAATCGGAGTAGCATTGGGGCAAAGGCATGATAAAGTTTTCAAATTCATTTACTATGCTAGCAAAACTCTTAATGAGGCTCAAATTTAATTATACCACAACTGAAAGAGAATTATTAGCTATAGTGTTTGCTTTTGAAAAATTTAGACCTTATTTAATTGGAGTTAAAATTATTGTGCATACAGACCATTCGGCTATCATATATTTAATGCAAAAGAAGGATGTGAAACCTAGACTTATTAGATGGATACTTCTTCTACAAGAGTTCGATTTTATGATAGTTGATAGGAAGAGAGTTGATAATCAAATTGCTGATCATCTATCCAGAATAGACTATGATAAATTATCTAAATTTGAAAAAGAAATTACTAAAATTTTCCCTGATGAGCAACTCTATACTATTATGGGAAATAATTTGTCTTAGTATGCTGATATTATGAATTATATTGTAAGTGATATTGTACCACCGGATTTAACAAAACAACAACAAAAGAAGTTTAAATATGAGGCAAAATTCTATTTTTGGGATGAGCCCTATCTATATAAACAGTGTAAGGATCTAATTATTAGGAAATGTGTGCCACAAGAAGACACAAATTTGATTATTCAACGATATCATGATTCTGAATTTGGAGGTCATTTTGGAGTTGATAAAACTGATTTTAAAATTTTACAATCTGGATTTTATTGACCTACTCTTTTTAAAGATGTTTATGGATATATTAAATCATGTGATTGATGCCAGAGAGTAGGTAATATCTCTAGAAGAAATGAAATGCCTCTAAATTATAATTTGGAAGTTGAAATTTTTGACGTATGGGGATTAGATTTTATGGGACCATTTACTCCTTCATTTGGAAATCTATATATATTGCTTGTTGTTGATTATGTCTCGAAATGGATTAAAGCTGTTGCTTTACCCAGATGTGATGCTCAGAGTGTTTCAAAATTTTTAAAGAAAAATATATTTACAATGTATGGAATGCCGATAGTGATCATAACTGATGGTGGATCCCATTTCATGAATAATCAAATTAAGAGATTAATTGAGAAATATAATATTATTCATAGAATCTCTACTGCTTATCATCCCCCGACTAGTGGTTTAGTAGAAGTGTCTAATCGTGAAATTAAAAGAATTTTGGAGAAAACCGTGGATAATCATAAATTAGATTGGTCTGCTTGATTAGACACTGCTTTATGGGCTTATAGAACTGCTTTTAAAACCACTATTGGAATGTCTCCTTAAAGACTAGTGTTTGGAAAGACTTTCCATTTACCAGTTGAATTGGAGCATAAAGAATATTGAGCAATAAAAGAGTTAAATTTTAATTTTAAGAATGCTGGAGAGAAAATATTTATGCAACTGAATGAATTAGAAAAGATTAGAAATGCATCTTATCTCAACGATAGGATCTATAAAGAGAAAAGGAAATTATGACATGATCGGAAGATATTGAAAAAGAACTTGGAAAATGGACAAAAAGTTTTATTATACAACGAAAAATTGAAGTTATTTCCTGGAAAGCTTAAGTCAAGATGGTTAGGACCTTTTACAGTTGTAAAAGTTCATTTTTTTGGAGCTGTTGATATTAAAGATCCTGATACTAGAAACATTTTTAAAGTTAATGGGCATTGATTAAAGCCTTACTTTGATGGGTTTCAACCTAATTTCAAAGAGGATTTAATGTTAAGTCATCTCAATTAACTGAATGGTTTGTCGGGCTGACGACGTTAAACCAAGCGTTTTATGGGAGGCAACCCATATGTATCTTTATTGTTTGTTTGTTTGTTTGTTGTAGTTATACCTTTTTAGATAGTTGATTTTGAATCCTAATTACTCCTAAATAATTAAAAAAATTGATAAATGATGGATCGAATCGAGATATTGGAATATTTTGGATCAAACGAAGTTTGGTGAGAATTTTGACCACTGGCGCTGCCGAGGCCAGAATGGGCACCGCCTGCGCCCTATCGTTTCTGCCCTACTGAACTTAACTGTTTGAGCGAGCTGGGGCCCTAACGAGCTCCGCCCGCGCCCAAAATCTAATTGACAGTTTTTAAGTTTCAAAATGTGAGTTTTGGCAGTTTTTGGCGGGATCTTCGTCCTTATAACTCCCCAAACTCCATGGTTTGACTTCTTAACTCCAGAAAAATGAAAACCACCAATACCAATTCGTATCTTATGGATTCCTTTCGCATTGAAACCCCTCGATTTTGTGTTTTCAACCGAAGTAAGTTCATAAGTTTTGAAGCGCAGCGTTTGTTCAACAAAGTGATGATGAAAAGAAGGATTATCAAGAAACGAGGCTTCATAAATCAAGGTATGGATAATCCTACTACTAGAGTTGAAAAAATTATTAAAGAGAGACGTTGGGAAGTGCTTTGCTACACTACTGCTGCCGTTGTTGTTCACGTTGTGAAAGTATTTTATGCAAATCTTCATGGGATCAATCAAGGATTCGTATTTGTGTGTGGTAGATTTGTGCAATTCACTCCTACACGAATCAACGATCTCTTTATGATCGAGAACGTACCTATTTGCCATTATTCTAATTTCAATGCCACTAAGGATAATATGAATGATGTTTATCGATATCTGACGGATGAGAATGAAGAATGAGAAGTTAGAGAGAATTGAAACTTGAGTTTCCCATCTGCATCTCTCAATCTAGTATCGAAGCAGTGACATTACTTTATTTCGGCAAAGTTATTTCTGACATTGAAGATTAGCAAGGTAACCGAGGAAAGCACCATTTTGAATTTTTGTATTCAAACTGGAAGGCCGATTGACATTGGTAATATTATTGTGAGATCAGTAGTTGGATTAATTGTACATGGCTCCAAATATGGACGTGGACACTCGTCCACCATATTTCTGTTATGTAGTCAGTCACAGGTTCCTTATGAAAGTTGGGAAAAAGTTATTCTTCCATGGAGGCCTATTGATCCAACTAATCCCTATGACTACTAGACAGTTGGAGATGAAGATGACATGAATTTACTCACTGATCAACCAACGCAGACTTCATAGCCAATTTAACCCTATTTTCCTGAAGGTTCTAGGATGATATTGCAGAAGATCAAACAATTGGAGAAAGAGGTACGAAATGTTATGAATGCGATCAACAACATTTCTAATTTATTAGATCATATAAAATGGAGAATGAAAGAGCAATTCGATCACACTGGTCAAATTGAGATGGGCTTGATCAATTTGATGAAGAAGAGCGCGGTGATTGCTGAAGATTCATTTGACGTATTTCCATTTCGTCCATTCTATAAATTGTTTGTGCATCAGCAATCAATTGGAGACATTAGAGGAGAGGATAGTTCTGAAACTGATGTGGAGTAATTGATGGAATCTACTTATGTATGTTGTGTGTTTAGTATGCTTTGCTTAGTTAAGTTTGGTTTGTGTAGTATTTGCTTTGCTTTGAACTTGGATTTGGATGTGTTTACTTTCATTGTGTGCTCAGATCTTAGTGCTTGCCTATCGTAGAGTACTTGCTGCACTAAACATCTAAGAATAGTTGGTTTGAATGAACATATTTAGTGTTCTTGATGTAACTTGGATTTTATAAATATAAGATTGATGTGTGTTGTTTGTGTGAAAAATTGTGTTAATTATTGCTTATGGTATGATGTAAATGCTTATTTAAGTGTTAAACATCATTTTGGACGTCGAAGCGATCGAAATAACAAAGATATTTTCGGACCCAGAAAATATTTTGGACTGGCGCAGCCTGCGCCAGAATGGGCCCCGCTGGCGCCCAAACCCAAAGAATATGGCCATTTATTTTAAATAGAGCACCGCTGGCACCCTATCGAGCGTCGCTGGCACCCTATCAAGCGCCGCCAGCGCCCAAACCCAGAAAAGGTCTAAAACCCTCGATTTTACGATTTTTCCCTGGGACCGGCCAAAATTTTCCATTTTCTTCGTCTTCCTCCTCTATTTTCGTGATTTTGAAGATCTAGGGCTTGCTAGATCTCAGATTTAAGGAGTTTTCAAGGCTATTCGACACCGGATTTGTACTTCTCTTGGTAAGAGCTTCACTTTAAGTTAAATTTTTTGTATTTTCACCATGGAAATCTCTCACATTGCCTATGATGGAATTTTTGGAGTTTTAAAGAGATATTGAGATTTCCATGACGAAATTTGCTCTTACTTGCTTAGAATAGTGTTTGGAGATGTTACATTGTGAATTTGGGATTTATTGGATTTTTTTTGCAAATTTTTGAAATTCACATGGCTCCAAGAGGGAAGAGGAAATTGGATTTTGATGAGGAGAGGTTTATCAACATCAAAGCCCAATTTCACTATAACTCTATTCTTCACAACAAGAAGTGTATCCAGGATTAAGCTTTTGACTGGCGGATCTGTAGAACAATTAATTGCAGAGCGAAATAGGGAGTGATTTTATTATTTCACTGTGAATGCTGTTATGGGAGTTGTTAGAGAAGTCTATTCTAACATACCCTGGACTGAGACTAAGTATGTGCTTGTTAGAGGAAAGATGGTTGAGTTTACTCCTCAGCGCATCAATGCTTTTTATCAGACTCGGGAACCATTCATGTGTGAGTACGAAAACATTGACACTGCAACAGAGAATATGAGAGAAGTGATTGCTTTTTTGACTGACGGGTGAGGAGAATGGAAAGTAAGTAAAAAACAGTTGATAAATTTCCCGGCCTCCACTGTCGACGCGATGGAAAGAGATTTGGGTGTGGAATGTCGATATTGAGGAGTCGCCATCTAATATTAGCCTAATTTTATTCCTTTAAATCCCATGAAAGATTTGAGGAATTTAGGGCTAATAGTAGAAAAAGGATGTTTATGATAATCCTTATAGAAGAGTATCCTAGAATAATATATCCTAGAATTTTTATATAAGGAAAATCATAGAAAACTAGAGATTTCTATTGTGGGTTCTTTTGGATCTCCTATAAAAGAAAGCTTCTATAGTTAATTACATCTTAAACAATTTTTAATTGTTCAAGAAAACTTCTGATTAATGTCAATCATTTGTTTTCTAAAATTTTATTTTTAAGGAGGGATGTACCCACTATCACTCCTAAGTGTCATGTCATATTTATTATTTTGTAGTTTTGATTTTGTTTTTCATGTCGTTATCTTAAAGGTTTTGTTTTTGTTTTCCATGTCGTTGTTTTTGTTTTGTTTTGGTGACTATCCTAAAAGTTTTGTTTTTGTTTGTCCATGTCGTTGTTTTGTTTCATTTTGAAAATATTATGTTTGGTGGCTATCCTAAAAAGTTTTGGTTTTATTTGTCCATGTCGTTGTTTTGTTTCATTTTGAAAATATTATGTTTGGTGGCTATCCTAAAAAGTTTTGGTTTTGTTGTTGTTTGTCCAGAATGTCGTCCTGCAAAACAGAGTTAGCACATCCTATAACATGCAAAGAAAATCTAAACGAAACTTTTATCTTCACCCTGCAAAGAAAAGACTGTCAGAAAATAATGTCATATTCATTATTTTAATTTAACATGTCTTGGATGTCGGTTTTTGTCAAATTATATTGATTAATGTTTAATTTTGTCGAAATATCAGATTAATTTCATTTAATATCGATATTTATCAAATTTCTATTTGAAATGTCAATTTTATGTCGGTTATGTTGATTTTGGTTTGAAATGTTGAATTTAAGTCGGTTATGTTTGAAATGTCGAATTTATGTCGGTCATGTCGATTTTGGTTTGAAATATCGAATTTATGTCGGTTATGTCGATTTATGTTTTGAAATGTCGAATTTTTATCGGTTATGTCGATTTTGGTTTGAAATGTCGAATTTATGTCTTAATTTAAGTTTAAGCTTGAATTTTTAATTTATGTCTGTTTGAATTTGAGTTGAAAGTTGGGTTTGATTAATTTAAGTTCATATCTGTCTTAAGTTAAAAGGTTTGGTTTAAATTAACTTGAGTTCATATCTGTTTGAACTTAGATTTAATTGAATTAACTTGACCTCATGTCTGGTTGAACCTAAGTTAAATTCAATGTTGATTGAGTCTAATTAACTTGAGTTCATGTCTGTTTGAACTTAAGTTAAAAAGGTTTGGTTTAGATTAACTTGAGTTCATGTCTGTCTGAACTTAAGTTGAAAGGTTTAAAGTTAGATTCAATATTGATTGAATTAACTTGGATTCATGTCTGGTTGAACCTAAGTTAGATTCAATGTTGATTGAATTTAATTAACTTAAGTTCATGTCTGTCTGAACTTAATTTAAAAGATTTTAACTTTAGAATAGACTTAATTAAGTTTTAAGCCTTATTTAAATAGGACTTAAAGGTTAATCAAGTCTAATAAATTAGACTTAATTAGAATTACAGACCATCTAAATCCTTTTAGATAAGGCTTAAGTTTTAATTAAGTCTATTTAGCTGTAGTTTATTGAGACATTAAGTCTAATAAATTAGACTTAAGTTCATGATTTGTTGTTTTAAATCTCAATTGCTTGATGATTTAATTAAGTCCAGGATGTTAGACTTAATTAAAATTTCATGTTGAATTTAGGTTTGAATTAAGTTAGATTAAAAGTTTAATATAGTTTGGTCTTAAGTTAAGATTTGACTTAAGTTTAAGTTGAACCTATATTTAAAGTTGACTTGAGTTCAATGTGGATTGAACTTACATTGAATTTAGGTCAGACTTAAGTTCATGTCGGGTTGAACTAAGTTTAGTTTGACTTAAGTTTAACATGGGTTATACTTAAGTTGTGTTTGGGTTAGACTTAGATTCATGTCAGGTTGAATCTAAGTTTAGTTTGACTTAAGTCTAACATGGGTTAGACTTTAGTTAGATTTAGGTTTGACTTAGGTTTATGTTGGGTTGAACCTAAGTTTGGTTTGGCTTAAGCCTAGTTGGTTAGACTTAAGTTAGATTTAAGTTTGACTTAGGTTTATGTTGAGTTAAACCTAAGTTTGGTTTGACTTAAGCCTAGTGTAGGTTAGACTTAAGTTTGGTTTAAATTTAATTATTTAAGGTTAATTAAACCTAATTTAGATAAGGTTTAATTAATTAATTAGACTTGTTATGGGTTAAGTCTAATTATTTAAGGTTGATTAAACCTAATTTAGGTAAGGTTTAATTGATTAATTAGACTTATTATGGGTTAAGTCTAATTATTTAAGGTTAATTAAACCTAATTTAGGTAAGGTTTAATTGATTTAATTAGACTTATTATGGGTTAAGTCTAATTATTTAAGGTTAATTAAACCTAATTTAGATAAGGTTTAATTGATTTAATTAGACTTATTATGGGTTAAGTCTAATTATTTAAGGTTAATTAAACCTAATTTAGGTAAGGTTTAACTGATTAATTAGACTTATTATGGGTTAAGTCTAATTATTTAAGGTTAATTAAACCTAATTTAGGTAAGGTTTATTTGATTTAATTAGACTTATTATGGGTTAAGTCTAATTATTTAAGGTTAATTAAACCTAATTTAGATAAGGTTTAATTGATTTAATTAGACTTATTATGGGTTAAGTATAATTATTTAAGGTTAATCAAACCTAATTTAGGTAAGGTTTAATTGATTTAATTAGACTTATTATGGGTTAAGTCTAATTATTTAAGGTTAATGAAACCTAATTTAGATAAGGTTTAATTGATTTAATTAGACTTATTATGGGTTAAGTCTAATTATTTAAGGTTAATTAAACCTAATTTAGGTAAGGTTTAATTGATTTAATTAGACTTATTATGGGTTAAGTCTAATTATTTAAAGTTAATTAAACCTAATTTAGGTAAGCTTTAATTGATTTAATTAGACTTATTATGGGTTAAGTCTAATTATTTAAAGTTAATTAAACCTAATTTAGGTAAGGTTTAATTGATTTAATTAGACTTATTATGGGTTAAGTCTAATTATTTAAGGTTAATTAAACCTAATTTAGGTAAGGTTTAATTGATTTAATTAGACTTATTATGGGTTAAGTCTAATTATTTAAGGTTAATTAAACCTAATTTAGGTAAGGTTTAATTGATTTAATTAAATAGGTTTAAATGATATTTTAGACCTAATTAAACTTAATTAATTAAATTTAAGATTAAATAGGTTTAAATGATGTTTTAAACATAATTAAGTCTAATTTTGTCATTTTAGACTTAATTAATTAAATTTAAGATTAAATAGGTTTAAATGATATTTTAAACCTAATTAAGTCTAATTTTGTCATTTTAGACTTAATTAATTAATTTTAAGGTTTAATAGGTTTAAATGATGTTTTAAACCTAATTAAGTCTAATTTTATCATTTTAGACTTAATTAATTAAATTTAAAGTTTAATAGGTTTAAATTATGTTTTAAATCTAATTAAGTCTAATTTTGTCATTTTAGACTTAATTAATTAAATTTAAGGTTTAAATGATATTTTAAACCTAATTAAGTCTAATTTGTCATTTTAGACTTAATTAATTAAATTTAAGGTTTAAATGATATTTTAAACCTAATTAAGTCTAATTTTGTCATTTTAGACTTAATTAATTAAATTTAAGGTTTAAATGATATTTTAAACCTAATTAAGTCTAATTTTGTCATTTTAGACTTAATTAATTGAATTTTGGGTTTAATAGGTTTAAATGATATTTTAGACCTAATTAAACTTAATTAATTAAATTTAAGATTAAATAGGTTTAAATGTTGTTTTAAACCTAATTAAGTCTAATTTTGTCATTTTAGACATAATTAATTAAATTTAAGGTTTAATAGGTTTAAATGATGTTTTAAACCTAATTAAGTTTAATTTTGTCATTTTAGACTTAATTAATTAAATTTAAAGTTTAATAGGTTTAAATTATGTTTTAAACCTAATTAAGTCTAATTTTGTCATTTTTAGACTTAATTAATTAAATTTAAGGTTTAAATGATATTTTAAACCTAATTAAGTCTAATTTTGTCATTTTAGACTTAATTAATTAAATTTAAGGTTTAAATGTTATTTTAAACCTTATTAAGTCTAATTTTGTCATTTTAGACTTAATTGAAGTTTGCCATTAGCCTATCATAGACTAGATTCATTTCAAACCAAGATTATTAATGGAACTAAGCTAAGTTTATAAAAGGTTATTTTTAAGACTAAAATCATTTAATTAATAAAGAGTTTTAATCCTAAAATTCAAAATGTCATTGAAAATTATTTCTATGACTTAGAAATGGTTTTCTTAGGGTTATTGTCTGTTGCCCTAGTATTTCTAGTCAATTCCATTTTATTTTTCTCAATTTTCAATTTTTTATAATTATTATTTAAAATAATTACAAAAGACTTGAAAATTAGAGAAAAGTACCATAGACATGTTTTCTGTCCTTGGAAAAATCATGAAATATCCCTAAGAGCATAAAGATAAATGCCTCAAAGTTTCATATTTTTTTGATTTATAAATAATTTTTAATAATTAAAATTCTCCAGAGAGTATTTAATTATTTAAAAATTAAATAATGGGAATAAAATTGTGATTTTTATTTCATAATTGTCTCCTCTTCAGGAGCTTTCCAGAGGTATTTTTATCATATTTTTGTGACCTCTAGATAAAAAGATATTAAATTTTGAAGTTTTTAAGGTTAAAATTAATTTTTAACCAATTTCGCGCCGCCAAATTTATCTCCCGCCGACACGTGTCCTCGTATGCGTCGAACTGGCGGGACGATCTGCTGCGGGAAGTCGAACACAGGACACCGCGGGATGTGATCAGCGCCGTTCATCCCGAAACACGGGATCGAATGGCTGAGATAATTCGAATAAAAATTCGAATTATTTTAAGCCGTTAAACTTCAAACCTTAATATCTCACTCATTTCTTAATGAAATTGATTGATTTTTGAACCTATGGAATCATCTAAACATGTAGAATATTTCCATACGGTGATGTAACATTTCTGGGCTAATATAACACACAATATTTCAAAAATACGAATTATTTTATGAAAAATAATTTCACACCTTTGCCACAAGCAAATCAAGCTAGATCAGACCTTGTAGTTGTCTTCTAGGATCCCAATGGAAGATTATTGCTGCAGCAATTTGATCCAGAAGTCTGGCTTAAAGGAGAATTTTGAAGAAGTGGCTGGTTTGGGTTGTTTTTGAAATTTGATCAAATTGGCTCGATTGGGCTCATTCTATGGCTTGGATTTGATCCTAATGGATTGCTAAGACTCTTAGGAAGAGTTTTTATGTTGGGAGCAAGGAGATTTGAGCAGCGTATAGGTATTTCTAATTTTTTTCTTCCTCTCCTCCTAGGCTCGGTTTGGGCTCTATTTATAGCCAAGGGGAGGCCATGGCTTAACTTAGGTTGTTCTAGGGGAGTTGTTATCTCCCCTATTAACCCATTGGAGGAGGAATTCGGCTGAGAGGATAGCCATGGTGGTTTCTCCCAAGCTTTCCATGATGAGCTTAATGTTTTGGCTCTCCTCCATTGGATCATGTAAGAGGTGTGTAATGAGCTGTAATTTCTCCTCCTTATGAGCTTACACATCACCCTCTAGCCTTAGCAAATGGTGACACCTATGCTCTCCTCTCATGATTCCATTTAACCATGGTGAGGGGTGGGTTTAAGTTTGGTTCTCTCTCCATTGGCTAGCTTGGGAGGTGGGAGATGAAGCTTAGTGTTGGCCGGCCACCTCATGGCTAAGTGATGGTGAGTCATGGTTTAGGGTGAAGGAGGAAGAGACACCTCACTTTACCCATCATGATGGGTGTTAACCCATGGTTAAATGGTTTTAAGCTTGGTCTTATCATGTGTTAATTATGTCTTAAGATGGATTTAATTTGATTTTAGTCTAATAAATCATGGGAAGGCTATGTGTCATTTCATATGTTTTAATTTCCATTAGGTTATTAATTAAAATTGTTAGAAATTATTTTATTAATCAATTTATTAATTGAAAGTAATTTCAAATTAATTAATTGATTAATTTTGTTATTTTTGTTATTTTATATTTTAATTTAATTTTCATTTTAATTAATTATGTCATTTAATTAAAATATTGAAAATTAAATCATTAATCACTTTAATTAATCAAAATAATTTTGAAATTAATTATTTGATTAATTTTGTTGTTTTTATTTTATTTTACCTATTTTAGTTAAAATAGATAAGTGTTGACCAATTTTGATTTAGGTTGACCCAAGTCAGCCTAAATTGATCAATTTAATTTCAAGATGTCCAATGTGACCTTTTTCAACTTTGTCATGGTTGATTTGATCACAATATTTGTGATTTTATCATTGTGGGATTTTAAACATGTCATTGGCTCAAAGGGTTGACCTATGGGGTCAACAAATTTAGTGATTGGGTCTAGTTTGGTCATTTTGACCAAAGTTGACTTTTTAGGTCAAAAGGTTGACCTATGGGGTCAACAAGGTTGGTCATTAGGTTTGGTTTGACCATTTTGACGAAAGTTGACTTTTTAGGTCAAAAGGTTGACCTATGGGGTCAACAGGGTTGGTCATTAGGTCTGGTTTGATCATTTTGACCAAAGTTGACTTTTTAAGTTAAAAGGTTGACATATGGGGTCAACAGGGTTGGTCATTAGGTCTGGTTTGACCATTTTGACCAAAGTTGACTTTTTAGGTCAAAAGGTTGACCTATGGGGTCAACAGGGTTGGTCATTAGGTCTGGTTTGACCATTTTGACCAAAGTTGACTTTTTAGGTCAAATGGTTGACCTATGGGGTCAACAGGGTTGGTCATTGGGTCTTGTTTGACCATTTGGACCAAAGTTGACTTTTTAGGTCAAAAGGTTAACCTATGGGGTCAACAGGGTTAGTCGTTGGGTCTGGTTTGACCATTTTGACCAATGTTGACTTTTTAGGTCAAAAGGTATTGACTCATTATAAATGAGGTCAACATCCACTTTGAATGTTGCTTCAAAAGTCTAGAATTATTTCATTTATGGAAGATTATTACCATCTTATCACCACAGCGAAGTTACTAGAGATAGAGCGATTCTGAAATACTGTATACATAAGATGAAAAAGATTGATATTGGAGCTATTATTTATAAGAATATTCAGACGATTGCTAGAGGCGAGACGACTGGAGGATTAGGACATCCTGCCTTAGTTCATGCCCTCTAAGTTCAGTCTAGAGTGGAGCTTAGCAGTTTTGAAAAGTGGTTATACCGTTGAGACATATTACAAAGTATATTATTTGTACTTATGAGTCTCATGTGGGAGCCAAAGCTGAGCGTAGGAGTAATGATATTCCTACTACATGTTATGATGTACCATCTACTTCTGAGCTGCCTACCCTATCTAATATTATGGAGCAGCTGAGATTACAGAGTGCTAGTGTGGATAGACTCCATAGTCGGATGGATGTGTTTGAGGCGAGGAGTGATGTGAACGAAGATTATCTGCAGAGGAGAGTTGAGTTTGATATGACTTATTATGATGCTCAGGTTAGATTTATGAGGGGGGAGTCCGATGCGATATTTCCTACTTGCCCCAGCTATGCACCATATAGACCTGACCCTGCTGATGACCCTGCTGCTCATCCTGGTGATGGAGACATGTAGATAGTTTGTTTGTTTTATTTTTGTTGTTCTTAGTCTGTTGTGTTGTATTGATGTGATGTAGTGGATATTTACTTTTCATGTGATGTGTAACCCTGTGTTGTACTGTGTGATGTAGTGTTATTTACTTTTCATGTTGAACTGTTAGTTGTACTGTTAGTAGTGTGATAGTTTGTTTCATGTTATAGTGTTCTGTTGGATATTTAGATGTTTAATGTTAATTTCTCTTTACCCATGCAAATATTTAAAATTGTTATATCACTGCTACTAATTGTTTCATGCCAGCTAGTTGTAAATTTTGATTAATACCAGATAGCTGTTGAAGATTTCAGAATCACAGCACAGAAAGGTTAGTTTTCTTTTACTCTCAACTAATTCAAATTTATTGAAAAATTTAAGTTTAGGGGAGGGTAGGGAAATGCTAAACTTTTATTTGTTCTCAATTATTATATTTTCAAAAATTATTAGCATAACATTTGGCAGTTGAACCTCATTGTAAGATAACTAAAACTTTTCATGCCAGTTGAGTTTATGGAAGGATAGGATGGAAATTTTTAGTAATAAAGGCTGACTTTATAGAAGTAAGATATTCAGTATGAAAGGATTTGATTATAGTCAACTATTTAAAGTGAACAAAACTATATTTTTGAAATGTTAAGGGACTTAAAGTATTGTGTTAAGAAGAGATCGTGACTTTATGATGAATAATAAAGCTTGTATTTAACTATAAAGTAAGGAGGTGACTTAAGTTTGAACTTTAGAAAGAGGAGAGTGAAGTTCAAAATGATTAAAGGCTATCCATATATAGTAATCCTCAGAAAAAAAGGGAGAAAAAGAGAAAAGAAAAGAAGGATTGAAAAACAATCCCAAAAAGAAATAAAAAAGAAAAGAAAAGATAAGAAGAATGTTTATGAGGAGAAGCTTGAGGAGATGCCTAATCAAAAATTGGCTTCACTTGAATCACCTTAAAGGGAGTGCTTGATTTCATTTATGAATTTATGTTTAAAGAACTAGCCTACATTCTAATGAAGTTTGCATGAACTCCTTTTTCACATAGTCTTTTAAAACAATCTTAATGTAACAAATTATGGTTCATCTTGAAATAAATAGAAGACTAGAACTCTTAGACTTAATTATTGAATATTCCTATACCTGAAGTGTTGACCTGAGTTACTAAACTTTTTCTGAAAATCTAACCATTATATTCTTTTGAATGAAAAATTTTGGTCTCTTACAATCGAAAAGTACATTGCCTAGAGTTATATTTTATGTAGTAAAAGGATTACTTGAGGACAAGGAATAGTTTAAGTTTTGGGGATTCTGATGCATTGAAAATATATACAGTTTTTGCTATCTAATTTTACCCATTTTTGGTGATATTACACTTTAAAGAAAAGTGTTTTTCATGATTTGTTACAGGTATGATGATTTTAGGTGATTGGAGTGAAAATAAGCAAAAAGGAACAAATCCGGAGCAAAAGGAGCAAAATGATTGAAAAAGTGTTCTGGCTCCGCCGGCGCCAGAATCCAGAGAGCACAGAATTAATTGGCACGATAGAGCGCCGCCGGTGCCCGAAGTCTGTTCAATTCAAATTTGAAGAGTTTTGGCGACTTTTTGAAGGGATTCCTATGGAAACACTTGGTAATTTGTCCCTATCTTATAAGTAACTGTTTTTGGACTAAAATGGTGTGCTTCTTCTGTGGTTTTAGAGTAGTTTTAGTGAGAATGAAGTGTTGGCGTTTAGGAGTAGAGAGTGTAGGGTGAGGATTTGAGAGGGATTTTTCTCTAAGGAGGGGAGGAGAAGAGGTAAAATGAGAGATTGCTTCTTCCTTTCCATTCTAAAGAGAGAATCAAGTGTTGTAAAGAAGAAGAGAAGAGGATTCAAAAGAACTCCAAAGGAATTGCATAGGGGAAGAGAAAGAGATAAGTTGTATTTTCTATTGTGGTTTATATGGATTTTCTTTTATATATAAAATCCATGTTTTATTATATCTTCTCCATGAATTATGAGTAGTTTCCTTGTCTTTCTTCTTGCATAAGAGATGTGATGATGGATTGATGTGGATTTGATGTGCTTTTAATGTGATGAAGAAATTGCGATGGTTTTTCATTTAGAACTTAATTTACTTTCGATTTGGCCAATTGAAATGTTAAAATATGTTGTTGAACATTAAGTTTGAAAAGATTTAATGTCCTACAACAATAATGAAAGATCCATTCAATTTCCATGGATGAATTGCGTAGTTAATGGGAATTGAGTGCAAATAAATAGGGAAATATGTTTTGATGGACTTCAATGTGGAGAGTTCAGGGTGACAGGCTGAAATCCCCAAATTGGTTCTAAGATTAGTAACTAAATATCCAAGGTTAGCCTTCGGGTGAAGGGTGAGTGGGAGCTTGGAAGTGAGAGCTGGTACCCTTCCAGCCTAGCCTTAGAGTTAGTGACTAAACATAGAATATGTCAATGTTCTTTTCCACTTAGAAGAGGGGGGTACTCTTTTAAGGATAAATAATCATCTATGCTCCTATTTGGCACAATAATATAAATATTTGTCCCATATCAATCCACACATCATATTCTCCTTGCAAGAGGAAAGATACTATTCTTATATATCAAATAAAACCTTTGAAAAACTTAATTAGTGTGTCTATTAGTTAATTCTGTCCTTAAAGTTGTTAGAAGTATTTGTAGTTTAGTTAACTGTTACTGTTTTCTGCATAGTGTTAGTAGGAGTTTGTGTTAAACTTTAAGTGCTATTTAAAGATAGGATTTTAGTGCCATCTTCCTTATCTTGGGATCGCTTTCTTGAAACTTCGAACTTCCCTGTGGGATCGATAACTAGGACTCCATTAGAGCACTGTATTACTTGATTTGATACGTATACTTGCATTGAATGCTTGGACTTATCAAAATCATTAAAAATATATAAATTTGAGTTCATAAATTCTTGCAATATAAGTCCCGTGCATCAACTATAGAATGAAAATTTGATGTGGGCAAACATACTCTTCAATCCAGTATATTTATTGCTTTGGATGAAGCCTAGACCCACTATTCATGTCCATAAACTGCAAAATCACTGTTAAAGAAACTAAACCATGTTCAATACTTCTAGAAGATTAAATCAGAACTACCACACTTAAGCGCTGCATGCTTACACATAACCGCCACATGTTAAAGCTTAAGCGCCATATGTTAGTGCTTAAGCGCCAGTGTTTAATTTAGCACAGGTCTGCTTAATGTCCAAATATGCACTCTATTTCATCTAAATCATCAATTAATGTCTTAAAATCACTGCTATACCATTATAAATTCAAAATACTACCACATTTTACTTAATCACACAGAAAAACATATAAATTAAAATAAACACACACTGATAACTATGGGTTGCCTCCCACAAAGTGCTTGATTTTATGTTATCGGCCAGACGTAGTCAGTGCTTATTCTGGTTGACCCAACAACATAAGATCATTCAATTTAAGTTTGTTCCCTAAAAAGTATGGTTTCAGTCTGTGAAAATTCACTTTGAAAATTTTCTCACTTTATTTTTGATATTCACAGCACCATAGGGATAAACTTTTATCAAAACAAATGACCCCATCCACCTGGACTTAAGTTTTCCGAGAAATAATCACTTAGTGCAACTGTCTCATAATCCCCAAATTTCCTTTTCTTGTTTAATATATCCTTTATAAACTTTGCATAACTTGGCATCTGTTCCAAAGCTTCAGTGAAAGGAATATTTATCGTTAACTTCTTAAGTACTTTCATGAATTTTGAAAATTTTTTATCCAACTCATGCTGTCTAAGTCTTTGAGGAAATGGAAGTGGTGGTTTTTCCAAACTGATTCTAGTGGGAGATATTAATTTTTCCAGATCCTTAGAAACATGTTCTTCAGGCCTTTTAGTTTCCGTTGTTTCTCTCACAACATCTTTCTCTTTTCTAACCACATCCTCTATTTCTTTTCCACTTTTTAATTGGACAGCTTCTATTTGTTCATTAGTGTTCTCTTTAGGGTTGATCTCATTGTTGCTAAGAAGTGTTCCTTGGTGTCTATTGCTAAGTGAATTATCAATTTGTCCCAGTTGATTCTCTATGTTTCTAATCACAGTATTTTGACTTTGCAACTGGTTTCCCATTTGCAATACCACTTCTTCCATAAACATTTTCTTATCCTCAAATTGTTGATCATTGTTAGAATCTGGTGGATATGAAGGTCTATAGTTTGAGTTCCCCTGATTATTCCAACTTTCATTATGATTTCCATGATTATTTTCCCATTGTTGGTTTCCATTGTCAGTAGTAGGATTCCTGTTAAATTTAGGATGGTTCTCCCAACCTGGGTTGTAAAAGTTAGAGTACGGGTTGTTTATGGTATTTAAAGTCTCATATGATAATTTAGAATCAATTATAGGCCCTAATGAACTTTCCTCACTTACAGGAGTAAATTGAGGTTGGTTCATTCCAAATTGGTCCAACTACCTTGATATTTCAGTAATCTGAGATGCAAGAATTAAAATTATATATGTATCATGAACACTAGCTACCTTTTTAGGATTTTCCCTTGCAGAGGGCCATTGAAATTCATTTGTAGCCATTTCTTCAATTATTGCATACGCTTCATCAAATGATTTTGACATTAATGATCCACCAAGCGGTAGCATCAATTATAGACCTAAGGGATCCTACTAAGCCATTATAAAATGTTTGAATGATTAACCAATTGGGCAGAGCATGGTGTGGACACTTTCTTAGGAGTTCCTTAAATCTTTCCCGTGCTTCGTATATTGATTCCCCTTCATATTGACAAAATGAGATAATATCGTTTCTAAGTTTAGTAGTCCTTGAAGGAGGAAAATACTTAGCTAAGAATTTCTGAGTTAACGCCTCCCAATTTTTAATAG
The DNA here is from genome assembly GCA_022702705.1 of Papilionanthe hookeriana x Papilionanthe teres. Lineage (NCBI taxonomy): Eukaryota > Viridiplantae > Streptophyta > Magnoliopsida > Asparagales > Orchidaceae > Papilionanthe > Papilionanthe hookeriana x Papilionanthe teres. The sequence continues at coordinate 52,864,832 of CM040438.1, read as the reverse complement.
AACCAGGTGCTAAAGAGTATAACCACATTTTAGCCTTATCCCTTAGTGAGAAAGGAAAAAGCCTTAGCCTAACAGCATCGTCTGACATACCGTTATAACGAAATGTAGCACAAAGTTCTAGAAAATTAGATAAGTGTAAATAGGGATCTTCTAAAGGAGTTCCCCCAAACGGATTGTTTTGCACCAGTTGGATAATCTCAGGATTTATTTCAAATGAGTCAGCTTCTACGACAGGGTTTTGTATACTAGAGTGAATTTCATCTGTCATAGGATTTATGTAATCCCTCAATGAAGTATGATGATTTTCTAAGTTATTATCTTGAAAGTTTTCCATCTCCATTTCTAGTTTTTCAAGTCCTTTCTGTATTTTTATATTTTTATTTTTTTTTAAACTCGGGATCATAAAGTACAAGTCCTGCAGATCCCTTGTTTCGCATACGTAACACAACAAACAATACATTAACAATTAAATAAATAACAGATGAAATATATTCAACACAACAAAACATTTTAACGAACACCATATTTTTCACACAAACAATTTTTTCTTCTTTTTTATCAACATCTTTTTCCTATAAAAACACTTTTCACACAAAAATAATTTTTACGACACTACAGTTTTCCAAGTCTAAGCCTACTTACTTCAACTAAAATTCTCCTAAAGTTCTTACCGAAGCGTCCCCGGCAACGGCGCCAAAAACTTGACCCGACCCGCAATTACGCAGTAAATTAACTTCCAAAAGATGGCCAAAAACTTGACCCAATTTATAAATAGTGGCTAGTGTGCAAAGTCTTAAATGATATAAAAATTAGAAAATATTTTACACACTAGGGGTACTACGCAAGTATACGTATCGTTTCAAGTAATATAGAGTTTTCTTTAAAAACCCCAGTATCGATCCCACGAGGAAGTGAAATAAGAGGTCTTTAGTCAAATTCTAGTCTACTACTAATAGTCCTTAGTTTGGAATGTCGATTAAAATTTTGTTTTATCTAAAAACTACTCCTAAATGCAAGTGTTAAATGTAATAGTAATTATAACTAAGTGCAAATAATTCTAAAGATAACCCTTTTTGGATGAATTGGTTTGGAGAATTTTGAGATATTAAAAACTACTATTCTTATGTAATGAAATAGATAATGTATAGGAATGAGATGCATTTAATATTGTATGTGCCAAATAGGAGCAATCCTATTCTTTACCCTTTGGTCCGAGCATAAAGAACATCGACTAATCCTATGCTTGGTTACCGAATCCGTGGCTGAGGCTGGGAGGATACCGCTCGCCACTTCGGAGCTCCCACGTTCCCTCGCCCGAGGGCTAACATCTACACTTCAAGCACCTAAACGATAGGACCGAATTAAGGATTTTAGCCTCGTCACTCTAAAATCTCCAATTCTCGCGCCCGATTAATATTATTTCCCTATTTATTCGCATTCAACTTCTATGAACTTCACCATTCATGGAATTTAAATGTGGTTCGTACTTAGTTGTAGAAAGCATAGCCCTCTCGGATTGTACGTTTTCACAACAAATTTTAACATTACAACAGGCCTTAATTGCAATGTAAATGAAGTGGAAGTAAAAACCATCACATTTATATCTAAATTAACTTCTAACATGCATCACAAAATCCTAAGCATGAATTCTACTCATTAGAAAAGAAAAGTAAATTGAAAACAATGGCATAATCATCTCATGCCACTATTTCCAAAGAAGAAGAAAGAGTAAGAGAGATACGTCACAAAGCACGAAGAAAACGCAAAGGAAACTTCATTTAAACAAAGAAAATCCACTACATAAATGTTTACAAAATCATAAGATAATGAAGAACAATACTTAGCTTTTTCCCTTTGAAATAAAGAGGAAGATCTGTCCCACAAAGTCTCCCGTCGATCCATGCAATGCTCGTACAATCCCTTACAAATTCTCTCAAAAATCTCCTCTCCAATCTCTCCAAAAGGGTAGAAATCTACATTTCTACTCTTAATCTAAGAATCCTAAACATTCCTCTAAGTTTTTCTCCAATTTTTTCTTTCTAATCTTCTCTTCTCTAATCTACACAAATTGGCCATTTTTAAAGAGTGTGGACGAATTTCCAAGAGTCTCCTTAAGCACCCCTTCGAAAAAGCGTCCAAATACGTCGAATATTGGCCCAAAACCGCCAAAAGTCGGTTCATGGTCGTCCGGGCCGCTGTCGGCGGGTTCGAGGCCGCTGTCGGTGGCCTTTTTGGGCACTTTTCGGTGGTCTCGGGAAAATCTCGCCGTCGGCGAGATCGATCTCGCCGTCGGCGAGCAGGCTGCTGCGCGGCTCCACCGTTTCGCTCCGTTTGGCTCCGTTTCGCCCCATTTCAGTTGCGTTGCGTTCGTAACAGATAGCCCTACAAAATAAGCATAAAAACAACCTTTCTTTAAATTATAATCTCATTCAAAAATATGCAAGAATTGTAAAAGAGATTAAGCATCAAAAGACTTATCGAAAGGTGTCAGGGCAGAATTTCATTTCTTGGTCATTTTTGCTCCAAATTGCACCATTTTTGCTTCTTTTTGCTCCAATCACCATTTCTTGTACCTAAAACCAATAAACATACAAAATACCTTCCTTTAAAGTGTAATATCATAAAAAAATGAGTAAAATAATATAGCAAAAAGCATATATATTTTAGGCGTGTCAGATGTTCTATAATAATTCCTCCTGCTACCATAAATTGGCATTTTTCCCAATTAAGGACTAAATTTTTTTCTTCACAGGGCTTCAAGACTCTTTATAAATTTTCTAAACATGATTCAAATGAAGTCTGAAACACATAAAAATCAGCCATAAAAACTTCAATTTATTTTTCAACTAAATCACAAAAAATAGCCATCATACATCTTTGAAATGTAGTAGAGGCATTACATAAACCAAAGGGCATTCTTCTAAAAGCAAATGTACTATAATGACTGGTAAACATTGTTTTCTCTTGATCCTCAGGAGCTATTTCTATTTGATGAGAACCAGTATATCCTTCCAAAAAATAAAATTATTTGTGCCCAATTAGTATATCCAACATTTGATCTAAATAGGGCAATGGAAATGATCTCTCTCAGTGGCAAGATTTAATTTTATATAGTCAATGCATATTTACCAACCGGTTACTTGTCTTGTTGGTATTAACTTGTTATGTTCATTAATAGTCACAGTCATTCCTCTTTTCTTAGGAACACATTGAATTGGATTGACCCGTGCACTATTCGAAATAGAGTATATAATTACGACATCTAACCAATTTAAAATTTTCTTAATAATTTCTTTTATAACAAGATTCAATCTCATTTGAGGATCAGCCTTAGGTCTACAAGTTTGTTCCATAAGAATTCTATGCATACAAGTTGAAGGTTTGATTCCTTTAATATCAGCAATTGTCCATCCAAATGATTTCTTATATCTCTTCAAAGTTTACATTAAACTCTCTTCTTCTTCTAAAGTTGAACTTGAGAAAATTATAACTGGAAATGATGGGGAATCTCCTAAAAAGACATATTTTAAATGTTTAAGAAGTAACTTTAATTCAAGTTCAGGAGGTATTACAATTGATGGACAAAAATATTTATCTTTTTCTGTCATATTTAAAAGTTTAAAAGTTTCTTGAACATAGTTTGATTCCGCCTTATAAAAATCATTAGATTTCCAAAACTGCACTTCTCACTGAGTGCAACAGTCTCGTTATCTCCAAACTTCCCTTTTCTATTAAAAATATCTTTCATAAACTTCACATAACTTGACATCTGTTTTAGGCCTTTAGCAAATGAAATATTAATCGTAAGCTTTTTAAAGATTTCCAAAAATTTTGATAATTTTTTATCCAACTTTTGTTGACAAAGTCTCTGAGAAAATGGAGGTGGTGTTTTTTCTAAATAAATTTTTAGTGGAGAAATAGGTCTCTCAAAACCTTTTGGAGCATCCTCTTTAGGCTCATCAATTTCCTTTCTCTATTTCAATCTCTTTTTGAACTCTACCTTCCAACTCTCTTCCACTTCTAAATTGAACAATTTTACTTGCACTTTATTCTGGTCTTTTGAATTTACTTTTGTATAACTAGGAAGTGTTTCATGGGGTCCCTTACTTAATGAATTTGGTATTTGTCCCAGTTGATTCTCAATATTTCTAATTGTAGCTCCTTAACTAATTGATTTCTCATTTGTAACACCACTTCTTAGACAACTTATTTTCCTTAAATTGTGAGCTACTGTTAAAGCCTGGTGAATAAGTAGGTCTATAATTATTACTACCTTGGTTGTTTCCCCATTACTGAGTATTACCACCCAAATTATTATTCCAGTTAAAGTTAGGATGGTTTTTCCAAGCTGGGTTATAATAATTTGAATAAGTGTTATTAGGCTTATTGTTTATAACATTCAAATTTTCTAACGATGTTTGAGAATCTACCATTTGGCCTAATGAATTCTCTTCAATCATTGAAATTGGTTAAGAAAAAATCATTCTAAATTGGTCTAACTTCCTTGAAATTGTAACAACTTGATTTACTAACATTGCAAAAGTATCAGATTCATAAATATTGGCTACTTTCTTAGGATTTATATTTTCAGAGGGCCATTGAAAATTATTATTAGCCATCTCTTCAATTAAAGCATATGTGTCATGAAATGGCTTTGACTTCAATGAAACACTAGCAGCGAAGTCGATAATAGATCTAAGAAATCCAACTAATCCATTATAAAAAGTTTGAATTATTATTCAATTTGGTATAACATGGTGTGGACACTTTCTCAGGAGTTCTTTAAATTGTTCCTACGTTTCATAAATAGATTCCCCTTCAAACTAACAAAAAAATGTAATATCATTTCTAAGCTTCACAGTTTTTTATGGTGGAAAGTATTAGCAAAAAAACTTTTGCGCTAAATCACACAAGTTTTGATAGATCCAGATGCTAATGCATTCAACCATATCTTAGCCTTATCCCTTAGAGAGAATGAAAAAAGTCTAAGATTAATAACATCATCTGGAACACCGTCATATTTAAATGTAGCACACACTTATAGAAAAATGGCAATATGTAAATTTGGATCTTCAGTTGGTCCTTCTCCAAACTGATTATTTGATACCATTTGAATAATAGTAGAATTAAGTTGAAATGAATTAGTAGCTACAACGGGATTTTGTATACTACCACAAAGTTCATCTACTATAGGGTTTACGTAATCTCTTAAATGTCTAAATTCTTGATGAATTTCAGCATTTTAGTTATTTTGGTTTGCCATATCTTGAAAATTTTGAACTTTTTCTATATTTTTAATTTTTTTTAAATTTTTAAATAGTTCTTTGTAATTCAGAATCATAGGCACTAGTCATTCAGAACCTGAACTATACATACACTACTACAAAATAAAATAAAATAACAGAAATAAGTACTTATATATGAACTACACTATAATATTCTGGTAATAAATCTAAAAGTTTAAATAAGGATTTCAAAATAGAAATTTGTTTTCTTAAAAATTTGTTTTTCTTTTTCCCTGACAATGGTGCAAAACTTGATCCTGACTTCTTATATATATGCTTTTATAGGTAAGTAATTATATTTTCAATTCTCTATATTTAATTTAGGGATTCTACGCAAATATACCTATCATTATCAAATAATATAGGGCATTATGATTAAGCCTCGAAATATTGATCCCACAGGGAAAAATTCAACTCTTTATAGAAATTAGATACAAATTATACTTTAAAAAAGATTCTTACTTAACTAAAGATGCTATTGTAGGAATAAAAGTTTGATTCTTTTTGATAATTTTTTATAATTGAAAATAAAGTAAATAATTAACTAAATTTAAAGAGATTTTTGTAAGATGAAAGTAACATAACTAAAATATCTTTTTCCTTATCATGAATAAGTAACAAGTATAGGATTATTGTTGTAGAAGTATACAAAGTATGTTGTGACAAATAGAAGCAATATTATTCTTTACCTTTACTAGGGATGCTATAAAGAACATTAGTTAATCTAATGTTTGAATAACCTTTAAGACGGGCTAATCAGGGAAGATATCAGCTCTCACTCTAGTTTTCCCTCTATTCCCTCCACCCAGAGGCAAGCTTCTTGCATCAAAACCTAAAACATTAGACAGAAGTAAGTGCTTTATTCAGTCACCCTAAAGTCCTCTAACTCTACACTCTTTAAATTTTCTCTCTCTATTTATTTGCACCCAATCATATGAATTACATTCTCATACATACAATCTCATGTGATTCTTTACAAAAGTTGACTGAGATAAAACCATCACGGATCTTACATGTTCTCACAACAATTATTAACATCTTAATTGGCAAGATTAAGAAGTAAATGAAGTACAAGGTTAGAATCATCACAACTTCTTCCAACATTAAAGATCTATACTTCACACAACTTCCTTCCAACACTTAATTACATATCATGTTAAGGAAAAATATAAATGAAAATCCTAAATATTCATGGAGAAAACAAACAACATTTGATATTAAAAGTATAAATCATGTAAAAGACAAGAAGTCTAAATTAAAACCAAATGTAGTCACAAAGATAAAAACTTATCTCAAGTTCATCTCCACTAAACTTTTGAAGTTCCTTTGAATCTCTTCCTTTCTCTTACAATACTCCCTAGGACTGGTCACCCAACCTTAGATATTCAAAATCTCTCAGAATCACAAACAAACAATGGATTCTTACTTAGAACTATCTACCCAATTCTCTTTCACTAGGAATGAGATAAGTGAGAAGTAACCTTTAGTAATAATCATACAATTCCTTACTTTCAAACACTCTCAATCTACTCTTCAAATCTCTTCAAATCTACTCTCTTTAATTTAATTCAAGTCATTCTTTAGAAAGTTTTCTAAAAGGTGCTTTGGTCTCTCTTCAAACTTTGTCCACATTCAATGAATCTTCCAAGTGTTGCCTCCTTTCAAGAGCCATTTCAATGTAGTTTTGTGCCCAATAACTGAAATTCACTTTTTCACCAAGATTTTCTTCAAACACCCCTTCAAAATTCCTGAAAAACTCTTTGAACTTCCAAAATTAATCCTTGACGCTTAAGCGCGAGGTCTTCGATACTTAGGTGCAGCCTTCTCTGTCTGCTGGCGCTTAAGCGCCATATCTTGGTGCTTAGGCGCCACAATTCATTTTCACACTTTTTTCATTTTTGTCTAAATTTGATCCTTTTTTACTCTTTTCATCATATCTATCAATTTAATTATAACTAAAAGAAAAACACACAAATACCTTCCATTAAAGCATAATATCCTCAAAAATAAGTATAAAACTGTGTATAAAAATGCTATATATTCTAAGTGTATCGTATTTACTTTGAGACATATCATTATTTGTTGTGATGCTCCATTATTTTCCAGCATGAGAACATCCATTATGATGGTAAATAAATATGGTGAGACGAGATAACCATGAGTCTCACTATTAATAAAGATAGAAACCAAAACATCTTTGGTGTAACCAATGATCCAACCTATAAAGTTTGAGGGAAAGCCAAGATGTTTCTTGCTTTCATATTGAAAGACCCTTTTATCACTCTCAAATGCTTTCCTCAAATTAATCTTAGCACATAAATAATTGGAATTGTTAGCATAGTTAAAACCCAATAGAGCCTCCTTAGCCAAGAAGATATCAGAAGTGTTTTGGTTCTTTACTAAGTGAAGAGGACTCTACAGATTCTCTTAAGCTATTATCAAAGTTCAAGGATTGCTTCGCTTAGAGCAATGACAAAATGCCAGGATTATCTCCAAAAGTCATAGTTCATCACCTTGGAGTGGATCAAAGTATAACCCCAGTAAATTAAGCACCCCGAAGAATGCACATCAAAATAGAATAGCAAGTCACCATCGGGATGCAAAAACTACACGATGCTAAATTTGTGTGAGAAGAGTACTACTCGACATGGTTAGACAACGTCATGCTAGTAAAAAAGAAGAATGGACAAATATGAATGTGTGTCAACTTCAGGGATCTGATTAAAGCATGTCCAAAGGATGAGTTTCTGTTACTGATACTAGAATTAATGGTGGACATAGCGTCATCACACAAGATCTTCTCCTTCATGGATGGATCTTTAGGGTATAATCGGATCAAGATGACTCCAGAACATGCAATGCTTACATCATTCAAAACACAAATTGGAATCTACTGCTACAAAGTGATGTCGTTTGTCTTGAAGAACACGAGAACAACCTAGCAATGAGCTATTACCAGGATCTTCGATGATCTGATCCACAACCAGGTGGTGTGATACGTGGATGATTTAGTCATCAAGAGTAGAAAAAAGATTGAACATTTGTGATATTTGAGGATCGTGTTTGAAAGATTACGACAAAAGAATTAAGAGGAATCCTCTAAAGCATGCCTTTGGCATTACCTCCAACAAATTACAAGGATTTGTTGTCTGTCATCGCAGAATCAAAATCGACCTGTAGAAGACTAAAGTTATCTTAGAAATGCCACATCCCAAAACTTTGAAACAACTACGACCTTTTCAAGGTAGGCATACCTAAGACGCTTTATATGTAATCTGCCAGGTAGGTGTCAGCCCTTTTCGACATTAATTTAAAAGGAGCCAATTTTATGTGAAAAGATAAATGTCAGCTGGCTTTTGAAGATATTAAGTAATTCCTCGTGACACTTCTTATGTTGGCAGCCCCTATCTCGGGTCAACCGTTGATACTTTATAAAGAGGCCTTAGATTACTCCCTCGAAGCTCTTTTAGCCCAAGTCAATGATGAGGGTGAAAACCAAATTCTACTACTTGAGTCGATGTCTAAGACTGACTGAAGTAAAGTATCCTCTTATTGAGAAGCATTATCTAGCTTTGGTTTTCGCTACTCTGAAGCTTAGGCACTATCTCATAAGGTCAACCTAATTTAGAGGGTTAATCCATGATAATATTTGATGAATCTACCAACACTTTATGAATGTTTATCAAGATGGTCGATGATTCAATTGAAATTCGATATAACCTTTGTATCCCTTCATGCTATCAAAGAGCTGATTTTAGCAGACTTCCTCGCAACTCACCCACTACCAGATGGGTCCCCTCTCAACAGTGACCTGCCAGATGAACATATACTGCATGTGGAACAGTCACATATTAGACGTTGAGAAATGCACTTTAAAAGGGCTTCTTCAGCTAGGAAAGATAAAGGATCACAAACAGTTATACACATCAAAACAGGAGTTGGTCTGATTTTAGTTTACATTAGATCAGTTATTGCTAAGATTTTCATACCACTTGACAGAGCTATGCACCAATAATGATGAAGAATATGAAGCTTTGATAACTAGTTTAGAATTGGAAAAATTAATGGAAATAACAAATATTGCCATCGTTGCGACTCTCAACTCGTCATTCAGCAAGCGCTCAAGAATTACAAGATTCTATAACCAAGACTAGCAGAATATCACCAATATATGATGAAATTATTAGAACAGCTCCCTAATGTGACGATCTATAGAATTCATTGAGCGGATAGTGCCCATGCAGACACTTTAGCTAAGCTCGCTAAGGAATTAACATATCTACCAGAAGATTCCATATATATTACGGTGCAGTGTGATGCAGTGTTTGTAATTCAATATATTTTTTTATAGACATCAAAATACAAATGCAAGTATACATATCGCTTAAGTAATATAGGGCTCTAATGGAGTCTTGGTTATTGATCCCATAGGGAAGGTGTAAATTTATGATAGTAGCACTAAAACATAATGTTCAAACTATATAAAACATAAAAGTGAAAAAATAAAAGTTGATAAAGTTAAATTATGCTAATAGAACTAAGTTTACCAAACCACTCTGAAAACTTCAAAGTAAAATTACTAATTCTAAATAAAGTTTTACTATTTTGCAATGAAAAGTTCAAATTGGAGAAAGTATCCTTCCCCTTGCAATAAAGTTATGGTTAATGAAAGATTTAAATTGTTGGAAATTGTATCTTGCCAAATAAGAGCATTCCTATTATTTACCCTCTTCCGAGTGCATAACGAACATTGGGTAATCCTAGGTTTAGTCCCTAAATCCGTGGTTAGGCTGGGAGGATATTGGCTCTCACTCCAGAGCTTCCAGTTCCCCTTCGCCTGAGGGCTAACTACCACTTTAGTTTCCAAACACAAGGACCGAATTGGGGTTTTTAGCCTGTCTCCCTTAAAATCTCCAATTCTATGCCCAACAAAGTATATTTCCCTATTTATTTACACTCAACCCCATGGACTACATTCTCATCCATGGATTTCAATGTGATTCTTGATATACCTACAATATAAAATATTTTTATGCATATTTTTATACCTATTTTTTATGATATTGCACTTTAATAGAAGGTATTTGTGTGTTTTTTTTCCAAGTACAATTAAATGGACTAAATATGTCAAAAAGAGTGAAAATGGATCAAATTCGGAGCAAAAATGAGAAATGTGTTAAAATGAACTGGGGCACCTAAGCGCCAGTAGAAAGAGGAGGCTGCGCCTAAGCGCTAGAATCCTCGCGCTTAAGTGTCAGGTAGTTACTTTGCAATTTCAAGGAATTCTTAAGCAAATATTAAAGAGGTGTTTGAGACACTCTTTGGTACTAACTTGGGTAACTGATTAAGGGCGTCAAAAGACATTCAAATTTCACATGAAAGGATACATCTCTTGGGTAAATTCATTGAATATAGACACATTTTGAAGAGACACAAAGGCACTATTTGAGAAAGTCTAAAGGAATGGACTTGAAGATAAAGTAAAAGTGAGGCCGTGGAAAGAGTTTTAGAGTTAGTTTTTACAGAGTTTAGAAAGTAGTTATAGTAAGAAGTTGTAGGATTCTTACTTAGGGTTTCTTTACACTTATCTCATTTCTAGTGAAAGGAAATCTGAGTAGAGATTTCTAAGTAAAAATCTATTGTTTTAGAGAGATTTAAACATTCTTGGGTTGGGCGACCAGTCCTAGGGAGTCTTGTAAGAGAAAGGAAGAGATTCAAAAAAACTTCAAGAGTTTGGTGGAGAGGAACTTGAATAAGTTTTTATCATTGTACTTCATATAGTTTTAATTGAGACTTCTTATCTTTTCTACATGGTTTCTACTTTTAAAACTTCTTGTTGTTGTGTTTTCTCCATGGATTCTGAGTAGTCTTCTTTAACATTTTCCTTACAATGAAAAATAATTAAGTGTTGAATAAAGGTTATGGAAGTATTGAACTTTAATGTTGGAAGAAGTTGTGTTGATTTAATCCTTGAAATTTATTTACTTCTTGATTTGGCCAATTAAGATGTTAACATTTGGGGTGAGAACTTGTAAGATCCTAGTAGGTATATTCTCAATTAACAATTGCTTGAAATCACATGAGATTGTATGGATAAGAAAGTAATTCATATAATTTTGTTCAAATAAATAGGAAAATATACTTTGATGGGTGACCAGAGAAAAATGTATTGAGAAATTCATACCAATATTATATTATCTTTTGATGAAATTACACTTTAAAGAAAGGTATTTTCTATATTTTATTGCAGGTATGAAGATTTATAGGAAATGGAGCAAAAAGTTGGAAAAAGGAGCGAATTTGGAATGAAAAGGACTAAAAGAGATAAAAGAGATAAAAAGAGAACTAGCCCGCCGACGGCATGTTAGGAATAGCCTTTGAATATATTATAAAGGAGCCCACCTACGGCTCCAACGAGCCTGCTGACGGCGAGAAGGTCGGTTCAAGCAAGATACATTGAATCTGGACGCTTTTTGAAGAGGTGCTTAAGCAACAGTTGTAAATCTTTCTTCCTCTTTAAATCGAGACGATTTTAGGCCGAATGTGTGTCTTCTTTATGTCCTTTGTGTTTCATTTATTAGTGTATTTAGTGTGTAAGTGTGTTCTAGAGAGTATATTAGTGAGTTTAATTGAGTGTGTTGTATAAGAAGGAAAAGTCAGAGGAACTTCAAGGAGCCTGCTTGGGGAGAAAATTCGAGATAAGTTTTGTTTATTTTTTATAACTTTTATTTTATATGAAATCCAAGATTTTTGTTGTTCTTCATATGCATTCTGAGTAGTCTTCTCTGTCTTTCTCCTAGTTATTGAGATTTTTTGTCAAATGGAAAATTGAATTAGTTGTGTCTAAAATATTAAATAAAAATTGTGATAATCTTTTTACTCAAATCTTAATTTACTTTCAATTTGACCAATTGAACTGTTGAAATATGTTGATTTTATAACTAAAGTAAAGATTACATCCAAAATTTAGGGAAAAGCAAAAGCCTTGAAAAGAAGGTGCAAATAAATGGGGAAATATTATTTATCAGGCGTAGAATTGAATATTTTAGAGTGACAGACTAAAATCTTCAATTCGGTCCTATCGTTTTGGAGCTGAAGTGTAGATGTTAGCCCTAAGGCGAGGGCAACGTGGAAGCTCTGAAGTGAGAGCTGGTATCCTCCCAGCCTAGCCACAGATTCAGTAACCAAGCATAGGATTAGTCAAAATTCTTTATGCCTGGACAAAAGGGTAAAGAATAGGAATGCTCCTATTTGGCACAATACAATTCTAACTAATTTGATTATCCTTTCACTTAATTCTCCTAAAGAAGGGGAGAGATACTTTTCTAAATTGCAATCTTCCATTCAAAAATAGAGCTTAGTGTAAGTGTTCTTTATTTCTGTATACTAGATAGTAATTGCATCTGCTAAAAATTAGTTCATAATCTCTAACTTCTCAGTGGGATCGATATCCAGGACTCCATTAGAGCCTTGTATTACTTGAACGATACGTATACTTGTGTTGATAAAAAGGGGTAACTTTGCTATTATTGAATATTATTTTTATACTAGTTAAACATTTATATAGTTTTACACTTTCCGCCTCACCCCTGTCAAGTTTTTGGTGCCGTTGCCGGGGAAGTAAAGTAATTATTAAGATAACTAATAAATAATTATTAAAATAATTACTAGAGTAGCGGACTATTTAAAATTTACTTATGTATTACATGCGTAAATTTGGAACTGAAAATTTAATACCTCACGATTCATAATTAAAACACACTATTAAAAAAAATTAGAAAATAGAAAAGAGAAATTATAAATTTAAATCAAATGGCAAATAATCCAGCAATTGAAAATACAAATCAACCGAGACCTTTAAGAGATTACGCAAACCCTACATTAGATGAAATTCACTTAACTATTCAAAACCTTGATGTAGCGGTAAATTCATTCAAGCTTAAACCTACAATTATCCAAATGGTACAGAATAATCAATTTAGTGGTTCACTAAATGAAGATCCTAATTTACATCTTGCTAGTTTTTTAGAACTTTGTGCTACTTTTTAATATGATGTAGTATCTAATGATGCTGTTAGACTTAGGCTTTTTCCTTTTTCTTTAAGGGATAAGGCTAAGATGTGGTTAAATTCATTAGCACTGGATCTATCAGAACTTGAGGAGACTTATCACAAAAATTTCTATCCAAATACTTTCCTCCTTCAAAAAATGCAAAGCATAGAAATGATATAACCTCTTTTTGTTAGTTTGACAGAGAATCAATATACGAAGCTTGAGAGAGATTTAAAGATCTTCTTAGGAAATGCCCACATCATGCGTTACTAGATTGGTTAATCATTCAAACCTTTTATAATGGATTAGTAGGATCTCTTAGATCTATCATTGATGCTACCGCTGGTGGTTCATTAATGTCAAAACCATTTGATGAGGCTTATTCATTAATTGAAGAAATGGCTACCAATAATTTTCAATGGCCTTCTGAAAGGTTAAATCCTAAAAAAATAGCTAGTATCCATGATTCTGATGCAATATCTATGTTAGCTTCTCAGATTGCTGCTATATCTAAGAAATTAGATTCTTTCGGAATGAATTATTCTCCTACTATAATAGAAGAAAATTCATCTGGACAATTTGTGGATGCTCAACCTTCTTACGAAACTTTAAATGCTATTAATAATAGACCCAATAATCCTTATGCAAATTATTACAACCCTGATTGGAAAAATCATCCAAATTTTAATTGGAATAACAATTCTACTAATCAACAATGGATGAACAATTTAGTAAATCCATTAGGAAATTCATCTAACTAAGGAAATTCTAATTGTAAACCTTCTTATCCACCTGAATTTAATAATAACTCTCAATTTAAGGAAAAGAAATTATCTATGGAAGGATTGATATTAAATATGGGTCAGCATTTGCAGAATCAAGGAAATCAGCTACAAATTCAAGGGAACCAATTATAAAATCAAGGAACTGCTATTAAAAATATTGAAACTCAACTTGGGCACATCGCTACTGCGCTTAATAATAGAATTCCTGGAATTTTTCCTAGTAATGTAGAAATTAATCCTAAAGACCAAGGAAAAGAACAAATCAAAGTGATACAATTATGAAGTGGAAAAGAGTTAGAAATAAGAGTACAAAAAGAAACATAAATTGAAAAAGAGAAGGTGGAAACTGAGAAAGAAAATGATCAGCAAGATCAAGATTTAGAATATCCACTAATACCTATGAAAATTTCTGTAGAAAAACCACCATCACCATTTCCTCAGCGATTAAAGCAACATAAAAAAGATAAGCAATTTTCTAAATTCCTTGAAATTATGAAGAAATTAACAGTGAACATTCCCTTTGTAGAAGCATTAGAACAAATGCTCAATTATGTGAAATTTATGAAAGATATTTTAAATAAGAAGAGAAAATTCACAGACTATGAAACTGTTGCACTTAGCGAAGAGTGTAGTGCAATTATTTAGAAAAAGCTTCCTGAGAAATTAAAAGATCCTGGTAGTTTCACTATACCTTGTGCTATTGGAGAAAAATTTTATGGAAAAGCTTTATGTAACTTGGGAGCCAGCATTAATCTTATGCCTCTATCCATTTTTAAAAGATTAGGATTGGGAGGAGTCTCACCTACTTCAGTACTCTTCAGTTAGTTGATCGTTCAGTGACTTATCCTAAAGGAGTTATTGAAGATGTGTTAGTAAAAGTGGATAAATTTATCTTTCATGTGGATTTTATTGTTTTAGATATCGAGGAAGATAAAGAAATACCCATAATTTTAGGAAGACCCTTTTTAGCTACTGGAAGAGCTATGATTGATGTTCAAAAAAGATAATTAACTATGAGAGTAAACGATCAATAAGTAACTTTCAATATAGCAAAATCAATGAAATATCCTGCTATTGAAAAAGATGATGAATGTTTTCGAATGGAAATTCTTGAACATCTAAGAAATAAACATTTTAAAGAATACTTTAAAGATAAACAAGAAATAGAAAATACAGAATAATTTGAAGAAACATAAAATGAATAATTAGATTATATACAAGAAAGATTTGAGATGTTGGATATTACGGAAAATGCTGAAAATAGTATAGTTCCGTCGATTATGAAACCTCCTGAACTTTAGTTAAAAGTTTTACCCACTCATTTGAAGTATGAATTCTTGGGAAATTCTTTAACTTTACCGATCATTATATCGGTAGAGTTAAACGAATTACAAGAGCAGAAACTTTTGGACACATTAAAGAAGTTTAAGAAAGCTTTTGGTTGGACCTTAGCTGATATTAAAGGAATTAGTCTTTCAATCTGTATGCACAAAATTATTTTGGATAATGAACATAAACCAAGAGTTGATCCTCAAAGGAGATTAAACCTAATGATGAAAGATGTAGTCAAGAAAGAAATATTAAAATGGTTAGACAATGGTATCATATATCCTATTTCAGACAGTGCTTGGGTAAGCCTAATTCATTGTGTTCCTAAGAAAGGAGGAGTGACTGTTGAAGCTAATGATAATGATTTAATTCCTATCAGACAAATTACTGGATGGCGTATATGTATTGATTATAGAAAATTAAATGCAGCCATCAGGAAAGATCACTTCCCTTTACCATTCCTAGACCAAATGTTGGATAGACTTGTTGGGCACAAATACTTTTGTTTTTGAGACGGATATACTGGCTACCATCAAATTCCTATTGCTCCTAAGGATAAAGAGAAAACTACATTTACTAGTCCTTATGGAACGTTTGCTTTTCGAAGGATGCCCTTTGGACTATGTAATGCAGCTGCAACATTCTAGAGATGTATGATATGTATATTTAGTAAATTAATTGATGATGGAATAGAAGTATTTATGGATGATTTCTCTGTATTTGGAACATCATTTGACGCATGCTTGGATCATCTTGAAAAGGTTTTGGAGCTATGTGAAAAAACTAATTTGGTTCTAAATTGGGAGAAATGTCAATTTATGGTTGCAGGAGGAATTGTATTAGGGCATAAAATTTCAGAAAATGGCATGGAAGTAGACCCTGCAAAAATTCAATTTATAGCTAAATTACCACCTCCTACTATAGTGAGAGGGGTAGGAAGTTTTCTTGGACATGCTCGATTTTACATATGCTACATAAAAGATTTTTCAAAAATTACCAAACATTTATGCCAACTTTTAGAAAAGGACAAGAAATTTGAATTCACTAAAAAATGCTTAAATACTTTTGAATTATTAAAAGATAAATTAGTCACAACACCTATAATAGTTTCACCTGATTGGGAGAAATCATTTGAACTTATGTGTGATGCTAGTGATTATGCTATAGGAGCTGTTCTTAGACAAAGATACAATAAAATTTATAAAGTTATATACTATGCTAATAAAGCTCTTAATAATGCTGAAATTAACTACACAGTTACAGAAAAAGAATTATTAGCAATTGTATATGCTTTTGATAAATTTTGATCTTATTTAATTGTAACTAAATGTATTGTGCATACTGATTACTCTGCAATTAAATAATTGATGCGAAAAAAGAATACCAAACCAAGATTAATTAGATGGATCTTACTGATGCAAGAATTTGATTTTGAAATAGTTAATAGAAAGGGAACTGATAATCAAATTGCAGATCATTTATCAAGATTAGAATATTGCAAATTATCTGACACTAACAATGAAATTACAGACAATTTCCCTGACGAACAACTTTATAATATAAATGAGTGGAAAATACCTTGGTATGCTGATATAGTTAATTATATCGTAAGTGATATTTTACCACCCATGCTAACTCTGCAACAATAGACAAAATTTATTTATGATGCTAAAATGTATTTTTGGGATGAACCATATTTATATAAGCAATGTAAGGATCTAATTATTAGAAGATGTGTGCCTTATGAAGAAACTGAATAGATTATTCAAAAATGTCACGATTCTGAGTTTGGAGGACATTTCGGGACTGATAAAACTGCATATAAAATTTTACAATATGGATTTTATTGGCCTACTCTATTTAGAGATGTTTATAGATATATAGAAACTTATGATAAATGCCAAAGAGTAGGTAATATATCTAGAAGAAATGAAATGCCTCTGAAATTTATATTAGAAGTTGAAATTTTGATGTTTGGGAATTAGATTTCATGGGACCATTTATTCCTTCATTTGGAAACTCATATATATTAGTTGCTGTTGATTATGTTTTTAAATGGATTGAAGCACAGGCCTTACCTTGTTGTGATGCTAAGAGTGTTTCAAAATTTTTAATGAAAAATATTTTCACAAGATACGAATTGTAGAGAGTGATTATCACTGCCGGAGGATCCCATTTTAGGAATAAATATATTCACAAATTGGCAAAAAAATTTAATATTATTCATAAAATATCGACTGCTTATCATCCACAGACCAGTGGATTAGCTGAAGTTTCTAATCGAGAAATTAAAAGAATTTTAGAAAAGACCGTAAACCCTAGTAGATTAGATTGGTCTACAAGACTAGACACTGCATTATGGGCATACATGACCGCTTATAAAACCCCGATTGGAATGACTCCTTATAGACTTATTTATGGAAAGACTTGCCACTTACCAGTTGAATTAAAGCATAAAGCGTATTGGGTGATTAAAGAATTTAATTATAAATTGAAAGATGCTGGTGAGAAAAGATTGTTACAGATGAATGAATTAGAGGAATTAAGGAATGAATCCTATAATAATGATAGAATTTATAAAGAGAAAATGAAAATATGGCATGATCGGAAGATTAACCAAAAGAATTTTGAACCAGGACAGGAAGTATTATTGTACAATACAAGGCTGAAATTATTTCCTGGGAAATTGAAATCTCGATGGTTAGGACCTTTCACTATAACTCAAATATTTACATACGGAGCTATTGAATATGAAGATCCAAAGACTGGAAAAGGATTTAAAGTAAATGGACACAGATTAAAGTCATATTTTGAGGGTAAAAGACCAATTTTTAAAGAGGTTTTAATGCTCAGTCAACCTGATTAACACCCTGAATAGGTCGGGCTGACGACTTTAAACCAAGCACTTTATGGGAGGCAACCCATAGTTATCTTTATTTTTATGTGATGATTATGTATTTGTTTAATGTATTATTAGTTTGTAATTCTACTACTCGAATTTACCCTTATGATCATCATGATATTGGATCCATAGATAAATTTGGAAAGCATTCGGACCAGAGCAAAACTGGGCAAATTTTGCCTTGGCCACCGACGACGAGATCGATCCCTCCGACGACGAGTTCTACCCGCCAAATTCAGTTTTTGATTTTTAAAAAAGAATCCCGCCGATGGTGAGATCAGTGAATGAATGGTTTAGGGAGTTATTTTTATGGTTTCTGGCGATTCTAAGTGTTTTAATTCTTTAAAAACTCCTAGAACTCGAATTATAAAACTATATACTTCCTAAAAACGAATTAAAACTCCACCAAAACTCATCGTTATGATATCCAATCACCTTGAAATCCCTAGATCTCGAGTGTTCAATCGAAGAAAATTTATCAGTTGCGAGGCCCAACTAACGTTCAATAAGGTAATGATGAGAAAGAGATTCATCAAGGAACGAGGATTCGTGAATAGAGGAGTAGATAATTCGACAATGCCTATCGAGGAGATGATTATGTGACAATGTTGGGAAGTATTGTGCTATACCACATCTGCAGTAGTCATCCCTGTGGTAAAAGAATTCTATTCCAATCTACACGGAATCAATAACGGAGTCATCTATGTGCGAGGCAGATGGGTAACTTTCACTCCTTCTAGAATTAATGAGTTATATTCAATTGAGAATACAGCTGTTTGCCACTACTCCAACTTTGTCCCTACAAGGAATAATATGAATGAGATCTATCGTTATTTAACTGATGAAGCGGAATATTGGGAAACAAGAGGAGACGGGTATGTTAATTTTTCTGCATCACTTCTAAACCCCGTTTCTAAACACTGTCACTTCTTTTTTTCTTCAAAACTATTACCCACTATGAGGGTCAATAAAGTTTCAAAGGAGTGTGTAATTCTGAATTATTGTATTCAAGTGGGACTACCTATTGATGTTGGTTCGATTATTGTAAAGTCTGCTTTAGGCCTGATTCTTCATGAATCAATTTATGTGCTTGGACATCCTTCTATAATTTTTGCACTATGCAGTCAGTACCAAGTTTCATATGAAGCATGGGAGAAGGTACTTTTGCCTTGGAAACCTTTTGATCCAACTGATATGTTTCCTACACTGGATAATGATAACGATGGAGCCATTATTGTGGATCAAACATCTCAGAGTTCTTTTTCAATCAGGCGCTTGATTGATAAAATTGATCTGATCTTACAGAAACTCAATGGACTGGAAAAAGAGGTACAAAACGTGATGAATTCAATTAATAACATCTCTGATTTATTTGATCATCTTGACTGGAGGATGAAAGAACACTTCGATCATTCTGGACATCTTGAAGCTAGTTTCATACCGCTTATGAGAAAAAAAGGATGGATAGAAGAAGATTCTACTGAAGAATTTCCTTACAGACCCTTCTACAATCTATTCGTTCATTTACGTTCTATCGGTGATATTAGAGATGAGTTTAACAGTGATCCTGACGAGTAGAAGACATTCGTATTTGTTTATGTGTTGTGTTAGTTTGCATTTAATTTTATGTAATCTGCACTTTTGATATTTTAGATTTTGATATTTGATCTCAGTATAAATGAGATTATGCATTGTTTTTTTTTCAGCGTTTTGAGTATTGTGATTTGGATTGCGACGCTGAATTTGATGTATTAAGGTTGAGAAAATACCTTGTTAGTAATGTGGTATACGAATATTATAAACAGTTGGATTTTATATAAAATTTGTGATGTTTTGTGTTGTGTGAATTTAATTGAGTTAAAATAGTATCTAATCACATTAAAATATATTTAATCGATTGATCGGACATTAACGAGGTTTAAAATGAATTAAAAACATTATAAAATATTAAAATTTTAATTTTTGAAAAAGCCCGCCGACAGCGAGATCGACGCCGCCGACGGTGACTTTTTCCAGAGACTTTAACCTATTTAAATTAATTAGCTCGCCGACGGGGAGATTTTTCCATTTGACAGCGAGGTCTCGAAAAATACCTTTATTTGACCGGTCAACCGCCACTATTCATCATCCCCTTCCTCAAAACTTCAAAAAAACCAACCTAGGGCTTGAGAGATCTTGGATTTGGAGCAGTTTCAACACATTTTGACTCCGGATTTCATCTTCCCTTGGTAAGAGCTTCACTCCAATGCAAAATTTTTTTGATTTTCACCATATATTTCTTCCACATTTGAGAATTTTGGAAAAAATTGAAATATGAAGAAAATAGTTGGAAGAAATTCATGAAATTCATTTTTGATTACTTTAAGTCACCTTTGGAAGCCATTCTAGTATTATTTTAGGATTTAGTTGAGATTTTTGTAAATTTGATAGATCGAGAAATGGCTCAATGACAACAGAGGCGACTAGATTTTGATGAGAAAAGATTTGCGAATGCTAAGGCTTAGTCAAGATATAACTTTAGTGTAAAAACAAGAAAATGCATCCAAGATAAAGTTTTCAAGAATCCAGGAGGAGAAGTAGAACAGACTATCAAAGAATGAAGATGGGAAAATTTCTGTTATACGACGAACAGAGCAGCAGTTGAAGTTGTAAAAGAGTTTTATGCCAATTTGACCCAGATAGAGGATGGACCTATAAAGGTTAGATGATTTTTAGTTGATTTTAATGCTGCACGTATTAATTCTTTCTACGAAGTACAAGATCTTCATACCAGAGAATACGATACATTTGGAACAATGGAAGGACCGCTGGAGGAGGTGATTAACTTTCTCACTGATGGGAAAGGGACTTGAAAAATTAAGCAGCGTGAACAGGTAAACTTACCTCTTTCTATGTTACATGCAACCTCTAAGGCTTGGCATTATTTTATTTGCTCTACTTTTCTACCCACTTCTCATCATAGTGAAGTTTTAAGAGATAGAGCAGTTCTGAATTTTTGTATTCAGAACCATAGAAGTATAAATGTGGGAAGTATTATTTATAAAAATATATTAGCCATTGCAAAAAGTGAAAGTGGAGGAGGACTAGGACATTCTGGTCTGATTTATGCACACTGCCAGCTATCTGGAGTAGAGGCAGGAGATGATGAGGAATGGGTTGAACCTATGAATCCCACGAAGGATGGAGATCTGGGACTAGGAGCTCTGCACCTTCGACTAGTAGGGATATGCCCTCTACTAGTTATGACCCTCCTACCTATAGTTCTCCTACCCTTTATGATTTGATGAATGAACTGACTCTGCAACGGAAAAGTTTTGAGAAAATAGATGAAAGGTTGGAGCAATAGATCAAAGGATTGGAGGATTAGAGCGGAGGCATGATTATGACAGTGACTATCTCCAGAGGCATTTTGAATTTGAGATGGCCTACTATGATGCTGAAATTCGTTATAGGAGAGGAAAGCTTGATGTTATATTTCCTGAGTGCCCTCGTTATACTCATTACTAGCCTACTCCACTTACTAAACAAGGAGATGAGGATATAGTTTGGGATTTTGATGCTGAAGATTAGATTATGTTATTAAATATTTATGTTATGTGTTTGTTTATTTTCTTCAATTCGGTACTATTGTTTAGTTTATGTATTTTGGATTATTATGTTGCGTAAGTCATTAAAACTCTGTAGTGTAAGTTAAATTTGTGTAGCTTTAAATTTTCATATTTCAAACTGTGGTTGTAAGTCTGAAATTAAATTAGTGAAATGTATGTGGATGTTGTGTTAATTATGCTTAGTACTTTAATTGGTAAAATAATTAAATGTAGTCAGAAATTGTTTGAGTATTTTGTACTTATTTCAAAATTTCTTCACCCAGCAAATTCTTTGATGTTATATATGTAGAATGTTATTAACAGTACAGGTTAATTAAGTGATGAAAAGAACTTGCAGAACTTCAAGAAGAGAAATACCTAAAGCACGAAGGTATGATTTAATTTTACAGTATGTTTCTTTTCACCCTTTATGATTAGATTAAAAAATTTAAGTTTGGGGGAGGGAAGAACAAAAATTTAACTATTAAATTGTTCTCAATTTTATATTTTCAAAAATTATTATAAAATGATTTTCTGTAGTAAATTTAATTCAATAAACTAGAATTGATTTATTTAACTATTATAAAAGGTTAAAAGAAAAATTTTTAGTGATTAAACTAATTTTATAGATTAAGATATTTGGAATAAAAGGATAAGAATATAGTTAACAATTTAAAGTAAGGAAAACTATATTCTAAAATATTAAATTCTTAAGTATTTAGTTGAGAAAGAAAAGATTGAAACTCAATGAAGTGAAAACTATGAAATACATATAAGGTAAAGAAATGTTTCATGTTTCAAATTTAGGAAGAGGAAAATGAAGTTCAAAATTATTAACAGGTTATCCAGATATAGTAATCCTCACTTGAAAAAGAAAAGAAATATATATATATATATATATATATATATATATATATATATATATATATATATAGGATTGAAAAGCAATCCAAATAAAAAGAAAAAGTAAGTGAGGAGAAGCTTGAGGAGATGCCTTATCAAAAATTGGTTTCATTTGAATCAACCTAAAGGATAGACTCAATAACATTTCTGAACTTATATATATAGATTAGTATTTTACTAAGTAGTGTTTTCATGAATTTCCTATCATCTGAATATCTTAAGAAATTTAATATTGTAATATATAGTCATTCTGGAAATAAATAGAAGACTTGAAATATTAAACTTGATGACTAAATAATCTTACAACTATAGAATTAATTTAATTATCTAAAAATCTTTATAATAAACTTTACTATAATATTTATTTAAATCAAATTCATAGTATTTCTGAATTAAAGCTTTACTACAAATAACCATTACTTTTATGTAGTATCAAGATTACTTGAGGACAAGTAATAGTTAAGTTTGGGGGATTTTGACCAGAGAAAAATGTATTGAGAATTTCATACCAATATTATATTAACTTTTGATGAAATTTCACTTTAAATAAAGGTATTTTTATATTTTATTGCAGGTATGAAGATTTATAGGAAATGGAGCAAAAAGTTGGAAAAAGGAGCTAATTTGGAATGAAAAGGACTAAAAGAGATAAAAGAGATAAAAATTAAACTAGCCCTCCGACGGCGAGGAATAGAATGCCGACGGCGTGTTATTCCCGAAAGCATTTGAATATATTATAAAGGAGCCCGCCGACGGCGAGAAGGTCGATTCAAGCAAGATACATTGAATCTGGACGCTTTTTGAAGAGGTGCTTCAGCAACCATTGTAAATCTTTCTTCCACTTTAAATAGAGACGATTTTCGGCCAAATGTGTTTTTTATTTGTGTCCTTGGTGTGTCATTTATTAGTGTATTTAGTGTGTAAGTGTGTTCTAGAGAGTATATTAGTGAGTTTAATTGAGTGTGTTGTATAAGAAGGAAAAGTCAGAGGAACTTCAAGGAGTCTGCTTGGGGAGAAAATTCGAGATAAGTTTTTTTTATTGTTTTATAACTTTAATTTTATATGAAATCCAAGATTTGTGTTATTCTTCCTATGCATTCTGAGTAGTCTTCTCTGTCTTTCTCCTAGTTTTTGATATTTTTTTGTGAAATGGAAAATTGAATTAGTTGTGCCTAAAATATTAAATAAAAATTGTGATAATCTTTTTACTCAAATCTTAATTTACTTTCAATTTGGCCAATTAAACTGTTAAAATATGTTGATTTTACAATTAAAGTAAAGATTACATCCAAAATTCAGGGAAAAGCAAAAGCCTTGAAAAGATGGTGCAAATAAATAGGGAAATATTATTTATCGAGCGTAGAATTGAATATTTTAGAGTGAGACTAAAATCTTCAATTTGGTCCTATCGTTTGGGAGCTGAAGTGTAGATGTTAGCCCTTAGGCGAGGGGAACTTGGGAGCTCCGAAGTGAGAGCCGGTATCCTCCCAGCCTAGCCGTAGATTCAGTAACCAGGCATAGGCTTAGTCAAAATTCTTTATGCCCGGACTAAAGGGTAAAGAATGGAAATACTCCTATTTGGCACAATACAATTCTAACTAATTTGATTATCCTTTCACTTAATTCTCTTAAACAAGGGGAGAGATACTTTTCAAAATTGCAATCTTCCATTAAAGAATAGAGCATAGTGTAAGTGTTCTTTATTTCCGTATACTAGATAGTAATTGCATCTGCTAAAAATTAGTTCATAATCTCTAACTTATTTGTGGGATCGATATCCAGGACTTCATTAGAGCCCTGTATTACTTGAACGATACGTATACTTGCATTGATAAAAAGGGGTAACTTTGCTATTATTGAATATTATGTTTATACTGGTTAAACATTTATATAGTTTTACACTTTCCGCCTCACCCCTATCAAAGGGTGTAGAATTAAAGGACTTTAAGGTGACAAACTAAAGCCCACAATTTGGTTTATTGTTTTAGGTTTTGATGCGAGATGTTAACCCCCAGGTGGAGAGAAAGGAGAGAACTCTAGAGTGAGAGCTAGTATCTTCCCTACCTAACCCATCTTTAAAACCATTCAAATTTTAGACTAGCAAATGTTTTTTATAACATCTCTAGTAAGGGTAAAGAATATTATTGCTCCTATTTGGCACAACACATTTTGAATACTTCCACAACAGAAATCCTGTACTTATTACTTATTCATGATAAGAAAAAAGGTATTTTCATCTATACTCCTTTAATCTTTCAAAAATCTTGTTATAGTTTGTTAATTGTTCACTTAATTTCATAATTTAATAAAATACCAAAATGAATCGCATTTTCAATTTTCTATTATCTAAAACTGTTTAAGTAAGGGTCTTTTTCTAAATAGATTTTGTGGTCTAAAGCCTTTTTATCTTTTAAATATCTAAAACTTTCCTCTGTGGGATCGATATTTCTGGGCTTAGGGCTTAATCAAAAAGTCCTATATTACTTGATAATGATACGTATACTTACATAGAATCCCTAAATTAAAATATAACTATTGAATTCTTATTTACATCAGAATCCAGTTCTTGGTCTCGTTGTAAAGAAAGAAATTTTATATCATAAATATAATTATAATCTTATTACCACAAGTATAAATATACCAGTATTCATGTGGTGGGATCAAGTTTTTGGCGTGCTATTGCTAGGGAATCTAATTTTATTTGGATTTGAATTTAAAAGAAAAATTAAAAAGAATTTTTAGAAAAACAAAATTTCTATTTTTAGAAAGTCTTATTTAAACTTTATCTGTTTATGTGTATTTTATTTTTATTTTCATTGTTGTGTTATAATAGTTTATGTGAAGTTCAGGTTCTGAAGGACATGTGTCCTACGATTATGAATTAGAACGAACTATTAGAAAAATTAAAAAAATTAAAAATATAGAAAAAACTCAAAAATTTTAAGAAATGATAAATCAAAATAATTAAAACACTGAAATTCATCATGAATTAAGAACTTTAAGAGATTATGCAAACCCTACAGTGGATAAACTTCATGGTAGCATTCAAAATCCTGTTGTAGTTAGTAAGTCATTTTAGCTAAAACCTGCTATTATCCAAATGATATCAAATAATCAGTTTGAGGGAGTACCAACTGAAGATCCAAATTTACATGTTGTCATTCTTCTAGAATTGTGTGCTACATTTAAATATGATGACGTTTCTGATGATGCTATTAGACTTAGGTTTTTCAATTCTTACTTATGGATAAGACTAAGATGTGGTTGAATTCATTAGCACATAGCTCTATCAGAAGTTGGGGTGATTTAGCACAAAAATTCCTTGCTAAATATTTTCCATCATAAAAAACTACGAAGCTTAGAAATGATATTATATCTCATATTGATTTAGGATTAATTTATGTCTAACCTAACTCAATCTTAAAAAAGAAAGCTCATGGCTAAATTAATTTAGACTTTATGCAAGTCTAATTAACATAAACCTGATATAATCAAGAGGTTTAACTTGAATTAGTTCAGCTTAACTTGGGCTATTCTTAAGTTAGCCAAATTGACTTTCTTTGACTTATATTAAGTTAAATAAAAGCAAGTAAACTTAGTCTAATTTTAAATCAAACCAAATATAGGCCGAACCAATTAATCTTTGGTCCATTTAACAAGTTTAAAGATAGTTCGAGAGATGATCAACATAATTCAGATTAACTCGAATCTTAAGGAATCTCATTTTAGATTAGTTCAAACCAAGATGAACTAATATAAACATAAACTAAGGTGATTGAGAGTTAAGTAGGGTTTTGACTTCTCGTACGAGTTTAAAAGCATACTTAGTCTCAGTCAAGGATAATTTGGGCTAAAATACCAATTTAAATTAAATGACATAAAATCACTTTAAAGGACATCAAAACTTAAACTCAAACATTAAAATGTAACTTTCTTTGAGAAGATATTTTGGAGGAGGGAACCCATGGTTTCTAAAGAAATATTTTCAAGTAATTCACGACTAATCAAACTGCAAACTTAATGACCCGAGCCGACAGAACCATGAGAGCTTGATTAGGTTATCCCAAACAAAAAATAAACGAAATGATAAAAAATTTAATCTGCTAATAAATCTCATGTATTTTAAAATGTTCAACTCTTAAAATCTGAAAAAGACATTAAAACTTAAATGAAACCCTAATGAACAAAGATCACTAAATTCAACTTTAACACAGTTGCTCGATCTGTAAAGATCTCTTGAACGACACAATATGTGGTTACTGACAAGAATCTTCCGGTCATATTGGGTTTAATCGCCTCTCAGACTAAGTAGATCAGAGTACCTGACGACCTTGGGACTATAGAGCCATGGACATCTTGACCGGGTTGTCAAAAAGTAAGAATTTAACAAATTAATTTAATAAAAACATAACTTTGTGTTAATTTTGCTTTGCTGGACCTCTAAAGACAAAAGGTTGAAGTCATCCTAGATTTACTTTACATGTTATTAGGACGAGTTAACTTTGTATTGCAGGTACGAAGCTTCAGGACCTAAAATGGTGAATTTCAACTAAACCTTTCTTAAAAAAATAACAAAACAAGCTCTAAACAACAAAACAAACAAAGCAATAATAAAAAAACCTAAACTCTGACAAAGGAAAAAAAAAACAAATTGTAGGATAGTATCAAATCCTTAGGGTTCTACTACCTATTGGATAGGACTTTGACCTTCCTTTCTTTAATAAAAAATTTTTTATTTTGCAAGAATAAACTTTAATCTTAATCAAGAGTTTTCTTAAGTAGTCTCATCTACTTAAGATGTAATTAACTATAGGTGCTTGCTCTTATAGGAGAGAAAGAACCCCAGAATAGGTATTATACCCAAATCTCAGGTTATGAGGTTTTTCATGTGGTCTTCCTTGCACGAGTATCTCCAATTATAAACAATTTAGAATACTCTTCGCGAACTTTTCCACAAGAAAGATCTCCCCACACTTTTCTTTTGTTTATTCGTATTACTACTTACCATATCTTCTCCTCCGACTCCATATTTCTCAAAATAATTCACATGATCTAAGATAGATGGTTATTCAAAGAAAAATGCAATGTAATAGAAAAAAGAGATGCGACTCCTCGACAACAAACGACAGCATTGGCCAATGACAAAAACCTAAATTTTTCATCCTATATAATTCATGCATAACTAAATTTTTCTATGGAATTTTATCTTGTCGGTAATCCTGAAATTTGATTGAATCACTCTCATGGCTTGTTAAACTAAACTTTAATTTCTAACATTCTAAAAGAGGCAAAAAAACTCAGAATGGGAAATGCAACCTTCCTACAGAGGCCTTGGAGCTACATTTAGTGAATCATAAAACTCTCAAGCTTCATGGTTTTGCTGCTCTTCCTCCACTTGGCTCAGATAATAATATCTTGTCCCATCGAAGACAATTTCCTCAAATCAACTTGATTGAAATTTAGGTTGAGGATCATAGCTCGTTAAGAGAACAAAGTTACATATTATAGAGTCAATATTGCAATGTGAAGTGCAAATTCAATAATCAGGGTGAAATACACAAAAACATAATGTATATCTAAATTGAATTGTCATTAAGTGTGTTGTATTTTTGCATTTTGAACATGGATACATAAGCTTTCTCTCAAATAGGTACGTCAGAAGATTAGATGTTGCTGCCACGTTGTCCTTGAAATCATTCGAGAATTGTTCAGTGATTCTTTTTCTATTTGGGCAAAATCTATTAGACATTCACAAACTTAATTTATGAATATCTACAAATAACCTGAACCATGACAAAATCAACACATCATAAACTACAATAAACATAGGGCACTTAAAACATATATGTGTGTATGAATTTTTGGTGTTGCCTTTTAGTATAAGAAATAAAATTTCATGAAATAAATAAAGTCTTATGTCTGGCAAGCCAAATAAGCAATTATGTCGCAGGTGACTCATTAATGGGCGTGGACTGCGATGGAAAGAAGTTCAATCTTCCTTTGGCTCTGGCAACTTAGCTATTCCTCTAACATAATTACTAATGGGACAAAAGATATCAATACTCAAGCCTTAACAATCTTTTTAAGAGGATATTGGACATGGGGGCAGCTTGATCTTGTGGATTGTAGAAATTACAAAGAAGTGAATTTGAGGAATTTTAGATTTTTTTTTGTGCCAATAAAAGATAGACCTCTCAGTGGATAAGTAAAAGTGATAGCGATGATAGATGAGGGTTGGAGTTCAAGCTCAAGAGAATCGACGAAATTGTGACCGAACGTAGAGGACGATGGTTAGGGGAACGAAATGAGATGACTAGGTCAAGCAACGATGCATCGATTGAGGTTGGAAAAATTGCGGCGGATAAAGAGAGTGAATGTTGATAAAGAGTGGATACAATCATGAGACTGTGCTTAGACATGATGACAGGAAGAATGTCAACAAATTGAAGGTCATTCTCTGCTAAGTATTCACTTTATACCACTTGACTGGATTTATTAATCAACTATAAAAAAATAATCATCCAAAAGCTTATTTCTCTATGGTTATACAAAAAACTATTTTAGCTAACAATTTATTTTCCATTTTGTATTCACTTTAGTGATTGCCAAATATTTCATATTTGAGTCTTATAACAAAATTAATGAGTGGAAAAAAAAATTAGATTAAGGTGGACAAGGAAATTTAAAACAAGTGCTACCTTTCACTGCATGATCATTTGAGTTTGCTGCAACATTGTCCATTGGCCATATACAAGCACCAATTTGAAACCATAGAATTCAATTTTAAGGCTAAATTTATTATTTTAAAGGATTTTATTAAAATCATTGTTATAGTTTTGTCCAATATGTTTCCTTTTGGGGCATTTACATGAATACCACTCAATTTCTTTATATTTTCATATATAACTCAAAAAATTTTCTTTTTACAATTATACAACCAATATCTTACATATTATATAAAAAAATACCTTTTATGGGGCATTTACATACATAGCACGCAATTTTTATGATATTACTAACTTTATGTTTTATATTTATACCAACAAAAATTTTTATGCGTTATTAATATACATAGCCGAATATGTTTAAAAATTGAAGTATAGGTGTTGGTCAGGTAAATAAATATGACTTCACGGGTACGCATGTAAATACATAATAGGCAAGATAAAAATCCAAATAAAAAATCTCATTGTTTCTCAAAACGGAAAAGTCTCCAAAAGCAAAAAAATTAATGGATAGGATTAAATAAAAGTATTGATGAATGTTGGAAATGTTAGAATGGACATCCGCATCGTTTTTAATAAAAACACTTAAAAAATGATAAAGCTTATAGAAAATGCGAATGCGAAGGAAATCTCCTCTGATTCAAATGTTCAGCATCAGTTCCATATAATAATGTGTTTTCAACAGCTAAACAACTCCGCAGTGAAGTCAGATAATTATAATTTGATAATTGATAGTTTACACTATGGGTAAATGTTGATTGTCAGTTTTTTTTGGAGAAAAATCTACGTCTTCAAATTTCGACAAGCTTAGACAATCGATATGAAACGACGAACTTAACAATCAATCAAATCTTCTAGAAAGCAAAAAAAAGTCTTTACGGACGAACTTTTGTTTTGTTTAGTTGTAAAACTGTCGGAAATAACAGGTAAAATATTACATCAGGACTCTGCACGTAGAGCTACGTGTGGAGTCCCAATTTGAACCACACATCAACCAAAGAATATATGAGAGTGAGTCTCGCTGTAAAATTTTTTTTTAAAAAATAAATAAAATTGATTAACGTGTGGCTCAGATGAGACTTCACACATAACTCTGTGCAAAACCTTGATGTAATATTTTTTTAAAGTAACATAATATCTGTAGTGTCACTAAGCCGTCCAATAATTATTTAAATATTTCAACCCGCGTAAAGCCGTCCGTTTTCCTTCCATTGTTAAAAGTGTTTTCCTGTATCGAACTCCCCACAGACGCAAATTGAAGGACAAAAATAAATTTATGTACATTTAACAGATAGAATTGCACTAAGCACTTTTCAAATTTAAATTATATTAGAGTCTTTGCACAATTTACTAATAGATAAAACGAATGTTTTAACATGATACAAAATTTAATAAAATAGAAGATAATTTAATTATCTTTATTTAAAAAAAATGTGAATTATTTTAAGCAAAAATAATTTATTAATACTTATTAAAAGCATATTTATATTTAAACAAATATCTTCATTTCATGATTTATAAGCGTATTTATATTTAAACAAATATCTTGATTTATAAAATTTTACAGACAAATTAAATATATTTGTCTTAATAATGTAAATTTCAACACTATTATTCAACAAAAAAATCATTCCTTTAATAAAAAAATAAAAGAATAGCTACAAACAATAATTTAATTTCAAACAAATTAATTCACTGATGATCATCGAATGTTGAAAGTATCAACAACCTCCATCCACCAAATCATTCCCAAATAGAAGAACTTTCAAAACCGAAAGCGGTCTTCTGAAGACGGTCTCAGATGGAAACACGGCTGATCTGCAGAGAGGGCAACTGAAGTGGCCTTGGTCCAACCACCGGTCCATGCAAGCCATGTGGAACTCATGGCAACAATTGCCAAGCTCTCGAACATGGTCTCTAGGCTCTATGAACTGAAGGCAAATGGAACACTCCGGTGCGGTCTCAGGCATGGGAGATTTTCTTTTTCTCTGCAGGAAGCTCTCGTACTTGATAACAGACAATTTGTCCTTCAAAGACTGGGCTGTAGATGTCGTTGTCGGCATAGAAATGCCAACAGACATGAATAAGAATTCTTCGTTGTCCCATGGTGTCGGCTCTCTTTCAAAGGTCGGGTGGAAGCCGATGCGATGAAGGAGGAAGAATATGGTGTACTGGATGAGGTCGAGAAGGTATAAGAAGGTGATGATTGATCTTGGCATCATTCTAAGATGAAGAAGAAAAGCTTGTTTATCCAGCTTTTAATGGCTATCAAACCTTATATAGAAGACCGAAGGCTAAGAATACAGAGGACAGACGGCTGCATGTTTGGTCAATGTTTACCCACTTCTGACTTTCTCTGCAGCTGCCAGGAATGAAAGGAAAAATTCGTCTAATTATAAAGAAAGCTTATCAATAGTATGATATTTCTATTAATCACAAATGGGATATTATTTATATAAGCGGCTACAGAAGCGTGGCCAATGACAGGTTGCTCGAGTTCGTTTGAAGTTGACCCTCTTAACTTTCTCAGTGGCTTCAGTAACGAATTTTTGGGTTGTTTGTTCATTAAAATAATACCAAAGCTTTTTAACTCTCTTCTAGCATTTTCTTAATTGAACGCCTGTTATACTACTGCACATTAATTTAGAGCTGAATACATACATACATACATGCATACATACATACATATATATATATATATATATATATATATATATATATATATATATATATATATATATTTAATAATATTTGTGGACCCATTTAACGTATGTTTTTGTGTTGTTTGAAACGTGTTGAGTATGTTCTGTATTTGAAAACGCGTTATAAATATATATTTTTTAAAAATAAGGGTAACGATTTACCTTTTCAAACACCTAAAAACATTAACTGGCATACATGTTACAATTGCTGAAAATTAAAATACATTAATTTGAATCAGCTTCTTAGGATAATATGAATGCTTTTTGACCAAGGGTTTTATTTGGTGTTGGTAAATTTAGTTTCGGTTTGCTCTAAACTCGACCCTACTTAAAATTAAGAACTCGACTCATTTGTTACAAAAGCAAAAAAAAAAAAAAATCGACTATGATTTGATCTGCCATAAAATAGACTGGTGTGAACCTAACACTAAAAATTTGCTTTAACTTAAGCCATAACAGTCATTTGTGTCAACTTTGAGCAACGTTGAGGCCAATTTTTAGTCAATTTCACATTAGAAGGGACAATTTTGCGTTGGAAGGTCAACTTAAAGACACAAGTTACTCTAGTTGCCCCGATGCCAAAACATTTAAATGGGTTTTGATCAAATTTTTGTGTCAAGTCAAATTTTAACTGCCCAACTATTGATAATGTCAATATAAATATAGAAAAGTGGTAGACAAACTCATATAATTATTCACAAGCAAAATGTTTATTAATAATAGATTTAATTAAACACATTAATTTTTTTTTATTTTAACATAAGTTAATAACTCAAAGAGATATGATAATAAAAAGATATTCATACACCCAATGTAGCTTGGTTATTCAATTCATCTATAATATGGATTCAACAAAGTGGTCGTCTAATTTAATTGTCTCAACATATAAACAAACTTACCAAATTATATGATGAACTCTATAAAAATATTTAGTTCAAATTATCAAGGCTAGTAAACATATCTATTTGATATTTGACGATTATCTTTATCACTTGAATTTTACTAAACTCTCTTACATGTCCCTAAATAGCAATATGTCACCCAGATTTATTTAAATTACTAAGAAGACTCACACATTTTACTAGGGGCATTGTTAAGTATTGTTATATAAATTTACTTATAATATTAACACATTGCTTCAATGAAATGCTAAACTTCCACCATGATGCATAAATAAAAGGTTAAGGGATAAGTCTAAGCTAAATAAAAACCCACTTATGCCAAATTCAAGATAGTTACAACAACAACAACAACAAAGCTTTAATCCCACTAAGTGGGGTCGGCTACATGAATCCTTTTTCTCCATTGCATCCTATTTAGTGTCAAATTTTCGTTTAATTCTAATAAATTAAGATCATTTTTTATGCAATAAGCCCAAGTTTTCCTAGGTCTGCCTCTGCCTTTCTTAACATAAGTTGTATTTAAAACATCTACTCTCCTAATCGGATCATCAGGTGGTCGACGTTTAATGTGACCAAACCATCTAAGGCGACTCTCTCTAATTTTATCCGTCACTCGGTGCAACTCCAACCCTATTACGGATATATTCATTTCGCATTTTGTCTCTAAGTGTAAAACCACTCATCCACCTAATCATTCTCATCTCGGCAACACTTAACTTAACATTATGTTTCTCTTTTAAAGGCCAGCATTCAGCACCATAGAGCATTGAAGGTCTCACCACCATCTTATAAAATTTTCCTTTCAGTCTAAGCGGTACTTTTCTATCACACAAAATTCAAGATAGTTGAATAGTTAAAAAGATTAAGAAATGAATGTTACATTCCATAAACTTGATAAATTGGTTGAGGAGGGCTAGTTTGGATCTATTCATTTAATTACACTAGCTCAAAGAGTCCATTAAGCATTTTCTAAGACTGCTCGATATAAGCACTTTTCTATTGCTATTAACAAAACTCCCCAATAGTAATAGTGCATTCTTTGAAGTTACTGGTACACATAAGGATACAAATAGAGCTACAGAAAGCTTCACGTAAACACAACCCTCATTTCAAACATAGTTTTTCTCCATGTAACTGAATAACTATAAAGAAGTATTGTTTATTTTATAACAAGTACATTCTATGCCATATTATATAATTTTAATTAACTCATTCAATGTATAAATTTTTGTACAAATGTGTCCTAGTAAAAAGAAAGGTGGAAGGACGAACTATGAAAAAATTCGACTATTGCAAGTGTGGAAATGTTCTCAATTTTAAAAATTAAATACTCAATTTTATCCCAAACTTGTCTTTTCTCTCGTCTTTTATCATGTTTTATAGTCACCCGTATATGTAATATTTTAATCCTATACACAAATTTAAATTCAAAATCCTTTGACATGAGGTGAACTAAGATAGAAGTAAGGGATAGGGGCCAAAATTAGAGCTACAAAATAAGGAAGAATCAACATACAACAACAACAAGAACAACAAAGCCTTAATCCCACTAAGTTGGGTCGGCTACATGAATCCTTTTCTCCATTGCGTCCTATTTAGTGTCAAATTTTCATTTAATTCTAATAAATTTATATAATTTATTATGCAATAAGACCAAGTCATACTAGGTCTACCTCTGCTTTTCTTAACATAAGTTAAATCTAAAACATCTACTCTCCTAATTGGATCATCAGGTGGTGGACGCTTAATTTTACCAAACCATCTACGGTGACTCTCTCTAATTCTGTCTGTCACTGGTAAGGAAGAATCAACATCTTGCATGAAAATGATCTTATCACATTTGCACAACTTATTTAAAGAAGAGAAATACTTACAAGAAAGAGCCCATGATTTATGGAGCATGTTCCAAAAAAATGACAATCCTTATGTTCTACTACTCATTTGTAACCATCAAACCTATGAGCATTAACTTTGACTCTATGTATTGACTAAACTAACTTCTTCGAGGTAGTTTCATTGGTTTATAGTGGGATGTAGAGTTAACAAGGATTATACTAAATTAATATCATAGTTGTACCTATCTTTCCATTAAATGCATAGGGTTATATTTCTATTTCAAAAAGCTCCATACTTTTCATTGATAGATTAAATATGAAATGAATTTTCTTAAAGCTCAACAAGTCATTAAAGGATCACACTCGCTCATCATAGTTATTAAAAACTTATGATCCACTATATTATTTTATGTGGTACAAGATTTTTTTTTCACCTCTTAGTTATGAATAGACATTTTGAGCTATCATTTGGTGATTAACTAATAAACAAGTAATGAAGCATAGAATAAATTTTATGATTTAAATATATCGTAAACATAAAAGAGTTACTTAAAATAAATTAAACCATAATATGTGGTTATATCAATTCTTTAAACTCTAAGCTTAATTGAAAATGATATAAAGGTAACCAAAACATATTAAGTTTTCTTTTAGCATGATGAATAATAAGAATGGAGTAGAGAAAACTATGTTTTTGCGAACTTGCTCAACTTCCCACTCACGCGCACTTCATTCCCTCAATTTTCTCTCAAATTTTAATCAACGTATTATAGAGATAGGTACTTCAAAATGAATAATTTTATATAAATAAACTCCTTCAAACACATTAAAAACATCATTTAAAATGGTCTTAACCTTCTATTAAATTAGGATCAAATTTAGCTCTAGTGCCCCATTGTGATTAGGCACATGTTATGGTACCTAAGCAGCTTGTTCAATAATTTTGATCATGCTTTTACTTAATTCTAGTTCCTATTCTAGTTCCTATTCCATGAGTAGGAACTTAGAAGCTTGCATATCTATTGCGGGTATAGTGTTTGGGCACTTAAGTAAGGTGTTTAACTCTATACAAGACTCATAAGGCCCAAAAACTTACAAATTATGAAAATTGAAAAATGACTCGTTTGAATTCCCAAACTCATGAAGAATTGTTTTGCCAAAATTGATTCATAGACAAGCCTTAGAAGAAAGTAGTCATGGAAAGGGTAAAAAATTATAGATCCATATAAATATACATCCAAAAAATGAGATTAAATTAAATTCCTATCAGATTAAATAAGAAATCATTAATGTCTATTGACCACACTTTTGTTCGACAAATTCATATCTAATATTTGGCTATTCCCCTTCAGGTTTATGTTCCCTTTCTAGTGTCCTTAAAAGGCTAGTTTGTCTTGGCTAGCTAGCTAGTTCTAGTATTAGTGGCTCAAACCATGCTCTGCAGTTCCAAGTGAACTCCACAATACCCTAGCTCCCTATATGTAGTTAGGACCTTAGTGTTAAGCCCACTTTAAGACTTTGGGAAAAATGCATGGGCTAGGTATGATTCGACTTAATTATGGGTGGTCTAATGAGGTTACTTACGCTCAAATTAAATTTAAATAAAATAATAATTTACAGTAAAAATTATCCTAATCAAACTTAAACTAAATGAAACTAAAAATCATTTAAATCTAAAATTTAAAGTTAACTTAATTTAGACCCATAACTAAATCTAATCATAGCAAAACGTGAACCTCTAGAATTACTATAATCCTTACACAACCCTGGATTAATGTCATTATGAGTTAATTTAAATTAAATTTAATTAAACAAAACCCAACCTAAAACAAACTACATTTAAACCAAAAGTAACTCAGCACCTGAACTAAATAAAGTTCTATATGAATCCCAATTCAAATAATTAAAACTAATCAAAAATTAAATTTAAATCTGACTTAAATCAAGCTAAATTAATCCTAAGTTCAACATCAAACATAACATAAAAAATTCTAAGGCTAATTGAGTTATGAGTCAATTAAACTATGATTTATTAAACCTAATAATTTAAAACTAGAATTGTAAATTAAAGATGACATGACCTACAAGAAAAACTAAACTAAAACTAGAACCTAACCATAAAAAACCCTAACACTAGTAAAAGATAACTTAAAAATAAGAGTTTACATGAGATAAAAGCAAACCCACTTTGTAAACATTTACCTTAGTAACAAAAGTCAATCCTCTCTAAATGATACGACAATTTTTGTTTCACTTGAGTGGGTTTGAACTACATAATCCTAACCCTCAGGTTATCGTTAACTTAGGAATCATAGAGGGATAAAAATAAGAGCACCCTTGGCACCAACAAGTCATCCTGATAAGCTAGGCTAACTAATCCTCTAACCAAGAAATTTAAACCACCCATTTGTGGATTGTGAGGGAGTGAGCTATCACAGCTGAGCTAACTCAACTATTCTCATCACCAAGCACAGCCAAACCTAGCATCCAATTAGGCCATTTTGTCAACTATAGGACTATTTTACAAATTGAGTTTTCCAAGGCCTACCTTAGCTCCCCAGCATTTCCTTAGTTTGAGTTGAGTTGAACAAAAGTTTGAGCTATATGTTATATTATGCCAAAATTTTACTATGCTCGATTTAAAGAATATACAAACTTGAATTTGTGTCTCCTTCTTTGTGGCGTTAGCCACTCCAGGAGAGCTCAAAGATAGCCTAAGCATCAATTGTGAGCTATATAATTATATAGTTGTCTTCTCAGCTCACCAGCTAGTTATCATGGCCTAATGCAATCCAAAATTTATTTCTTCTCATAACTACTTCCCCAAGAAGAACTGAATAAGAGGAATCATTTCATCGATCTAATCCTAGTTAACTTCATAAATCCATTATAATCTTCATAGTGCTCAAAATTCTACCTAGTCAATAGTTACATCACCAAGTTGAAAAGTCATTGCTCTTTATACCAGCCTTGTTTTGACCTTAATTTTGTTGAGGTCCAGTCATTCTTCCTTAGAAGCCTAAGATCTAGTAATATGACTTTTCTGTTGGTTGTCCTAGAGGACTAGTGATGGAACCCTACCACATTAGAAATTCTAAACACCTCTTTACTCTTCTTGGAGTTCCAAGTGTATGGTTTTGACATCTAGCACTTAGTAGGATGAAACCAACATATGAGAGCTCAAGAAGAGTCCCGTCTAGCCTTAAGTTTAATCCTGGGTGGTCTGGTCTTATTCACACACTGATCCCGCGATTTTAAATATACTTATAAATATAAGAATTTGATACCACTACTAAAAGATATAAATTCTTAGCAATAGCTCCAAAAACTTGTCTTGGAGCGTAATTTTAATTTTAGTAACATTAAAATATTATAATCTTTTACTCGCTGAGTTACCTTTAAACGCAAGTATACGTATCGCTCAAGTAATATAGGGCTTTAGTGGAGTCCTAGTTATCGATCCCACAAAGATATATATTAAAGCCTACGGAGTAGGATTATATAAACCGAGTTAGAATTACAACTAAATCGAATTTGCCTATCTGTCACTAATACGCAATCGATAATAAAGTTCTTATATCTAAACTAGTTCTACTAATAGATTACTAATACTACTAAAGTTAAGTTCAAATATATAATGGCAATAATCTTTCTCCTTTGTTAAGATATTTAAGTGAAGTGATAATTAGAATTAGTTTTATATGTGTTGTCCCAAATAGGAGCATACCTATTCTTTACCCTTTGGTCCAGGCATAAAGAACATTGACTAATCCTATATTTAGTTATTGAATCTGTGGCTAGGCTGGGAGGATATCGGCTCTTACTTCGGAGCTCCCATGTTCTCCTCGTCTGAAGGCTAACAATCTACAACTCAACACCCAAACCATTGGACCTAATTAAGGATTTTAGTCTGTCACTCTAAAATCTCCAATTCTACGCCCGATTAATATTATTTCCCTATTTATTTGCACTTCTCCTTTCAAGGATTTACCCGTCTACCTTTCAAAGAGAATTGTGATACATACTAGTTAAGAATCCTTAGCCCATGGTCAGATTTTAAGAATTCTTCACAGATTTTAACAATATAAATGGCCAATTCATATAGTAAATTAAGTTTAGGTATAGTATCATCACAAATTCTTTATAATAGGTTTGATACACTAATTCATATAATCATTTCAAAAAAACATCAAAATAAGGAGAAAGACAGAACAACTACTCAGAATTCATCAAGAGGATGCAATAAAACTTGGATTTCATATAATAAATTAAAGTTATACAAACTATAGTAAATAAACACAACTTATCTCAAATTCCTCTCAAGCAAACTCCTTGAAGTTCAGCTGGATTTCTTCCTTTCTTACATCATATGGAGTTCTCCTTCGAAACAGCAATACAGAAGAGATCTCTCACTTCCCT
The DNA here is from genome assembly GCA_022702705.1 of Papilionanthe hookeriana x Papilionanthe teres. Lineage (NCBI taxonomy): Eukaryota > Viridiplantae > Streptophyta > Magnoliopsida > Asparagales > Orchidaceae > Papilionanthe > Papilionanthe hookeriana x Papilionanthe teres. Next base: position 52,825,406 of record CM040438.1, on the reverse strand, counting down.
TCCACTCTTACAATCCCTCGAAGAATTCCTCACAAAGTCTCTATTTGAACTAACTACTCACTAAATAACAACAGTAATTGACACTTTGGACTCTCTAGTAAACACGTAGGAGACCCTTTTTTTGGCCTAAAATAGTTCTTTTTAAAGTTGTAGAAGTGTCTCTAAGGGTTTTGCAGGCACCCCTTCGACAGTCGTCCACATTGGAATATTTCTGGAAAGAACCGTCAATCCTGCCGTCGGCGGCCTCGAGCGTGTCGTCGGCGGCCTTTTAGAAATAGTGCTTTAAACAGGCCCCACTGTCGGCGGCCTCGATCTCCACCATCGGCGACCTTCGATGTAATTAATTCTGAACTCTCGGGAAAATCACGCCGTCGCCGCCATCGACCTAGCCGTCGGCGCCCTAGGTCAATTTTGCATAAATTGGTCCTTTTTGCTCCAAATTTGCTGCTTTTTGCATATTTTAGCTCCTTTGTTCTTAAATCTTCATTCATGCAAAAACACCAAAAATACCTTTCTTTAAAGTGCAATATCATCAAAATCAGTATAAAATAGGCATGAATATCTTAACCTTTTTTCCTTGGGTCAAAATCCCCTAAACTTAACTATTACTTGTCCTCAAGTAATCCTTTATACTACATAAAAGTTATGATTCATTGTGGTAAAGTTTTAATTCAGAAATACTATAATTTGAATTTAAATAAATATTGTAGTAAGAATTCTTAGAAAGATTTTCAAATAATTAGATTAATTCTGCAGGTATAAGGCCATCTAGTCATCAAGTATAAGAGTTCTAGTCTTCTATTCATTTCAAGAATTACTATATGTTGCAATATTAATTCTTCAAATTATTCAGAAGATAAGAAATTCATGAAGAAACTATAAAGTAAAGAAACTAGTCATAAATATAAGTTTAGAAATGCTTTTAGTTTTCCTTTTTGGTTAATCCAAGTGAAGCCAATTTTTGATAAGAAATTTCCTCAAGCTTCTCCTCACTTATTTTCTTTTCTTTCTCTTTTCTTTTCAGGGATTGTTTTTCAATCATTTTTTTTCTTTCTTTTTCTTTTTTTTTTCTTTTTCCCTTTTTTTTCTTTTTCAAGTGAGGATTACTATATCTGGATAGTCTATTAAAAATTTTGAATTTCACTCTTCTTTTCCTAAATTTGAAACTTTCAAAATTATTTACCTTATATGTACTTCATAGTTTTTTACTTGATTAAATCTCAATCTTTTCTTTCTCAACTAAATTCTTAAGATTCTTAATAATTCAAAATATAATTTTCCTTACTTTAAATAGTTAACTATAGTCTTATCCTTTTATACTAAATATCTTAATCTACAAGATTAATTTTCATTATCAAACTTATTTATTTGAATCTTTTACAATATTTAGATAAAATCTAAAAATAGTTATTGGAATTAAAGTTTATCACAAAAATCATAGTAATAATTTTTGAAAATATGTTATTTGAGAACATATAATAGTTAAGATTTTTCTTCCCTCTCCCAAACTTAAAGTTTTCTCTAAATAGAAATAATACATGGTGGAAAGAAGAATTTTAAATATAAAATTCATACCTTTGCACTTTAGGCATTTTTGTCTTTTTGAAATTTGCAGGTTCTTTTCAAAATTTCTAACTTCAAGTGACCTGTAATATTAAAAACCTTTCTACACACATAACAGTTTATAGAATTTGCTGGGGTAATGAAATTTTAAAACAAGTATATAAAACTAAACATCAAACAAAAACAATTAACTACACTACACAGGACGTATACATTTCACAACACAGAACAAACAGTTACTAATATAAAACTATTCAGTTCACAATAACAATTACTATCACATATATCACAAACATCCAGAAATAAAAATGCAAACTACCAAACTATCACATATCCAAGAAATTAAAGCATAGTTCACATAATACAATACAAATCAAAGTACATCAAACAAAATTAAAAACAAACAAATACATCACATCCCATCTAAAATCTCAATCATCGAATTCCCATACAACGTCCTCGTCACACTGGACAGCAGGAGGATTGGGCTGATACTGAGTATACCTGGGATATTCTGGAAAAGTCACATCAGGCTCTCTTCTGTAGTACCTTACTTGAGCATCATAATATGCCATCTCAAAATCAGAGTGCCTCTGAAGATACTCACTATCATGATCGTGTCTTCTCTCTAGCCCTTCAATCCTGTGATCAAGTCTTTCCAGCTTTTCATCCAACTATTCAAAACTTTTTCTCTGCAGGGTCATGACATTCATCAGATCATATAAGGTAAGGGGAATAGAGGCAGGAGGGTCATAGCTATTAGAAGGAATGTCTCTACTAGTAGAAGGTCCTTTGCTCCTACTCCCTGATCTGTATTCCTCATGGGATTCATAAGTTTTAATATTTCCTTTACTAATGGGTCTCATAGGATAAACCCATTCCTCATCATCTCTAGCTTCAACTCCAGATAGTTGACAAAGTGCATAAATGAGGTCATGATGCCCTAGATATCCACTTGTCTCAGTCCTCGTAGTGGCCATAATATTCTTATAGATTAATCTCCCCATATTAATACTTCTATTGTTCTGAATACAAAAATTCAGAACTGCTCTCTCTAGAGAGACTTCACTATGATGGTAAGTGGATAGCAGAGTCGAACAGATGAAATAATGCCATGCCTTAGTAGTGGCATTCATCATGGAAAATGGAAAGTTAATCCGTTCACGATTTTTAATTTTCCAAACTCCTTTTCCATCAGTGAGAAAGTTGAAAAAATCGTTCAACGGACCTTCCATTGTTCCAAAAGTTTCATACTCACTAGAAAAATAGTCGTGATGCTCGTAACAAGTGTTAATGCGATCAACACTAAAGTTAACAGAGAATCCTCTTACTTGGACGGGTTCATCCTCAAGTTGAGAAAGATTGGAGTAGAACTCCCTCACATCTTCTATAGCAGACTTGTTTGTGATGTAGCAGAAGTTCTCCCATCTTCTCTCTTTGATAACTCTTCCTACTTCTCCTCCAGGATTCTTGAAAACTCTATATTGTATACACTTTTTACTTTGATGAACGGAATTGTACTTCGATTGTGCTTTCGCATTGACATATCGAGTCCCATCGAAAGTGAGTCTTCTCTTTTGTCTTGGAGCCATAGTTCGATCTATCAAATTACAAAAATTCCAAACTAATCTCCAGAATAATTATATAATGACTTCTAAAGTGGGTTTAAAACAATCAAAATCAATTTCCATGAATTCCTTCCAAGTATTTTCTCCACATTTTCAATTTTTCCAAAATTTCTTAATGTGGAAGAAATTCATGGTGAAAATAAAAAATTTTTACATAGGAGTGAAGCTCTTACCAAGGAAAGATGAAATCCAGTGTTAGATTTTATCAAAATCGCTCCAAATCCAAGATCTCTCAAGCCCTAGGTCAACTTTTTGGGTAAAAAGGGGAAGAAGATGATGAATAGTGGCATTTGACCTGTCAAAATCGCAGTAAATAGTTAGTTTTTGCGATCGCGCCGTCGGCGGCCTTGTTCGCGTCGTTGACGGGCTCTATTGAATTAATTTCCTATTCTTCTTTGGAAAATCACGCCGTCGACGGCCTTGAGCGCTCCATCGGCGAGATTTTTAAAAATTGATCATTTTTCAAAATTTTGCGATTTCGATCAATTTTAATCCGCGTCGTTATCCATTCAATCCTTTTTATCATTTATTTTAAGTGATTAAGTGATGTATTAACACAAATAAATGTACACACAACAAACTTCACATTTATATATTGAATCCAAGTGTTTGCAACACACAATACATAACACACATAAGTAGGTATTCTTTCAACCTAAATCCATATAATCAGCGTCGCAATCCAAAACACAACACTCAAAATGCTGAAAACAAACTTTTCAAACTTAATCTCAACTATACTGAGATTAAAAAGCAAACTAAAGAAATCAAACACACAAAGATTCAAACATTGTTCAAATCAAATACAACATAATCAAGTCTACTACTCTTCAGAACTAGTGCTAGTCTCTCCTCTGATATCTCCTATTGCTTGAACATGAACGAACAGGTTGTAAAAATGTCGGAATGGGAATTCTTCAGTTGAATCTTCATCGATCAATCCCATCCTTCTTATCAATCTCACCAAACTCGCTTCGATTTGTCCAGTATTATCAAAATGTTCTTTCATTCTCCAATCGATCTGATTGAAGAAATCAGATATGTTGCTAACTGTACTCGTTAAGTTTTGTACCTGATTCTCCAGATTCTTGATTTTAAGTAAGAGCATCAGTGTCTTATCTGCCACTAATGGTTGAACTGGAACAGAATTCTGCGATGCTTGATCCATAATCAAGCCTACATCATTCTCTCCATCATTGGCTAGGAACATCTGAGTTGAGTCTAAGGGTTTTTAGGGTAGCAGTATCTTCTCCCAAATCTCGTACGAAACTTGAAACAAACTGTAAATCGAGAAAATTGTGGAAGGATGTCCAAGCCCTTGGAATGATCCTTGAACAATCAGGCCATAAACATATTTCACAATGATCGATCCAATATCAATGGGTCATCCCATTTGAATGCAGTAGTTCAAAAATGCACTTTCTTTCCTGACTTTGCCAATTTTCATCGTCGGCAATAACTTCTCAGAGATGAAAAAGTGCCAATGTTTCGAAACTGGATTTAAAAGTGTTGTAGAGAAACCAACATACCCTTTCTCTTTAACTTCCCAGCCATCGATTTCGTCCGTCAAATATTGGTATATTTCATTCATGTTCTCTCTCGTCGGCATGAAGTTTGAATAATAACAGATTGGAACATTTTCAAGCATATAAAACTCATTAATTCTTCCGAAATTGAATGTAATCCACCTACGTCGCACATAAACGCTTCCTTGGTTGATTCCATAGAAATTGGTGTAGATATCTTTAACCACTGGAACGACTACTGCGACTGTAGTGTAGCAAAGCACTTCCTATCTTCTCCGCACGATCATTTCTTCAATTGGTGATGAAGAATTGCTTTGTTCTTTATTGACAAATCCTTTTTCTTTAATCAATCTTCTCTTTGAGATTACCTTGTTGAAAAGTAATTGTGCCTCCGCACTGACGAACTTTCTCCGGTTGTACACTCGAAATCTTGGGTTATCAATCGAATTGAAATCCATTTGAAAAGGATTCGAGAGAGTATCCATTCTTTTTTAGGAGTTTGGAGTGTTTAGGAACCGTCCACAAGAGTTTATATAAGTTAAATGAAGTAAAAACTACTAAAAACTGCCATTTTGAACACGAAAAACTGTCCACTCGCCGGACCCACTGTCGGCGGCCTCAAAGGCACCATCGGTAAGCCTTATGCAATTAAATACCAGAGATCTCGGGAAAAACCCACCGTCGGCGGTGTCGAGCGCGCCGTTGGCGCCATAGGCAAAATTTTGCATAAAAACGTTGTGGTCCAATACGTTCCAAATTTTCTCTATGGATTCAAATTCTATGATAATCAAAGGGTAAATATGAGTAGTAGAACTTAATATTACTACAAACTAACAATAATTTTAATCTAACACACAACTGTTAAAGATAACTATGGGTTGCCTCCCATAAAGTTCTTGGTTTAACGTCATCAGCCCGACCTATTCAGATGTTATTCAGGTTGACTGAGAATTAAAACCTTTTTTA